>OV656785.1:4833750-7236875 GCA_927399505.1 Luperina testacea | reverse complement strand
GACAAAAATCACGCACACAACTGCATGAAAAGACAGTGTCTCTAACACGAAAAATTACGACTCCTAGCGAACATTTCCGAAAGAAAGTTTGCTATGCAATGCAAATATTTTAGGAAGTAACATTGTTTCATTGAATTTTATATATTTAGATGGTCATAATTTTTTGTCGTATTACATTTCCCTTTTACTAGATAATTTCAATAGTCAATAGTCGCCATAATTTGTTTGATGACTGTGTGATCTGTTTGTGTGAATACGTTTTCAGATATTTACAAGGATTTTAACGTTGTTAATAGTGAAAAATGGATAATATTGTCTGTGAAAGTTGTTCAGATGGTGTGTGTATTGAGAAAATAAAATATGATGCGTTTTCAAAACTATCTTTCGGTGAAAAAAAACAAGTTATCGAGATAGGTCGTCGTACACCGGATTTGCAATTAATACAAACTAAAGGTAAAATCAATCGTAAATTCAATAAAAAACAATATGATTCATATCATTGGCTGACAGGTTGCATACATGTAGTACCTTCGGTTATTTTGTTTCGTTTGTCTACTATTTTCAACATATAATTATGACACACAACTGGCTGTGCGATTGGTCGAATTAAAACGCAAACCAACTTTTTATGACGATGTTTTAAAATCATATTTAAATAAAAAAGGATAGGCGCGTAGATTTAATTTATAAATAAGTTGGTTTACTTTATTTTTTTAACTTTACTTTTACTTTTGTTACCAAACCAGTAGTTTATGTAATTATTAAATATATTTATATAATGCAAATCACATGAAGAGCCTTTTTCTAGGCCACATCGAATACCTTTCAAGTGACGTGTTTTGTAATTTTCACTCACTTGGATTAGATATTTGAAGTGGCCGAAATCTTCTATTTGCATCATTAGAAAATCGTAGTTACAACCTTTTCAACCCCTGGTGAGTTTTATCTTTACTAACTAGTGCAATTGCGAGACTTTTTTTTTGCGAAAAGAAAACTGCCTACCCAGGCATAAAACCCTGTGCACGCCACTGAAAATAGGGATACATGGGCTCAGTGCGTTATGGTAATGCCTCTTAGGGGCGTAAGGGTGGTTGTATAAATAATAAATTAAATGCAAGTTTCAACGGAGTTAAAATTACATTAGTATAAAACTTTCACCCCCTTGTAACAAAACGAGGATTAACTATGGTCACGGTCCAAATCCATTGTTAGTAGACCAGGATTATCGTTAAACCTCATTGTCTTTTCATTAGGGGTCGTTACGGGTACTTTTCAGCATCGCTGACCGGCGGTTAAGACGCTTTTCGCAAACTTGTAACAGTGACGGTCAAAAGGCGGTCGGTAAACAACGTGTAACTTTGATACAGCGCTGAAAGCGACTGACAGCAGAGTCGCCAAACTGCGATAACATTGATGCAGTTGAAAGAATGATAAATAGGTTTATTTGTAACAAAAAGTCAGAGACAAGTGCACGGCTGTTGAAAATCCAAAATTTGATTTATAAGAAATTTCAATTGTGTCTCATTAAGGCTCCTTCAAACAGGCGCGACACGCGATAAAATAGCGCGCGACGCTAAGGCACCGCAAGTCGCGCAATGAGCGGTGCCTTTGTGTCGCGTGTCGCGTCGCGCCTGTGTATACTAACGAGCCTTTAGTCACAGTTGAGCTATTACAAAAGGATAATTAACTCAAATAGTAAAAATAGATCTATAATCATGAGTACAAAACCGTGACAACTTAGCTGAAGTGAGCTGTCATTTCACCCATATGCTTGGGACTATTGTCAGCTCAATTCACCTAAGTAGTCACGGTGAAGTTTTTACAGAATAGATTCGCATAAATAGTCGGCAGCTGGACGTCGTGCGTGACTGTGATAAGAAAGGCTGCAAGATCACCAATCGACGACAATAACAAAACTTTTTAACAAAAAAAAAAAACAGACTTCAAAAAATACACTTCACTACATAGTGAAAAATAACTTTCAATTTCGGAAGTCGGTGCCTATGGATCTGTATTTTAGTTTTTTGCCACCGACTTCCGAAATTTAAAGTTAATTTTCACTTTGTAGTGTTTTTTTTTGATACCCAAATCGCTATAGGTGTGCTTATAATATTTGAAGAGTTCCTTCGATTTCTCCAAGGTCCCATCAGCAGATCCTGACCTGATGATTTTTTAAATCGGTCTAGCCGTTTTCGAGTAATCGGGGAACATACCTACATAAAAAAAAAAGATTCCGACGTACTGAGAACCTCCTCCTTTTTTTTGAAGTCGGTTAAATATAGCATGTCTACCAAGGACCCTAAGATAAAATTAGACACTTGAAACCACATGTAACAAAGTACCAACGAGTTAGCATTATCCAGACACTCGACATCCGATTCCTAAAGTATCCGATTTCCTATCGACTCCCCCAAAATCGGAGATCAAATCGGAAACATCCGGCGGAAGTGATCCCCTTGAATCCACTCACCCCTCAGTAGTTTTTTCTACTTCCGAATCAAAAGCACCTGGTTTTTCAGAGAGCTTTGTTTCCCTCATTTTGACGTAACATCTGTTTTCATACTAAACTCATTAAGAGCGTTTACGCCGTACGGCATTTCATACAAACTTTCAAGGCCTTATTTTTCGAAATGAATGAACCGATTTTAATGAAACTTTATACGCATAAGCAGGATACAAAGGTCTAAAAAGTTAGTTGAGAACATTTTCGAAATGTCTTATTTAAAAAAAGATAACTGGAAATCTCTGTTTCTATGGATTTATAATAAAATCGGTCTAATTTGGCTGTAACACTATTTTTCGAAAATGTTCTCAACTAACTTTTTAGACCTTTGTATCCTGCTTATGCGTATGAAGTTTCATTAAAATCGATTCATTCATTTCGAAAAATAAGGCTTGAAAGTTTGTATGAAAATACATTCGTTTAGCACAAAAGCCTGTTTGGTTAGGTTTCTGTCACCATATTGAACAGAATTATTTATTAATATTTTTACAGGTCCACTAATCTTCCAGGATAAAATCAACCTATGATATTCCCACTTCTGGGACCCAGACCTCCTCTCTGTGAGAGGGAGCGGGTTGTAATCTATCACGCTGGCCCAGTGCCGGTTGATGGATGTCACGTGTCTTCGAATTTTTGGTTCTAGGTCATGCCGGTTTCCTCACGATGTTTTCCTTCGCCGTTTTAAGAGCAGTGCGCGGTTACGAAATAGATTACACAAAGTGCTTGTTTATATTCGAACCCATGACCTATAAAGGCTCCTACAAATAGGCGCGACACGCGATACAATCGTGCGCGACACAAAGGCACCGCTCGTTGCGCGACTTGCGGTGCCTTTGTGTCGCGTCTGTTTGTAGGAGCCTTAACTGTAAATGGTACCTAATAATCTGAATTTTTTTTTCGCCTTTCTTTACCGCCGAACAAAACCAAAAAAAGTGAGACTAGGTTCTATTCTAGATCTAGACCAGAATTGACGTCAAACGGGCCTATAGTTAGCCAGAGATTGCACCAGGAAGATTTGATGACGCAGGCTGTGACATTTGCGCTAGCGCATAGAGCGTTGCATTGAATTTATTGGCTTTGGTTTTTTTTTTCTGTAGCTTTCTGTGCTTGCGACTGCTTTGCACCTGGTTTTATTAGATATAAAAATAGAATACTATGATAAAAAATTATTTTATTTTTTTACGTTTGCAGAAATTCTCATTTAACATTTACAAAATTTGTAGAGAAAAAAAAAAAACGATGTCATTTTTTTGGATCTACCTCGCTAAACGGAACACTTTTTCTTATTTAACCGACCTATCCTTCATAGCAATAATTTGCTTCATACATGACAAGTCTTTGCATATAATATGTATAATAATAAAATAAAATAATTAACCCGTGTTGTCCCAGATTAAAATTTCACCCTGTCCACTGTGTTAGTATTTATTTATCTTCGAGTTATCTATTCCATAAATTGCACCTTCCATGTTTTATCTCTGCATTACCCTAAGCTTGACTGACAGAAAATGCCTCGGGCACTAAGTCCGCTTTTGTAGCTACAGTATTTTTTTATATTATGCAGAGTTTTAATAAATAAATATTACATCTACTTGTCTCTCCCTCTTTCTATCGCCATCCCATTCTCGTCAAGGTCCACTGCCCATCCTAACATGTCCTAAAAAGGGAAATCTAACACCGTGACACCCCTGGACACGTAACAGCCCTAAGAGCGGAGATCCACGCCACTGCGCCTACGCATCCGGTAGTAGAGGAAATCTAATGTAATTACTAGTGGATAGTTATTTTGTAAGATCCTTAGGTTATTACGATTTCAATATCCGTGGTTTTTTAGTAGAATAGAATAGTCTTTAATATATAGGTACTAATAAATTATAGATATTGACTAAACCAACCGAGGACTGGGAGAAGTGGCAGTAAAGAAAGAGATGGAGCTATGCAGGACGGGTATCACTGAGCGAGCAAGTAGAGAAAATCCCTGTCACCTGTGCACTTGATGATCATGACTGCGTCAGTGAGCGGAGTTCGCGCAGCTGAATTTTGGGCTAAAGATGTTTGAACTTTGACATCGATACGAGAAGAAGATTTACTTATAAATTCCGTTGCAGGTGTTTAAGTTTCCGAGAACAGTTATGGCGAAAGCGTCAGGGTAGCCCGCGAAATTCAATTTTTTTTACGTTTTTTGCAATTTGATGGGCAGTATTAAGTCGTACGTTGATTAAAATATGATTCGCGGACGTAACAAATATGTATTTACAGAATTATAATCATTAAAGTCATCAACACAATACCACAGAATGACTATTTCATGAAATCTTGACATTTTGGTATTATACGAACCTAACAAGTTGTATTACTGATTCTAATGATTATGATTTTGTAAACATATTTGTTACGGCCGCGAATCATATTTTAATCGACGTGCAACTTAATACTGACCAGCAAATTGCAAAAAACGTAAGAAAATTTGAATTTCGCGGGCTACCTTAACGGTTCCCCTTAAATTATTTCTCCCAGACTCATAAAGCTTCATTGTCTCGGTTTTCTGTTGTTTCCGACTTACATTCCAATAAGTCTAAAGGACTTTTCCCAAAAAACCCAATGCCCGGTGAGTTGCCCGAGGCACAACAATCAACTGTTTTTGTTTCCTCTCATCATTGTACGTCATCCATCATGAGTTCATGACGAATGTCGAATGGTCAACAATTAATACAATGAAGGTGCAGTGACGTCCATTTTGATTGTCAACTGATAAAAGGAATGTGCGGGCCGTGCCATAAACAATGCATTCTATGACGTTCTTGACGTCATTTTCGACCACTGGCATGTAAATCGGAAGTAGTATTGTTTATGGACGCACGAACTTCAGCTTGTGTACAATGCGTGCCACGAAAGATGAGACTTGACACACCACGTGGTTTGACATGCGCAGTACACGATTTTAGGTATCTTTAGCGGTATGATGCGGTCCTGATGTATTGTGTGTCTCTTAGTCTGTGCTAAATAAATGTATTTTCTTTCTTTCTTTTCTTTCTTTCTTTTGTATGAGGTCTGAGTGCGGGACGGGACCGGAAGTCATAGGGGCGGCTGAAAGAGCGGGGGAGGCGGGGTCAAGTCTCATCTTTCGTGGCACGCATTGTACCAGCACCCTAATTGCGTAACATATGAATTTCAATCTGAATCTTTTTTAAGGATATTGCGAATCCATTGCTTCATATGTTCGATTTTGTCTGCTCATCAACGTAAATAACGCAATGAATATTGTTGAACTTTCAAAATGAAAGCCATGCCTACTGTCAGTGTGTTACGTAATTTCCCCGCAGGATGGGCGGTATTTCTTAACGATTACTATTTCGTATAGTATTATCCAGTACAATGCGTGCCACGAAAGATGAGACTTGACACACCACGTGGTTTGACATGCGCAGTACACGATTTTAGGTATCTTTAGCGGTATGAGGTCTGAGTGCGGGATGGGACCGGACGTCATAGGGGCGGCGGAAAGAGTGGGGGAGGCGGGGTCAAGTCTCATCTTTCGTGGCACGCATTGTAACTGGGTTGTGGATGTCGGATAGGCAGTCGCCCCATGTGAAATACCTACTGGTATTCAGGTCCGCATCTGGTTGGACTGGAAGCCGACCCGAACCTGATTGGCAAAAGGCGCCGCAGATGATGACTTCTCTATTAGAGCGGTTCTGCACTACATCCGATCCGAATCCGAATTGAGAGTTCCGACTTCAATCCGAATTGACAATGTTCTAAATTCGAACGGATAGAGTTCGGATCTAGTGCGAAACCCTTCATACAAATAGAACTGTGGTCACTTCGGACCAGCATTTCTCGGATTCGGATCGGATGTAGTGCAGAACCGCTCTTAGCCGTCTTGTAAAAATCATCTTGAATCTGCCTCGGAAAAAATGGATGCCCACTCACTCAAGAGGTTTATTTATAGATTTGTTGTTAAAACAAAGTGATGTAACGTAGATATTAAAAGATTCGATGCATAGGTTCGTTGAACTGGTAGCATACAGAGTCGGTTTCTTGGACGTGCAGAGCAATTAGTTAGGCTCCAAATATTAAAGAGCTTACATGACCTAAAAGCGCGGTCACTGTCGGAATGCATTTGCGTTGCGTTTTTTGTGTTTAGGTCCTGTAATCACAACACAAAAAACGCAAGTTTTAGAAACGTTAAAAGTATATAATCTACTACAGTAAACAAAATAAGAAAAACATATAATATTATTCAGGATATATGCTAGGTAGATAGTGTGTGGAAAACTTTTTTTCTATGCAGTCCGACAGTGACGGCGCTTTAAGTCATGTAAGCCCCTTAATCTGTTAAGGGGCTTACATGACTCTCCATGCTCCATGTAAAATACTGGTATGCATTCTGATGCATACCAGTATTTTACATGGAGCAACTAATAGAGAAAAGTATCGAAGAAAAGTAAATGTCGCGCCGACCCCAAATAAATTCGGACAGGAGCAAAAACTTGACACGACAGGAATCTTTCAAAATCTATTGTCTATAATGTCAAAATCCATCGCAAAATTATCTTTCAAAAGGTTAAGGTCATAATTTCGTAATATCGAGACAAAATTGGATCAAAGATGGCCGCCGCCCTCCCCAGGGGCCGTATTCGATTTATTTTTAATAAGGGTGCAGATGCTGTGTTACTCCCCCGCTGTTTGCGAAAATCCTATTATCTATGTATTATCTTCAGTTGAGGTGTTTGAAGACCTAAATATTACGTTTTTGCTATAGCTGTGTACTTTGGGGTTTAAATCTAGTCGGTGCTAAGCAAAGAGAATATATTCTTAGCACCAAAGAATACATTCTTTGGTTCTAAGGCTTCCTAATCCGATTTCCAGCACTTTTTTGTGCTCTAATACCGTTTCTGCCGAAAAAACAATGTGAAGTATAGAATCAGAGCGATTTGCTTAATGTATTAATATAGGTAGTACATACTGATTCCATGGATAGAAAAATTTTAACCATAGAGCCGTAACCATTGGCTGTCAAAGACAATTGAACTGCAAAATGGCGGCAATAATAAAAACAAATTCGAACATTAAAACTCAATAAACATTCCACAATTTAAAACATAACATTCGAAATCAATTAAAGCCCAATAAAATCGGGACCGTTTCCGATTCCGAGTGGAACCAACTGGGTAATTGAATTAAGAAAAAAAAAAACCGGAGCATGGAAATCGACGCTCGGCCTGTCCGTCATGCTCTGTGGTCATGCTGGATAAGTCTGTAGGTCTATGACCTGGCTGAGTTCCTTAATGCCGTTGCTTATTGCGATGTTTAGAAAAAAGAACATGACTTAGATTGTATGAAATTCCTTTGTGGGAAGAGATTACCTATGGTAGATTCGCGCGGTTTTTTTTTTACCTCAACGACTTTTTTTATATTTATGGTAGTTTTGACTGCTCATTGATTGGCTAGCTATGTAATAGTGATTGTTTCAATGATTGAAAGCAATTTTTATGTTTATTGCATTGAGTTTTTCTTTATCTTGAAATGAAATGTGATTAAAAATTTATTTACAAAAAAATAACAACAGACTTAAAAAAAAAACACTACAAAGTGATAAATAACTTTCATTTCGAATTTTCGAATTAATGAAAGAATTATCAAAATTGTTGTTTTTGAAAAAATCGCGAACATACAAAAATACATACCTACGGGCTACGGGTCGAATACAGAACCTCCTTTTTTGAAGTCTGTTAAAAATGGCTTCAGTTCTTCTATTTAGTCTGCTGTTAAGATGAAGATTTACTGTGCTAAATATAAAAAAAAAAACATACAATCCTCAAAATTTGTGTTTGCAGTGTGAACACGGTCAGAGATCGCACAAGACAGGGAGGTTTGGAAGGAAAAAGGGGAGGCCTTCACCCAGCACTCCAGCAATGGGACAAAATGGCGCTCACAAAAAAAGAAAAAGAAAAACAAACCACGGATTAGTTAGTCCAAAAGTCAGCCATTACATCTTCATAACAACTAAAAACCAGACAAACCTATTGCCATAATATTCCATAATAATGCTCTGAAAAACTTTCCTTACGATCTACCATCTCTTTCACACACTACATCCATCCCTCTCTCCCGTCACGCTACACTGCAGAGCATGCGTTCACTTCGTCACGCTCCGTGATCACAGCCGACACACGCAAATGAAATCTATGGCAATATACCACACTGTAAGTTAGCAGTTGGTTACTCACTCACTTATTATGTTGGTGAACATGAATGACCATAAACATGGCACATTAAGGGGGCTTGTGGCTAACTAAAAACAACCACACGGGTCGATCGATCAGGTTAAGCTACGCTTGCCGCGGTTGGCCCAATGGATGGGTGACCATCTTTACATACCAAGACCCCTGCGCGCCTCGGAGAGCACGTTAAGCCGTTGGTCCCGGCTGTCATCCGTAGATCTTTGACAGTCGTTACGGGTCGTCAGAAGCCTGAAAATCTGACAGCCAGTCTTACCAGGGGTATCGTATTACTCAGTAACTGGGTTGTGGAGGTCAGATAGGCAGCCTCTCTATGTAAAATACTGGTATACAGCTGCATCTGGTTAGATTGGAAGCCGACCCCAACAAAGTTGGGAGAAGGCTAGGCAGATGGTGATTGAATTCGAGCAAAATTCTCCGACCCATGCTCGAGCCAGCCGGCGCCACTGAGCCTGGAGCTTTAAATTCGTCCCTAAATAATTGAGATCCAGGTCCCCTTGCTGCCCTCTACCGGCGACGCCCTAAGCCGAGGTCCGTACCCCACAGAGGGTGCTTGACGTATATCCGTTTAGTTTTAAACTCTGGATGGAGGCCTTCAATTATTGAGGCAACCACAGGCAAGTCCAATTCAGCAGACAACCTCCTAGACTGAATTGCGAGATACCAAACCAACAAAAAAAAAAAGTCGTGTAAAGTTTCGGCTATGTAGAACGTCGAGCTGTCACTCAAAATGACGTCTCTTTCTGATGCTCAATGAGTCATAGACACCCGCACCTTGATTGCGTAACACTTTAAATCATAATCTGAATAATTTTAAAGGATATTGGTACAGTACCCGGCGATAAATATTGCACATCGACCTTTACCTTTTTTTGTATTTCATACAAAGAATAAAAATAATTATCAAAAGAAGCAAATCATAATTGTTTTAACAGCTCCTAAAAGATACCGGACTGTTTGTATTTCGTGCGACATAGATAACGCTCTACGAAACCGAAATTAGCCGATTGTCTCTTTCCAAAGGTCGATGTGCAATATTTATCGCCGGGTACTGTATAACACTGCTTCATATGTTCGAAAAATTTGTCAGCTCAACAACGCAAATAACGCAATGAATATTGTTAAGCTGTCAAAATGATTTCCTTTACACGCCGCCGCTTTGCTGAGTGGCTAATATTAACCTCGACATAAATAATTATATTCGTGCCGATATACATAATTATTACACGAGATCCTGCTGTATTTATGGCTACTAGTAAACCATTCCAGCCAGCAATCAGTCATAGTCATGCCCTTATAATGACGTAATGATCATGCTATTTTTTTTTCTGTATGGGAAATCAAATGACCCCTCCCGCTCTGGGTGGAGCGGAAGGGAGTGTCAGACTCTTACTGACTAAAACCCACCCGTGTCCCTTCCTTAGCCCTTTATGTTCCGGGCCAGCCGTAACACTTTCGGACAATCCCGCTGACCCGGTAATGTAATGATCATGCTTTGCAAATGGATTGGTCAACGCAGACTCGCAGCACATGTTTATTAATCTGCAAATACATCTAATAGAAAGTGTAACGGTCGTCATATGATTATAGACGAAGATCACACGGCAAAATTCATAGACACTTTTGACAGCTTTAGCGAAAATTTATATAAACACCATAAGTAATTATATCTCCAAATATACCACCAACTCGCTGTGGGTCCGCGTGGTAGATTATGATCCACTCCATCTCACAGATAGGAGGCCTGTGTCCCAGTTATGCCAACTTTGTACGTTGATTATTATGTTTGAAATTGAAAAGACCATCATAACGAAAAAAAAAAACAAAGTTTCAACTTAGTGACAAGTGATCAAAAGGAATATAACCAAAATTAACTTGCATCTTCTTAAAAAACTTATAAGTGAAACTAAATAAAAGCCAAAAATATTACCACTACATATTAATACAAAAACACTATCCCTAAGTATCCCTCCAATTTTAAACGACGCGGGGGCGGCCATCTTTGAAAATAAACAATGTCTCCTACGTGGGGCATAGCATAGACTACAGAGCGCAGACGAAGTACAAATGTGGGTACAGATGGCTTAGTTCCACGGGGATTTCTTTCGGTCCCTTTATTTTGTGTTGAATTTATGTGGTTATATGTGTCAGCATTCCCCCATAGAGAGAGTAAAGTGCAATTTAAGTGCGTTTTAAAGATACACTACGCAGTGACACATGATGGTTTTTATTTTGATCTATTTTTGAACTTCGAAAGAGATTATTATTGGTAGAAATTGTTCTAGTTTGGTTATCCGAAATTGACCAAGGGCGAATTTCACCAAACTTTTATTTATACCTAGAGTAAATCTTATCCTTAGAATAAATTTTGAATTTTTGACAGTTTTTCCATATACCAGAACTGTCAGACGCAAATCTATGTATACATATAAATAAAATTCAAAGTCCTGACTGGCTGATATATCATCACACAGCCAAAACCGCTGTACCGTAAAAATCAAATTCTGTGCTATTTTACACAAAAAACATTGTCCTAATCGTCTTCGGGGCAGAATGAAATGGCGTAGAATACAACGTTATCCGCATTATAAAATACTAGCTGCGCCCCGCGGTTTCACCCGCATAAGTGTCGAACCCGTGGGAATATCGAGATAAAAACTATCCTATTTCCTTCCCCGGGATCCAATCTATCTCTCTGCCAAATTTTATCGAAATCCGTTCAGTGGTTTAGGCGTGAAAAGGTAACATACAGACAGACAGACAGAGTTACTTTCGAATTTATAATATTAAGTATGCATTGCCAAATAAGCCGGGAATTTGATTCGTACGGTATTATCCGAGCAACGATCTTACCCCAAAAAACAAAAACAAGAAACAAACGCCACAGCTTAACAAGAACAGTTACCTAACATGTCACTTCCGATTTATCGAGAGGATACACAAGACCACAGATTAAAAAAAAAACAGCTTTCCCAACCGTATCGAGTAACGGATGAGGTGTGGTTGGTTATGGAAGACAGGATGACCATCGACAACACCGGATGGTCACGGGTGGAAATAGAACCTGATACAAGATGCTGAATTGGTAAAATAATGGTCCTTTATTGTTGAAGCTGTTATTATTATATTAAGGGTACGCCGACCGCGCAGTGGCGCCCTCATCGTTTGTTTGGTTATTTCTTTTATTTTCGAATGAAAATGCAGAAATAAAAGCACATTAAGTTAAAATAGTGGCCACTATTATCCGTTTTAGTGATTATAATAAAACTAAACCATGTAAAACTACCGTTTATAATAATATTAACGTATAATCTTGTGGAGCACAACTTAACGTGCTTATTTTCTGCAATTTCATTCTAAAATCAAAGAAATAACCAAATAAACGATGAGGACGCCATTGCGCGGTCGTCGTTTGGCGCCCTCTTAATTCTTGGTTATAATTATGAAAAATCGAAAGTTTGGAAGTATTTCCCACAGGTGCTAACCAGTGGGATGAAAGAAACTAAACTTGTAATTTAATTTAATTTATTCAATAACAATTTACATTGTCTTAAAGGGTTACATAAAAAAAATGTACTTAATCTGCATTCGCGATGTATTTGCCAAAAATGTAAACATAATGAGTTTATGGAAAAATAACTTTAAATCCTACAAAATAAAGTTCGGTTTACGCTACAACATCAAAGATAACTATGTCATTCATTATTAATCAAATAAGAACTCATCTTAGATAATTAGACAATCTGACAAACATAATTCTTAATCCCTTTCAAATTCTCATAGAACATACCGACTTTCCAACCTTTAACACTAATCATAATAAATTATAATTAATAGTATAGTAAATCATAGATCAATTGGGTAACTCACAATGCGCACGCACAACGCTTTCCCACGGTTAATGATCTATAGATCATTTTTATCATCACGCTTTTAGTACTTATGAAGTATGAGTAAATGATAGTACATACTTATAACGAGTCTGCAGGATATTAAGACAGACCATAGACCAACAATGACTGACAGATGACATAAAATGGCGTCTTTCAAGTTCTATAGGACACAATGGCCCAAGCATTGACCATCATGTACAGCACAGTGGCAGCCAGCAAGAACTGGACTGCGTGTGAATCATCAAAAAAGCCACATCAGTTACCGAGAATAACACCACACAAACGAGTTTTTAACAATTCCATTGAGAACTTGAAGTGATCTTACTTAATAGAATTTCTTACATCGAAAATCGAACTCTATTCTAGTGACATAAGACTGGCTTTTCGTTACATGATCAGTTTCTCATGGGACTACTATCGAGTTGTTTTTTAAATTGTAATTGTAACCCAGTGTGTAAGAAGCTGTGTTGATGTCAAGCGCGAACCGATTCATTCGAGAGGTTCTTAAGATAAACAACAATTCAAAGAGAATGAAAGTAAATTAGGAAATACAGAGCGATACAGTTGTTTCTACAAAAGATTTAACGGACAGCGAGTCAACAAAGGCAGTGCAAATATTATTTTTAAGGCATTCACAATTATTGAAAACAATGAATACGTCTGCTGAAATGCAGATGTTAATTCACTAGTAAAAAAAAATATAACACAATGCTTCTAAACAGTTAAAATGACTAAAGCATAACAAGACAACAGTGAAATAAAATTTCATGAGGAAACCCAGTATATCGTAGAACCAAAAATTCAAAGACATGTATCATCCAACCAACCCGCTTTGGGCCCGCGTGGTGGACTACGACCAACTTCCTCTCAGAGTGGAGGCCGGAGTCCCAGCAGTGGCAAACATTATGCATACAGAAAAATCAAAAGTCATTTCTTCAAACTGGGCTGAGAATCAGCACTTTTCGAACTTCAAAATGACAAAAGACAGTCCCCCAAAACGCCCGCCCTTTTTTTTTTCTTTCAGGATGGGAAATCATCAAATGACCCCTCCCGCTCTGGGTGGAGCGGAAGGGAGTGTCAGACTCTTACTGACTAAAACCCACCCGTGTTCCTTCCTTAGCCCTTTATGTTCCGGGCCAGCGGTAACCCTTTCCGACAATCCCGCTGAAACGCCCGCCCTTCACCACTTCCTTTAGCTGGGAAGAAGTGGCGCACCAAACTCCTCAGCAGACAGATGAGGCCCGAGTCCCAGCAGTGAGAACATTGTTGTGAAACTGCAGTCAGGTAAAGGGGTTCTCACAAAAGCTTTTATAATCCTCCAAGGATCTCTAAAACAGGCCAGGACCACAGTATTACCGTGCCAGGACGATGTCTATTATAACGGTGAAGCATCCTTATTCCCACGCCCGTGACTCTTATTTTCAAGAGCCATCTTTGTTTTTTTTTCTTTTTCTTAATTTTATTACTTTTAATTTTGCTTTCAATGGCAGTAATGATATGATGTAGGAATTTAATTGAAGCTGGATTACGTTTAGTGTCATAATTGGATTAGTTTTTGTTGTTTTATTAATGACGGTCTCGTCTGGGGCTTGAGGCTACGTAATAACAGTCGCGCGGGTCGATCGATAAGGTTACTACGCTGTCCGCGGTTGGACCATGGATGGGTGACCATCGTTACATATCAAGACTCTTCCGTGCCTCGGAAAGCACGTTAAGCCGTTACCACCCAGTTACTGGATAATACGATACCCCTTGGTAAGACTGGTTGTCAGACTTTCGGGCTTCTGACGATCCGTAACTACTGTCAAAGCACGAATGACAGCCGGGAGCAACGGCTTCACGTGATTTCCGAGGCACGGAGGGAGAACAGATAAAACATTATAAAAGCAAAAAAAAAAAAAAACTGCAGACTTGAGGAAAACCTCTTCACATCCAAATCTTATAAAAATTCTCCGAAGTCTATCTAAAAACCATAAATTTTTCCTGTTATCTATTTAGATGACCATCGAAACGGTTATTCCAATTTTAACAACGAGCCAGCTTTTCCCATTATACATACACAGCTATTACAACTAACTAGGTGCAACTGCATCTTGTCCCGTATGACAGGATATATTCTTTTTTATACTTTTTCACAATGCGTGGGAAGCTCACTTGTGATGTCTATTTTCCTTTTTTAAGTTTACCGCTAAGCGAAGCTTAATTATTATGTCTGGGTGTACTGTTTATGGTGCTTTCCGTTTTTTTTGTCGCTGGTTTTTTTATCTATGCAATTTTAATGTGGCCTGTTTCATAGGGTGTCATTATCTGTACAAGGGACACTGTTTTATGCTTAAAGACGATGTATTTATTGTTTCTTGTCGGTTTATAGCTAACTGTAATATTAAAGAGACTGGATTAGGTATTTTTAGTTTTACTGAAGAGAATTTCTGTACTTCTGTCATGCTCATGAAGCAATGGACAAAATTGTCAGCCTTTTATTGAAGTTCGAGGTTTTTGGCTATTCTGTATGTGTATATTTTGTCTTTTTAACAGACTTCTTTTTTTTTTTTGTTATGTACGTTTTGATTGTACAGTATAAACATTTTTTTTTATTAGAAGCTCAGCAATCCAAATGTTCCAAATACAATGCATTTGTTCTCGTACTGTCCAACTTGAATGTCTCAGCAATACAGGTCATAGATTAAAAACTAATCTAATACCTCCAAAATCAAACAAGGGATATGACGTAGAAAACTGGGCAATCCCTAATCCACTTTCACCGAAAACAATATCAATATATCGATACAGATGACAGATCGATACGAACGAAAGGTGAGGTTCCCACGGATCGTGTGACTGTGCGAGCGAGAGGCGCCAATCGAGCGAGACGGCAGATGTTGCGACACACACTGAGGTAGTGATGCCGTGAATTCTGTAAGATGCGTAAAGTTAGGCAAACCTGTTACAGCCGTTTTGATTAGGGCTGTAAGAATCGAGGAAGGAAAAGAAACGATGAACTGTGTAAAAGATAACATAGCTAGAAAGGTGGTGATTACTGAGATGAGAGAAGCAGTCATACAACACCGACCACTATTAAATGTACCCAGGATTTTGTAATACATATCTTGAGATTTAAAAGAGTGTCCTTGGAGTTTTTTTGCTCGTTCTTGTCCATATAGATCTACGTTTTGGTACAGGCAACTAGCTTCAACTTTCTGACTAACTAACCGACTCTTTGACAGTTCAAAAGTGCCTGTAAATGGTTTAATTGAAATAAATGCTTTGAGTTTCGAGTTTGATTTGGGATAACATCAAATCATGATGATTTTGTAAATGAAATCTTACTTTTGCAATCAGCACACCAATAGAGGACGAAAACATAGTACTAGACAAAGTAGGCTATTTATAAATAATAAACTACAACAAAACGTACCGTGTGAGAAAATTTCCACATCCATTGATTATTAGCAAGGAAGTCAAACGGACATCTATAACGAGAATGCGACAATGGATACTAAACGGCTTAAAATGAGTCATTGTTGTTACTCGTCGGACAACAGAATAAAAAGCGTGTATTGCTTTGTTAAAGACTTGTAGACTTAGGTAGCCTTAAGCATGTGAACTTGTTGATAATTATCAAGAGGCTGAAGACATTTAAACACGGATAACAACAAGGCAGGTAAATGATAAAGATGATGAGACAGAGAAATAATTACTTAAATGATTTTGGTTAACAGATAGATGAACACGAAAAATAGTATGAGGCAGAGAATTACGTGATTTTGGAAGTTAAAATGTTGTTTCTGTGCTACAGCCTGAGGAAGGATTCGTTTCTGCAGGCAAAGAAGATGAGAATGATCAAAGATGTAGCATAAGCGTTCTTATGATGTACACAATAAAGAGTATTCAATATATCCAGCTATGTAATGGAATGGAAAGATCTTACTGGATACATGCAGACTAGCAAGATTTGAATTAAAGTGTTTTTTTGTTACTAGTACCTAGTTCGTACGAGGGAGGGTAGATTTTCATGTAGAAATACACAGTTCGATTGTACAATGGAATATTGTTAAACATAAATAATTATGTATTACCTTATTTCATCATGTGAATACTACTAATAAACAACATACATAATATTTCGCCATAATACAACCAACTCTTTCTCAAGTACCAAAAGGTTTTTTTTCTCAAATCATCTCACGTATAGATCTCTGCTATAGATCACTGCGTGCCGTAGATCATTAGCTGCGGCCGCGCCGCTCGTGATCCGAATTTAACACGAAGCTGAACGAACGATGCGCTTGCGCCGAAATTTTCATGTTTCTTAGTATTAAACGTTTTGTGGTGTGACTTTTTTTGGCAGATTCGTTGTCAAACTGACCAATGCTTTTAAAATTGAATAAAAAATTCCTCTACAAAGAATTGGTTTATAAGCTCAGGGAATTAGGTAAGTAAAGTTTTCCTAATCAGGGAATCTCATAGAAACCATTTATTCTAAAGAAAAAGCAGTAATGTTTTAGGTTCTCCATTAATTTAAACCCTTTTGTCATTAAAACCACAATATCAAGTCGTTGCCAAGTATAGACTCTAAATTGAACCCAGACCATTACTTCAAAGTCCCTTTTACAAAGCTACAATGATAAACTTAATGCCAACTTAACTGCTACACAATTATACATAATCACCTGTCGTGTCTAAAGATCACTACAATAATCCAGTGAAAGGTGGCCATCACACACCTGAATAACTTGTTTCCTTGACTTACACCTTGCGTGGGATAGCAAGCAGCTGATACAAAATAGGCTGTACGGAACAACCACCCTTTGCCGATATAAAAAAAAGTAATTTGACGTATTGCATATGCATACTCTGTGGCAAAATTTTCTAAAAGAAGGAATAACCCTTTTGCACCAAAAAAAAAGAAACAAAAATTTCAAATTTCGATCTTTTCGACCGTGGGAATGGAAGCGTCAAATGAAAATACGTCTTCATTTTCTGCTTTCGTGGAAAACGTGTTCGAACAGATATGGGCCTTATTTTTATGGGAACAAAGTTCGTGTTTTGTTTTTGTAACTGCATTTCTTTTGTGGTAGCATTACCGAATTCTATTTGCGTTATGTTAAGGCGAATTTTACCTTAGATGGACATAATTACAGTACATTTTTGAATATCGTAAATGCATTCACGCTTTTGTCGAATCACTACAGAGTATTTCACACACATTCTAATTACGTTTGTGAATATCGAATTTGAACTGTAACTTAGACGAATAAGGTGCATAATTGAATATTATGTAAGCATTCACAAGTTTGTTCAATGACTACAGAGTATGAATAGTAATAATTGTTAACGATTGTTCCCGCGTTTCTAAGATGGCGTCGTCGCTTCCGGGATATTAGAACTATATAATAGAATATTTTATTACTTATTTGTTCTATAAATGGCATTGCAACTGTAAAATAATTATTAGCATGTAAAAAATATATACAGTATGTTAACTAACAGAGGGCGTTCCCGTTAACCCGCAATAGTATAGCATCCATACATGCTAAAAAAAATATTACCATTCGAAAATAAAAAGTTTTTATTTTATTTTTATATTAAAATATTCACTAAAAATCGTTAATTGATACGTTAAAGAAACACTCTGTACACGCGTACTTGAAGGACAGCAATGTCGGAATTTATTTAATTAAATAAATTAGAATTAATTAAATAAATAGAGTATCAATTTACGATTTTTAGTGAATATTTTAATATAAAAAAAAAAAACATTTTATTTTCGAATGGTAATATTTTTTTTAGCATGTATGGTGGATGCTATACTATTGCGGGTTAACGGGAACGCCCTCTGTTAGTTAACATACTGTATACGCGTCGACTTGAGAACCTTCTCCGCTTTTTCGTCGGTTAAAAATACCTATTTCTGCCAACCAAACCATTGTTAAACAGAATAAAAAAGTTAGTAACTCTCAAACAAATAAAAAAAAGGCGAATGGCCAAAATTGACTAAAGTACCCCAATTACCCGACACAGCAAAAAATAATGAGTAATGAGTTTAACACGCATGTATGTATGTGTGTGGTCTATCTACAAAACTGTAGTAACAGTATTAAAGGTAAGAGCGAGGTCACAGGTCGTGGGAGATGCTCGAGCTGTGTTCACAACTGGTCATGTATCTACCTGATGTACTTACCTCACCATAGAAACAAGTTTATGGTAAAGCCCATCTGTTACTCGACAACGGGAAAGTATAAAGAGGGTATTGGTTTTAACACTACGTGATAATTGAGAGGTAAACTTAATTTATGGTCATCTTGAACTTGAAGACCATTTAAAGCCAGGGTCAAAGATTTTGAACCTGCACACTAAATGCGTAACACACTATGTATTAATCTCAATCTGAATCATTTTGAAGGCTTTGCTAATTCATTCCTTCATATGTTTGGAAAATTTGACAGTTTCGGGTAGCTTGATGTGCTGGCGTCTGTACCATCTCTGCCGACCTCTTCGGGGAGCAATACAGGCGTGATGGAGAAGAAAGTGTGAAGTTTTTACGGTGTATTACAGTTTAAGAGTACGTAGAAAGGATATGGATAATTAAATCTAGGAACTTTCACTACTACACTACCATCAAATTGGTTCCGACAACTTGATTTTTGTTAGATGCAGCTAAAATTGCAAATTCTAATAAATATTAGAATGAGAAACCATGAAGATAATGAGAAATAGGAATAGAAACTAGCGAGGGACCAGGAAAATATAAAACGGAGAAGGTCCGATAAAATTAAAATCTTGAACTATGCAACTTCCGAAGAATGCTTACAAGGTTTTTAGAACCAAAATCAATGACGATATAAATCTTTCAGTATAGAAAGTACTAGGACTATATAAAACGAAGGAGGTATAATCACAATAGCTGGCCAATAGAGCCTTGAACTACATTAAATAGACAACAAAACCAAGGTTCCTAGAACAAAAATCAATGAATTTATGGGTCTTCGATTATGGAAAGTACTAGGGCTACGGTAAACGAAGGAGGTATCATGAAGTCTCAATAGCTTACCAACTAAGCCAACGGACGTTCGCACGAACGAAAAATATCGCGCCGGGAGTTTTCGCCACTGGATTTTCAATGCATTGCTTAGCGCCGACACTTTAAAATCTAACAGTGTGGCTTTTAGACGCGCTAGGATGCGCTCTGTTGGAATATCACGCACGGCTAAACACCGAGTTGAAAATTCACGATAAAATCCCGCCGCAATATTTTTACGTCCTTGCGATGGTCGGCTAATAGGTCGTCAGGATCATGAACTACTTTAGATAGAAGATATTAAACGAGAGTTACTAGAACAAAAGATTATGGGTCCTCACGAATAAAAAGTACCAGGGCTCCATAAATCAAAAGGAGGTTTAATGTACGAAATCACATTAAAACCCAGTAGGTCGACAGTCACGGTACAAGATGGTACAGCAATATTGCTTGCAAGAAGGCCATCATTGATTTGTTGCACTTGTTAAAATCCGTTACTTAACTGTTTCAAGTTTTTAACGAGAATCATTTCTTATTTTTATTAGAAATTCATTGAGGATGAGGAAGCCATTTTGAAAGCGGCGATTCTATGAATGAGAAGTTTTTTTGTGCGAATGTAAAGTGGGTGATCGACGTACGAGCCTGTACCGCGGTTTTAAAGAACGTAGGTTTTACTCGCGGCTCGTCGGTGCTGACCGACCTGCGAGTAAGACAGTTGTATCTGAATACAAGTGTGGTAAACATGTCTTGTTCGAAATTCGAAGAAGCTTTGTGCTATCTTGGTATTATAGTATACCATGATTTCATGAAAAAAAAAAAGCGACGCCCGCGGGTTTGGGTCAAAAGATGGATTCAGAGAAGGCAAGCGTTATCACATACACATTTAATTAGAGAGTTGTCGGCAGAACCATTCGGGGCCTGATCGACGAGCGAGTAAAACCGACGGTTTTATGGCTCGTCGGTAAAGCTCGCCGGTGTATCATGGCAATACCGCGGTTTTGTGAGTTGACGAGCCTGGCTCGCGGCTCGTCATGTTTGCTTCATTTTTTACTCGGCTCGTCGTGTAAAACCGTGCGAAACCATAGCTCTGCATGTCTCTGGAATAATTCTTCCCAAAGTTTGCCTAGATATTAAAGTAGAATACTGCAGACTGGTTTGGGTTTTACCTTCTACCAGGTATCTCATTGTAGCAGTCAAACGTTCATGAGGAGAAATAGCTTCTCGCATTATAGTGTTTTGCTTCTGTATCAGAGGTGTTACTAAAGACAATAATTCGTCGTACAATTCTTCAGACATTCTCAGATAATTTCTGTAATCGAATGGTTCTGCCGACAACTCTCTAATTAAATGTGTATGTGATAACGCTTGCCTTCTCTGAATCCATCTTTTGACCCAAACCCGCGGGCGTCGCTTTTTTTTTTTCATGAAATCATGGTATACTATAATACTAAGATAGCACAAAGCTTTTTCGAATTTCGAACAAGACATGTTTACCACACTTGTATTCAGATACAACTGTCTTACTCGCAGGTCGGTCAGCACCGACGAGCCGCGAGTAAAACCTACGTTCTTTAAAACCGCGGTACAGGCTCGTACGTCGATCACCCACTTTAGAAGGGGGATAACATTTTGGAGTCAACGAGTCCTTGAATGGAGGACGCCAATAGGCGAGTGTAGCTCGGGACCCAAACTAGATGAAATAGAAAGGAATCTGCTAGAACCAATGTTTGGGGGAGGTCTTTGTCCAGCAGAGGCGTCTTCGACTGTGGTCAAGATGGTTGCTTAAATTAGAAGCTCATTTAAAGTGCCTGTGGGAATAATGTA
Source organism: Luperina testacea (assembly GCA_927399505.1). Taxonomy (NCBI): domain Eukaryota; kingdom Metazoa; phylum Arthropoda; class Insecta; order Lepidoptera; family Noctuidae; genus Luperina; species Luperina testacea. The sequence continues at coordinate 7,215,392 of OV656785.1, read as the reverse complement.
CCGTTTTTCTCTCTACTCAGAATACAGGGTTCAAAATTATCATTTACATCTTTGAGAAATGAAAATTGGGAAACTATTTGACAGGTCTACAGTAGCTTCGTTCTCACAAACATAAATTACCTTTTATAAACAAATTCAAATTTCAAATATTCCGAGCGCTATTCGGAGCGGTTCGGCCGGGTAAACATTCCCGATGTTTTCTCACGATCATTAGTGAACGATTTCGGTTGTATTCGGCCGTGTTCGGGCTTCGGTCGGACACCTTCGTAAATTTTATGTTTAAAATACCGCATAGTAAATGAAGTTTTAATAGTATGTCATCATTTTTGAATTTGGAATTCGGTCGGGATCGATGTATATTGATTTTTGGAGATTATCATTTTTAAGTAGAGAAATTTCCAGCATAAGCTGACTTCTCATTGTACGACAAACCTATACAATGCGTTAGCTAAAACTGGAAATGTACAGCTTGATATTTCACCGTGTACCAACTACCAACTAAAGAATCAAATTCTTTCTCACCTGATGTTGAATACGGTGGCATTTTCAATCAAACAATCCAGACTTTTCTTTCTTTTTATACCACGTCATTTTTTCAGTGATTTCACCTTCCAAGATGTCATCAATTTCCTCAATAATGTACACTTTTATACGGGCAGCAGCTGATACGATTTCTTTATTTGCCAAAACATCACCTCTATCCAGAAACTGGCGTGGGCCCGAGACCGTCCCATAAAAACCCCGTATAATTGCGTCCACCTTTAGTACTACAAAAACCCGCATCTAATATCAGGACTCACCTGGATATCATCTGTTGTATCGTTGTCCTTATCTTTCTCACAAAGAAATGCATCTTGCATCTCGTTCTTGAATTCAACGGTTTAAACCAGCTGTTTATGAGTTGTATTCGCTGTAATTTATTGTGTATCGATGTTATTTGGAGTTATTGGAGTATGTCTAGACATTTTGTATGGAGCCCAATCAAAAGAATATGACGAAAAAAGCTAGGCTTTATATGAGGAAATCCTCAAATAAACGACTTTAATCATGTCCTGATGAGGTCTTAAAGTCTTAAGGACCAATCTTTACTTTCATTACATAAATAACTAAAGTTCATGTAAAATACTGGTATTCAGATGCATCCAGTTACACTGGAAGCCGACCCCAACATAGGAAAAAGCTAGACAGGTGAGTGTAAATGATGTCATAAAAAAGGGACCATAGCCCCTTTATATTCTAATGCTTTGCTTGTTCGGTTTTAACAGATTTTATTTATCTGTATCTTGCGGCGACTACCAACCTCTTTTAGAACCAGAATTTCAGGCCTTCCGAAAAATTATAAATTAGGCCTCCAGGCAGGGTATTATATTTTTTCACGAAGGTATGCTGCAAATTGCAGTACTAAACCTTTTTTTTCGTTCTAACCATTGGGTTACGTGCAAAACTGCAATGTGTCCTTTTTTTAAATGCACACAAAGGCCTTCGGAAGGTCGACGTTGAAAAAAAAAGATATAAAAGCGACCAGCTGGTCTTAAATGTTGTATGAAACGGAGTAAGTAAGCAGCTGACTACTAGCAATACCAGGGTTGGCAACAAATAAATATTAAATATAAATGGGGAAAAATGGTCCAAGCCGATTTTTTTCTTCTAGAAACGGCAAAAAAATTTCTTTACAGTCCGTTTTAGAAATAAGCGAATATTTTCATCATAGTTTTGTATTATAATAAGAGAGCTGCAATATACGACGACTAATAGAGAATTAATTAATTAGAGAGAGAGAGAGAGAGACTAAATTAATTAGGATAAGGGGAGGAGAAGGGAACGATGACCAGCCGCAAGAGACGATGATTTCAACAAGGGTTGCAAAGGCTAAATAACAAAGAAAAACTGTGTAGCATTGCCTTGTGGTGGGAGAACACAATACTACAAAGTATAAATAATATTCAAAACTTGCAGCGCCCCGCGGTTTCACCCACATAAGTATCGATTCCATAAGAATATCGAGATTAAAACTATCCTATGTCCTTTCCCGGGACTCAAACTATCTCTATACCAATTTTCATCTAAATCGTTCAGCGGTTTAAGCGTTAAGAGGTAACAGACAGACAGACAGACAGACACACTTTCGCATTTATAATATTAGTATGGATTGAATAAAAAAAAAACAATAACAACTGATAAAACTCATTGCCAAAACCGACATGATTATCTATAAGATTATTTTTCTAATTAAGAGATATCCATAGATACGGGGTATTCCACGAAACGCACCAAAAGTTTTCATCGAAAAAAAAAATATATACTTAATAAAAATGTTATAATTTTATTCCTCGAAATGCATCAAGGATGAAACATAGAGAAGAGGATGAAGGATTCGTAATAAATGATATCAATACTTCAATAGACGTTTCATTTGGTGCGTGTCGAGGAATACCCCAAAGATACTACAAAGGTACTATGAGAACTAACGAAAAAGGTACTATGACTTCTGACCTCGACAAATTAAATATTATTTGGCGGTACCCCTAAATATATTTGGATTCTCGCAACAAGTCACATTAAGATGGTAATAACAGCGCGCACTAAAATACCCAAAAACATTTACCCTCAAAACTTCGTCGGACTCTCCTATCTGATTTTATCATTGCTTCTGGCTTCTTATCCCAAAATAACTAAATTTTCCTTCAAAATCCAAAAAAAAAACATCCGAAAATAATCCACTGGCACCCCTAAGCATTTGCGCCGGCGCACGCCACCAAGATCCCGTTGCGAAACAGCTGTTGAAGTTTGTAAATAAGAGTGAGAGAAACGCTAGATACAAATTCTGTGCGCTAGAGCGAGATGGATACAGGACATATGCTTTGGGCGATAACGAGAGCTTCCGAATGCTAGGTAGATACATAAAAATTTACCCAACTGGGTAAACTGATAGTGTGTGTTTTTCGGGAAATATTTGTCATACTAAGTAGGTGTAATCTTTGAGTACACGCAGCTTTTTAGGATCTTACACCTGGCTTCGATACTCGTGTCAATTTTTTTTAAATGGTTTGAACAGTTTTATTTTTTTTTATTGCTGATTGGGCCCACTATTGACCTCGATCACGCCTGATGGAAAGCGATGGATGAGGTCTATGATGGAACGAACATGCCCAGAAGATACCTAAGGCACTGGAACTCCTACGCATCGGCGAAACACAGCAGGCTGCTTGACGCCGGACTCCGGTGGGAGGGTGGTCGCAAACCAGGCGGGCGTTAGCCCTACCACCGCAAGGGAAGAATTGAAAAGTCAAATAAGGTGTTGGGTGTGACTGTCCAGGATGCGCCGAGCGCCCGTTTCAGCTGAGTAACTGTCGGAACAAACTGCACCACACGAGGAGGCTTCATCATCCATCTTTCTCCTACCATTCTTCTTCAGCTACACGATTACTGACAAATGCTTTGACAAGTCCACTCAAATCTGTTTTTATTTCCTCAAAAGACCATTTCAGACTACATGGTCCTTAGCCAAAATTATGTTTGGACTTAAAAAGAAACTGACTTCTGGAGTTTGATTCGGCCTTTCTTCTCAGAGTAATCAGATAAGAAATGTCGACCTAGAGTCTTTAAAATATGATAGACTTGTAAAAGTGTTTGTAAAATATTACTTACAGAAATAAAATAACTTATCAATTGCCCAGGCTGTACTTAAATGTACAGACGCCAGCACATCAAGCTACCCGAAACTGTCAAATTTTCCCAATCAACTTTGAACCTTATACTTTAGCGATAAAGTTGAAAATCTATTAAAGAAATCTGACAGATTGTAGTAGCTTGATGTGCTGGCGTCTGTACAAGGGGCACTTCCTGGACATTCAGCCCCACTAACAACTTTGTAAATGACTTATATTGATACCACGGCACGAGTTGTTCTCATATAGTTCAGAGTCTATGGGAAGGAAGAATAATAAAAATTAGGAAAATCTTGATGCTTGCCAATAATGATAGGCTATCAGGCCACATGACATGTAATAAATAGATAATAAAATAAAGTGCTGTGGGAATATTTATAACACGGACGGCATATGATAAGCTCTTTCCGTTTAAAAATTATTATGAACAATTATTTTTTATTCGAATCTAATATCAGAAGTTTAATAGACTTATAGAGGTACGAGGAACAGTGTGTAAAGTTCACGAAAAGGGAGGATCCTCCGACCAGACGGGTGTTGTGTCTGGCGGGCCACTGACCGATGATTCATGTCGAGCCGTTGTATCTATGCTAGTTGCGCGGTAAACTCTGCTTGCGAGATGCAGCATTTTCCGTGACGTCAGTATGACGCGTTGTTCGCATGTGGCGTTGTAGATACCGCTACAGACTTGCTCGTGTGAAGCTTCTGGGTCCATTTTTGTCGAGAAACCGTGAAGGACCAAATTCCGGAAACCAAAGAGGTGTTAACGAATCACTATAACTTCAACTTTAAAATCAATATTCATTCTTCATCTTTACTTCCTTTTACTTCGTGGCTACAGACGCAAGGGTCGATGGAGCTGCGCTTACCGCAGTTGATTTATGGACAGGTGACCATTCATTACTTATCGACCCCTCCGTGCCTTGGAAAGCATGTCAATCCGTTGGTCCCGGCTGTCATTCGTAGATCTTTGACAGTCGTTACGGGTAGTCAGAATCCTGAAAGTCTGACAACCAGTCTTGCCACGAGGTGCCGTGTTACCCAGTAACAGAGTTGTGGAGGTCGGATGCAGTCGCTCCATGTAAAATACTGGTATTCAGCTCCATCCAGTTAGACTGGAAGCCGATCCCAACATAGTTGGGAAAAGGCTAGACCGATTAAGACCTTTCAATTCATCGGCTTCCAGTCAAAGCCATCGTCAAAATAATCATACTTTTCAAACTAGCGTTACAAGTAAAGGTACATAATTTCGTTAGAAAAAAAAGACTATGCGTCACGATCTCCTCAGCAAGGTGTAATTTCGACCACACGTAGTAATCACGACTCCGAGCACTCATGCACGAAGTAATGAGGGCGGGAGAACAAAGGACTAGGAAAAAAAATGGCGGCGAGTGTCAAAAACAGTTTGTTTAAAGTGTTAGGTTGTTATTGTCACGATTTGTGATGAAAAAGGGGTCTTTACAATCGTGTCAAAATAAGTTACGATGTGTAAAGTTATCTATCTACGTATAATGCTGAACAGTTTTTTTTTTTGTTTTAGCGCGCTAATCTCTGGAACTATCTCGTTTTTACTTCAAAAATCTTTCAAGTCGTATAATGAGGTCCTACACTAAAACGATCCAAAAGAGGTATTGTCTTTGGGAAATCCCTTCAAAATTAACAGACACATGTTCAAAGTTAAACAAAAACAATTTGGCGAACAATGGTATAATGACATAGCACCAGATGTTACAGAGTTCCACACGGTGTTCCGTCTTTAGTTCCTAAACCTGGCGATGGCCCTTATTTCCGGAAAGGACCAATTTATTTAACAAAAAGACCAGATGTGTTAGTCCAAAGTCGGAGGGTAGGTACTTCTCAACTTTGCGCTACGCCAGATGTCGATTTAATTTCTTGCCTTTGGGACGTGTTTCGTAATTTTATGCAAAGCTTTATTTGAAACAATTTGGATAGGTGACCAATGTTATTTTTTTTTATTTGAGAGTTTTTTTCTTGGTAAATCGTCTTCACATATACAAAATATTGTAGAACATTTTAAAAGAGTAACGGTGGAGTTTCTTATCCCTTCTCCTTACGAAACTACATTTTGGAACGGGCGCTTAGAATCGATTCTATTTTCATGTAAAAATTCATTGCGTTATTTACGTTGGTGAGCAGACAAATTTTTCGAAAATATGAGGCAATGGATGCATGGAATGGAGCATTATCCTTTAAAATGATTCAGATAGTGTGTTAGTGTTACGTAATTAAGGTGCTGTATCTTAAAAAACGCAATTTTTTCCTCAATTCGACCAAGAATCTGTCCCACAACAATCAAAAACTGCTCTCAAATGTACATTTTCAAAACATTATGAAATTCATTACGAAAGAGTTACCATTCTATATTTTTATAGAGGTCACATGAGCACTCATTACATTTACTCTCGTTATACTTGATGTTGCTCAATAGTTTTAGTGTGCGCCATCTTTAAAGATCCAGTCTATTATTGTCATAGTGCATGGCAAAAACCTCGATAAATACAGAGAAAGTACGATCAGTGATCACCAAACTTGCACAAGACGAGTTGGTGATTTCACACTTTAAGGGGTTAACATGACCTAAAGCGCGGTCACTGGCGGACTGCATAGAAAAGAAAGAGAAGCGCGATGACACAACTCTGGTAATCTATTGCAAAATATGAAGCAATTATTTAATTACAAAAAATCTATTGTTTGGACAAAAAAATTAAAACACTAGTGATTTAGTATGTTGCTTGTAGAATAATCTGACAAAAAATCAGAATGATTGCATGTATATTATTATGGTTTTTATTATAAAAAAAATTTTTAGAGGTATCTTCATGATTTTCTTCTATTGTATCAAATTAGTTGTATTATGTTTTCAACACACTATCTACCTAGCATATATCCTGAAGAATATCATATATTTTTCTGATTTTTCTTACTGTAGTCGATCATATACTTTTGTTGCTTCTAAAACTTGAGTTTTTTGCGTTTAGGTCCAGTAATCCCCTTAACTACAAATTTTATAAAGAGATAAAATTTGTTTTTTTTTGTAATTCTATAAAAAATGTATCTTTGGAACTACCAGTCGGATTTGAAAAAATCCTTTTGCATTTGATAGCCCAATTATTGAGGAAGGCTTATAGGCTAAAAGTAAGAAAGATCTCTAAGTGAAAACAAAGTAATATTGCGGGCAGGCGATGCGATGCGACGCAGTGGGGGGAACAAGAAATTTCACGGGGATGAAGTCGCGGGCAGATGCTAAAAACAGTATATAGAAATAAATAATAAAGTGTTACTTCCTTGACAGTAAAATAATGACGTCATTAATTTTTAATATTGCAACATAATTTGCGTTTTGAAATTTCCTGTTAGCAACCACTTCCACCATTTCGCAATGTTATATTTCTATTGAGGAAAATAAAGATAGGTTTTGTAACGCGAATTGATCAATTGACGTCCAATACTAATAATATTTTCAAATTAATAGCAGTTAGTCATTATCGTTGCTATGATCAAGGAAGGAAAACCACAATTAAATATCTAAAATTATTGCAAAATTAAATAATAATAAAAAATATAATATAATACCCAAGTACATAAATATGTACATACAAGTACATATACATACATATTTTAATTTTTATTTATTTTTGAATTGAATTATTGTAAAAAAAACTATGACCATTACACTAAAAAAATAAAGTTTGTGAGTGTGTTTGTGTTTATATGTTTGTTAGGTACTTCTTCACGGTCAAACGACTGGACCAATTTTGATAAAATTTGGTATGAAGGTAGCTGACACCCTGGATTAACATATAGGCTACTTTTTATCCCGATATTCCCACCGGATCGAAAATTATGCGGGTGAAACCACGGGACGCAGCTAGTCCTTAATAAAAAAGTGTGTATTGGAGCAGAACTTTTGATATGTTGTTTTATAAACATTTTTTTCTTTCTTTCCTTCTTAATATCTAGACCTAATTAGCCAAGGTGCAAAAGCAGGTGGCCAATAAAAAAAACAAAAAAAAAAAACTCGATCATCGCATCGGCTCAATAACACGCAAGGCAGATGGCACGCGCTATAGAAGTTTTTTTTAAAAAAGACATTTTTTAAAACATATTTTTGTTGGTGTGCAATTTTTATTTGTTTTTTTAATGTTTTAGAAAAATACTACTTACTCATCAAATGACAGATGTCAAGCGCTTTCGCTTGTTATTATTGGAAATAAAAAAAATATTTTTATAAACAAGTAGGTACCTACATATTAGATATGAGCGCCGCGCCGGCGCGCCGCCGCCGCCGCGATTCCCCCCGCGCCGCCGCCGCCGATCCTAGGCGCCGGCGCGCCGAGCAGCCCGAGCGGCGGCGGCATTCATCAGTTTAACCAAACACGCTGACCTAACCGAACGCAAGTCTGAAATGGCGGCACTAGACGTAGACGTTTACAAAACGAAACTCGTTGATGTTACAATTTCTGTGTTGTCCAAAATATCAACAAACAAACATAGTTTTTGTTGGACCTATCTATCTATCATGGGGTTTAGGTTTCCGCACTTAGTCCTTGAAGTGGACCATTGTGCGTGAGCCATGGTGGCCGATTACTCCAACCAGCCCACCTCCCTCCAGAAGCAGATTAGACTTCCCGGTCTCTTCAGGGCATCCGCAAGGGATGTTGGTGTTCCCAGGGTCTCCTCGCGAATCTTGGTAACGCCTGTGCACTCAAGAAGCACATGCGCCACCGTTTCCTCCGCCTCCATGCATGCTCTGCACAGGGGACTGTCAGTGATTCCCAGGGTATGGAAGTGTTTATTTAGTGAACAGTGTCCAGTGATGGTCCCCGCCACCAGGCGCAGGCTGTCTCTGTCCAGGCGAAGAAGGCGCCTGGTCAGCTTTGTATCCAGGGATGGCATAGCTTCCTTGGATTGCCTACATCCTGGTGTCGAGGTCCCCCATTTTTCCGCTTGTATTCGAGTGTGATCCTTTAACCAGCTTCTTAGCTGCTTGAAAGGAATGGGCACAATGGGTTCAGGTCCGTAGGGTCTTGTGCTGGATCCTCTTCTGGCAAGTTCGTCAGCCGCATCGTTTCCAAGTGATCCACTGTGACCTCTAATCCATTGTAGCGTTACCGTGTTGCGATTTAGTACCGTGATTCGTTCTAGGGCCTTGTGGCATTCTAGTGTTAGTCTCGACGTGATCTGATTACTCTTTAAGGATTGAAGAACTGAGGCACTGTCGGAGAGTATTCGGATATTGGTGTCCGTAACCTCCCTGGCCTCTATAGCGAGTGCCGCTTGGATAATACCTACACACTCTGCTTGGCAAACGGAGTTGAGCATTCCAAGTGGTTTGGATATCTTAATGTTTAGGTCGTTGGAGAACACCCCGACGCCCGTCCCTTCGTCGGTCTTTGATCCATCAGTGTAAATTCTTAGCTCTGTTGTACCTGAGTAGTCACACAACTCCTCTATGAGCTCTATGTTGTAGTGTTTTTGGAAGCGGTGGGTCTTCAGGGTTCTGTCGATGGGTGATGTCATCATCGGTTGTTCTTTGATTGTATCTTCTCTGATGCGTGTGTGTTTGATTCTAGAATCATTGCTTAAGGAGCCGGATACTTCGAGTCTGAAAGTCGCTATGGCCGCCTCCTCTCTTACGATGAGGTGCAGGGGAGGTAGCCCCAGCATCACCTGTAAGGCAGCAGTGGGGGAAGTCCTCATGCTGCCGGTGATTGCTACGCAGGCAAATCTTTGCAGTTTCTCGAGATCCTTTTGGGTTGTACTTAGGTTGGTCCTGGGCCACCAAACTAAAGAACCGTATGTGATAATTGGTCGGATAACTGTGGTGTATAGCCAGTAGGTGATTTTGGGGCTTATGCCCTAATTTCTCCCGAGGAGTCTCTTACATTGCCATAGGGCTATAATTGTTTTATTTAAATTAAGGTAGTTAAATGAAGGTCACGCCGCCGACGCCGCCGCCGCCGATTTAAAAAAATCGGCGCGCCGCCGCCGGAAGATTGGCCATCGGCGCTCATATCTACTACATATACAACAATAAATAAAAAAAATACTATGACTGATGTTAAGCGTTTTCGCTTGTTATTATTGGAAAGAAAAAAAATGAAAGAAAGAAAGAAAGAAATAAATACTTTTTATTTTTTCTTTTCTTTCTTTCTCTCTTCGAGAGGGAGTGGGCTGTAATGCTATAATCTACTGCGGGGGCCCAGTACGGGTTGGTGGATATCACATGTCTTTGAAATTTTGGTTCTAGGACATGCCGGTTTCCTCACTATGTTTTCCTTCAGCGTTTTGAGAGCAGTGGTGATGAAATTACACAAAGTAAAGTGCCTGAGAAAGAAAGATGTAAGGAGTGGCCTTTGTCCAGGAAAGGGCCAGCGCAGACAAGGAAAAAAAAAAAACGCCAGTTTGGGTTCGAACTCGAACCTACGACCTACAAATTCGTAAGTCGCGGCCATTTCCACTGGTCCACCTACCACTGCTCATAACAATGGGCAAAATATTGTTTGCTCATTCTGTCCGGCCGTTTTTTGCTAATCTAAGCAGAGATTAGAAATGATAGGACGCGATATTGTTCCAGACTTTTATTGCTTTATCAAAGACTAGCAGCGCCCCGCGGTTTCACCCGCATAAAGGTTCGTACACACAGGCGCGACGCGACACGCGACACAAAGGCACCGCAAGTCGCGCAACGAGCGGTGCCTTTGTGTCGCGTGTCGTGTCGCGCCTGTGTGTACGAGCCTTAAAGGCTCCTGCAAACAGGCGCGGCACGCGACGCGAATCGCACGCGACACAAAGGCACTGCTCATTGCGCGACTTGCGGTGCCTTTGTGTCGCGTGTCGCGTCGCGCCTGTGTGTACGAGCCTTAAGTGTCGCTGTCGATCCCGTTCGAAAGACACGTGGCGCCATCTATTATAATAATAACGTTATTGTTGTTCTCCTCGGGAACAGCAATTTTTTTCGGGATGAAAGGTACCCTATGTCCGTTTCTGTACACCTGACAACGTATATGCAAAATGTCAGGATGATCGGTTCAGTGGTTTAGGAGTGAAAAGTTACCAAACAAACAAACAAATTTACTTTCGCATTTATAATATTAGTTAGGATGTTAGCAAATAAGTTTTTTATAGGTCATGTAGGTATAGACGCCAGCACATCAAGCTACTACAATCTGTCAAATTTCTTTAATAGGTTTTAAACTTTATCGCTAAAGCATAAGGTTCAAAAATGATTGGGAAAATTTGACATTTTCGTACCTTTACGTACGTTTCACATGTCATGAGCAGAGTTATCTAAGACAAACTAGCGGCCCTGTTTCGCATGGTTTTTACAACTTGACATCGATATTTCTTTCTATGTACAGACGCCAGCACACCAAGCTACCCGAAACTGTAAAAATTTTCCCAATCAACTTTGAACCTTATGCTTTAGCGATAAAGTTGAAAATCTATTAAAGAAATTTGACAGATTGTAGTAGCTTGATGTGCTGGCGTCTGTACTTATATAAGTTTAACATATTATTAATTAAACACATAAACCTTCCGCAATAAATTATCTGATAGTGAAAATCACATAAAAATTCGTTTAGAAAAACATAGCGGTCAGAAAAAGCTAGGTACCTACAGTCAACAAAAGAGATAACTTGTATGCAGGATCGTCGGATATGGTTAAAGTTTAGCAAGAAACCGATGGAAGTTCTCGAATAAAATTTAATTATATTAATAAAACACAAATAACTCATTTATCAAATTAAATTTCAGTCGACAAAATGCATCGGTTTCTTACTTTTCAACTATATCCGACGATCCTGCATAATGGGCATACAACCCGAATCTCTTCAAAGTAAGAGTGAACAGGCTTCTTCTGTGTAAGCTCACTCCATCGTAGACTTTGTCTCTGTCAACTCTGACCTAGGCCTCTAGCCTAGGTCAGAGGAAACCCATTCAAGAGCAAACCCATTTCAAAAAAAAAAAAAAACTTTTCTCTTTTTCAATTAGACTAAATTAATGTAGGTATCTATAGATGACAATTAAGCAGTGGATTTATGAAAAAAAATTAGAGCCGAAGAAGCCTTTTAAATCCGCTCCTAAAACGACCCACTGACCAAGGCTTTTAAGTAAGTATATTAAACTTTTAACATAAAAAAAATTTATCATCTATTATTTAACTTACCTGTCCGTAACCGATACATAGCTGGATTCATGAATTCATTAGTTCTATAATATTTCGTCAAATAAACCACAAACACGTCCGATTTGACAGATTAATACGATCACCAGTTCACCACATTGAACCAAGTCGGTGAAAATACTGAAGACATTTTTTTTCTAATGACTAAAGTATGTACTGTTTACCTTCAACTTTTTTGAGCAACAGTTTGCTACTAATGTGGGTAGGTACTTAGATAAAATCTTATAGCAAATAAAAATGACCGTTAAACGGACAAGTCTAGTTTAGAACTGACTAGGGGAGCTCACTGTTTAGTAAAAAAAATATATATTCTAAAACACAATCGTTAAAAACTCACCCAATCCAATTTTTTTCTTAATTTTCTTCAGGACCTTCATTTTGGATCCTTTTTTATCCTTAACGGGGGTGGTTTCGGGCTCGAGAGCCATCGGGGGGAGCACGAGCGTCTGCGGAGGCATCTGCACCCCATGGCCCGAAGCCCTAGGGCACGCGGGGCAGTGGCACGAACCCCTCGCCTGCCTCACGCTCATACAACCACTTACGCCCATCATTGAAACGGTTACAATCCCAAAAAGCGGTTACAAAAAAAACTTCTATAACATATCTGTCACACCGAAATTTAAAAGAACACGACTTATAAATTTTTCAAATTAAAAACCACGATACGTATCGAATTAATTTTTACGAACTCACGATATCCATAACGCACTTATGATGACGCGCTTTAGTTTTAAATAACGCGAGACGTCCGCACGCGACGCTGTCCGGCGGCGGAGTGAACAACGTTAGTCACCAACTCGCCGACCGCCGTAGCAAGTAGCCAAGGGCTTTGGGAAAGCTGCGTGCGCATCCAAACTATTCCAAACCCAAAGCCCTCAATCCCTTTCTTTCTTTTTACCCACATTAGAGCGAGATGGTCATAAAAGTGGAGGGAGAATATCAACACTGTATAGGTATTTTCAGCTTGGCAGATGTGGATTATGTGGAATACAAAGGGTTGGTGTTTGAAAAGTTTATTTGGTGTGACATTTAGAAGTCTTTGTTCAGGAGTTAGTGTAAAGGTGGTAATTTGGAATTGAGAGGCGAATAATGGATTGAAGGGTTCGATCTTATGGAGCGCGTGCTTAAATTTTAAACATCGTTTACAACAGCAAAGGCGTGTAGCTCACTTTGGAGAAAAGAATTGGAAAAAATAATAAAATGGATTGGATTGGGTTTGGATTTGGTTGGACGTTGAATTCGGTGATAAAAGTTGGAAACACTGCGTTTTTAAACTGGAAAGGAACTTGGGAACGACTGGTTTAAAACTTTCCAGAGAATAGAAAGAAAGAAGGAAAGAAATAAAATTACACATGGTGATACCAAAGCTCAGGTTCGACAGAAAACAAATAAGTAAAGGTATTAAGGCAAATTCCACCAACCTTATCAAGAAAAAGTGTTATCCTGACTGAGAATAAATTTTAAATTTTTAGCTGTTTTTCCATTCTAGAACTGTCAGACGTCAATTTTATTCCACGGATAAAACCTAGTTCTTAAAATTTAAAAGTTAGAAAATTGTCTACTGACTGATTTCAGGGTCCCTAAAAAAACCTTTATTGAAAATACCATCCCGGGGTTTTGCCGGATTTGTCCTATCGTCGAACTTTTAATTAGCTGCAGTAAAATGACAGCTTATTGTGTTACTTAAATGACTGACATTGGCGTCTTTTTGCTTTTTCGTGGCCATAAACCAAATCTTGTTTTTCTAGTACTGTACAGAATAGTGTAACAAACGAAACTTATTTGACATGCATATCTCTAAACTGAGTCCGAAATTAGTTATTAAGAAGTGTAATTTTACTGCAGCTAATTAAAAGTCGGGCTATAGTTTGGAGGGCGCCCGAGGAGCGTCCGGGTGGGGTTTTTAAATAGTGTCCGGATGAAACCCGGACACTTTCTTTCTGTGTTAGGACAAATCCGACTTTGAATGATTTGCAATAAATTGAAGCTCAAACAAAAGTTTGAGCGAGTTTGTTTTTTATTGCACCATAATATTTTAAATGCACCGTGCAGGATAAGTCTTGCTCATCCGAAAACATTTAACTCATGGGCCTCAACGTTTAAGCGTGAAAATGATGTGGGTCATTTATTTTATTCATTTTATATTTTTTTATAATTCTCTCCATGATCTGGCAGTTAGAGTAATTTTAATTATGTGGCCTACCCAAATGTCCTTTCTTTGGTATTGTTCGTCGAATCGTTGAGCTCCTTTAGTCTTGAGTTGAGCTGCATGATTTCTGACAAATGCGTGCACTGACTGGACAGGTCCTCTCAATCTGTGTGGTTCTTTCCTCAACAGACCATCTCAGATATCGACCTATAATATGGTCTTCATATAACCTGACCAAGATTATGTCTGGACTTTAAAAGAGACTATGTCCTCTGAGTTTGTTTCGGCCTTTCTTCTCAGAATAGTCAGATAGGAAACGCCGATCTCATCTAGTTTAAAAAATATATTAAATGATTGACGTGTAAAAGTGTTTGTGCAAAGTGTGCAAACCTACTTACAAAAATAAAATCATTTATCATTTAAAAACTTATCCGAAAAATAAAACAACAGACTTTCAAAAAAAATACACTAATGTGAAAAAATACTTTAATTTCGGAAGTCGGTGTCTTTGGATCTGTAGGTACGTATTTAAGTTTTTTGCCACAGATTAATAATAAATTAATTAATATTTTAATGTTACGAGTTGGGGACAAATCGTTATACATGCTTAGGGCAGTCCCCCAAACTTTATATAGCCATGTCTTTTATTGTAGGTGTGGAAATGGAAGAAAGAAGCGACCCTATGGTCGCTCTTTTACTACGGTCTGTGGATAGGACCATCTTTACATACCAAAACCCCTCCGTGCCTTGGAAGCACGTTAAGCCGTTGGTCCCGGCTGTCATTCGTGGATCTTTGGCAGACGTTACGGGTCGTCAGAAGCCTGAAAGTCTGACAGCCAGTCTTACCAAGGGATATCGTATTACCCAGTAACTGGGTTGTGGTTGTGGAGGTCAGATAGGCAGTCGCTTCATTTAAAATACTGGTATTCAGCTGCATCCGGTTAGACTGGAAACCGACCCCAACAAAGTTGGGAAATGGCTTGGCAGGTGATGATGTGAAATCTACTGTAGCGACCGTACAGCGTCAGTAATTGCAATGTCAGCATCCTCATAGAAAATGCACAGGCGACGCGGGCAAGGCAGTCGTTCGGTGAGCCGCACTCGGAGTAGTGTTAAGGCTCCTGCAAACAGGCGCGACGCGAATCGCGCGCAACACAAAGGCACCGCTCGTTGCCGCGACTTGCGGTGCCTTTGTGTCGCGTGTCGCGTCGCGCCTGTGTGTACGAGCCTTTAAAGTGAGGTGGATCAACCGTATGTAATATATATTGACGTGGTTTAACTGTATGTGATAATTAAGTGTCATTGTGTAACTACTGTATGATCAAATAAAACCACAAGTGAACTCTCTGTCAAGGTATTAATTTATTCATCCTGCCACCCAAGATACACAAGGAAGTTACATCTACCAACTCGCACTGGGCCGCGTGATGGATTACGGTCCACTCCCTCTCATCGAGAGGAGGCCTGTGTCCCACCCAGCAGTGGGAACAGTATAGTCTAATTACGTAGGGACGCCTAACAAATTCCAGGGTTAATTTTTGGGACCACTACAATTACAGTACCTACCCGGCGATAAATATTGCACATCGACCTTTGGAAAGAGACAATCGGCTAATTTCGGCTTGTGGGCTGGCAATGCGATGGGGTGGGTCGGGGGACCATAAATTTCACGTAGATGAAGTTGCGTGCAGAAGCTAGTACTAGGTATAAAAGGAAAAGCTTCTTTCCAGGCATGGAGGGGTCTTCTTTCCAAAGGTCGATGTGCAATACATATTTATCGCCGGGTACTGTATCTACCTATTGAGTTTACAAGAATAGATACGTCATGCATGAATAACGACTATACAATGAGAGATTAATATCTGCACTTACAGTATGTGTTCCTACTAATTCGTCAGGTCCCACGCAAAGGACAATACTTTACTAATTACTTTCACTAATTGAATTCTTTGTTTCGAAGAAAATTGACATGATTCAACAATCGCAAGAACGTCATGCTAACACATTACTGACTCGCTTATCGATGCTAATATAAAAAACCAAAAAGGTTGTTTGAACGCGCTAACCTCTAAAGGCTCCTACATACAGGCGCGACACGCGATATAATCGCGCGCGACACAAAGGCACCGCTCGTTGCGCGACTTGCGGTGCCTTTGTGTCGCGTGTCGTGTCGCGCCTGTTTGAAGGAGCCTTTAAAACTACCGGTTGGATTTGAAAAATTGTTTTTGCATTTGATAGCCCAATTCTTGGGGAATGCTTTATTTGGGCTACGTTACGGTTTTCGGATTTTTTCCTTTACTTGTGCTACATGACCTTGCTTTCTGCCAAATTTCATGATTCTAGGTCAACGGGAAGTACCCTACCTATACATTTTGATTCCATTGGAGAGTGTCGAAATATACGTTTTTGCGGCACAAAACGGCCGTATTTTTTTTTACCGTTAACTTAGAAGTTTGACTTTTTCACAGCTTCGTGGGACCGCAGACTTAGGTACATGGTTTTAATTTCAATTCGATACCTCCACGCGTTTCCGAGAAAAAGGGTCTTGACAGACAGACGGACAACAAAGTGATCTTAGAAGGATTCCGTTTTTTCCTTTTGAGGTACGGAACCCTAAAAACATACAAACAACAACAACTAACAAACAACAAAAATAGTAGCCCACCGAATCGGGAACAGGGTCCAAGCTACCGGCGGTCAGGGCTCCAGAGAGAGGAACCTCCTAACAATGCGGGCCGTGTCCAGAAGTACCGCTTTCTGAATCAAGCCCTTGATCCAGCTGCCCAACGAGAGCCTCCTCAGGTGTTGGTCGAGGCTCTTGGCTATTAATCCATTGGCCGTCACGACTATCGGCACAATGATCGCTGAGTCCACATCCCACATTTCGACAACCTCGCGAGCCAAGTCAAGATACTTGATTTGTTTATCTTTCTTGGCTTTCACGAGGTCCAGCTGCCTAACGAGAGCCTCCTCAGGTGTTGGTGTTGATCGGCACAATGATCGCTGAGTCCACATCCCACGTGTCGAATAATTATGGAACAAACGGGAAGCAGGATCGTCGACCTTATAGCCTTAATGCTCCTGCAAAAAGGCGCGACGCGCGACGCGAATCGCGTGAATACAAAGGCACCGCTCGTTGCACGACTTGCGGTGCCTTTGTGTCGCGCGCGATTTCATCGCGTGTCGCGCCTGTTTGAGGGAGCCTTTAAGAAGTTATGACAATTAAAAAAAAACCGCTAGACAAAACACTTTACGCCCTAAACTCCTAACAGTACACAACAAAGGCTGACTAGCCACAATACCGCACGATCCTAATCTACATTCTTAAAAAAATAACTTTGACAGATGCTAAAGAGAGAATTAGAGGGAGGGCTCGACGCATGCGCACGACGCAAGGTGGCACGGCGCATCTGGCATTTGGCAATGTGGCTCGCGACGACATATTTGTGCGCAATTAATAATAAGTAAGTGCACTTTCTACAAACAAGTCTAGAGTTTATAGGCAGCCATTTTGGATTTTCTTTGTCTAGGGTCAGAGTAGACTTAAAAAAAATGGAGCTGGCTGTTTGGAGCGGAGCGTTGAACGCGACGAACGTGCATGGGATGCCCCGTCGCCTGCTTCTGCGAAGCAGTAACGCTCGCAACGGAGGAGGCGGAGCGCGTGAGGGCGAGGCAATATTTGTGCCCTCACGCCCCTAGTCGCCGCAGGAGACGCCCTGGGCGTCGGGAATCGACAACCGACTCCCGGCCACCGAAAGCGCGGGCTTGCGGACGGTGAGCAATGGGCAGCTCGCCGTCCGGTAAGGACCAGGCCCGGGTCGACGGCTCGTTGTGTTCCACGCGCGCCTCAAAGAGATGTCAGCACTAACTGACGGGGTCCGCTGGAGCCGATGCCTGCCAGGCTCGCGGGATGTTCGAAAGAGATACTGTGGCCCCTGGCACAGACAACTGAAGGAACACGGGTGGGTTTTAGTCAGTAAAAGTCTGACACACACTCCCGCTCCGCCCAGAACGGGAGAAGTTATTTGATAATTTACTTACCACAAAGCAGAACTTTTTTTATTTTCAAATAAATCCATACTAATATTATAAGTGCGAAAGTGTCTGTCTGTCTGTTACCTCTTCACGCTGAACCGATTTAGACGGAATCTATATACTACTATTATAAATCCACACTAATACTGCTAATAATACTAAAAACTATCCTATGTCCTTCCCCGGGATGCAATCTCTTCCAAATTTTATTGAAATCCATTCAGTGGTTTAGGCGTGAAAAGGTAACATACATAGAGACAGAGTTACTTTCGAATTTATTATATGAAAAAAAAATATATAAATTCGAAAGTAACTGTCTGTCTCTCTGTATGTTTATAAATTAATTAATTTTTATTTTATTTCATTAAAGTAATGTGTAAGCAATCTAGCAAAACATGTTTTAGGCCTCTGTGTCATTCATTTCATTAGACATGAAAAACATAAAAATTAGGTAAAAATTATTGGTAAGACTATAAGTAAAAAATATTGGTAAGACTTCGTCTAAGGGCTGATTTTCCATCGCCAGATAACCTTTATTCGAGGAATAAAATTGACGCTCGACAGTTTTTGTATGAAATTACTGTCTTTCAAAATTATTCCTCGGAATAAAGTTATCAGACGATTGAAAAATCAGCCTTAAGACATGGCTTTAATGGTTCTAAATTGTCTGTACTATCTTCGCCTTAAAGCTTTGCACCCATCTTCCAATCACTGTATAACTAGCGTAATATGTGTAGGTATGATACACCTCTACATGCCTCTCCATAGAACACAAAACCGATGTGGGATTCCCCATCCATAAACTAAAGGTCAAAACCCACCTGCCTCAAAATGTCATACCAACAGTGATGACAATGATGTCAGTTCATTTAGAGAATTAATCGACCCACCAAGTGCTGTTAATTTATCCAATTAAACAGTTAGCGAATGTCGTGGGATTAACTGCTTCCTTTTCTGCAGTGGGTCTTATAGAGAGTAGGGATTAAGGCCTTTATTTGCGAAACGTGCGTGTACAATGCGTGCCACGAAAGATGAGACTTGACACACCACGTGGTTTGACATGCGCAGTACACGATTTTAGGTATCTTTAGCGGTATGAGGTCTGAGTGCGGGACGGGACCGGACGTCATAGCAGCGGAAAGAGCGGGGGAGGCGGGGTCAAGTCTCATCTTTCGTGGCACGCATTGTATGTCTATCACCAGCGGGGTAATTACGTCACACACTATCTGTTGCGATGGTTTCCATTTTGACAGTTCAACAATATTCATTGCGTGATTTACGATGTTGAGCGGAAAAATTATTCGAAAATATGAAGTAATGGATTAGTTATATTCGTTGCAAGTCAAAGTCAAAAACATTTAATTAAAGGCACTTTTGAACGTCAAAACTTACAGTAAAATTGAATTGATTCTAGTCGCCCCTTCCAAAAGGTGGTTTTCGTATGGAGAAGAATGAGCAAGAAACTCCACCGTTACTCTTTTAAAATGTTTTACAAGGTTTTGTTTACATAATATAAATTATATGTGAAGACGATGCACCTAGAATAAAATTAGTCTACCACAAAAAGTAAAAAGAATTGAAAATGGAGCAATGACAGGTACCTAAATCAAAATTATATGATAATGGTGCTTACAAATTATGTATTTATTTACAAATATTTTAAAAGTAGATGATTTTCCTATAATTTTAACAAGGAAGAATTTCAACAACGTTAAAATGATTCACATTGTGATTAATAGTGTTAGGCAATTCGGGTGCAGACGCCAGGGAGAGGGGGTCAGGGGGTCAGGGGGTCAGGTTGCCTGTCTTAGGGAGCGTAGCAAGTATCCCATGCTCAAGACCACAGATATAGATATACCTAGATAACGCAAGTATCACAGATCTGTATGAAAATCAAGCGTGCCGTTTTTTGAGTAGGCTACTATGACGTCACAAGCACTATTTAGTGATGGGAAAATCAAATCGATTTAAGGCTCCTACAAACAGGCGCGACACGCGATATAATCGCGCGAGTCAAGATAACGAGGTCAGACAGTCAACAGTTGAGATAACGCTACTACCCGATAACAACGGGATAAGCGGAGTCGATTATAAATAAAGTAATAAATATAAATAGGATATTAATATTGAGTCAAGATAACGAGACCAGACAGTGGAGATACCACCACCGCCCTAATAAACAACATCAATAAACGGAAGCGATTAGATAAGTGAATTGTGGTGACAACCATTCTGTCCCCACCACTGTGTTAGCTGATAAGACTTAGTATATAAACTAACCCAACTATAATTTAAGCACATTATTGTATTGACTCTACAACATACCACTGTACTACTAACACGTTTTGAGAATAAAATTACTTTTATCTCCATCACAAGTCTCAGTCTTTTAACTGGCGCCCAACGTTACGGGCATTTCTTGAAGAAATTATCAATCAAGGCGACGTGCTGAATTGCTGTATCTCCGCTACCAGACACCGAACCAAGAAGATTACTCTATCAAACCTGCCCAGAACCTACAAATAAAGAAAAAGATTCAAGACTTCTCCTGCAAGGTGACGCTGACTCAGAGAAAAACTCTTCTCCGTACACATCAAGGTGACGCTGGCTAAGAAGAACTTCTCTTCGTACATCGCAGTATAGAAGCTCATCGGAGTAAATCGACGGACTTCAAAGACCCGACTCTACGAAGCCTCTACTACATCCAGATGAAGACAGTGATAGCCCTCATCATTCTCACAACACAACTGTAAGTACACGTGATTATTTCCCGGTTAAAACAACCTCAAACTGGCATTTACTCCTTCAGGTAGAAAATTAGTAAACACCCCAAAGTTAATAATGACGTCATCCGTAGATTCCAACCCTCAAATTAGACCAGAAAGTAATATTCCTATTCCCCAGTTCTCTGGAGAAGGTGGAGAAAGATACCTACACGGTTTTATCACCGCAGTAGAACGTTTTATTCAAATAACCTCTGGCACAGATGCACAAAAAGTCAATATAATCTTGTCAAAGATAACAGGCAATGCGGCTACTCTCATATATAGCTACCCCCATAACTTCACTTGGTTAGAAATTAAAGAAATCCTAAAACAACAGTATGGATCATGGAATAGAACGATAGGAGATGTGTTTCAGGAAATTAATAACTTAAGACCAAGCTCACCAAGCTTAACTAACGTTATATACGAGTTACAAATGTTAATAGCTGAAGGATGTACAATTAACCAACATGTACACACCGGTTTAAAGGAAATAGCTAACCAAAAGTTAATATCACTCCTACCACCTGAATATAAACCAGCCTGTGAAAAACTAGACTTCCTAGAAACTTGCCTTAGAGCTAGAACTCTTGACAAAGAAGGATATGTAATTAACATCAGAAATACGGGAAACAAACCGAATGGTCATACTCAACCTTTCGTTAAAAATAATATGAGCTCAACCCCCCAACAACACAACGCCCTTGTGTATAATTCAAACCTTGGTAATAGACCTGTTCAGCAAAGACACGCATATCCAATCTCACCTTTCTCGGCTAGGATTCGGATGCAGCAAGCAGAACAAGCTAAACAACCTTGGTATGGCAACCATAATAATAATCAAACTCACGCTTACCCTAAGCGTAATTTCAATAATAATGCTAATAATTTTAATCAAAGACCTCCATGGCAACCAACTCGACCAAACTGGCAACCAAAACCACAAAATCCCGAACTACAGGATAAAGACGCGACTATGCGAACTGTAACAGAACGACCTCAATTAAAAAGAAACCGAGTATTTAACATCGACGAACCTGAATGCAATAGTGATGACTATGCCGATACCCCTTTTGAAGAATACATGCAGCAATGCGCCAACGAATATTTTACTAACATCAACCCTAGATATGAAAACAATGATCAAATTTGTGAACCAACACACGAATATGACCCAAACTCGGAGGATTTTCAGACGGATTTACCCCAGAATACCCCAACATAAATTCTACACCTAATCATACCCAACTACCATACATTAAAATACCTAATACAGACGAAAAAATACTAATAGACACCGGATCAACACGCTCATTTATTAAACCCAATATAGCTAAAGAATTAATATCGGATGGATACGCGATTTATGTTGATGAAACATTTTCAGTCCAAACCCCGCACGGACTCTCAAAACATAATGGTAAAATAATAACCTACCCCATGGTAAATATCTTCGGACAACACAGTAATCCAATAGAATTTTATATGTTCGACTTCTCTAATAACTATGAATACCTAATAGGATGGGACACATTAATTAAACAAAATCTATTAATAATTCCTAGCGAGAACAAAATAAAAACACCAGACGATATAACTATACTATTACATTATCAAGAAAATAAGTCGATTACGTTAGGACATATTCTAACAGAGAAGGGACTCAGTCCATGTCCAGAAAAAACCAAAGCAATAACCAGATTTCCACCACCTAAAACAACCAAAGAAATCAAGTCATTCTTAGGACTAGTATCCTATTATAGGAAATTCATACCAAACCTATCCAAAATAGTAAAACCTATAACTGAGTGTACAAAGAAAGGAAAAGAGATAAAACATGATAAACCATTTTTAGAAGCTTTCCAAAGAGCAAAAGACTTAATCATTAACCCACCAGTCCTAGCATATCCAGATTTTAATAAAATATTCACAGTAACGACTGATGCAAGTGATATAGCATTAGGAGCTGTTATTTCACAAGAAAATCATCCTATAGCATACACATCTCGAACACTAACGGAAACGGAACAAAAATATAACGCGACTGAAAAGGAACTACTAGGTATACTTTATGCCCTAACACAATTTAGACCATACATCTATGGGCGACACTTTAAACTTGAAACAGACCACCAACCACTAATATGGATAACCAAACTTAAAGAACCAAACGCTAAGCTTACCAGATGGAAGTTAAAACTGCAAGAATACGACTATGAAATATCACATAAAAAGGGAAGTACTAACCACGTAGCAGACGCTCTGTCTAGAATCGTACTAATGCATAACTCAGACCAAGCAACCGTACATAGCAACTTCGATGACTCAGATGAAGGATTTATAATAAAATCAGAACATCCCCCTAGGCGTATGAATAGAATATTTGTAACGTCAGAACCATATCAAGTGAAAGTAATACAAAAAGACAACCACACCTACGATTATAATCTAAAAATAAACAATCCCCAAGACTTTATAAAATTCTGTAAAGAATATCTCGGATCAAAAAGATATGCTATAGTAGGAAATAGTAATAAACTCATAGAACAACTGTCTGAAATATACAGGAAACATTTCAATAATAAAGAACTCACAATCATTTGGTTTACACAACCACGTGTAGAAATCACAGACAAAGAAGAAATCCTAAAAATAATTAGATCAACGCATGAATTTATGGATAGACATATAGGAAACCCAGCTTTAATAAAGGAAATCTCTAAAACATACTATATCGAGAACATCAAAAAACATACGCAAAACTATCTGAATCAGTGCGAAACATGTGCTAAAGTAAAATACGATCGACAACCATTTAAACCGCCCTTTGAAAAAACCAAAACACCAACAAAACCAATGGAAAAATGGCAAATAGATACGTTCCACTTTAAAAAGAAAACCTATTTAACCGGAATAGACACATTTTCTAAGTGGACTTTCGCCACAGAACTAGTTGAAAACAACTCCCTACAAGTAATAGAAACGCTATTACGACTCTTCGCTCTAATAGGAACCCCCGACCTAATCTCAACAGATAACGAGACTATACTAATATCGGAAATAGTAAAAGAATTTCTAGCAGGATTAAAAATCAAACATCATGTGACAACACCCCTGCACCACACGTCTCATGGAGACATAGAACGGTTTCACTCCACCCTAATAGAGAGATTAAGAGTACAACAGGAACTAAAGAAAGAAGATGTTAACTTAGCAGTACTAGCATATAATTCCACTATACATAGTGCCACTAACAAAACACCTAACGAATTACACTTTTTACGAAAAATTAACGTAGTACGAGACATAAACAAACTACAATCCCTAATAGTCCCAAGCGTTGCTATACAAAGCAAACTATTAATATTCCAATTCGCTATACCCATAGTCTCTAAAGAACAATATAATCTAGAAACAGTAATTAGCGTAATCACCCCATCTAACCAATATTGTCAAATGCCTAGTATTAAGAACGGCCAGTATTTAACGGGAACCAATCATGTGTATAAAGTAGACAAATGTAATAACAATATATGTACAGCTTCACCAACAAAGAAATGTGTAGAAGAAAGCATTCTGAAACAACGCAACAACTGTCCAGCACGATACTCATACAAAATTCAGAATGACTTATATTTCCAGTTCAGATTAAAGGAACAAACAATCTATGATAGATGTGCCGACAGAAGCGTGACCATCGTAGACTCATATATAGAAGATAACACCAAATGCGGAAGCACTCAAGATCCTGTGGATATTCAGACCTTTACTGAAATCACAGAACCAGCAAACGAGTTACCAATGACGTTACCAGAAAATATGGACAACATAGAAGAGCAGATCGCAGCAATCAATAGACCCGACTTAACCTCTGATAAGATCAAAGACATAGGGATCCTGACCTACATAACGATAGTAACCATAATCTTGTTAACTATCGTCTTTTTAACTCGTCGAATCATAAAAACCCGACAGAGTACAAAAAGACTAGGAGGGGAGAGTCAAGATAACGAGGTCAGACAGTCAACAGTTGAGATAACGCTACTACCCGATAACAACGGGATAAGCGGAGTCGATTATAAATAAAGTAATAAATATAAATAGGATATTAATATTGAGTCAAGATAACGAGACCAGACAGTGGAGATACCACCACCGCCCTAATAAACAACATCAATAAACGGAAGCGATTAGATAAGTGAATTGTGGTGACAACCATTCTGTCCCCACCACTGTGTTAGCTGATAAGACTTAGTATATAAACTAACCCAACTATAATTTAAGCACATTATTGTATTGACTCTACAACATACCACTGTACTACTAACACGTTTTGAGAATAAAATTACTTTTATCTCCATCACAAGTCTCAGTCTTTTAACTCGCGCGACACAAAGGCACCGCTCGTTGCGCGACTTGCGGGGCCTTAGGCTGAGGCTACATTAGGCCGCGACGCGACCTGCGACACATGAGCGATTAAAACAAGTAAATGAATGCTCACGTATATGGCTACACCGTACATCAAATATTACTAGCGATTTTTGATTTCTTTATGCGATAGGAACAACATTACTGAAATCACGGCATCGGCTACATCAACATGAGCGAAATTGAAGCGAATTTATTAGAAAATTGCTTTTTTTTCACTTGTAATGTAGCCATACCATGTTTTTCTCGTTTCGCTCTTCCAGTCGCATCGCAAATCGCTGCCTACTGTAGCCTCAGCCTTAGTGTCGCGTGTCGTGTCGCGCCTGTTTGAAGGAGCGTCGCGTGCGGCACCCGTCTCCCGTCCTGTCTCCGTTAGATATTGATACCTATCACTCTATCACATCTGCGGCGTTTCGCTAGCTAATTTAATTTGACCCTGTATATATTTATTGTAAGTAATACATCTACCAACCCGCACTGGGCCCGCGTGGTGGATTACGGCCCACTCCCTCTCACTGAGAGGAGGCCTGTGTCCCAGCAGTGGGAACATTATAGGCTGATGATGATGAATATATTTAGCAAAAAAAACTGATTCCCAAAAAAAATACTTACTTAAAAAAAAACATCGAGCTTTGCGTATAAAATCGAAAACTTCATTCCACCATAGACAAAAACTTTGCAAATGTCAAAAATCATGAAAAAAAAAACCTACTCAAACTCGCAATATGGCGCGCTATTCAAGAACAGCCTGCAGCTTTCCTATTGGTTAGTGCCACGCGCCGGCGCGTGCCTATATGACAGCTGGCGGAGTTTTTTTTTTATTTAAACTTTTTTTTGTACAAGTCGCGTCCTTGCTCGGCCTTTTCGTAAGGAGTATGGTAGATATGTGTGCCTGGAGCAGGTTTTGGGTCACGTGAAGTCAATGTCTTGAAGACCGGCTGTCAAGTATAACAGTTGGGATGAAATACTGGCAGCTGGTTTTAAGTGTAAGATATTGATATTAGCTACTACGTAAAGACATATCATCACGCCTTGTATCCCCAAGAAGGGTTGGGCAGAGGTGTACAGACGCCAGCATATCAAGTTATCCGAAACTGTAAAATTTTCCCGATCAACCTTGAACGTAATGCTAATACCGAGAAAGTTGAAAATCTTTAAAATAAATTTGACAGTTTGTAGTAGCTTGATGTGCTGGCGTCTGTACCTAAAGGACACCAACATTTCGCTAATACTTTTGACGTGACAACGTCTAATAAATCGATGAAGCTGGCTGCACTCACGAAAAAACATGACTCATGTAGCGTTACCTGACTCGCGGCCTCGCTCTGTAGCGTGGCGTTCCATGGCGGCTTGAAGTGCAAGCGAATATTAACAAATGCAATGCAACTATTCCATCAGTATTTTCTTATGACGTTGCCACGTTCAACTATCGTCAGTAAACCGACTTTACAGACAACCGATTTTTTATCCCGATATTCCCACGGGATCCACACTTATGTGGGTGAAACCGCGGGGCGCAGCTAGTAAGCAATAAGTTGACAAGCATTAGAACTGTATTGGTCATCAGGCCAGGCTCCATACAAAAATGCCAATCATTCTTTGTTTGCTTTTAGCCTTTTACCATTCAATTATTCATGTATTTGTATATTCAACATGCTTGATATCTTCAAAGTATGTTCCTCTCTCTCCTACTTTGCTGTGCTGACAGGGACCACAACAATCAAGTCTTTGTAAACCTACCAAGTTCACATTGTGGAAATATACAAAAAATATATTGAGTATTTTTAGGGTTCCGTAACTCAAAAGGAAAAAACGGAACCCTTATAGGATCACTTTGTTGTCCGTCTGTCAGTGTCTGTCAAGACCCTTTATCTCGGGAACGCGTGGAGGTATCGAGTTGAAATTAAAACCATACATATACTGAGGCCTACAGTCCCTTGAAGCTGTGAAAAAATCAAACTTCTATGTTAACGTAAAAAAAAAAGAAACGGCTGTTTATGCTGCACAAAAAGTATATTTCGACACTCTCAAGGGAATCAAAATAGGGTACTTCCCGTTGACCTAGAATCATGAAATTTAGCAAGAAGCAAGGTCATGTAGCACAAGTGAAGGAAAAAATCCGAAAACCGTTTTGTAGTTACATAAAAAAAAATCCCGTGATAAACTATTTACATACCTACAAATTTGTACGGAACTCTCGGTGTGCGCGTCTGATTCGAACTTGACCGGTTTTTTTATTTGGCAAAGGGTTATTTCCAGCAGTTAACTGTTACCAATATACAATTATTATCTAACTAGGCTGAAGGCGGGTGATTATAAAATATAGACTTCTGATTCTAAACGATACTTTAATTAATCTCAGGATAACCTCTCACAATCAATATCAAGCCGTTAATGCCCACCGCGGCCCGAGCCTGCCGCTCGCGGCAGCTACTCGTGATCCCTCCCAAAAAGTGTTGACACCGTCATCCGGTAGAGCGTGCCGTCTCGCTCCCACCGGTCGTTGTGTTGCCAACACGGCCATGCTGCATCGTGCCTGCCCCTGGCACGCCAGCTCACGCCTGGTAAACCAATTCTATGGTACACAGGCAGGTGACCGCTCCTGTGATAATGTACTGGAAACATAAATAATTTATATGATTAGTATTTTGTTACATTGTCTCTCCAAACCGACTCGGTCATCATGACGTCCAACAGTACAGAACACTTAGTTATTTAACTTAACCCTAATGCGAAGAACTCCCTTTAGACTTAGGTCGATCAACACATGAAGGACTAGTTAACTATTTTATCTACATGATCCTCGGTCTCTCTCTAGGCGTTCCTTTAGGCTTAGGATACGTCCGTCTACCTCTACTAGGTGCTCCTTTAGACTTAGAATACACCTAGTTAGGTTTAAATTGATCCGAGAATCAAGTGATTTCTAATCCTTACTTAACCTTAATGCGAAGAACTCCCTTTAGACTTAGGTCGATCAACACATCAAGGACTAGTTAACTCTTTTATCTACATGATCCTCGGTCTCTCTCTAGGCGTTCCTTTAGGCTTAGGATACGTCCGTCTACCTCTACTAGGTGCTCCTTTAGACTTAGAATACACCTAGTTAGGTTTAAATTGATCCGAGAATCAAGTGATTTCCAATCCTTACTTAACCTTAATGCGAAGAACTCCCTTTAGACTTAGGTCGATCAACACATCAAGGACTAGTTAACTCTTTTATCTACATGATCCTCGGTCTCTCTCTAGGCGTTCCTTTAGGCTTAGGATACGTCCGTAGTATACTCCGTTAGGGGACCAAGGACGTGTGAACCACTTTAAAAGGGTACCTCAGGCATCGTCCAAGATTCTATGGGTTGTCTAGACTTCACTATAGTTTCAGTTTTACTAGGGCTAGGCCGTACCTGACCGTGACCAATAAGCCTACCTAGGTATTCTAACTAATTGCAAATTTATTCTTTTTTTTTTTTTATTATTTTATTTAAATTGATTTACATTCTGTAACTATTTAACTCACACCCTGACTTATTACATGTAATTTTTATTTTATTTTGTTTAAATGAAAATCGTTTACTTTTACTATGTTTGTAAATATGTGAGCACCATGTATCTATCAGATAATTAATTTATATGTCATGGTTTCATTTTTAATTCTTTTACTTGGCTTTCCTCAAATTCGTCAGTAATACTCTGATCCCCTGGCCTGTGCCATGGCATAAGCCTTAACCTCATGAGCGTACTTGATTCAACCAGAGCCATGTACCATCGTTATCCACATTACAACAATAATCTTTTTCACTAAGAGCCTTAGACACCCGGAAACCCACAAACGAGTAAACCACTCTAACGCCACGGCTCTCTAGCCGACCAGCAATCGCATTGCTCTCACACATCCAGCGCATGGATCCATGTGTATTACGCTATGACTACACACTTTTTACTACGGCCGATAGAGAACCCCTACTCGCGTGGTTCCCACTACTTAGACTTGCTCATAGCTCATTACCATTGTGATCACAATCTACTTCGACTGGTACATGACCTACTGGATCATTCGTAACCTATCGTGAGCGTATTTAAAAATTGCATTGTTTACTATTTTGGGCTATACCTAACAATGTAATCGTTTTTTTGCTGTTGTTTACCAGGGAAGCACTCAGTACCCGAGAATTACGCCTAGGTGTATTCTCACGCAGCGTGCCGTGCATCCACGACTCGACATGGTTATGACTACAGGCAACGTAAATGACCACTACGTGAACAACAAACTAACCGCGTATTAGAATATTGACATTCAAGCTTCACTTAGATATTGACTGTAATTACCTGGGTCAGAAGGAGCAAAGTTAATAAAAACCTTTAGTGTAAGTAACATTCAAATCACACATATTTTACTACCGTTTATCATGATTTCACATAACCATCTCATATAAACCACAATATACTTTAGAAAATAATGCATTGTACATATACTTTCTACATAAATTACAAGACTAGCAATAGTTAAACCATAGATTTAACCTCTCAAACGTCGCCGTTACACCATTGGATAATAATAACAATAAAATTCTATTGTGTCTGCTAATTGGACGCGCGAAGGAACACATTCGAACAAAATAACGGTCACAGTTATAACATAGTATAAGAATAGGTACTTATTAAATCAGACTGACTTACAGTAGCTCCTTTCACTTGACTCTACAACTTGTTCTCTTGGTGGTCCGGGCTCGAATGATCCCCAGCCCCAATGTCCTCAACCTCTTTTTTTTTTTTAAACGTTGAATCCATAGACACGAATTACAAACGATCATTGTCAATTGATAGGCAAAGGAAATGTATTCAGTCAGCCAAGTCCACAGACAAAAATTAAAAATGTAGTAAACTAAAT
Organism: Luperina testacea; assembly: GCA_927399505.1. Classification (NCBI taxonomy): domain Eukaryota; kingdom Metazoa; phylum Arthropoda; class Insecta; order Lepidoptera; family Noctuidae; genus Luperina; species Luperina testacea. Next base: position 7,185,253 of record OV656785.1, on the reverse strand, counting down.
GTACTTCTTGTGAAAATGTGTTTTAATTTTAATACAACCTTAATTCCCTAATACGCGAAATAAAAGAATTAACACGTGGTTGTTTACTTAAAAAACACGTACGAAATATAATGAAATCGAGTAGAAACACGTGGCGAATCACATTAAAATGCACAGAAACTAATCACGGACAAACTCAACAACACGTGGTGAAACAATTTTAAACAGTCCCAAAAACACTATTTTCGGTTAAAAAAGATGGCGAACGATCTAAATCGCGTGTAATTTAAACTAATACCACTTCTGATATTATCTAACTAGGCTGAAGGCGGGTGATTATAAAATATAGACTTCTGATTCTAAACGATACTTTAATTAATCTCAGGATAACCTCTCACAATCAATATCAAGCCGTTAATGCCCACCGCGGCCCGAGCCTGCCGCTCGCGGCAGCTACTCGTGATCCCTCCCAAAAAGTGTTGACACCGTCATCCGGTAGAGCGTGCCGTCTCGCTCCCACCGGTCGTTGTGTTGCCAACACAATAGGCAAATTAATAGATACCATAATCACTTGAACTCCTGTCTACGGTGCAAAAGTACTCATTTACCCAAGGTGTATCTACGAAAAGGTGACAACATCAATTATTCAAACATCGAACGCACATCAATAGCAATGACAGATGCGTGCGCGCATATGTGCCGGAAGTTCACAGAGATGTTCGAAATTCGAATTACGGCTTCTGTTTATAATCATCTGGTGGATCAGCTGTTTATAAGTTTTAAGGGGGGCAGAATGAGTATTTCACCTCAGATTGCCTTTGTAGCCCTAGTTTCAAAAAGCCTGGAGCCGTACAGCCCAATGAGGGTTGTCTGAAATGACGTTCGCTAGGTGGCAGCACTGACACGTCAGGTCCAGGCATCTGTCAGAGCCTATATTTTCTTTAGTCATGACTGAATGATGAACGAATGATTGAATCGAATGATGAACGTCATCATATATTTTATATTGGAAGACCTCTCGTCACAGTGGTGCCAACTGGTGTCGTAAATTTTCACGAAAACCCTCATTCAAACTTTATGGCGGCTCGGAACATGAGGCGAGTCGCTGAGCAGTGACAAATTCACCTGTCAGCTGTGGTAAGGGGTGAGGTTCTGCGCCTCGTGTAGCGCACTTCAGCGAGGTACAATGCGCGCCACGAAAGATGAGACTTGACCCCGCCTCCCCCGCTCTTTCCGCCGCCCCTATGACGTCCGGTCCCGTCCCGCACTCAGACCTCATACCGCTAAAGATACCTAAAATCGTGTTCTGCGCAAGTCAAACCACGTGGTGTGTCAAGTCTAATCTTTCGTGGCACGCATTGTAAGTGCATAACACACTATCAGTAGCAATGGGTCCCATTATGACAGTTCAACAACATTCATTGCGTTATTTGCGTTGTTGAGCAAACGCATTTTTCAAACATATGAAGCAATGGATTGCTAATGTCCTTCAAAATGATTCAGATTGTGATTGATAGTCATCATCTCATCATCTGCCTAGCCTTTTCCCAACTATGTTGGGGTCGTCTTCCAGTCTAATCGGATGCAGCAGAATATCAGTATTTTACATGGAGCGCCTGCCTTTCTGACCTCCACAACCCAGTTACTGGGTAATACGATACCCCCGGTGGAGTTTCTTGCCCGTTCTTCTCCATACGAAAACTACCTTTTGGAATGGGCGACTAGAATCAATTCTATTTGTTGTAATTTTTGACGTTCAAAAGTGCCTTTTATGTGCCTATTTGAAATAAATGCTTTGACTTTGACCCCTTGGTAAGACTGGTTGTCAGACTTTAGGGCTTCTACCGGTAACGACTGTCAAAGATCCACGAATGACAGCCGGGACCAACGGCTTAACGTTCTTTCCGAGGCACGGAGGGATCTCGGTACATAAAGATGGTCACCCATCCACAGACCTAACGCGGCAAGCGTAACTTAACCTGATCAATCGACCCGCGCGGCAGAAGTGTATGATAAGTTTGACAGCGGTCCCAGTTATCTGACCACTCTTATGTCAGGTCTTCTCATCCCAAGATTAGCGTCCATTGTGTACATACAACTTTAAAACTCATTACTCATCCTTTTCCTAAGAGTCGGGTTCTCCACGTGTCTAACGGCACTGTAACGACCTTTTTAGACCGTGGGAGCGGCAAAGGGATTACATTCATACGGACATTGAATAGGCTGCTTTATCTGGTAACTTATAATGCGTGGGACGCTTTATTAAGAGTTTTTATTTGAATTTGGAATCTGTGTGTTAGATTTGCTAATGGCTATGGGAGATGTGGTAGGTTAGCTTGCGAAATTCAAATTTTCTTTTTTTTTTCAAAAAGAAAATTTGAATCGATTTAGAGTTTTTTTTTCAAATCGCAGTGAGTTTCGTGTCCGGTTGTATGTTAATTAAAATATGATTCGCGACCGTAACAAATATGACTTTACTTTATAATTATAATCATTTGAATCAGCAATACAACTCCATGAGTTAGAATGTTGGCTTCAAATGTCATAATTTCATGAAGAGTAAAGGCTCTTACAAATAGGCGCGACGCGCGACGCGAATCGCGCGCGACACAAAGGCACCGCTCGTTGCGCGATTTGCGGTGCCTTTGTGTCGCGTGTCGTGTCGCGCCTGTTTGAAGGAGCTTTAAAGGCTCCTGCAAACAGGCGCGAAGCACGACGCGAATCGCGCGCGACACAAAGGCACCGCTCGTTGCGCGACTTGCGGTGCCTTTGGGTCGCGTGTCGCGTCGCGCCTGTGTGTACGAGCCTTAATTCAACAGGGTAATATGAACTTAGAGATGTATTGATGATTTTTATAATTATAACTGGGGCGGCCCGCCCCAGCATCGCACGGGTGCAATTTTTTTTCGAATTTCCGAAATATTCTTTCATAAAAACTTTTTTCCTGGCAATACCGAACGTAACAAAAAAATAATTATCCAATTAGGTGCAGTTATTCGGAAGTTATGCGCGTACAGATATTTCGGCGACTTTGTTTTACACTATGTAAGGATTTTATAAAGAAATATTTGTTACGGTCGCGAATTTTATTAAGATCGACATACAACCTGATACTAAACCTGCAAATTGCAGATAAAACGTAAGAAAATTTGAATTTTAATAATTAATTAATTAATTATTTTAACGCAGAGCTAAGAGACTCATTGGCGACGTAAAACTGGTGGATGCCAAGCTTCACAGCTTGGCTCATCGCCGCAAGGTTGCCTGCTTGTCGGTCTTCTACAGATTGTACTTCGGTGAGTGTGCCCAAGAACTCCACGACCTCATTCCACCGGCCCCCTTCTACCTTCGGACATCCAGACGCACTGCAAGTTACCATCCCTACCTAGTTGCTATTCCACCAATTCGCACTAAGCGTTTTCAAATGTCCTTTATAATGCGCACAGCAAAAGAGTGGAACTCTCTACCTGCGTTTGTGTTTCCGAGTGCATACAACCCGAATCTCTTCAAAGTAAGAGTGAACAGGCTTCTTCTGGGTGAGCTCACTCCATCGTAGACTTTGTCTCTGTCACCTCTGACCTAGACTAGAGTCAAGAGCAACCCATTTCAAATAAAAAAAAAAGTCCCGGGCTACCCTGGTAGGCAGGAACCCCAGAGCAAAAACACGTCACAGGTAAAGGATAGCCTATATTTTGCTTGGCAACAGGGCAAGATCACAAAGAAATACTTTCCTACAACCAATATTTAAGCTTATTTCATATTAAAATAAAGTGCAAATTCCCATCATTTCGTTTAGAGTTCGTTCAGAATTCCAAAGACATTGCAGTTTGGACTTTGAGCAGAGGTATTAAGGTTCAATTTAGACTGTTTTTAGCTAATGTAGACATTCTTCCGTACCAGCTGGTATTCAGCCGTTGTCCAATACTTTAAATGACTTTTAAGTTTTCGTCTTAAGGGGCTTATAGGACCTAAACGCAAAAAACGCAAGTTTTAGAAACAATAAAAGTATAATTATGAATTATGATCGACTACAGTAAACATAATCAGAAAAATACATAGGTATATGATATTCTTCAGGATCTATGCTAGGTAGATGGTGTATTGAAAACATAATACAACTAATTTGTTACGATAGGATAAAATCATGAAGATATTACCTCTAACAACTTTATTTTTACAATAAAAACCATACTAATATACATACAATCATTCTGATTTTTTATCAGATTTATACTAATTTGTTACGATAGGATAAAATCATGAAGATATTACCTCTAAAAACTTTATTTTTACAATAAAAACCATACTAATATACATACAATCATTCTGATTTTTTATCAGATTTATTCTACAAGCAACATAATAAAACACAAGTGTTTTAATTTTTAGTCCAAACAATAGATTTTTTGTAAATTAATTCATTACTTCATATTTTGCAATAAATTACCAGCGTTGTCAAAGTCAAAGCATTTATTTCAAATAGGCACATAAAAGGCACTTTTGAACGTCAAAAATTACAACAAATAGAATTGATTCTAGTCGCCCATTCCAAAAGGTAGTTTTCGTATGGAGAAGAACGGGCAAGAAACTCCACCGTTACTTTTAAAATTCTTTCAATATTCAGCATGCATTTTCTTGTTGTTGTGTCATTGCGATTCTCTTTATTTTCTATGCAGTCAGACAGTGACCGCGCTTTAGGTCATGTAAGCCCCTTAAGTTTTCGTCTTAATTATCAAGTACTATGACCTTACCCCGTTTGCACCTGAGCTTCGGGAATCGAACGTGTATCAATGATAACATCACGCCTGCATTCTCCAAAGGGGTAGGCACAAGAGTGTAACACACCTACATTTGGAACATAGGAAGCCATACATTAGCAATATCCTTCAAAATCATTCAGATTGTGATTGGATAAGGGTGCAGGCCGTGCAGGCGCCAGGGACAGGAGGACTGGGGGTCAGGGGGGTCAGGGGGTCAGGGGGGTCAGCGGGTCAGGGGGGTCAGGGGGTCAGGGTGGTCAGGGGGTAAGGGGGGTCAGGGAGTCAGGGGGTCAGGTTGCCCGCCTTATGGAGCGAAGCAAGTATATACCATGCTCAAGACACTGCAAGAACTCAAAGTCTAAAATGACAATCGAAACGCTATTAAAAATCCATTTGCAATTTTTTATTAATTTTTTTTATCCGAATCCTCGATTGGACGGGACAAATGTCTGTGGTCAATTTTCAATGACATTTTTTTCTTTTTTTTTTCACAAATCTTTGAATGGACAAAATTATTTGTGGTCAAGCGTCATAGACAATTTTTTTTCCATCTTTTTTCTCTCCTTGTGCAACTACACTACCTGTACTTCCAACAATCAGCTGATGCATTGCGTTTCTTTTGAAATCAGCTGTGATTTGTCACCCATTTCAATGGTTGCTTTCTATTCAAATCAGGATAGGTGGCTGGTTACAGAACTTGCCTATAGACTTATTTGTTCCTCTTTACCTCGTTGGAGCAGTGGTGGCCCCGGCCCCGACTTACGAATTGTGGGTCGTGGGTTCCGCTCGGAGAAGTAGGCGTCGGGATGGCAACCGCCTTGGCGCCTAATGCGCCGAAACCCGCTTACCAAACAATGTAAGTGGACCTTTGGGGTCGCGGGCGTACAGAGTGGGGACTGTCCGCCCACCAAGTGACCCCAGGGAAGACGGTGGCACAGTGATCACGTGCTGCCTTGCATATCGAGGCTCAGGGGAGGCCCCTTTACAGTCTTCCCAGGGATGTGCCTTACATGCGTTGCACGGGGGGTTCCGGTATTTGTCTTATAAGAGGAACCGGGACCACCCCTATGTGCTGATGGTGATCACCGGGGTGGTTTTAGTGAGGTAAAAATCCCACATTCCCCGACCTCCCTCCCTGGAGGTAGGGTGCCTTTTGAAGGTATCCCCCAATAAAAAAAAAAAAAAAAACAAATTACTTCATCATCACTGCTCTCAAAACGGTAAAGATAAACTTGTCTTGAGGGAACCGGCATGACCTAGAACCAAAATTTCGAAGACGTGACATCTACCAACCGCACTGGGCTCGCGTGGCTCACAGAGAGGAGGCCTGTACTGTGTCCCAGCAGTGGGAAGGTTATAGGCTGAATAGCTTTCGCCCGCGAGGTATGTCGATAAAAACTATCCTATGTCTTTCCCCGGGATGCAATCTATCTCCCTGCCAAATTTTATCGAAATCCGTTCAGTGGTTTAGGCGTGAAAAGGTAACATACAGACAGACAGAGTTATTTTTGCATTTATAATATTAGTATGATTTTTTTTTCCAGCATGGGAAATCATCAGTTGACCCCTCCCGCTCTGGGTAGAGCGGAACGGAGTGTCAGACTCTTACTGACTAAAACCCACCCGTGTTCCTTCCTTAGCCCTTTATGTTCCGGGTCAGCGGTAACCCTTTCGGACAATCCCGCTGACCCGGCAGGCTTCGGCCCTGACGGGCCCCTTCAATTGCTGCTGACATCTCTTTGAGGCGCGCGTGGAACACATATGCGCCGTCCGGCACGGGCCTGGTCCTGATCGGACGGTGAGCTACCCATTACTCTCCGCCCGTAGGCCCGCGCCTGCGGTGCACACGCGTACATATGTATAATAGAAAGAATAATTAGTATGGATCGCTTTATGATTATGCTAAATCGCCTGTCTGGGTTCAAACCTACCTGCAACTCGTAAATTGCGATTACTAAGCCACCACTGCTCCCCAATTCAACTCAATGGCAAACAATTCGTAACAATAACATAACTCAGCTGATTTGAATAGAAAGCCGAAAGATACTGTTACCCGTCAGCTGGCTGCATAGCAACGCAATGTCGCATCAGCTGATTCTAAAGATGTGATATAAGAAACGGCTAGAAAAAATCTCTTTGTACAAATTGTGCAATGACAACGCCATTCTGGAGCGGAGTTTCTTACAGTACCCGGCGATAAATATTGCACATCGGCCTTTACCTTTTTTTGTATTTTATACAAAGAATAAAAATAATTATCAAAAGAAGCAAATCATAATAATTGTTTTAACAGCTCCTGATAGATACCGGACTGTTTGTATTTCGTGCGACAGAGATAACGCTCTACGAAGCCGAAATTAGTCGATTGTCTCTTTCCAAAGGTCGATGTGCAATATTTATCGCCGGGTACTGTACGTTGCTTTTTGTCTGTATGGGTTGGTTTCATGGAGACAACATTCCTGAGCCTGTGCCTCTCGATAGATATAACCTGGGAGTTTTCATTCAAGTGAAGGAAAACATCGTGAGGAAACCGGCATGTCCTAGAACCAAAAATTCGAAGACATGTGACATCTACCAATCTGCACTGGCCCGCGTGGTGGATTCATGGACCCATTCTCTCTCAAAAAGAGGGGAGGACTTTGTCCCAGCAGTGGGAACAAAATAGGCTAATTATGAGGATGATAATAACTATACAGAACCCATAACTGAACAGTCTCTAACATCTAAAAGAAAATAATTCAATCCCATCGAGCACGTATGAGACATTTAATAAAAAAAAAAAAAAACTTTAATTTTGTAAATCATGAAACTTTTATTTTCTCTCGACTGTACTTACCTGTCAAAAAGAGTAAGTCTAGATAAAGGCTCGTTCAAAAGGCGCGACACGCGATAAAACCGCGCGCGACACAAAGGCACCGCTCGTTGCGCGACTTGCGGTGCCTTTGTGTCGCGCACGAATTTATCGCGTGTCGCGCCTGTTTGTGCCTTAAAGTGGATAAGACAGAGATTAAAACAGAAGACAAACTAGCAGGGGATCGAGGAGGGGGGGGGGGGGGGGTCAGACCGGAATAAATTGCAACCTATGCACGCTACAGTGCGCGCCACGTAAGAAGAGACTTGATACACCACGTGGTCTGACATGCGCAGAACACGATCTTTAGCGGTATGAGGTCTGAGTGCGGGACGGGACCGGACGTCATAGGGGCTGCGGAAAGAGCGGGGGAGGCGGGGTCAAGTCTCTTCTTATGTGGCACGCACTGTAAGCACAATCTGCTGATGGGAAAAGAGGTCTCTTGAATCAGCTGAGCGTATTTACAGGCCACTGTCGGTTTGGCATAGACATGGCAGGCCGCATTCGTTCCTGATCTTGTGATGATTGGTCGTCAGACTTTGGGCTTCTGACTACCCGTAACGACTGTCAAAGGTCTACGAATGACAGCAGGACAGGAACGAACGCCTTTCCGAGACACGGAGAGATCTAGATATGTAATGGTAGGTTTACACGCTTGCCAAGTCTTGGCAATCGGCAAACAGCTCCAAGCCTCCACAAATCTCGTTTGGCGTTTGAAAGGCGTTTACACGCTTGTGAATGCGTCAGTCTGCAACATACATCCAAGCATGGCGGACACCGAACTTGTGACGGCTATTACATTTTGTAACGGACGCCGAGCGTGTTATGGAATGAATATGAATATGTGTACAATTTAGATTAAGACAGATGTAACGGACGCCGAGCGTGCCATGAATATGAATATGAATATGTGTATAATTTAGATTGAATTAAATAAATAGTATTTTCACGTTAGATTAGGACCTCTAGCATGTAAGTTGAACATAGAATAGTGATTAGTGTTCCTTACGCTTGGTGGCGCCACTTGTACGGTTAACCTAAGTACGACCAAACGTTACCGTAAGGAGGACCGCCACCAAACTTTGTCGATTTAGGGCTTAGAATAAGGGTTTTTTGACACCAATTTTTGTAAATGTATAGAATAAGATAGTACCTAAGTTAGGAAAATAGTAGGAATATTGTAAGAGCTTGGTTTTGGAAGATCGCTTCCTCTCGGGACCCAGCCAACGCGCGCGCACCCAACACGCTCTGATTGGCCGAGCGCTGTGATTGGTCGAGCGCTCTGATTGGTCAAACGCGCCGATTGGGCGAACGAATAAGGTTGGTGCTGCGCGGGAAAAGTACGCGCTCTGATTGGCTGGGGCCCTCTATAAAAGACGCAGCGATCTTCTTCTAGTCACAGGGGAGCGCGTCATAAACGTGCTCTCTTGATTTTGCAAGGCCACTGTAAGCCGAAGACAGTGAGGGGCCTGTTTTTGCAGGCCACCGTATGGCCTCCGCGGCCGGGGGGCTCAGCCCCGGAACCGCTCGCCACGCCCCCTGACGGGGGCGTCGCGATCTCCAAATGTCTAGTCACAGGGATCGGCCCGTGGTCGCACGAGGTCGTACCTAAGTTCCGCGCGGACCGCTTAATTTTAAATATTGTTGTCTCTCTCTGTGCTTGCGTTAGTACTCGTGCGCGTGCAAGCGCAGAGGGAGTCACTGTCGCCGCTCGGTGAGCGTTCACCGCCGGCGGTCGCGGAGTGACCACGCCCAACATCATGCCGAAACCCGGCATGCGCGGCTCCCTGGGCCGCGATGCCGGGTCCCAGGAACCCCGCCCGGCGCTGGACCGGGCGACGTCGCTGCCGAACATCGGCGTGGCGTCGTCCGGTGCACCGCAGGCCGGACCCAGCCCGGATGAAGGAAGAGCCGCCGCCCGCAAGAAGAAGGAGGAGAAGGGGAAGGGAGGGGGGAAGTCGAGCCCAGCTGTCGCCGCCGACCCGCCGACGACATCGGCGCCTGCGCGCGCTGCGCCGGCACCGTCGACGAGTCGCCAGCAAGCCGTGCCGGTTCGCCCGGCGTCCTTCCGCCCGGTCCCCATCCAGGCCCCGGGGCCCGCCACCGTGACACGTGGTCGCGCACCGCAAGCGCGTGCCACGGTGCCGCCCGCGCGCGTGCCCACCCCCGCGCGCTCCACCGCGCCCGCTGCGCACGCCGCGACTACCGCCGCGCGCGCCGCCGCGCCTACCGCCGCGCGCGCCGCCGCGCCGCAGGCAAACCCCGCGCCACCCGCGCATACCCCTGCGCCATCCGCGCGCCCCCGCGCAATAACCACCGCATCTACAGTCCGCAGTGCCGCGCCGCCGCGTTTCGCGTCGCCGCCGGCGCCGGACACTGTGTCGCCGCAAGCTGTGCCAGCTCCGAGCACCGCCACACCCGGACCCCACTTCTCGCTGGCGGGACCGGCGACAGCGGAGCGAGAGCGGCCAGCGAGTGCAGGGCCACACACCCGCCCGGCACACATCAGGACAGCCACGGAAACGCAGGTACCGTACTCGCCGGCACCACCCCGAGACGCGGCGTACGACTCGCCCGCCATGCGTTCGGCATGCTCGTCGGACGGGGGGTCGAGTATGTCGCTCGTATCGGTGGGCTCGGCCGCGTCTGGTCGCTCAGACGTGTCGCGAGACACGACTCCGCGATCCGGACCGCGGTCCACCGAGGGAGCTGCGTACGCCGCGCCAAAGTCGCCGGCCACATCGGCCTCACCTGCGCCCACACCAGCACCGACGCGGGGAGGGCTCGGACACGAGCCTAGACCCCAGCGACGGAGGAGGAGCTCCGGCGAGACCGCGGAGGAGGAGGGGGCGAAGAGGTATTGCTTAGACCCGCCGCGGCCACAGCGCGCAAGCGCGCCGCGGGGTCGGGCCGCGCCTCAATCGCCCACCTTCGCCGCGGTGACGGCGCGCCGCACGCCGCCGCGCTCGCCATCTCTGTCGCCGCCACCGGCACGGACAACAACACCGGCACCGACAACATCGGGGGTGAGTACAGCTTTACTCCCCCCCCCTCCTGCTACATCACCCACCTCTGCCACCGCCCCCGGCGCTGCTGCTGCTTCCCAGCAGAAGCCGGGGAAGAAGCTGCGCTACCCGCCGCTGGTAGCGGAGAGACTACCGAACTGGGCGACGCATTTCCGGGCCCTCAGTGCCAAGCTGGGCCGGCCCCCTAACGCTCGTCCGTACGGGACCGGGGTACGCTTTACCCCGGATACCGAAGACGAGTACCGGCTGGTCCAGAGGTACTTGACGGGCCTGGAGAAGGACAGCGGCGTCTCCTGGTTCGCGTACTCGCTGCCGGCGGACAAGAGCCTGAAGGTGGCCATAAGAGGACTCCCGGCCGATACGGACCCGAAGGAGATAGAGGAGGAGCTCCGGACGTTGGGATACCAACCGGAGTACGTCCGCCACATCAAGGGGGCGGCAGGAAGACCCGGTTGCGTATTCCACGCGATCTTGAAGAAGACGCCAGACGTCCGGGCCATTTACGACACCACCGTATTCATGTATATGCGTGGTGTCAAGATTGAGGCTTGGCGTGGAAAACGCGGGCCCGCCCAGTGTCACAGGTGCCAACGCTTTAGACACAGCTCGCACCTGTGCCACCGCCCGCTCGCTTGCGTGAGATGCGGGGGCGAGCACGCGGCGCGAGATTGTCCGCGCCCGCGGGAAGAGCCGGCCACCTGTGCGAACTGTGGCGGCCCGCACCCCGCGTGCAACATGAAGTGCCCCGTATTTCAGCGAGAAATCCGAAATAAGCGAGCGGGGACCGCCGCCATCACGGCCACAGTACGCCAGCCTAAAGCGGCGAACGAGAGGCAACAAGAAGCGGCCACAGAAGAGGCCCAAGGCACGACGCTGATGGCGGCGGCCAACGGGCCCTCAGAGAGAACCCAAGCCACCTCCTCCGGGCGGAGGAAGAAGAGGCGCGGGGGGAAGAGGAAGGGGAAGAAGCCCAACCCCCCCCCCACAGAGACAGCCACAGCGACCCAGGAAGCTACCCTTACGGCCGCCGTCCCTGCCGAGCGCGGGGCGCAGGCTGTAAAACAACAACAAACGGAACAAGTCACCGAGGCACCCACCACTAGCGCCGGCACTGCGCAGCGGGAAAAAAGGGAACCTCCTACGAATAAGAAAGCTGCGAGTGCCGGCGCTGGTGCCACCAGCGCAGCAACTTTAAAAACAAAAAAGGAATTTACAGCCTGCGCCATTAAGTTATTAATGGATTTAATCAAAGCGATTAGGCAGGGACAGGACGTTGAGACGGTCATCCTCGACGGCCTAGCCACGTTACTGACATTGTACCATGGATAGGCCGTTGAGGGTAATACATTGGAATGCTCGCGGCCTAAAGGGTAGGGTCGCCCCCCTCCGCCACCTCCTTCGGGAACAAGACGTCGACGTGGCGCTGATAAGCGAGACGCTACTGGGGCCTGGGGACAAGATCAGGTTCCCGGGATACCTCGCTTATCGGAAGGATGAACGGTCGGCTCACATGGCGTACCGTGGTCTGGCGGTACTGGTGAGGCGAAGAGTCGTCCATCAAGAACTCCCCTCGCCGTCGCTCAGCACTTTTTACGCGCTGGGTGTGCAGCTACACGTAGCCGGCGAGGACATCAACATCTACGCGTGCTACAAGCCGCCCGCGGCTCGCCTTGGCCACTCCGAGCTGCGGGCCCTGCTTGATAGCACCACACGCGCCACCATCCTCGCCGGCGACTTCAACTGCAAGCACCCGGCGTGGAATTCGTCCAATACGAATACCGAGGGGAGACGACTCTTCGCGGACGCGGAAGCCTTCGGCTATACGGTGTCCGGCCCGGAGACGCCGACACACTATCCGGACTTCAGGCACAACATGCCGGACGTGCTGGACATCGTAGTCCACCGAGGGCTACACCGTCAGATCACGCAGCAAGTGATAGACGACGAGTTACAGTCGGACCACCAACCTGTACTCGTCGTCTTATCGGGGATGCCGACCCGACTGATGCCCATAGCGCCACGCCGACGCACGGACTGGACAAAGTTCGCAGAGGAAGTAGAGACCACTACGCCGACTCGGCCTATCGTCACCTCCGCGGACGTGGACGAGAGAGCGGACGACGTCACTGTTTGCATACAGAGCGCCTTGCAAGCGGCGACGAGCACGCAGCCTGAGGGGAGAGGGCTATTGCCGCCCCTGCCGGCTCGCATAAGTGCGATGATCGCCGAGAAGAGGCGCCTTCGCAAACAGTGGCAACAGCTGAGATGCCCAACGCTGAAGACACAGCTGAACCGTCTCGCGGAGAAGATTAAGGCCGAGCTCCAGGCGCATACCGCCGAGGGCTGGGAGGAGAGAATCGACGCGACGGCGGACAATTGGCCGTCCTTACACAAGCTGTGCGGCCAGCTTACTAGTACCCCAGCCCCGGTGCGTCCATTACAAGACAGCGACGGGGCGCTTAAATACGTAGCGGAGGACCGGGCGGAGGTCTTCGCCGAGCACCTGGAGCGTCAGTTCCGCCCCAACCCGACCAGCGACACCGGCCATGTCGCAGCAGTCGAGCAGCACCTTGGAGAGTACTTCGCTACGCCGATAGCTCCCGAGGAAGACCCGGTATTTTTCTCGCCGGGCGCAGTCAGACGCGCCATCCTTAGGACGAAGCCCAGGAAGGCCCCCGGTGCTGACGGCATCACCAATACAGCGCTGCGTCACTTGCCGTACCGTATGGTCGCGGCACTGGCGCGCCTGTTTACGGCGATGCTGCGCACGGGGGCCTTTCCCGCCTCGTGGAAGGAGGGGCGCGTCATCATGCTGCCCAAGGCGGGGAAAAACATACTGAAGCCGGAGAGCTATCGGCCGATCACGCTGCTGCCGACCATCTCCAAGGTGTTCGAGACACTCCTGCTGCGACACCTACAGCCGCATATCGCACCGCGGCCGGAGCAGTTTGGGTTCCGGGCGGAGCACAGTACGACGCTCCAGCTGTCGAGGGTACTGCACCACCTCGCAGCCGCGCTAAACAGGAAGGAATACTCGGTGGCAGTATTCCTCGACATGGAGAAGGCCTTCGACCGTGTGTGGCATGACGGCCTTATCTATAAGCTGGCCACTACGGACGCGCCCCGTCGCGTTGTCAAAGTGGTCTCTTCCTTCCTCTCGAACAGGACTTTCAGGGTGGTGGTCGACGGAGCGCTGTCTAGCGCCCGCCCGGTGCTCGCGGGTGTACCGCAGGGCAGCTGCATATCGCCGGCGTGTTACTCGCGTTACACCGACGACATCCCCGCCACTCGGGACACAATGCTCGCGCTGTACGCAGACGACGCCGCGTACATTGCTACATCGCTTAATGCGAAGTACGCGGCCGTCAAGATGCAGCGCGCGCTCGATCAACTTCCCGAGTGGCTGTCTAAATGGCGGCTGTCGGTGAACGTGGGTAAGACGCAGGCGATGATCACCGGGTTCGCGCCCCTCCCACCACCCTTGAAGCTACAAGGAGCCGACGTCGCGTGGTCGCCCCGGGTCAAGTACCTGGGGGTGACTATCGATCGTCGGCTCACGATGGGGCCACACGTCCGCTCGGTCGCCGCACGGGGTAAGGTCGCCCGCACCTTGCTCAAACCAGTGCTCTCGTCCCGCATCCCGGCGCGCGTCAAGTTGGGTGTGTACAAGACGTACATACGCCCAATCTTGACGTACGCCGCTCCGGCATGGTTCGCCCTCACGAGCGAGTCGCGCCGAAAGACACTCCGCGCGCAGCAGAGTCTCGCGCTGCGGACCATAGTAGGCGCGCCTCGTTTCGTGAGGAACGATGTCATCCAGCGAGACCTCGGGATTGAGAGCCTGGATGAGTTTGTGCGGCGCCTCGCGACGGGAATGTTCGCGCGTGCCGACGCATCTGCCTGGCCCCATGTCCAGGACATTGCGCCCTGGCACGCGCGCCCCCCCGACGCGAGACCCTTGCCCCGCGACCTGGTAGCGGACGACGACCCCATCGCACCGGACTGACGCCTCAGGTGAGCCGCACCCAGGTTACACGCGGCCCACCTGACTCAATAGAACTCTACATACATAACATACATTCGTCGCGTGGCGCGTGCTAGGTTAATATAGGCGCGTTGCGCGGCGAACTCAGACACCCACTACTATACAGACACCCAAACAACACGTGTACGCGTACGCGGGCCGCGATACACGTAGACACTGAGCGGTGTTACTGTACAACACAATGCCGCTCACACACACACGACTGCTTCTTAGCCCGGACCGTGACCGGCTAGCTCTGGGAGCGGGGCGGGCGGGAGCAATACACCCACTCTGTAGGAGCGTCGAGTCGGCACCTCGACGTGCTAGTCGTCTCTCGCCGGGCCTCCCCCAGGTAACTGGGGGTCTCACCTGGCGGGGACAGACCGCCGAGGTGTCGTGAAGAAAGCGGCGCTGTGGAAGAGCAGCGTCGTGGCGCGCCTACAGACACACAACACGCAACCACACACAGGGGCGCGCGTCTTCAACGCGGCTCCAGGATTTTTATAAGGCCATTGTTGCCAACCCGACGAGGGGCCCGTGGTTACGGGCCACCGTATGGCTTTTCGCGGCCGGGGGGCTAAGCCCCGGTACCGCTCGCCACGCCCCCTTACGGGGGCGTCGCGATCTCAGCGAGCCTCTAGTCACAGTCGACTTCCAGCTCCGATCGAAGAAACATCTCAAGAATAAAGTGAACAAGTGAACAAGTCAAGCAGTGTTTTACTCTCAACAAATCAAGAAAAATAATATACAGTCCACAATAGTCTGGTCCTTCGCATCCGGATTTAAAAAGAAATCAGAAGCCCGGCATTTCAAGAAACAAAATCATCGAAATGGTGGTCACAAGAAGCCAGTGCGACGCAGCTGAAATTGAAGAACAACAACGCGTTCAACATCAACAGGAGGCGCAACTCCGAGAAGCCCAGTTGATCGAACAAGAACGTGTCAGAAGAGCCCTGCTGGACCCGCCGGCCTCACCACTCTCGAGGCCGACGGACACTAGTACAGCGGGGCCTTCTAGACTTCAACCGACAGCGGCGATGGTTCAACGAAGAAGAGGATCACCGCCCCAATCAGTGAGGTCAACGACAAGCGTCAACACAAGATTACGGGTAGCTGAACTGGAAGCAGCAGAGAAGCTAGCTACCATCAGAAGAAAAGAATTGGAGCTAGAAGCCGACCTTGTCAAAAAACGGTTGGCCGTCGAAGTGTCGGTCATCCACGATGAGGAGAGCGTGCAGGAAGAAGAACCTAACCTCCCCCGTGAACCACATGAAAAGGTGGACGAATGGCTGAGGACGAACCCACTCGGCACACGGGGGGAGGAAAGGGCACGCGAAGAGCCGAAACAGACGCGGTTTGAAATCCCACGTGGAAGATCGCCGACACCGACGAGAACAAGGAGCGGTATCGAGTACCTGGCAGCCACGTTAGAAAAAATGGCCGGACCCAGGCCCCGATACACCGAGCTACCGACCTTCACCGGAGCGGCAAATGAATGGCTGCCGTTCAAAGCAGCGGTACAAGATTCAACCCGTATGTACCAGATCTCGGCAGCAGAGAACGTGCAACGACTACGGAGCTGTCTCAAAGGGGAAGCAAGAGACGCCGTGGCCGCCCTCCTGCATACGGCGACCGATCCAGACGTCGTCATGAAGACACTTGAACAGTGCTTCGGGAGGCCGGAAGTGATCATCGATAGAGCGTTAGAAGAACTCAAGAAGCTGCCGAGACCAGGTGCATCAGCGGTCGAATTAAATAGCTTCGCAATCAAGCTACAGAACATTACCCACGTGTTGAAAACAATCGACCGAAGAGGCTACCTATTCAACCCCTTGATGACTAGGGAAGTGTTGGACAAGCTGAGCCCGCACCTACGATCGAGATGGTGCGACTACGCCTACGAACACGAAGGGACAACGGACCCGGAGATCGTCGTCATGTCTCGCTTCCTGATGCAAGAGGCAGACAGGGCGCTGCGCTACACGTACACCCCGACTACGAGTGCCGTGACGCAGAAGAAGGAGACCCGTCCCGCCGTGACAATGAAGAAAAAGGCGAGCGTGTTCAACACTACGGGGGGAACTGAAGAGGGAACGGATAAGTGCCCCAAATGCGAACAAGCTCACACTCTGATACGGTGCCCCGAATATAAGGCACTCACTGTTGATGACCGCTGGGAGTTCGTGAAGGAGAAGAAGCTATGTTTCAAATGCGCTCAGAAAACACATAGGCGCATGAACTGCAAGGCGAAACCGTGTGGCGTGAATCAGTGCAACCGTCCGCATCATGCGACCCTTCATCAAGAACGAAGAGCGAACGAGGAAGAGACAAAGGCAGCTGAACCACCGAAAGAGGAAGCGGTTTTGTCGGTAGCAACGCGACCGGTTAGCGGACCACGAACAGTGCTGCTGAAAATGTGCCCGATCGTCGTTTCCGGTCCACGGGGGGAGGCGAACACATACGCCCTCCTGGATGAGGGAGCCACAATTACCCTCGTCGACAAGGAGCTAGCGGAAAGCGTCGGGGCAGAAGGGCCGTCGCAACCACTTCACCTGAACGGGGTCAACATGTCGCAGCGAGAAACAGAGAGCCAGCTAGTAAATCTCCGCATCAGAGGGCTGAAAGAGGGCAACAGCTACAGGGTCAGAGCGAGGACCATAAAGAATCTACAGCTCCATCAGCAGTCCATACCGGACAATGTGCTAGAATATGAGCACCTGAAGGATCTGACGCCGGAAGAGGTGTGCTACGGGAAGGCGCGCCCGGGACTCCTAGTGGGGACAGACCACTGGGAATGTATAGTGTCCCGCGAGCTCCGAGTCGGCGCCCCTAACCAACCAGCGGCGTCTAAAACCCAACTGGGATGGGTGGTGCACGGAACCGCGCCACGCAACGCCATCTACCAAGAAGGAAACGTGCTGCACGTATACGAACCCGACCGAACGACGGGAACCAGCAGCCAAGAACTTCACGACTTAGTCGACCGTCACTTCAAGATCGACGCGCTTGGCATACAAGGAAAGCCGAGAGTCAAAGAAGCGGATCAACGGGCCATCGACATAGTCAAGAAAACTACCAAGAAAATCGACACCGGGTACGAGGTGGGGCTGCCGTGGAGGCGAGATAACGTGACTATGCCTGCAAGCTACAGTCAAGCACTCCGTCGGCTGAAGAAGATCGAACAGAAGATGGACGCCGAACCGGAGTTCGCGGCACAGTACTCCAAACAGATCGACAATCTGTTAGACAAGGGGTACGCGACACTGTGCGACGGATCGGAAGAGAGAAGCGCCATCTGCTGGTACAGTCAGTTTCAGAGAAATAGTACCCCTCCAAGACTTAAAGATTTATCGCCCGAGCACGCTCGGGCCCGCGTGTCACGTGAGCCTTGAGCAGCTCCCTCACCCGGGCCCCGCCGCCGCACCCATCTCGTGCACCCACCGATCCGTCTCAAATATTATTTGCAATGTTTTTAATAATTTATATGGTATTTTATCGGCTTCCTTCTGGCCGAACCGTATAGATACCAAGAATAACTTACAAAAAGACACTGCGTGCGACTAATATACGAACCCACATCGCGAGATCATCTAGACCGCGCCTTATACCACTAGGCTATTGGCTCAGTTAGCAATCTTAACGAAAATTCGAATAGCATTACTCCTTTTATCGAACAAGGTTATTAACGGTCTAATATTCTAGATATTAAGGTTTAAATTTCAACTTCCATCTTATATTTAATACTAGCACCTTACCGACTTGTTTTACAAAATGCAATACGCAACTCCTCTATTAACTAAAACATAAGGTTGAAATTAGCATAGATGTCTTGTTTGGTTGAATAGAATGTGTTGATTCCGATTGTTGCACTACCCTCATTTTACTTCAGAAACTTAACTGCTGTATGAACTGCGAGTTAAGGTTGAATTTAGTATACTATTCTTCGCCTTATTTACTAAACTGTGATTGAGGGTATTTTTACTTTTCAAATGGTTTCATTTTCGTGCCGATTCGCTTGTGTGTAATTATCTTCATCGTAATATTATCCAATTTATTAAGTTTTTAACCAGTTGATTCTATTAATCGATGGTATGGTTCGATTAACAACTTTATTAAAGGCTAAAATTGTAGTTCTGTGGGAAAAGGAACAAAACATAAAGAAAATAGCACGAGATATAAGCATAACGGTAAGATTTACGTTATTCTTACACATACCTATTTATTGTTGCAATCATGTTGCATTATTACTTACAAGTTGGATTTTTTTTATGTATTTCTAATATTATTATTTTCATTACAGAGAAAAACAGTTCGTAGATGGATACAAAGGTATCAAGCGACGGGTGATATGAAATGTGATCACCAAGGCCCTCGCCCGATTGCTTACACTAATGAATCGAAGCGACAACGTAATATGTATTGTGAAAGTTCACTCAGTGGCACCCTTCAAAACTACGCGTTCAAATGCTGACTTCAAGAAGTGTTAGACAGTGACGGCCATCCTATCCGTTATGAATAGGCAACTCAGCAGATTAACTGTGTAACTTATTTGATAAAAATGCATTGGAACATTTATATGAGCAAGTGTCAAGTGTTAATCATTCCCAATATCATTCCATTATCAGTGGGATCATTATCTCGTAGTCAATCAAAAATAAACAACCTTTATTATTATCAATCCAGTTCTTGTTTACAAGTAGTCTTGTAATGTGTTAACGATGCACCATCTGACCTCACATATTTTTCTAATGTTGTGTTAAATAAGGGTTATCAGAAAATGTGATAAAAGAGAAAGATGTATATTGCTATACTGTTATAGTTTAGCATGTTGGTTCTTCCTCTGTAATTCACAGTTTCTAGAAATATCTATAAACGAACCGTTATCTAAACCAAACTAGGGTATCTATTTTGTGTTTAGTTAATATTCTAAGTATAATAACCCCAATTTAACACAGATAGAAATCTGTATATTCAACCAGGAAGTGGATTCCATGAAGTCCTAGAAATGTAATTAAAGAAATAAATGAATATTGTTTATACAAAATGCTAAGCTTTTATTACAAACCTCCATTTGATTTTTTAATAATAATTAACGAAAAAAACAAAACTAACTACTAAAGAAACTAAAAAATAATAATAAAGGTAAATTAATAAAATAAAAAAAATCTCAACCGCGGATTGAACTCGAGACCGTCGTATTGTTAAGCCGCAGTGTTAACCACTAGACCAACATGCCACTTACGATACATTTCAAAAAACTTAAATAGGTTCGATGTCATTACCAAGGTGTAACGGTTTCTATGAAGCGTGCTGTACCTGCCACACTTCGCCGTACAGAACCCGAACAAACCCGGTAAATGCAGACTGGTGTTCGACGCAGCTGCAAAGAGCAACGGCGTATGCCTGAACGACGAACTGCTGGAGGGACCCGACCTACTGCTGCCACTGCCCGGAATCCTCTTTCGATTCCGAGAGAAAGCGGTGGCGATCACGGCGGACGTGCAGGAGATGTTCCTGAGGATCAAAATAAGGCCGGAAGATCAACCGGCGCAGCAGTTTCTGTGGAGAGGCGACGAACGGAAGGAGCCTCCGAAAAAGTACAAGATGGCCAGCATGATATTCGGCGCAGCGAGTTCCCCGTACATGGCCCACTACATACGCAACCACAACGCGGATGTACACGGGCCGGAATATCCACGTGCGCTGGAGGCCATCAAGGAGAGCCACTACATGGACGATCTCGTGGCCAGTTACGAAGACGCGGATGAAGCTCGGAAGGCGATCGAAGAAACCAGAGTGGTACACGCGCACGCGGGTTTCACATTACGAGGATGGAGCTCTAGCGACGCGACGGTGCTACGCGACGTGCCCTCGGAGCTACACGCCACCTCTCCCACACAACTGGGGGGAGAACAGCCCGAGAACAAGATCCTAGGGCTGTACTGGAACGCGGAGCGAGATGAGCTGGGATTCAATACATCAATGAACAGAGTCCCGGCCGAAGTACGAACGAGAACCCGCGCGCCGACCAAGCGTGAAGCCCTCAGCGCCGTGATGTCGATCTACGACCCTCTGGGACTACTGAGCCACTACACCATCCGAGCAAAGATCGTACTACAAAGCCTGTGGCGCCTCCAGATAACATGGGACGAACCAATCCCCGAAGAGGAGAACGAGCTCTTCGCATCCTGGCTCGCGCGACTTAACGAGCTCACTCAGCTCCGACTGCCGCGGTGCTACCTGAATAAGAAATACGAGCGGCTCGACCTACACATCCTGTGCGACGCCAGTGAGCAGGCCTACGCGACCGTGGCCTACTGGAGAGTGAAGTACGTCGACGGGAGCCTGAACGTTGTGTTGGTAGCCGCCAAGGCCAAGGTAGCGCCCCGACGCGCCCAGACGATACCACGGTTGGAGCTACAAGCTGCGGTCATCGGAGCAAGACTGGCGGACACGATACGAAAGGAACATCGAGTCGATATCGGTCGAACGACCTACTGGACCGATTCGTCTACCGTAGTGCATTGGATACATCACGATATGCGACGGTACACACCGTTCGTCGCGCACCGGCTGGGAGAGATCGCGGAGCTGACCGAGAAGGAGGAATGGCGCTGGCTACCCACCGCTTCGAACGTAGCGGACGACGCCACGCGACTCGTCGACACGCCCATCAGTACGGAGGACCGATGGTTCCGGGGGCCGGACTTCCTGTTTCTGCCACCAGAGGAACAGTGGCCCACGACTACGACGAACGAGCCAGAGGACGAAGAGGTCCTACACGTCAGTGAGAAGATAGAACGAGACAGCTGGCTACCGAACCCAGCCCGCTTCTCGAAGTATGAAGTCCTGGTGCGGGCCACTGCACGAGCGCTCGCTTTCACTGACATCTGCCGACGTAAGGCGACCAGCATGGAGCATCGACACATCCAGCGCGCCGAGAAGGAACTAATCCGGCACGCGCAAGAAGACAGCTTCAACGAAGAACTCAAAAGGATCAAGTCTGCTCACCCCTTAACAAAGTCGAGCAGGCTGTACCGACTAGATCCCATGATAGAAGATGACTCCTAAAGGTGCGAGGACGGATCGAGGCTTCCTCGGCACCCATCGAGACGAAGCGGCCCATCATTATGGATGGCCGTCATCCACTGACCAAGCTCATCGTGCTACGAGAACACTGCGCTGCGGGGCACGCCAACAGGGAGCGTGTAACGAACGACCTGCGACAGCGCTATTGGATTATTCACCTGCAACCGACCGTACGCGCTGTAGAGAGGAATTGCGCCTTTTGCAAGAGGCGGCGAGCAACGCCGCAGCCGCCAGCGACAGGGGACCTACCGCACGCCCGCCTAGACCCTTTCCACCGCCCGTTTACAAACTGCGGGGTGGACTACTTCGGGCCAATGATAGTCAAGGTGGGCCGTCGCCGAGAGAAGAGATGGGGGGCGCTGTTTACATGCCTGACCTCCCGCGCCGTACACATCGAACTCGTGGCGTCCCTCTCAACAGACTCTGCGATCATGGCGGTGCGAAGAATGGCTGCACGCAGAGGATGGCCGCGGCTAATGTATTCTGACAACGGGACGAACTTCCGCGGGGCTGATCAAGAGCTACGCAACGCCTACACCGAGTGGCTGCCCGCTCTGAACGACGAGGGGCTGCAGCATCGTATGGAGTGGCGCTTCATCCCTCCTGGCGCACCCAATCAAGGCGGGGCGTGGGAGCGAATGGTGCGCTCCGTGAAGACGGCACTTAGCGTCACTCTACGAGAAAAGGCGCCTGCGGAGGAGGTTTTGAGGACGCTGCTAACCGAGGCGGAGTTCTCGATCAACGCGAGGCCACTGACGCACGTCAGCGTGAACCCCAGTGACCCCGAGGCCCTGACCCCAAACCACTTCTTGCTGGGATCATCGGGCGGACTACCATCGACGGGGCCCTGCGACGAGGCCGACAGGAGGACATGGCGAGCTAGCCAAGCACTCGCTGACCATTTCTGGCGACGCTGGCTCCACGAGTACCTTCCCACCTTGGTACCTCGCGGGGAGCCACGGAACAACAAGCGACCGATAGAGATTGGCGACGTGGTCCTCGTGGTCGACAGCACACTGCCCCGGAACACCTGGCCGATGGGGATCGTCGAACGCACGCATCAGGGACCGGACGGCGGCGTCAGGGTCGTCGAGGTGCGAACCAGAACCGGCATCTTCCGGCGCCCCGTGAACAAGCTCGTCGTCGTGGCAACGGAGAAGGAGGCTACGCGAGCTGCGCCGGGGGGAGAGCTGTAACGGACGCCGAGCGTGTTATGGAATGAATATGAATATGTGTACAATTTAGATTAAGACAGATGTAACGGACGCCGAGCGTGCCATGAATATGAATATGAATATGTGTATAATTTAGATTGAATTAAATAAATAGTATTTTCACGTTAGATTAGGACCTCTAGCATGTAAGTTGAACATAGAATAGTGATTAGTGTTCCTTACGCTTGGTGGCGCCACTTGTACGGTTAACCTAAGTACGACCAAACGTTACCGTAAGGAGGACCGCCACCAAACTTTGTCGATTTAGGGCTTAGAATAAGGGTTTTTTGACACCAATTTTTGTAAATGTATAGAATAAGATAGTACCTAAGTTAGGAAAATAGTAGGAATATTGTAAGAGCTTGGTTTTGGAAGATCGCTTCCTCTCGGGACCCAGCCAACGCGCGCGCACCCAACACGCTCTGATTGGCCGAGCGCTGTGATTGGTCGAGCGCTCTGATTGGTCAAACGCGCCGATTGGGCGAACGAATAAGGTTGGTGCTGCGCGGGAAAAGTACGCGCTCTGATTGGCTGGGGCCCTCTATAAAAGACGCAGCGATCTTCTTCTAGTCACAGTCGACTTCCAGCTCCGATCGAAGAAACATCTCAAGAATAAAGTGAACAAGTGAACAAGTCAAGCAGTGTTTTACTCTCAACAAATCAAGAAAAATAATATACAGTCCACAATAACATTTGGTTTAAAGTACTTTTATTTGAAATGTAAGCAAAGTGAAACAAAAAAAAGGAGAGCTCGACGACAGCGAAGATGGTGGATGAAAAAGATTCATCATAATCGTACCAAGTAACTACTATTTTGATTTAACCATTATCTATTGCAGTTCCGTGATGCCACAATGGCTACTAAACGCCGACCAACGTGTAAATACGTCGCAAGCGCTTGCCGCAAACGCCCTTTGATCTGCGTAAAAAAACCGACACTCGACTGGATCGGAAGCAAGCACCCACAAGCTCACGCAAGCCAAGCCAAACGCCCTTTTTACATGCTTGCGATTGTCGAGGCTTGCCAACGCTTGGCAAGCGTGTAAACCTACCATAATGGATGGTCACCCAACCACGAACGAACCAACCGCGGCAAGTGTAGCTTAACCTTCGATCGGCGTTGATATTCGTCTATATTTGTAACATTGGTATTCATTTTAGCGAAACTTTATGCGGATAATTATTTTGTTGGTTTTTTTTTTGCGTAGGTAATCTATGCTAACAAGCTGAAGAGTTTGAACGCGCTAATCTGTGAAACTACCAGTCGGATTTGAAAAAAAATTAGTTGTCTGTAAAGTCGGTTTACGGACCATAGTTTAACGTGAAAAC
The DNA here is from genome assembly GCA_927399505.1 of Luperina testacea. Lineage (NCBI taxonomy): Eukaryota > Metazoa > Arthropoda > Insecta > Lepidoptera > Noctuidae > Luperina > Luperina testacea. The sequence continues at coordinate 7,160,981 of OV656785.1, read as the reverse complement.
GTCATAACAAAACATTAATGAAATGATTGCATACTCTCGCTTGCACTTCAAGCCGCCATGGCGTACAACGCTACAGAGCAAGGCCGCGAGGTAACGCTACATGAGTCATGTTGTTTTCGTGTGTGCAGCCAGCTTCATCGATTTATTAGACGTTGTCACGTCAAAAATTGTTTGCATCTCATAGCCCAATTCTTGAGGAAGGCTTTAGGCGACTTAACATTACGCTAGGACACCTAGGAGCCGACCAAACGCTGAGCAAAAACGAAGCAACAGCGCGGGCATGCGATGCGATGCGACCTTGGAACAAGAAATTTCACGCGGACGAGGTCGCAGGAAGAAGCAAGTTTTTGACGTGACAACGTCTAATAAATCGACGAAGCTGGCTGCACACACGAAAAAAACATGACTCATGTAGCGTTACCTCGCGGCCTTGCTCTGCTGTAGCGTTGTACGCCATGGCGGCTTGTAGTGCAAGCGAGAGCGCGGAACGAGCGACGAGAGACAGATGCTGCCGAATCGGCCTCCGCGTTCGGCAATTTCATTAATGTTTTGTTATGACGTTGTCACGTTAAACTATCGTCCGTAAACCGACTTTACAGACAACCGATTTTTTTATATAAAATTAGATTTGACAGCAGCTTTACTAACCAGAGATTCAAGGTTTTAAAAAGTTGAATGAAATGTAAATTACACTGACCACATGTTCTCGTATGCATGTCTGCCATTTTCATTGTTTTGCCTGATATTTGCCAATATGCGACTACCACCTTTCGATTCTTTTTGTTTCTTACTGAACCCCAATTTAATTTATCAAATAACCACACCATTCAAAAAATGACTCTTATCACCTTACTTCAAGGTTCAAAATCGTTTACCATAATTTCTGTGAGACGACAACAGACGAAAATCCGCCTTACATTTACAGAAATAGAGCCTATTTTTCAAAATTCTTTTGGTTCGTCCATTTTGCAATATCGACAATGGCAAATGTGCACGTGTGCATACATGGAGCGGAATGAAAAAAAAAAGCTTACAGGTATACAATTTTACAGCTGACTGTCAGCTGTTTTGCGTTGAAAGTGGGATATTGGGTCTTATTGCGTGCTTTTAAGGTTGATTTTCGTGTGGTTCGGAAGGTAGGTAATTTATTATTATTTTGAAGTATCGAGTGCCTTCGGTAGGTGAGCAATAATACAATTATGTATGTACATTGAAAGTACTAGAGGTCTTTTACAGTTTGGATACAGTTTTCTTTGTTTGCACTTGGTCATTTTCAGTTTTTTAGAAGCAAATGCGAGTACCTACGTATATTCGGTAGGTTCCTCGTACACACAAAGATCTATCCTACAATATGCTTTTTCTTAATAACTTGTTATTTACATACAAAAATATTACTTATTTTCTTCTATTCCTTTATAAAATATTGTGTAGGTACTAGCTTCCGCCCGCGGCTTCGCCGCGAGGTATGTCGATAAAACCTATCCTATGTCCTTCCCCGGGATGCAATCTATGTCTCTGCCAAATTTTATCGAAATCCGTTCAGTGGTTTAGGCGTGAAAAGGTAACATACAGACAGACTGACACACAGACAGAGCTACTTTCGAATTTATAATATTAGTATGGATTGTGTATTACAGGTCGATCGATCCAGTTAATAGAATGTCTGTGGATGGATGACCATCTGTATACTAAGACCCCTCCGTGCCTCGGAAAGCACGTTAAGCCGTTGGTCCCGTCCCGGCTGTCATTCGTGGATCTTTGACAGTCGTTACGGGTCGTCAGAAGCCCGAAAGTCTGACAGCCAGTCTTACTATGGGGTATGGTATTACCCAGTAACTGGGTTGTGGAGGTCAGATAGGCAGTCGCACCATGTAAAATACTGGTATTCAGTTGCATCCGGTTAGACTGGAAACCGACCCCAACACAGTTGGGAAAAGGGTAGGCAGGTGATGACTTATCTAAAAGGGTAAAACCATCATAATGTACGGCTGCCCCATTTCAAAACCTAGTAAGGACTTAAAATGAAATTTTACAGGAGAGCGCATAAACGTAATATTGGTCAGCCTATGGAATGTATTTTTTGAATTGGTTAAAGTGACTTATTTATTGAAGTGAAAACTTCTTTAGCGGCGCTGTGTACTTTTTTGGAATGGGTAAAATCTTCTAAATTCGCGTCAGGTCACGTGATCCTGATCGTAAGATTCGTAAGACGTAAAACGAAAGACGCGCGTTGTTGAGGACAGCGCCATCTATGCACATCGGGAAGAACTACGAGGGCCTCGCGTACTAACTACGTAGTTCATCCAACAACGACGGTAGTTCATCCAACAACGACGAGATGGCGCTGAACCACGGATATATAACTGACGTTTTGTTTATAAGACGATTCACAAAATACACTCGTAATTGTTCAAGTTTTCACTTCTGTCGGCACTACCGGAGTGCCAGGTTTTTTTATTTATATATACTTTATTGTACACCAGAAAATACATAACAAAAAATACGATTATGAATACAAAACATACAATGGGCGGCCTTATCGCTTTCTGCGATCTCTTCCAGGCAACCTTGGAATGGACAGTGATTGCGTGGATATAAAAAATGGGGTTGTCAATGGTGCAACATAATATACTATAATAGATACATAGATATATATAATGCTGTATAATAGATACATAAATAAATACATACTAAATATACTTACTTACTAGGTTTTAAATGGTCACTAGGGAGTGAAAGATGCACTTACTAGGTATCGATGCTTAAATATATCTCCTTTTATGTAAGTTTAAAACGCTGGTGTTTTGGTATTTGGTAGAGACCTTCTAGGTTAGCAAGATTATGCAATAAAACGTTTTTGTAAAAAGTGTCCCTTACTAGGTTTTGAAATGGGACAGCCGTGTAGCATATTTATATTAATAATAACTCTTGGACACGGTAATAACTGCTCACTAATGAAATCGTAATCTATACCATGTTATTAGTTATTATTATTACTTATCACTTTATTAGTAATTAACTGTTTATTAATTTTACTGCGATGATCCTACTTTGTCATAGGCGTATGGACAGTTACAACTTGACATACCCTGGCTCAGATACTTCCACTAACTATGATAAAAGGCCAGAAAGCGAAAAAGAGGCTCAATTTTTCAAAGGTTTTAAAGGAAAAGTAAAATAATATTTGTCTTTATTATTATACTAGCTTCCGCCCGGGGCGCTTCGCCCGTGAGTTATGTCGATAAAAACTATCCTATGTCCTTCCCCAGGATGCAATCTATCTCTCTGCCAAATTTCATCGAAATCCGTTCAGTGGTTTAGGCGTGAAAAGGTAACATACAGACAGACGGAGTTACTTTCGAATTTATAATATTAGTATGGATGAATCTATCTTCCTCACATATTTTTTTCTCCAAGTGAATTCAGACATGCTGTCTTTTTTTTTTTGTAAGGATGGTTAATCATCAAATGACCCCTCCCGCTCTGGGTGGAGCGGAAGGGAGTTTCAGACTCTTACTGACTAAAACCCACCCGTGTTCCTTCCTTAGGGTGCGTTTCCACTGTAGAGCCGCTGGGCGGAGCGGAGACGTGCAGGAATCGTCCAATCATAGACGAGATGAGTGACGCGCTGAGGATTTCAACCATTGTGATGGGTTGATTCCTGTACGTCTACGCTCCGCTCCGCACAGCTCGGCTTCAGTGCAAACGCACCCTTAGCCCTTTATGTTCTGGGGCAGCGGTAACCCTTTCGGACAATCCCGTTGACAAGGCAAGACATGCGGTCTTAGGATTAATTAGACTACTCCCTGGGGCATAAAAGACAGATATGGTTCTTCATGGGTGCCGTCTCCCTGGCTTCAAAATAAAATAAAAGTGTAAAAACATTCAGAACTGAAAAAAAAACCGAAAATACTTAAAAAAGGTCGCTTCGCTCACTCTTGCATTATGCAATCTCTCGATTCTAAGGCTTTTTTTGCATTAGTCAACAAAGTATTGAACTCCTATTTCCGAAAGGGGAATTATAAAACGAACGAATAAAAAAAAAATTAGCGACTGATGATGAGATACTATTTTAATCATTTGAGCGGTATGAGTTTGAGTAAGCGAAACATTACTAAACTAACGACGACTATTGATTAATAATAAAATCTAGAACGAGCTTACAAAAAGTGGGTTGTGATTAATCCATTTCAGATATTAAAATTCTAGCCGTGCGACTAAATTACTAAGTGAGCGACTAGAAATACAGAGAGGGCAACTTCAATATTAAGATAGAGATGATTTTTCCAATCGAGGTTTTACATAACGAACTAATAAAAAGTTCACTTTAAGCAAAGGGCACCCCGAGGTTAGGTTTGGTTAGGTTATTTTAAACCCTTTACACAGAAAATAGAGGCTCTGCGAAGCGGGGCTCCGTCTACATAGGATGCAAGAGCAAAAATACCGTCATGATGACTTTGTGACTGGTTTAGAAAATGTATTATAAAATTATATTTAAGATAAAATGCCACTCAGAATAAATGAATCATTTGCCAAATATTGAAAAAAAAAATGCAGGACGTAATATTGACACTCAAACAAATATTAGATCGCGTAAATATGAAGCTTCTCATTTTGTATTTTAAGTACTTAACTCAAATTACTTAATGTTTGTGAGTTGCTGTTCTGTTGATTTCTCGTCACTCATTTAGTAATACTATAACGTAAATTAATTATTTTTGTCACTTAAAACTTCAATTTACAGTCTCTCATTTAAATACTACCCTTTCCGAAAATATAATTGACCGACTGCTTCGCTCGCTCTTGCATCCTACCATTACTTATAATATTGTTCTATTTTTTCACTTTGGAATGGGCAAATAGCTTCATATTTTCTGACTGACCGACTTTTTGAAAATTCAAAAGTGCCTGTAAATTATTTAATTGAAATAAATGCTTTATGATGAGTAAATTCAGTTCCTATTAAAATTATTTGTGTTATATTGTAGTGACAAAAAGATTGTTTTAAATGTCAAAGACCAATTCCGGAACCCCCCACAGGCGTTGCACGGGGGGGTTCCGGAATTGGTCTTTTAAGAGGAACCGGGACCACCCCTATGTGCTGAAGGTGATCACCGGGGCGGTTTTAGTGAGGTAAAAATCCCACACTCCCCGACCTCCCTCCCCGGAGGTCGGGTGCCTTTTGAAGGTTTCCCCCCGACAAAAAAAAAAAAAAAAAAAAGGTATACAATTAAAAGCTTATTAACATTCTTGTTGTAACATTGACATTTTAAACAAAGTTGTTGAAGTTAGAATGATACATTACAATGGAATATGTTTTATATTAAGCTGAGTGTGTTGCAATCAACAAACAGTTTATAACATAGAGGTTATAATAAGGAAACCCTATTTATTCCAGTTAGATACCAATTAGAACATTCTGGCGCATGTTTAGCGTACAATTAACAATACTTACCGGGTACGGTACTGCCTGTTTGACCCATTTTTCAAACTATTCACCGAGATTTTCCACACTTCAAATTATCACAGATAATTCTCTATTTATACAACGTCTATGTCCTTTTAACACATTTAGGGACTCTAAATGTTTCACAACACACACAAACTTGACCTATGAACCGCACGCGCGCATGTTTACTATATTTATTTAATTAAAACACGATTATTGAATTACAGTTCGCAACTAAACCAATTTTATTAGGATTCGCATATCGTATGTCCTATATTCGCTTAGGATTAACTTATGGTGTGATACCATTAATATTGCACTTGCTAACGTACTATTATTGCGAATTATAATAATTTTTATTATAAATTAAACATTACGGGCACTATGTCCACTTTGACAACTGTATTGCGATAAAAATCGCAGTTCGGATACAATTACCTATGTCATTTGCAAACGGTTTTCTGTGAAAAGGAATGACATGCAAATGTAAACCAAATTGTTTTTTTTGGATTTAATTAGAAATCTGTATAGTAAAATATTTCTTATGACGAAGTAACCAAACTAAATATGATTTAAGAATATATTTAACTAATCATCTGCTTTGTAAATTTTAGGATATGTATCCAAATATAATAAATGTCATTTTATTAAGAGGCTTACACAATTAATTTTTGTAAGTACGGCTTTATTTTATTTCCCTCCAAGGAGGTTTTTTTCCCCAATCGAAACAAGACTTACAGATGATTACAGACTGTGCATAATACAGTCATGCTTATGGACATCATGTACGATGTCTATGATTTTTGTACTTTAGTGTTTTATTTTTTAATAGTTTTCTATGATAATTTAAAAATATGGAAATAAAAAGAAACGGGAAACAGTAGAAATCATTTGGTAGAAAGTTTCCTGGTAAGTCTGGTAACATTCAATAAAAAAACAAACGGATTATTTTGAAAAACTTCGTTGATTGCTTGTTGATTGTTTTGAATTGCTTTTTCAAGCAAAATGTCTATTAATAATGTGATAAACGAAAAGAAAAAGGCTTTGTTAGCTTACAAGGAAAAGATTCTAGATGATATCAAGCTTACCGAGAAGAGTATTGACGACTTTCGCGCTAATCATAAAAATAAGTGGGTTTTCGATGATCATGCTGACAGGTAAATGAAAATAAATACAAAGATAAGTTTTTAGTAAAGCTTCGCTATTGTATAAATAAGCCGAACTTCATTAACATTGTGAAAATTGCAACCACAACACCACAACCAGTGTCCAACTCTCTTCTGTCTGTGTTCTTTACTACATTATACATCTGTATAATAAAAGAGGTGAAAGACATTTGTATATATAGTACTAGAAATAGGGACCTATTAGTTCAACCAGGTTTCAGACTGGCTAAAGTAGATTCATCTTGTGTGGGGTACTGTTTAAAATGTTATAATAAAATATCTCCCCACATTCTTCAACTGAATGAGACTAAATTCAAGTCTTATATAAAGCGCACACTATGCAGTCAGGCATATTATAAGTTAGGGGATTACATCGCTGATAAAAATGCCTGGCTCACTGCTGGTTCTGCTCCACAACCACAACTAATTGATTAACACTTGAAAAATACTGTTGGAGCTGCTAAAGATTGTAAGACTATCTTTGTATTGTACTCTCAATTTCCTTTGTATTGTATAATTGCATTGCACAGGTGTGAGTTCTATGTACTATAGAGCTACCAAATCAAATCAAACCAATCATTTCATTGACTTGAATGTGCCCTGGCGGCTGATAGTATGTCATGCTCACACAAATGTCTCGCTGACGGTGGCGTGTGTGTTGGATCATTTAGCTCCCTTCGAAATTCGAAATGGTTGAGCTGAATGGTGCTGATCTATGTGTCATGTTTGTGAATGGGTGCCGTCAGTTTCGGCTGGTCATCACTTAGCTGCCTCAGCCTATTTTTAATTACTCACATACTCCTTTTTTTTACTTCGTTCTCACATATCATTATAAATTCAACATTAATGAATGATGTTGTAGCTGCAATACGCTGCAATACATAAACATACATCCGTCCGCCGCCGCTGCGCGCGGGATTCTAGGGCTTCGCCCGCGCCACGCTCGCCGCCGCGCCGCGGCGGACGGATGTATGTTTATGTATTGCAGCGTATTGCAGCTACAACATCATTCATTAATGTTGAATTTATAACAATATAACTAATATTTTTGCAAAAATATACATAATTTAAAAGAGTGTCCATGGAGTTTCTTGCCCGTTCTTCTCCATAGGTACCTACTATGCTTTGGGATGGGCTTCATATTTTCTGACTGAGCAACTTCTTAACAATTCAAAAGTGCTTGTAAATGGTTTAATTGAAATAAATGCTTTGAGTTTAACCCGTACCCAAAGCAAGAGTAATTAGAGTGAAGTATTTTCTGGGCGCACTCATTCCATTCCATCATAGACCTCATCCATCGCTTTTTACCAGGACAGATTGTGGTCAAGTGCGATTTCTTGAATCCTACTAATCAGTCAGGCTGTCAGGCGATACAATGCAACGGAGTGGGTCAGAGAACAAGAAATTTGAAAAACACGAAGTCGCGTGTAGAAGCTAGTATTAACATAAAATATATGGATCACTGTGTCTGTAATAAATACATAAAATAAAAATAAAACTTTTCTAATACTACAGTTCAGACTCGGAAGATGACTTCACTACTGCGATTGACATGGGCCCTTCAATCACTCAGTTAAAATTACAACAAGCTATGATGAAGACCTGTCTGCACGCCACCCAGGAGTTAACCAGGTTGATGGTACTACAGTCTGAAGTAGATGTGCTGGTTAAGGAGCCTGAATATGAAAGGTGACCTGTTTAATATCTTGTCTTCGATGTTATCAGTACTTATCCATACTAATATTATAAATTCGAAAGTAACTCTGTCTGTCTGTTACCTTTTCACGCCTAAACCACTGAACGGATTTCGATAAAATTTGGCAGAGACATAGATTGCATCCCGGGGAAGGACATAGGATAGTTTTTATCCCGATATTCCCACGGGATCGACACTTATGCGGGTGAAACCGCGGGGCGCTGCTAGTAAGTAATAAGTCCAAGTTTACTCACAATGTTTTCCTTTATCAATAAATAAATAGTAAATATATTTATTGAAGATTATCCCTTTTATTACGAAAAGAAATGAACTCAAAATTATGAAATAACTTTAATTTCGGAAGTCGGTTGCAAAAAACTAAAACCTAAATACAGATCTCAAGACACCGACTTCCGAAATTAAAGTTATTTCATAATTTTAAGTTAATTTTTTTTTTGAAGTCAGTTAAATTTTTTTGAATTACTTTGATACAATACACGAGAGCAGTGGTGGCCAAGTGGTAACAGCCACGACTTACGAGTTGTAGGTCGTAGGTTCGAACCCCTGACAGACGCTTTACTTTGTGTAAATTATTTCATCACAGTGGTGATGAAATAATTTACCCAAAGTAAAGCCTTCAACGTTTTGAGAGCCACTGCTCTCAAAACATTGAAGGCTGTTGAAGGCAAACATCGTGAGGAAACCGGCATGCCCTAGAACCAAACATTCGAAGACATGTGACATCTGCCAACCCGCACTGGGCCCGCGTGGTGGATTACGGCCCACTGTGAGAGGGCTCACAGAGAGGAGGCCTGTGTCCCAGCAGTGGGAACAGGATGGGCTGATTATGTTTATGAGACATAATGTTCAAGTACGATTATTTTCGCATTTTCAGAGAGCGTCCAGTAACGGAGGCAGGTACGTGGAGGGAAGTCACAGCCGAGTGCAGAATAGATCTAGTGCCCTTCACTATGACATTCTTCATGCATACTCCAGTAAGTGCCATGGCTAAATAATAACAGCCGCACAGGTCGATCGATCAGGTTAAGCTACGCTTGCCGCGGTTGGTCTGTGGATGGGTGACCAACTTTACATACCGTGAACCCTCCGTGCCTCGGCACGTGAGAGCAGTGGTGATGAAATTGTAGCGGTATGAAGAACAGGGTGTAAAGTTCACTCATACTCTATAGAAATGGGAGGATCCTCCGACCAGACGGGTGTTGTGTCTGGCGGGCAACTGCCCGTTGATTCATGTAGGGCCGTTGTCTCTATGCTAGTTGCGCGGTAAACTCTGCTTGCGAGATGCAGGATTTGCGTGACGTCAGTATGACGCATTGTTTGCATGTGGCGTTGTAGATACCGCTACAAAATAATTGACACAAAATAAAGCACCTGTCTTGGTACGAACTTACGACCTTTACCCTTAAGTCGCGGCCGTTACCACTGGGTCATCAGGGCACACGGCTTGTATAAAGTAAATGTTTGTTCTTTCAGGATCGCAAGTTTGCTCCACCATCGTACCGAGGTCTTCGCGTGGTCCCCGTGAAGATTGCACATGAGTTGGAGCTCTCCGAGTCAGTGCTGCACAGTTTGAAGCACCCCAGTGATGCTGTAGAGGTGAGGTTTCAAAGGGTAGCGTGTTACCAGTATCTGGGTTGTGGAGGTCACATAGGCAGTCGCTCCATCTAAAATACTTGTTGGGAAAGACGCCAGTAAAGCTTCCAGCCGGCATGAGCTTCAACAATCATGGTCATATTTCAGCCAATTTAGACAAAACCTTAATGATTAGTACCCGGCGATAAATATTGCACATCGACCTATTCGATCCTATCGTTTTTATACAAAGAATAAAAATAATTATCAAAAGAAGCAAATTATAATTGTTTTAACAGCTCCTAATACAGTGGTTCCTAACCTTTTCAATATTGTTACCCCTGGACCTATTAGGAAAACTGATTTTACCCCGACCTTCAAATGTTATCAATAAACAATTAATTAAATAAAAATAGTTCCTGTGATGTGGTATTGTAACAAATTTTAAATTTTTATATGTTAGGTTTTTCATTAACAAATTTTTTATATGTTAGGTTTAGTTTCGTTTAAAGCGCATCTTAAGTCGTGTTCCACATTGAGATGGTTTCTGGCCTTTGTTCAGTACATATAACCAAAATTGAAAAACCACTCTCACATCTATAGGTGGTGGCAAAGGGTATTAGCATTTTTGAAGCTCTATTAGCTTTAATAGGATAAAACAGATATGGCGAGGCGACCCCGATGACAGCTTGAAACAGATGCCATGTGCAGTTCTTACTGCGCGGTGATCTATAATTTTTTCTTTTTAGCTAGTTATTTTATTAGATTAGGTCTTAATTATTAAGTTCTTTGTTACCTCCACGGAATAGCTGATTTACCCCCGCGGGGGTAATTACCCCCAGGTTCGGAACCACTGTCCTAATAGATACCAGACTGTTTGTATTTCGTGCGACAGAGATAACGCTCTGCGAAGCCGAAACTAGCCGATTGTCTCTTTCCAAAGGTCGATGATTATTATTTGGTCGATGGTCGGTGGATATTTAGGTATCGCCGGGTACTGTACACCTAATCCTTCCTCATGAATCACTCCGACCGTTGGTGAAAACGGTATGAAAATCCGTTTGATAGTTTTTGAGTTTATCGCGTTCAGACAGTCACACGCGGCGGAGGAACCTTGTTTTATTATACACTAGCAGCGCCTCGCGGTTTGACCCGAATAAGTTTCGGTCCCGTCGAAATATCGGAATGAAATGTATCCTATGTGTTAATCCAGGAAATGTCTATCTATGTGTCACCTAGCAAAAACAAACTCGCTACAGCTAAATTTTCACCGTGAGATTTTTACAGAATCGACCGGCTGAAACTAAAAAATAGCGTGGAAAAATTCTTCCGCATCGCTGTCGACTGGTAATATACCCAAGAGATTTCCATACAAATAAATAAAATTGAAGCGTCTGTTTATAATATCAAAATAACAGCTCTTTACTAAATGCATATTATGAAAATGTTACTAAAAAAAATGGTGGTAAAAATATTTTTTTTTAATGTTTGTCTGTCTTGATTGTTCCGTCTAATCTCCGAATCGGCTGGACCGATTCTGACGGGACTTTCACTGGAAGATATCGAGTACCTTAGGCTTTATTTAGAAAAAGAATAAGGGTTCCGCGCAAAAAAGATCGAAACTCTGAAAGCAATTTATTTTCCGACATGCACAGGCGACAGCTAGATAATAATAATCTTTTTCAGGTGTTAAGGAGTTATGCGGCAGGCTACCGCTCTCGGCGAACGACCCTCGCTTGCTTGGCTAATAAATATACGAGCGCATTGTTTATGGAGCCCCACGTAAGTTAAAACATAGTTTTGTTACGTCGTTATATTCAATAGTAAAGGTCAAGGTTAATCTATGTTTGCCGCGGTCAGTCCTTGGATGGGAGACTATACGTTTTATACCTAGATTCGTGCCTCGGAAAGCACGTTAAGTTGTTACGGGTAGTCAGAAACCCGGACGTCTCAATCAGTTTTACTGTGTGGTTTCTTGTGGCCTAGTAACTGGCAGCTACATCCGGCAGTACTTTAGCTGCATCCGGTAAGACTGGAAGCCGACCACAACATAGTTGGGAAAAGGATTATAGAGGTATGAGGAACAGGGGGTAAAGTTCACTCAACCTCTATAGAAGAGGAAGGACCCTCCGACCAGACGGGTGTCGTGTTGGATGGGCTACTGCCCGATGATTGATCTCGAGACGTTGTATATAATATGCTTGTCGCGCGGTAAACTCTGCTTGCGAGATGCAGGATTTTGCGTGACGTCAGTGTGATGCGTAGTTCACATGTAGCGGTGTAGATGCCGCTACGGGATTGACAAATTATTGTCAATCTATTTTTTTTTTTCAGGCTGAAGGAGGCTTCGTGCTAAAATGCGCAGATCTGCTAGAAGTATCTTGGAGACTGGAGAACAAATGGTCGCCAGTCGCGCCGTTCCATCATAGAATGAAATTTGATTTGGAGTTTATGGGTGAGGCAACTTTTACTTGCGTATTGACACGACCCATAACGATGCCTTAGAGTGAAAACCTCGTAAGTGCGTGCTGTAAAATTTTTTTTTAACACCCTTGCTCGTAAAGCTGATGTAATTCCACCGGTTTTAAATATGTAAAGAGGGTCATAAAAAACGCGTGTGTTATCAAAGCAAATAGTTAAGTTATAGTCCATACAAATTCTATAACAGTATTATTTGCCATTTCAAATTTGGAACTGATCGCCGCCGCACGACTCCAGCTAGTGAGCAGCGCGCTGTTGCTATTCAAATTTCGAACTAATCGCCGCGCGGCGCCAGTCAGTAGGCAGCGCTAGCGCGCTGTTAAAATGGCGGGAAAGCAACAGTGTGCATTCACAGATTGAGTTTATTAAAAAAAAAAAAAAAAACAGTTTATTCGGTAATTTAAAGATCCGTCCAAAACAAAGCAAATATACGTGCCAAAATAACTCAGACAATAAATTTGGAGCCACAAACGAAGAAGTTTTGCCCTGAGCCGCGCCCCTCTACTTCTACTGATGATACTTTTTTATTTACAACTAATGACGAATTACAATGCTCTTCTGCCGCCTTTCAAGAAGTTTCGTCGTCTCCAACATTTACCCTAACACAAAACAATGACATTATTAATAGTAATAATAATAATAAAAACATATTAAAAAACCAACTACAACTACGTATCATTTTAATAATTGTAATTTCACTAACTGTTTCAATAATTAAAAATGAACAAAATATAAAATGGTTTTTTTCTGTTTCCTCGCAAATGTGTTAAAAAACGTCGTACGATATACGTGCGTATTGGTTATAACATGCTCGGCTCAATTACGCCCTCGCCTTCGGCTCGGGCTGAAATTCCGCCTCGCATGTTATAACCATCTTAACGCACTAATATCGTAATGTACTATTACGGCGTCTTTTACGTTTTTTTTACCGACTTCAAAAAAGGAGGTTTTGTATTCTTATTAATTAATATGGAAATTTAACCCGCTTTAATATCCAGAACTGTTCGATACTATAAGATTATCCGCAAATGCATAAAATGCTACTTACATCCCCGAGGTTTTCACTCTAAGGCGACGATAAGCATAGGTAATGTGCCGTGATGAAAATATTAGCGACATTTGAAACTATGAAATGGAGAAAATAGTCGAAAATAGATACATCTAGGTTCTTATGGACAAAACTCCATTTAGTGATTTTGATGCAGTGGTGCCGATTCGTTTAGTTTGAGTTCTGTACATCTTTTTCTTTCTATTTCATGAAGAAAAGATAAATTTTAGTTTAGTCCTGTCAAATTAATCAATAAATACCTGTATGTATTATTATTGCAGAGGAATCCTACATCAAAATAATAACGCAAACCTACAAGCAACTTCTAGACCCTGCTATAAAGACAGATGAACGTACCTTACTCCTGGCGAAAATTATAGCCACCTGCTTCGAAGCGCGAGGTACAATAAACCCTGAATCAGACCTAGAGTCGCAAACGACAGAAAGAGACAACGATATAGATAAAAGAGACAGTGAATCGGAAAAGCGAGATAGCGAAGTTATGGCTCCTCCTAAAAGTCTTCCCAAGAAGGGCAAGCAGAAAAATAAAGATAGTTTACCGAATACTGCTCAGAAAAGAAGTATGGATAAAGACAATGATGATGCTGGTGCTAAAAAGATGAAAAATGACATCCCTGAAGCTAAGAAAAGTGTAGTTGATGCTAATAACGCTAGGAAGAGTAAAATGAGTGATGTGGTCAATGAAGGTGGTAAGAAAAGAAAGATTAATGACGGTAATAAAGTTGCCAACAGTAAGAATGTTAAAGAAGTTGGTAATATTGAGGATGGTAACGCGAAAACTGACAATGTTAAAGAAACTGACGATAAAACTGGCAACACTAAGCCTAAAAACGTTAAAGAATCTGAGAATAACGCTAAATCTAAGAATTTAGAAGATAAAACCGCCAATAGTAACTCGAAACCTAAAAATATGAAAGAATCTGCACCTACTAAAAATAAAACCACTAAAATTAAGAATAAAGTTTCTAAGGAAGCAGGCGATAATGCAACGAAAGATATCAATTCTAAAACTAAAACCAAAGTTTTAAAGAAACCAGCGAACGTAGAGAGTAACGTAAAACCAAAAACTAAAATTGTCAAAGAAACTGTTAATAATCAAGAAGAAGATGACACTGAAAAACCTGCAAAGGAAAACATTAAAGATGTCCAAAACAAAGGTATAAATAAGGATCCTATTAAAGCAAAAACAGTTAAAAATGTCAATAATAAAGCTAAAAATATAACAACGAAGGAGACTGGTGATCTTGAAGAAAATAATCCAAATGAAAATAATGTGAAACCTAAAAATACCGAGAAAAAGAAACTCAAAAGTGTTGCTAATGCAAAAAGTGAAGAAGTTGCAAAAAAGACTCGGAACCCTAAAGAGAATAATGAAAATAATGCTAACACTAACAATATTGAGAAGAAACAACTCAAAAAGGTTGCCAATACAAAAATGAAGGAAACTATAGATGCTAACAAAGACGCTGGGCACCCCAAAAGCAAGATTGCTGAAAAAAATATGAATTCTGTTAAAAACGTTGAAAGTAATATTAATAAAAATGACAATAAACCTAAAAATACTGACTCTGCTAAAGCAAAAAATGTTGCCAATACAAAAAATGACGAACTAACTACTAAAAAAGATGCTCAAAAAAACGATGATCAAGCTAAAAAAGCTACTGAAAAAAGTATCAAAAATAAAGATAAACTACCAGAAATCGCTAATAAAGGTTCAGAGAAAACAGTTAAAAACAGAACAGTCAAAAATGATGCCGAAACTGTTAAAAAAGTTACAGAGAAAAATACAACAAACATAAGAAACAAAGAAAAAATATCTCAAGTAACTAAAGTTGCAGAGAAAACCGTTACAAACAAACCTACATCTTTAAAAGACGCACCTGAAAAAGTGTTAAGCAGCAATTTAATTATTAAGAGTACTAAAAACATAGTTAAAAATCCTGTAACTCTCAAAATAGCATCACACAGATATTCATTAAAACCACAAAATCCTCCAAAAATATTAAAAGTTGGTAACACTAAAACTATCACCACTGGCAACACTGAAAAAGAAAATGGCGGCAAGGGCTCGAAAATCCCGCAGAAAACATTATCAATTATAAGTGAAGGTTCTTCAAAGAAAAATCTTTGGAGGATCAGTACTAGTAAGTATTAAATATTAAGTATTAAATCTTTACATAGCTTTCCCGAGACTTCGCGGGAAAATCTTTACATAGCTTTCCCGAGACTTCGCGGGAAATTTTTATTATTATAGAATAATAAAAAAAAATATTATTAATTTTTTATTATTATAGAATAATAAAAATTTTGACGACGACAGCGGAAAACACTGCGGCCCAGATAGCTGAGCCCTTTCTGTTTGCTCAGCTCCCAAGAATCGCCATGTGATGTATGTAGCAGCCAACTGGTTTAATTAGCCGTTTAGTTAACCGCTTAGCCTTTTAACTAAACGGCGAACTGTAACCAATCATGCCCGAGCCGAATTGGTCGCAGTAACTAAGCCACCCCGACCAAATGAGTTAGGTTAGAACTGTGATCAACCGCGTGCGAGCCGAGAGAGCGAAGCGTGGCGAGCACTACTTCCAAAAGCCAGGCGGTTAACTAAACGGCTAATTTAACCAGTTGGCTGCGACACCTTTACCACTCTCAAGAATTGGGCTGTCAAATGCTAGTTTCGCAGATTATACGAAAAAGTACTACTCAAAAGTTTCTTTAAATTTTTTTGCAGCTCCTATGGATATAGGATAGGAGCTGCAAAAAATTTAAAGAAACTTGATTTTTACTAATTAGCAAACACGTGATCCCTAGGCACTTTTGATGTTAAACTCACATAATAAAGAAATCCAAATGTTTTGTCAAATCATAAAAATTCTGCGAAGCAGAGCATGTCCTAATAATCCATATTAATATTATAAAGGCGATTTAGATGAAATTTGGTATATAGTTGAGTCCCGAGAAAGGACATAGGATAGTTTTTACCCGACTGCGCCAGAAGGAGGGTTATGTTTTTCGAGTGTATGTATGTATGTTTCTTTGGCACGCTCCGTAGCCTAAACGGCGTGATCGATTTCAGCTTGAGAGGTGCCGTTAGAATCGTCTTAATTGTGAGAGTCTATGTTACAAAAAAAAAAAAACGCTACGGAATATCATTTTCGTAGAACAATATTATTATAAGTAATGTTATAGGTATCAGTAATGTTAAGCTTATCCGCTTGTAATACTCGTAACGTTACAGATTCATTTGTAACGTTATTCTTCATACGTTTTCGTCTTTTTCGTCATCTTTTATGTCATGAAGCTGGCAAAGTTGAAAAAATTACCTAAGAACATTTTCGAAAAATAGTGTTACAGCCAAATTAGACCGATTTTAAAGTTTCCATAGAAACAGAGATTTCCAGTTATTTTTTTTTAAATAAGATATTTCGACAATGTTTATAAGTTACTTTTTAGACCTTTGTATCCTGCATATGCGTATGAAGTTTCATTAAAATCGGTTCATTCATTTCGAAAAACAAGGACTTGAAAGTTTGTACGAAATGCCGTATGGCGTAAACACTCGTAAAGCGTTTTAAAAATCCGTGTAATCTTTAATTGAACTTTTCTAAACATTAAGTCTTGAACTAAGCAATTTTACGTCGTCATTCGTCAACACTGTGGACGAACGGATTTTTTTTCTCGATTGATTGTTTTTTTTTTAATGATGTGGGTATTACAGATCGGGAATAATCGAAAGGCATTCCCGTTCATCAACACTGTGAACTAATGAAACTTTTCTTTCCCGATCATCAGATACCAACGCACCTGTCTGAATTATTAACAGTTTCATTATTTTCAGGAAAAACCCCATCGAAGTTCAAGACGATTGCTCAAGACACGTTTAAACAGAAAATGGTCAAATCTACTAATATACCTCGTAAGTATTTCTACGAAACGAATATTAACTTTATTCTAGTGTAAATTAAGTCTATTTCATAGAATAGAATACTCTTTATGACAATCACCATCATCATCATCACCATCACCACCATCACCACCATCACCACCAAATTGTAAATTAAATTGTAATTAAGTTGTAAATTAAATTGTGAACGCAGTATTACGCGTTTTGAAACATTTCGTTCGAATCTAACACTATAGCTATTTCTGCCGCCAAGCGTTGCCGTGACCCGGTTTGAAGGGTGCGTCAACAATATTTTAACAATATAAATTTTATAATAAAGAATCGTTTGTCAACTCATTAATCAAAATCGGATGTGTAATTTAGGCTATACGGTGGCACATACGTAACGACAAACATACATAGACTGCTAAAAAAATATCCCTTCTTTTTTGCTTTACCATAGTCGGGTATAGTAAATGTCAAATTTTATGACGGTTCTGAAGTATGCTGCTCGCTGCACAGTAGCCCACCCCTCACCTTCGCGGTCACATGAATTTTAGCTGGCTGTGTAGTAAGCACAGCCACTCGCTTCGTGGTCAGAGCCGCCATAAAGTTTGCATCAGGCTGTAAAAACTATGAACGGTCTTTAAAAATCTAATAATATTACGTGTATAATCGTGTGTGATCTCAATTATTCTACACCATTCATTTGTTTAACCTAGACAAATATAAAAAAAATCAACAACACATCTGTGATTTGTCAATTTTATTGTCTAAAGCTTTGGTTTCTTAAGAAAGTAGTGAACGGTCACGCAATAGCGGGTGTCCAAATACAGAGTGTTTTTTGACACCTTAATGTCAAATACTGGTGAAAATGACAGATTTTCATGAGGGCCGATATAATATGAGCGATAATAGGCAGGCCTTTGATTGCGTGCATCATGACACGCTTTTATGTAAACTACGTCATTACGGTATCTAAAACGAAGCTCGCAATCTAATAGATTCTTATTTACATAATAGGCAACAATGTGTAGAAGTTGATAGTGTGAAATCTTCTGAGTTACCAGTTCAGTTAGGTGTACCTCAAGGCTCAATGCTGGGTCCATTCTTATTCTTAGTGTATATCAATGATTTGCCATTCTATTTCGCGAACAGCTTTCCCAGAAAACCCAAGCTTAAGTTCGTCATTGGAAAAATGGCGTAAATATCGTGTTAAGGAATTTCCTATTTTTAAAGTCTGTTTACAATTTTTTTCTTTTTTCAGGGTTGTTAAAGAAGCCTGCTCCGAAGACGACATAGTTGATAGTTTTTAATGATAAGTGTGTGCCTTAATTATAAATTAATTATGTTATTAAGAGAAATCATTATTAAATAAAAATACGTGTTTTTATACTAAAAATGTCTTTTATTTATTCAAATAAATGGTAGAAATGATTACCTTAAAAATCATGAAATAATTATTAAAAAAAATACAATTAGAAAATTGATTGATTGAATTGATAAAAAATATTCTTAAATTAATTTTAATGTCAAACTTATAGCTAGAAAAATTCAAATTATATAATGAAGAGTCACAAAAATGTTTATAAGATAAAAATTATTTCTAATCTAATATCCCGCTGAAAACGGAAAGTTCTTGTGAGTATCGCCCATTCTGAAAAGCAAATTTTTTTGTTTAATAACAAAACTGAAGCTTTGTCAAATACTAAATAGGATTTTAGAGAAACAATAATTGATATAAGACTCGGATATTATGACTTTAATAGTTTTTTTTATACTACACTGGGATACCATGGTCGTACTGCCAAAAAATTTATGGTTGGTGCCGCAACCTATCCCAACTTTGTGAGATAGGTACCATAAAGCTGTAATCTGCATTCGCGACTTATTTGCCAAAAATGTGAACAAATATGAGTTTAGGAAAAAATAACTTTAATTCCTACACAATAAAGTGCAGTTTACGCTACAACGTTAAACATTTTCATAAGTTTTTCAATAGTGCTACTCACTCTGAAATACCATTAAAATAAAGTTGAAATCAATTTGAATAGAAAAAAACATACATTTGAATAGACTTCCTGGCAGCGCGACCATGTTGGCGCTACAATGGTTTTTTTTTTTTAAGGGGCTTACAAGACCTAAACGCAAGTTTTCGAAACAATAAAAGTATATGATAGACTACAGTAAAAAAAATCAGAAAAATATATGATATTCTTCAGGATATATGCTAGATAGATAGTGTGGTGAAAACATAATACAACTAATTTGATACGATAGAAAAAAATCATGAAGATACCTCTAAAAATTTTCTTTTTACAATAAAATCCATACTAAAATACATACAATCATTCTGATTTTTTGTCAGATTATTCTACAAGCAACATACTAAAATACTAGTGTTTTAATTTTTTTGTCCAAACAATAGATTCTTTGTAAATCGCATATTCATATTTTCGAACAAAATACGTGCGCATGTGTGCGTAAACGCTGTGTAGCGACACTGCCGGCCGAGGCCTGATGCTATACGGACGTGTCGCTCTTTTCGCCGCAATATTTCCGCCAAGATTATTATGTTTTTGTAAAGTTTTATTTGTAAATTCATTGTTTATTATTATTTGCATAATCTTCTTTGCGTAAATATTTTTATTTCGTGTAAATATAAAATACTTTGAAGTTAAAATAGCGTAACCTTGTTATCAATTATCATTTATTGTAAATATGAAGTGAAAAATTCCGTTCGGACTACAAAACGTTCATATAAAACGCTGAACATATTATATATATATATACGAAATTAAAAAATAAGATCATTTTATTATTATTGAATATTTATTTTTTTAACAATAAAACTATGAATTTAGAAACTTCTAAGATAGTGCAGTCATGACGCATATACGCATAAGCTC
This sequence comes from Luperina testacea, assembly GCA_927399505.1. Classification (NCBI taxonomy): domain Eukaryota; kingdom Metazoa; phylum Arthropoda; class Insecta; order Lepidoptera; family Noctuidae; genus Luperina; species Luperina testacea. The sequence continues at coordinate 7,140,738 of OV656785.1, read as the reverse complement.
AACTTTTTCGACTGCATTCGCAACTGTTACGTTAGCGTATGAGGCTGATGTGTAGATTTGTATTCAACAGTCCCCGGGTTCGATTCCCAGGGATTCTCTAACCGAAGTTTTCTTTTTAAATGTATTTTGAATTTATATTATGTATTTATTATTTTTTTATAAATAATAATTAAAACGTCTACAATGTAATTATCTTTCACAGGCGAAAGACAGTCGTAAATATCAACACGGAAGTTATTTCTAATGCGAAACTACAATTAAAAAAAACTAAAAGCACCTAATGTTTTTCGCGACTTATTGATATTGGGCTTAGCGAAATAACAAATTCATCTAAAAATTGCGATGAAAATTATCACAAGCAAGATTTTGGTTTTTATTATTACCTATTGATTTCGTTTATTATAATAAATAGATTCATAATATTATGTATGAATGTTAGGTACCTATCTTTGAGGCTGTTTACACATTATGCCGCAGCTGCAGCGGCACCGCCACTGCCGCGGCGCCGCCGCTGCATCAGTCACCCTTGGATTTGTATGAAACACACGGCGCCGCGGCGGCGGCGACGAGTTTTGATAAAACCGTAGCAATACTCGCCGCCGAATCATGCTGCCGCCGCCGCGGCGCCGCCGCGCCGTGTGCAAGGGTTCATGCAAATCCAAGGGCAACCAATACGGCGGCACCGCGGCGGCGGCGGCGCCGCTGTATTATATAATTTTTTTTTTATAATGTACTACAGTCGCGCGGTGCGTAAACACGCGATAACCCCTCCCGCCTACAGTATTTTAATTTCATCAAACTACTTGAGTTTCTTTCTAGTTTTGTGACTGTACCTATAGGTAAATATTTTTTTTTAACCGACTTCTAAAAATGAGGAGGTTGTCAATTCGGATGTTTCTATTTTTTTTTATGTATGTTCGGACATAACTCCGTCATAAAAATATGTAGGTAGATGGACTTGCAAAATTCTTTTTTTGTTCAAAAGAGGTTTATTCCGAAATGGTCCCATTTAAATTTCGTAAAGATCTGATGATGAGTTTCGGAGACAGACAACGGAACTCTTCAATAAATGCCAGTTTACGCAATCACACAACATAACATCACGCCTATACCCTTTAAAGGGGTAGGCAGATGTGTTCAATAGCTTCCTGTCACTGATATTAACATAGCAATTAGTGTTATATGAATTTAGGCGGGGTAGGTAGGTACAACTAAAAAGTGAAAAACAAAAACTTTAAAAAAAAAAAAACAACCGACTTCCAAAAAAAAACACTACAAAGTGAAAAATAACTTTTATTTCGGAAGTCGGTGTCAAAAAACGAAAATGCAGATCCAACGACACCGACTTCCAAAATTAAAGTTAATTACTTTGTGTTGTTTTTTTTTTAGAAGTCCGTAGTTTTTTTTTATTTATAAAATAGAAACACGTTGTGAATGGAATAGAAAGAGTTCAATAAAAATACATGGTCTTTTTGATCAATAGATTTAATAAAAAAAACATATTGACGAATTCAAACAACCAAAAACAGCACAATATAGTCTCTTTGCCATATTAAGTAAGTACTTGTACTTATTTCAATCAATATTTGTCACAAATTGCACGCTTACTGCTTACGAAACCGTCACACCGTCCGGCGTCCACTCGTCACTGCGGAGTGCGGAGCATTCGAGACTGTTTGTTAACCGAGTGTAAACCGAAATCGAGGCGCGTAGGTATGATTCGCGTTCCGACCGTTTTTATGAAGATAGAATACTGTATAGATAAAAATACCGTGGCGGGCGGTGCGCGGCGGCGCTGCCGCAGACACGGCATAATGTGTAAAAGGCCTTACTTGACAAAGGAGAATGGGTAGACCGTACCCAGACACAAAGTTAATTGCAGCATTATGAACTATGTTGATCTTTATTGCCCTCATGGAGTAGTTTGCTTAATTAATCCTAAGACAGCATGTCTGAATTCACTTGGAGAAAAAAGTTATGTGAGGAAATTGAATTGATTTATTAAAAGTAAATATTTAACCTATCCTTTCAAAACTTATTGACCTGCTAATGATGGACACTTTTTGAAATTAATGAGCCTCTAAAAACTTTTTGCGCTTCTAATGATGCACTTTTTTTAATTATTGAGCCTCCTTTTAACTTAATTTAAAATAATTAAAAACGTAATTTAAAATCTTCTATTTTTTTCATTTTATTATTGCTGAATGGGCGGCCCGCTTTTGACCTCGATCACGCCTGATAGAAAGCGATAGATGATAAGTGATGATATGTGATGGTATTTTTTTTATAGATTGGAAACAGTGGTACCACAGGAAGATCACGATTGTGAAGTTATTGATAAAAGTACATATTCATCTAAACGTGTACTAGAAGAAATCTTTAGTATACAGGTAATATTCATAATATCAGCCGCACGTTGCAGCCGTTGCAGGGCAACATCACCTTGCCACAAACACGTTGAATTTTAAAAAAGAATTGGTTTTAAAATTGAATAATGGATTAATGGGATTTTAGGTGGATAGTGCTCCTGTAAGTCAATATGATATCCAGACTGAAAACCAAGAAACAGAAGGGTTAAATTACAATATAGAAGTAAGTTTTTCCTCAAACATATCGTTACTTACGATTAAATCTGGAGGAAAATGATATTCCAAATGATTTTATGTTAAGTTCTCTGTGGCAGAGAATCTGTATTATGATTCAAGGTATTGCCGGCCATGCTCGAAGTTTACTTCATGACGTAGACAGCAACGTGGTGGAACGAAGCATCATTACGAAATACGTAGGAGGGAAGAGAGTTAACTTTTCCTTGAAAAATTCATATCAGACGCGATGCATTGCTTCAGCAGTGTCGTTCAATGAAGAAAATGCAATGTCAAAGCTATATAAGAAAATGGCCAATAAAAGCCCAAGAGGTAAACAGAAGACGTGGAAAGAAAGAAAACATAAACAAAAAATCCTCAGTAAAAGGTACACAAAAAAGAGAGACGGCTAATTTTCAGTAAAAAAACAAAGTGATAAGGACTATGGCCAGTCATGTGAAAAGCCTTGTGCTTGGTAATAAATACCAAGCATGTTTTTTGTTGTTGACTAGTTCACCTGTTTTTGTTTTTTGCCAGAAGTTTACCTTTTTCTTTTCAATTGCTGCTGCAAGGCCCATTTTATTGGCTGTCAAAGGACACTTCACTTCAACCACAGTATCTTCTCCAGTTAATCTATCAGGCGATGCACCCAAGAAACATAGTTCTTGGTCTATAAATAAACCACAGGTTCTAATGATTATGACTGTGTTCTAGTACAGCCAATTGTGCGAGGCCGGTTTTTTCATTTTGTTGGCCATGGCTTATGGATTCGACGTGATCAATTTTTTTTCGGTAAAGTATATATTTTACTAAATTAGCACAAGGTGTATTAGCGCTTTTTTATAACCCTACCGAAATTGGATGCAGTCAATAAAGATCTTCTCATCTCAAGCCATTCTCCATTAGCACTTTGTAAAATAGTTTTTCTTTCAATCATTGCTCGCTCTTCATCAATATTTTTTTAATTTTTTCATGAAATCATCTTTCATTTTATCTAGTACTTCTAGGCATATCAGGCTTTCAATATGACTGGCCATAGTCCTTATCACTTTGATTTTTAATGAAAATTAGTCGGCTCTTTTTTTGCTTGAGTCACAGTCAGATATCCAAATATAGTGGGTAGGCAAATATTGTTTAAAACCTTCCATTATAATTTTCTTTCACTCTCCATTCCTGTAGACGGACCGGAATAGTTTTTTAAACGAAAATGAAGATAAAAACGAAAATAAAGAGAAAAGCGATGGCAAAAATGAAGATAACGACAAAGAAGAACGTAAAAATTATGAAGAAAATTATTCACAACAAATGTTTGGCATTTGTTGTTACGTCTACACGTTTCTTAGATTTTAGTAAATTTTAGGAACAAAAATAATTTTATAACATGATCATGATGCATGGTGTAATACAGTATGTTAACTAACAGAGGGCGTTCCCGTTAACCCGCAATAGTATAGCATCCATACATGCTAAAAAAAATATTACCATTCGAAAATAAAATGTTTTTATTTTTTTTTATATTAAAATATTCACTAAAAATCGTAAATTGATACGTTAAAGAAATACTCTGTACACGCGTACTTGAAGGACAGCAATGTCGGAATTTATTTATGAATGACGGGCGCGGGTGCGGGCGGGGCGGGGCGGCCGTCTCACTCGGCTTCGTGAACTCTCGGAAACGCTCGGCCAGCATCGTGCGCATTGCGTTTGGGCATTACTACTACGAATACTATTCCGCGCTACTATTTTGATTTTAAACAGGAGGTTTCGAATTTATTGACAATTAATTATTTTTTTTAATTCGGATTATTTTATGCTTATTTTTCTATGCTGATATTTTTATTTTAATCTATTAATGATATAGATTAACGAGTTTAAGGGAACGCCCTCTGTTATTTAACATACTGTATAAACGTGTAATCGTAAACCTGAAAAAAAAGCATTTAAAACTAAATGTGGTAGGTATAATGTTAACCAGAAAAATAGCTTAAAAGTAGGTACATGTGGTATAATGTAAATGTAAAAAAAACTCGTAAGTAACTACCACTTCCATATTTTTTAAATAAAAATGTTTTAAATTTGATTGAATCAGTTTTATTTCAAAATCATCCACATCCTTAATTTTTTCAAGTCACACTAAAAACAAATTAAATAATTTTTTATAAAAAAAAACAGCCGACTTCCAAAAAAAAAACCCTACAAAGCTACAACCAACGATACCGACTTCCGAAATTAAAGTTATTTTTCACTTTGTAGTGGTTTTTTTTTGAAGTCGGTTGTTTTTTTTTTGTAAAAACAGTTTTTATTTTTCAATTTTCAGTTGTCCCTACCTACCCCACACAAATTCATATTTTAACACTACTTGCTATGTGAATATCAGCGACAGGAAGCTATTAAACACATCTGCCTACCACTTTTAAGGGTACAGGCGTGATGTTATGTTGTGTGATTGCGTAAATAATGCATACAAATGCGATAGCAGCGATCGCGGTTGATTTGCTGGCATTTATTGAAGAGTTCCGTTTTCTGTCTCCGAAACTCATCATCAGATCTTTACGAAATTTAAATGTGACCCTTTCGAAACAAACCTCTTTCGAACAAAAAAAGAATTTTGCAAATCCGTCTATTTATGATGGAGGTCGTCTATCGGACCCGAACATAAATTAAAAAAAAATAATAAACAAACCCGAATTGAGAACCTCCTCCTTTTTAGAAATCGGTTAATAATTTTGTTGTCATAACTACTTGTTTCCGCGTCATCTATTGGAATACTCGGGCGTAATCGTAAATCGTATGCTGTATGTCATAATTGTGATGGGCGTCGTCGTTAGATGGCGTACGCGTCGATTGTGTATATGTGTGCATGCGTTTCTCAAGGACACTTTGCTCTACTAGTCCTCTTAATGGCATCTCTTTTTTTTTTTTAATTGTCTGTCCTTCCCCTTTTTAAATCCATCCTAAGGTTGTCTTTAAAAGATCGCTTTTAGCGATAAGACCGCCCGTTGTGTCACCATTTGTACAGTTTCTATATGAGTAGTCCACTTGCAAAGTCCGCTATGTTGAAAGAATAATAATTTTGGAAAATCGATTAAAACCTCTAGTGTTAAAATGGAGTTATGAAAATTCATATTACAACACATTACTGAAAATTATGGTCACAGAGAATTAATTTCTTGTAGTAAATAAAATCCCAATACCATAGTTATCATTTTATTAGTATTTAAAAATTAAACATAACCACTTTTGCAATAGTATTTTTAACATAAACAGTTTTGAAATAGTATGAAATTAACATGAAGAGTTTTGAAACAGTATCAAAATTAAATCCTAAACCTAAATAATCATCTTACAATAAAATTATACTCTTATTTCTCTGTCTTCATCCATCAAAGTTTCCTCAGTATCGGTATCTTCGTCTAAAGCAGCTTCAGTTTGGTTTTCTTCAAGAAATCTATAATATTTTAGACTATCCACCTTAGCCCAATCTTGTCCAAAATGTTTAATCAGCAAGTTTCTCACATCATTTATTTTTTCTGGTTTTACAGGAACGCCTAAATTGATCAAAGTAGGTTCAATCTGTTCAAACGATTTATCCTTTTACAAACATTGCCGTAATTCACCACCTCCGATACATAATGCGGTTCCCCTTTAACGGCGATTTTGCCATTCCTGTCTTTTCTCAAAAAAAACCTCTTGGATGCATTAAATTGGAAATGCCAAGATCCAGGCAATTTCAGTACGTCTTTGGTGTTTGATTTCCAATCATAAAAATTGAAATCTTTGCCAAGTCTCAGCACCGTACCGTATTTTTGAAAAATATCAAAATAGGTCTCTGGTTCTGCTATGACTTCTAGAGGCCGTGTAGCCCTTTCAATATTTCCAAAAATACGATCAGGAGGCAAAAATTAATGCCCTACAACTGGAAATATTATTGTAATTCTTTTTATATTACTTGGACAGACAGTCAAGATAGCGGCGTTTGCACGAGTCACTGCGTAATATGGCGAGTTTTGAAAGTTAACTGTAACTTAGAGCTGTTTGAAAGTTAACTATCAATCAATATAGCAAGTTTTGCAGGAGTACTGAATATTTAATCGATATTTATGCGTAACATGCGAAGTTTTGATGGAGATTGATAGTTGCTTATGAAAGCATTTTAAACAACAAATAAAATGGCCGCACTATCTGATTTTCTTTTTTTTTTTAACTTAGCGGTGTTTGCAAGTGGACTACTCATATTTATGTCTGTAATTTATATGGTGTACATAATAAAGAGTATTCTATTCTATCTCGTAGTTGACCTTGAGAGGTCGTGACTACTTAACCGGACTATCCTACGGTTGCCTTGAGAGAACTCAAAGCCTCCAGCCAGGGGCTTAAAACTAACTAAGTAAACTAAGCGACTACACGCTAAGGGCAACCCCTGTGGGGTACGAGCCTCGGCTTAGGGCGTCGCTGGGGAGAGGGCAGCAAGTATTATTATTTAAAGAATGTTGGAATCGGCTTTTCCTATCTGACTACTCTGAGAAGAAATGCCGAAACAAACTCAGAGGTCAGAGTCTGGAATTTAAATCTACAGGCTCAGCTGCGGCGCGGGCTGGCACTACATCGAGCAAGGACTACAATGGTGTCCTAGTGTAATGCAGGGCGCCAGAGACAACGACACACAAGTTGTTACTATGCATTCAGTACATCATCATTCTGAAACCGCTGCGTTGAAATATTACGTCAGTTATTTAAAAAAAAAATGCTGTTCACTAAATTTTGACCGCGTTTGTACTTTTGTATGAGACAGCCGATTTATTTTTGATAACATACTAAAAATTTCTTCACTAGGGGTTCTAGAAACATTTGCTGAATTCAAGGTCGATGTCTCTGGCTGTATGGCTTTTAATACCGTTTTCCTGTAGATGCAACAGCTTAGGTAAACCATCATATACTCGAGACCCATTAAGATACCACCGACGAAAGATGAGACTTGACACTTGACACACCACGTGGTTTGACATGCGCAGTACACGCTTTTAGGTATCTTTAGCGGTATGAGGTCTGAGTGCGGGACGGGACCGGACGTCATAGGGGCGGCGGAAAGAGCGGGGGAGGCGGGGTCAAGTCTCATCTTTCGTGGCACACATTGTATGCTCTGTATGCTAATTAAGTGACCACAGCATAGCTATTCACAACCGTTCGATATGCTTCAGTACCGTATCCAACATTTTAACAATGTTAGGTATCGTAAGTCCTATAAACGCTGTTCACAATCCCGAAACCCGAAAATTTTGTAAGTTCAAGTGCTGATTTTTCTAAGGCCAGATAATTTCATTCCGGGAATAATTTTGAATTTTTGACAGCAGCTCTCATACAAAATCTGTCAGACGTCAATTTTATTCCACGAATAAAAATTATCTGTCGATTGAAAAATCGCTACTCTCCCGACAGTTGTCTGTTGTCGGGAGCAAAGCAAACTATCGAAATGACGATACGGTTGGCGCAGTGGCTGAGCGATCGACTCTCGGAACAAATATTTGTATTACCTACAGGTAGTTGTTCCGGGTCTGGCTGTTTGTGTATGTCAATTTATATGTTTGTAAACGCACCCACGATACAGGAGTAATTCCTAGTGTGGGGCAACGTTTAAAAAAAAAATGTGTAATTTTCGATACGATAGCCTTTCGGATGGTTATTAATAGCTATACAGAATCGGTGTAAAACTTACCCCTTAAAAACAAAGGTCCGTTTATTCCTATTTAGCGAGTTCAATGCGTCCATGTGCGGCCTATCCAGCGAGAAGGTCAGAGCTTGCAGGTTGTCCCACAGGTGCGCTGCTGTCGAGGCCTTCACAACCACACTGTGGCCTAACTGGATCTGGTACCTGTGGGTATGTATTAGAATTTACAGGGTTATTTTAATTTGGCTAGCTAAACTCCGCAGATGAGATAGGTATGGATATCTAAAACGATAAAAAAAAATAAAAAAACAGTTTTCCTAAAATGGGGGTTTTCGTGAAAATTTACGACACCAGTTGGCACCACTTTGACAAGAGGTCTTCCATTTCGACAATGAATATAAAACATATGATGACGTTCATCATTCGTTTCATTCATTCGTTCATCATTCAGTCATGACTAAAGAAAATATAGGCTCTTTGACAGATGCCTGGACCTGACGTGTCAGTGCTGCCACCTAGCGAACGTCATTTCAGAAAACCCTCATTAATAGTTCAAGTAACAACGCTGAAAGCGGAGCAGTAAGCATTGGAAAAATATAATTCAAAAGAGTCTCCGTGGAGTTTCTTGCACGTTCTTCTCCATAGGTACCCACTATGCTTTGGAATGGGCAACTAGCTTCATCTTTCTGACTGACAGACTCCTTGACAATTCAAGAGTGCCTGTAAATGGTTATATTTTTTTGGGATGCATGATAAAGCCTCCTCGTGTAGCGGAGTTTGTTCCGCCAGTTACTCAAATGAACGCTCGCGCTCGGCGCATCCTGGACAGTTACACCCAACACCTTATTTGACTGGCCAATTCTTCCCTTGCGGTGGTAGGGCTAACGCCCGCCTGTTTGCGACCCTCCAACCGGAGTCCGGCGTCAAGCAGCCTGCTGTGTTTCGTCGATGCGTGGGAGTTCCAGTGCCTTAGGCATCTTCTGGGCACGCTCGTTCCGTCATAGACCTCATCCATCGCTATCCATCAGGCGTGATCGGGGTCAAGAGCGGGCCCATTCCGTAATAAAAATCGGTTGTCTGTAAAGTCGGTTTACTGACGATAGTTGAACGTGACAACGTCATAAGAAAATACTGACGGAATAGTTGCATTGCATTAGTTAATATTCGCTTGCACTTCAAGCCGCCATGGAACGCCTCCACGCTACAGAGCGAGGCCGCGAGGTAACGCTACATGAGTCATGTTTTTTCGTGAGTGCAGCCAGCTTCATCGATTTATTAGACGTTGTCACGTCAGAAATTAAATGCTTGTTTGAGTCTGAAACGGGTACACGAATTCTTAAATTCCTAATGGAAAAACCCTACAACATTTCGCCCAATCTGGGAATCGAAGGATTTACAACGGCCAGAACGCCGACGAAGCTGTTAAATAGTTCGTGTAAGCGCGTGGGTTTCTCAAAACGACTTACACAAGTAGTTTTTTGGAAATTAATAGTCAGCGGGTGAACGAATTATTAACAACTTTAATATCTTCAATATTACCGGGCGGCTCGCTCGACGCAGACGCGTTGCGGGGCGTGAGGGCAGGCGCGGGGTGCGCTCTAGTGATGGGAAGCGCGGCGCTGACGAGATTTTAGTCGAGTAGTGTTGGCGCGAACAGTTCGTTTAGCTTACCTTATTAGTACCTGCGCAGGCGACACATTTAGTCCGGCAGCGATCACTCGGACAAACTCGTCATCAATCACAGGGGCTGTGAAGTTCTTATATTCATCAGGGGTTCCCTGTGAACAGAGATATATTTTGTGTTGACTCAAGAATATTTGGTGAGGGATTTCCTGGTGCGAATAGCTTGTCTATAAAACTTGTTTTAGGTGTAAACGATATATCCCCTCCGATGTCATTCTTCACGCTTAGAGCCGCTGAACCGATTTAGATGAAATTTTGTATCGGGAAAGCAAATACATAGGATAGTTTTTATTCCGATATTCCCACGTGATCGAAATTTACGCGGGTGACAACCGCGGAGCGCTGCTAGTATTGTATGTATGCTAGTCGCGTGGTAAACTTGCTTGCGCGATGCAGGATTTTTTGCGTGACAGTCATAATGCGCAGTTCGTATTTGGCGATGTAGATGCCGCCACAGGCTCATTGTGTATTGGGGTCAATCTCCAAAACGGGCGTATTCGTGTGATCGCTCTGGTGCTTTTCAGATATGGATATTTAATGGTAATTATGTATCTCATTAAAAAGAATGATATTCAAATAGTACATTTTTACTATTGGCCTTCAATTTACACAAACAGTTATGGAAATATTTAAGATCAAAAAATTTCGCGACCAGAGCAATCATAATTGGTGCCAGAGCGATCATAAATGGTGATATCAGTGAAACAAAAAAAAATATATTGATAAAATATTATTTATTTAGCCGTTTTCAGTCATATTCAGTGTACGTGTAACAAGATTATATGTAAGAGAAATGTATTAAGTATTTTAGAAAAAGGTCAAGGCATATTATCAGTCATACATATCAAAAATACGGAATATCTATAATATAAAAATGAATCGCAAAATGGTAAGCGCATAACTCAACAACGCCTGGACCAATTTGGCCAATTCTTTTTTTTAAATGTTCGTTGAAGTTCAAGGATGGTTTTTACGGCGAGAAAAATTAAAAAAATGTTTGGATAAGTCTATCAACAACACTAGGATACTTTTTTTTTTGGTAGGATTAGGGTAGGATTAGGGTAGGAGTAGGTTAGGAGTAGGGTAGGAGTAGTGTAGGAGTAGTCTAGGAGTAGGGTTTAGGGTTAGGTAGGTATTTTTTATCTTGGCCATTCTACGACGCTCAGCCAATTTCTTCCTAAGACGTTTTTCTTCAATAGATACCTAATTTATTTCGAGGCATGATTTCAATCTGCAACAATAGTTGCCATTAAATTTTAGAGAAGAAAGGGTTACAGTTGTGGTTAACTAAATGCCAATATAATAATATCATCAAGGTAAAATACGTCAAAATCTGTTTATGGGTTTAGGTTACCCAAAGAAACCCAGGAAAGGCTATAAATTAAAGGTTATATGCATAGTTCATCGTTTGTCATTGTTACAGTCCGGTACTACTACTTAAAATAGGTTTATAACGTACAATAATTGCAAAATATCATCGCTCTGGTCTTTTTGGACAGAGCAATCACAGCCATAGCGATCACAAAAAGTCACAAAATCATAAATATAGCCGAATTTAAAAGCAGCAGAAAGTTGTGATTACGTCTCATAAAAAACATCATAACGATCACTTAATTCACGTAACAAACACATTCACAAGCTTACTATTTAATTTAAATAACGTGCCATAGCAATCATAAAATTCGAGAACCAAATCCAGAGCAATCATAAACTTACCTTCGTAATGTTGGAGCGCGGGAACGTGGCACACAGGTATCCTCCTCGGCGGTTAGACCACTACCGTCGTTGCCCCGCGGGAGGGGAATAGAGTGTCTATAACGCGTAACTAGGGAAGAGCGCAATGTTTTACCTCAGCGCAGAGCGATGAGATAAAATGCCCGGTCACGATTTTAAATTCAAATTGTGGCAAAAGTATTGTTAATATAACTAAAAATATTTTATTACCATGAAGATTAACTATTTGTTATGTAATCTAAATAAGTTGTTTCATATGAACCTTCTCATTAAAAAGTTAAAGAATATTTTTTTCATTCAATCGGGAGTTGGGTCAACCCAGAGCGATCAGGATTTTAGGGTTTAAGATTTTTTTTTCAATATTTAAAATAAACTTATTCATAATATTAGCCTTGTACCATATAGATTAGACACCGAACTGTATATAAAAAATATTTTGAAAACGTTTTTCGATTTTAACATGGGTTTATCCAGCCCGACACGAAAAAAAAGGCCTCTGGAGATCGACCCATTGTAGTCTGTAGAGCTTTTAGAGAGAGAGCTAAGTAGAACTTACCTTAGAGCCGAGCACTCCGAAACAGCTGAGTGTGATGTTGCGTTGCTCGCAGAAGGTGTGCAAGCGGTGCTGCGACAAGTAAGGATGGCATTCCACCTGCAACAAGGTTCATAAGTTGTAATTGTCTTTGTCAGAAACGTATTTTACAAAGTATTGCAGATGTAGGTAACAGGCATTGGTTAGCATGATCAGCATATAGAGGTGTGAGGAACAGGGTGTAAAGTTCACTCATCCTCCATAGAAAAGGGAGGATCCTCCGACCAGACGGGTGTTGTGTCTGGCGGGCAACTGCCCGATGATTCATGTCGGGCCGTTGTATCTATGCTAGTTGCGCGGTAAACTCTGCTTGCGCGATGCAGGATTTGCGTGACGTCAGTATGACGTGTTGTTTGTATGTGGCGTTGTAGATACCGCTACAAGCATAATTATAATGATCCCACTGCTGGGACATCGTTCTCGTCTCTGTGAGAGGGAGTGGGCTGTAATCCACCACGCGGGCCCACGGCGAGTTGGTAGATGTTACATGTCTTCGAATGCTTGGTTCTAGAACTATTCGCACGATGTTTTCCTTCACCGTTTTGAGAGGAGTGGTGATGAAATAATTTACACAAGGTAAAGTGCTTGCTTGGGTTCAAACCCATGACCTACATCTCGTACAATGCGTGCCACGAAAGATGAGACTTGACCCCGCCTCCCCCGCTCTTTCCGCCGCCCCTATGACGTCCGGTCCCGTCCCGCACTCAGACCTCATACCGCTAAAGATACCTAAAATACGAAAGAAAGTACGAAAGTAGAAAGGAAGAAGAAGAAGCCCTATTCTCGTAACCTGTGTGGCACCGCACCGACTGGACCCAATATGCTGCTGCGCCCTGCTGTGCCTACGACGCAGCTGTACCTTTCGCGTCTGCATCACTCCACGACAACTGAGGAAGTAGTGCAGTATTTGAAGGTGAAGACCAACTGGACTCTGAGGGTCGAAAGGTTGGAATCGCGCCACAACATCAACTTTAAATTATTCATGGTACGAGTTCCAACCCAACATCTACAGACCTGTCTAAAAGAGGACTTTTGGCCGAAAGGTGTCGTATATCGACGTTTCCGAGGACGGATACGCGACACCACGCAGCGAAACACGACGCCGACGTTTCGTGTATAGTCATATTTGTTGTTCGTTTTTAGTGTAATTTTTAATGTTGTATGTATTTATAGTATTTTTAAGTTATTTTAATATTGTATTGTATGTGTTTTATATGGGCCTTGACGCCTGAAATAAACGGATAAATAAATAAATAAATAAAATCGTGTACTGCGCATGTCAAACCACGTGGTGTGTCAAGTCTCATCTTTCGTGGCACGCATTGTAAGTCGCATTGCAGCCGTTATCACTGGGCTGCCACTGCTACCTAACAGGCAGATGCTTAACATAAATGGATCAACTGCTATTCCACCCAAACGTTATGCTACGATTTGTTACGTTGTTTTACATCTATATTATGAGACATTTCAGCGGGATAACAGGTGAGTGAGCAATATAAGCAAAAGTACTGTTAGTTTTTTCTGTCACTATCTATCTGTAGGTACCTTGTTACCCAGTATCTGGGTTGTGGAGGTCAGATAGGCAGTCGCTCCATGTAAAATACTGGTATTTAGCGGAATAGCGGCACCCGGTTAGACTGGAAGCCGACCCCAACAGTTGGGACAAAGCTAGGCAGATGGTGTGTTCCTTCACTATTTAAAATCTTACCTGGTTTATCACTGGCTTCCGTCTTCCCTTATCTAAAATCCTCTGTATCTGTTGGGAGTTGAAGTTGCTGACTCCAATGGACTTGGCGAGGCCCTTAGTCACCAGTTCTTCCATCCCAGTCCAGGCGTCAAAGTAGTCATACTGAGAGTATTGTAAAACTGTGGCGATTTTTGGTATTGGGTCGGGACCTTCCTGTTGGAGCAATGAAGGTGGTATATTCAACGTGTAACGTTAAATGAGCAAAACCTCATAAGAGGTCATTGTATTCATCATTATGAACAACTTTTACTATGGGACCAAACCTGAAATCGCAAAAAAAAAATCAGCTGTTTAGTACATTTTGACGAGTTAGGCGAGCATAAATTTAATGCGCCTGCCAGACTATGCTCCTTGCGCTGCTCATCGCTATGCTCCTCGCGCTGCCGTGATTTGCCGCGATGTTGCCCTCTCTGCCCACACACTGCTCTACTCGCGCAATTAATCGCGACGCTCCTCACTTGTCATTTGCCTTGGTGAGACAATGGACGTTGAAACGGTGGCAGCGTGCGCGCTATGCATTTTTAGTATAGCTAATTATATTAATGTAGTAAAAAGAAATATACATCGTCGTCGTCGTCCTCGCCAACGGAGATGGTGGCGACGACATAATTTCCAATTTTGCATACGCGTGCGTCTTGCGCGAGCGCTCCATGCAGACTGCGACCGCGCGATTATGTGGCCGGCCACTCGCACTCGTATTGCCGGTCCTTTGACTCGCGCGCAAAAACCGACAAAATAGGGAGCAGTGGGTAGGACGAGGAGCATGACGTGTGGCATGACGAGTAATGTTGCCACACTATGTCTCTGCCTCCTTTCCTCGTTACTTCCCATGCCACTCGTCGAGTGTGTGGCAGGCGCATAAGGAACAACTGATTTTTTTTCGCGATTTCAACTTGGGTCCCATAGTAAAAGTTGTTCATAATGATGACTACAGTTTTGCTCATTTAACGTTACACCTTATATAATACAGTTTGATATTGACATCGATTCGCAAACTGTAACCATTAATTAAACACATGATTCTACACCCCCAAGAAAATCTGCCGCAGTAAGCGAAAAGGACGAATATCAGCCAAAATTTTAAAGGAAAATAAACCTCAGTACAGAAAGTTGTGCACCCCATTTTAAATCTTTAAAGTTACTTACTATGCCAGCTTTGTATATTTTCGAGACTGCTTTGTTCGTGAAAAATAATTTACATCTTTTTAAAAAGATCTCCGATGTAAAAAAAAAGAACTCCAATGCGTTCTCAATACATACATCAATTGTGCGGTATAAAATGTAAAACTGCTTTGATGAAAAAGAGTTTTTTTGGTATGGCTTCAAAAATTTACAACAAAATACCTGATAATATAAAAAATCTGCCACAATCAAAGTTTAAGAAAGCTCTCACCTCTTTTCTAATAGAAAAATGTTATTATACTGTCCCAGATTTTATAAATGATAATTTTTAATATTTTTTAGTTTGTTTTTGTGTTTTATTTTTCATTGTTTGTATTATTTAGTTTTTAAGTACTCTAGCTTTTTTTAATCCTATTTATTTTAACATTTGTATGCCTTCACGGCAAAGCATAGCGATCAATTATGTTACTATAAGACCTTTATGTAAATACCTATGTTTTACAAATAAAGATTCTGATTCTGATTCTCACTAAACAAAAAAGGCGCATCCATGAAGGCTCATTTTTCTGTATTCCCTTTCCTGAGATGCGCCCCTTTTACTTACGGCGGCAGAAATTTTTCGTGGGTTAGGATCAAAAAATAAATCTGCTCTTTCATAGAAAAGTGCAATACTTGGTTCTGGGACATGCCCCCCCCCCCACCCTTTTTTTTTTTTCTTCAGGATGGGAAATCATCAAATGACTCCTCCCGCTCTGGGTGGAGCGGAAGGGAGTGTCAGACTCTTACTGACTAAAACCCACCCGTGTTCCTTCCTTCGCCCTTTATGTTCCGGGCCAGCGGTAACCCTTCCTGGACTGGACTTCTTCTTAAAGACCCACAGCCGCAGTAAACCGGGAAAAGTGGAAAGAGGGAAGGGATACCTTTGTCGTAAAGTGAAACAACTAAGGTTTATGATAATTAAATTAGCAACGTGGTAGCTAGCAGCTACTGCGCGTTGGTAGGTACTACTTGGCTTACCTTAAAAGACATGGGGTTATGTATCAAGTAAAGGTCAAAGTAATTGAGACCCATGTTCTTCAGCGAAGCCTTGCAGGCTTGCTCCACGAGGTCAGACCGATGGTACGTGCTCCAGAGTTTGGAGATGATGAACAGGTCCTCTCTGTGGACATAAAATTAAGAAAATATCTATTAAGTTATTTAATACAAAGATATACAGATGAAAATTTATGTTATTCACGTCTGTCGTCCTGTCTTTGCTTTCGCGCAGTAAAAGTAGATACTAGCAGTTGCTCGTTTGCATACAATACAAACTGGATTGTTGCAACCACTGTTTGAGATGTTCGTCAAATATTGAGAAAACTAAAATTCCCTTTTTTGCAAAGGAATTTTTTTAATTTCGCTGGTGAAGAGTTTGACAAGTTCTCTACACCAAATTCTCAATTCGAAAACCGGTTGTTAAGTTGTTTCAAAAAATTTACTTTATCAAAAACTTAAGCTGTCACTCACCGTTTCACAGTGCCATCGTCAATTTTAGCTTTAATAGCTAGTCCTATTTCCTTCTCATTGCCGTAGATGTAAGCTGTGTCGATGGCTCGATAACCCATGTCGATAGCTGCGCCAATCTGGTGCGGTAGTAAGCGGGGGTCCATCTGCCAATGTAGCGTGGTATTATTAGGCGAAACACAGATTTGATAGATATATACGTATGTAGAATGTTAATTCGGAACGCATCATAACTTTAATATATATGTGTATGAAGTATGAATGTTCTAGAACAAAAATTTGAAGACATGTGACATCTACCACCCTTTCTTCTAGAGAGGAGACCTGTGCCTGGCTGATATGCCAGAAGATCTATGTACAGTTATATACTTACCAAAGCGGTGCCCAAAGCCAGCAAAGGTATTTCAGAGCCATCAGCCAGCGGTAAGTAAAGCATATTTTCTAGCCTTCCAAACTTCGTCTTCCCCGTTGTTAGTTCTTCGATTTTCTTCAAGTAGTCTTCCTCAGAAGTTAATGGGATGGTCTTTTCTGTGACGGTAGTTTGTGTAGTGGTTGATTCGTATCTGGAACTGGCTGTTTTGCCCTGTAAAGAGGTTTTAGTTTTTTTTTTAAATAAGTTGATTTTAGAATTCTTTAATAGTGTTATTTGGGTAGGTTTGCGAGTAACCTATAGTTAGTAGTTTTTGTATTCATAAACTGTATCTGTACTGCTCTAACTTGCACAAAGTGTAGCGGAAAGAACAAGGATAGCAATAGCATACAGTCACTTGTCAAGTCTCTCAAACACAAACTTGCCCAATTTTTTAACCGACTTCAAAAAAGGAGGAGGTTCTCAATTCGGATGTTTATTTATTTTTTATGTATGTTCATAACTCCCTCATATAGTATAGACGGATTTTAAATTTTTTTTTTGTTCGAAGTAGAAGATATATATCGAAAGAGAGATTCCGAAATGGTCCCATTTAAATTTCGTAAAGATCTGATGATGAGTTTCGGAGACAGACAACGGAACTATTCAATAAATGCCAGCAAATCAACTGCGAATGCTGCTATAGCATAAAATGTATGCATTGTTTACGCAATCACACAACATAACATCACGCCTGTACCCTTTAAAGGGGTAGGCAGATGTGTTCAATAGCTTCCTGCCACTGATATTCACATAGCAAGTAGTGTTACATGAATTTGTTTGGGGTAGGTAGGTACAACTAAAAAGTGAAAAATAAAAACTTTTTACAAAAAAAGAAACCGTCTTCCAAAAAAACACTACAAAGTGGAAAAAACTTTAAATGACTCAATAACGACAGGATGTTATAACACCCCGTCGTTTTTAAGTCGGGGGTTAAAAATAATGATGTAGATAATGTACTACACGACTTTCCTAATCATGAAATCTGGGGCATTGATCAGACAAAAAAATAAAATTGTGGGGTACGTGAAATTTCTATCAACAGTCAACCGCTTACGTGCTATTTATATAGAAGGGGGTAAAATTTCAAGTACTAAATTAGACTCAAATAAATAAATAACAAACCGGGTAAGCTAAATAAAACCGTTTAAAAAAAAACAGTTTTGAATTTTCCAATGTTCCAGGCACATTTTTCCAATTTTTCTTTGCCCAGAAACCTAATTCGGAGTATTACTAACGAAACATGCCGATTCTGTTGAATCAAATCCGCCCCTGAGACGACCAACTGAGGGTAATTTTACGTGAAATAAAAAAATAGCAATTCGCACTTTAAACAAAATGGCGATTTAAAAACAAAGAAGAAAGAAAGAATCCAAAGAATTTACTTACGATCACAAAGTAACACATAGACAACAATAATAATATTGTTAAACACTTCATTTTAACAATTTTATTAAACTTATCTACTTATTAAATAACTGTTATTTCTATTTAAAACCAAAACTGACGACCGCTCGTTTGCAAATGGTGTTGAAGATTGCGTTACTTGATTTTGAAAATTGACAAGCTTTTGCTAATCAAACAGAAATACCTCCATTTTTTTGAAAAATCAGACGCCGTTGGCACACTCTTGAAGGTAAGTGTAAAAAAAACCAAGTAAGGTACAGTCACGAGCATAAATACCTCACAGTTACGCAGGATTCAAAATCGATTTTCACCAGAAGGTCAATACTCGTAATTTAAAACATTCAAAATCTAGTCGCAGTCCCATCTCGGCGACAAACAAGCAGGCACTTTACTTTGTGTAAATTATTTCATCATCACTGCTCTCAAAACGCATTCCGAGACACGGAGGGGTCTTGGTATGTAAAGATGGTCACCCATCCACGGAACAATCGCGGCAAGCGTAGATTATCCGTTATTACAATAGCCACAAGCCCCTACATCCTCCTCCTACTCGATTTTCTCCAAACGTAGTAGGTATTATAGATATTTTATGGCGTTACGAACAAAGAACTATTGAAGCAATAAAATCTATACTAATATTATAAAGCTGAAGAGTTTGTTTGGTTGAACGCGCTAATCTCTGGAACTACCAGTCGGATTTGAAAAATTCTTTTTGCATTTGATAGCCCAATTCTTGAGGAAGGCTATAGGCTATTTAACATCACGCTATGACCTTTAGGAGCCGAGAAAAAAGAAAAAAAGTCAGAAAGAACGCTAAGCAAAAACGAAGTAATAGCGCGGGCAGGCGATGCGATGCGACGGGGTGGGTCGGAGTAACAAGAAATTTCACGCGGACGAAGTCGCGGGCAGAAGCTAGTTCTATTATGAAATATGAATTTTCTCACAGTCGCAATTTTTATTTCACGAGAAATATGCTTTTAGATTTTGCGTAACTATAAGATATTTATGCTTGTGACTGTACCTGTTGTGTGTGTAGGAAACAAATGCCCAAGTTATCGAACTAATATTATAAAGGCAAATGTTTGTGAGTGTGTGTGTGTTACTTCTTCACTTCAACTAGCTTCATATTTTCTGACTGACCAACTTCTTGACAATTCAAAAAACAACCGAATTCCAAAAAAAATAACTCTAATTTCGGAAGTCTGTATTTTCGTATTTTGACACCGACTTTCGAAATTAAAGTTATTTTTCACTTTGTAGTGTTTTTTTTTGGAAGTCGGTTGTTTTTTTTTTTTGCAAAAAAGTTTTTATTTTTCACTTTTTAGTTGTACACACGCCAGCACATTAAGCTACCACAATCTGTCAAATTTCTTTAATAGATTTTCAACTTTATCGCTAAAGCATAAGGTTCAAGTAGATTGAGAAAATTTGCCAGTTTCGGGTAGCTTGATGTGCTGGCGTCTGTACCTACCTACCCCAAACAAATTCATATAACACTACTTGCTATGTGAATATTAGTGACAGGAAGCTATTGAACATATCTGGCTACCCCTTTAAAGGGTACAGGCGTCATGTTATGTTGTGTGATTGCGTAAACAATGCATACATATACTTAGCAGCAATCGCGGTTGATTTGCTGGCATTTATTGAAGAGTTCCGTTGTCTGTCTTCGAAACTTATCATCAGATCTTCACGAAATTTAAATGGGAATAAACCTCTCTTTCGGAATAAAACTCTTTAGCGGTATGAGGTCTGAGTGCGGGACGGCACCGGACGTCATAGGGGCGGCGGAAAGAGCGGGGGAGGCGGGGTCAAGTCTCATCTTTCGTGGCGTCTTGTACAAGTGTGCAACATTCCGATAGTGTTTTAGTTTTTTCGATACACATTAATTAAGTAATTACATATTAGTGGGTAATTACTAATTAGTATACGTATCGAAAAAACATTATAATTAAAAGGTAATTAGTAATTAGTATACGTATCGAAAAAACGGTAATTATAAAAAGGTAATTAGTATACTGTATATCGAAAAAACATTAGCGGAATTAACGGGCGACCACTAACGTTTAGGGAGAAGAGTGGTGCGCGTCTTCGTGGATGACACTATTTGTACAGTGCGTGCCACGAAAGATGAGACTTGACACACCACGTGGTGTGCCTTGCGCAGAACACGATGTAAGGTATCTTTAGCGGTATGAGGTCTGAGTGCGGGACGGGACCGGACGTCATAGGGGCAGCGGAAAGAGCGGGGGAGGCGGGGTCAAGTCTCATCTTTCGTGGCACGCATTGTACCGTCCGAGACAATGGTGAAGTCGGAAGTTTGTGTGCGTGTGAGTGTTATGAGCTGACGCTACTCGTCCTCACCACACATTCACATCGTGTTTGTATTTGTACACTTGGTTACCACAAGTAAAGCGCGTGTCGTGTCGCTTCGTGAGATAAAAATAATAAAGGAACATAGGATCAGAAATTCTTACATCGGAAACCCTGACGGAAAATATAAGAACGTTTGCGCTTAGAGACGGTTTTGTATGAAATGCGTGCATTCAGGGTCTCCGAATCTGAATTCCTGGGGGCCTAAAAAGGCCACTTTGGCGAATCATAAAAGGATAACGGGGTCACTAATTAGATAGCTAAACATACAATAAAGTTAAATTGTCGTTTAATTATAAAGTTAGCAATCTCACCTCAAAAAGTGCAATCTTCTCCCACACAGACAGTTTCTTCGGCATTTCCTTGATGCTAATCTCTGTTTTGAGACTCTCTCTCCTTCCAAAGTCTACTGAATTAATTCTACTTAGCATCCGTTTTACTTGACCATGCACTGAATCTCCTAAATCTAATTCTGCCAGAGATTTAGCTTTTTTTAATTCTTCTTTAGAAGTTTTGAAGTCATCAGCACCGTATGCGCTTCTTGTTAGTTCATTTCCAACTTTAGGTACATTGAAATTGAATGCGTTTTCGTTTGTTACATTTCTATTGTCTTTTATACCGTCAAGGTATTGTTTATCATCTCCTGCAGGAGATGTTTTGAAGTCGTCTGCGTCTTTTGTTAATTTATTTTGAACTGTATGAGTATCACTGCTAAGTTCATATTCAGTTGCAGAATTACCCATAGTATTATCTGTTGCATTGTAGGAGTAACTTTCTTCAATTGTTTCAGCACTTATTTCATAAGAATTACCTGTAGCTATATTAGTCATAGAAGAAACACTCTTAGCTTCATTAGTTTTTTGACCAATATTGCTTATTGAATAAGTCTTTGTCTGTAATTCATCTACTCTGTTTTCATAATAATTGTCATCGTCAGTTTCTGCTGGAGCAGGTGTGTTCATGGGTGTGTTTATAGTACCTTGAACACTGCTCTTGTTAGAAATAAAGTACAATTTCCTTTTTAAACTTCCGATTATCGAATCATTATTTGATTTAGTTTCCATTGCAGGATCTTCATCGACAAGTTCTGGGTCACTGAGTGTCTCTCCAGGATTTGATTCAATAGGAATTTCAACTTTATGAACATTATCTTTAAGGTCGTTACCCCCTTGACTTGTTTCTTTACCGAGAACCTTATTTTCTTGTGAATTAAGACGAACAAGCATTGGAAGAGGATTAAACCGAGGTGTGTGCTTAAAAGGGTTAAATTCGATTGCCCCTGGTAAGATTTTAGGAGCTTCAGCCTTATTTTCAACAGCTTCTGTATCAACTTCTATTTCAGTAATTTCAACTTTATCTTCTTCTGTATTTAAGTTGATTGGCGCTTGAAATGTTTTCGCTTCACCTACGTGACTTTCATAAGTTATAAAGTCTATTTTTCCAGGTAACGTTTTAGCGATATCCTCTAAATGTTCGCCTTTTACGGTATCTAGTTTATCAACAAGGGTTTTATTCACTTCAACTTGATGTTCCCAAGCTTTTAAGTCAAGTTTTCCTACTTTTTCAATACTGCTCTGCTGTAAAAGGGTTATACTTTCTGTTTTATTATCAGTCAGGCCAAAGTAAATATTATCCTGTAATGTTTCACTTATTTCAGCTTTGGATTCATTGCTCACAAATTCCGTTTCAAATTCAATCTTCCCTGTTAATATTTTGGGATTTTCTATTTGATTTTCTGTATTACTGAAGTCAATTGTCCCTGGTAGTAGTGTAGCCACTTCTGTCTGGCTACTGGCTATATTAAAATTTACTGTTTCTGGTAAAGTTTTGATAGTTGCTTCTTGAGTTTCATTGCTACTAAAACCTACGATTTCCAGTAATGGTTTTGCTATATCACCAGGATTTTCGGTAGAATCGAATTTATTAGCTCCTCCGACCTGGCCTCTAGTGGGATTTATATCAATTTGAGCAGTTGTAGTTTTAGCGATTTCAGCTTTATACTCTCTTCTATTAAGTACGTTATTCCCTTGGACAGTCTCAGTTACTGTTACTGGTTTATTATTGAAGTTAGGTCTTCTAGAAAGCGCCTTTGCCAGTTCAGCTTCTTTACTCTTCTTGATGATGCCAGTATTACCTATGAGAGTTTTGTTGGTTTCAACTTGATTTTGCCATAAATTAAGGTTTATCTTTCCTGGTTTGGGTTTAGCACTAACTTCTTTTTGACTTGTTTGGGAGTTAACTTTCGGCTGCTTCTCAACTGAAGTGTCGCCAAAAGCCGTCAAAGTTTTGGTGAATTCAGTTTGATTACTGTTAGCTTCTGTTTTACCTGGTAACGTTGTTGCGATTTCAGTTTGTATTTCATATGATTTAAAGTCTATTTTCGCTGGTAGGGTAGTGACATCATCAACCAGACATCCATGAATTATACCTGGTAAATTGTCACTTTCTCCATTTTGACTACCATTCGTTTTACTATCAATTCTCCCTACTAAAGTTTGTACGACTTCTTTGCTTTCAAAGTTTATTTTTGCAGGTAAGATGGTGACACTTTCAATTTGATTTTCTTCTTGTTTGAAGTCAACAATTCCTGGTAAGTCTCTGCTTACTGGGACTTGACTTTCAGAAGTTTTAAAGTCAACTTTGCCTGGCAATGTCTGCGCAATATCGTGCAGACTTTCGTCCCTTAAAGAGTCAATTTTATCTACAGTATTTTTGTTAATTTCAACCTGAGTAGACCAACTATTAAGATTAATTTTCCCAGGTTTAATTTTACCAATATCAGCTTCGTAATTAATTTTTCCCGGGAAGATTGTTGGCATCTCACTCACAGAAAGTTCTCTTTGGATTTGTGCTTTATCGTCTCTAGTTTTAGCAAATTCTATTTGGCTTTCTTGAGTCTTAAAATCAATTGTGGCCGTTTTGAAATCTTTCGTATCTTGTTGTGAATGAGCATTAGTAACTTCCTTTGTTTCAACATTCACTTGTTTTATTTCTGAAAGATTTTGTTCGCACCCTTCTTCAGTTCTCGAATATTCTTTGACAACTACTGGTTCACTTGTATATGTAACTTCATCGTAGTATACACCAATTTCAACCTTACCAGTATCTCTTAAAGGTTCAGATTGTATGTTTTCTTTCAGTACTTCATCGACTATTTTTGGTCTGTCTGCACTGTTGGTCCGGTTTAAGTTCGGTGGTACATATTTGCATTTTATTCTGCGTGTTGGTTCCTCTATTATTGGGTGTGGTTCCTTTGGTTCTAGGCGCTGAAATAAAAAAAATATAATGAATATTGTGCATACATTTTTTTTAAAAGTAAACCTTCGTAAGCGGTAATTCGATAATTGGGCAAGAATTGAGAGTGAAATTTCAAGTATGCGTCACGTTTAGGCACATTTCGTTACACGAGAGAGAAGAAGGATATAACTTTCTTTGTCTCCCACACTAAATCTCTCTTATTCTTTTAGTTTCGCTTTTGTTACGTATAAGGTGCTGCTCTTGGTTTTTTTTTCCTTGTAGGTACCTATATGTATAATATAAGTTTTTTTTTTAAACTTATTTTGTAATTTGGCGGAATATTTTATACTAGCTTCTGCCCGCGACTTCGTCCGCGTAAAATTTCTTGTTCTCCACCACCCCGTGGCATCTCATCGCCTGCCCGCGCTATTACTTCGTTTTTACTTAGCGTTCTTTCTGATATTTTTTCTTTTTGCTCGGATGTTAAATAGCCTATAATAGCCTTCCTCAAGAATTGGGCTATCAAATACAAAAATATTTTTGACGTGACAACGTCTAATAAATCGATGAAGCTGGCTGCACACACGAAAAAACATGACTCATGTAGCGTTACCTCGCGGCCTTGCTCTGTAGCGTTGTAGCGTTCCATGGCGGCTTGAAGTGCAAGCGAGAGCGCGGAGCGAGCGATGAGAGACAGCTGATGATGTCGAACGCTGCCGAATCGGCTTTCGCGTTCGGCAATTTCATTAATGTTTTGTTATGAAGTTGTCACGTTAAACTATCGTCCGTAAACCGACTTTACAGACAACCGATTTTTTTCAAACCCGACTGGTATTTCTAGAGATTACCCCCTACATACAAACATACAAACTTTACCTCCTTATAATATTAGTATAGATAAAAACCGGTTTCCCAGATCAACCACGAAACTGCTAGTTTAAGGGACAGTGATACAATATTATTAGTTTTAGTGCCAGCGCAAACTGCGTCTTGTCACTGTGACTAGTTGCGTAACAAGACGCAGAGTTGTAATCTGCGTCTTGTCGCTGCGACTAGTTGCGTAACAAGACGCAGAGTTGTAATCTGCGTCTTGTCGCTGCGACTAGTTGCGTAACAAGACGCAGAGTTGTAATCTGCGTCTTGTCGCTGCGACTAGTTGCGTAACAAGACGCAGAGTTGTAATCTGCATCTTGTCGCTGCGACTAGTTGCGTAACAAGACGCAGAGTTGTAATCTGCGTCTTGTCTCTGCGACTAGTTGCGTAACAAGACGCAGAGTTGTAATCTGCGTCTTGTCGCTGCGACTAGTTGCGTAACAAGACGCAGAGTTGTATATCTGCGTCTTGTTACGCAACTAGTACGCAAGATACGCGCATTGATGTGAAGTTGCGGACACCAGCCCGTATTACCTATTACCTATATACTTGCCTCAAAAATTGCAATTTTAGACAAAACGGACTTCTTTTTAGGAAGTTCCTCATCTGGTTCTTTCTTAGAAACGACAACAGCTTCTTTTGCTATTTTATCTTTGATCCTACTTATATTTCCTTTGAGAACCGTGGTTTCTGCAATGTCCCTGTCCTTGTCTAGCGTTGACAATATACTATGTTCTTTCTCACTCTTTTCGGTTATGATGGAGTCTTTATTTATTTCTGTAACATTTGCGCTACTGACTTTATCGAAATCATTTTCATGTATCTGTTTGTTACCTTCCAAACTCATTTGAGTTCCAATTTCTTTGGATATCTTTACATCTCTATCAACAATTTTACCGACTACACTCATTTGCGTACCGAATTCTCTAGATGCCTTTGGATTTCCGTCAATAGACGAAGTTATAGTTTTTTCAATCATACTCATCTGAGTACCAAACTCTTTAGATGTCTTTACATCATCCTCTACAGTTGCACCAGCAATTTCAATTAAATTATTAATTTTACCTTCTAAATTCCTCTCTTTGGCCAGTTTAAAATCTCTATCAAATGGCGAGTCTAAAGGTTTACCTTCAAAACTCATTTGTGTACCAAACTCTTTAACAAACTTGAAATTTCTATCAACTGGTCTCCCGTCAATACTCATCTGCGTTCCAATTTCTCTAGATGCCTTAAAATCTCTGTCTACAGTCAAATCAATGTCACTACTAAGAGTATACGTAGTTTTCTCTACATTGGTAACTTGTTCTTCAGATTTATATTCTGTCACTTTTTTAGTTGTCATTTTATTTGCAATGTTCTTGACAGGATCCTTTATTATGCTCTCTAACATTGGGTCTTTCGGTGTCTTATTTTGTGTGCTAGTAAAATTACTTTGCTCAGTGGATTTATCATTTACATCCGTAACTTCACTATTACCAATTGGTGCTTCATATTTCCATGTTCCAGCATTTTTAAGCTCTTTCTGAGTAACTTTCTCACTGACACTTCGCGAGAAGTTTTTAGTTTTGACTTCATCAGCAGGTTTCCATTCAATACTCCTACTCATTTCCACATTCTGTATCTTACCTTTAGAGAAACTTCGAGTGACTTTCGTATAAACTGGTATACCTTTGACACCTTCTTTTTCTACTTGCTCAGTCTTCTTGGTTTCTTTCTTAAGTGCTTGTGTACCAGGACTTGAATTTTCAACAGCTGTAACGATTTCCGTACTACTACTTCTCTGTTTTATATTACCCATCTCTCTACTTATGCCTCTAGTAAATCTTTCAGTTTTAACAGGAATTCCTTTATTTTCTCTAACGTTAGTTTCTTTTTTACTACCTCCATCAGTACTCTCTTCTTTAGTCGTAACTCCTTTGATGGTATTATTTTGACCCTCAGTACATATATTGCGGCTGATATTTCGAATGACTTTTTCGGTTACGACTGGTGTTCCTATTACCAGAGTTTCAGTTGTTTTTGTAGTGATTGTGCGAGCACCTCCTTCTTCAAACTCTTCGACGGTTACAGTTTCTGTACTGTTAATATTTTGATCATCTTCGTTGATTTCTTTAGATACACCACGAACAATTTTCTTTGTTTTAATTGGTGTTACTTCAGCTTTTTCAGTAATAGTCTCTGTAGTAATAACGTGATTATCAACGTCGTTAAATTCGTCATCTATCCTTGAATCCTCAATCTTGTTTCTGAACTCTCTTCTGACATTTTCCAAATTCTTATTTAATTCTCTGTTTAGATTTCTCTCTCTGGTCTCTTTACTCACAGTGCGATTAAATCTTTTAGTTTTATTTAGTGTACCATCTTTTTTATCCAAGCTTTCTGTTACAGTTGTTTGTTTGCCACCGTCTTCAATATTTTCTCCAGCTTTATTGTCAGCAACTATACGTTTAGTAATATTACGAAAATTCCTCTCTGGTTTAGCTGGTGCAGTTTTTTTGATCACAGTTTCTTTGAAAAACACATCGTTATCTCCACTTTCCCTAATATCAATCGTTTCTGTAACTTCAATATGCTGTTCACTGCTCAAATCTCTACTGTTCCCTCTCGAAAATCTTTTAGTTTTAATAGTAGATGCGGTCACTTTGAATCCACCATCTTTGAGTTTTGATTCTGTTGTAGTACTCTTTTCTTTGGCCCTTTCAATTAGAGCTCCTAGTCTACTTGGTCCCTCATCATCTTTACGTTTTAGAGAAGGTATTTTAGATACTCTAGACACAGGTTGCTTTGCCTGTTCGTCTTCATCGTAAGCGTGGATAATTTCTTCGAATTTAGTCTCAATTTTCTCTGGGTCTTCCATTGTAACGGACGGTAGTTTCTCTTCGATATTTTTTTGATTATTATCGACAATTTCATCGTATAACTTGTCAAATTCATCGTCGACTTGCGGTGTGAAATTGAGGGAGGCGTCTCTTTTGATAACTTTTTTAGCATCTTTCAGTATTGGGATGGATGATCTGCGAGGCT
Source organism: Luperina testacea (assembly GCA_927399505.1). Taxonomy (NCBI): domain Eukaryota; kingdom Metazoa; phylum Arthropoda; class Insecta; order Lepidoptera; family Noctuidae; genus Luperina; species Luperina testacea. The sequence continues at coordinate 7,112,787 of OV656785.1, read as the reverse complement.
GGAAAAATATAAAAGATACATTAATTTCCTAGATTTTTTAAAAGTTTTTTCGGTCAAGAAGTATTGCTAATTACCCGACTGCGCGGCAGCAAAGACAGGGTTTTAGACATCGAGATATAAGTACTAACGTACTAGAGAAGACACCGTAAATTCCTACTTTGTCTCGTTCAACTGCGGCGATCGCGCCGCACTTCACTCAATCGCTCTCTAGCACTTTGTCGAAGAAAACGCGTAAGTGCCGTGATTTACATGGCGCTTAAGACCTTTTTGCCGAGAATAAATACACTTCTGCAGCAAATCTAGCGCTGTGGTAAATTAGTTACGGTTTAGACGAATTGTTATTATTTTAGCGCTGCAGCGAACTAAAGATTCAAATTACGAAGAATAGGACAATTCAGTTATTTGACGTAGCTTCTCTAGTACGTTAGTACTTATATCTCGATGGTTTTAGATCAAAGTCAAACAGTCTGATGCAGTTGGAGGTGTCAGATCAGAGATTGAACTAACACAACTGTCACCAACTGTATCAGACTGTTTGAAAAGTGATCTAGTTTTGAACTTTTTAGTTGCCGGATCTATCTATCTATCATGGGGTTTAGGTTTCCGCACTTAGTCCTTGAAGTGGACCTTTGTGCGTGAGCCATGGTGGCCGATTACTCCCACCAGCCCACCTCCCTCCAGAAGCAGATTAGACTTCCCGGTCTCCTCAGGGCATCCGCAAGGGATGTTGGTGTTCCCAGGGTCTCCTCGCGAATCTTGGTAACGCCTGTGCACTCAAGAAGCACATGCGCCACCGTTACCTCCGCCTCCATGCATGCTCTGCACAGGGGACTATCAGTGATTCCCAGGGTATGGAAGTGTTTCTTTAGTGAACAGTGTCCAGTGATGGTCCCCGCCACCAGGCGCAGAAGGCGCCTGGTCAGCTTTGTATCCAGCGATGGTAGTTGCCGGATTATTTGTTTATTTTCAAATTTTTGTAAACATTTCAACTCCATTGCACTGCTTAAATAAATAGGGTGTGACATTATATTATAGGACTATGGTAGTAAAATAAACTCACTTGCTCTCTCGCTTTTTGTGCTTGTCTCTCTTTCTTCACCCTTTCTACTGCCTGCCTCAATCTCAACTTTGGGATTTTCGATATTTTCTCATCTTGATTCTTTTCTGTAAATATAAAAAAAATGTCTCATTCTCCTAGCTTTAAATCCCAACTGCCTAGTTAAAAAAAACAATGCGTCATTTTGAGATGGAAATTCACTTTGTAACCCAAAATATCGAAGATTGTGACGTACTGTAGACCGTACCTCTGTGGAAATACTTTGATCTTGAGCTGGCTTAGCGCAGTAAGGAGTTTCAATAGAATGTGAGGCTAGCTTGTACAGCTTTTGTTGCCACTTACATGTTGACACGCACACTTCTGCGCATGCAGCCCAGCATATTATAAGTTAGGGGATTACATCCGCTGATACAAATGCTCGACTCAATGTTGGTCCAGCTCCACAAGAACGCGCTTGAAAATACTATTGGAGCTGCTGAAGATTTCAAAAACTATCCTTGTATTATATAAATTCAATCACTTAGTATTGTATAATTGCATAGCACACGTATGAGTACCTACTATAATAATTATTACAATATATCATTTACTGGGTACGTCAAATTCAAATTCAAATTCAAATTCAAAATGTGGACGAATTTTTCGACGCCCTGTAACCCTTTTTGATACTTGTAAATATGTTTAATTTTTATTTCTATTATAGAGTTAGTGTGTAAATAATTATTAAGTTTATAAAATAAAATTCAAAATATTTTATTGTGGGCATATGTTAGTTACAGGTCTAAAAAATAAATTACAGTTCCAATATGTCCTGCCTAATAGGCATACAATAATTACGTAGTGGCATTCCATTTAAAATTATTTTATATGTCAAATTTAATTATTATAAATGTCAAAATATCAATATACAGTCAAATTAATACGTAGTCTAGTCAACAATTCAATCAATCATTCAAAAAATCTTGGATCGTGTAATATGCTTTCTCAATTAAAAATTTACGCAATTTATTTTTAAATACTGGAAGTTCCTTAGTGCTCAGAATGTCAATAGGTATTTTGTTATATATTTTTGATGCCATGCCAAAGAAGCTTTTGTTTAATAGAGCCGTTTTATGTGGTACATTAGAAATTTTTAACGCATATCTTCTCGATTTGAGTTTATCAAATAGATTTTCATTTGTCTTTATAAATACGGTTACTTCATTAATATAAATTGCAGGAAAGGTCATAATTTTATATTCTTTGAAATATGGTTCGCATGAATCAGGAACACGTCATTCATTGTCTTGAATGTCTCTCATTCTAATGTAGATCTTGCTGATAGTGGCGCATGTGTTGGATCATTTAGCTCCCTTCAAAATGGTTGAACTGAATACCTAGTGTTTATTAAGCCATGCTCGTGAAAGGGCACCGTCAGTAGCGACTGGTCATCTCTTTGCTGCCACGTTATTTATAATTTAAAAATATATAATTTGAGTTGCCTACTGTACATCAACATGCACTGTATCCTCGAGGACAGTACAGCTAACAGGTCTGACCCAGCATTGGCAATATTATGTGCTGGTTATGTACTCAATGACTCACCTTCCCCCTCCATTTTCTCTGTAACAATTTCTTCTCTTCTTCTCTTACTTCCCTCTACAGTTATGCTGCCTGGCTGTCTGTCTGTCTGCGTCAAGGTTTCAACTTCGCGTGATATTCTGTAGCCACCATTCTTTAATTCTTCTTCCTGAAATTAATTACGACTTAAGTATGTGGTGATTTCTGATTATTATCTAAGAAGAAGTGAAGAAGAAATAGACAAAGAACTTCTTCGTTATCATCATCAGCCTAATATAAGTTAACTGCTGAATAAAGGTATCTTCAATTTTATGCATCTAGCATGATCTTCAACTACTCTTATCAGTCTTATTCGGCAATAATAATAATATTAATATTTATTTAACCAAGTAACATGACTCATTCGTGTTAGTAACAATATTCCTTACCGCTATGTTAGTATTCCTATTCTAATTATCTAATTTAAAATCAAGAATATACGTGAATCACTGCCACAAGCCTATCACCGAGGTGGAGAGCTTGCAGCAGCGACTCACGTACAATGCGTGCCACGAAAGATGAGACTTGACACACCACGTGGTTTGACATGCGCAGTACACGATTTTAGGTATCTTTAGCGGTATGAGGTCTGAGTGCGGGACGGGACCGGACGTCATAGGGGCGGCAGAAAGAGCGGGGGAGGCGGGGTCAAGTCTCATCTTTCGTGGCACGCATTGTATAGACAATCGAGTCTGGTCGCCACACAGCGCAGGATAAGGTTGGTGCTGGCCCGCACGCGGTGCACCAGGGAAGCGCATCGTTTTCTCATCGTTGTATAAAAGCAGTCGACTCGAGCTTCCGCAAACATCCCTGACGCACTACAATAGCGGGGCAATCCTATCATCGTCGGGACAATACAGTGCTGAAATAAGCCAGCGCGGGACCTGTAGCAAATTCTACTAAGGGTTAGAACTTGGCTTGTTCCTATGATGCAAGAGCAAGTTAAGGGACCTCGACATTTTTAGCACCTCGGATATGTTAGGTTTTCTTTGACTATACAGAAATAGGAGTAACTTTGTCGACTCATGCAGAAAAGAGTTACTAAGATTCAGGAACGCTTAGCAAGCTCGAATTTTTTTCAATTTGTATTACTGATTCTAATGATTATGATTCTGTAATTATAATCATTAAAGTCATCAACACAACTCTCTAAGACCACGTAAGTCCGAAGAATGATAATTTCATGAAACAGTTATTCTTTGGACTTACGTGGTCTTAGAGAGTTGTATTGAGGACTTTAATGATTATAATTCTATAAATACATGTTAGTTACGGCCGCGATTCAATTGCAAAAAACGTAAGAAAATTTGAATTTCGCGGGCTACCTTAGCGCTTCCCCCTTAACGTGCTTTCCGGGGCACGGGGGTACCACACCGCCATGCGTCAACATCCAAACGCTGTTACTATGAAATTCGTAATGGAAAACCCAATAGTACTTTGGAAACAAACCCACGACCCCACGTTCTGAAGACGTCCTACCCTCCTTTGACCGGTCCTTTGCCTTGCTTATTATTATTGTGTGGGCTATGTCAACCACTTTATCTCCTCATTCTGGATTCGATTCCTCACAGTTCGTTCGTAGTGAACAAGTGAACTTACAGAACAGATTTCATAATCAGCTTATAAAGTTTCCAATGCTGGGCCAGAGGCCTCCTCTCGGTGAGAGGGAGTGGGCCATAATCCACCACGCGGGCCCAGGTGTATCTATATAATGTCTTCGATTTTTTTTTTTTTTGTTGTTTTTCTTTGTTTAATTTGTCTGTCCTTCCCCTTTTTAAATCCATCCTAAGGTTGTCTTTAAAAGATCGCTCTTAGCGATAAGACCGCCCATTGTGTCACCCTTTATACAGTTTCTATATTTATGTCTGTAATTTATATGGTGTACATAATAAAGAGTATTCTATTCTATTCCATTCCGGTTTTCTCTTGATGTTTTCCTTCATCGTTTTGAGAGTAGTGGTGATGAAATTAAATACATAAAGTGAAAGTTCCTGCTAGGGTTCGAACTCTCGACGATCTTGATGACTAAAACTTTTGATGCATACAATGCTCATGAGTGGACATCCCGGTTTCCTCACGATGTTAACCTACACCCTACACCGTTTTGAGAGCACTGCACCGGTGGCCCAGTGGTAACGACTTCGACTTACGAGTAGTAGGTCGTAGGTTCGACCCAGACAGACGCTTTAATATGAATAAATAAAATTATTACACCACCACCGTCCACAAAACGGTGAAGGCAAACATCGTGAGGAAATCGGCATCTCCTATAGAACCAAAAATTCGAAATCATGTGACATCTACCAACCCACACTGGGCCCGCGTGGTAGATTACACAGGCCGACAAAATTTGACGTACACTCTTACCCAGAAACCAGACTATACTTTTCCGAAGGATTTTGACGCGCTGAATTCGAAATTATTAATAGCATCTCAAAGGACTAGTCTTCCTTTTTAAAATGACGTTGAGTTTACTCAAATATCTTATTTTTTCGCTGAGAAAAAGCATTTTGAAATTTTCTAATAGACTGTAATGTGTATGAATTCTCAAACGTAGAACAATCCACGTACAAGAAAATTTCAAAATGCGATATCTCAGCGAAAAAAAAAGATATTTGAGTAAACTCAACGTCATTTTAAAGAAGAAGACTAGTCCTTTGAGATGCTATTAAGAATTTTTTAAAGAAAATAAGATCGGCCGTGCTACATAACCTCAAAAATGAGAAAAAACGGTATTTTTTGCACTTTTAGGTTAGGATATCTCAAAACCCTGACGTGATAGAGTAATTTTGAGGCCAGATTTGAATTCAGCGCGTCAAAATCCTTCGGAAAAGTATAGTCTTCGGAAAATTTTATCGGTTATTAGCCCACTCTTTCTCGAAGAGAGTGGGCCTGTTTCCCAGCTGTGGGAACGTTTTAGACTGATTATGGTAATGCTCACGAGTACATGTATTTTCAATCGACAACACAGCCACTGCTAGGCATAGGACTCTTCCAAGTTCTGCCACACAGCGTCCTATTTTCCGCCTTCCGCATCCAGTACGTCTAATATTCTACTAGCTTCTGACCGCATGGAAGTCAAGTAGGTATACCATGAAACATATTCTATGGCACTAACACCAGAGGTCTAATTGTGTGCTTTGTTTAACTATAAGAAACTGTAATTTATAAAACAAAAGGGCTGGCTTTTACCTTGGCCAGAGGCTGAGCATCGCGATACAACGTGGTAATGCCGCCAGTCTCTTGGGTACATTACCAGTCGACAGCGATGCGGATGAATTTTTCGACGCTATTTTTTTATAGTCTGTATAGTTTTAGTTAACTTAGAATTTAATTTTAATTTTGTTATTTATTTGTTAGCATAATATTTTATATACACATAATAAAACAAAATAAATATATAAATAAATAATAAATAAAGTAGTAGTGAAAGCTTTGTATCGGTGAAAGATTTTTTGTTTTCGGATTGTTACTTCCAGAGAATAGTGAGGTATTCTCAGCGGGACACGGGAAGTGTAAACCAGCCGTAAATAAGAGGTTATAATACTCTATTATAACCTCTGGTTTACACTTCCCGTGAACTAAGGACTGGCTTTCAATCATTTTCAGGCATCCTGGTAAGCCCCAAGCAGCTCGCGATGTAGGTATCGCAGTGAGGTATCCTTTGGCATGTGCGTGCGTCAGTGGCGGACTAAGCCCGTCAGAGGCCCGGGGCGGCAAAGCTGAATGAGGCCCCCCAGCCCCAGCTTTAAAAAAAATGTAGTTTTACAAGCTTTTTATTCAGTTCACATTTTATAAATAAGTGTTTATGTTTATTTCGTTAATTTCGTCGGCAACGCCACTTTTCTTCTCTTCAGCCGGTCGATTCTGTAAAAACTCGCCGTGAAAACTTAGATGAAGTGAGTTTGTTTTTGCTAGGAATTGACACTATTGACAGCTCACTCCACGCTCACTTTGCCTAAGTTTTCACGGTGAGATTTTTACAGAATTGCACCGCAGAATTCGAAAAGTAATTGGATAAAGATTCAGCAAGCGATTTTGCCTCTTTAGTCTTCGTTTTTTTAGCTTCCTTTTCTGAGAGCCAGATGGTTGAATCCTTTTCAATAAAAATAATGAGATAAATAAGAAACTTTTATAAAAGATAGCTAAACTAGCCTCATTATTGATTTGACGATATAGATATACTTACAAATGTACAGAGACTTTGCCATGTTGAGTCTCACGATGAGAACAAGTACATACCTACATCCCTAATAAACGTGCACTACAAATAAAATAAGGACCAATGTACTCGTAGGTGCATATTGACTAGAAACTACGGATTATAATTGCTAGGTTAAATTATACGAAGAATTACTTGCTTTTTTCAAATAAGTATTCGAAAATGCACTAACTCAACTCTGAACTCATTTACTTTTATACCACAAAAAAAATCAAAAACAATATTATTGCACTACACTACTCCTTCAAACAGGTGCGACACGACACGCAACACAAAGGTACCGCAAGTCGCGCAACGAGCGGTGCCTTTGTGTCGCGCGCGATTATATCGCGTGTCGCGCCTGTTTGTAGGAGCCTTTACACTTTTTAATTATATTACTTAAGCTACGCAGACGATATGGTGCTGCTGAGCCCCACAATCGGTGGAATTAGGAAATTACTGACCATTTGTGAGAGATACGCCGAGCAGCATGGCCTAAAGTATAATCCGACAAAGAGTGAGCTGGTGGTGTTTAGAGGAAGAAATAAAAGTCCCTCAAATGTCCCTCCCGTAGAACTAAACGGTTCACTCTTGCAGAGGGTATCCCAATTTAAATATTTGGGCCATATTGTTACGGAGGATCTTAAAGATGATTTAGATATGGAGAGAGAGCGCAGGGCGTTGGCTGTGAGGGGAAACATGTTGGCACGCAGGTTTGCAGGTTGCTCAGCACCGGTTAAAATAACACTTTTTAAGGCGTTTTGTCAAATATTTTACACCAGCAGTCTGTGGGCTAATCATACCCAAAAAGCAGACAGCGCACTGCGCATCCAATACAACAATGCTTTCAGGGCGCTGCTGAGGCTTCCGCCTTACTGTAGTGCGTCAGGGATGTTCGCTGATGCGCACACGGACGATTATTTCGCGATCATGCGCAAAAAGGTGGCATCAGTGATGCGCAGGGTGAGGGGAAGCAGCAACAGCATTCTGAAGGTTTTTTCAGATAGGTTGGAAGGGCCAACAATGGATAGGTTTATCAAGTTACATGTCCGACATGGGACGTGATAAATCTTCCTCTAAATGGTGGCTGTGTTTTTCTTTTTCTTTTTGTTATTGTACTCATCTGTGCCTAAGTAGTCTACTAACATAGTTTTTAAGTTTTTGTAATACTAACACGCTATGGGCCGACGACGCCTGATAATAAACGATTTTTATTTTTATTTATTTATTTTATTAATGAAATTACTTTGAACGGATAAGATCGCGTTTATTATTTTACAATTTGAAAAAACAACGTAATGAAATTCAATATTTGTTAAATGAGGCCTATGTTTATTTTTCGACGTAAATAGAATGTAGTGAATGTAAATACTTAGTAAAAGTACAAGAGTGAATTATTTGCACTTCATTCATTCAGGGATTCCTGGGGAAGTACCCGCTACAAACCCGGGAATTCTCCCAGCATATTGGACGCGAATTAATACCACGTAAAAAGTCTAGATGGCTGTAGTGTTTTGATCTTGATAAAATTATGTAGGTAGGTACTAAGCACATTTTTAAAGTCTTGTTTAGGATTTTATCAGGGGAACGCGGAGGCATTTGGGGGCCCCCCAAGACCGGAGGCCCTGGGCGGGCCGCCCCTTCCGCCCCCCTGTTAGTCCGCCACTGGCGTGCGTGTCTATTAGCATCACTGACCGACCTATACAAGAGGTCAGTGATTAGCGTGCATATTTTGTTTATTATGGAAGTGACATCGAGGTAGCGAGCAAAATCGCGACCGCGAGGTATCGCAGTGAGGCATCTTCAGAGGCATAATTATGATTACCTACCCATAGTAGAATATTCATAATCATAAAAGCGAATGTGATAAGCGTTTCATCCGAAAAAAACGTTTAGATTCGTTTGAAAAGCTAACTTTGCTTACCAAAGTAAAATCAAAACAAAATGACGTCGTGAATCATGCCCTAAGTAGGTACCGTATTGGTCAGCTGGTATATTATGAAAAAAAAAAGGTAAAATAAAATGCAACAACACACTCAATACTTATATTCAAGTTTCTGAACACTGGTAACGACAGTTTTACCAGGCGTAACGTCTTTCTTAAACAAATGCCTGTAACTCACCGCGATGTCCTCAGTAACAGTTACTTTCTGTAACTTCATGTCCCCTTTAGTAAGCGTAGATTCATTTTTTGTAACAGTTACAACGGGTGACAGCGTAAAATCCGCACCTGTCATTTTGATTTCGGAACTGTTATTTTTATCGTCCACTGCACCTGGTATTTCGGAACTGTTCTTTTTATCGTCGAAATCTCTGATTTCATGCGTTCCTGGTACCTCTGCTTCTATGTTTGGTGGATTCTGATATTCTTTTTGGATTTTTATTACTGGTATCACTGGTGCTTCCGCCATTTTGGGTCTGAAATGTCATTTACTGGTTACAAAAGATTAATTTAAAAAATTAGTCTAAATTATCTTAGATTGGGACTTTTTTTCGCTATCATCAGCCCATAGCAGTCGACTACTGGACTTAGGCCAACAGGGGCAATTATCTAGTTAATCGTATCCTGGGGCTTATTCTCCAAACTAATTTTAATTCCAATGAGATGCCAATATATGATTCCAATGTTAATTTTACAGTCACGTGATTCGGTACTCTTGAAAACAATATTGTCAACAATTACCCCACGCCAAGCCCGAACCCAATTCCACTTAGTTCTCCAAAATGGACACCCAATCTAATCTAAAATCGTGTACTGCGCATGTCAAACCACGTGGTGTGTCAAGTCTCATCTTTCGTGGCACGCATTGTACTAGTATAGTGAAAAAGCGCTTTCTAATTTTTAATAAAAAAAAAATATATAAACTTACGTGAGTTGACGGGTTTTCTTGAAAAACTTTAACAACCTACTATGTTCCACTTCCATGATTAATGATATCAGTTGTTTATCTCAAAGATAATTTATAAAGATATCATGTTTATTAATTTATCAGCTATTAATTTTATCTAGAAATTGAGAATGTCATGTTAATAGTATGTATATATTATTTAGGTAAGCTTTAATACTTGAAAACCTGTAGGACTGAATTAGTTAGGTAGGTACCTTTCTCAAATAATACATACAGTGGCCAATGTCACATTGTGGTTTAAAATAAAATAATCAGGTGCTTGTAAGTACAAAATACACAGAGGTATTTTGTGTCCTATGGGGTCTTGATTATTCTTTATGATAAGTCAAAGGTAGTTGAATTATACTTACTCAATAAAAAAAACGTAATAGCAGTTCAAACATTTACAGTAACCGGCGATAAATATTGCACATCGACCTTTTTACACAAAACCATTTTATGGGTCAATATCAACAAACTGAATATTTTTTCAATTTTGGTGGCGAAATTTTTTCTTCAGTTTACGTGAAAAATAAGGACCGGTGGCGTGAAAACGCCACCAAAACCACCAAAATTGAGCCACCAAAATTGAAACCAGATATAAAAAAAATCTCTAAAAATAGGGGTTTTTAGTTACAATTAAATTAATATCACTGATTTATGCGTAACCCAAATCACTATCTATAATGTGTAGCTTACTATTAAAACACTTTAAAATTAACAGCAAATCGATCCACCAAAAATTGAACAATTTTTGTCCCCCGTGCCACCCAAGATGATAGGTACTTACGTTTTTGGCGGAAAATCATAGCACTAATCACACACCTGTTACGCGCAAGTGCACAACTGAGAGATGTGAAATAATAAAATGTGATTGATCGCACACGCACGAACACGAAGCTTCATTTTATAGTATGTTGAAAAAGTGCCACCAAAATTTTGATTTTTACTTGGACAAACTTTGATCGACTACCCTGTGCTTTTAAATTAGATTTTCTAATAATTATGGTTTAATTGTTTTTAGATAATGTGTCTGAAGCATATACTAACGAATTTATTTATTTTTTATTGTACAGCAAATTGTTGCTTTGGTGAATGCAATTATATCAAAAAATGGAGCTGGGACAAGCCACCTAACTTGAATTCTAAGGCGATTTATTTTTTCCCTATTTATTTAAATACACAGTTATAAAAAAAATGTGGCCCTAATTGAAACAAGTTACGTAGCTTACTATAAAAAAAAATAAGAAACATCCTATCATTTAACACCTCGATTCTCAACGTGGACGCGTAAAATTTGCTGCTGGGATATTCACCCTTATACAAAGAATAAAAATAATTAACTTACAGTATCAAAAGAAACAAATCATAATTGTTTTAACAGCTCTTAAGAGATACCGGACTGTTTGTATTTCGTGCCACAGAGATAACGCTCTACGAAGCCGAAATTAGCCGATTGTCTCTTTCCAAAGGTCGATGTGCAATATTTATCGCCGGGTACTGTACATAGATTATCACGGCACAGCTGAGGAGGCCCTCACTTTTAGAGGCCGCTGTAGGTATTTAAATTGCAGTCCGTATTGCTCACAGTTTCACTCGTATCCTCTTAAACTAAAACCACATAATAATAAAAAATACAGTGCCGCCCATGGGCAAGTGACCGCCCGTATTTTTCTGAATATTCATGAATAATTATCGAAAATTCATTTTAAAAGGGGGGTCTATCTTTAATATTTTTCATGTAATGCTATACATCTTTATTATTCTCTATTACTGCGATACAGGCCTCCTCTCTGTGAGAGGGAGTGGGCCGTAAAAAACTCTAGCACATTGCGGGTTGTTGGATGTCACATGACTTCGAATTTTTGATCTAGATTATAAAATTCCGGTTTCCTAGCGATATTTTCATTTTTTTTATTATTTGAAATAGGTTTGCTCTTGACTCTAATCTAGGTCAGAAATGACACAAATAAAGTCTACGATGAAGTGAGCTAAGAGTGAGTGAGTGTGATGGTGGTTTCTTCAGTGGTTTAAGTGTTGCACAAAGTAAAGTGTGCCTACCTTGGTTCGAACCAACGACCTCTCGTAAGTTGCGAATGTTACCACTGCTCTCCAATATCCGATAGCAACAACTTTTAACAGACTTCTAAAAAGGAGGAGGTTCTCAATTCGGATGTTTCTATTTTTTTATGTATGTTCGGGCATAACTCCATCGTATTTCAAATCCGTCTATTTAGACGGATTTGAAAATTTTTTTTTTTTTTCGAAAGAGTTTCATTCCGAAATGGTCCCATTTAAATTTCGTAAAGATCTGATGATGAGTTTCGGAGACGGACAACGGAACTCTTCAATAAACTTCAACCGCGATTGCTGCATATGTATGCATTGTTTACGCAACCACACAACATGACATCACGCCTGTACCCTTTAAAGGGTTAGGCAGATGTGTTCAATAGCTTTCTGTCACTGACATTCACATAGCAAGTAGTGATATATGAATTTGTTTGGGGTAGGTAGGTACAACTAAAAAGTGAAAAATAAATACTTTTTCAAAAAAAAAAAACAACCGACTTCCAAAAAAAAACACTACAAAGTGAAAAATAACTTTAATTTCGAAAGTCGGTGTCAAAAAACGAAAATACAGAACCAACGACACCGTTATTTTTCACTTTGTAATGTTTTTTTTAGAAGTCGGTTTTTTTTTTGACGGTTGAAAAGGGCTGATTCTCAGCCTAATTTGAATAAATGACTTTAGTTTTGATTATATTTCGGATTGATAAAAATTGTAGCTGATTATGATAATCAAATTGGAATGTTTTCTGACAAGCCGGCTGATTACCCACTATGAACGCCAGTTTATTACTTGGGGCATGTTTACTCCTATAATTATTAAATGCTACCATACATTGAACACACACACACACGCATTGGTCATTTATAGATTTGCTTCCGGTTAGACTTGAAGCTGACCCCAACATAGTTGGGAAAAGTTGTGTTGTTTAATATGAGTGGAGTTTCTTGCCCATTCTTCTCCATTCTATACGAAAACTACCTTTTGGAAGAGGCGACTTCAATTCAATTTTTTTTATTGCTGATTGGGCCCGCTTGACCCCGATCACGCCTGATGGATTGCGATGGATGAGGTCTATGAGGGAATGAGCGTGCCCAGAAGATGCCTAAGGCACTGGAACTACCACGCATCGACGAAACACAGCAGGCTGCTTGACGCCGGATTCCGGTGGGTCGTAAACCAGGCGGGCGTTAGCCCTACCACCGCAAGGGAAGAATTGGCCAGTCAAATAAGGTGTTGGGTGTGGCTGTCCAGGATGCGCCGAGCGCTCGGTTCAGTTGAGTTTATTGTAATTTTTGACGTTCAAAAGGGCCTTTTATAAATGTGCCTGCTCTATTTTTTTCAGATTGTTGTTTAGTGTGTTACGCATTTAGGATGCTCAATCTGTCAAAAATACCTCTTTTTTTTTTGTTTAAATGGCTTTGGCAAGAATACCTCTAGTTACCTACGTTTTTGCTACCGACTAGATTTTGAACGTCTTTATAAACGAGTGAATAAAACTGGCGTTTATTTATGTGATAAGTACGTAATGGAGATCGAGAGGACAGGCACAAATACAGATTTCTGGCTGCTATTGAGAACTTCCTAATGGAAAAACTCACGAGGTAACTGGAGGCCTATTCCTTAATCACGAAGTCCGTAGTATTTTCCGAAGTTACGGGCAATTACTACTCCGGGTCACATACAAACATAAGATTAGTTTAGGGCCCAAACTAACAATCAATGAAAACACGATTTGACAGTCGCCCCTACTTCCAAAGTGTTTTGACGGACCCGTATCTTCGTTGACGGATATTTAAAGAGTAGGTCAGCTGAAGCGGAGTCGAACCCGAGACTCCCGCTCAGCGAGCGCGCTTACAACCACTATATCAACGAGTTTACAACTAAATAGATACTTACAGGTACTTACAATATTACAAAACCATGCTTTTCCAAAAAAAAATCCTAATCACACACTTAAATCTTTATAATGCACTTCGTAGAAAAATAATCCTCTGATAATCACTTTATTGATAAAAATATTTACGTAACTTTTGGCACTATACAAACAAAAACCTCATCACCAACGAACTATACGAAAAAAAAAACTCACTAACACTATGACCTAAATATAACTCAAACTGAATTAGAACTTTAAACAAAAAGTAACTTTAAACATGTAAATAATTGTTAAAAACGGGGTGAGCTAAATAAAACCGTTTAAAAAAAGAACCTAAATGTATCTATGTATTGCTTAGCAGGTGAACACTAAATATTTTCGAAGTTACCTATTTTACTATCTTTGCTATCGGTAATTTTGAAATGATAAAATAATGATAAATGTGTGTTGTCATTGATAGCTTGTGTGAATGTGTTGCTGTGACTTCGTCCGCATACAAACTCCTTTTTGAAGTGAAAACTTTTAGGCGCGTTGGGCATTTTTAGTTTTCGTACCAAAATGGTAAAACGGAACCCTTACGGTGAGACTCAGTCTGTCGGTCTGTCACAGCTGGATATCTAAAAAACTACTAATGCTATCCTTTATATACCTTGGAATACTTTTAGATCACGTTTACCCAACTATTTTGCAAATAAGAAAGAAATAAAAATAATTTTATATTTTTTGCAACAGGGACTGAAAGGGTGTCTGAAAAATTCGAAGTGGGGCTACTAGGGCATGTGGGGTATCATATGAAAGAATGCAGTTTGCACATTCTCAAACATAAGTATTTTCTTTTTTTTTTAGGTCGCATAGTTTTCGACTGTTGTTGAAAAATGTAAAAAAAATACCGTCCCCTTCTTATCTCCGAAGTTTGCAAAGAGAAAAATCTGAAATAATTCTATGTGATAGAAGTTTATGTATAGATTACAGGAAAAATAAAACGATGTCAGCGTAACAGGAATTCAAGCCTAAGGGTTCCTTGTTTGCCGGGTCAGCGGGATTGTGCCGGGTCAGCGGGATTGTTGCCGGGTCAGCGGGATTGTCCGAAAGGGTTACCGCTGGCCCGGAACATAAAGGGCTAAGTAAGGAACACGGGTGGGTTTTAGTCAGTATAAAGAGTCTGACACTCCCTTCCGTTCCACCCAGAGCGGGAGGGGTCATTCGATGATTTCCCATACTGAAAAAAAAGGGTTCCTTGTTGACTAAAACTCTAAAAAACACGACAGTAAACCATAGGGTTTACTGTCGTGTGATAATAGGTACAGACGCCAGCACATCAACCTACCACAATCTGTCAGATTTTCCCAATCAACTTTGAACCTTATGCTTTAGCGATAAAGTTGAAAATCTATTAAAGAAATCTGACAGATTGTGGTAGGTTGATGTGCTGGCGTCCGTACCTAGGTACCTATGTGTTTGTTATCTTTGCAAGGGTGCGGACTTAACGACCGGCTGATTCAGGAAGTTAGATAAGATAATATAACAGAATTACTTTGTTTTACAATCGACTTATCATTTAAATTGAATGTAATAAACTATAACGCACGGCCGCACGGGTCGAGGTAGGAGGTTTAGGTTAAAGAAAAGAAAGGAAGAAAAAGTATTTATTGCGACTCGTACCTACAGGAGATCACATTTCTTTGGGGTAGGTAAGTACATACAACTAAAAAGTGAAAAATAAAAACTTTTTTTGCAAAAAAAGAAACAACCGACTTGCAAAAAAAACAATACAAAGTGAAAAATAACTTTTTCAACACATTTGCTCGAAAAATGCATTTACAAAGCCTGTATACATTGTTCGAAAGTTAAAAATTACGCACCATACAACGGAACGTGCGGTAAAATAGTACTCTCACCTAAGTACCTATTTTACCGCACGTTCCGTTGTATAGCACCGTGCGTTTTCTTTACGGTTTTTTTTTAATTTCCATAAAAAAAATATAAGAATTCCACCAAAGAGTTTTACATTATGAGAATAAACAACCTGACTGATCGAACCTCCTTGGAAGCGCTTTTGCTCAATACGTTTTCTCACTTTAATACTAAAGAGTAAATGAGACGAAAGATGTAGTTCTAATTTTCACCACGTGCATGTGGCGCCATTTGCAAATTCGCGCCATTTTCATATTAGAAACTTCAAAAATTGTTGCGACTTTCCCACTGTTAAATAAAGAAAATAATAATATGGGTTCAACATACTAAGTGTGAAATTAATAATGTCAGTCAGTCAGTTAAGCTTCCAAAGCAGCAAATTTCACTGAATTTCAATAATTGTTCAAATTTTACTATTAATTTCCAAGAGTAGTGACCTATCTGTTTATTTTCTTATTTGCTATTAAAAATAGTCAAATGAAAAAGTTTGTTTAATTACATACTGTACTGTTTTCTCGCAAATGTGTTGAAAAACATTGTATGACACACGTGCAGAAATTGGTATTTACAAACTCGTGACTATGGTAAGCCCTCGACTACTCGTTTGTAAAAACCAACTTACCGCACTAGTATCATAAATAACTATAATTTCGAAAGTTGGTGTCAAAAAACGAAAATACAGAACCAACGACACCGACTTCCGAAATTAATGTTATTTTTCCCTTTGTAGTGTTTTCTTGGAAGTCTGTTGTTTTTTTTCCATAAACTATGTGTTTACATTTTTGGCAAATAAGTCGCGAATGCAGATTAGGTAGGTATACATAATACAATGCGTGCCACGAAAAATGAGACTTGACCCCGCCTCCCGCGCTCTTTCCGCCGCCCCTATGACGTCCGGTCCCGTCCCGCACTCAGACCTCATACCGCTAAAGATACCTAAAATCGTGTACTGCGCATGTCAAACCACGTGGTGTGTCAAGTCTCATCTTTCGTGGCACGCATTGTACATAAACTCACACCGTTTCCATGGGGTAGGGAACTATTGAATTATCATCATCAGCCTGCTTCTGTCTACTGCTGGACACCGGTCGCACCCAAGGCGCCCTATGTTGAAACGCCTGATCAATTTATCATAGCAGCATTTCGTCTAATTAGCTTTAATGTAGGTACTTATTAATTGTATATGTGTCCGTCCTTTTGACCTTCACTTGCTTTTGAAACCCCAAGTTGTTAACACCAATTAAAATTATATTCGCTTGTATTGAGGATTCAAAGTTATTTCTTCCGGCAAAGTCCTTAAATTCCCGTTCAGGAACTCCAGAACGCCAGCTGCTACGATCCTGACATATTCTTTTGCCTCCTTTACGTTCAGGGCCGTCTTTCACCTATTGGAGGCCCTGGGCACATAAGAATCAAGGGGCCCCTGTGTAGATAAGAGACAATAAGAGAAACATACTAATAAATATTTCATAACTGGGGGGCTAGAAACTTATTGCAAATTGCACTGCAAATCACTTATTTTTTCTTTGAATCGGGTACTTACTAATAATGCGTAGAATGGAACGGTGGCTGCAAAGAATGTTTTTTTATGAGGGCAGGCCGGGGCCCCCGAAGATCGCGGGGCCCTGGGCACTTGCCCAGAGTGCTCAATGGAAAAGAGGGGCCTGTTTACGTTCATACCTACACCCTAATCACATAACACTATCAAACTCAATCTGAATCATTTTGAAGGATACTGCTAATCAGTGGCGTGCCTAGGGGTCAAAATTAGGGAAAGCCCACATATTTTCAACGTATAAAAAAAACTGGCACTCCGGTAGTGCCGACAGAAGTGAAAACTTGAACAATTACGAGTGTATTTTGTGAATCGTCTTATAAACAAAACACGCGTGTTAAGGTGTGTTCCTTATTTTATAGGGTTTTTTGCAAATCAGGTATGATGACCGCTCGCATGGAGCTCGTCGTCAGTTATATATCCGTGGTTCAGCGCCATCTCGTCGTTGTTGGATGAACTACGTAGTTAGTACGCGAGGCCCTCGTAGTTCTTCCCGATGTGCATAGATGGCGCTGTCCTCAACAACGCGCGTCTTACGTTTTACGTCTTACGAATTTTCGATCAGGGTCACGTGACCTGACGCGAGTTTAGAAGTTTTTACCCATTCCAAAAAAAGTACACAGCGCCGCTAAAGAAGTTTTCACTTCAAAAAACGCCCAACTGAGGGATTGGCTGATTTTTTTTATTATTGTGTACGTGTGTGTTGCGAATGTTTGACTGGTATTTTTTTAAATATATTTTTTATTGATAGGTTTAAGTACGTTTGTTGTTGTGAATTATGATTTTATTAGGGCAAGCCGGGCTTTTCGGCTTCTATGAAGGTACCGCCACTGCTGCTAATCCATATCACACTAATATTATAAAGGCGAAAGTTTGTGTGTTTATATGTTTGTTACTTCTTCACGCTCAAACGGCTGGATCAATTTTGATAAAATTTGGTATGGAGGTAGCCGACACCCTGGATTAACATACAGGCTACTTTTTATCCCGATATTCCCACGGGATCGATACTTATGCGGGTGAAAGCGCGGGGCGCTGCTAGTTGCTTCATAATTATGTTCGAAAAATTTGTCTG
The DNA here is from genome assembly GCA_927399505.1 of Luperina testacea. NCBI lineage: Eukaryota > Metazoa > Arthropoda > Insecta > Lepidoptera > Noctuidae > Luperina > Luperina testacea. The sequence goes on along the minus strand of OV656785.1, from coordinate 7,094,548 downwards.
CTCAACAAACGTAGGTACCTACTTAAATAACTCAAGGAATGTTTTTGAACTATCAAAACGAAAGCCGTTGCTACTGATAGTGTGGTACGCAATTACCCCGCTGATCATACACGCACATAGGTAGGTACAATGCGTGCTACGAAAGATGAGACTTGACACACCACGTGGTTTGACATGCGCAGTACACGATTTTAGGTATCTTTAGCGGTATGAGGTCTGAGTGCGGGACGGGACCGGACGTCATAGGGGCAGCGGAAAGAGCGGGGGAGGCGGGGTCAAGTCTCATCTTTCATGGCACGCATTGTATACTATAATGTAATAAATAAAACACAGCATTACTGAAGAGTTTTAACATTTTCCATAAAATATAAAAAAATAGTACCAAAGTCAGGGCCAATTTCACCATCTCCAGATAAGTTCTGGTTTAATTATCTGGCGGATAGTATGTGCCTATCCAGAGCTGGTGAAACAGGACTAAATTCAGTGTTAAAAGTCAATGTTTAGGTATTTGAAGATTAATTAATTTGACACTGAAAATTTAAACTGTTAGTGTCTGTCTACATGCATGATTACGCCTGCAATGCTAATTGAATTACAGATGCCGAAATTACAATGCGTTAAATATAAATAGCATTGCAGGCGTAATCATGCCGAACTTCGGTCGCGTAATTTCGGCATAGTGTGTTCAGACATTAACAGTTTAAATTTTCAGTGTGTATTTCTATTGCCGCTATAACAACAAATAATGAAATTAAAAATTAAAGCCCGAAACGACGAAATACACGAAACGTGTTGTTTTCTGCGCTTTTTCCTTGTGGTATGGAACCCTACGTGTTCGACGTATCCACCTTTTTTTCTACGTATTACAATACATATATAAATTCACGCTTTACTCCATGGGGGATATCATATCCCGGATATGCATGAACTACAGATAATCATTAGCTAAATTCTTACATACTGAGTTAGTTAACATATTTTAAATCATAAAATATAAGAATGGTAATGATATTAATGTCACAACGAAAATAATTATCTTTCCATATTCTTAGGACTAATTATTTACTAAACTTAAAAAAAAACATTTTTTACGTAAAAATATTTTTACTTACATTAAAAAACCTTTAAACTTAAAAAACTACCTAAACTTAAAAGAATTATTTCGAATAGGTCACACTTTCCAGCTAAATTCATAAATGACAGTGAATGAGATTTTTATAAACTACATACAACCCAAAAGAGTTAACTTGAGGCTCTCAGGTCTCAAGTTAACTCTAGCGGGTTAACTTAATCCATCATTGGAGAGAGCACCATAGGACACTATTCCTACCGGCAATAGATTAGCGCCCCAGCATAGCGAGGGTGCTAAACGCCGTGCATATACCAAATATACCAGTCTCACACACTCACAAAGGTCACAGGTATCTTATACTATTTTGTAGCTCGTGTGACCTAAGCCCGCACTTCGAGTCATGCTTTTCTGTGTAAAAATGGACTAATTAAGTCACAGAAAAGCGTGATTTAAATGAGGGTTTAGGTCACACAGTGCTATATAGTTATTTATACTAGGTACTTACAGGTATTTATCAACATTTTTATACTCAGTTTCACTGACCAATCATACGCTTCTTCAAACACCAAATCCATAAAAAAACCATCTTTGACAAAATAGAAATAAAAACGACCGCCGTACAATACGGCTGAATCATGGCCGGTCGAAACATAGGCTCACTGAGGGTTCTCACACTTGCCTCATGTTTCCATTTGGTTCTTAAAAAAAATGTTTAAAAAATGTTTAAAAAAAAAAATAAAGTATTTTTCTGGACGCATATGGCAGAATGAGCTGGACTCTTTTAATACAGATTGGTCCTTGGAAGCTCTGGACAGAGAGAGATGAAAAGAGAGTATAGCGGCCTTTGCCTTCTGTGCAAAGTTCTGACCGGTCATGATTCTATACTAATTATTAAAATGGAAGTCAAATCATTAAATACTCAAATTAATCCCAATAATCATTCTCAGGATCATTTTCTGGCAAATAGTCTTTTTGCAGCAACGGTTTGGGTGCGGTTATCGCCCCAATAGTGTCGGTTTGTGCCGCCTTAGCCAAACATTTGGGTACATCTAGCGGTTTACTAGGACACGTATTGTAATGTTGGTGTTTTAAATAATCCGGGTAACGATGTGTGGCATTAAAGGGGCATATCCAGAGCTCTGGGTTGACCTTCTGGCATTTGATCAAATGGTGTTGCAACCGGGAACGAGGGACACGATGTGTGGCGTTGTACGGACATGTTGCGTACTCTTCGTTGTCCATTTTGGTACTGGAAAAAGAAAATGACAATTAGGTAATTGAGTTGTCAGGATTTTCACAAATCTGTAATTGCTTGTTCTTGAATGTGAAAATACAATAACCATAGATAAAAAAAACAATAATCTCAGAACTCAACATAATTTTTAAGTGAAGAACTAAGTAGCTAAGTACGGTCAAGACAGTCAACAAAAGTGAAGTATGCAGGATCATCGGATATAGTTGCAGTTTAGAAAGAAACCGATAGATGTTGTCGACTGAAATGTAATTTGATAAATGAGCTGTTTGTTTTCAAATCCGCCCCTAAGACGACACACTGACCTTGTTTTCTATTAATAAAATTAGATTTTATTCTTGGTTTTTATTATTTTATTTAGCCGCTAGTCGGGAATCGCCAAATTAAAAATATGTATACTCCATTTACAATAAGATTAGACATTTAAACAAAACTTTTTACAGTCCGTTCAACCGATTTTTACTTCTATTCCGTAGGCATAAGGACGGCATTAAAAGCAAAAACGTGATTATAATACCAACTGTTTATTGCAGCTGCCATTTGTCATGCCACCAACGCAATAGAAGTCAAAATCGGTTGAACGGACTGTAAAAAAGATTTATTTCAATGTCTAATCTTATTGCGAATGGGGTATAGATGCCTAACGTTGGTATTAGTCTAAAATCTATCCCTTTTAAATTGAAATTCCAAACTGTCAGCATCGTTCCTTCGAGGACACGGGCCTTGAGATAAAAAAGGTCGTAAAAATATCTTAGTCTAAACATTAGATCATGTTACAAGTTACAAGGAAAATGTAATCCTATAGGGTGAATATTGTACATACTTTGATCAAAATTTCGAGAAAACTTACTTGTGATTGAATTATTTTCTGTATGACAAATACGGGAAAACTTCAGTAGATAAGTTATAAAATCTTTAAGGAGCGGTACCGGCCGGTTTCTTGTTTAGATTTTAAAAAATCAAAAAAGTATCGCCACTCGATATCTTTCTGTCAAGCAGGGTTGCCAACCGTAAAGAAAAATCCCTCGTACATATGCAGCTAAAAATCTCGTATTTTGACTTTCAAACCTCGTACATTTTATTATATATAGAAAACGTGCTAAAACCAATATTAAGGCATATTTAACTGCTGGATTTAGGACTTTTTACTCAATTAAATAAACTATTGCAAGTTTCCTACTGAATAAAACATAATTTTGTGTTGTATTATTAAAAATATTTATTAATAGTCAAGTTAAATAAAAAAAAAATTTAATGTCTATATTATTACTTAACTTTGCAAGGTAACTTAGTTTACATCTCTCCAAATATTATGTCAGAAACATCTTCACAGTCATCGTTTTTTTTGCCGTATATTATAGCTGTTTTCATGCAGCTATACATTTCTTTTGTGGGTTCAAAACTGACAAAATGTTCGTATGGTCATATTATCAAAATCTCGTACATAATTGTACGAGGTTGATAGTGTCCTCGTACCTCGTACGGAAGACCACAAATCTCGTATTTGTACGAGGAACCTCGTACGGTTGGCAACCCTGCTGTCAAGTCAACTTTTTGACTGCAAGTGTCGGGGTTACCAAGCTTTGAAATGAATTCTACCAAAACGTTACTTTTGTTAACCTAAACTTCGGCTCTGTTTCACACTAAATGTTATGTTTGTCACTAGTTACTGGCAAGTTATTTAATTATGTACTTTTCTAAAATAGACTTTTAGTTTTGAACGCAAGTTCATGTTTATAATTACACCAATAAGAGCAAATAAGATATTATTCTGAAACATATTTTAGATTTGGCCACATTTTCATTTACAGCAACAGTTTCGTTCGTAAACGTAATACTTGCATTTGTTGCACACAAGCTTGAAAACGTAATTTTTATTATTCATTGAACGAAGCTCAAAGAAAACATTACTCTTCTCTCATGTAAACAATAATGTTATTATTGTTTATTTATGAGGGAAGAGCTTTCTTTATATTTTTTTTATAGGTTTCGAAATACAATAATTTCAGAACGTGAACAGAAATTTCAACTTCAAAGTTTAATCATCAGTCAATTTTGAATTTGATAGCTGCCAAGCTAGCTAAAAAACCTGTAAAACATTTTTGAAACTTTAAAAGAAATTCAAATTGTTACCAAATACCCGATATGAGTACTCCAATTAAACGAAAAGACGTCATAGAAGGTAACAGATAATATCCTACCTACAAAAAATTCGTTCATTCTCATAAAAATCACATTCAATTCAACTAGTTATCAATATTTTCTTTTTCAGATAACAAAACTACCAAACGACCTAAAATGGAGTGTCCTTACGGAGATAAATGCTTTAGACTTAATCCTATACACTTCAAAGAGTACAGCCATGAACATTGTAAGTATATAAATTATAAATACATTTCTTAAAGTTACATTTAAGATGGCATATGGGAGACCATTAGAACACCTAATTTTATGTCAGTAACTAGTACAAGATTATAAATAGTGTTAGAACCCTTATTTATGTCTTTATTCAATTAGATATTGTATTGTATTGGAAGCAGTGGTGCACCCGTAAGACGCGGGAAACCGCCGCTACTTGCGAGCCGTAGTTTCGAGCCCTATCAGGCGCTTTACTTCAAAACACCCTGTCCTCCGCCTTGTGCATTCAGTCTGTCCTAGCCACTTTATTGAGGTTGTCGTAAAACACTGGTATCCAGCTGCATCAGGTTAGACTGGAAGCTGACTTCAACACAGGCTAGGCAGATGATGATTGTTGAATGATTTTGGTTGTAATTTCCAGTGGAATCAATCCTAGACTCGTATACAGGAAGTGGAGACTTCCCAATACCCGTGAAGCTGTTCAGTCAGAAGCAGATGTATGTGGACCAGCTGAAGATGATCATACACAAGCAGTTGTACACTCCCGGTAAAAACTTTGGGAGTGATCAGGGTTGTAGGTGAGACTATAAACAGCTTTTTCGTTTCTTCTCCCAGCTGGGGTAATTACATGCCGAAGACGCATCACTTAGTTATAGATAATTATACAGAATGCATAGTTGATGGCGATGTGATAGGTCTTTTTACACCATGTATGTGAACAATGTAAAAAAATAAAATGAAGAAACAATTTTATAAAAAAAATAAGATTAAAAATGAGCCCTGGCAGGTAAGAGATGGCTAGTCTCAACCAACGGCGCCCGCGGTTAATTTTAGAAAACAATGTTTTCCATCGCTGTTTTGAGAGCCCCTTGTAAGTTGTAACAAGAACTCAACTGACACACATGTTGTTCTTCTTACAGCACATCTTCTGCCGGTCAAGAAGATTCAAGTTCCAAGCTAGAACAGAAGAGCACAGAAGATAAGTCAAGATTACAAGTCAAGCAGAGCGATACGAGCAAATCACCCATGAGAAGTGGGGAGACTAGTAAAAAATCAGAAAGTAGAAGTGGGGAGAGCAGTACTGTACAAGGAAGTAGGAGTGGTGGGAGCAGTACAGCGTCATCTAGCGGGAGTTCGAGTAAGAAAGGTAACATTTTGTATTTCCTAATTTTCTAAACAACCTTTTTTTCGACAGACTTAAAAAAAGTTTCTTAATTTTGTGCTGAAATCTGTGAATAGTATAAAACAAAGTTGCTTTCCATGTTTGTTGTCTCATTGTTCTTTATAACTATGTTAAAATAAAAAACATACATTTACGTAAAATACGCGTGTTAGCGGAATAAAGTATAATCTATCTTTAAGTATATATATATTACCCCAATAGTTATTTAATATGTGTAATACCTATGAATATGGTATTTAGGGAAAGTATTCTATAAATAAAGCACAGAAAGACAAGACCAAACATTTATTCAATCAAGGCTTGTCAGTAAATAATCAGAAAGCTAGTCGTCCGTTCCAAATCTAGGTCCTCGTGGAGAAGAAGGACAAGAAACTCCACGGAAACAATATTAAAGTATTCTATCAACAATTCCTTATATTGCCACACATTTCTAATATTAGCAATATTGGCCATATTATAACATATACAGAACACCATAGTTATCAGCAATAATCTATATAATAATATCAATTAACTTACGTGACATCTGGTCGATCTATTCCACATAATAACGTCACTAATACTAATCAACTGAACATCTATAGACCGGAGCTCCGTCCTGGTCAACGTCTCGAACAAGAATCATCCCTGCCACTCAGAGCTCCCCCTTTTATAGTCGTGAACAAATAACTTTGACGTTTCCATCTACCGTCGTTTAAAATATCAACGACATTGAAGGTGGATATCCGTTGGGAATACTTATGATAATAATAACAATATCTATAATTAGTATAATCTATCACGCGCATTAACGTGGAGTTGCGGACACCAGCCCTTTTTACCTTACCTATGTTTTTTTTTGCTATCCTATGCTGTTCCACTGCTGAGCAAAGGCCTCCCCCAAGTCCTACCAGGAACTCTTTTCCCGCGCCAGCTCAAACCAGCCCTCGCGATACGCGTCCAGCCGGTCGATTCTGTAAAAATCGCACGGTGAAAACTTAGGTGAAGTGAGTTTGTTTTTGCTAGAAATTGACACTATTGACAGCTCACTCCACGCTCACTTCACCTAAGTTTTCACGGTAAGATTTTTACAGAATAGCACCGCTGGTCATCTCACCATCTCTTTCTTGGCCGGCCTCGGCGGCGCCGGCCATCTTCAGGCACCCATTGTGTGGATATTTTTGCCCAGCGGTCATCGTGCATACGGCTGATGTGACCCGCCCAATCCCATTTGAGCGTGGCAGCCTTCTTTCTTACATCCTATATATTTAATTAAAAATGTAATTAGATAAGTAAATAGATAAATAATAAGTCTAGTATAGTATTATCCTAAGTATTTTCAATTTAAAATTATATTTTCTCTTCCAGATAGCGACTACCGTCCCATAGTGAATCCGACACGCCGCGCGGAAGATTTCTTGTCTGTGGTCCGTCCTAAAGGCAAGATGGCCGCCAAACACGCCGCCAGCGCCCCCTACCATATCTTCTACACAACTATCACGGATTGTAAGGAGACGCATGCACAACCTTACTCTATTACTTTTCAAGGTAAATAATATGTAAGGTCAAATTTTATTCGCTAGGGAAACTTCACAGTCTAGAGATACCCATCTCATATCGATATTTTAATGACAATAAAACAAGAAAAAAAAATGCTTGTGGTTGGTTAGCCCCGTGAGGGACGTAGGACTTACGCGATTCTCACACGCACACACACAACTTAATGAGACACGGAGAGGAATAATGAATGTTCACACATCATAATCAAAATCAAAAGACATTTATTAAAATTAGGCTGAGAATCAGCACTTTTCGAACGTTAAAATTACAAAAGACAGTCCCCCAAAACGCCCCCGCCCTTCACATTCACTGACCGACCTCAAGCATAGATTAAACCTTTGATGGACTCGTGGGGCTGGTATTACTTAGCCATTAGCCCCTCATTTTTGTGTAGTACAATGCGTGCCACGAAAGATGAGACTTGACACACCACGTGGTTTGACTTGCGCAGAACACGATTTTAGGTATCTTTAGCGGTATGAGGTCTGAGTGCGAGACGGGACCGGACGTCATAGGGGCGGCGGAAAGAGCGGGGGAGGCGGGGTCAAGTCTCATCTTTCGTGGCACGCATTGTAACTAAGTTTTGACTACTCAAATTAATTAATAAATTAATTAATTTGATACATAATGTTTAATTATTTTTAGTAGTATGTATCCATACTAATATTATTAATGCGAAAGTGTGTCTGTCTGTTACCTCTTCACGCTTAAACCGCTGAACCGATTTAGATGAAATTTAGTATAGAGATAGTTTGAGTCCCGGAAAAGGCCATAGGATGATAGTACAGTAATATAGCATAAACATCAGAATAACACATAGGATACTTTTTATTCCGATATTCCCACGGGATCGATCACTTATGCCGGTGAAACCGCGGGGCACTGCTAGTAAGTAAATAAATAAATATCTTATATGAAACTTAATAATAAAGGTTTTTTTTTCCAGAAATACTTGACCGAAGTTTGGGCGAATTAAAATGTTCGTTACAAATCAACTTTATGGTGGAAATCGGATGGCTTCTGGCACAATACTACTTCGCTGGATATAGGTATGCACTAGATTAAGAATTAGTGTTCGTGCCAACACTACGCGACCACAATGCGCCTGCGCCGCGCTTCCCATCACTATAGCGCAGCCCGCGCCTGCCCTTACGCCCCGCGCCTGCCCTCACGCCCCGCGCCTGCCCTCACGCCCCGCGCCTGCCCTCACGCCCCGCGCCTGCCCTCACGCCCCGCGCCTGCCCTCACGCCCCGCGCCTGCCCTCACGCCCCGCGCCTGCCCTCACGCCCCGCGCCTGCCCTCACGCCCCGCGCCTGCCCTCACGCCCCGCGCCATCCCTCACGCCCCGCGCCTGCCCTCACGCCCCGCGCCTGCCCTCATGCCCCGCGCCTGCCCTCACGCCCCGCGCCTGCCCTCACGCCCCGCGCCTGCCCTCACGCCACGCGCCTGCTCACACATCCGCGCCATCCCTCACAACCCGCGCCTGCCCTCACTCCCCGCGTCTGCCTTCACGCCCCGCGCCTGCCCTCACGCCTCGCGCCTGTCCTCACGCCCCGCGCCTGCCCTCACGCCCCGCGCCTGCCCTCACGCCCCGCGCCTGTCCTCACGCCCCGCGCCTGCCCTCACGCCACGCGCCTGCTCACACATCCGCGCCATCCCTCACAACCCGCGCCTGCCCTCACTCCCCGCGTCTGCCTTCACGCCCCGCGCCTGCCCTCACGCCCCGCGCCTGTCCTCACGCCCCGCGCCTGCCCTCACGCCCCGCGCCTGTCCTCACGCCCCGCGCCTGCCCTCACGCCCCGCGCCTGTCCTCACGCCCCGCGCCTGCCCTCACGCCCCGCGCCTGTCCTCACGCCCCGCGCCTGCCCTCACGCCCCGCGCCTGTCCTCACGCCCCGCGCCTGCCCTCACGCCCCGCGCCTGTCCTCACGCCCCGCGCCTGTCCTCACGCCTCGCGCCTGCTCTCACGCCCAGCAACGCGTCTGCGTCGAGTGAGCCGCGCCCTCGCTCTCTTCCTCCGCTACCTCCATTGCACAGAGTACTTTTATACATTGACTACACACGCGCCCACGCGCTCTGCGCCAGCGCGTTCACAAACTATTCGCGATACCTAATTAACTATTCTTATGACCATATTATTCAAAGTAATTAAAAGTTATAGTGTTATTTAACTGACTGTTTTACAAACTCAAACCATTTATTTCAATTAAACCATTTACAGGCACTTTTGAGTTGTCAAGAAGTCGGTCAGTTAGAAAATATGAAGCTAGTAATTTTAGTGGTTTTGGAGAGGCGACCGCGTACGGGAAGACGTAGAGTTGGAAAACCTCCCACAAGGTGGACCGGCGACCTCGTGAAGGCCGCAGGAACCCGTTGGATGCGAGAAGCACAGAACCGGTCGAAGTGGAGGTGCTTGGGGGAGGCCTATGTCCAGCAGTGGACATCTTTCGGCTGAACTGATGATGATTATGAACGTTAACACCAAACAAATAAGGTTGAATTTCTTTCAGCGAGAAGAAACTAACGATTTTGTACGGTGAAGATTGCTCCGATCTCAAGAGTATAAATAAGAAAAAGCCACAAGTTGATGCGCATTACGTCACCATGTCGACGCCCTTCGGCAAACATCACACGTAAGTTTTATTTCATTACTAGCTTCCGCCCGCGGCTTTGCCCGCGAGGTATGTCGATAAAAAACTGTCCCATGTCCTTCCCCGGGATGCAATCTCTGCCAAATTTTATCGAAATCCGTTCAGTGGTTTAGGCGTGAAAAGGTAACATACAGACAGACGAGAGTTACTTTCGAATTTATAATATTAGTATGGATAACTAGATTTTTCCATCTTTTACATACCGAGCAGTATCCCACTGGCGTTTTACGAGCGTTGACGTCAACATTCGCGTCTGCGCGGCGTCGACGCTGCGCAGACGCGACGTTGACGTCGCGTCATCGCGTAACAAGCATAAAACGTCCGCTGAACGCGACGTCAACGTCGCGTCTGCTTAACGTTAACGTCGCGTTTGTTGGCAATAGTATCATCTGCGCGACGTTAACGTCGCGTTCAGCGGACGTTTTATGCTTGTTACGCGATGACGCGACGTCAACGTCGCGTCTGCGCAGCGCCGACGCCGCGCTGACGCGACGTTGACGTCAACGCTCGTAAAACGCCTGTGGGATAGCGGCCTAACTACACTATTGTATTAAGTAAGCCTGTGATGATAGTTGCAAGTGTTTAAAAAAAAAAATAATGTTAATAATACATTTTGTTTCAGTAAAATGATGATCCTGTGTTACGAAGATGGGTCTCTTCGCGTGGTCATATCTACAGCAAACTTGTATCTCGACGACTGGGAGAACAGGACGCAGGGGTAGGGACTATTTAATACTTAAATATCATTTTTTGTTCTCCCACAAAATTAGTTAGTTATCTATCTATACTAATAATAATATAGATAGATAGATAAACCATTTAACCACCAACCAACCAACACCACCAACCACCACCACCAACCAACCACCACCACCAACCAACCACCACCACCAACCAACCACCACCACAACTACCACCTCCACCACCACCAAACCCACCCACACCACCACCTCCACCACCACCAAACCCACCACCACCACCACCAGCCACCACCACCAACCACCACCAAACCCACCACCACCACCAGCCACCACCACCAGCCACCACCACCAACCACCACCACCACCAACCACTAGCACACAACAAATCACGTTCGTGAAGTTTTGCTAACTAATTAAAAATGACGAACATGGTTTTTTTTTTTAATTAGTGTATTTATGTTTTTCGTGTTTCCAGCCTCTGGTTCAGCCCCTCTTGCCCCGAGCTGCCTCCCGACGCGATGCCACACGACGGGGAATCCCCCACCATGTTCAAGAAGTGTCTCCTGAGATATCTGAACCACTACCATCTGCCTCAGCTAGCGTTTTACGTGGAGAGGGTCAAGAGATGCGATTTTAGTCATATTAAGTAAGATATTTATAATTTTTAACAAGCTTCGAAGACATGTGACATCTACCAACCCGCACTGGGCCCGCGTGGTGGATTACGGCCCACAAACAATAAATTTTTTGTAATTAATTAATTGCTTCATATTTTGCAATAAATTACCAGCGTTTTGTCATCGCGCTTCTCTTTCTTTTCTATGCAGTCCGACAGTGACCGCGCTTTAGGTCATGTAAGCCAAACACACAAAACAAACTACAAAACTACTACACACTAACTAACACACACACACACATACAAACACACCCCCACACACACACACACCCCCACACACACACTCACACACACACACGCCCACACACATATCGTATAGGGTCTTAGCATTATGCTGAGCGTTGGCCGTTTTGCGTAGATGTGACGCATACTCTCTCCCAAATTGTTACTTTGTTTTTCTGTTATTTGTGTTTTTTTTTATTTTTATGCGTCATGTTTGCCGCAAATAAACGTATTTTCTTTCTTTTCTTTCTTTCTTTCTTTCTTACACACACACCCACACACCCCCACACCCCCCCCCCACACACACACTACTAACTACTACTTTACTTAAAAAATCTATACATTTCAGCGTATTCCTTGTAGCATCAGTCCCCGGCTCCCACTTTGACCAAGACTGGGGCATGACGCGGGTGGGCGCGTTGCTGAGGCAGCACTGCTGTGTGCCGGCGCAGGGCTCCCGGCTGTGGCCGCTCGTGGCGCAGGCCAGCAGCATCGGCAGCTATGGGAAGGAACCCAAGGTTAGTGCCCACTGTCGCCGCAGGAGGCGCCCCGGGCGGCGGGAGTGGAGATTCAAACTCAAACTCCAAACTCAACTCAAACTCAAAATCTCAAACTCAAACTCAACTCAAACTCCAAACTCAACTCAACTCAAACTCAAAGTCCTCAAACTCAACTCAAACTCAAACTCCAAACTCAACTCAATTCAAACTCAAACTCAATGTCCTCAAACTCAAACTCAACTCAAACTTCAAACTCAACTTAAACTCAAACTCCTCAAACAGCATTTATTTCAATTAAACCATTTACAGGCACTTTTGAATTGTCAAAAAGTCGGTCAGTCAGAAAATATGAAGCTAGTTGCCCATTCTAAAGCGTAGGTACCTATGGAGAAGAACGGGCAAGAAACTCCATGGACACTCTTTTAAATTATATTTTTACAAAACCGACTCCCGGCCGCCATAGGCGCGAGCTTGCGGACGGTAAGGACCAGCCGGTCGATTCTGTAAAAATCTCACCGTGAAAACTTAGGTGAAGTGAGTTTGTTTTTGCTAGGAATTGACACTATTGACAGCTCACTCCACGCTCACTTCACCTAAGTTTTCACGGTGAGATGGTTACAGAATCGCACTGCAGGCGCGGGTCGGCGGCCCGTTGTATTCCACGCACGCCTCAAAGAGATGTCAGCACTAACTGACGAGGTCCTCTAGGGCCGATGCCTGCCAGGGTCGCGGGTTGTTCGAAAGACTTACCGTGGCCCCTGGCACAGGCAACTGAAGGAACACGGGTGGGTTTTAGTCAGTAAAAGTCTGACACACCCTTCCGCTCCGCCCAGAGGGGAGAAGTTAAAAAAAAATAGAAAAGTTGGTACCTACTTATGATGAAAGAAAATAAAAAAGCGGTTTTACGAACACCGGTTTTTAGAAAACCGGTTTTGCCTTAACTGGCTCCCGTAAAAACGGTTTTAGGCTTGAGCATGACGCGGGTAGTTTCATATTTGAGACAGCATTGTAGTCTGTCTGCTGACGACACCAGACATGCTTGGCAGGATTTTTGAATGCATGAAGAAGCCTCCTCAGCCCTCAGCCCCAGTTATTCAACTGAACTCTCGCGCTCGGCGAATCCTGGACAGTCACACCAACACCTTATTTGACTGGCCAATTCTTCCTTTGTGGTGGTAGGGCTAACGCCCGCTTGGTTTGCGACCAGCCTCCCATCGGAGTCCGGCGTCAAGTAGCCTGCTGTGTTTCGTTGATGCGTGGGAGTTCCAGTGCCTTAGGTATCTTCTGGGCACGCTCGTTACATCATAGACCTCATCCATCGCTTTCCATCAGGCGTGATTGTGGTCAAGAGCGGGCCCATTCTGCAAAAAAAAAGGCCTCACGTAGCGCAAGCGAGCAGTATCGGCAGCTATAAAATCCTTCATTAAACCGGTTTTTGGTGAAACACGTTTTCGCGAAAACCGGTTTTAGTGCGTGATATGTAAAGCTCACATTCCAACGCTGGACAAGTCAAATTGTGTCGGTGTGCAATGTCCTAACACTGCTTTTTGTTCCACAGTTATGGTTGACCGGTGACTTCCTTCACAACTTCACTAAAATTAAGAATCAATCGCAACTGTTATCCAGTCCGCCTGAATTGAAGATTGTATACCCTTCATTAGGTAAGATTTTCTGATTAATTTCATCTGCCTAGTTTTGGTTAAATCCTAACTAATATTATAAATCCGAAAGTAAGTTTGTTTGTTACCTTATCACGCCTAAACCACTGAACTAATGCATCCTGAAATTTTGCATATACGTTGTCAGGTGTACAGAAACGGACATAGGGTACATTTCATCCCGAAAAAAATTGCTGTTCCCGAGGAAAACAACAATAACGTTATTATGATAATAGATGGCGCCACGTGTCTTTCGAATCAAAAACAGGATAACGTCTGTCGGGTCAGCTAGTATAATATATAGTAAAAAAAAAACACTTTTATTCAATGTATTGGACTCGTCAAAATAAATCATATGAGTCCAAACTCGAGGGGTTAACTAGTAGCCACTGAAGAGTTCCACCATCCACCTCCTGGCTCCATCATCAGATCAGCTCCAAGATACCAAATTTTAGTTTTATCATCCGAACTGCATACACACACAAAGTTTCATTTCATTGACAATATAATATATTATTTATTTTGTTATATTTTAATTCTATTATCAACAGAAAACGTGCGACAATCTCACGACAATCTTTTGGGAGGTGGATGTCTACCATACGCTGCGGACGCGCACGCGAAGCAGCCGTGGCTCAACGATTTCTTATAGTAAGTATTATTTTGCTAGTAGTAAAGTTCATGCCGATGAAGTGGTTACGTATGTGATAAAAATAATAGATGATATGTTCGATAACACAGGCCGACAACATTTTTACCCAGAAACCAGACTGTACTTTTCCGAAGGATTTTGACGCGCTGAATTCGAATCTGGAATCCTCAAAATTTCTCTATCACGTCAGGGTTTCGAGATATCCTAACCTAAAAGTGCAAAAAATACAGTTTTATCTCATTTTTGAGGTTATGTAGCACGGCCGATCCTATTTTCTTTCAAAAATTATTAATAGCATCTCAAAGGACTAGTCTTCCTCTTTAAAATGACGTTGAGTTTAATCAAATATCTTTTTTTTTCGCTGAGATATCGCATTTTGAAATTTTCGTGTACGTGGATTGTTCTACGTTTGAGAATTCATACACATACAGTCTATTGGAAAATTTCAAAATGCGATATCTCAGCGAAAAAAAAAAGATTCAGCACGTCAAAATCCTTCGGAAAAGTATAGTCTGGTTTCTGGGAAAGAGTGTTCGTCAAATTTTGTCGGCCTGTGTAATTAGTTATAATGACCAAGTCCACATACATAAAAAAAAACACTTATAAAATTAATAACGGACGGTGAAAGTCTGTAGGTACACGGAATATTCATGCGATATAATTATGTAAGAAAAAATATATTTTCCATTTACATAAAACAAACCAACTGACGTGACAGGTGACCACAGAGCATCAACCATAGAGTAATAGTAACTAAAAAGGTACCAACGCTACAATGCGTGCCACGAAAGATGAGACTTGACACACCACGTGGTTTGACTTGCGCAGAACACGATTTCAGGTATCTTTAGCGGTATGAGGTCTGAGTGCGGGACGGGACCGGACGTCATAGGGGCGGCGGAAAGAGCGGGGGAGGCGGGGTCAAGTCTCATCTTTCGTGGCACGCATTGTACACCGATATTTGAGCTTTACGGATATACGGTGTGTATAGTATTATGTCATAAAGCGACGCGTGCTTTACTTGTGGTCATCAAGTGAGAAAACACGCCTGTGAATGTGTGTGGTTTCATTTAATCCTTTTTTTTTCCAGCCAATGGCAAGCAAAATCCTCTAATCGGAATAAAGCCATGCCTCACATAAAGTCATATACACGGTATTCAAACGACAAAGCTGCATACTACCTGTTGACGTCTGCGAATGTCAGCAAGGCTGCGTGGGGCCAGCTCAATAAGGGTAATGGGGCTCTCAGGATCATGAGTTACGAAGCCGGAGTGATGTTCTTGCCTCAGTTTGTGGTAAGTTCCCTAAATTTTGTCTTAAGCGACGCTGACAACCAGCGCACCTCCTCCTCCTATAATGCGCACAGCAAAAGAGTGGAAATCTCAACCTGCGTTTGTGTTTCCGAGTGCATACAACCCGAATCTCTTCAAAGTAAGAGTGAACAGGCTTCTTCTGGATAAGCTCAAACCATCGTAGACTTTGTCTCTGTCACCTCTGAACTAGACTAGAGTCAAGTGCAAAGCCATTTCAAATAAAAAACAAAAAATTACTAACTTGATATTTCAATTTTATTAATATTATTGTTACAGATCAAAGAAGACTTCTTCCCGCTGCAGCAAAATGCTAAAAACCGTCTAGTAATCCCTTATGACTTACCACCAATCAAATATACACCAGAAATGTCAGTCTGGGTGCAGGACTACCTCAGGTAGCCTCAAAAGAAGTAACCTGCATAACATCTCGCCTGCATTCCCGTGTATCGGTGACGCTGAATCGGGTATGCTCGGCTCCAATCGGTCGGTGACGCTGAATCAGGTATACTCACCTCTAGTCTGTCGGTGACGCTGACTCGGGTATACTTGACCCCAGTCGGTGACGCTGATTCGGGTATGGTCGGTGACGCTGAATCGGGTATGGTCGGTGACACTGTATCGGGTATGGTCGGTGACGCTGAATCGGGTATGGTTGGTGACGCTGAATCAGGTATACTCGATTCAAGTCGGTCGGTGACACTGAATCGGGTATACTCGGCTCCATTCGGTTGGTGACGCTGAATCGGGTATACTTGACTCTAGTCGGTCGGTGACGCTGAATCGGGTATACTCAGCTCTAGTCGGTTGGTGACGCTGAATCGGGTATACTTAACTCTAGTCTGTCGGTGACGCTGAATCAGGTATACTCGATTCAAGTGACGCTGAATCGGGTATACTTAACTCTAGTCTGTCGGTGACGCTGAATCAGGTATACTCGATTCAAGTCGGTCGGTGACACTGAATCGGGTATACTCGGCTCCAGTCGGTCGGTGACGCTGAATCGGGTATACTCAGCTCTAGTCTGTCGGTGACGCTGAATCGTGTATACTCGGCTCCAACCGGTCGGTGACGCTGAATTGGGTATACTCGGCTTCAGTCGGTCGGTGACGCTGAATCGGGTATGGTCGGTGACGCTGAAACGGGTATACTCGGCTCCAGCCGGTCGGTGACGCAAGCGCAACGCCTTGATGTTACTGACCGTCTCACGTAGGGTACCTGGGTTACCCCTGCACGTGGCGACCATCGAACAGTTTAGAAGCACGTACAGTACCCGGCAATAAATATTGCACATTGACCTATTCGATCCTATTGATTTTATACAAAGAATAAAAATAATTATCAAAAGAAGCAAATCCTAATTGTTTTAACAGCTCCTAATAGATACCGGACTGTTTGTATTTCGTGCGACAGAGATAACGCTCTACGAAGCCGAAATTAGCCGATTGTCTCTTTCCAAAGGTCGATGTGCAATATTTATCGCCGGGTACTGTATTATGCCGCTGTCTCGTCGTCCTGCATGCAGGCTCAGCACAGCGGACTGTCTGTTAATCCCATGACAAAGAGGTGTTTATTAAATGACCCGTGGCCAGTTACAGCTGCTGTAACTGACCGCAGCTGTTGTGTTAGTCGCAGGACCTGATTCGTGAGGCGGCTATCAATTGTACTGGAGGGTGTCCTTACCCTGCCTGCACTCACCTTGGTCCACCCAAAGACTATGATGTTTCCTATGTGATGTGGGGCGAGCTTATTGCTGTTACAGTACCCGGCGATAAATATTGCACATCGACCTTTGGAAAGAGACAATCGGCTAATTTCGGCGTCGTAGAGCGTTATCTCTGTCGCACGAAATACAAACAGTCCGGTATCTATTAGGAGCTGTTAAAACAATTACGATTTGCTTCTTTTGATAATTATTTTTATTCTTTGTATAAAATACACCAATTTCCAAAGGTCGATGTGCAATATTTATCGCTGGGTACTGTAAGTGGTCAGAAGAATTTCCTAAAGGAAACTTTGGTCGAACCGGGGATTGTAAGACGGTCACCCATCCAGTGAATGGCTGCGGGAATGTAGTTTAACTTTGTGATTCCACAGATAAAATTGTTATTATGTAAGATTGTAAGTTGTAACTGTTCATATTTTTGTATTAAATTAATGATGATTATTAAATTGTATTAAATCATTTGTTTTTTGTATGTTTTGTAGTTTTATTTTATACAAATATGTTTAATAATACCTACTTAGTCTTACGAAGGGGCTTAAAGACGAAAGTTTGTGAGTGTGTTTGTATGTTTGTTACTTCTTAACGCACAAACGGCTGGACCAATTGTGATAAAATTTGGTATGGAGGTAGCTGACACCCAAGATTAACACATGGTTACTGTTTATACCGATATTCCCACGAGATCCAAACGTATGCGGATGAAACCGCGGAGCGCTGCTAGTATAATAATTATTATAAATGCGAAAGTTTGTGATGGATGGGATGTTCGTTACTCTTTAACGCAAAAACGAGTGAATGGATTTTGATGAAATTTGGCACACATCATAAAATACTTTTATCCCGGTAGTATGTTCCCGTAAGATAATACCTCCAAGCGGATGAAGCCGCTGGCAAAACCTAGTTTGATTATTAAAAAAAACCGGTCAAGTGCGAGTCAGACTCGCGAACCGAGGGTTCCGTAGTTTATACTTATAGGTATGTAAATAGTTTATTACAGGCTTTTTTTAAGGCTAGGTCGACCGCCTATAGTGGCGCCCTCATCGTTTGTTTGGTTATTTCTTTTATATTAGAATGAAAAGGCAGAAAATAAGCACGTTAAGTTGTGCTCCACAAGATTATACGTTAAACATAATATATACAGTAAAACGGGGTGAATCGGATCGAAACTTTAAAATAGATTTGAACGTTAAAATAATAAAGTTTGTTGCTAACAAGAGCACTTCATCTTTAATTATAAAACAGTAAACACATTCTGGCAACAAACTATATTATTTCAACGTTAAAATCCATTTTAAAGATTCGTCCCGATTCACCCCTGCATCCCGATTCACCCCGTTTTACGGTACCTACCTAATATACCTATTAAACAATGAGCTCCACGTTATGTTGATAACTTATATCACCTGTAAAAGTAAGATCGGAAATAATATACAGGATGTGAATTATTTATTAGCTGTATTATACGAATCGGTTATAACTACGTAATCATTAATTGGAGGTTGATCGGTAAGTAATCACTTTCACACGATTTGATGTAGGTAGTTAGTTCTTTATTTGTCCACGAAAATAACAAAAATGGAAGCGCTAAGGTAGCCTGAGAAATTCAAATTTTCTTACGTTTTTTGCAATTTGCTGGTCAGTATTAAGTTGTACGTCGATCAAAATATGATTCGCGGCCGTAACAAATATGTATTTACAGAATCATAATCATTAAAATCAGTAATACAACTTGTTAGGTTAGTATAATCCCAAAATGTCAAGATTGTCATTCTGTGGGATTACTTGGTCTTAGAGAGTTGTGTTGATGACTTTTATGATTATAATTCTGTGAATACATATTTGTTACGGCCGCGAATCATAATCAAAATTGCTCTATCACGTCAGGGCCGCAGGGTTTCGAGATATCCTAACCTAAAAGTGCAAAAAATACCGTTTTTTCTCATTTTTGAGGTTATGTAGCACAGCCGATCCTATTTTCTTTTAATAAAAAATATTAATAGCATCTCAAAGGACTAGTCTTCCTCTTTAAAATGACGTTGAGTTTACTCAAATATCTTTTTTTTTTGCTCAGAAATTGCATTTTGAAATTTTCCAATAGACTCTATGTGTATGAATTTTCAAACGTAGAACAATCCACGTACACGAAAATTTCAAAATGCGAATTCAAAATGCGATATGCCAGATTCGAATTCAGAGCGTCAAAATCCTTCGGAAAAGTATAGTCTGGTTTCTGGGTAAAATTTTGTCGGCCTGTGTTACTATACTACTATGTAAACCTACTTACCCCGCATAATTAGAAGTATGAACATATTATGTAACGCGCTAATTAGTGCAGTCACCTGACCGCGTTGCTCTAACCTGGTTAAATGTAACTCGAAACACGCGGCGAGCGAAACTTGTGACTTTTCCTTATTTCTTTAGAGATTTTACGGTACACAGTTTGTAGTAGCTACGCTGAAAAGCATTTCAGGCTATTCCAATATTTCTCAGAAGTGTAACTCGAAACACGCGACGAGCGAAAATTGTGACTAGGTACCTTATTTCTTCAGAGATTTTACGGTACACATTTTGTAGTAAATACGCTGAAAAGCATTTCAGGCTATTCTGATACCTCTCAGAAGTTTTCATTTGTTATGTTTGATTGTGTACCAAAGTTTCTCTCTCTTTTTTGCATTCATTTTATTTTACCTCTTATTTTTTCGTGAGGTAGCCCATTGGTAGGTACTAATACTAACTACCATCCAAATCAGCGTATCGCAGTCCACTGCTGCACCTTCGGTGGTCCGTCCATCTAGCTGGGGGGCGTCGTTCGACAGACATGGCCAGCCTAATTTTTAACATGAATGATGTAAACAAGACTTTGTAACCATATTATTTTGATTTAAAACAGTGTCCATGGAGTTTCTTGCCCGTTCTTCTCCATAGGTACCTACGCTTTGGAATGGGCAACTAGCTTCATCTTTCTGACTGACCGACCCCTTGACAATTTAAAAGAAATAAATGCTTTGAGTTTGTCGTTTGATAGGGCGCTAGCTACGCCCAGGCTTTAGATTAACCGATATCACTATAGGCCGACCGCTTAACTGAGACGTTACCTGCTGGCGTCGCATACTCTGGCAGAGTGTGCCGCTTGGGAGGAGCCGCGCCGTGCCCTCATCTCAGAAGTAGGCAGTGACCTCTCGCTGCCGGCCGTGGTCGAGTCGATGGTCGGCAGCGAAGAGTCCTGGGACGCGGTGGTTTCCTTCTGCGAAACGGTCGTCTCGCAGAAGGAGGCTGCGGAAAGGGAGAGGGAGATCTCGTCCACTCACCCGGCCCACAGCAGGCGCACTGGGCGTCGGCGGAGGGCGGACAACGCCCTCTTCCAGCCCCCCTACGTAACACACACACACACATACAAACACACCCCCACACACACACACACCCCCACACACACACTCACACACACACACGCCCACACACATATCGTATAGGGTCTTAGCATTATGCTGAGCGTTGGCCGTTTTGCGTAGATGTGACGCATACTCTCTCCCAAATTGTTACTTTGTTTTTCTGTTATTTGTGTTTTTTTTTATTTTTATGCGTCATGTTTGCCGCAAATAAACGTATTTTCTTTCTTTTCTTTCTTTCTTTCTTTCTTACACACACACCCACACACCCCCACACCCCCCCCCCACACACACACTACTAACTACTACTTTACTTAAAAAATCTATACATTTCAGCGTATTCCTTGTAGCATCAGTCCCCGGCTCCCACTTTGACCAAGACTGGGGCATGACGCGGGTGGGCGCGTTGCTGAGGCAGCACTGCTGTGTGCCGGCGCAGGGCTCCCGGCTGTGGCCGCTCGTGGCGCAGGCCAGCAGCATCGGCAGCTATGGGAAGGAACCCAAGGTTAGTGCCCACTGTCGCCGCAGGAGGCGCCCCGGGCGGCGGGAGTGGAGATTCAAACTCAAACTCCAAACTCAACTCAAACTCAAAATCTCAAACTCAAACTCAACTCAAACTCCAAACTCAACTCAACTCAAACTCAAAGTCCTCAAACTCAACTCAAACTCAAACTCCAAACTCAACTCAATTCAAACTCAAACTCAATGTCCTCAAACTCAAACTCAACTCAAACTTCAAACTCAACTTAAACTCAAACTCCTCAAACAGCATTTATTTCAATTAAACCATTTACAGGCACTTTTGAATTGTCAAAAAGTCGGTCAGTCAGAAAATATGAAGCTAGTTGCCCATTCTAAAGCGTAGGTACCTATGGAGAAGAACGGGCAAGAAACTCCATGGACACTCTTTTAAATTATATTTTTACAAAACCGACTCCCGGCCGCCATAGGCGCGAGCTTGCGGACGGTAAGGACCAGCCGGTCGATTCTGTAAAAATCTCACCGTGAAAACTTAGGTGAAGTGAGTTTGTTTTTGCTAGGAATTGACACTATTGACAGCTCACTCCACGCTCACTTCACCTAAGTTTTCACGGTGAGATGGTTACAGAATCGCACTGCAGGCGCGGGTCGGCGGCCCGTTGTATTCCACGCACGCCTCAAAGAGATGTCAGCACTAACTGACGAGGTCCTCTAGGGCCGATGCCTGCCAGGGTCGCGGGTTGTTCGAAAGACTTACCGTGGCCCCTGGCACAGGCAACTGAAGGAACACGGGTGGGTTTTAGTCAGTAAAAGTCTGACACACCCTTCCGCTCCGCCCAGAGGGGAGAAGTTAAAAAAAAATAGAAAAGTTGGTACCTACTTATGATGAAAGAAAATAAAAAAGCGGTTTTACGAACACCGGTTTTTAGAAAACCGGTTTTGCCTTAACTGGCTCCCGTAAAAACGGTTTTAGGCTTGAGCATGACGCGGGTAGTTTCATATTTGAGACAGCATTGTAGTCTGTCTGCTGACGACACCAGACATGCTTGGCAGGATTTTTGAATGCATGAAGAAGCCTCCTCAGCCCTCAGCCCCAGTTATTCAACTGAACTCTCGCGCTCGGCGAATCCTGGACAGTCACACCAACACCTTATTTGACTGGCCAATTCTTCCTTTGTGGTGGTAGGGCTAACGCCCGCTTGGTTTGCGACCAGCCTCCCATCGGAGTCCGGCGTCAAGTAGCCTGCTGTGTTTCGTTGATGCGTGGGAGTTCCAGTGCCTTAGGTATCTTCTGGGCACGCTCGTTACATCATAGACCTCATCCATCGCTTTCCATCAGGCGTGATTGTGGTCAAGAGCGGGCCCATTCTGCAAAAAAAAAGGCCTCACGTAGCGCAAGCGAGCAGTATCGGCAGCTATAAAATCCTTCATTAAACCGGTTTTTGGTGAAACACGTTTTCGCGAAAACCGGTTTTAGTGCGTGATATGTAAAGCTCACATTCCAACGCTGGACAAGTCAAATTGTGTCGGTGTGCAATGTCCTAACACTGCTTTTTGTTCCACAGTTATGGTTGACCGGTGACTTCCTTCACAACTTCACTAAAATTAAGAATCAATCGCAACTGTTATCCAGTCCGCCTGAATTGAAGATTGTATACCCTTCATTAGGTAAGATTTTCTGATTAATTTCATCTGCCTAGTTTTGGTTAAATCCTAACTAATATTATAAATCCGAAAGTAAGTTTGTTTGTTACCTTATCACGCCTAAACCACTGAACTAATGCATCCTGAAATTTTGCATATACGTTGTCAGGTGTACAGAAACGGACATAGGGTACATTTCATCCCGAAAAAAATTGCTGTTCCCGAGGAAAACAACAATAACGTTATTATGATAATAGATGGCGCCACGTGTCTTTCGAATCAAAAACAGGATAACGTCTGTCGGGTCAGCTAGTATAATATATAGTAAAAAAAAAACACTTTTATTCAATGTATTGGACTCGTCAAAATAAATCATATGAGTCCAAACTCGAGGGGTTAACTAGTAGCCACTGAAGAGTTCCACCATCCACCTCCTGGCTCCATCATCAGATCAGCTCCAAGATACCAAATTTTAGTTTTATCATCCGAACTGCATACACACACAAAGTTTCATTTCATTGACAATATAATATATTATTTATTTTGTTATATTTTAATTCTATTATCAACAGAAAACGTGCGACAATCTCACGACAATCTTTTGGGAGGTGGATGTCTACCATACGCTGCGGACGCGCACGCGAAGCAGCCGTGGCTCAACGATTTCTTATAGTAAGTATTATTTTGCTAGTAGTAAAGTTCATGCCGATGAAGTGGTTACGTATGTGATAAAAATAATAGATGATATGTTCGATAACACAGGCCGACAACATTTTTACCCAGAAACCAGACTGTACTTTTCCGAAGGATTTTGACGCGCTGAATTCGAATCTGGAATCCTCAAAATTTCTCTATCACGTCAGGGTTTCGAGATATCCTAACCTAAAAGTGCAAAAAATACAGTTTTATCTCATTTTTGAGGTTATGTAGCACGGCCGATCCTATTTTCTTTCAAAAATTATTAATAGCATCTCAAAGGACTAGTCTTCCTCTTTAAAATGACGTTGAGTTTAATCAAATATCTTTTTTTTTCGCTGAGATATCGCATTTTGAAATTTTCGTGTACGTGGATTGTTCTACGTTTGAGAATTCATACACATACAGTCTATTGGAAAATTTCAAAATGCGATATCTCAGCGAAAAAAAAAAGATTCAGCACGTCAAAATCCTTCGGAAAAGTATAGTCTGGTTTCTGGGAAAGAGTGTTCGTCAAATTTTGTCGGCCTGTGTAATTAGTTATAATGACCAAGTCCACATACATAAAAAAAAACACTTATAAAATTAATAACGGACGGTGAAAGTCTGTAGGTACACGGAATATTCATGCGATATAATTATGTAAGAAAAAATATATTTTCCATTTACATAAAACAAACCAACTGACGTGACAGGTGACCACAGAGCATCAACCATAGAGTAATAGTAACTAAAAAGGTACCAACGCTACAATGCGTGCCACGAAAGATGAGACTTGACACACCACGTGGTTTGACTTGCGCAGAACACGATTTCAGGTATCTTTAGCGGTATGAGGTCTGAGTGCGGGACGGGACCGGACGTCATAGGGGCGGCGGAAAGAGCGGGGGAGGCGGGGTCAAGTCTCATCTTTCGTGGCACGCATTGTACACCGATATTTGAGCTTTACGGATATACGGTGTGTATAGTATTATGTCATAAAGCGACGCGTGCTTTACTTGTGGTCATCAAGTGAGAAAACACGCCTGTGAATGTGTGTGGTTTCATTTAATCCTTTTTTTTTCCAGCCAATGGCAAGCAAAATCCTCTAATCGGAATAAAGCCATGCCTCACATAAAGTCATATACACGGTATTCAAACGACAAAGCTGCATACTACCTGTTGACGTCTGCGAATGTCAGCAAGGCTGCGTGGGGCCAGCTCAATAAGGGTAATGGGGCTCTCAGGATCATGAGTTACGAAGCCGGAGTGATGTTCTTGCCTCAGTTTGTGGTAAGTTCCCTAAATTTTGTCTTAAGCGACGCTGACAACCAGCGCACCTCCTCCTCCTATAATGCGCACAGCAAAAGAGTGGAAATCTCAACCTGCGTTTGTGTTTCCGAGTGCATACAACCCGAATCTCTTCAAAGTAAGAGTGAACAGGCTTCTTCTGGATAAGCTCAAACCATCGTAGACTTTGTCTCTGTCACCTCTGAACTAGACTAGAGTCAAGTGCAAAGCCATTTCAAATAAAAAACAAAAAATTACTAACTTGATATTTCAATTTTATTAATATTATTGTTACAGATCAAAGAAGACTTCTTCCCGCTGCAGCAAAATGCTAAAAACCGTCTAGTAATCCCTTATGACTTACCACCAATCAAATATACACCAGAAATGTCAGTCTGGGTGCAGGACTACCTCAGGTAGCCTCAAAAGAAGTAACCTGCATAACATCTCGCCTGCATTCCCGTGTATCGGTGACGCTGAATCGGGTATGCTCGGCTCCAATCGGTCGGTGACGCTGAATCAGGTATACTCACCTCTAGTCTGTCGGTGACGCTGACTCGGGTATACTTGACCCCAGTCGGTGACGCTGATTCGGGTATGGTCGGTGACGCTGAATCGGGTATGGTCGGTGACACTGTATCGGGTATGGTCGGTGACGCTGAATCGGGTATGGTTGGTGACGCTGAATCAGGTATACTCGATTCAAGTCGGTCGGTGACACTGAATCGGGTATACTCGGCTCCATTCGGTTGGTGACGCTGAATCGGGTATACTTGACTCTAGTCGGTCGGTGACGCTGAATCGGGTATACTCAGCTCTAGTCGGTTGGTGACGCTGAATCGGGTATACTTAACTCTAGTCTGTCGGTGACGCTGAATCAGGTATACTCGATTCAAGTGACGCTGAATCGGGTATACTTAACTCTAGTCTGTCGGTGACGCTGAATCAGGTATACTCGATTCAAGTCGGTCGGTGACACTGAATCGGGTATACTCGGCTCCAGTCGGTCGGTGACGCTGAATCGGGTATACTCAGCTCTAGTCTGTCGGTGACGCTGAATCGTGTATACTCGGCTCCAACCGGTCGGTGACGCTGAATTGGGTATACTCGGCTTCAGTCGGTCGGTGACGCTGAATCGGGTATGGTCGGTGACGCTGAAACGGGTATACTCGGCTCCAGCCGGTCGGTGACGCAAGCGCAACGCCTTGATGTTACTGACCGTCTCACGTAGGGTACCTGGGTTACCCCTGCACGTGGCGACCATCGAACAGTTTAGAAGCACGTACAGTACCCGGCAATAAATATTGCACATTGACCTATTCGATCCTATTGATTTTATACAAAGAATAAAAATAATTATCAAAAGAAGCAAATCCTAATTGTTTTAACAGCTCCTAATAGATACCGGACTGTTTGTATTTCGTGCGACAGAGATAACGCTCTACGAAGCCGAAATTAGCCGATTGTCTCTTTCCAAAGGTCGATGTGCAATATTTATCGCCGGGTACTGTATTATGCCGCTGTCTCGTCGTCCTGCATGCAGGCTCAGCACAGCGGACTGTCTGTTAATCCCATGACAAAGAGGTGTTTATTAAATGACCCGTGGCCAGTTACAGCTGCTGTAACTGACCGCAGCTGTTGTGTTAGTCGCAGGACCTGATTCGTGAGGCGGCTATCAATTGTACTGGAGGGTGTCCTTACCCTGCCTGCACTCACCTTGGTCCACCCAAAGACTATGATGTTTCCTATGTGATGTGGGGCGAGCTTATTGCTGTTACAGTACCCGGCGATAAATATTGCACATCGACCTTTGGAAAGAGACAATCGGCTAATTTCGGCGTCGTAGAGCGTTATCTCTGTCGCACGAAATACAAACAGTCCGGTATCTATTAGGAGCTGTTAAAACAATTACGATTTGCTTCTTTTGATAATTATTTTTATTCTTTGTATAAAATACACCAATTTCCAAAGGTCGATGTGCAATATTTATCGCTGGGTACTGTAAGTGGTCAGAAGAATTTCCTAAAGGAAACTTTGGTCGAACCGGGGATTGTAAGACGGTCACCCATCCAGTGAATGGCTGCGGGAATGTAGTTTAACTTTGTGATTCCACAGATAAAATTGTTATTATGTAAGATTGTAAGTTGTAACTGTTCATATTTTTGTATTAAATTAATGATGATTATTAAATTGTATTAAATCATTTGTTTTTTGTATGTTTTGTAGTTTTATTTTATACAAATATGTTTAATAATACCTACTTAGTCTTACGAAGGGGCTTAAAGACGAAAGTTTGTGAGTGTGTTTGTATGTTTGTTACTTCTTAACGCACAAACGGCTGGACCAATTGTGATAAAATTTGGTATGGAGGTAGCTGACACCCAAGATTAACACATGGTTACTGTTTATACCGATATTCCCACGAGATCCAAACGTATGCGGATGAAACCGCGGAGCGCTGCTAGTATAATAATTATTATAAATGCGAAAGTTTGTGATGGATGGGATGTTCGTTACTCTTTAACGCAAAAACGAGTGAATGGATTTTGATGAAATTTGGCACACATCATAAAATACTTTTATCCCGGTAGTATGTTCCCGTAAGATAATACCTCCAAGCGGATGAAGCCGCTGGCAAAACCTAGTTTGATTATTAAAAAAAACCGGTCAAGTGCGAGTCAGACTCGCGAACCGAGGGTTCCGTAGTTTATACTTATAGGTATGTAAATAGTTTATTACAGGCTTTTTTTAAGGCTAGGTCGACCGCCTATAGTGGCGCCCTCATCGTTTGTTTGGTTATTTCTTTTATATTAGAATGAAAAGGCAGAAAATAAGCACGTTAAGTTGTGCTCCACAAGATTATACGTTAAACATAATATATACAGTAAAACGGGGTGAATCGGATCGAAACTTTAAAATAGATTTGAACGTTAAAATAATAAAGTTTGTTGCTAACAAGAGCACTTCATCTTTAATTATAAAACAGTAAACACATTCTGGCAACAAACTATATTATTTCAACGTTAAAATCCATTTTAAAGATTCGTCCCGATTCACCCCTGCATCCCGATTCACCCCGTTTTACGGTACCTACCTAATATACCTATTAAACAATGAGCTCCACGTTATGTTGATAACTTATATCACCTGTAAAAGTAAGATCGGAAATAATATACAGGATGTGAATTATTTATTAGCTGTATTATACGAATCGGTTATAACTACGTAATCATTAATTGGAGGTTGATCGGTAAGTAATCACTTTCACACGATTTGATGTAGGTAGTTAGTTCTTTATTTGTCCACGAAAATAACAAAAATGGAAGCGCTAAGGTAGCCTGAGAAATTCAAATTTTCTTACGTTTTTTGCAATTTGCTGGTCAGTATTAAGTTGTACGTCGATCAAAATATGATTCGCGGCCGTAACAAATATGTATTTACAGAATCATAATCATTAAAATCAGTAATACAACTTGTTAGGTTAGTATAATCCCAAAATGTCAAGATTGTCATTCTGTGGGATTACTTGGTCTTAGAGAGTTGTGTTGATGACTTTTATGATTATAATTCTGTGAATACATATTTGTTACGGCCGCGAATCATAATCAAAATTGCTCTATCACGTCAGGGCCGCAGGGTTTCGAGATATCCTAACCTAAAAGTGCAAAAAATACCGTTTTTTCTCATTTTTGAGGTTATGTAGCACAGCCGATCCTATTTTCTTTTAATAAAAAATATTAATAGCATCTCAAAGGACTAGTCTTCCTCTTTAAAATGACGTTGAGTTTACTCAAATATCTTTTTTTTTTGCTCAGAAATTGCATTTTGAAATTTTCCAATAGACTCTATGTGTATGAATTTTCAAACGTAGAACAATCCACGTACACGAAAATTTCAAAATGCGAATTCAAAATGCGATATGCCAGATTCGAATTCAGAGCGTCAAAATCCTTCGGAAAAGTATAGTCTGGTTTCTGGGTAAAATTTTGTCGGCCTGTGTTACTATACTACTATGTAAACCTACTTACCCCGCATAATTAGAAGTATGAACATATTATGTAACGCGCTAATTAGTGCAGTCACCTGACCGCGTTGCTCTAACCTGGTTAAATGTAACTCGAAACACGCGGCGAGCGAAACTTGTGACTTTTCCTTATTTCTTTAGAGATTTTACGGTACACAGTTTGTAGTAGCTACGCTGAAAAGCATTTCAGGCTATTCCAATATTTCTCAGAAGTGTAACTCGAAACACGCGACGAGCGAAAATTGTGACTAGGTACCTTATTTCTTCAGAGATTTTACGGTACACATTTTGTAGTAAATACGCTGAAAAGCATTTCAGGCTATTCTGATACCTCTCAGAAGTTTTCATTTGTTATGTTTGATTGTGTACCAAAGTTTCTCTCTCTTTTTTGCATTCATTTTATTTTACCTCTTATTTTTTCGTGAGGTAGCCCATTGGTAGGTACTAATACTAACTACCATCCAAATCAGCGTATCGCAGTCCACTGCTGCACCTTCGGTGGTCCGTCCATCTAGCTGGGGGGCGTCGTTCGACAGACATGGCCAGCCTAATTTTTAACATGAATGATGTAAACAAGACTTTGTAACCATATTATTTTGATTTAAAACAGTGTCCATGGAGTTTCTTGCCCGTTCTTCTCCATAGGTACCTACGCTTTGGAATGGGCAACTAGCTTCATCTTTCTGACTGACCGACCCCTTGACAATTTAAAAGAAATAAATGCTTTGAGTTTGTCGTTTGATAGGGCGCTAGCTACGCCCAGGCTTTAGATTAACCGATATCACTATAGGCCGACCGCTTAACTGAGACGTTACCTGCTGGCGTCGCATACTCTGGCAGAGTGTGCCGCTTGGGAGGAGCCGCGCCGTGCCCTCATCTCAGAAGTAGGCAGTGACCTCTCGCTGCCGGCCGTGGTCGAGTCGATGGTCGGCAGCGAAGAGTCCTGGGACGCGGTGGTTTCCTTCTGCGAAACGGTCGTCTCGCAGAAGGAGGCTGCGGAAAGGGAGAGGGAGATCTCGTCCACTCACCCGGCCCACAGCAGGCGCACTGGGCGTCGGCGGAGGGCGGACAACGCCCTCTTCCAGCCCCCCTAAATGGATCCAGGGGCGACGGACTCGGGGACGTCCGTCGCCCCCACACATCAGGACCCGAGGTGGCGGCGCGTAGTGTTCCACGCGCGCCCCTCTTAGACGTCGCGGGGGAGTCAAACATCTCACTCCCCCCCTGACCAGACGAGGCCCGCTGTGGCGGGCCGGCACCAGTCGGGGGTGGCGGAAGGATCGTACGTTCCCGCGGCGTAGGTGTGAGATGGAACACCGGGGTGGTTTTTAGTCAGTAAGAGTCTGACAGACCCCGCCGCCCGCCTCAGGGCGGCGGACATCCATGAGGATTATCCACCCCGGGAACAAAAAAAAAAGGTAGCTGTTCGGTGCGGGAGGGGGGATAGTTGTCACAAGTTGACGAATCATCGAGCTCTCGCATCACGTAACCACACCCTCCCCGGACCGCGCTGCTGCCTCAGGCATCGTCTCAGTTAAGCGGTCGGCCTAATAGCCGCTTTCATTACGAACATTATCATCTGCCTAGCCTTCTCCCAACTGTTGGGGTCGACTTCCAGTCTAACCGGATACAGCTGAATACCAGTATTTTACATGGAGCGACTGCTTTTGACCTGTCAGTCTGGGGAACACGAAACTCTTCGAGTTTCTTCAGGTAGGTAGGTAATAATTAGTAAAAAATATAATTAGTCGTTAAACAATCAAATAGCGAACTGATTAGCACACAAGATGCGTTCGCGATTAATTTGCCAAAACTGTAAACAAATATGACTTTATGGAAAAATAACTTTAATACTTACTCAATAAAGTTCAATTTACCCTGAGCCACCCTGTATAAACGGTTAATTAAGAATAAAGTAAATTATACCTACCTAATATACGACCATGATTTTAGCCCAAGAAATTGTAACAGGTTACTAGAAAAGTAAATACAAGAAGTTCAAGTTAAAGTGAGCACTTTTACAAAGGTAAATATACATACGGCAACCGGAGTAACAAATTGAATGACAGTGGGCTAGCCATGACGATATTTTTTAGTCCAAAATAATCTACTATTGCCCAAATGATGAATGGTCGTGCCTGTCATCATGACATACGGTGCCGAAACGTGGACACTGATGGTCGGGCTGGTCCATAAATTCAAGGTATGGAGCGAGCTATGCTCGGAGTCTTTTTGAAGGATAAAATCAGGAACGAAATTATCCGGAAAAGAGCCGGAGACTTAGCTTGCAGAGCATGCAAGCTGAATTGTCAGTGGGCTGGCCATGTTTGTCGAAGGACCGATGGCCGGTGGTGCAGACGAGTCCTGGAGTGGAGACCACGTATCGGCAAGCGTAGTGTGGGACGCCCCCCAGCTAGATGGACGGACGACCTTAAGAAGGTGGCTGGGACAGACTGGATGCGGAAGGCGGAGGACAGGGTGCTGTGGCGCAGCCTGGGAGAGGCCTATGTCCAGCAGTGGACTGCGATGGGCTGAGTTGATTGATTGATTGACAAACGCCGAACGCCAAGTACGGTCATTACACAACGAAGGGTACAGAC
Organism: Luperina testacea; assembly: GCA_927399505.1. Lineage (NCBI taxonomy): Eukaryota > Metazoa > Arthropoda > Insecta > Lepidoptera > Noctuidae > Luperina > Luperina testacea. Next base: position 7,062,949 of record OV656785.1, on the reverse strand, counting down.
GCCAGCACATCAAGCTACTATATCTGTCAAATTTCTTTAATAGATTTTCAAGTTTATCGGTAAAGCATAAGGTTCAAAGTTGATTGGGAAAATTTTACAGTTTCGGGTAGCTTGATGTGCTGGCGTCTGTACGTACAGTAGCCAACTGCATATACACACGTTAAAGGTGTTTAAGGATCGGGGTTAAAATAATTTATTGCCCTATTGAAATTTAATAAAAAATCTCAGATTGATTAAATAAAATGTTTGTAGATCGCCGAAGTACGGTCAGCATCAAAAGTCGATTAACACTTCAGTTTTTTTAATCTCAGTTATTGAGCAAAATATTTGTTCGAAATTGCAGCAGAAGTATAATGCGATTTTGAACAAATATATTTTGCTCAATAACTGAGATTTAAAAAACTGTAGGGTTGATATTTTGCTCAATAACCGAGATTAAAAAAACTTAAGTGTTAATCGACTTTTGATGCTGACTGTACCTACTGCGCTTTTGTCATGTTCGTGAACGGGCGCCGTCGGTTGAGACTGGTCATCTCTTAACTGCCAAGGCTTATTTTTAATCTTATATTTTGAATGGTTTCTTCATTTGAGTTTTTTTTTGTGCTCACATATAGAAGCAACAAGAATAATATACCCAGGATTTTGAAATTTATCTTGATTTAAAAGAGTGTCCATGGAGTTTCTTGCCCGTTCTTCTCCATAGAGATCTGTGTTTTGGAATGGGCAACTAGCTTCAAGTTGCTGACTAATTGACCGACTATTTAATTTAGACATTTCAAGAGTGCCTGTACATGGTTTAATTGAAATAAATGCTTTGAGTTTGAGTTTTGAAATAATAAAGACTTTTCATGATTTTTGGATATGCTGGATTTTTCACCTTAATCCTGACATTAATTAATTGCGTAAAATAAACTGAATCTGCATTTCCACGGGAACACAATTGCAGACGCCTAATTTTTTAACAAAACACCGACTTGTTTTTGTTTTTTTTTGTAAAAAAATTTGCCTTCTGGAATTTTCCTGTGTACTACAATTTCGCTGCGATCTTCGCCCATCCATCAACTCGTTACGTCGCGGTCTATTGGGCCTCTTACTGCATAAGTGTATATGTATGTGCTCGTTTCATAATTGTAACGCATTTTCCGTCTGTCTGTCAAACAGTGAGGGTGCATTTGCCGTTTCAAAAATGAGGGTGAGTTTTTATGTGTAGTATATGTAAATAATTGAGAAGGTTTTGTGTTATAGCAGTTTTGTGTGTTTATTTTGTTACATAGTGACTTTTTCTTAACTGATTCTTTTTTTTTATTATTAATCATAATTTTGTTACTTATTCAAATAATATTTCATTTTAAATTTATGCTTAATCAGAAGCACGTTAAGCCGTTGATCCCGGCTGTCATTTCTGCATTTTTGACAGTCGTTACGGGTCGTCAAAAGCCTTTACAGTTTTATTTGTTTACTTTTTTATACAATATGTAACATGATTAACGCAAGACCTCATGCAACACAATTAGAGTGTTGAGTTAAAAGCATAATACGATAACCAAAACTTATTTTTTTGTGTTAACACTATATCTATGCATTTAAAAATGGAGTCTTATTGCTTTGTAATAAGATTAAATTTTTCTTTGGCTCAATCGGAAGTCAGTATGGTTTACCATAGGTAGGTACGTATACTAAAAAAAAAACTAGAAAAAAAATTATAGATATAACATATTTTTCTCTACGACGACGCACCGTTTTAAAGATATTAGCGAAATACTCAAAAGTGGGAACTTTTACTCCCCTCCCTAATTCGGGTCACCTCCTAGACGCGGGGACTTTTAGTATGTTTACTCCTTAAGTACCCTGAACAAATTTCTGAAGAAATCGCTTAGGGCCCAGCTCACGCACTCTACAACTGCTTTGTTAAGTGGACTATAGATTATTATTATTATCATTAGCCAGAGGTACCAGTCGGGGGTTGCGGAAGGATCGTACGTTCCCGCGACCCTCGGCGTAGGTGTGAGATGGAACACCGGGGTGGTTTTAGGCAGTAAGAGTCTGACAGACCCCGCCGCCTACCCCAGGGCGGCGGACATCCATGAGGATTTTCCACCACGGAAACAAAGGTAGCCAGAGGTAGCCATGGCTAACCGAAGTCGTCATGGCGTCCCAGTGTGTTAGCGTTCTAAAGCCTTTTATCATTATCTGCCTAGCCTTTTCCCAACTATGTTGGGGTCAGCTTCCAGTCTAACCGGATGCTGCTGAATACCAGTATTTTACATGAAGCGACTGCCTATCTGACCTCCAAGCTTAAGCTTAAGCTCTTAAGAGTAAACTAGTCGCGAGCGCGAACTCACTGGTGGTTATGGCCAAAAAGCACGCTGTCTCGCCTGGCTTCGTGTCCGACAGAGTTAGTATCAATAATCAGCAGTTAGACGCTAGTCTACACACACAACGTCTAGTTCTCACGCACAGAAACACCGTTCCGATCTATAGGCGCGTAAAAAAAATCGAAAAGTGCTTCCGAGAATCGAGTTTTATGAAAAAACCAACGCATAAATCATTTACAAATAAAGTTTTAAATTGAACTCTTCGTCGGTACGGATTTGGTTTTGGAAATTTTACAGTTCTTTTATTACTTATTTACACCCTAAGTTGTGTTAAAATTAGCAAGAAAAACGAATCTTTGTTGGCTTATACATTTTTAATGGCTTTTTATTTTAATATTCTGTTTCCGTACAGACAAAATTAATTATAAGTCAAAACGATATCATGTTTAACTGTGGATGCACAATGTCAAACAGTCGAGTAATACTCTCCCGAAATTTGTATGGAAAAAGTTAGTGGCACCTTAAGCCTTTCAGTCTGTGCTAAATAGATGTTATCTTTCTTTCTAATACGATACCCCATGGTAAGACAGGTGTTCCCCTATTTAAAGTAGTGTTATTTTGTTACAGTTGATATGTTTTTGGTGTTTTCTCCTGGCGACCGCTGTCCGTGCACAAATTAACGGTTACTACGCACCACAGACGTTTAGACAAGTAAGTTTTTTATTTATCAAAAAACTGTCTCTCTCTCTCTCTCTCTTTTTCTCTACTCTTACCTCTCTCTTTTTTTTTTGTTTTTTGTTGTTTTATTTTTGTTTTTTTTTTTTCTGTCCACGACGACTTCGTCCACGTACAAGTCCCTATCTTACTTCCTACCAATTTTTTATTTCTTATTAATATTATAAACTTAGTCTTATTTGAGGAAAACCCAAGCCATCTGGAGCTTATGATCCAAGCTTTAAGCAAGGAAAGTGCTCTGGTGGGATTGTCCATGAACACAACAAAAACAAAACTTTTGACCAATTCGGAGAAAAAACCAATACTTCTAGATTCTATCCCACTTGAATATGTTGATGAATACACATATCTTGGCCAAATAATATCACCAAAAGATCAAGTAACTAAGGAAGTCAACTCAAGGATAGCAAGTGGATGGAGAAAGTATTGGTCACTAAAAGAGGTCATGAAATCCAGAGACTTGGGAATGGCTGTAAAGAGGAAAGTTTTTAATATCTGCATACTACCCTGTATAACATACGGTTGCGAAACATGGGCATTGACAAAACAGCACAGAAATAAATTGCAATACTGCCAAAGAGCCATGGAACGGAGCATGACAAATATACGCAAAGCAGATCATGTAAGAAATGAACAATTGAGAGCAAGAACTAAACTACCAGACATCTTAACTAGGATTGACCAACAAAAATGGAGATGGACTGGCCACATGATGAGAGCAGATACAGAGAAATGGAGTAAAATAATAACTGACTGGTATCCAAGGGAAAGTAAACGCAGCAAGGGGAAACAGATAAGGAGATGGGATGATGAACTGAAACAAACAGCGGGCCCTAATTGGAGGAGAGTGGCTCGTGACAGAAAACAATGGAAGGAGCTAGAGGAGGCCTTTGCCAAAAGGCACACTGAATTAAGGGACATTTTGTAACAAATAAACAGAAGAGAAAAAGGAAATTCAGAATAAAGGGCATTAAAAAAAAAAAAAAAAAAAAAATTATAAACGCGAAAGTTTGTGGGAATGGATGGATGTTTGTTACTCTTTCACGCAAAAACTACGGAACGGATTTAAACGTGGCACACATAGTTTATAACCCGGAATTAACACACAAAATACTTTTTATCTCGATATTCCCACGGGATCGGGACTTATGCGGATGAAACCGCAGGGCTCTGTTAGTTTATGATAAAACATCTATCAATGAAAGAATTTTTGTAATCGGACTATAGAGATTACTATTAGGTAGGTAAGGTTAGGTACCTAATAGTAATCTCTAGAAGTCCGATTACCTACATAAATTCTGGAGGAGGTAATAATCGAAAGCACCTCCACGACAAACATCACCACTGCTCTCAAAACGGTGAAGGAAAACATCGCGAGGAAACCGGCATGTCCTAGAACCAAAAATTCGACGACATGTGACATGCGCGTTGTATAATTACGTACGATCCACTTCCTCTCACTGAGAGGAGGCCTGTGTCCCAGCAGTGGCAACATTATAGGCTAATTATGTATGATATACCTATCTACTATAATATAGGGCCTGCCCCCAAAGCGCAGTCACCATTATCTAATTATGAATCAATAATTACTCAAGCCAAATTAGATACTCGATGCACGCGACTGCCCGCCAACTATGTGGTTACAGTTCAACAACTATTTCGTGAACAGCGCAACGCTTGTAAGTGCTCCGATTAAGGGTTAAGCAACCGTTGCATAGGTTAAAAAATTGATGGGTAACCGATATGAATAAGTTAGTGGTCGGAAGTGGTTTTGTTGTGCGTAAGTGCTTGAAAATTGTATCGGTGTAAAGATGGTAGATTGTAATATAGGTACCCTAACTGCTAATAATAATTAGGGTTCCGTAATAAAATTGTAAAACGGAACCCTTATGGTGAGACCCAGTCTGTCACAGCTGGATATCTCAAGAGTTACTAATGTTATCAAGTTGAAATTTGGAATAGTTTTAGATGACGTTTGCCCAACTATTTTGCAAATAAGAAACAAATAAAAATATATAAATATACAGTGTGTTAGGTTAAACGAGGGACATATACTAAGGGAGTGTAGTACTCATGAAAATGAACAACTTTTAATATGGGGCTGACTCAAATGATGAAAAAAAAAAAACAGCTGTTCCCTACATTTTGTCCAGTTATGCGAACAGAAAATGTATAGAGAGGCTGGTTTTATTTTCTCGATTTCAGTGTTGGTCTCTTAGTAAAAGTTGTTCATTTTCATGAGTACTACACTCTCTTAAAGTACGTCCCTCGTTTAACCTAACACACTGTATATTCACACTTTTTCAGAAATCATCAATAAGTGACATTAGTTCCACTATCGGTCAAGAGATGGCGCTGACCTAAAACTGCAATATTCAACCTTGTAGTGCGCCTGCGCAGTGTTAAAATTCTCTGAAGAATATAATAGGCCTCGCTGATGAAAAAACATATTATTATGATGGTACGGAACCCTCGGTGCGCGAATCCGACTCGCTCTAGACCGGTTTTGTATTTAATTTCACATCATACTTATCTTTTAACTGGTCATTAATTAATTATGCACCACCTTGTATGTTCAGGTCGAGCCAGTCCTCTTCAAACCCTTGGACAGACCTTGGAACCAAAAGATTCCTGTAAGCATACGTTATATTCGCGTCTTATGACCTATGGATAGTGATATGACCTGTCCTAGCAATAATATGCCTAACACTCTTTGCTTGTATCGGAACTAATTATTTTAAAAAAATGCTCATACATAGCATAATCAGATTATAATGTCCCCACTGCTGGGACCCAGGCGTCCTCTTTGTGAGAGGGATTGGGCCGTACTCCACCACTTCCTTTTTGGTTCTAGGACATGCCGGTTTCAATCTATGTTTTCCTTCAATACATTATTCCGTGATAAAACTATTAGCCAGTTATATACCTTATAACAACGTTGAATCTTGAAAAACATTGCCACTTTTGTAGCAATTTAATGCACCACACTCTAATGGTCGACATCCTAGCCCTTTCCAAACAATGTTGGTGTTGACTTCCAGTCTAACCGGATGCATCTGAATACCACTATTTTTCCACGGCAAATCGCGGCGGAGCGGACGGACCTCCGCGGCGCGATCTCACGGCGGCATGGAAAGAGCGACTGTCCCAACCCAGCGCAGGGCACGCCACGATAGCGGCGATAAGACCCCTCTTTGAGGAGTGGTTATAGGCGTCTTGGCGCCCTCACCTACCGCCTGACGTAGGTCGTCACCGTGCACGGATGTTTCGGGAAGTTGCTGCACATCATCAGGCGGGAGGAAACGCCCGGGTGTCACCATTGCCAGGATCGCCCAGAGGATACGGTGGAGCATACGGTGGAGGTCTGCCCCACTTGGGCAGAGCACCATCGTGTCCTCGTAGAGGCGATCGGCAGCGGCGGCCTATCAGACCTCCACAACACAGTCGCTGCGTACTACGATACCCCTTGGCAAGACTGGTTGTCAGATCAGACTTTCGGGCTTCTGACTACCCGTACTGACGTCTGTAAACGAGATTGATGTTTTTTTATATATGGAGGCTGGCATACCTAATGCCGCGCCATTTTGTTTAAGTTTTCGAGACATTAACGTTCAAAGTTGATATGGATGTCACGGGATCAACTTTTGAACTTTAATATCTCGGAAACGTGACGCTTTACGGGATTTGGTCCCGATATGTTTTCTGTTTGAATGAATGTGAGCTATCGATTTATATAAGTTGCATGCGTGACCGCCATTTTGAAAAAAAAAAGAAAAACAAAATGGCGCGGCAGTAGGTATGCCATGGATCTTCAAAGCCCTTTGTAGTGTATTTTTCCTTGATAGTTTGTTTGTTTCGCAGAATGATCCGTACCAGAGGGCGTTGTTTTCGCCAGCACCAAATGACGTCAATGCACAAAGCACTACGGTAGTGGATCCTTGGAGACCAGCCCCGGCCAACGACCAGTGGAAAGGAAACCAGGGTAAGAAATAAAAATTTGCTTCGAAGTAAAATATCTTAGACAACTAACTAGCTTCTGTCCGCGAATTCGACCGCATAAAATTTCGGTTCCGAGCCACCGCGTCGCATCCCATCGCCCGCGCGCGCTATTACTTCGTAAAGAAACTGGCATGTCCTAGAACCAAATTCGAAGACATCTACTGACCCGCACTGGGTCCGCGTGGTAGATTACAGCCCACTGTCCCAGCAGTGGAAACCTTATAGGCAGATAATGCTATATAGTGAACTTGCTTGTATAGTTTCAATTATACATACGTATTTTTTATTTTGGTATAGTTGTAGTAGGTTGCCAGATTTGCTTTAAGTTAGTAACGCCGGGGGGCGCATGGCGGGGAAAAAATACGATCGCGCTTCGATCTGATCTTTTGGAGATTTCGCGACATCGGAGCGGATGTGCTGACATGATAATGGCAAATGAAACCGTGTTGTTTTGTTTTCAGATCGCAACATTGCTTCTGGAGTAGGTCCTCTCCCAAAGGCTGAGCCATGGCGTCTACCGTACGGCGGACTGTCGAAGGAGCAGCAAGCATCTATACTGCATCATAAGCAGTCTTTGACTTCAGGTAAACAATTCTATTTAAATGCTCACTCTTGGGTTCGACCTTCTCTCTTAGAGTAGGTCAGTAAATGTCTCTCGTCCACTCACCCGGCCCGCAGCAGGCGCACCGGGCGTCGGCGGAGGGTGGACAACGCCCTCTTCCAGCCCCCCTAAATGGGTCCAGGGGCGACGGACTCGGGGACGTCCGTCGCCCGCACACATCAGGACCCGAGGTGGCGGCGCGTAGTGTTCCACGCGCCAGTCGGGGGTTGCGGAAGGATCGTACGTTCCCGCGACTCCCGGCGTAGGTGTGAGATGGAACACCGGGGTGGTTTCCAGTCAGTAAGAGTCTGTCAGACCCCGCCGTCCGCCCCAGGGCGGCGGACATCCATGAGGATTTTCCACCCCGGAAAAAAAAGGTCATTAAATGTCAGGTTTTTTTTAACATACAGGGTGCTAGGGACATCGAAGCTCAACCTGTTACCATGGATTCCGTACTGATAATGGAAAAGCCTGCGCTGAAATCTGTCGTCGGTTAAAAAAAAAATGCTGTTCAATAGAATAATGCAATACCTACGCAGGAGAGGGTTTTTAAGAGCAGGATACCCGTTGAAGCCGTGGGTGCTGGCTGGTTCGGTGACACGCCGCTAAAGCTTGCGGGAGTGATGATGATGACGTCACGCTGAAGAAGGTGCACGAAGGCTGCGCTGACGTTCATACTCGGGGTCACCAGTATGGAGGTATGAGAAACAGGGTGTAAGGTTCACTCAACTTCCATAGAAAAGGGAGGATCCTCAGACGGGTGTCGTGTCTGGCGAGCAACTGCCCGATGATTCATGTCGGGTTGTTGCATGTATGCTAGTTGCGCGGTAAACTCTGCTTGCGCGATGCAGGATTTTGCGTGATGTCAGTATGACGCGTAGTTCGCATGTGGCGTTGTAGATACCGCTACACATCGATGTATGCTACCCTGTATAGTTTATAACCTGGATTAACACACAGGATACTTTTTATCTCAGTATTACGCTCCATACATTTTGACCGTGTAGGTATTGCACTTGAGATGTCAGTATCGATTTACATAGGCTACATGCGAGGCCGCCATTTTGAAAAAAAAAAACAAAATGGCGGATAGGTAGGGTATGCCAGGCTCCATATAAAAATCTTCAATCCCTTTTGTCTCCTTTCTAGATGGTGCTTTTCGCTTCGAGTATGCCTCAGACAATGGCCTAGCAGCTGGAGAGCAGATAGAACCGGACGGCTCCAGGGTCGGCGCCTACCAGTACAAAGACCCCAGTGGACAGCTGGTGAAGCTCAAGTACAGGGCTGGCAAGGATGGCTTCCAGGTAAATAATAATAATGTAGTGTAGTGTGTAATGTGTAATATAGTATGTATGTAATAACCTATTTATGTATTTATGTACCTAGTTTTAATAGATTTTTTTTATCATTATTCCTCTCAATCAAAGCACCTGCCATCCAATCTCTTCACCGTCCTTTGTTGACTGGTAGAGAATGCCTAAGGCATTAAGTCCGGTCAGCGGGATTGTCCGAAAGGGTTACAGCTGGCCCGGAACATAGAGGGTTAAGGAAGGAACACGGGTGGGTTTTAGTCAGTAAAAGTCTGACACTCCCTTCCGCTCCACCCAGAGCGGGAGGGGTCATTTGATGATTTCCCATCCTGAAAAAAAAGGCATTAAGTCCGCCTTTGCACATTTTTGTGCGAAAAGTTTAAATAAATAAATTTCGCTCTCAAACTACAGGAAAAACTTACTCTATGTCCAGTACAAATTAATAAAGAGTTTGATGGTTGTACAGTGCGTGCCACGTAAGAAGAGACTTGACCCCGCCTCCCCCGCCTCCTTCCGCTGCCCCTATGACGTCCGGTCCCGTCCCGCACTTAGACCTCATACCGCTAAAGATACCTAAAATCGTATTCTGCGCATGTCAGACCACGTGGTGTGTCAAGTCTCATCTTACGTGGCACGCACTGTACAGCAGGACGTAATTGATGATCTACCAACTCCCAAACTAAGTCGAGCTAGTATTTTGGGAGTTCTTAAGGCGAAAGCGCCAGGGTATCCCGCGAAATTCATTTTGTTTACATTTTTTGCAACTTGCTGTTCAGTATTAAGTTGTACGTCCAGTGTTGCCACACGCCAGATCGAGAAATCTGGATAGAACGGTCGAAAAATCTGTACAAAATCTGTATGAACACAAAACGCTAAAATCTGTATAAAATCTGTAAAACTGTAATAAAATCTGTACAAAATCTGTTCAAGAAAACAATAGTCACAAATACGACAAATACATATCTTAGCGCAAATACGACTCGCGATGCTCGACTAGAACTAGAAGTTGAAACTCCATCCAAACAAATCGTTTCATACTGCTCATTCCGTTCATTCATTTGTCCCTGGCAACATTTATAGCGTACTGAAGGGATTCCCCGAAACTTATGTTTCATTTCAAACATAGTTTACACAGAACACAGGGAAAAAATGTTGAAGGCATTAAATAAACACTAAATACACTAAAAAGAGATAGGTACATTTTCAATCATTTCATCATAGATTATATGAGGAAGGGAAAATGATGAAAATCTGCATAAAAGTTATGCTAAATCTGTAATCTGTATTGGTGATGAAAAATCTGTATAGATATAGTGTATATATGGCAACACTGTGTACGTCGATCAAAATATGATTCGCGGCCGTAACAAATATGTATTTACAGAATTATAATTATATATATATATAAATTATAACAAACAGGCGCGACACACGATGTAATCGCGCGCGACACAAAGGCACCGCTCGTTTCGCGACTTGCGGTACCTTTGTGTCGCGTGTTGTGTCGCGCCTGTTTGTAGGAGCCTTAAGTCATTGTGCTTGATTTTTCAAATGTTCCCAGATTCTGGAAGGCAGCCACTTACCTAAGAGTCCGGAACCAGTGCCTCCTAGCAACGCTGGTGAGTATCGTTACCAAAAAACGTAAGAAATATTGAATATCTCGGGCTACCCACTAACTGGGTTGTGGAGGTCAGATAGGCAGTCGCTTCATATAATACTGTAGCGGTATCTACAACGCCACAAGCAAGCAACGCGTCATACTGACGTCACGCAAATCCTGCATCGCGCAAGCAGAGTTTACCGCGCAACTAGCATAGATACAACGGCCCGACATGAATCATCGGGCAGTTGCCCGCCAGACACAACACCCGTCTGGTCGGAGGATCCTCCCTTTTCTATAGAGTATGAGTGAACTTTACACCCTGGTCCTCATACCTCTATAATACTGGTATTCAGCACTCGGTTAGGCTGTTACCTTGTACCTAAAGTGTAAGGGTACCTTGGTTACATGCTGAAGATGCCTCACTACGATACCTCGCGGTCGCGGCTTAGCTCGCTATGTCACCTCCATGTAAAACAATTGCATGATATTACAGTACCCGGCGATAAATATTGCACATTGACCTTTGGAAAGAGACAATCGGCTAATTTCGGCTTCGTAGAGCGTTATCTCTGTCGCACGAAATACAAACAGTCCGGTATCTATTAGGACCTGTTAAAAAAATTATGATTTGCTTCTTTTGATAATTATTTTTATTCTTTGTATAAAATACAAAAAAAGATAAAGGTCGATGTGCAATATTTATCGCCGGGTACTGTAGACACGCACGGGCACATGCCAGGCATTGATGTAAACCCCCAAGCAGCCCGCGATGTATCGCAGTGATGTATCCTTCGTCATGTGCGTGCGTGTCTATTAACATGCATTTGTTTTGCATGAAGGTGACATCAAGTGGATAAGACAGAGATTAAAACAGAAGACGAACTAGCGGGGGATTGAGGGGGGGTGGAGGGGGGGTTCAGGGTATCAGACCGGAATAAATCAAGCTTTCGCAGTAAGGCGTCATTGGCATGTAACTAAAGTAGCCTGCGAAATCAAATTTACTTAAGTTTTTTGCTACCCTAGAGCAACCCTCATTAAGAGTAAACTAGTCGCGAGCTCGAACTCACTGGTGGGCGTGGTCTCACCTGGCATCGTGTCCGACAGAGATAATATCAGTTGATGTGTATACTAGGGTGTCCCGAAAAATTTTTTTTTCGCTTTTCGCTACTCAAGCCCCCTCAAAAGTTGCATTATTAGTTTTAGATTACCGTAAAAATAATAAAAAAAACATAAAAAAATATCTTGAGGGTTCTAACGGCATTTTTTTATTTTTTTTGGATTCAAGGATCTGAATCAGGATCTGAATCTGAATCTGAATCAGGATCAGAAACAGGATCAGAATCTGGATCAGAATCAGGATCAGAATCAGGATTGGAATCAGGATCAGAATCTGGATCTGTATCAGGATCAGAATTAGGATCCTGGATCTGAATCAGGATCTGAATCAGGATCAGAATACGAATCAGGATCAGAATCAGGATCTGAATCAGGATCAGAATCAGAATCAGGATCAGAATCAGGATCTGAATCAGGATCTGAATCAGGTTCTGAATCAGGATCTGAATTTGGATCTGAATCAGGATCTGAATCAGGATCTGTAACAGGATCAGAATCTGGATCTGAATCTGGATCTGAATCAGGATCTGAATCAGGATCTGAATCAAGATCTGAATCAGGATCTGAATCAGGATCTGAATCACGATCTGAATCAGGATCTGAATCAGGATCAGAATCAGAATCAGGATCAGAATCAGAATCAGGATCAGAATCTGAATCAGGATCTGAATTTGGATCTGAATCAGGATCAGAAACAGGATCAGAATCTGGATCTGAATCTGGATCTGAATCAAGATCTGAATCAGGATCTGAATCTGGATCTGAATCTGGATCTGAATCAGGATCTGAATCAGGATCTGAATCAGGATCTGAATCAAGATCTGAATCAGGATCTGAATCAGGATCTGAATGTGGATCTGAATCTGAATCAGAATCTGGATCAGAATCAGGATCAGAATCAGGATTGGAATCAGGATCAGAATCTGGATCTGTATCAGGATCAGAATCAGGATCAGAATCAGGATCCTGGATCTGAATCAGGATCAGAATCAGAATCAGGATCAGAATCAGGATCTGAATCAGGATCTGAATCAGGATCTGAATCTGGATCTGAATCAGGATCTGAATCAGGATCTGAATCAGGATCTGAATCAGGATCTGTAACAGGATCAGAATCTGGATCTGAATCTGGATCTGAATCAGGATCTGAATCAGGATCTGAATCAGGATCTGAATCAAGATCTGAATCAGGATCTGAATCTGTATCTGAATCTGGATCTGAATCAGGATCTGAATCAGGATCTGAATCAGGATCTGAATCAGGATCTGAATCAGGATCAGAATCAGAATCAGGATCAGAATCTGAATCAGGATCTGAATTTGGATCTGAATCAGGATCAGAATACGAATCAGGATCAGAATCAGGATCAGAATCAGGATCCTGGATCTGAATCAGGATCAGAATCAGAATCAGGATCAGAATCAGGATCTGAATCAGGATCTGAATCAGGATCTGAATCTGGATCTGAATCAGGATCTGAATCAGGATCTGAATCAGGATCTGAATCAGGATCTGTAACAGGATCAGAATCTGGATTTGAATCTGGATCTGAATCAGGATCTGAATCAGGATCTGAATCAGGATCTGAATTAGGATCTGAATCAGGATCAGAATCAGGATCAGAATCTGAATCAGGATCTGAATTTGGATCTGAATCAGGATCAGAAACAGAATCAGAATCAGGATCTGAATCAGGATCTGAATCAGGATCTGAATCAAGATCTGAATCAGGATCTGAATCTGTATCTGAATCTGGATCTGAATCAGGATCTGAATCAGGATCTGAATCAGGATCTGAATCAGGATCTGAATCAGGATCAGAATCAGAATCAGGATCAGAATCTGAATCAGGATCTGAATTTGGATCTGAATCAGGATCAGAAACAGAATCAGAATCTGGATCTGAATCTGGATCTGAATCTGGATCTGAATCTGGATCTGAATCAGGATCTGAATCAGGATCTGAATCAAGATCTGAATCATGATCTGAATCAGGATCAGAATCAGGATCTGAATCAGGATCTGAATCAGGATCTGAATTTGGATCTGAATCAGGATCTGAATCAGGATCTGTAACAGGATCAGAATCTGGATCTGAATCTGGATCAGAATCTGGATCTGAATCTGGATCTGAATCAGGATCTGAATCAGGATCTGAATCTGGATCTGAATCTGGATCTGAATCAGGATCTGAATCAGGATCTGAATCAGGATCTGAATCAAGATCTGAATCAAGATCTGAATCAGGATCTGAATCAGGATCTGAATGTGGATCTGAATCTGAATCAGAATCTGGATCAGAATCAGGATCAGAATCAGGATTGGAATCAGGATCAGAATCAGAATCAGAATCAGGATCTGAATCAGGATCTGAATCAGGATCTGAATCTGGATCTGAATCAGGATCTGAATCAGGATCTGAATCAGGATCTGAATCAGGATCTGTAACAGGATCAGAATCTGGATCTGAATCTGGATCTGAATCAGGATCTGAATCAGGATCTGAATCAGGATCTGAATCAAGATCTGAATCAGGATCTGAATCTGTATCTGAATCTGGATCTGAATCAGGATCTGAATCAGGATCTGAATCAGGATCTGAATCAGGATCTGAATCAGGATCAGAATCAGAATCAGGATCAGAATCTGAATCAGGATCTGAATTTGGATCTGAATCAGGATCAGAATACGAATCAGGATCAGAATCTGGATCTGAATCAGGATCTGAATCAGGATCTGAATCAGGATCTGAATCAGGATCTGTAACAGGATCAGAATCTGGATTTGAATCTGGATCTGAATCAGGATCTGAATCAGGATCTGAATCAGGATCTGAATTAGGATCTGAATCAGGATCAGAATCAGGATCAGAATCTGAATCAGGATCTGAATTTGGATCTGAATCAGGATCAGAAACAGAATCAGAATCTGGATCTGAATCTGGATCTGAATCTGGATCTGAATCAAGATCTGAATCAGGATCTGAATCTGTATCTGAATCTGGATCTGAATCAGGATCTGAATCAGGATCTGAATCAGGATCTGAATCAGGATCTGAATCAGGATCAGAATCAGAATCAGGATCAGAATCTGAATCAGGATCTGAATTTGGATCTGAATCAGGATCAGAAACAGAATCAGAATCTGGATCTGAATCTGGATCTGAATCTGGATCTGAATCTGGATCTGAATCAGGATCTGAATCAGGATCTGAATCAAGATCTGAATCATGATCTGAATCAGGATCAGAATCAGGATCTGAATCAGGATCTGAATCAGGATCTGAATTTGGATCTGAATCAGGATCTGAATCAGGATCTGAATTTGGATCTGAATCAGGATCTGAATCAGGATCTGTAACAGGATCAGAATCTGGATCTGAATCTGGATCAGAATCTGGATCTGAATCTGGATCTGAATCAGGATCTGAATCAGGATCTGAATCTGGATCTGAATCTGGATCTGAATCAGGATCTGAATCAGGATCTGAATCAGGATCTGAATCAAGATCTGAATCAGGATCTGAATCAGGATCTGAATGTGGATGTGGATCTGAATCTGAATCAGAATCAGGTTCAGAATCAGAATCTGAATCAGGATCAGAAACAGGATCAGAATCTGGATCTGAATCAGGATCTGAATCAGGATCTGAATCAGGATCTGAATCAGGATCTGAATCAGGATCTGAATCAGGATCTGAATCAGGATCTGAATCAGGATCAGAATCAGGATCAGAATCAGGATCTGAATCAGGATCTGAATCAGGATCTGAATCTGGATCTGAATCTGGATCTGAATCAGGTTCTGAATCAAGATCTGAATCAGGATCTGAATCAGGATATGAATCAGGATCTGAATCAGGATCTGAATCAGGATCAGAATCAGGATCTGAATCAAGATCCTTATATGTACCCTATAGCTACCATTTACCGGGTAATAATATGTCTTTCATTGACTCGAATGTGCCCTGGCAGCTGATAGTATGTCATGCTCACTCAAATGTCTCGCTGACGGTGGCGTGTGTGTTAGATCATTTAGCTCCCTTCAAAATGGTTGAGCTAAATGGTGCTGATTTATGCGTCATGTTCGTGAACGGGCGCCGTCAGTTGGGGCTGGTCATCACTTAGCTGCCTCGGCTTATTTTTAATTAATTTATTTTTGGATTGTAGTTTGTTAAGTACTATTTGTTGTACTCTGGACGCTTTTAACACTTACGTTTTTATTAATTTTTTTACATCGTTCTCACATTATGTATATAATTTTAAAATCAAAAGTAATGATGTAACTAATATTTTTGTAAAATATCATTTAAAAAGAGTGTCCATGGAGTTTCTTGACCGTTCTTCTCCATAGGTACCTACGCTTTGGAATGGACAACTAGCTTCAAATTTTCTGACTGACCGACTTCTTAACAATTCAAAAGTGCCTGTAAATGGTTTAATTGAAATAAATGCTTTGAGTTTGAGTTTGATCTGAATCAGGATCTGAATCAGGGTCAGAATCAGGATCTGAATCAGGATCAGAAACAGGATCAGAATCTGGATCTGAATCAGGATCAGAATTAGGATCAGAATCAGGACCGGTCGATTCTGTAAAAATCTCACCGTGAAAACTTAGGTGATGTGAGTTTGTTTTTGCTAGGAATTGACACTATTGACAACTCACTCCACGCTCACTTCACCCAAGTTTTCACGGTGAGATGGTTACAGAATCGCACTGCTGAATCAGGATCTGAATCTGAATCAGAACCTGAATCTGAATCTGGATCTGGATCTGGATCTGAATCTGGATCTGGATCAGAATCTGGATCAGAATCAGAATCTGGATCTGGATCAGAATCATCAGGATGTTCTTTAGCATCGTTGTGATTTGAAAGTTTAAGACACGAAAAAGCGACAGTTTTTACATGTTGTTTTGTTGTTTTTTTAGAGACATGTAAATTCATAAGATTTAACATGGGAGAAAATGAGATAGGAAGCATTATACAGTGTTTTTGAAGGTTTCACTTCTACTCAC
This sequence comes from Luperina testacea, assembly GCA_927399505.1. Classification (NCBI taxonomy): domain Eukaryota; kingdom Metazoa; phylum Arthropoda; class Insecta; order Lepidoptera; family Noctuidae; genus Luperina; species Luperina testacea. The sequence continues at coordinate 7,046,253 of OV656785.1, read as the reverse complement.
ACATGCTGTTTTTTTTTTTCTGTGTAAAATACCAATCCAACCTCTTTGATTATACCTACGTAGTGCAATGAAAAAAAGAAAAACGCGGACTGACACAGTCAGTGGAAAGATGTGTAAAACTAGTGACGGAGGCTTCTCAAAGCGTCACGGACGCTACAGCTCGGGATGGTTTTATTAGGAACAGATTAAAATCTCGCTCAGAAATGCCTAATTTTGGTCACAAGAACCAGTTCCGTTTTTAAAGTTGCCATTGATTATTTTGTCTTTCATCTATTTTAAACCTTGCTTTAACTCATTGTTGTACCCTTAAAAATAAAAACCATTTAAATGTTATTTTTGTATGATTTATAGTTTATATTAGGAACCCCTAAAAATAGCAAATTTGAAAAACTTCAAGGACTGGTAGAGGCCTCAAGATGCCAGATATCTAATTAAATTTTATAATAATCGTAATATATGTGTCAAAACGCAACTTTTGATACCTCTTGCGTAGCCGTAGCTCAATTATTTTTTTCCCCCATACATGAACGGGACACCCTAGTGTATACGCCTTGTATAACAATATTGCCCAAAATGAAACACTTGAATAACGAAAATATTTTTTAATTAAACTTACCTACAACTTCTACATTGAACCGGACGGGAAATGGAGTGTGTCGGGTTGCTAGCCCTACCTTTTTATTTTACTTTATTGAAATGGTGTTGCCAGTAACTTAATATTTTCTTACATCACAATATACTACATCAGTGATGAGCAGTTAGACGCTGTTCGCACGCACACAAAAACCGTTCCGAACTAAAACGCGAGTAAAAAAAATACGAAAAGTCCTTTGGAAGATCGAGTTTTGTGAAAAAACCACGGCTTAAATTAATTAAAATTATAGTTTATTAAACTCTTCGATAATTGAACTTTGTTCTGAAGATTTTACACTTCTTTAATTACTTATTTACATCCAGTTACTTTAAAATTTGCACGAAAATCGAATCTTTGTTGGCTCATAACTTTTTAATGGCTTTTTATTTTACTATTCTGTTTCCGTACAGACACAATTAATAATATGAAAAAACGATATCATGTTTATCTTTGGATGTACAATGACAAACAGTGAAGTAGTACCCTCCCGAGTATGGGAAAATATCGACTAGTGCCACCTTAAGGGGGAAGCGCTAAGGTAGCCCGTTAAATTCAAATTTTCTTACGTTTTTTGCAATTTGCTGGTCAGCATTAAGTTGTACGTTGATTAAAATATGATTCGCGGCCGTAACAAATATGTAGTTATAGAATCATAATCATTAGAATCAGTAATACAACTTGTTAAGTTAGCATAATCCCTAAACGTCAAGATTTCATGAAATAGTCATTCTGTGGGTTTATACAACTCTCTAAGACCAATCTTAGAGAGTTGTGTTGATGACTTTAATGATTATAATTCTGTAAATACATATTTGTTACGGCCGCGAATCATATTTTAATCAACGTACAAATTAATACTGACCAGCAAATTGCAAAGACCGTAAAAAAATTGAATTTTGCGGGTTACCCTGGCGCTTTCGCCTTAAGTCAAAATCCACTTCTAAACACCTCTTCTATTTCAGACAACTATTACCAACATGCGTATGCGCAACAAAGACAGCAATACAACCTTCAACAACAGTACAACCAACAGAAACCTGATGCACAGCAGAATTGGGGACAGAACCAGGTGAGATATCACGCCTTTATCACAGAAAAGAGTAGGCAGGAGTATTTCATCATTGATTTTAGCAGTCCACTGTTAGTTCATCATCATCATCATCATCAGCCTATAATGTTCCCACTGCTGGGACACAGGCCTCCTCTCAGTGAGAGGGAGTGGGCCGTAATCCACCACGCGGGCCCAGTGCGGGTTGGTAGATGTCACATGTCTTCGAATTTTTGGTTCTAGGACATGCCGGTTTCCTCACGATGTTTTCCTTCACCGTTTTGTGAGCAGTGGTGATGAAATAATTTACACAAATTAAAGCGCCTGTCTGGGTTAGAACCTACGACCTACAACTCGTAAGTCGCGGCCGTTACCACTTGGCCACCACTGCTCTCTCTCCACTGTTAGTTATGGAGCTCTAATCACACGTAATTTAGCTCAATCCTCAGGTATTCTAGGGGGCGAGTGTATAGCCAGAATCTTTCATATATAATAACGTCCACCGCCCCCCCATCTAGCAGGGACGCGAGGCGGCGGCGGCGCGTAGTGTTCCATGCGCGCTCGTATAGGACGTCGCGGGGGGAGTCTTACACCACACTCCCCCCGCGAACTTGAGGTGGTCCGCGAAGACGAGCTGGCACCAGCCGGCGATCGTGGAAGGCGTACAAGTTCCCATGATCCCCGGTCCAAGTGTAGGAAGGGAATACCGGGGTGGTTTTTAGCCAGTAAGAGTCTGATAGACCCCTCCGCCCCCCCAGGGCAGATGACATCCAAGAGGACTTTCCACCAGGAAACAAAGAAAAAAAGGGGGCGAGTGTATAGCCAGGATCTTATAATACGAGGTGACATGGACGTCGACCCGGCAGGACGTGTCGTGGACGTGTGACGTCCTGCCGGGTCCTCGCACGGGGAGGTGGGACCCGCTGAGGAAGAACGGGTCGAGGCCTGTCGGGGGGCGGTGATTGCTTATGCGAATTCCACACCCCCGGCCACAGGCAGAGGTGTACCGCGGTGGTTTTAGCCGGTAAGAGTCCGGCATGCCCCTCTGTTACCCCCACGATGGAGGTAGTCCATGAGGATTTCCACCGCGCACCGAAAAAAAGAAAAAAGTGACATCGACCCGCAACCTGTGATCATAGATTTAGTACGTGATTCTGAAAACGAAGTAATAGCGCGGACAGGCGATGCGATGCGACGCGACGGGGTAGACGAAGTCGCGGGCAGAAGCTAGTGTGAAATAAAATATTTGACGGAGAAGGTATAGTGTGTGTGTGTGTGTCGTTATTATCAACCATATTTTAACTACTGTGGGCGTACTGTGGGTATGTGTTGTTTATTGCGCAATAGAAAAACCGTTTGCAGTTCAAATAAGATTATAATTTCACGAACAAATAAATCACACTAGCAAATTACACACTATAGGTACACGACACAACCAGATACGGAACGCGGGACAGTTTCTGAGCACATGTTGTCCGTACGATGTCCAATGTCGAAGAGCGCCGCTGCACCTCGCTGCTCGCTCTCGTCGACTCCCCCACGGACTCTAGACTCTGTCCAGCGCCACCAGATGGCGCTGGCGTTCCTAATAGTCAAACGAATGACGTATTTCCGACATATTTTTTATTTGTTTCAGGGTCCCGTAGGTGAACAACGACCGGCTGGCAATCAGTACTTCGTGGCGAATTGGAGACCTCAAGCGGGGGGCGAGGATGATGGCCAGGTAACGACTTCTCATGCTAGCTCCTATTTCTCGCTCGCGTGTTATGTCACAGCTTGTTCCTATAGAATAGCATAGAAAAGTTTTATTTCAGACAGGAGTCCATAGAGTTCTTTTTTTTTTCAGGGTGGAAAATCATCAAATGACCCCTCCGGCTCTGAGTGGAGCGGAAGGGAGTGTCAGACTCTTACTGACTTAAACCCACCCGTGTTCCTTCCTTAGCCCTTTATGTTCCAGGCCAGCGGTAACCGTTTCGGACAATCCCGCTGAGACATCTCCACGACAGACCACGTAACCCCAAAGAATAATTGTTTCATGAAATCGTCATTCTTTGGGGTTACGTGGGCTTAGAGAGTTGTGTTGATGACTTTAATGATTATAATTCTGTAAATACATATTTGTTACGGCCTTGAATCATATATTAATCAACGTACAACTTAATACTGACCAGCAATTTGCAAAAAACGTAAGAAAATTTGAATTTCGCGGGCTACCTTAGCGCTTCCCCCTTAAAGTAAAATAAAAGGTGTAATTTGAAAAAGTATACGATTAAATTATTAACTTGGGTACTATTTTTGTTTCAGTACCGCGAAAATGAAGTGGAGAATCAAAACAAGCAACCTCATAATTTCGGCGACGGGTTCGCTTTCGCGTTTCAAGGATAAACACAAGATGGAGATTAATAAATTATTATATTATAATTAACGATATCTATATTCATAAAGAATTATAGTGCCACAAACATATCTGCACCCTAAGTGCTTGACCAGACTGGCAGCGCGGGGCGGGGAGCGGCGCGGGTGCGGGAACGCGCGCAATATGCCTGTCCGCAGTCGAGCGCGGCTTCGTTTCTGAGTGTTGTCGTGTCCAGTGTTTGTCAAAATATAATATGGATGAAGAAGACTTATTTTTACTAGAAAAAAAGTGCGAACTAGTTTGAGAACCCCGGTCTCCCTGCGGGCCGCTCGCGCACTCACTGCGGCCACTTGTATGAACGAGCTATGGCATGAGTCGCCCGCGCGCTCCCCACGCCAAGCAGCCCACGCCGTTCACCGCGCCCGCGTGCCCACTATGGACGCTCAAATGAATTTCTTATGTTGGAGTACAATGCGTGCCACGATAGATGAGACTTGACCCCGCCTCCCCCGCTCTTTTCGCCGCCCCTATGACGTCCGGTCCCGTCCCGCACTCAGACCTCATACCGCTAAAGATACCTAAAATCGTGTTCTGCGCAAGTCAAACCACGTGGTGTGTCAAGTCTCATCTTTCGTGGCACGCATTGTAACCGGCGATAAATATTGCACATCGACCTATTCGATCCTATCGATTTTATACAAAGAATAAAAATAATTATCAAAAGAAGCAAATCATAATTGTTTTAACAGCTCCTAATAGATACCGGACTGTGTGTATTTCGTGCGACAGAGATAACGCTCTACGAAGCCGAAATTAGCCGATTGTCTCTTTCCAAAGGTCGATGTGCAATATTTATCGCCGGGTACTGTATCTTGATTTGGCTCGCGAGGTTGTCGACATGTGGGATGTGGACTCAGCGATCATTGTGCCGATAGTCGTGACAGCCAATGGATTAATAGCCAAGAGCCTCGACCAACACCTGAGGAGGCTCTCGTTGGGCAGCTGGATCAAGGGCTTGATCTAGAAAGCGGTACTTCTGGACACGGCTCGCATTGTTAGGAGGTTCCTCTCTCTGGAGCCCTGACCGCCGCCGGTAGCTTGGACCCTGTTCCCGATACCGGTGGACTACTTTTTTATATTTTTAAATGTTTTTATACTAATATTTAAAAATATAATTTATATGTATTTAGTTAAATAAAGGAAAATAAGATAAGGTTTAAAATCATTTGACACTGAAACTGCTCGCCGTTTTGCGACCTCGGTATGATTTGAGCATAAAGTTTTAGTTTGCTAGAAAAGCAGTTCTGTCATATTAAAACGGCATTCTTGAAAATCTGTCATTTACACCAGTATTTGACATTAAGTCAAACCACGCTGCCGAAAGATTTAAATCGCTAGATTTGCTCTCACCTTTCTTATTCTCACGAAAGTGTCCATACTGAGAAGAGTGAGCTCATAAGCTCACACATTATTAAATAGCGTTTCCATTACAATCAAATCAAGTCACTGCGTCATTGTGTGTCTGAGTTATCAAAACTACATAAACAGAAACGCGACTGTATTTTGATGCGGTAGGGCGAATCTAATGATTTAAATCTTTGTCGCTGTTCATGACAGCTGTCACTGCGGCCATTTTGTGCGGCAACAGTTTTTCTATGAAACTTCAGCTTTACAAAACATTATATTACGTGACAAAGCGTAGAGAGAGAATACTCTCTGTCTACGTGACAAAGTCAAAGTCTGACATTTCGTTTTAGAAGTATTGATTTATAGAGCGCCATCACTCTCACTCATACCTGTGTCTCTTTCTAAAGCTTGATGAACTCAGAAATTTCTTATAGAAGTTTTTGTTATTTAAAAATCAACTTAGATCACTTAGCAATAAAGTTGATAGTTGAGTAAGTGGGAGTTTGAAAACAATTTTTTAAGATTTTGAATTCAAGTTGAATCGTGTTATAGCATAGATGTCGTTAGTTATAATTTTAACTTAATTTACCTACTCTTTTACTTAAGCTGCACTATAATAATTAAGTAAATTATATACTGAATACATTTTTAATTGTTTTTTTTTATTTGACTTCCTCTACGCTGTCTGATTGCTTCGTCGATCACTTAGTGGTCGCAAGCGCAGATACTGAGCAAGCCATGGGGACCAGGGTTCTATTCCAGTGGTCGTAGCTATTCCTAAAAGGCTTCTAGTAACTCTGCCTCTCTCGAGGTAGAGTTACTAGAAGCCTTTTAGGAAGCCTTTTTAGACGAGAGTTACTGAGAAGTAACTCTCGTCTGCCTGTCTGTATGTTACCTTTCACGCATAAACCACTGAACAGATTTCGATAAAATTTGGCAGAGAGATAGATTGTATCCCGGGAAAGGACATAGGATAGTTTTTATCCCGATATTCCTACAGGATCGATACTTATGCAGGAGAAACCGCGGGGCGCTGCTGTTTTATATAAATAAAACGGGTTAGTTCTGGGCTGATTTTATGATCTTTGATTTGTTGGATTGTCTCCGCCCCGAATAGCAGAATAACTATTAAAACATGGGAAAATATCACGAAGAAAAAAAAATTTAAGATAATTCATTTTCTCATAAATTTTGTATTTATTGATTCTAAGGCGGTACGAAGTAGCCAGCTAATTAATGATAACGTCATCTTTAGAATACCAGTTAATCACAGTTTAACCTAAAATATTTTTTTTGTAAATGGCGTCTCGTAGTTGACCTTGAGAGGTCGTGACTACTTAACTGGACTATCCTGTGGTTGCCTTCAGTAAACTCAAAGCCTCCGGCCAGGGGTAATTAACTAATATACTAAGCGACTACACGCTAAGGACACCCCCTGTGGGGTACGAGCCTCGGCTTAGGGCGTCGCCGGGGAGAGGGCAGCAAGTTGAGACAGGCTGGATCAGATTATTATTATTTAAAGAATGATGGGATCGGCTTTTCCTATCTGACTACTCTGAGAAAAAAGGCCGAAACAAACTCAGAGGTCACAGTCGGGAATTTAAATCTACAGGCTCAGCTGCGGTGCTGGCATTACATCGAGCAAGGGTCGGGGGGGTTTAACCTCAAACATTATAGTCGAGTCTATTTATAAAAGAATTCCGACTTATCGAAATGAAATAAATTAATAGGTAAATTTCCATTTATTGCCGCCCTATCCACGTCGCCACCGTCGCCTGTTGAACGTTTTAGATGTGGTTTACATGCAGGGCCCCAATAGAATAGAATAGAATAGAATCTTTATTATGTACACCATATAAATTACAGACATACCTACTCGTAAATATAGAAACTCTGTATTATTCCTCGCGAAATCTTACCAAGAGAAAACCACGACAATTTCGTGTCTTGTTAAGGGCAAGGAATCAGAAAAAGGTTAAGTCTTGAGTTGAACTGCACGATTTCTGACAAATGCGTGCACTGTCCGGACAGGTCCTCTCAATCTGTGTGGTTCTTTCCTCAAAAGATCATCTCAGACATCGATCTATATTGTCTTCATATAACCTGACCAAGATTATGTCTGGACATTAAAATAGACTGTGACCTCTGAGTTTGTTACGGCCTTTCTTCTCAGAGTAGAATAGAATACTCTTTATTAGGTACACTATATAAATTACAGACATAAATATAGAAACTGTACAAACTGTACGCAGAGCTAAGAGGCTCATTGGCGACGTAAAATTGGTGGATGCCAAGCTTCACAGCTTGGCTCATCGCCGCAAGGTTGCCTGCTTGTCGTTCTTCTACAGATTGTACTTCGGTGAGTGTGCCCAAGAACTCCACGACCTCATTCCACCGGCCCCCTTCTACCTTCAGACATCCAGACGCACTGCAAGTTACCATCCCTACCCAGTTGCTATTCCACAAATTTTCACTAAGCGTTTTCAAATGTCCTTTATAATGCGCACAGCAAAAGAGTGGAACTCTCTACCTGCGTTTGTGTTTCCGAGTGCATACAACCCGAATCTCTTCAAAGTAAGAGTGAACAGGCTTCTTCTGGGTGAGCTCACTCCATCGTAGACTTTGTCTCTGTCATCTCTGACCTAGACTAGAGTCAAGAGCAAACCCATTTCAAATAAAAAAAAAAAGAAAGGGTGACATAATGGGCGGTCTTATCGCTAAGAGCGATCTTTTAAAGACAACCTTAGGATGGATTTAAAAAGGGGAGTAGTCAGATAGGAAAAGCCGATCCCAGCATTTTTTAAATAATAATAATCTGATCCAGCCTGTCTCAACTTGCTGTTCTCTCCATTCAATTTTATACCCTGTTTTTGTCCAGATGGTAAAGAAGTCAGCTGATAGATGGTGGTGTACTTCCCAGAACAAACTCCATAACAAAGAGCAATGAATTATATTTCAGTTATCAGCATGTAAACCTCGGTGAACTCAAGTGCTTGGAATTATCCTTAGTATTTGACCTCCCCTCCTGCCACACAGACCAAGATACAGATGCGATTCTTCTTTGGATGATAAATGATTTTGTTATTATAAGTAGGTTTGCACAAACACTTTTACACGTCAATCATATTTTAAAAACTAGATGAGGTCGGCATTTCCTATCTGGCTACTCTGAGAAGAAAGGCCAACACAAACTCAGAGGTCACAGTCTCTTTTAAAGTCCAGACATAATCTTGGCCAGATCATGTGAAGACCATGCAGATTGATGCCTGAAATGGTCTTTTAGGAAAGAACCACACAGATTGAGTGGATATGTCCAGTCATGAGTCAGTGCACGCATTTGTGAGTAATCGAACAATACCAAAGAGACATTTGAGTAGGCCACATAAATCACTCATGCTGCCAGACCATGACAAAACTAACAGAGAGAAAATATATATACATATATAAACTGACCCACATAGTCTCACATCCATACTAATGTTATAAATTCGAAAGTAACTCTGTCTGTCTGTGTTACCTTTTCACGTCTGAACCACTGAACGGATTTCGATAAAATTTGGCAGAGATATAGATTGCATCCCGGGGAAGGACATAGGATATTTTTATCGACATACCTCGCAGGCGAAGCCGCGGGCGGAAGCTAGTTTACAATAATTAAAATAAGGCTTTTTAGTCATAAAGTCTACTGCATCTATGTATACGTATTATAAACTAGCTGTACCCGCGACTTTGTTCATGTGCATGTCACAGAATCGGTTTTATAACTTTTGAGCAGATCTCTATTATTTTTCTAAAATAAAAAAATCGTTCGAATTTATGTTACGTTTCCTCTGCGCATGCGTGTTAGGCCTACCCTATAATAAGACAATTTAGGTACTTACCAATGCCATCTATATTACTTAGATAAATTATACAAATCTGTTGGTATATCTTAATAAATAAATAATGCCTTTGTTTTAAATTAATAAATAATCCAAAATTTCCTGCACCCATGACGCTTTTTTTTTTATTTTTTTTGTTATCGTGGGGAACCCTTCAAAAGGCTCCTGGACTTTGGGGAAAAAGACCAGGTAGTGTGGGATTATTATCTCACTAAAACCCGGTGATCACCATCAGCACATGGAGGCCGTTACCTCTTAATAGACCAATCCGTAACCCCCTCAGTGCAACGCGTGTTAGGGCACGTCTCTGGGGAGATTATAAAGGGGTCACCACTGAGCCTCACTATGCATGGCAGCACGTGATCACAGTGCTACTGTATTCCCTGAAATCACGTGGTGGGCAATCAGAGTCCCCACTCCTAGCGCCCACGATTCCAAAGTCCCGCCTGCATTCAATGATGACCCTACTACCCTACACCTTTTTTTTTCAGTGTGGGAAATCATCAAATGACCCCTCCCGCTCTGGGTGGAGCGGAAGGAGGTGTCAGACTCTTACTGACTAAAACCCACCCGTGTTCCTTCCTTAGCCTTTCATGTTCCGAGCCAGCAGTAACCCTTTCGGACAATCCCGCTGACCCGGCAGGCTTCGGCCCTGACGGGCCCCTTCTGATGATGCCGACATCTCTTTGAGGCGCGCGTGGAACACGTACGCGCCGTCCGATAGTAAAAATCTCACCGTGAAAAATTAGGTGAAGTGAGCGTGGAGTGAGCTGTCAATAGTGTAAATTCCTAGCAAAAACAAATTCACATCACCTAAGTTTTCACGGTGAGATTTTTACAGAATCGCCCGGCTGGTCCTGATCGGACGGTGAGTTATACCTACCCCCCTGATCATGACCCTCCCCCCTCCCGCTGACCCTACTACTTGCGTAACACACTAACAATCACAATCAGAATCATTTTGAAGGATACTGCTAATACATTGCGTTTTTTGTTCGAAAAAGGACATGTCCAAAAATGTATGGACCAAAAACCCAGAATCGACAGGAATGAAATGTATACCAGTGGATTGACATTGAAATATAATATAATGTTACCAAGGGGGCAACCCTGAAATCGTTATAGTATAGGAGCTAGGAGCAAAATAAAATGAGAAAAAAAATTCGTTTAAAACAATAATAAAATAAGTTTACGTCATGTTGTGGCTTAATATGACGTTGTTTTAATGTTGTATCGCTTGTGATAATTATCATCAACACATTTCACAAGCAACAGCAACATAATAACAACATCATATTAAATCACAACATAACAAACACTCTGTTTTTTGTATATTTTTTTTGTTTTGGCCCATAGACACTACAATCGTTACAGTACTGTGTGTATTATTGGTAATTCTGTGGCTAAAGATTGCAAATATAAAAATAATTGGTATAGTATAGGAGCTAAGAGCCATGTTGTGGGTGAGAATATCGTTGTTAATCATTTATTTTCATAATGTAAGTCTTATTGTGATAAGTTCTAATGATATTTCCTATAACAACAACGACATTCTAATCCACAATAACTTGTGTTACACATGAATGTACAAGCAAAAGAAATACTCTAACTTTTATACTTATTTTTGTTCGCTCATAGATACTACAATCAACGTATTGTGTGTTATTGGTAATTATGTTGCTTTGGTTAAAAAAAAAATCAACAATTATTATCATAAAAACTTTATTGCCCAAATAATCAAAGAAAATACAGTTTGGAACTATACACAAACTATACACGAACTAAAAACATGTACGCGGTTTTGTTGTAATTGTAACAGTAATCTCTTTTATTTATTAATTATTTTCTATGTCCAAACATACTAAGTCTAAAAATCCCGCAGGTTGAATCAAATCACCTTCGTTCCTCGCCCATGCAAGATAATATATGATACTTATAACGCCCCCCACGTCACCCCGTCCGCCGCGCCGCGCCCGCGCATAATAGCCAGTAGCAACTGTGTATTTTTTTATTTGCAATCCTTAGCTACAGAATTACCAATAATACACACAGTACTATAACGATTGTAGTATCTATGGGCCAAATAAAAATAAAAAAAACATAAAAAAAAAAGAATTTTTTACTTATTTTATTTTGCTCTTAGCTCCTATACTACAACGATTTCAGGGTTGCCGCTTTGGCAACATTATATTATATTTAAATGCCAATCCATTGGTACACAGTTCATTTCTGTCGATTCTGGGTCATTTTTTGGACATCATCTTTATCAGCTCAACAAAGTAGATAACGCAATGAATGTTGTAGAACCGTCTAAACAAAAGCTATTACTGTACAATGCATGCCACGAAAGAAGAGACTTGACAGACCACGTGGTTTGGACATGCGCAGTACACGATTTTAGGTATCTTAAGCGGTATGAGGTCTGAGTGCGGGACGGGACCGGACGTCATAGGGGCAGCGGAAAGAGCGGGGGAGGCGGGGTCAAGTCTCTTCTTTCGTGCCACGCATTGTACCCGGCGATAAATATTGCACATCGACCTTTGGAAAGAAGCTTTTCCTTTTATACCTAGTAAGTACTAGCTTCTGCACGCAACTTCATCTACGTGAAATTTATGGTCCCCCGACCCACCCCATCGCATTGCCACGCCACAAGCCGAAATTAGCCGATTGTCTCTTTCCAAAGGTCTTTCTAAAGGGTACTGTACTAATTTTAGTGTTTTACTCAACCTCGCCGCTTACAATAATGCCGCGTGTTTGTGCGAGAACCTTTGTACCTTTTCTACCTAGCTCCCTCTCTACATAAAACGCTCTATCCCCCCAGGGGGTTCAATTATCATCCCCTTTTATTAACAGAGGCTGCGGCAGACACGTTCAATTTTATCCTCGATAGTACCCGTTGTGGTAGCCGGGGAATATATTAGGAATGCTTCGTATTCCCTCCGCCGCGCCGCGACTCCGGGGGGCGAATTTTTATTTGAATGATCATAGTAAAAATGAGAGTTTTGGCGTACGTAGGTTGGGAAAAGAATGTTACCTCTTTCCTTCTTTTCAGTGAGTGGTTAACAAGTACATTACTAAACGCCGTGCATTAATATTCTACTTAGAGAAAAAGCGGGTGGTCTTTTCTCCATAGAAACGCTCTCATTATTATAGGCTCTCAGGGTTACGAGCCCAAAAGTCTGACAACCAGCTTTACTAAGGGGTATCTTGTTACCCAGTAACTGGGTGGTGAAGGTTAGAGAGCCAGTCGATTCACGGAAGATACTGGTATTCAGCTGCATCCTGTTAGACTGGAATCCGACCACAACATAGTTGGGAAAAGGCTAGACAGATGATGAAATACTTCTGAAACTAAAATTATTTTGTGTCTGAATTTTTTAAGGGGGAAGCGCTAAGGTAGCCCGCGAAATTCAAATTTTCTTACGTTTTTTGCAATTTGCTGGTCAGTATTAAGTTGTCCGTCGATCAAAATATGATTCGCGGCCGTAACAAATATGTATTTACAGAATCATAATCATTAGAATCAGTATTACAACTTGTTAGGTTAGTATAATCCCAAAATGTCAAGATTTCAGGAAATAGTCATTCTTTGGGATTACTTGGTCTTAGAGAGTTGTGTTGATGACTTTAATAATTATAATTCTGTAAATACATATTGGTTACGGCCGCGAATAATATATTAATCAACGTACAACTTAATACTGACCAGCAAATTGCAAAAAACGTAAAACTAATTGAATTTCGCGGGCTACCCTGGCGCTTTCGCCTTAAAGTCGCATGTTTTAGACATGTTTTATACATTCAACACATATACAGGATGTCACATTACGAAAATACTTATTCACATACACAGGTGTAGTATTTAGCACATGCCTACTTATTCACATATCTACAGGGTGTTATATTCACCCGTATGATGTGCGTCCGGATATTGATCTAGCATTCCTTGCGAGCACATTGCCGCGTGCCGCGTAGGACGATGGCTTTATTAAATAACTGACGCCCTCTGAATTCCATTGAGCACGGACCGGTATGGAGGACATGATAAGAAAAGTTGGGGGACATTTTTATATTCGACTAGCGTCTGCTCGCGACTTCGTCCGGGTGAAATGTCTTGTTACTTCGACCTACCCCGTGACCTCGCATTAGAGTTGCCAACATTTTTTTGTCTGAATATAGTATTTTTTTTAAAAAGCCGTAAAAAAATATAGTAGGTACGCTTCAAAAAAATATAATATTTTACTATGGAAGACTAAAAAAAGACAAAGTTATTTTTTTTTCAAACTCAAATTCTTTACTGGATTGAAAGACGCGTTCGAAAATTGCAGGAAGTTTTTTCATTTTATTAATATTTTAGTATTGCAAAATATAAACCTTGAGCTAATAGTGCTGAAATATAGTATTTTCGCGTATTATATATTTCTTTAACAGTATATAGTACGGAGACCCTAAATATAGTACAATACAATCACCATCAGCACATAGGGGTGGTCCCGGTTCCTCTTAAAAGACCATTTCCGGAACCCCTCCCGCCTCGCTATGCACGGCGCACGTGATCACTGTGCCACCGTCTTTCCTGGTGTCACTTGGTGGGCGGACAGAGTCCCGCGTCACCTGCCCGCGCTCGACATCTACATACAAACTCGCACTGGGCCCGCGGGATAGATTACGGCTTTCTCTCTCTCACAGAGAGTAGGCCTGTGTGAGCAGTGGGAAAATTATAGATTATTGGGAGATCAATGTAAAATCAGGGTAAATAATTGTTTATCAAATTAACTAATAATAACTTAAGAGCGTTTACGACGTACGGCATTTCATACAAACTTTCAAGCCCTTATTTTTCGAAACATCCGTCACCTCACACATCAGGTCCAGTTGAAAACCAGCGTCAGGCACCAGTTGTCTGGCATTTTTGCTGAACTGGGCCTTTTTGGCGCAGCCGTGAGGCACACTTCCCTGCTAATTTCTTACATCGGACTTTGCACTTTTTATTTTTATCTTATTTTTTATCAGATGTACGACTAATATTTAACTACCTGGTGTATTGTGTGTCTCTTAGTCTGTGCTAAATAAATGTATTTTCTTTCTTTCTAAATGAATGAATCGATTTTAATGAAACTTCATACGCATAAGCAGGATACAAAGGTCTAAAAAGTTAGTTGAGAACATTTTCGAAAAATTGTGTTACAGCCAAATTAGACCGATTTTAAATTTTCCATAGAAACAGAGATTTCCAGTTATCTTTTTTTAAATAAGACATTTCTAAAATGTTCTCAACTAACTTTTTAGACCTTTGCATCCTGCTTATGCGTATAAAGTTTCATTAAAACCGGTTCATTCATTTCGTAACGACTGTCAAAGATCCACGAATGACAGCTGGGACCAACGGCTTAACGTGCTTTCTGAGGCACGGAGGGGTCACGGTATGTCAAGATGGTCACCCATCCACAGACCAACCGCGGCAAGCGTAGCTTAACCTGATCTATCGATTTGTGCGGCTGTTATTATTTAGCGACGGACCCCTCATTTATTTCCCTGATAATGCCCTGATAGGAGTATTCCGGAAGAATGTTATTTCATTAATACTAAATAAACTATTAAAATTAAAATATAATGTCCTAACCTAACTAAAACTATTAACAAACTAAAATATGGCGTCGAAGTATTCCTCCGCATCGCTGTCGACTGGTAATGTACCCAAGAGACTGGCGGCATTGTCACGTTTTATGTTAATACTAATATTTCCCTGATTGTACCTAAAAAGCACCATTAGAAAAATAAAGCTGCCCAATTAAGGTAATGTTTTGTCATAAAAATGTCGTAATAAATTATAATAACGTAGCGTCGCAGCTTGTACCCATTTCCGCTACGTCGTAGCAGGCGTAGCAATAAGCTCTACGCGTCCGCTACGGCGTAGCAATAAGCTCTACGCGGCCGCTACGGTGTAGCAATGAGCTCTACGTTTCCGCTACAGCGTAGCAATAAGCTCTACGCGACCGCTACGGCGTAGCCACCTTTCTTTTCGGTTGAACGAGCTGCAAAAAAGTTGTTAGTTTTTGAGTTACAGGTCGGTACGGTCTGTAGATAGATTTTCAGGGTCTAGCTGGGTGTTTGTGTGTATATGAGGTTTATGTTTATAAGTATACCAACGTGTGGGGCAACAAAATTGGGGTTCGATAATCAGTGGGGTGATTGCGTAACACACTATCTTTCCTTTTTTTTATATATTTGGGCATAACTCCCTCATATACATTTATGTATAGACGTCTTTACAAAATTTCTTTTTTGTACGAAAGAGGTTTATTCCGAAATGGTCCCAATTTCGGAATAAACCTCACTTAAATATCGTAAAGATCTGATGATGAGTTTCGGACACAGACAACGGAACTCTTAAATAAATGCCAGCAAATCAACCGCGATTGCTGCTATAGTACGTATTCTTTACGCAATCACACAACATAGCATCACGCCTGTGCCCTTTAAAGGGGTAGGCAGATGTGTTCAATAGCTTCCTGTCACTGATATTTACATAGCAAGTAGTGTTATATGAATTTGTTTGGGGTAGGTAGGTACTAAAAAAATAAAACAAAAAAAAAAACCGACTTCCAAAAATAACACTACAACGTGAAAAATAACTTTAATTTCGAAAGTCGGTGTCAAAAAACAAAAATACAAAACCAACGACACCGACTTTCGAAATTAAAGTTATTTTTCACTTTGTAGTGTTCTTTTGGAAGTCGGTTGTTTTTTTAATTACGAGAATTGGTCTTCTGATTTTGTATTACAGTGCTAAGTGCTTGTGCGTTATGCTATGATTCATGGTTCCATTTATTTCACAAAGATGACTCAGCATCTCTATTGATAACAATTACGCCAATATCCTACTCAAAGCTCAAACCGTACCCACCATAACTCATGATAATGAATTGACTGCCATCTCCAAACAATTTTCAACTTTTATCCCCAAAACTAAAGTCTCTTTTCCCTTGCCAACATTTTCATTTCACTCAGTTTGAAGAATTTTGTGAATACACAACGTGTTTTGGATTCTATTTTTCGGGGTTAAAGTTCAGGTTCGTTTGTATGGTTTCCGCTATGAATTTTAGGGTCGAATTTTAGATAGATAAAGTATTTCGATGTATAATCAAATTGATGCTGAAATAAATTCAATACTAAATTTATAAAGACCCGGGAAATGTACAGACGCCAGCACATCAAGCTACTACATTCTGACAAATTTCTTTAATAAATTTTCAACTTTATCGTCAAAGCATAAGGTTCAAAGTTGATTGGGAAAATCTGACAGATTGTGGTAGGTTGATGTGCTGGCGTCTGTACATGCGTGGCACGAGAATAGTTCATCATCTTCAGTCCAGCCTTTTTCCAACTATGTTTGGGTCGGCTTGTCAATGTCACCGTGGCAAAAGCTGTTTCAGATTCGCAACAGAAGATAAGAAAAGAAGATTTGGGGGGCTCTAGAAAAAAAATTTCTTAAAATAAGGTTGAGAACCTATGTCACTATGATATAAATCTATGATAGACAAAAGTACAGGCAAACTTACACGCACACCTTAACAGTTGCCTGGCAACGCGCGTGTCATATCCTAGATTGAACCAATCTCTTCAACAGAATCAGGTAAGGAGTGAATTTTCTAGTTATTACGATGAAGCACAGAATATGAGAATAAACTCCCCTTTCTAAGTATGTAGATAGATAAACCATTTATTTAGCGCACACAAGAAGACAGCACAACACACAAACGTACAATTTTAGATGATAACCAAATTACTCACATGATTATAAAACAAGGTTGAAAAAACGGAACGTAAACCGTCACGTCAACCTCGAGCTCCGTTTGTTTATACTTTTAAAATAATAATAAGCTCAAATATCCCGCTTATTTTACGATAAAAATGTGATAAGTAGTGCATTTCATCTGTGACAATGTTATTTAGTGGAAAATCCAAAGCTGGACAAAGTTATTCAACAAATTATAGTAAAAAGTTCCTAGTGTAATATATCCAGTGTTTTAAAGAATATCGTGTTGTTAAATACCAAAAACACATAATCAAATTAGATACTATAAGAATGTGTTAAAAAAATGAACAGAAACCAATATTAGTGAAAAAGTGATAACGGTTAATCATTTTTGAATGTCATTAGTACTTTTATAATAACGGACAATCAGAGTACGCAACAGAACAGTAAATTTCAACAACTTAACTATCGCATCAATAGCAGAGCGCTCGGGCTACGGACTGGCGCTATCGGTGTCGATGGTTCGAACCCCGCGGCTAGAAGTTCTTTTTGTGAATTTATAAATTGCACAAAATTTAAAAATATAAAATGAATTTCTTAAACAATATAACTCTTCGACGAAAGCGTACATGCTCCGATCCGAACATGAGTAATGTTAGTGAAATATCCACAAATACCCTCGACGATGAAAGTTTAACTAGTCTACCCGAATTATCATACAACGATATACAAATTGAACAAATAACAAAATTAAAACAGCAAATCGACAAACTTGTGTTAGACCTCAACAGTGCTCATCAAGAAATCGAATCTCTATCTCTGGAAAATTCTAATCTCAAACAAATAAATGACGAGTTGCTAAGTAAGAATAAATTTCTTAAAGCAGTCACGTGTAGTCCTGTGAGGAAACCTACACCAAGCATTCCTACACCTAAGAGTAAAAATAAACAGCTACGAACCAAAACTACATTAGAACCACAACTGTCAATTGAACAATGCAACAATAGTGGAATTGACAAACAATCCCTGAGTACGGAAATCGCACCGGAACGACAAAAAACCACAACAGTGCATTTGGAATCGTCAAAGAAGCAGACCAACTTAAATAATAATGTCATCTCTGATATACAATCTATTTCTCAAACCAACTGCAACTCTAGCACTAAAAAAACAGACAAAAAACTATGTATGATTACCAGTAACAAGTATAACAACATATTAGGTATAGGTGAAAATTTGTTCAAAGGGTATAAACTGTGTCATTATTTAATTTCTAATGCAAGTGTAAAGCAACTGTTTAAAGATTTAAATAAGAAACTTACAAACTTTACTTTTGAAGATTATTGTATTATCTACATTGGTGAAAGAGACTTTGAAACTTCTCATAACTACAGATTTCTTATTGATTATATAAAACTCCAGCTTAAAACTATAAATAATACTAATGTCATAATATGTTCCCCGAATAATAATATATCTTCTATTTTTAATAAGCGAATTGAAATGTTCAATCATCTCATGTATGTAGATGCAGAGTTGTGTGAATATGCATATCTCTTTGATACTAATTACCATTTGGAATATACTTACGAAATGTTCTGGAAATATAGTTCAAGAATAAATAATAAAGCAATTTCTACAATTTTCCAAAACTTAATGTATTTCATGGATGATTTAAGTCAGCAACTAAACACTTCTCAAAGTATAGTTTGTCAACAGTGTACCTCCAAAAATAATAGTAAAGCTACCATAAATCAGGCAGTACAAACTATTTGCGCTTCTAGTAATAGTTCAAATGATCTTTTTCGTCTATAAGCATATCTATATCCTAAATCAAAACATTAACGGATTAATTGGAAAATCAGATTTACTAAGTTTACATCTAACTGACCTCCTACATGAAGGGAAAACAGTAGATGTTGTATGTATTGTCGAACATAATATGATAGATGAAGATAGCTTACAATTATGTATACCTAACTATAAACTTGCAACTTACTCATCCAGAAACTCTAGAAAAGGAGGGACAGGCATACTTATTAGACATGGACATGAATTCAGAGTTATAGATATTAAAGAATTTTATGTTCCTGGTATTATGGAATGTTGTGCCATTGAACTGGTATTTCAGAAATTGATTATTATCTGCACCTACAGACCCCCTAAATATAATAACAGCGCCACATCACTTTACTTTGAACAACTTCAACAGTTACTAAACTACTGCAGTCGAAACATGAGTAAAAAAATTTTGCTTTGTGGCGACTTTAATATCAACATTTTAAAAAATACAAATTTGTGTACGGAATTTTTAAATCTACTTTTAAACTTCAACTTGAAACCAAGTATCAAACAACCAACACGTATATCTAGCGGCTCATGTATAGATAATATTATGCATAATGTCAATGGGGGGAGTGGTTATGTCTTAGAGCTTGCCTTATCTGATCACACAGCACAACTCTTTAAGTGTCCTGTAAAGAAGTCATGTTATATTGATCACTGGTTTGTATTAGCAAGGGATTACAGCTCGGAAAACAAATCAAAGTTTATCGAAACTATTAGTAAGCTAAGTTTTAATGAAGTTTATAGTAGTACTGATCCCGAGTTAGCATTCAATTCATTTTACGATCTATTCAAACTTTTCTATGATCTATGTTTCCCCATAATAAGAAAAAAGATTTCTGCCAAAAAATCACCTCGTTGGATTTCTAAAGGAATAAGAAATTGTAGTAAACGGAAGAGAGAAATGTTGTGGGAGTATAGAAGATCGCCTAATTTAAAAAATAAACTATCTCTAAAAGCCTATTCACTAAGACTAAAAAGAGTGATATACTTGACACAAAAATCACAAAATAGTTACTTGATAAAAAATGCAGAAAATAAAACTAAAGCAACTTGGCAATTAATTAATAGATGTAAAATAAACTTCCCTCCTGAACCCATTCAAAATATAGTTGTTCGAAATGTGCAAATAAGAGACCCTAAAGAAATTGCTTCAGCATTTAATGATTATTTTATTGATTCTGTCCAACCTAAGGTGAATAATAGTTGCACTTGTGCTGTATCCTCTGTAAATCACTATCACAAATCGCTATTTATGACACCAACAGATCCCTTAGAAATTTTGCAAATTATTAATTCCTTAAAGAACACGAATAGTGCGGGTTATGATAGTATAACTTCTAACATTTTAAAATCTGTATCACATATAATTGCGCCCGTATTAAGTTTTATAATAAATTTATGCATAGAACATGGCCATTTTCCAAATGCGTTAAAAACTACTTTAATTAAGCCTTTGTTCAAAAAAGGTGATAAAGTTACAGTTTCAAACTACCGTCCAATTGCTCTCATACCAGTAATATCTAAAGTTTTTGAAAAAATAATTTATAATTCAATATATTCATTTCTTGAGTTAAATAATCTATTTGCAGAGCAACAATATGGTTTTCGGAAAAATAGAAATATTAATAAGGCAATATATGAACTATTTTCTGTAATTGTTACTAATGTGGATAGAAAAAATCCTATTGCGACAGTACTCATGGATATGTCCAAAGCGTTTGACCATGTCAATCATGAAATTTTATTAGGTAAATTGGATCGATATGGCATTAGAGGAAATATTTTAAACCTACTTAAAACTTATCTCAGCGACCGGAAGCAAATTACTGTTTTAAAAAGAATATGCTCTAAGACTAAAGTAGAGGTAACTTATATGTCATCTCCTAGATATACATCATGTGGGGTACCGCAAGGAAGTGTCGTTGGCCCTTTGTTGTTTCTCATCTATATCAATGATCTGCCAAAATGCACTAAATTTCAAACAGTTTTATTTGCTGACGATAGTACACTCATTATACCATGCAAACAGATTGACACTTACCAAAATGACATAAAAAACGCCATCCATTGCATAATTGATTGGCTAGTAATGAATGAATTAAAAATAAACATAGAAAAGACAAAGCTTATGACATTTAACCAAAAAAAACCGTAAACCCTAATTTAAATATAACACATTCTAATCAAAGAATAGCTGAAACGAGCAATGCCCGATTTTTAGGCCTCCAGCTGGATAATCACTTGACTTGGAAATGTCACGTAGAGATTGTCTGTAAAAAATTACACCAATACTCATATGCACTCTATAATCTTGCAAAAATGGCAAACGAGTCTATAGTTCTCATATCGTACAAAGCATATGTGACATCTACATTACGTTTTGGAATTATATTTTGGGGAAATTCCACAGAGAGGTTAACTGTGTTCAAAGCTCAAAAGAGATGTGTGCGTTCTGTATTTAAACTTAAACCTACTGACAGCTGTATCCCATATTTTAAAACATTTAAACTTCTAACATTTCCTTGTATGTACATTTTTGAAATAGCAGTATTTGTTAAATCCAACTTTCATATATTTGAAACATTGAAATCTAAACGTCGCAACAGAGAGATATGTACCATTTCACACAGAACTGCATTATTTTCGAAAAGTCTTCTTGGAATGGCACCTAAAATCTATAATAAGCTTCCTATTGAAATCAAAGAATTAAATGCAATACTTGATTTCAAAAAAGCTTTATTAAAACTATTATATAATAAGGTATATTACTCTGTTAATGAGTACCTAGAAGACAGATTTTAATTTATAATTCATTCCATTATCATTATTAGTTCCAGTTTTTTTTTATTATATTACTATTATTATTTTCTTTTAGTTTATTAGCTGTTAGTAATCACTATATTAAATATTATCAAATTATTGCCTATTGTTTTAAATATTAACAAACTAATGACTACTATATAAATTATTACTTTAAAATTAGTGACATATTTTTTAAATTATTGATGATTATTTACTAATATATTAATTACTACTAATCTATTGACTACTACTATAATGTTGCTAGTCTTTAACTATTGTATGCCTAAAGGCGGGTCATAGATGTACTTCATTTCATAAACTGTAACACCATATTTTTACCTGTGTACCACAATAAATAACTTGAATTTGAAAAAAAAAAAAAAAGGTGCCGATAAAAAAACAAAATGTGAACACATATCGAAATAAAAGTGACACTATGACGAATACTTAAAAATAAAATTAATAATATGTATTACTTTATTTTATATGTAATTTAATTTTATATGTATATTTAATTTATTTATATGTCAGATTACGTCTACAAATGATCCATAGTGGTTATTATAACAGGAGCTTAAAATCTATGTTAGTAGGTACACAAATTAACTAAAAAAATAACAATTACATTACATTATAGAATTAGAATCAATTACAAAAAAAAATATAAATAATAATTACATTACGATTAGAATCATTCACAACTAAACATTATTTTTTTTCGTCGTGTTTCGTCGAAAACGCGATATACGTCGTAAACGCTCTTAAGAGTAACACTTTTTAGAGAGGAAGGCGATTATTTCTCTCAGTTGTTGATACCTACTTATAAGGTACATTTTAATTCGTTAGTCATGTCATTTCATTATGCTAAATTATGACGCGTATCGTTAGTAAAGTAGTTTACAGAGTAAGCAGAAAAATATACGGCGATGAGACTGTACAAATGTTTGTCCCATATTTGGATCACATGCATATTTCCTATTGTTAATTTAGGGTACGGTGATGAGTGATGACAATAAGGGTTTTCTGAAATGACGTTCGCTAGGTGGCAGCACTGACACGTCAGGTCCAGGCATCTGTCAAAGAGCCTATATTTTCTTTAGTCATGACTGAATGATGAACGAATGAATGAATCGAATGATGAACGTCATCATATATTTTATATTGGAAGACCTCTTGTCAAAGTGGTGCCAACTGGTGTCGTAAATTTTCACGAAAACCCTCATTGGCTCTACCCCAATTACAATGGGACTTGAACATAGCTGTCGAAATGTGGGTGCACTACACACCTGTGCCTACTCTTTAGGAAATACAGCGTTATATTATGTTCAATCTTTATGTAATATAGTTATAGACAGAGGCGATGATTAGTCGCAAGTGCAGATCTGTGTAGCGCCCTGTCGTGGTGTCGCAAGAAAACTGTGGAATCGAAAAAGATATTAAGTATCTTTATAATCTTTTCAAGCCCTTGTTTTTCGAAACGAATGAACCGATTCTAATGAAACTTCATACGCATAAGCAGGATACAAAGGCTTAAAAAGTTAGTCAAGAACATTGTCGAAATGTCTAATTTAATAAAAGATAACTGGAAATCTTTGTTGCTATGGAAAATTTAAAATCGGTCTAATTTTGTATTTCATTTTGAGAGCAGTTCATAATTTTTTAATTTTAATAATATTGTTAATCTACTCCACACTATTCATGTCCGTCCATCTATCCCTAAAGGACTTTAAGTGTTAGAGAGAGAAAGGTACAATTAGAGCGAGAGAGAAACAGATCTCTCGGCTTAGGAGTAAGGTGACTATCTATCAAGATTTTATGAAACCTAACCAAGACTTCTCCATTGCCCTTTGGGTGACTTTTAGCCTTCTTTTAAGGCCCATTGTGAGTGACCACGTTTCAGTGCCATAAATCATCACTGGCAACACGCACTGGTCAAAGACTTTCGTCTTGAGACACTGCGGTATGTGGGACGAGAAGATATTGCGTAGCTTCCCGAACGCTGCCCAGCCGAGTCGGATTCGACGATTGACCTCTTTCTCGAAGTTAGACCTACCTAACTGGACAGTTTGTCCTAGGTAAACATACTCGTCCACGGCTTCGAGTGTAGTGTACATTCGAAGTCGTGGATCTGTATGAGAGTGGGTGTTATATGGGCATTTGACATGACCATCGTTTTATCCATATTTATTTTATGACCCACTCTTTCGGAGGCTCTACTGAGGTCATCGAGCATTGTACTGAGGTCCTCCATAGTCTCAGCCATGACTACGATATCGTCGGCAAACCGAGGGTGAGTTACGTACTCGCCATTGATGTTAATGCCAGCCCCTTTCCATTCTAGAACCTTGAAGACGTCCTCCAGTGCAGCGGTGAACAATTTCGGAGAGATAACGTCTCCCTGTCTAACACCTCGCTGCATAAGGATAAGTTTGGAGGTCTGATCCTGGAGTCGGACTGACATAGTGGCGTTTTCATACAGGCACTTCAGCACCTCGATGTGCCGATAGTCGATCTGGCACTGTTGAAGAGACTGCAGTACAGCCCATGTCTCGATCGAATCAAAGGCTTTCTCGTAGTCCACAAACGCTAAGCAGAGAGGCAGGTTGTACTCTTCGGTCTTCTGTATAACCTGTCGCAGCATATGTATGTGGTCTACGGTGCAAAAACCTGTGAAAAAATGAAAGAAAAATATTTTATTTAGGACTCACACAGGAAATACAAATCTTTAAAAAAGAGCATTTAAGACTAACAAAGTGACATTAAAAACAAACGTAAAAAAAAAAATAGTGGCACTCCAGGAGTGCCGACAGAAGCATAGTATAAAGAGGGGAAGTAAGTTATCTTCATACAAACGCACCGCGCGCGGCTTGTATGTGTGCGTCATAGTATCAATGCGTCGCCGCACGCACACTTAAGGCTAGGTGGCCCCGAATTTAAGTTTTTTAAAACAATCTGAGACAAAGAATATAGGGTTTTAAATTAAAAAAAAATATATCTGTATTAGTTAAGGATCTTGTCTAGACAAAATCGCATTCAGTTGCAAGACCTGATGAACTTCACACGATAGAAAAAAATCGCAAAGTTACCCCTTTTTAAAACGTTTTTTCAATATTATGACTATATTACTGACTTTTTACATTTAATTTTTGTACTATATTAAAGAAACTAATTAGTTATAGACAAATTCGCAGAGTTTGACTTGATAAAATGATTTTCTTAATTACTAAGTTTAAATATGAATTAAAAGCGCCCGCGGCGGCTCCTACCGGGCCGTTCAGTCGCGTGCTGGCGCTTATGGACGACGGACCTGTGTCAGTTTTTTCCGCGACAACTTCGCAAAACTTATCTGTTTTTGAGAGTTTGTTTGTTAGTTATAATGGGCAATAAACAACGCAGGCGAAAAAAGTCGTGTAAAGCAATAAAAGAAACAAATAGAAAGAATGCACTCCAAAGATATGTGAAGAAGTAAGTACCTACCTAAATGTTTTATTTGTATTGTAATGTGGTGAGCCACAGTATAAAAATATCAGTACTACTAGAGAACGCTAAGATTTTTGAAATACATAAAAAAATCAATGGCTAGTTTGGCTATAGAGAAGTTCTCCAATGCATAATTTTATTCAGTATTTATTTGCAAGAGGAACAGTGTGTAGAATTCACTCGAGATTTTTGTTATAGCATGTTTATTATTAATTATGCCTCTCCAAATGGAATAATAAAAGAAACTTGGCTTGAAATGTTTACGTGGGTTTTTAATGTTTTAGAGCAATGCAGTTGCAGGCCAAGCGCAGTGCGCATGTATCAACTAATGATTCGGCGAATATCGAGTAAGTTTTTTTATATTATTTATTTTAAAGACATTCTCTATTTATTACTATTTGAATTAAATAGTATCTCACTTGTTATTGTAACACCATAAAAATTACATAAAGAAATTAAATACATATACTTAAATTAAGTAGGTACGTATGTATGTGGGGGTCACATACATACCTACTTTATTATTAAAATTAAAGTACCTATTTATTAATTATTATTACTGTTTGCGTATCTTTGTTTCTGTATAACTGTCTGTATGTCAGTGTGCGTGTGTATTTGTCTTTGGCATTGTAGCTCCTAAACGGAAAACGGATGAATCGATTTCAATGCAGTTGTCTCTATTAAACAGACTGGTTTAATAATAAGAAAGTTTTTTAAAATTTTACTTGTTAATTACCAACAAGTCAAAAACAACTTTTGTGTTACAGATCAATAGAGCATGCGGAAGGGCATAAAGTGTCTCCATTGATGACTTTAGAGCATGGTTTACTTGAATAATCTTAGGATTGAGGAGTAAGTAACTGTATTGTACTTATTAATAATCAATTATATTGTTTTAACCGATTCAATTAAAATCAGACTAAAACATGCTACGGCATGCCATAGGCATAAGTAAATAGCCCATAAAATGCGTAAGTTTATACATATATCCGATAATTATCGCATTTACTAACAACTATGAATATTGAAACAAAAAAATATATTTTATTGTTACAGAACGACTATTCATGCTGCCAATGCCCATGTCACACATGCTGAAATGCCTTTAGATGAACATAATAATGTATCACCTAATAATAATATCAATGAGTAAGTTGCTACTTTTTGTTTTACATAATAATTATGTGGAATTATTTTGTGGTTATATTAAAATAATCTGTTTTTAGAACAATGGAGGAAATTGAAAACTACACTCTAAGCGTTGAAAACGAAATCGAACACGACTATCAACCCATCAGTGGACGACGAATTGTTGACATGATTACCTGATGACACAGCTCCAAGAAAAAACGCATCATATCGATTTATTTGACAGCAGAGTTGGATATTTTACAGATATAAAAGTGTTTACTTTTAATTTAATAAAAAAATCGGTTGTCTGTAAAGTCGGTTTGCTGACGATAGTTGAACGTGACAACGTCATAAGAAAATACTGATGGAATAATTGCATTGCATTTGTTAATATTCGCTTGCACTTCAAGCCGCCATGGAACGCTACAGAGCGAGGCCGCGAGGTAACGCTACATGAGTCATGTTTTTTCGTGAGTGCAACCAGCTTCATCGATTTATTAGACGTTGTCACGTCAAAATAAAAATACTTTATTTTTATTTTATTGACGACTCACACAGTCACGCTTCACATTATGTGTTACACGAGACGAACATTTATACCTCTAAGCTTTTTTGAATTACAATATGCATTGATATTGTAATTCAAGAATTGTAACACAATTCTCCTAAAGTAAGTGTGCCTACTGCTTGATTTTTTATACTGTAGCACGAATATTTGATTTTAGTCAGTCAGATTTTAAATCCTTTTTATAAAAAAAAGTATACAAATTATTTTTAATAATTAGTATCAAGTTTATACAATACGTATCTAATCTATCTATAACCTTAAAAATAACTACTACTAAAAATAAAACAAAATAAACATATACTAATCAATTCAAGTTGATCTACTGCATTGCTCTACTCTGTGACGCAACTTAGTACCTACTCGAGTTCGTGAACTCATGAGCGGTGCGCTTGGCGCGCGCGTCCCCGCGCATCGTAACTTATTACGTATCGCTACTCCTTGCGGGGGCTGAGGTATGCGTTAAATACCTACAGCGCTCGGAATACCTGGCCTTAACAAAATCTCGACCCGTTTCTCAGTGCGCCAGTCGGGGCTAACACCGCATGAGGTTCGCGCGTCACGGCTTTTCGGCACCGCTAAATGAATGAAAAATGTGTGATAATCGCAGGAGAACGTATTGCTGTATGTTTGGGTGTCTTAATAAGTCATTCTAGAATTTATTGTCTCTGTTCAGATTACCTATTGAAAGGAAAGGTAAGCAAGTTGCAGCTTGCAAGTTCTAGCATATAATTTTTACTTGATGATGAGATTAGAGATGTTACGGATGTCGTTTTACCGGAACCGGAACCGGAATCGGAGGTTTTTAATTTGATTGATCGGAATCGGAACCGGAATCGGAACTGGAATCGGAACCGGAATCGGAACCGGAACCGGGGCGGAGTAGAAGAAAAATGTGTTAAGGGGCCTCCCCTTAAAACATCTTTCTTCTATTTCTTCTAACATCCACAAACAAAACAATAAACTGAGACTTTGTGAGCGCGAGCGTGTATAAAATAAACAAACATTACCTTGGTGACAAGTTAAAACTTTTTTGTAGGCGCTCTAGTCAAGTGTATCGCTGCGTTTCGAACTTCGGTCTAACTCCGATTCAAAATTATCGGAACCAAAATCGGAATCGGAGGTGTAAAATTAATCGGAAGTTCCGACTTTTCGGAATCGGAACCGAAGCTCCGTAACATCCCTAGATGAGATACCTACTTATTTAGTTTTTGTTGTAAGTATTAGTTTATAGTTTATAGTATTATACAACTTCCCGACCCTTGCCAATTTATAGGCACTGAATTAAAATTTAGCTAAAGTGACAACCTTGAGACAGTAGGCAATTATATCACGGATTGGGCCGGAGATAGCCTACTTCCCCTCTTTATACTATGACAGAAGTGAAAACTTGAAAAAGCATAGTAAGTTTATAAATATGTTTATCAGTCATTCTTCCCAAAGAAAATGTACCGCGCGTTGGTCTTTATAATGCCCAAAACTTAAAACAGAGGTGCCGGTTACTGTAACAGTGGCGCGAGTTCTATGGTTTTTTCTCATCTCACAGCATTGAGATTGATAGTGTTTTGTTACGCAATAATGGTACTGATAGGGCCCTAAGCACCAGCGGGATTGTCCGAAAGGGTTACCGCTGGCTCGGAACATAAAGGGCTAAGGAAGGAACACGGGTGGGTTTTAGTCAGTAAGAGTCTGACACTCCCTTCCGCTCCACCCAGAGCGGGAGGGGTCATTTGATGATTTCCCATCCTCAAAAAAGAAAAAGGGCCCGAAGCACTAACATAGCATTAACTTTGTCTTACAAAGATAAAATGTATGGTCAATCTACATTATGCCGTCAGAATAGATATCGAGTTACTCGCTATCTTTTGCGTCGACTTTCTATTTACAGATTAGGTACAGACAATTCATGAGATTTCAAATTAAATCGGATTATGAGAATAAATGATTCATTAATCATCTATATCATCCTCTATATAGCCTTTTCATCCGAATCCGTTCAGCCGTTTTTGTGCCAATTCGGAACATACCTATATCTAGGCAAACGGACAAAAAAAACAGTGGTACTCCGGGAGTGCCGACAAAAGCGAAAACAAAACACAAACTGAATACTTTGCCATCACTCACTGGTATATCGGATATACATTAAAACCGAGTACATCCCGAGGACAGCAGAACACACCCGAAGCGGGTTCTTTTTTAATCGTCTTATTAAACAAAACACGCGCTGTGTCGCTTATGGTAATAGTGGCGCGAGTTCATTGGTTTTTTCCCATCTCAAAAAACGCTCATCGCGCTTAAAGAAGTTTCCACTTTAAACATTCTAAAACCTATATTTTCGGCAACAGACTCGTTCACACCTCGTAGCAATTACTTTTTAGGGTTTAGGGTAAAGGTAAAACTACCAAATGACTATACTATAATGTAATAAAAACTTTATTACATAAAAAAATAACCGACTTCAAAAAAGAAACACCACAAAGTGATAATAACTTTACTTTCGGAAGTCGGTGTCTTTGGTTCCGCATTTTCGTTTTTTGACACCGACTTCCGAAATTAAAGTTATTTATCACTTTGCAGTGTTTCTTTTTTGAAGTCGGTTGTTTTTTTTTTAAATATATGATTTTTTCTTTTTAACGGTATAAATTTATTGGTGCCGTAGTAAAAGTGACTATCGATGATAAGACCTAACAAATAACACTGATTTCAACTATAATAAATAATAAAAATAATAAAATAATAACATTTTTATTCAAAAAAGTAAAGTAAAAATAGGATTTACATTAATTACAATCGAGGAAAAATTAAATTCTAACTCTAATGTAGACCTGCCTGATCTAGATTTATGGAAAACCTGTGTTTCAGGCCTGTGTTTCAACTGTGGGCAACATGTTTAAAAATTTGGGCCAATCAGTTGCATGGCCCTTTCTTGCGGACGAAGCCGCGGGCAGAAGCTACATTGTGACCTTGACCTTGGCCTTGACCTTGAGAAATGGATCGGTGACATTGACTTCGCGCGTTGGCGGATAATAAGTGTTCATTAGTCACTGTTTTGCGAAGCAGGAACACCTCGTTACCAAATTATCTAATTCTGGCAATAGTGTGGCCGCCAAATTCACGAAATTGCGGCAGAAATATTTTGCAAAGGACAATGATAAATGATTTTATTTTTGTAAGTAGGTTTGCAAAAACACTTTTACACGTCAATCATATATTTTTTAAACTAAATGAGGTTGGCGTTTCCTATCTGACTACTCTGAGAAGAAAGGCCGAAACAAACTCAGAGGTCATAGTCTCTTTTAAAGTCCAGACATAATCTTGGTCAGATTATATGAAGACCATGTAGGTCGATGACTGAGATGGTCTTTTGAGGAAAGAACCACACAGATTGAGAGGACTTGTCCAGTCAGTGCACGCATTTGTCAGAAATCGTGCAGCTCAACTCAAGACTTAAGGAGCTCAACGATTCGACGAACAATACCAAATAAATGGATACCGAACTATGGATTTCATATCATCTGTCTAACCTTTTCCCAACTAAGTCGGGGTATTTTTTTTGCGGATTCGAAATCATCATATGACCCCTCCCGCTCTGGGTGGAGCGGAAGGAAGTGTCAGACTCTTACTGACTAAAACCATGTTGGGGTCGGCTTCCAGTCCACCCGGATGCAGCTGAATACCAGTATTTTACATGGAGCGACTGCCTATCTGACCTTCACAACCCAGTTGCTGGGTAATACGATACCCCTTGGTAAAACTGGTTGTCAGACTTTCGGGCATCTGACGACCCGTAACGACTGTCAAAGATCCACGAATGACAGCCGGGACCAACGGCTTAACGTGCTTTCCGAGGCACGGAGGGGTCTCGGTATCCCTCAGACCAACCGCGGCAAGCGTAGCTTAACCTGATCGATCGACCTGTGCAAGGAAACCTGCATGTCCTAGAACCAAAACTTCGAAGACATGTGACATCTAGCAACCCAAATGTCCTTTATAATGCGCACAGCAAAAGAGTGGAACTCTCTACCTGCGTTTGTGTTTCGGAGTGCATACAAACCGAATCTCTTCAAAGTAAGAGTGAACAGGCTTCTTCTGGGCAAGCTCACTCCATCGTAGACTTTGTCTCTGTCACCTCTGACCTAGACTAAAGTCAAGAGCAAACCCGTTTCAAATAAAAAAAAACCGCACTGGGCCCGCGGGAGGTAACTGCCCCGGGTTAAGGTCCAAGTTGAGTCGAATTTTAGGTCGTGGGTTCGAAACTACGAACGCAGGCAGACGCCTTACTTTGTGTAAATAATTTCATCACCACTGCTCTCAAAACGGTGAAGGAAAACATCGTGAGGAAACCGGCATGTCCTGGAACTAAAAACTCGAAGACATGTAGGTATAATAACATCTACAAACCCGCACTGGCTCAACGTGATGG
Organism: Luperina testacea; assembly: GCA_927399505.1. Taxonomy (NCBI): domain Eukaryota; kingdom Metazoa; phylum Arthropoda; class Insecta; order Lepidoptera; family Noctuidae; genus Luperina; species Luperina testacea. The sequence goes on along the minus strand of OV656785.1, from coordinate 7,014,919 downwards.
ATTAGATTATGACCACTCCCTCTCGAAGAAAGGAAGCTTTTATTCCAGCAGTTGGAAAATTACCATTCGGCTGATTATGCGAAGCAGAACCAAGGGCTGCTAGCCTTAAATAATAAAAATAAAAAACCGGTCAAAAGCGAGGCAGACTTGCGCACCGAGGGTACCGTGCCATCATGTTTTTAATTTTTCATTGGCGAGGCCTACATTCGTCAGAAAATTTTAACACTGTGCACTGCGTTGTAGAATATTGCAATTTTATGTCAGCGCCATCTCTTAAGCGATAGTGGAACGAATGTAACTTTTGTTGATGGTTTCTGAAAAAGTGTGCTATGTAGAGACTTCCTTTTTTCCTGTAATCTTCACATAAATTTCTATCACATAGAATGATTTCAGATTTTTCTCTTTGCAAAGTTCAGAGATAAGGGGGAACGGTATTTTTTTTTTACATTTTTCATCAAAAGTCGAAAAATATGCGGCCCAAAAAAAGAAAAATGTTTGAGAATGTGCAAACTGCGCTCTTTCATATGATACCCCACATGCCCTAGTAGCCCCACTTCGAATTTTTCAGACCCTTACAGTCCTTATTGCAAAAAATATACATATATTTCTTATTTGCAAAATAGTTAGGCAAAAATCTTAACCTATTCTAAATTTCAAGTTGATAGCATTAGTAGTTCTTGAGATATCCAGCTGTGACAGAAAGACAGACAGACCATAAGGGTTCCGTTTTACCATTTTGGTACGGAACCCTAAAAACAGTCGAAAGATGTCGTGGGACACCCGGTTATACCGAAATTCCTTTCGCTTTTGCACACTTGACAAATGAGAGTTAGACCGAAAAATGTGTAACATTTTGACCGTTGCGACCACAGATATAGATACACCTAGATGACCACCTAAGTTTCACGGTGAGATTTTTACAGAATCGACCGGCAGTTCTCATTTGTCGTGACGATACCTTTAATATGGAGCAAAAGTGGTATGACTGTCAAAATGTTTCACTTTTTTCTCATACGGAAAGTGTGCAGAGTATCAAGCAATAAGAAACTTCGTTACAAAAAGTTGAATAAGTCTTCAAACCTCTTTAGACCAACTTAAAATAGTAAAAAAAAAAAAACTTAGTTTTAGAACCGAACTGAAACAAAAGAGTCTAGCGGCTTTAAAAGAATAGAATGGACTTACAAAGCCACAGAAAATAAAATGAAGCCGCTTATAGAGACCGACTTCGTGTTAGAGAGAGACAGGGCTATATTAATATTGAATAAAGTCAATCTGTCTGTTAGGGAATTTACACTAAGGTATTTAAAAACATGTATCTAAGGGCTGATTTTTTAATCATCTGATAACTTTATTTGGGGAATAATTTTGAAATTTTGACAGTTGCTTCATACAAAAACTGTCAAACGTCAATTTTATTTGACGACGCGGTTGGCGCAGTTGCTGAGCGATCGACTGCTGCGCTGCGTGTCGCGGGTTCGATTCCCGCACGGAGCAAATATTTGTATTGCCTACAGGTAGTTGTTCCGGGCATAGCTGTTTGTGTATGTGAATTTAAATGTTTGTAAACGCACGCACGGTACAGAAGTAATTCCTAGTGTGGGGCAACGTTTTTTTTTTTAAATAAATCCTTGAATAAAAGTTATCTGGCGATGGAAAAATCAGCCCTAAGTCAAATAATTTATTTCAAAGTGATTTTTTTTCCCCCGACCCACCCCGGCGCATCGCATCACCTGCCGCGCGGGCAGGTATAACTTCATTTTTCTCGTTCAGCGTTCTGTCTGACTTTTTTCTTTTTGCTCGGCTCCTAAAGGTCCTAGCGTGATGTTAGGTAGCTTATAATCTTCCCCAAGTCGGGTCGTCAGAAGCCTAAAAGTCTGACAACCAGTCTTACCAAGGGGTATCGTATTAACCAGTAACTGGGTTGTGGAGGTCAGATAGGCAGTCGCTCCATGCAAAATACTGGTATTCAGCTCCATTCGGTTAGACTGGAAGCTGACCTCAACATAGTTGGGAAACGCTAGGCAGATTATGACTTTTGCACGAAATTAATGTTCCAAGTGAAGTCACATGTAAACGCAAGCTATATTACGTCAAAAGCATGGAATCGGACTTGTAAGTGATGACCGAGATAGCTGTATATTCTGTGATGTGACAGACAAGGACGGAGCGAGAAATTAAGTATCGGGCGTCGCTTTACAGGGAAAAGTGAGGATCTGCACTTCTGTATATTTTATTTAAGTAATTAAGCACATCTAATAATCACACTAATGTTGTAAAGGTGAAAGTTTGTGAGTGTGTGTGTGTGTTCACGCTCAAACGGCTGGACCAATTTTGGTGAAATTTTGTATAGAGATAGCTGACAACCTGCCGATCGTTTCTGTGAAAATCTCACCGTGAAAACTTAGGTGATGTGAGTTTGTTTTTGCTAGGAATTGACACTATTGACAGCTCACTCCACGCCCACTTCACCCAAATTTTCACGGTGAGATGGTTACAGAATCGCACTGCTGGATTAACATAAAGTCTACTTTTTATCCTGATATTCCCACGGAATCGATACTTATGCAAGTGAAACCGCGTAACTTGTAATAATGTTTCATTGTGCACAGACGACAGCACATCAAGCTACCCGAAACTGTCAAATTTTCCCAATCAACATTGAACGTTATGCTTTAGCGATAAAGTTGAAAATCTATTAAAGAACAGATTGTAGTAGCTTGATGTGCTGGCGTCTGTACAACCTGTATGTTTATTTAATACAGTCATTGGTCAATTAGTGAAAGAAAGAAAATACGTTTTTTGCAGCAAACATGATGCTTAAAAATAAAAAATAAAAACAACAGAATAACAAAATAAGCATAAACAACAAAATAAACACAACAATAAACAAGATTTTTATATTTTTATTTTATTTTAGTGAGTGTCCGATGGAGGGCAAGCCTGGTGATCTGTAATATACAGGTTTTACCTACAACAGACACCAGTCTCTTTTAAGTTTTACTTGGCTTTGTACTGTGTTTGTGATAATGAGAAAACAATAAAGAATATTATTATTATTATTGGCGAAGATAAAGAAATAAATCAAACCGTAACAGAAAGTGCACTTACCCCATTTTCCTTGATAACGCGGCGCGCATTTTCAGCGGAAACTTATCGAAAACCTGTAGCTTTTGTATTTACTCCACATGATAATCAACCTTATTTGTAAGAAAACACATCTGAAAATCCCTCGCAGTTTTCAATTGTGTTGGAAAATTCGTCGAGACAACGAAAATTGAGACGTATAAAACGAGAAATAAAGTTGAAATTCAAAGCAAGCGGTGTTCACAAGCTGATAAGACGTTACCAGTAGTCTAAGACCCCCTCCCCCCTGTGACGTCAACTATTGACTTATATAAGAGGGGATACCATTGTGTAAGTCAGAGTTCAAAGTAATTTGGTCAACGGTATTCGGGCATCCGATATCTGTGGGTTCCCTCAGTCGCTCCGCGGACTACGCGCGGCGCGGACGTCTAACACTAGTTAGTATTAATTTAGCAAATTATTTTTATTAAATATATTGCAAAATATATATTATATTTTTAGTTTTCTAAGGCAAAATGTCGGTTGGTGTCTTCAAGAGTTACATTTAGAGTGAGTATTGCCGATTTCTTATTTATTTAGTACTTTGATATTTTATTGGAAACCTTTTTCGTTTTTAAAAAGCGGAAAATTTTGTTAAGTTATTTCTAGATAAGTTCTCTCAAATCTGTGTGATTCTTTCCTCAAAAGACCATCTCAGATACTTATCTGCATGGTCCTCATATGGCCTGACCAAGAATTTAAAAGAAACTATGACCTCTGATTTTCTTACGGCCTTTCTTCTCAGAGTAATTGGCTAAGAAACGCCAACCTCATCTAGTTTTAAAACATAATTTAACTTTGACGTGTAAAAGTGTTTTTTGAAGCGATTTACGAAAATTAAAGTCGTTTATCACTTACTGTTTGTTTCTAGGCGTGTCGACATCTTCCTATTATAAACGCGAAAGTTTGTGAGGATGGATGAATGTTTGTTACTCTTTCACGCAAAAACTTCTGAACGGATTTTGATGAAACTTTACAGTAATATAGCTTATACATCAGAATAACACATAGAATACTTTTTATCCCGATGATCCCACGGGATCAATACTTATGCGAGTGAAACCACGAGGCGCTCCTAGTCATCTACATAATACTCGTAAATATAATGATTCATTATATCTCATATTATATCATTGGTAAGCGCGTCTCTTGAGCTCGGCTGGACCAATTTGGCTATATTTTGTTTTAAGATGTTCGTAATAGTCCAAATTAGGTTTTAATGGAAAGAAAAATTGAAAAAGTTTCCCCATTTTTTTTTTTAAAGGGAGGATTTGGACGTCTTATTTTCTATGCGATTCTTTTCTGGACAGGACAGCGTTTGTTGGGTCAGTTCGTGTAAAATAACACATAATCAGCTTGTAATGCTCCCGGAATAAATCGCTGGTGCACAGACATCCTCTCAGTGAGAGGGAGTGGGCTAATAATCTACCACGCGGGCACATTGCAGGTTGGTAGATGTTACAAGTCTTCGAATTTTTGGTTCTAGGACATGCCGGTTTCCTCACAATGTTTTCCTTCACCGTTTTGAGAGCAGTGGTGTTGAAATAATTTACACAAAGTAAAGCGTCTGTCAGGATTCGAACCTACGACCTACAACTTTAAAGTCGCGGCCGTTATCACTGGACATCAACAGGCCTGAATACGACTCACTGAATTAAATACCTAATTGAAAAACAAAAAACTCCCAAATTAGATCCCTCATTCACTGAATAAAACCTCCATTGACTATTTCCTTTTAAGATATTTTTTTTTTCTTTTAAATTTCTTTTCTCTCGTAATGATGCCTCTAGGGTAATTTATCCCCATTTTAAAAGGCTATTAAATACATGACGGACGTAAAAATGTCGTTATAACGGATCTCTTTATTCAACCATGGGACACCAAAATAAGGAAATACATATATTATTTTACTTACGGCTTTGTGTGTGACGATATTGTAAAGAATCTGTACTTAAGAGGAAATGCGGGTGGTCTTTTTTCCATAGAAACGCTCTCGCCTGATTTCCTTCAGGTTATTGACCATAAAGCAATGATTTTTTACACAATAATAATTTATATTAACTACTTCTATGTCCCTATGTTTTCCTTTTTGATGATACATTATTTTTATAAGCAGTAGAACCTTCAAAAAATGCTCAAAATTGCCGATTTAAACCGCTCTGTCAACAGAGGCCTAGTGTACAAATTTGACAACTATTAATGAAAAAAGAAAAACATAGGGACACAGTATATATCCTTCTTATTCAGTTTATGAAATATCTTCAAACTCAAACTCAACTCAAACTCAAAGCATTTATTTCAATTAAACCATTTACAGGCACTTTTGAATTGTCAAAAAGTCGGTCAGTCAGAAAATATGAAGCTAGTTACCCATTCGAAAGCGTAGGTACCTATGGAGAAGAACGGGCAAGAAACTCCATGGACACTCTTTTAAATTATATTTTTACAAAAATATTAGTTACATCATTAATGTGAATTTATAATGATATGTGAGAACGATGTAAAAAAAGACGTACGCGTTAAAAGCGTCCTTTAAATTGCGTCTTTTAAATTGATCCAATATTGGAGGAGGAAATAGGTGAGAGCCAAACCTCGAATTATGACTTTTTGCTTAGGGTTTTTCAAAAGTCTCTCCGACCGCATTTCCTCTTAAGGGGGAAGCGCTAGGGTAGACTGCGAAATTAAATTTTCTTACGTTTTTTGCAATTTGCAATTTACGTTTTATTTTGTCTGTTTCATGTCGTATGTTGAACAAAATATGATTCGCGACCGTAACAAGTATGTGTTTACATAATTATGATCATTGAAATCATCTATATAAACTTCATAGTTCATGGTGTTTTCTGTGGGATTTTTCTATAAATTATGGAAATTTGGACAGGACAACGTCTGAGGGGTCAGATACTTAGTGAAATATGTAAAATAAAACTAGGCGAATGCATTGAAACTCTTCATTCTTTAAGTTGGTTCAAAAACAATCAAATAAATTAAATGAATTTACTTATACAGTCAAATAAAATGAGCAATTATTTGAACTCACTAGCTTCTGCCCGCGACTTCATCCGCGTGAAATTACTTGTTCTCTTGACCCACCTTGTCGCATCGCATCGCCTGTCCGCACTAGTAATGGAATGTATGGTATGATGACAAGTAATGAGGTTACGTCTGGCGCAGATTGAATAAATATTTGTTTTTATTTTATTATTTGCTATTATTTTAAATATTATTTATTTATTTCTGTAACTGCCCGTGACATCACAGCGGGCCCTATCAGAATACCAGCGCTGCGAGATTTATTTTTTAAATGTCGTAGCATCATGCTGAGATAGGAGCCTTTTGGCCTCGTATAAGACTTTCTGTTTCATTTTCCTTTTGTTACTTTTTTTTATATAACTTGGATTTTTATTTTGCTGTGTTTAGTTTAGTTTGTGATATTCCTGTTCGAGTCGCAATAAATGCTTTTTCTTTCTTTCTTTCATGAATCATAATATGGCGAAGACAGTCCGTGTTTTTCTTTTTTTCGCTGCACTACGTAGGTATAATCAAAGAGATTGGGATTGGATTTGGATTGGATTGATTGGTATTTTAGCACAGACAAAAATAAATAACTGAAAAATCCTTCACCAATGGGATTTGATACGATTAACTCAACAGTTAACTGTCCATTATGATTCATAATGTTATCCTTTTACAATTCTGCCAAGTGGCCTTTTTAAGGCCCCCTGGCCATCGAGTTTTGAACCTGATAATTGATAATATTAACCAATTATAATATTCAGTGACATCTAGCCAGACTGGAAGCATTATAAATTGAAGGTAAAAGGCTAGGGGTTGACCTAACTCAAACCTTTGCCGACCCTTTCATCTTTATCAAAGCTCCGCCGGGTCGTGGCCCTAATGTTTGATGGATCAGCAGAGGAATTATATTCGGATGGAATATTTATTTATTTTCTGTGTGATTACTATTTGCTGTAGAATATATCACAGGGCGACAAAATTTGACGAACACTCTTTCCCAGAAACCAGACTATACTTTTCCGAAGGATTTTGACGCGCTAAATTCGCTAATTCCTCAAAATTGCTCTATCACGTCAGGGTTTCGAGATATCCTAACCTAAAAGTGCAAAAAATACCTTTTTTTTCTCATTTTTGAGGTTATGATCCGATCCGGTCCTATTTTATTTCAAAAATTATTAATAGCATCTCAAAGGACTAGTTTTCCTTTTTAAAATGACATTGAGTTTACTCAAATATTTTTTTTTTTCGCTGAGAAATTGCATTTTGAAATTTTCGAATAGACTGTATGTGTATGAATTCTCAAACGTAGAACAATCCACGTACACGAAAATTTCGAAATGCGATATCTCAGCGAAAAAAATATATTTGAGTAAACTCAACGTCATTTTAAAGAGTAAGACTAGTCCTTTGAGATGCTATTAATAATTTTTTGAAAGAAAATAGTATCGGCCGTGCTACATAACCTCAAAAATGAGAAAAACGGTATTTTTTGCACTTTTAGGTTAGGATATCTCGAAACCCTGACGTGATAGAGCAATTTTGAGGCCACATTTGAATTCAGCGCGTCAAAATCCTTCGGTATCGTCTGGTTTCTGGGTAAAAATTTTGTTGACCTTAATTTTACACGTTCGCCCAGCGGCGCTCTCGTGAGGTGCACACATTATGACAGTATATTTTCTTATACAAAATCACACAGGTCGTTCGATCAGGTTAAGCTATGCTTGCCGCGGTTGGTCTGTGGATGGGTGACTATTACACACGGAGACCCCTCCGTGCCTCAGAAAGCACGTTAAGCCGTCGGTCCCGGCTGTCATTCGTGGATCTTTGACAGTCGTTACGGGTAGTCAGAAGCCCGAAAGTCTGAAAACCAGTCTTACCAAAGGGTATCGTAATACCCAGTAACTGGGTTGTGAAGGTCAGATAGGCAGTCGCTCCATGTAAAGTACTGGTATTCAGCTGCATCCGGTTAGACTAGAAGCCGACCCCAACATAGTCGGGAAAAGGCTAGGGGATGATGATTACTTTACAAACGTTATTATTAATTTACAATTTTCTAAAACAGCATGTTGGAGCAACCTGTACTTAAAAATCTGGAACGCATGGGTAATTTGCCGGGGTCACGGGTCATTACATCGCATCAATGATATTAAAACGTATAACATGCAAAGAGTAGGCGAATTGAAGGAAAGAGAGAGAGAGAGAGCATTATGTCGGCGAGCGGCGCTGGCGGTAATAGTTTTCAAATTACGAATTATTTTACATTGTTATAATTTTTATGATTACTGGCCACTAGCCCTACCAGTGTGTTAAATTAATTTCGCCATTGTAGCGGCACAATGTACGAGATAAAATGAATTTTGATAAATTTTGACGAGCAGTTTGCAAAAGACCGTTCCCTTCTGCGACGCTACGCGCTACGGCGTAGCGATAATTGCTACGGCGTAGCGATAATTGCTACGGCGTAGCGACATTGATACGGCTATGATGAAATATTTCAAGAAGCTTTACAAAATAATTATTATTATTATTATAAAGAGAAAAGATTTGATTCTTTTTATGTTTGTTTGCTTTCACGCTAAACGGCTGAGTGGATTTAGATGAAATTTGGTACATGGGTGGACCAGGCCCTAATTAGGACATAAAATACTTTTTTCCCGATATGCCCACGGGATGACTTATGCGGGTGTAACCGTGGACGCAGCTAGTAACTCATAAATCTATTGCACTTATTCAATTATCCATTGTATTATTAAGTTGCATCATCACGACAACGCGACAAAAATGCGGCTGCCCCATTTCAAAACCTAGTAAGGACTTAAAATGAAATTTTACAGGAGAGCGCATAAACGTAATATTGGTCAGCCTATGGAATGTATTTTTTTGAATTGGTTAAAGTGACTTACTAGGTTTTAAATGGTCACTAGGGAGTGAAAGGTGCACTTACTAGGTATCGATGTTTAAATATAGCTCCTTTTATGTAAGTTTAAAACGCTGGTGTTTTTGTATTTGGTAGAGACCTTCTAGGTTAGCAAGATTATGCAATAAAACGATTTTTGTAAAAAGTGTCCCTTACTATGGTTTTGAAATGGGACAGCCGACCAGCTATCGCTGAAAACCATCGCTGGGGCTCTGTCTGGCATAGGAACGTAGCATTATGCTGAGCGATGGCCGTTTTGCGTGCATGCGACGCATATTTTCCCCCCAACTTGTTCTTTTTAGGAATCCATACCCAAAGGGTAAAAACGGGACCCTACCGTACCCAAACGGGACGCCAGGTCGGCGTCAGCGGGATTGTCCGAAAGGGTTACCACTAGCCCGGAACATAAAGGGTTAAGGAAGGAACACGGGTGGGTTTTAGTCAGTAAGAGTCTGACACTCCCTTCCGCTCCGCTCAGAGCGGGAGGGGTCATTTGATGATTTCCCATCCTCAAAGGGCCCTATTACTAAGACTCCACTGTCCATCTGTCTGTCTGTCTGTCACCAGGCTGTATCTCATGAACCGTGATAGTTAGACAGTTGAAATTTTCACAGATGATGTATTTCTGTTGCCGCTATAACAACTAATACTAAAAACAGAATAGAATAAATATTTAAGGGGGGCTCCAATACAACACACGTGCTTTTTCGGTTTTTTGCCGTGGTACGGAACCCTTCGTGTGCGAGTCCGAATAAATCTTGGCCATTTTTTTTAGTTTTTGTTCTTTCTCTGCGTCATGTTTACCCCAAATAAACGTATTTCGACGGCGAAGTGCCAATACCTCCTAAGTGATTTTTTTTGAGAAATTCACTTTTTTTTCGTTTTGAATTTAAAGGCGTTATTCGCATGTTTTAGTGAAATCGCCTAAGTGTATTTTTAGTGTCAACAGCATTAAATTAAAATGTGGAAATATGTACCTCCCAACTAAAACAACGTGTCTATTTTTGAACGTTTTATTCCAGTATTTGTGTAATTTTTTGACTTTGTCAGTTAGGAGTTATTGGCACTTCGCCGTCGATTTGCTTTTTATTTACCGTCACCAAAAGGTAACCAGGGTCATCAGATATAGTTGAAGTTTAGTAAGAAAGAAAGAAAGAAAACACATTTATTTAGCACAGACTAAAAGACACACATTACACCAGATAGTTAGATAATAGTCGTACATCAGATAAAAACTAAGATAAAAATAAAAAGTGCAAAGTCCGATGTAAGAAATTAGCAGGAAAGTGTGCCTCACGGCCAAGGAGCCAAGGGAGGCCTGTGTCCCAGCTGTGGGAACATTATAAGGTGATTGACGTCGCAGGCAGAAGCTAGTTCATCATAGAACCTTCAAGAGTAGTAGTAATCAAATACGAGTGAGTCCCACGTCACAAACACACGACTCACTTCTACTGAAGTCGGTTCAGTACGGAAGCTGAGGCAATTTCCCCGTCGGCGAGATCGAATAGTCGCACATCAGATAAAAATTAAGATAAAAATAAAAAGTGCAAAGTCCGATGTAAGAAATTAGCAAGAAAGTGTGCCTTACGGTCAGCGGGATTGTCCGAAAGGGTTACCGCTGGTCCGAAACATAAAGGGCTAAGGAAGGAACACGGGTGGGTTTTAGTCAGTAAGAGTCTGACACTCCCTTCCGCTCCACCCAGAGCGGGAAATGTCATTTGATGATTTCCCATCCTGAAAAAAAAAATGTGTCTCACGGTAGCGCCAAAGTAAGAAACCGAATGGATGTTTTTGAATGAAATTTAACTTGATAAATGAACTGTTTATTTCCTATTAATTTATTTATATAACCAGGGTCGTCGTACCCTGGTTATTTGTCACCTTTGATGACCGTACATCTTTTGCTCTTTACCTCAGCTTAACTCGTAAAAAATAAAGCAACTGAAATGAAATATAATTAAACTTCGTGCTAGCTGTAGCCGCATTTTCGTTTCATACTCCAAAAATGTTTCAAAGGGCTCGCTTTGCCAACATTTTGACGGTACTAAAAGAAAAAAAACAAATGGAGTTTTTACAAAGGTTAAATTGTTGGTTCCCGACAAAACTATGCCTTGTTTTTCTGAGGATTTACTACTAGCAGCGCCCCGCGGTTTCACCCGCAGAATTTTCGATCCCGTGGGAATATTTCGGAATAAAAATATATGATATTCTTCAGGATATATGCTAGGTAGATAGTGTGTTGAAAACATAATACAACTAATTTGATACGATAGAAAAAAATCATGAAGATACCACAAAAAACTTTCTTTTTACAATAAAAACCGTACTAATACCCGTATGTACCCGTATATTAGTACGGTTTTTATTGTAAAAAGAAAAAAATCAGAATGATTGTATAATCATTCTAATTTTTTGGTAGATTATTCTACAAGCAACATACTAAAGCACTAGTGTTTTAATTTTCTAGTTCATACAATAGATTTTTATAATAAGATAATTGCTTTATATTTTGCAATAAATTACCAGCGTTGTGTCATCGCGTTTCTCTTTCTTTTCTATGCTGTCTGACAGTGACCGCGCTTTAGGTCATGTAGTTCTCTTTAGTAAAGTTTCACTTTTACAAACATTATTATTAAGAAGGACTTGTCTCTCTCTTGTTACTTATTGACTTGTAGGTAATGAGGAGCTTGTGCTAAGTAATAACTGCCGCTGGGATCGATCAGGTTAAGCCACGCTTGCCGCGGTTGGTCCGTGGATGGGTGACCATCTTTACATACCAAGACCCCTCCGTGCTTCGGAAAGCACGTTAAGCCGTTGGTCCCGGCTGTCATTCGTGGATCTTTGACAGTCGTTACGGGTCGTCAGTAGCTTAAAAATCTGACAAGCAGTCTTCTTACCACGGGGTATCGTATTACCCAGTGACTGGGTAGTGGAGGTCAGATAGGCAGCTCCATGTAAAATATTAGTATTCAGCTGCATCCGGTTAGACTGGAAGCCGACCCCAATATAGTTGGGAAAAGGTTAGGCAGATGATGATTATTAAGTAGGACACAAGTTAGGTAAGATTATCATAGTCATCTACAAATCCTCCGAAAATGGCATCCTTCGAAAATCATTCAAAGATTCAAAATTAATTATTCAGACAAAAGCGCAGACGAGCCGGAAACGGCGCCATACTGGTGGAAACGGCTCGTTACCGCCGTCGACTTACTTCCGGCCGCCATCTTGAATACACCAGCGTCATTGTTGCCGCCATTTGTAATTGCTAATTGGAGAGGTATTTTTTGTTAAATTAAGACTTAATTTTAAGTTAAAATTAATTTTAAGACTTGCGACTTAAATTGTTTTATTTTTTTTATTAAATGGACAAACTTCTAATACTAAATAACCTACCAAACTTTTAAAATAAAATATTGTAATATCCTAGCCTGATAAACCAAAATATGGCGTCCAAATATTCTCCGCATCGCTGTTAACTGGTAATGTAGGTACTCAAGAGACTGGCGGCATTGCCACGTATGGCAATACTTATCCCCTGGCCAAAGTAAAAGCCAGGAGATATTCCACTCAGAGCACTGATTTGAACCGCACCTGAACACTTCCACTAACCACACTGAAACAAAATTTTGTAACGTGCGGTTCGGTGGAACAATTAATCGATATTGTTTTCAGTCCCCGAACGGCACTTGCATACAGCTTGCAGTAAACTAGCTCTCCACCAGATTCAACTTCGAAAACCACCAAAACCACTAACAAAAATCGGCCCTTCTCCAAAAATTAGTAAAAATAGATAAAATTTAAAAAAAAAAATGGTTTTTACGAAAGAAAACGGTAAATAATAAAGTAGTTATATAAGTATTATTAAAAAATGTTCTAAATAATAATATAAAGAATTTTTTTTTTTAATAAAATATTTTAAATCAGTACATCAAACATACAATATTATTAGTTAATCAACAAGTCAAGATGAGCAACATAAAAATTATTTAATAACTACAACAACTTTAAAAAAATAATAATAAAAGTGATAATCTCAAATTAGTCTTCTTCAGATGAATTTTTGTCTGCACCTGTATCGTCGGTTTCACATTTATATGATTCTTTGGTACCGATTTCTTTTATAACTTTTATTGGAATTTACATTTAAGTACAGTAAAAGTAGGTTCGAACCCAGACAGGCGCTTTACTTTGTGTAAATTATTTCATCACCACTGCTCACAAAACGGTGAAGGAAAACATCGTGAGGAAACCGGCATGTCCTAGAACCAAAAATTCGAAGACATGTGACATCTACCAACCCGCACTGGGCCCGCGTGGTGGATTACGGCCCACTCCCTCTCACTGAGAGGAGGCCTGTGTCCCAGCAGTGGGAACATTATAGGCTGATGATGATGATGATGACAGTAAAAGTAAGTACTCCTGAAAATTAAATGAAGTAAAAATAATATATTTCGTCACGTTTTAGTAGCTTAGTGGTTGAGTGATAGCATTTTCAGTAATTGAAACTGAATTCTACTAAACCACTAGAAAAACCACCAGCCGCTGAAAGCAATATTTCGCTACTGAAAGGAGGGTCGAAACCACCAGTTTTAGTGGAAAATCCACTAAGTTGGTAACACTGACAGCTTGTAGTGATGGTTCGTATGTATTCTTTGTTCAGGACATTACCAACGTATCGATACGGCAAGTGCGTGTAGAACCACGCACAGTAAAGGTCCCTAGTCCAGTAAAGGTTATGAATGCGGTAAAATATTTACGAATGTAATTAAATTAATATTGGATTCAAATCGCGTAAAATTTGGCAAATTAGTTGCTGAGACAAAATATGTACCTTGAGTCAGGGGAATGTGACGATTTAACTTGTTTTATTTTTTTTTTATAAATATTCATAATAACACGTCTGCATTACACAAAAAAAAACAAAGCAAAGACCCCCGCCCCCTGTAGTGCTTACGTAATACTTGAATGGCCCCTATGAAGGAAAAGATAAAAATTAAGATAGGCGACGGTTTCCTTGGATTATAAACTAAAATAAAGTTATATACAAATCACATCACACTAATATTATAAAGGCAAAAGTTTGTAAGTGTGTTTGTATGTTTGTTACTTCTTCACGCAAAAACTATTGAACGCATTTGGATGAAATTTAACACACAGATGGTTTATAACCAGGATTAATACATATGATAATTTTTATCCCGATATTCCTACGAAATCGAAACTTATGCGGGCGAAACCGCGGGGCGCAGCTAGTAAAAAAATAAAAAAAGAAGAAGAAGAGAAAGAAAAAGAGAAAGAATAAGAGAAGAGTGTAGAGACTTACAATTAAAACACTATTCTGAATATGGTGCTTTAATAGCCTTTTAAAAGTTGGAAGTGATTTTGATTCGTTACCTACTTTATAATTAAAATAAAATCTTGTTGCAGAAACCTAAAACATCAAAATGGGCGTCGCATCAGATGGCTTCACCAGCAGATGGAGGGCGAAGATAGCAGCTCTGAGGGAGTCCAGAAAGCTGGTCCTGGTCATCGTAGCCATCGCATTGCTACTCGACAATATGCTGCTAACTACTGTCGGTAAGTTTCTTATCAATCACTTTTTGTAACGGGTAAGCTATCCGTAACCATAATGGGCCTGGATAGGGAGGCAAGGGTGGGCATGGGCAATGCCGGGCCGATACCTGCCAAAGCCGCGGCTTGTTCGAAAGAGATACCGTGGGCCCTGGCACAGGCAACTGAAGGAACACGGGTGCGTTTTCGTCAGTAAAAGTCTGACACATCCTCCCGCTCCGCCCAGAGCGGGAGAAGTTATTTGATAATTTCCAAGCCGAAAAAAAAGGGTTTTTTAAAGAAGCTTCTAGGGTAGACCCTAGAAGCTTCTTTGCCCACCCTAGAAAAATCGACAGTATTGAAGAATTACCTACTGTCAAATAATAAGCATCTATTTTACGAGTGAAAATAGAAGAAATCCTTTAAATAGTGTTAAAATAATATTTTTATGTCACAGTGTTAAAAATTAGTACAATAACTATATAATTTGTGGTTAAAAACTACTTTTTGGGCGTTGTTTTAGTCAATACAGCGATAACGGTGGCAAGAATGTTTTTGTTTAAAACTTTATTAGAAGAGGCTCATGCTTTGGATAAACTAGAAATGCGTCGATAATATAATCTAACCAAATTCGAAGTATAGAATTAATGAAATTATAAAAATTGCTGTTATATCTAATACACATGTATTTTTCAAACTACTTATATTAAAAAACTCCATTTTCTTATTAAGAACAGTCATTGATTGAGTAAAATTAACAAATATTTAATTTATGAAACCGAGGAAACACACTTTAAACCAAGATTCGGTCAGTGGGTCGTCTTAGGGGCGGATACGAAGGAAATTTGTCAAATTATTATAAGAAATTTTGAAGTTATGAGGGAACAGATGAACATACATACCGATCAAAAATCATAACCCTTCTTTTTGCCTCGCTTTCCTTCACCGATTGTTATACCCTAAACACCTGTTCCGTCCGCAACCATTCAAATAATCTTTTATTCCCTCGGCGAATTCGTTAAACATTTTCCAGGAATCTTTTCTAAGGCACGATGGGCCATTACGCCATCTAATGAATTGCAGATGAAGTAAACCACTCTTCTGATTGTTCGCCGCCATCTTGGATTGTGCCAGGCTGGATAGGAAGCGGTTGGAAACGATTCCAATTTTGAATTGAAAAGAGGTAGAATAAGTACTTACACTTTTAAAGTGTTCTTCTTTATTTGTCCTATTTCGTAAAATGTTCTTATTTTTTAATCCCGTTTAGTGTTCAATGAGGGGTTTGTGGCCGCACGGGTCGATAGATCAGGTTAAGCTACGCTTACCGCGGTTGGTCCGTGGATGGATGACCATTAGACCCCTCCGTGACTTGGAAAGCACGTTTTTTTTCTTTCTTTAACTTCGCACGGTTTGTGCATTCAGCCAATGTCACGTTTAGTTTTTTATTACGAACGAAACAAAAAAATTATTATTCGATATAATTATAACGGGATATAGGGATAATAACTGTAGGATCAGTATTTATAACGGATAGAATAATGAGCTAAATACAATGACGAAACATTATAACTTAAAATTATTTAAAGTAAAGAAGAAGAAAGAAAAAGAAAAGAAGAAACGAAAAGAAAAAAGAAAAGAGTACTGGGAGAAGAAAGACACTAAAAAAAAATGAACGGTCATATCAGGGACAGGGGAAAAACAAAATGTGATTTAATTCGTCTATATCTGTGCCACACAGACACATGGAGTCATCGATGTTATGAAGTTTGGCAAGATGGGCTGGAGAGAAAGAAAGAAAGAAAAAAGAAAATACATTTATTTAGCACAGACTAAGAGACACACAATACACCAGATAGATAATAGTCGCACATCAAATAAAAACTAAGATAAAAAATAAAAAGTGCAAAGTCCGATGTAAGAAATTAGCTGGAAAGTGTGCCTCACGGCCAAGGAGCCAAGGGAGGCCTGTGTCCCAGCAGTGGGAACATTATAAGGTGATTGACGTCGCAGGCAGAAGTTAGTTCATCATGGAACCTTCAAGAGTAGTAGTAATCAAATACGAGTAAGTCCCACGTCACAAACACACGACTCACTTCTACTGAAGTCGGTTCAGTACGGAAGCTGGGGCAATTTCCCCGTCGGCGAGATCAAAGTGAAATTCACTTAGCTGCCTCATCAAAAGAGGCGGCTGGTAGTGTTGGGGCTGCGCTACAAGATTGTCGATAAAATTGTCGGATAACTAGGCATTTAAGAGCGCTTACGCCGTACTGCATTTCATACAAACTTTCAAAGCCTTATTTTTCGAAATGAATGAACCGATTTTAATGAAACTTCACACGCATAAGCAGGATACAGAGGTCTAAAAAATTAGTTAAGAATATTTTCGAAAAATAGTGTTACAGCCAAATTAGACCGATTTTAAATTTTCCATAGAAACAGAGATTTCCAGTTATATTTTTTTTAAATAAGACATTTCGAAAATGTTCTTAACTAACTTTTTAGACCTTTGTATCCTGCTTATGCGTATGAGGTTTCATTAAAATCGGTTCATTTATTTCGAAAAATAAGAGCTTGAAAGTTTGTATGAAATGCCGTACTGAGTAAACGCTTTTAAAGGGGATTGAACTTGCGTAGATCTTGCTGCTTAGATGTTTGAAAGGTGATTGTTTCAAACTTTTTAAATGCAACAAAATGTCACGGATGTCACGTGATCAACTTTGGACGTTAATTTCACGGAAACGTGACGCTTTACGGGGTTAGGTCTCAGAATGTTTTCTGTTTGCATTGATGTCAGCTATTGGTTTATAACGGTTTCATGCGTGAAAAATATCAAAATGGCGCGACAGTAGGTATGGTAGGGATCTTCAAAGCCCTTTACTGCGTTAATGAAGTAAAAAAGGACAAGCTGTTAGTCTGTTTTCTCAACTATGTTGGGGTCGGCTTCCAGTCTTACCAGATGCAGCTGAGTACCAGTATTATACATGGAGTGACTATCTGACCTCCACAACCTAGTTACTAGGTAACACAATACCCCTTGGATAGACTGGATGTTTTCTGTTTATCTACAACATACGCGATGTAGGTACATCAGTAGGTAATAGATGGAATATTTTAGGAACGATATAACGATAACGATATTTTTATTTCTGCTGTATTGTGAGTGCATAAGCACACAAATCTGATATGCACAATCATCACGAAGCGTCACAGCTTTCTATAGACCTAACAAACTTTATTTCTATTCGAAGTCTCACAGAAGATGAAACACTTTTTATTATTTTTATTTTGCCAACATTATTCCAGTTGTACAAATTTAAGATCTCCACTTTCGCCTTTCAAATTTTTCATCGATTTAAAAAAATATCGACACTCTCCACTTTTTATCGATATCCAAATTTTTCGACGGTGTCCCCCTCACTAGTCAAGACAAGGTCTCCGTAGTCGCATTTCAAATCATATTCCGTCGAGTTTTCACCCTTTTGCTTCGGGGTAGCATTTAACTTAGTTAAATAGTTTGAAATTGCCTTTTGGGTAAGTATATAGTCATAGACTTTATTATACCGCACCGTGATCAGTAGTTCCAACTTGATAAAATGTGGTGTGCCTCAAGGATCAATACTCTGTCCTCTTTTGTTCCTTATCTATATCAACAATATCAACAATACACACTTGTTCGGGCTATTTGAGGCTCGTGGCTAAATAATACCAGCCGCACGAGTCGATCGGAAGTTAAGCTACCCTTGCCGCGGTCAGTTCATGGATGGGTGTCCATCCAGTCAAAGTCAAATCATTTATTTCAAATAGGCACATAGAGCAGTGGTAACATTAAGAAAACTTTAACAGCCGGTCGATTCTGTAAAAATCGCATCGTGAAAACTTAGGTGAAGTGAGTTTGTTTTTGCTAGGAATTTACACTATTGACAGCTCACTCCACGCTCACTTCACCTAAGTTTTCACGGTGAGATTTTTACAGAATAGCACCGCTGTATCGTGGGTGCGTTTACAAACATTTAACCGGTTGAACGCCGTAATTACAGAAGCAATTAAAAACCATTGTGTCTCGCGTAGATCTACGTACCCGGCATATAAAGGGTTAAATTCACATACACAAACAGCCAGACCCGGAACAACTACCTGTAGGCAATACAAATATTTGTTCCGTGCGGGAATCGAACCCGCGACACGCAGCGCAGCAGTCGATCGCTCAGCCACTGCGACTACCGTGTCGTCAGTTATTCTGCCATTCGGGCGGAGACAAATCCAACAAATCAAAGATCATAAAAATCGGTCCAGCTGTTCTTGAGTTATAAATGGTGCAGCTACCCGACTTTGTTTTATTTATAGAGATGTGGAAAAAATACGTATTTGTTGGAGCTAACTCAGAAACTACCCAAGCAAAGGTAATAAAATTTATATGGGACCATTATATGAGCTTCCCCTACCTAATGAAAAACGATCGGATCACGTAAACCCGGCGCAGTAATAACGACGAAATCGGTGTACATACATAAAAACAGTGGCACTCTGGGAGTGCCGACAGAAGTGAAAACTTGAACAATTACGTGTGTATTTTGTGAATCGTCTTATAAACAAAACACGCGCGGTACCGGCTACGGCCATCCGTCTTACGAATTTTCGATCAGGTCACGTGTCCTGACGCGAGTTTGACATTTTTTACCCATTATAAATAATTGTACAGCGCCGCTATAGAAGTTCTCACTTAAAAAAAAAACAAAGGATAACCATATTAAAATACAAAAAAAAAAACAACCGACTTCCCAAAAAAATACTACAAAGTGAAAATAACTTTGATTTCGGAAGTCGGTGGAAAACAACGAAAATGCTGAACCAACGACATCTACTTCCAAAATGAAAGTAATTTTTCACTTTGTAGTGTTTTTTTTTTTTGAAGTCGGTAATTGTTTTCTCATATAGAAAAGTTTTTATTTTTCACCTTTTAGGCCATACAAATTCGCAACACTATTTGGTATGTAATCAGTGACAGGAAGTTATTATAACATCATCAATATACAATAAGTGGAAAAAATACGTATTTTTGAAGCTATTTAACTCAAAAACTACCCAAGCAAAGTTCATAAAATTTATATGAGAGGCATACCCATTAAATGATAATTTTTCACATCGATTCACAATTGCCGAAGATATCGCGCAACATACGTCGTCCTTTTTGAAGTTGTTTAAAAAGTAGCTACCCGAAACTGTCAAATTTTTCCAATCAACTTTGAACCTTATACTTTACCGATAAAGATGAAAATCTATTAAAGAAATTTGACAGATTGTAGAAGCTTGATGTGCTGGCGTCTGTACATGGAAGGTCATTACCACACAAGACGATCTCTTTTACCATAGTCCTTTAACTTTGTTCCCAAAATATATCAATTCAAAATCTATTAATAAAATCCTCATTAAATATGTAACCCTGGTACTTCAGTCCGACCCATTAACCCCACAAGTACTTCGGCAAAGTTCGGCAGTTTCCGACGAGAGCCGACCGCGTCATATTCGGAATTAACTGTCGTTTCAGGCACTCTTGACGGAGCGAAGGGCTTTTCAAATTTGGAATGTCGATCGAATGGTATTCCGTAGTGCTTTCATAAGTTTGGTAACCAGAGATCTATGGATTTTTAATGATTTTTTTATTGTTTAAGATGAATGTTTTAATTACTAGATGTGGCGTAATAATAGATTTTAAGGTCAAAGACAAAGCATTTATTTAAAAAAACACATAAAAGGCACTTTTAAACGTCAAAAATTACAATAATAAAAGTAATTCAATAAAAATAAACCAACTTCAAGAAGAAATTAACTCAAAATGATGAAATAACTTTAATTTCGGAAGTCGGTGTCCGGCATCTGAATTTTAGTTTTAGTTTTTGACACCGACTTCCGAAACTAAAGTTATTTCATAATTTTGAGTTAATTTCTTTTTGAAGTCGGTTTATTTTTTTTAAATTACTATTTTATTTCGTAATTTTTAATTTTAAATAAAAACTGGAATATTGATTTTAATAAGTAGGTAATAGCTTTGTTGTTAATATTGCACTAGAATTTGACCAAGGTACACCCGTAGCTCGTATCAATAAGCCAAGTCGTCACACACATGTTAGACCATATAGTCATAGTCATAGTCATAGTCATAGTCCATTTATTTGTCAGAATATTGTTACAGAGTTGTTACATACTTTTAAAAGTTCATAATATTCTGCCGTTTCCGGCGTACAAATACATTTTCAGGGTTTTGGTTATTTTATTTTTATTAGATATAACATTGAATTAAATAAATTAGAATAACATTCAAATTGTCAATTAGTCAAATAATATATTAGGAATGGAAATGTCAAAAAGATTAAATTAAGTTAAAGAGATAATAAGAACAAAATATAATTATTCTAATATTTAAGTCAACTTTTCATTTCATTCATTCATAAAATCATTAGTCGAGTAATAGCATTTACATAAGAGATAATTAAATAATTTAGATTTAAATGTCCTAAAGTTGAGAGTTTTAAAACAGTCTGGTAGCTTGTTATAAACTTTGGTCGCCATACAAAATACATTATTAGAAAATAGTTTATTATTTCGTCTAGGCACACGAAGCATGTGGACTTTGCGGCTAGGTCTAGATACAAGATCATTATGCAGGTTGAATTCATGCTTATTTTGGTACACAAAAATACAAATTTCAAAAATATATAGTGCTGGGAGTGGTAATATTTTTAATTTTTTGAATAATGGAACACAGCTGTCCAGTGGGTGCGCTCCACATATTGAGCGAATGCATTTCTTTTGAGCTCGAAACACTCTGTTAAGTTCTACAGAATTACCCCATATTATAATACCATAACGCAAAATTGATGAGACATAGCCATGATATGCACATAGTGCCGCATCAACACTAGCCACACGTGTTAATCTGTGTAGAACGATTACGAACCTATCTACCTTTGTGCAGAGTTCATCAATATGAGCTTTCCAGTTACAGTGTTTGTCTATTGTTATCCCTAGGAATTTGGTATTTTCAACTTCTTCAATTGCGTCATTATCGTGTTGTATTTTTAACTGTGGACGTTTACTGTTATATGTTTGGAACTGTATCATTTTGGTTTTGCTAATATTAATATGGAGATTGTTTTGATTGAGCCAAATGATAATTTTATTTAGTGCCTCGTTTATTTCAATCTGGTATTTACCTTCGTCATAATTGTAATTTTGAATGCTGAGGGTCGTATCGTCAGCATACAATATGCAGTTGTGGGAGGTTACACTAGCTAAGTCATTAGCATACAGCAAGAACAGAAGAGGCCCCAGTATGGTTCCTTGTGGAACACCACAGTTATTTTCCCGATAGGCAGATCTACAGATGATTTTTTGATGTCCTACTTGTCTCGATACCTCCACACATTGTTGTCGATGGGTGAGGTAACTTTCGAGCCATTTCAATGCGTTTCCTCTAATGCCGTATCGATCTAATTTGAGAAGAAGCAATTTATGGTTGACGAAATCAAAAGCCTTGGACATATCTAAGAAAATAGAGGTAATTGGTATTTTATCATTAAGACTTTTAGTTATCAATTTTATTAAAGCAAAGCAAGCAAGTGTGGTAGATTTATTTTTCCTGAAACCAAATTGATCCTCATTTAGGATGTCATACTTTGATATGAAGCTGTAAAGTTTTTCATACATAACCTTCTCAAAAACTTTTGAAATTATCGGTATGAGCGTTATGGGACGATAGTTGTTCATGCTTTTGTTGTCACCCTTCTTGGGGATTGGTTTAACAATGGAGAACTTTAAACGCGAAGGGAATACGCCTTGAATAAATGATTGGTTAATCATATGGCTAATATGCGACGACAAAATTTTTGAGCATAATTTGAGAATGGTGGTGTTAATGTCATCATAGCCTGTGGAGTTAGTCGATTTTAAAGAATTAATTGTTCTGAAAACAGTACTGTCATTGATTGGGGTCAGAAAAATTGTATTTGGAAGGTGAGCTATCGGTGGCGTGTAGTCAGGGTACGGGTCAATGGTCTTATTCGTCATGTCAATAAAAAAATTATTAAAAATGTCAGCTATCGTTTCTGGTTGTGTGTAAGTTTGGTTGTCCAATTTAATTTCGTTTATGTCTTGTGTATTTTTTGTGTCGCTACTGTTACTTTTGATTATTTTCCAGGCAGCTTTACATCTGTTAATTGATTGGGATAGATAACGTGTGTTTTCTATCTTTTGCGCTTGGTACATACAACGTTTTAGGGCTGAGGCATATTTGCTGTAGGCATTTTTATGTTGGTTTTTATTTGCTGTAGATAAACGATATTTTAGGTATAGACGACGCTTATTTATACAACATTTTTTTATACCTTTTTTTATATCTTGATTATTAAATCGATTTTGATGATGTTTGCACTGTTCCCTTAGTTGAAGTAAATGTAAGCCAATAAAAAAAATGGTCACGATCCGAATAATAGTTGCGGAGAAATGTGTGGACAGACATTCATACATACATACATTACATACATACATCCATACATCTATAAAATTTTGTATATTTGTTTGGAAGCCCTAATAGATTGTCATATGTGAATATAATGCAGTTCCAATAATATTACATACATACGTGTCTATGATAACTTCCTTTTTTTGAAGTCGGTAAAATTCTAGTCTCCCCTTCCAAAAGGCTGTTTTCGTATGGAGAAGAATGAACAAAGAAAATCCACTCTGGCTCTGCCCAAAGGTAGACACCGTAAAATGCTCAGTTTTTTGTCGTAGAGTTAGGCGTATTGATACATAATCAAGCCAGAAAAAAAATGAGTGTACCGTAAATGTCAAAAAAAAAGATATTAAAAAGATTTAATAAAAAATAAAATATCACAATAAAAATCTCAGATAATGAGGTTTTCTGAAATGACGTTCGCTGGGTGGAAGCACTGACACGGCAGGTCCAGGCATCTGTCAAAGAGCCTATATTTGATGAACGAATAAATGAATCGAATGATGAACGTCATCATGTATTTTATATTCATTGTCGAAATGGAAGACCTTTTGTCAAAGTGGTGCCAATTGGTGTCGTAAATTTTCACGAAAACCCCCATTATAATACTATAACATAGTTTAAGTTATACTAACAAAATTATGGGTAGTGTGCCTGAATTAAAGATAAATAAATAAAATTAAATTTAAAAAAATGTAAAAAGGAGCTCAAATCATATTTCTCAATATTTTGAGCGTATGCTGTCATGTTTTATGTGATGACTAGCAATTGCCTGCGACTTCGTTCGCGTGAAATTCGTACTTTCCTATTGGGGGTTAGGGTCAGTTTTGTGGCAATACATTCGTGTTTAATTTATGATGACTGGTTACAAACCAGTCATCATAATAAAGAAGTTTTTACTTAAAAAAAACTTTTTACAAACGCAATAGGTACCTAAAACATCGTTATATCTTGCAGTACCAATCATCCCAGAGTTCCTCTACGACATTCGCCACCCCGACGCCCCGCTGTCCATGTCTCTTGAGGACATCACCCTGCCGCCACCGTCGCCGACACCGTACTGCCCCTGCCTGCAAGTCAACAACACCAATCTCATACAGAATGAGACGCAGCCTCGTAAGTATTGCCATCTTGCGCTAAGGTAGCCCGCAAAATTCAAATTTTCTTACATTTTTTTGCAATTTGCTTGTCAGTATTAAGGCCCTCTTGTAGTGCGGTGTGTAGGTATGATAACGTTTTCTCACTCTCCGCATAATACGTATCGGGGCATCTCTCTCTCGCAGGCACTGGCTAGCAGGCGTGAGCGCTTGAACTGCTCAATATCGTCTGATTTTTGTTCTTACGAAAATAAATAACCACTTATAATAAAAATCTTCCTTACCCAGCGCTAGAAAATATTAAAACCTATTTTTTGATATAATATTACTTAGATGGTTTCGTAATATAATTTTTTGCTAAACCGATATTTCGAACGTACTTCACGTTCGAAATATCGGTTTAGTGTCATCTTTGCGATTTTTTTTTATCGAGTCAATTATTAGTAATTACGTTTCCGTCTTTAGTCAGCGCTTGACCATATTATGTTCAATTTTATTTAAAATGATTTTTATTTTGCGCAATATTTACGTTAATTAGATATAAATAGCTCCAAAAAACTTAAAAATGCAACAACCGATTCCCGGCCGTAACAAATATGTATTTACTCTAATTTTGTTATTGTTGCAGTGAATCTGACCGTGCAGCGCGAAGAAAGACATCAGGAACTAATACATGAGACGGTGGCAGTTGGCGTCATGTTCGCCAGCAAGGCTTTAGTCCAGCTTCTCGCCAACCCCTTCGTTGGACCTCTAACACACAAGTAAGTTAGTCCTGAAGAAGCTTGTCCAGAGAAGTACTTGCTACCACCACATCTTTTCCTACCTTCAAGCAGTGTAGCTGTGTTCCGGTTTGCAGGGTAAACACGGCTACACATTAAACTATACATAAACAGTATAAGCTGACTTCTGATTGTACGAAAATCCTATACAATGTGAGGTCAGCTAAAACTAGAAATGTATCGCTTGATGTATCAAAATTTTTTTTTTTCACATAAACCTACCAGGGCACTTATGAAACGTCAGAGGCACGGTTGCAACGGTTTGTCGCTTTTATTACTTACTAACAGTGTCTCGCGGTTTCACTCGGGACTCAAACTATCTCTATACCCATTTAAATCGGTTCAGCGGTTTAAGCGTGAAGAGGTAACAGACAGACACATTTTCGCATTTATAATATTAACTAGCGACCCGCCCCGGCTTCGCACGGAAACATTATTATTATTATACATATAAACCTTCCTCTTGAATCACTCTATCTATTAAAAAAAACCGCATCAAAATCCGTTGCGTAGTTTCAAAGATTTAAGCATACAAAGGGACATAGGGACAGAGAAAGCGACTTTGTTTTATACTATGTAGTGATATGGAAGTATGGATTAGTAGGAAATATTAATAGGATAAAGTGTTTCCATGATAATCAAGTCAAGTCACTGCATCACCTGCCGGGTCAGCGGGATTGTCCGAAAGGGTTACCGCTGGCCCGGAACATAACGGGCTAAGGAAGGAACACGGGTGGGTTTTAGTCAGTAAGAGTCTGACACTCCCTTCCGCTCCACCCAGAGTGGGAGGGGTCATTTGAGGATTTCCCATCCCCAAAAAAAAAAAAGTCACTGCATCATTGTATTTCAGAGGCGTCAAAACGAAACAGAAACGCAAATATTTTTTGACACGGTAGAGCGAATCTAGCGATTTAAATCTTTGCCGCTGTCATAATTTTTATGAAAGCCGTCACAGCGACCGCTATGTGTGGCCACAGCTTATCTAGGAAACAATAGCTTTACGTGTTCCTCTCTTCTGTGTCGTGTATGAACGACAGGGATGACGCTCTACAAATTAGAAGTTTGTTTTAAAATAACGTAACAATATTAAACTGAGGTGCAATTCTCGGTCAGCGGGATTGTCCGAAAGGGTTACCGCTGGCCCGGAACATAAATGGCTAAGGAAGGAACACGGGTGGGTTTTAGTCAGTAAGAGTCTGACACTCCCTTCCGCTCCACCCAGAGCGGGAGGGGTCATTTGATGATTCCCATCCGGAAAAAAAAAGGGGGCAATTCTCGTAACTTAAAAAACGTAACGTAAAAGAACATTCAGTCTGATCTGTCTCAATCTGTCAAAAATACCTCTAATTTCCCTACATTTTTGACAAGTTTTTGACATTGACCTTGGCTTAGTGATAACATCCGCACCGGTCGATCGATCAGGTTAAGCTACGCTTGCCGCGGCCGGTCCGAGGATGGGTGACCATCTTTACTACTGAGATCTCTCCGTGTCTCGGAAAGCACGTTAAGCCGTTGGTCCCCGCTGTCATTCGTGGATCTTTGACAGTCGTTACGGGTAGTCAGAAGCCCGAAAGTCTGACAACTAGTCTTACCAAGAAGTATCGTATTACAGTACCCGGCGATAAATATTGCACATCGACCTTTTTACACAGAACCATTTTATACAAAGAATAAAAATAATTATCAAAAGAAACAAATCATAATTGTTTTAACAGCTCCTAATAGATACCGGACTGTTTGTATTTCGTGCGACAGAGATAACGCTCTATGAAGCCGAAATTAGCCGACTGTCTCTTTTCAAAGGTTGATGTGCAATATTTATCGCCGGGTACTGTACCTAGTAACAGGGTTGTGGAGGTCAGATAGACAGTCGCTCCATGTAAAACACTGGTATTCAGCTGCATCCGGTTAGACTGGAAAAGGCAGGCAGATGGTGTCGCTGTGATGAAATAAATGAGATTGTGACTAGTTTTTAATTACGGGAATTGGCTTTCTGATATTTTGTTTTGTTTCAGGATCGGCTACAGTGTCCCCATGTTCACTGGTTTCATTCTCATGTTCCTGTCCACCTTGAGTAAGTAAATACTCTTATTTAAGCTCTTGACTAGGCGAGAATCATTCGTCAAGGGGCTTACATGACCTAAAGCGCGGTCACTGTCAGACTGCATAGAAAAGAAAGAGAAGCACGATGACACAACTCCGGTAATTTATTGCAATATATGAAGCAATTATTTAATCACAAAAAATCTATTGTTTGGACAAAAAAAATTAAAACACTAGTATTTTAGTATGTTGCTTGTAGAATAATCTGACAAAAAATCAGAATGATTGTATGGTTTTTATTGTAAAAAGAAAGTTTTTAGAGGTATCTTCATGATTTGTTTCTATCGTATCAAATTACTTGTATTATGTTTCAACACACTATCTACCTAGCATATATCCTGAAGAATATCATATCCCACCAAAAACATTTCATGTAAAATGTTGCCAAGACGACCACATAAGGTTTGCCCTGTGAAAAAGATATCAGATCTCATGTAGTGCCAAGCTTCTGAATCTACACGGCCTAACTCTACCGACCCTAACTTCACAATTTCTACATATCAGTAAAAATGTATGGCTTCTTCGTTTCGCTACCGTCGTGGAGGTGATGCGAATATTTAGTTTCTGAAGTAAGTAACGAAACAGCCAAGCCGTACATTTTTATATACATTTTTATACATTATACATTTTTATATTTATATAGAGTGGTGATGAAATAATTCACACATAGTAAAGCGCCAGTCAGGGTTCGACTTCGAATCTACGACTTATAACGTGTAAGTCGTGACCGTTACCACTGGGTCACCACCTCCTTTGAACGCTCCTCATAAATTCGAAACCCGAACCCTTCGTGTGCCAGTCCAACTTGGCCGCTTTTTCGCACTACATATAAATAACTAGCTGCGCCCCGCGGTTTTACCCGCATAAGTCTTGATCCCGTGGGAATATCGGGATAAAAAGTAGCCTATATGTTAATCCAGAGTGACAGCTACCTTCGTACAAAATTTTATCAAAATTGGTCCAGCCGTTTCAGCGTAAAGAAGTAACAAACATATAAACACACACACAAACTTTCGCCTTTATAATATTAGTGTGATTGTTTTTGGAACGTCAAGTCGAAAATCAAGCAACGCTCTCTAACCAACACTTTTGTCCGCAGTATTCGCCTTCGGACGCTCCTACTCCGTGTTGTTCATTGCGCGTGCGCTGCAAGGAATCGGATCTTCTTGCTCGTCCGTCTCAGGCATGGGCATGTTGGCAGAACGGTATCCTGATGATAAGGTAAGGAGTAGAGATGTAACAGTAGCTGCGGCTACGCTTGTTTTATCAGCATCGGAATAATGTTCTGTGTCTGTATTTGTTTCATTTGATTCTGAATGAACGACTATAAGTACTATCCCCTTCTATTACCTTCTGCTTGTGTTAATATTGTTGATGATTTTACTGATTTCAATCTTAAAATGTGCGCAATGTACACTATTTTCCTAGTGTCATTTGTCAGTCTATTACGTATGTAATGTAGGTACTATTTAACAAAAAACAAATTGTATTTTCTTATTGAACAAAAAAAATAATAACATCAACTCTTATACGATAACCGCTCTAACCATATTTTTATTTTCCGACTCATGAAAAAAAACCTACTCCAGAAAAAAAACTGTTTTTTTTTTTCATGTTTTTTATAAACTTTTTTTTTTATCTCGGAAAAAAAAAAACTTTTTTTTACAACTCTAGTAAGGAGCTCGTATATTAATTATTGAGCCCTGCGGGATAATTGCGTAACACACTAACAGTAGCCATGTTTTTCATTTTGGCAGTTCAATAACATTCATTGCGTTATTACGTTCTATTCTATTCTATTTTTGAGGTTCTGGCTCCATCGGTTACATTCGATGATTTTGCCAATGTCAAGGTATGAGAAGATAATGATCGTAAACTTTTACACAACTATTGATCAGTGTTTGTAGCGGTGGCATCCATGAACCCCATGCTAAAAAAGGACAAAACATTTTTTTTTATATTAGATGTAAAACGTCACAAAATAAATGTTAGAACATTCAGTAAATATATAATAAGTAAATAGGAATATCAACTATAACTGGATTTTATTAATGCTAATGAATTTATAAAGGATTTTAACTGCAGGGGTATGGGCTAGAGATAATAGGAAAGGAATGTTAATTGGGCGGGGAAAATCAGAAGGGAGTATGTCGTAAAGCGGAGTGGTTAAACGAGGACAGGAAAAAAACAAGTGCTCCAGAGTACCCTCATCCAGACCGCATTCACACAAAGAAGAGTCCCTCACGCGGATTTTGGCCAAAAAAACAGGAGTGCAAACAAAACCAAGTCGGAGCCTAATTATAACAGAGGTGGCTATTTTACTAGAAAATTTTAGTTTGCTGAACCAACAATTAGATGGAATGGATGGTTGGATAGAGCCATAAAATCTACCCTTCAATAACCGCGTTTTTTGCCAATGATCATTCCAATCCTTCATCATTTCGGGTTTAACAAGACAGCGCAGATCTCGAGGATAGCAAGACGGATGAGATTCGATCCCATTGCGAGTAGCTAGCTTGGCTATCGAATCCGCATTCTCATTATCAGCAATTCCAGAGTGGCTGGGGATCCAAGCCAGAGCAATCTCTATGCCTAAACAGTGGCATCTATACAGGAGTTGTTTTATCTTTAAGATAAGGGGAGAATTGTTACGAGAGCGAAAAGGCGATTTTATTAAATCCTGTAGACAGCTAAGAGAATCCGAGAGAATAAGGCTTTTGTTGAGTCCATGTGATTCAATGTAGGAGATTGCTTCTAAAAGAGCTATTGCTTCCCCTGTGTATATAGAGCCAAGAGCAGAACTACGAAAATTAAGAATAATTTTGTATTTTGGGATCCATACAGCTGATCCCACATTACTATTATCGGACAACTTAGAAGCATCTGTAAATAACGTCAACCAATTGTGCCAGTCTTCTGCCAGTATTCTATTGAATTTGACATTAGCAGCAGGGTCATGCTTGGATATACCAAAGTTAAAAATAATTTTTGGTTGGAAGAGCAAGGAATCAAAATTTACTTCAAATAAGGGGTTTTTATCTAACTGGACTAAGGAAATGTTCAAATTATTAAATTTACTGAAGCTGTTAACGAGAAGTGGGGGATTTTTATGAGACCAATAGCGAGATGTTAAGATTAACTGAGAAAGTGTACGAAGAAGACAAATTATTCAAACAAATGAAGCAATGCATTAGCAATATCTGTCAAAATGGTTCAGATTCACCCTCTCGGTGCGGCTGGCTATAGTCCTGCGAATGTTTGGAGACGCAATGCCAGGCAGTGGATAAAGCATTCGTACTGCTCATTCGTAAAGAAAGAAAAATTGTTTATTCTGCACAAACAAAAATGCACATTGCAAATAAAATTAAAAAAGACATAAAAATACACACTCAACGTAGTCAAAAGCTTCGTCGTCAAAAGTTTATCATTCGTATCTAAGTCAAGGTCATAATTTTGTGAAACAACGCTTTTTTTAATACCCACAACAAAATTTGACGAACACTCTTTCCAAGAAACCAGATATTGTAGGATTTTGACGCGCTGAATTCGAATCTGGCCTCAAAATTGTTCTATCACGTCAGGGTTTCGAGATATCCTAACCTAAAAGTGCAAAAAATACCGTTTTTTCTCATTTTTGAGGTTATGTAGCACGGCCGATCCTATTTTCTTTAAAAAATTATTAAAAGCATCTCTCAAAGAACTAGTCTTCCTCTTTAAAATGACGTTGAGTTTACTCAAATATCTTTTTTTTTTCGCTGAGAAATTGCATTCGAATTCGAATTCAGCGTATCAAAATCCTTCGGAAAAGTAGTCTGGTTTCTTGGAAAAAAAAAATGTCGACCTGTGATTAGCGCCATTGTTGACGTACACGCGTGCGTAAAGTGGACGTGAAACAACCCGTTCTTAGTAAAAAGCCGTTATTTTGACATTACAAACAGACACTTATTTATTTCAATAGATAGTACAGTACCCGGCGATAAATATTGCACATCGACCTTTACCTTTTTTTTTCATATTATACAAAGAATAAAAATAAATATCAAAAGAAGCAAATCATAAAATTTTTTGTTTTAACAGCTCCTAATATACCGGACTGTTTGTATTTCGTGCGACAGAGATAACGCTCTACGAAGCCGAAATTAGCCGATTGTCTCTTTCCAAAGGTCGATGTGCAATATTTATCGCCGGGTATAGTAAATAGATATACTCGTATTTTGTTTTATAGGGTTCCGTAACTCAAAAATAAAAATGGAACCCTTCACTTCGCTGTCCGTCTGTTTGTCCATAGTCAAGACCCTTTTTCTTAGGAACGCGCGGAGTTATCAAGTTGAAATTAATATCAAATACTCAGGGCTAAAACCCTTGGAGCAGTGAAAAATCAAACTTCTAGTCAACGCAATCAAAAGATACGGGCGTTTATGTTCCGAAATCAAAACCTATAGGGTACTTCTCGTTGACCTAGAATCATGAAATTTGGCAAGAAACAATGTCATGTAGCACAAGTAAAGGGAAAAATCCGAAAACTGTAAATTTGTAGAACAGTTACATTTAAACAAAAAATAATTTAAAACTATTTACGTACTGGGAACATGGGAACATTATAGGCTGGTTATGGTTATTTACGTACTTACAAATTTGCAAGGAGCCCTCGGTGAGCGAGGCCAACTTACACTTTAAAGGTTTTTTTTTCTACAGGAGCGTGGCAACGCTATGGGCATAGCTCTGGGAGGGTTGGCTCTGGGCGTGCTGATCGGTCCACCGTTCGGAGGCCTCATGTACGAGTTCGTTGGAAAGACTGCCCCGTTCTTGATGCTGTCGGCCTTGGCACTCGGAGATGGATGTGAGTTTCATTAGCATTTCTACTTTCTATTTTTTTTTTCCAGGATGGGAAATCATCAAATGACCCCTCCCGCTCTGGGTGGAGCGGAAGGGAGTGTCAGACTCCTACTGACTAAAACCCACCCGTGTTCCTTCCTTAGCCCTTTATGTTCCGGACCAGCGGTAACCCTTTCGGACAATCCCGCTGACCCGGCAGGTTCTACTTCCTCTTAGACTCAAATTTCATGAGAATAGCTCGAGCCAGCATCATCTGCCTAGCCTTTTCCCAACTATGTTGGGGTCGGGTTCCAGTTTATCCAGATGTAGCTGAATACCAGTATTTTACATGGAGCGACTACATAATTATATGGCCATCACAACCCAGCTTCTAGGTACAGTACCCGGCGATAAATATTGCACATCGACCTTTGGAAAGAGATAATCGGCTAATTTCGGCTTCGTAGAGCGTTATCTCTGTCGCACGAAATACAAACGGCATCTATTAGGAGCTGTTAAAACAATATGATTTGCTTCTTTTGATAATTATTTTTATTCTTTGTATAAAATACAAAAAAAGGTAAAGGTCGATGTGCAATATTTATCGCCGGGTACTGTAACACGATATGCCTTGGAAAGACCGGTGTCAGACTTTCGGGCTTCTGACGGGTAGTCAGAAGCCCGAAAGTAACGACTGTCAAAGATCTACAAATGACAGCTGGGACCAATGGCTAAACTTGCTTTTCGAGGTTTGGAAGGTTTTGACTTGTAATGAATGGCTACCACAGACATAGATAGACATAGATAACGCAAGTATCACGATCTGTATGAAAACCAAGCGTGCCGTTTTTGACTACCTACTATGACGTCACAAGCACTATTTAGTGATGGGAAAATCAAATCGATTCAAAGACGCCGCCGTGTGCGGCACACGTCTTGCCCCACCCCTGAGGCCTAGCGCCAGCGCTCACGCTCCCCAGCCAGCTGCAGTACACAGGACTGAGCGCTAAAGTGGTGACTTACGATTTTTATACGTAAGACCTTGTCCAGAAGGGGCGAATTCGCCGCGAAACGTTTCGTGCCAATTCATTCACGCGTTAACGAGGTAAGCTTGTCCAAAAGGGGCGAATTCGCCGCGAAACGTTTCGCGCGAATTCATTCGCGCGTTAACGAGATACTAGGCGCCAATACATTGCGTCCACAAGCATCGCGCGATTTCAAAATCCGCGCGCAAATCGCGTGCAGTTCGCCAGACTCTCGACTCGCGCGTATTGCGCGCAAGTCGAGATACTGGAGACTCCTTGTTGCGTCCAGTTGACGCGCGAACTTTAGAGCGTTCAACTCCATGTTTTCTACTGACAAATGAAATTCGAACCTAAGGCTGAGGCTACATTAGGCCGCGACGCGACCTGCGACACATGAGCGATTAAAACAAGTAAATGAATGCTCACGTATATGGCTACACCGTACATCAAATATTACTAGAGATCTTTGATTTCTTTATGCGATAGGAACAACATTACTGAAATCACGGCATCGGCTACATCAACATGAGCGAAATTGAAGCGAATATATTAGAAAATTGCTTTTTTTTTCGCTTGTAATGTAGCCATACCATGTTTTTCCCGTTTCGCTCTTCCAGTCGCATCGCAAATCGCTGCCTACTGTAGCCTCAGCCTAAATGTTCGTGCGTTGGTACGCTCCTTCTGGAAGCAACGGTCGCGCGTAATACGCACGAGAGAATCGCAGCGAATTCGCCCTTTCTGGACAAGCTCTAAGCTGGGCACGCGAGTAGACTTGCGTTATCTAGGTGTACCTATCTACCTATATCTGTGATGGCAACAAATCGACAGACCGGCCTCGGCGAGCGTTGCTTTACTTTGAAGATCGACCTCTGCGGCTGTTATTAATTAACCACGAGCCCCTCTCATCCTGAGAAGGTTACTAAACTCATCAAATCATACAATCTCCCCATTAACTCCGGTCATATATACGTTTATCTTCTAATTCTTAGCACATTGCCAGCAATGCGCACATTATCCGCCCACAACAAGTCAAAAGTAGGAAATGCATTATTGTGGTTATTATTTATAATGACCGAGAATCTTGTTACTCGTGTTGTATTACGGAAAATAGAATCTAGGTACTTTACGTATTTATGTTTTTTTTATGAGGTGATCAGTCTGAGA
Source organism: Luperina testacea (assembly GCA_927399505.1). Taxonomy (NCBI): domain Eukaryota; kingdom Metazoa; phylum Arthropoda; class Insecta; order Lepidoptera; family Noctuidae; genus Luperina; species Luperina testacea. The sequence continues at coordinate 6,980,816 of OV656785.1, read as the reverse complement.
ACAAAATTAGTTTAAATAGCGCTAACACACTGGGACGCCACGGTGACGTCGCTGGCTACATGAGCATGGCTACCTCTTGCTACCTACCTTGGCCAAATGAGGTTGCCAAATAAGTAGCCAGTGGCTACTGACTGTCAGTCCTGCCGATCAGTTGGCCATTAAGTGAGGGAGGCGTAACTTACTTAATATACAAAATACTGGCGACTTGGCTACGCGTCGCTAGGTCGCCAGAGTATCCAGTCTTCACGTAGGGGCCAATCAGTCGTAGCTACAATGCGTGCCACGAAAGATGAGACTTGACCCCGCCTCCCCGCTCTTTCCGCTGCCCCTATGACGTCCGGTCCCGTCCCGCACTCAGACCTCATACCGCTAAAGATACCTAAAATCGTGTTCTGCGCAACTAAAACGACGTGGTGTGTCAAGTCTCATCTTTCGTGGCACGCATTGTACGCTTCTATATTGGCGACGACACCAGACCGTAGCCAAGTGAGTTAACTGTCATAAATTTCAATATGAATTGAATGGATATGTAGCCGGCGACGTCGTGGCGTCCCAGTGTGTTAGCGCTCAAACTCAAACTCAAGGCATTTATTTCAATTAAACCATTTACAGGCACTTTTGAATTGTCAAAAAGTCGGTCAGTCAGAAAATATGAAGCTAGTTGCCCATTCCAAAGCGTAGGTACCTATGGAGAAGAACGGGCAAGAAACTCCATGGACACTCTTTTAAATTATATTTTTACAAAAAAGGTTGATAGATTGGATAGGTAAGATCTAATTGCGTATGTTCAATATTTTGCCTGTTCCTTGGTAAAGCCCAGATCATCTAAGATTATGAACACTGATACAATAAAGAAATTCAATAAATTCACACTTGTTCGTTCCCAGTGCTGCAGCTGATGATCTTGCAACCCGGGGTAGTCCGCCAGGAATCGGAGCCGCCTTCTCTGAAGGCTCTCGTCTGCGACCCCTACATCCTTATAGCGGCAGGTTTGTACCCATTCACTCTTTTGTTTTCGTTATTTCCTTTTGAGGTGTGGAACTTTAAACATAAGCTAGACGGAATCCACATTTGCCATGTGAATGCCGAACGAGAAGAAATGGCGAAACAAACTCAGGAGTCCCAGTCTCTTTCAAAGTCCAGACAAAATCATGGTCAGATCATGTGAGGACCATGTAGATAAGTGTCTGAAGTGGTCTTTTGAGGAAAGAACCACACAGATTTGAGTGGACCTGTCGAATCAGTGAAAGCATTTATCAGAAATCGTGCAGCTCAACTCAGAACTTGAATAGCTCAACGACTCGACGAACAATACCAAAGAAAGGACATTTGGGTAGGCCGCATAAAGTATTCAAACTGCTGGCAGTTTGAGTACTTCATATTTTTCAGTCATATTTGATCAACATTAAAAATAACAGAGAAAGAAAAAAGAAAATAAAATATGACCCACATAGTCCTCACATTAACAATAATTATTGTTAATGTGAGGACTATGTGGGTCATATTTTATTTTCTTTAAGTAAAATAATACTTTACAAAGTAAATATTCATGTCATTTTGTATATGTATTATAATATTCATCAATGTCAATGTGTAGGTATATAATATAAAGTGGTGCATAACGATGGGTTTGAAGTTTTATGGACCGATGACAAAGTTTTATGTCGATATAGCTCACAGAATGAGCAAGCTGAAGTGTCAATGGGCCGGCCATATTCGTTCAATCTCAGAAGATCCATTGACCAGATCCATGATGGATCTAGTGACGAATGTTTTCTCATTGGATCCTGATTTCAAGATGTGGATAGCATGTATAACCGATAACCGTTGGGGTAGAAGTGTTCTTGAGTGGAGACCGCGAATTGGCAAACGTAAGGTGGGACGCCCTCAGGCTAGGTGGAGCGATGATCTTCGTAGGATGGCTGGTAGCAGCTGGATGAGAGTTGCCGAGAATCGAGCTGAATGACGTGCAATAGGAGAGGCTTATGTCCAGCTGTGGACTGCTGTAGGCTGATGATGAATGGGCCGACGACCGTTGCAGTACAGACGCCAGCACATCAAGCTGCTACAGTGTGACGATTTTCTTTAAGAGATTTTCAATTTTATCACTAAAATTTATAAGGTTCAAAGTTGACTGGGAAAATTTGACAGTTTAATTTAAATATATCACAAGTTGGTTTAATTCAGTCAATTTTATCACAACCAAAGTCAGATTTAGCGAAAAGATTTAGTGACCTGGTGTATCTTGTTATTTTAGATTCTCCTTTTAATTTATTTAAGTAAATTTAGATTTAAACCATTGTTATGTAGTAGTAAGTGTACGGCATGATGAGGTCGACGTATCCATTGGGATAAAAACCCCAAATTTATTTAATAAATATTAAAAAAAAAAATTGACGGTTTCGGGTAGCTTGATGTGCTGGCGTCTGTACAATGTGGTGACCCAACAATGGTATATCGGCTGCAAGTTTGATGAATCCAACTTTCTTTTATTTTTCAGGAGCCATCACCTTCGCTAACGTGGGCATTGCAATGCTGGAACCAAGTCTACCGCTCTGGATGGCCGATACAATGGAAGCCCGACGCTGGCAGCAGGGCGTCGCCTTCCTACCGGCCAGCATATGTTATCTTATTGGTGAGTCAATTAAGCGAGTAAGAAAAAAACTGGCTCAGTTAACTCGATCCTGCATGGAGTATTGCAGCCACCTTTGGGATGGCTCAGCGAAATACTAACTTGCCGCGCTTGACTCGGTGGAACGCAGAGCTAAGAGGCTCATTGGCGACGTAAAACTGGTGGATGCCAAGCTTCTTCACAGCTTGGCTCATCGCCGCAAGGTTGCCTGCTTGTCGGACTTCTACAGATTGTACTTCGGTGAGTGTGCCCAAGAACTCCACGACCTCATTCCACCAGCTCCCTTCTACCTTCGGACATCCAGACGCACTGCAAGTTGCCATCCCTGCCTAGTTGTTATTCCACCAATTCGAACTAAGCTTTTTCAAATGTCCTTTATAATGCGCACAGCAAAAGAGTGGAACTCTCTACCTGCGTTTGTGTTTCTGAGTGCTTACAGCCCGAATCTCTTCAAAGTAAGAGTGAACAGGTTTCTTCTGGGTAAGCTCACTCCATCGTAGACTTTGTCTCTGTCATCTCTGACCTAGACTAGAGTCAAGAGCAAACTAATTTCAAATAAAAAAAAAAAGTTAAAAGTTGGTTAGAATAGAATCATTTACACAATTTAAAGCGCCTGTCTGGATTCGAACCTGCGACCTACAACTCGTAAGTCGGGGCCGTTGTCACTGGTCCACCACATGCTCATAAAAATCTGTAGTTATTTTAATTTTTTTTACAATTACAGGTACCAATCTGTTTGGACCTCTGGGCCACAAGATGGGTCGCTGGCTGGCAGCTTGCTCTGGTCTGATCATCATTGGGTTATGTCTCATTCTGGTAAGAGCAACATCATTGGATCAACGTCGATTGCTGAACATTTAAATTTTGAACCACTCCAATAACGGCTCTTAGGGTAATTTTATTACGTGCCGAAGATGCTTCATTACGATACCTCGCGATCGCAGTATATTTCGCTACCTCGATTTAACCTCCATGTAAAACAAATGCATGCTAATGACACGTACGCACATGCGACTGAGAACCTATGTAATTTATTTATTTATTATTTATGGGGATTGAAGCTTTTTGAAGTGAAAACTTCTTTAGCGGCGTTGTACACTTTTTTTGTAATGGGTAAAAAATGTTAAACTCGCGTCAGGACACGTGACCTGATCGAAAATTCGTAAGACGGATGGCCGTAGCCGGTACCGCACGTGTTTTTTTTATAAGACGATTCACAAAATACACACGTAATTGTTCATGTTTTCATTTCTGCCGGAGTGCCAAGACTATTTTTTTTTTAGTGGAGCCAGGCTTTTTTTGTTTGTAATTATCACTCTGAATGTTTAAAATAATCAAACATCTTGGAACAAGTTACGCTAGCTCAAAGAAATATGGATGTCTCGTGAACGACTTTTGGGGTTTTGTTCTATTATGTTTTCTAATTGCATTCACGTCAGCTATCGATTTATCTATGGTCCCATTAAAATAGATGGACAAACTTTAAGAAATCATTCAGATCACCAAAATAAAGACGATGGTAAAAAAATATATTATAAGGAAACAAGAAAAATAATCAGCTAAAGAAACACACTAACAACTAACTAACACTACATTTTAGGTCAAAATAAAATCACTTTAATCAGTGTTTTTTTTTGCTTGGATATCTTTAGTTAGACGTAGGTACTGAGCGCTGTGTAATTTGTAATCTATTTTAATGGGTCCCTGTATAGTTTCATGCGTGGCCGTCATTTTGAAAGAAAATCAAAATGGCGGACAGGTAGGTAGGCTTCAAAGCTCTTTATTATTTATGTACACACAGTAGAATACATAGTAGGTAACATAGGGATTCATAGGGTTTCTTTTTTGTTTTTTATTTCATTATCTACCTTATTCGTCGTGGATATTTATTCGTCGATCATCAGCTGGGCAGGCACGGCAATTGATATTAAACCAAGCGGTCAAAAAGTTACACTGCATGACTTAAACCCGCACTGTGTGACCATCACTTAAGTCACGCTTTTCTGTGACTTAAGTAGTCCATTTTTGCACAGGTAAGCGTGACTTAAGTACGGGTTTAAGTCACACGAGCTATAAAATAGTATACGATATGGGTGACTTATGTAGTCCAATATTGCACTGCGCACTTACGTCACACTTTTTTGTAAATATGGACTTCTTAAGTCACAGTTAAGCGTGACTAACGTGCGGGTTTAGGTCACAGAGTGCTATAATGAATGAAATGGTTAATATATAGTTAGTTTATGTTGTACCTACAACAAGGCTCAAGAAAATAGGTGGCTCGTTCAGATGCCAATGTATACACTTTTATAATAAACTACCAAGCCACGTTCAAGATCTAAGCCTTAATAAATTTAAATCGTTCATTAAACGTAAGTTGTGCCAGAAAGCCTTTTATACCGTTAAAGATTATATTGAGGATACAAAGGCTTGGGATTGAGTTGCTTCCAATTTCTGCATTTTGAGTGTTTTTGATGTTTTTTTGTTTTTATATACACATTGACATTAATGATTTTTTTTTTTTTAACTGACATTTGCTTACTTTTTAAAGTATTATATTATTTTAATTATTGTGAATGTGAAGACGATGTGGGTCATTTAATTTAGGCATTTTATATTTATTATTATTCTCTCTATGGTCTGGCAGTTTGAGTAATTTATGTGGCCTACCCAAATGTCCTTTCTTTGGTATTGTTCGTCGAATCGTTGAGCTCCTTAAGTCTTGAGTTGAGCTGCATGATTTCTGACAAATGCGTGCACTGACTGGACAGGTCCTCTCAATCTGTGTGGTTCTTTCCTCAAAAGACCATCTCAGACATCGACCTACATGGTCTTCATATAACTTGACCAAGATTATGTCTGGACTTTAAAAGAGACTATGACCTCTGAGTTTGTTTCGGCCTTTCTTCTCAGAGTAGTCAGATAGGAAACGCCGACCTCATCTAGTTTAAAAAATTTATGATTGACGTGTAAAAGTGTTTGTGCAAACCTACTTACAGAAATAAAATCATTTATCATTTATCATTTATATATACTATAAATAAATACTCGTATAAATAGCATTTATATATAATAAATATTTAATTAATTTATTATTATATTATAAATAGCATTTTAAGTTGGGTATGTGTTAATTTTTTTTTAACATGCTTTGTTTTGTCCTTGACATTTACTTTTATTGAGGGGGGCTGTTGTTATTTAAATAAAACAAAAAAATACAATACAACAAAGTACACAAAACAAGTGTACAAGTGTACAATAAAGTATATATAAATAAATAAATAAAAGTAGGTTTGCCTCCTAATAGACAATGTTGTGTATTTTTTTAAGAAAAATAAAACTGTCACTTTTCTTTGGTAATAATGTAGGTACGTCTCTGTACTAATATAGAATTATATTCTAATCTTACTACAGCAAACTATTTTTAACTTCAACAGATTCCAATGGCCCGCAAACTGGAGCACCTGATCATTCCCAACGCTGGTCTCGGCTTCGCTATCGGCATGGTGGACTCTTCCATGATGCCTGAACTCGGCTTTCTAGTGGACATCCGACATGCGGCTGTCTACGGTTCCGTGTACGCTATTGGAGATACTGCCTTCTGTCTTGGGTATGCTGTTGGTAAGTTCTGCATACCTGGTACTTTCGGTTTTAAAGATACATCATTTGGTTTTAACATAGCATCATCAGCCGATAATATTCCCACTGATGGGTCACAGGCCTCCTCTCAATGAGAGGGAGTAGGCGGTATTTCACCACGCGGGCCCAGGGCGGGTTGGTAGATGTCACATGTCTTCGAATTTTCGGTTCAAGGACGTGCCGGTTTCCTCACGATGTTTTCCTTCACCGCTTTGAGAGCAAAGGTGATGAAATCAACTTCCGAATCTCTTCAAAGTAAGAGTGAACAGGCTTCTTCTGTAGAATTTGTCTCTGTCACCTCTGACCTAGACTAGAGTCAAGAGCAAACCCATGTCAAATAAAATAAAAAATGAAATGTAATTAAATGGGTCAGCAATTATAAAATTTGGCGAGCCACCCAAAAGCAGCGTTTAAATAATTTGGTCAGCATACAAAGATTTTGTTTGCAATAAAAAAAATCAGGCAGCAATTCTTGTTCCGCAACTAATTTTGATAATGGTCAAAAATTAAATCATACATAGGCAGCCAACAATAACATGAGTCTGCATAATAAACATTCAGTCCGCAAAATAACTACTTGAGCGGCAAGATTTTGTGGATTAGGCGTGAAAAGGTAACATAATTTTCATTTCATCGAATATTTATTTGCGATAACAACATTTGCGCTGTTGATCAAAATGTATAATGTTCATATGATGTTCCCACCCCGAGGTTCGGTTTTGTTAGGTTACTTTAAACCCTTTTCACAGAAATAGGAGCCCCGCGAAGCGGGTCTCCGTCGACATTGGATGCAAGAGCGAGTGAAGTTCTTTCTTTTCGTAGTCACTCATTTTTGTTCTAATATCAGCACGTTCTCCACTAATAAAAGTTTATATGTGCGTTTGTCGTTATTATTATCGACCACCTTATGCTGTACAAAAATAATTACAGCCATCCAGAATGACATAAATTGCTGATTGATTTTGAAATGTTTGCTGACCATGAGTTGCTGACCAATTAGCTATTTCTGCTCACCGATTATATTTTTCTGCTCACAGAAATAACAATACTATGCTAACCATTTAATTCACACCCATAAAAAATTATACAAAGTAAAGCGCCCGTTTGGGATCGAACCTACGGTAATACGATAGCCCTTGGAAAGACCGGTGTCTGACTTTCGAGCTTCCGACCACCCGTAACGACTTTCAAAGATCCACGAATGACAGCCGGGATCAACGGCTTAACGTGCTTTCCGAGGCACGGAGGGGTCTCGGTATATTAAAGATCAGACTTTTGGCCTTCTGACTACCCGCAAGGACTGTCAAAGTCGTTCCAGAAGTGGTTCTACTACAACAGTAAACAGCCATATTTTCGTTGTACAAAAGTTTCACTTTCTTTCTTTTTACAAAAGCTATATATGATGATGATGATGATGATGATGATGATGGGACTCCCTTTTCCTCACTTAGACTCGCATTCGGTCCGTTGTGCGTGGGGATTCTGGCTAACCGAGCCAGCCTAGCTCCGCCCAAAAGCACAGAAGCTTCCTGGGAGCTTCACAGGCTTCGCGGAGCGACCTCATTGTTCCGAGGATTTCTGCACGTTGAGAAGCCACGGCCTCGCAATCCAGGATGACGTGGGCGGCTGATTCCTCGGCATCAAGGCAGCCCCTGCAGAGGGGGCTGTCCGTGGCGCCTATGTTGAAAAGATGTTTGTTAAGGAGGTATAGAAGTATGAGGAACAGGGTGTAAAGTTCACTCAACCTTCATAGAAAAGGGAGGATCCTCCGACCAGACGGGTGTTGTGTCTGGCGGGCAACTGCCCATTGATTCATGTCGGGCCGTTGTATCTATGCTAGTTGCGCAGTAAACTCTGCTTGCGCGATGCAGGATTTGCGTGACGTCAGTAACTCAGTATGACGCGTTGTTCGCATGTGGCGTTGTAGATACCGCTACATCACTCCCCCCCGGAGACCGGAGGTCGATAGTGGGCTGAGTCTTGTATCTTGCGATGCTTGCCAGGCCAGCTGAGGTTCCAGTGAGTCGGAACCGGTTGCCGCATAGTTCACGGTGAGTCGGAACTGTCTGCGAAGATGTCCCCAGTGAGTCGGGGTGGCGCTGCGTTATGCTCCAGTGCGTCAGATGTGGTACAGCGCCGGGTTGAGGCTGGCTGCTGCGTCGACCAGGAGAGGAATTGAGCTCTTCTTGTTGACCGGCCGAAAGTGCAGTGTGCTGTGCCAAGGTTGCTGATGAGGCTGAGGGTGATGACCAGGTATGCGCGGTCGCTGCATGCTGGTGGTCAGGATACCCGTTGAAGCCGTGGGAGCTGGCTGGCTGGGTGACTCGCCGCTAACGCTTGCGGGAGTGACGATGATGACGTCACGCTGAAGTATTTGCACGAAGGCTGCGCTGACGTTCATGTTCGGGGTCACCAGTATAGAAGTATGAGGAACAGGGTGTAAAGTTCACTCAACCTTCATAGAAAAGGGAGGATCCTCCGACCAGACGGGTGTTGTGTCTGGCGGGCAACTGCCCATTGATTCATGTCGGGCCGTTGTATCTATGCTAGTTGCGCAGTAAACTCTGCTTGCGCGATGCAGGATTTGCGTGACGTCAGTAACTCAGTATGACGCGTTGTTCGCATGTGGCGTTGTAGATACCGCTACAGAGGTTATGGCCCGTAATTGTGCCTATTATTATTCTAAGGTTATTTCTACTCAGGCTGAGAAGTTTTTTGGTTAATCGCGGGTGTATCATTGGTAATGCCAATTTTGACTGTCTACAGTCTGTTGCCCGTGACCATCTGTTGTTATGGAGTTCGGTCGATCTTTGGCGAATCCACGCACGAAATTGTGAGAAAGGCAAAGGGAGAAGTGGGTACGGGCCTAGCACCCTCATATCAGAGCCTCTCTTCGCAAGTTCATCTGCAGCATCATTGCCCAGAGATTCACTGTGCCCTTTGATCCACTGGAGAGTAATACGATTGGACGTCGATAAACTCTCCAGAGCTAGATGGCACTCAAAAATTAGTTTGTTGTTAGTTTGTTTGCTACCTAAAGCTTTAAGCACAGATAGGCTGTCGGATAGGAATTTAATGCCGTAGTTCCGGATGCCTAAGCGCTTTACTGCTGTTGCAGCTTGTGTTAAGGCAACACATTCGCAATTACAAAAGCTAATGATCTAATCCAGCCTAGTAACGCTCCCACCAGGGCCTGGTTAACCCACAGGCTAACTACGCTCAAGCCTAGGGCCCAAGGACCGAGGGGGCGCTGAGCTTGCTCTTGCAAGCACCACTTATTCACAGAATAAAATTTGGTACTTAATTTAAAATATACGCCTAAATACTAGTAGAAGAACCGCGATTCGTAATTCTAGTAAAATATAAACATTTTGTAAGTATATTCATGGGCTAGGCAGGACAAGCCTGGGGGACCACTCGGGGGCCCGGGGGCGCATATTCATAGTTAGCCTAGGGCTGGGCTGTCAGAACTCTAAATCAGGCACTGCCCATTGCTGGGACACAGGCCACCTCTCAGAGAGAGGGTCTATGAGAAGTAGCCCTAATCAGAAGTGGCCATAATGAGAAGTAGTCCATTAGGGAGTCGGTTGCCAAAATGAGAATTAGCCCTAATGCGCCTAAACCCTAATTATATACCTACATACTTGTACCATTTCAGGACCAGCTCTCTCAGGCGCCCTGATGAACAGCATCGGCTTCGAGTGGATGCTGGTCATCATCGCAGTCCTCAATTTCGCCTACGCGCCCTGTCTGCTGTTCCTGAGGTCGCCACCAGCTACCAATGAGAAACAGGTAGGCACTGTTCAGGTACCCTCCACGATTAATAACCAGACAAGTAGACGTGTCTGTCTGTGACGCAGCGTTGTTTCTCCAAACTACTTAACGAATTAGGATGCAGGATTCTTCACAATATTTTGGTTCACAGTTTTTCAGTATCTAAGAAAAATTACATAAGAAAAGTATGTAAGAAAAATGATCCAGCCAAAGTGTAGAACTCTCTGCCAGTATCTGTGTTCCCTTCCACATTTAACGCGTTTGCCTTCAAAGCGAGAGTGAACAGGCATCTTCTGGGCACGCTCGTTCCGTCATAGACCTCATCCAACACTTCCTATCTGGCGTACTTAAGATTAAGAGCAGACCCATTCAGCAATAATAATAATAAAAAATAAACTCATTCAATAGTTATCTTCTGTGCGTTGACATTTTGATAACTGTTATTTTCAGAGCCTCATAGCAAGCGACAAATCATCTGTCCGCTACGTGAGTTATCAAAACGAAGAAGAAGAATAACTCCACCACTTTCCGCCATCTTGTTCCCGCCAATGACAACCGCCATTTTGAATTTTAAAACTCGGGAGTTTTTTTTTATGGGGTTTGCTTAATACCTCCTAGGAGTCGGTTTAAGACGAATAAGGAATAATATTTATATGTATACTGTAGATTATTGCCCAAAAAATGTATATTTAAATCATATCTAATATACATATTATATTAGATTATATTTTATGTCTACCCATATACAATGTTGTACATGTAATTTAGATACTTCTCTGTATTCTTCTGACCAATTTTGCTCTGTGACCTGTTGATAAATGTGTGTATATTTTGTGTATACTAAAATGGCTTGTATGTATATGTATAACTTATACATGAATAGGTACCTACGAGGTTGTTAGAAGAACTAGCTAACTACTAAGCTTATCCGCTGTCGACGATGTAATTCAAATCAAAATATTCAACTACAATACATTAAATGAGATGAAAATCATAGTTACCCGTTTCTAATATCGTTAATTACTCTATATGGCTTAATGACAGCTAAGCAAAAAATTTAAGTAAAGATGATAAGTCAATAAAAATGCAAAATTTTGTCAGCCTTTTTTTTTAAACTGTTGTAGTAAAAATATGTATGTACCAATAAATTTAGATCAGGGTGTACATGTTTAGCTAAGATAGTATATATTATGTCTATATATATATGTATTTTAAATATATTTATAAATTTTATGTATAATCGGCAAATTATGTATATTAACATGTAATGGTTAATTAAAACGTGCTGTCGAAGACCCTTAAAATTTTAAAATTACAAAAACTATATAGTTCTTGCTGCACCTATATATTTTTAATCAAAATCTGACAAATTCAGACTCCTTGTTGTCGCTAAGCATGTATACAGTAGGTTACTCTTAAATTAATTTTAAATACATACACTTTTGTCATTTTTTAAATTAAATACATACACTTTTGTCATTTTTTAAATTAAATACATACACTTTTGTCATTTTTTAAATGAGTAAAATCTGTAATCGCAAATAACTGAATTTGCCTACTTTTACTTAGCTGAGCGAGTTCTTATTTATTAAATGGACGTCAAACTTAGGCAATTAACGTAACAAAAAAGTCATCTCAACTGCTCCAGCTGACCTTTAAAATAAACAAATATCATCTCAGCTTTTAAATGATTATATAGTAATTATAATAATTATCATATACATGTTATACAATGTGACTTATAAACTATACCTACTTATATAATATGACACATATGTACGTAAGTATAATCATATACATTTATTTCGCAAAGGTGACTTTGACAATATTTTTCATTGTACATTTTGAAACTAAAATATGTATACAATATGTTTAGACAATAATGACAATATTTTGCATTGAAACTTTTGAGTAAAAAAAAAAAAACGTTTAATTGCTCCCAAAAGTTAAAGAACTGGAGATAATTTATAAAAGAACGCTGTTTTGTAAGCTTCTAAACATTTTTCAGTTTGACAGCAAATTAACATACAAGAACAGAATTTCAAACTCAACATAAAAACAACTTGAGTTTGAGTTGAATATGTCAGACATGTATTTAAAACTTATTTTTATTAGGTACCTAATGGACCAATGAAATCATTTTTAATACGAGCTTAAAAATGTCTTGTAAATAATGCAATAATGGTTTTAACGACAATATCTATCACAATAATATGCTTAAATATAATATATTATAATGTACATAAATTATTCTTGTTTTGAGAAATACTGGTCATTGTATTTTTGTAACAGAGACATATACAGAATGAGAGCACTGGTAACGTCCGCGACTTAAGTAAGGGCTGATTTCTGAATCGACAGATAATTTTTATTCGTGGAATAAAATTTACTCCTGACAGATTTTGTATAGGAGAACTATCAAAAATTGTTGAACTCGAACCCAGTTTAGAACGTGCACAATTATCTACTAACTAACCAACTAACGAGAAAGTTAACCAGCACTTAAACAGCTACTTCGCCTCGAGCTTTTTGTTTACGATAGTACCTACTCGCTTCCTTCTTGTGTAAGTTCTATAACTTCTGTAACACGACTTCATTTTGATTTGTTTATGCATCTGCGAAATTTGAATTTGACTCCTTCTACGGTCTCTTGGCAACCATTCCGGAAGCGTACCTAAAGGCTCTTCTTGCTCTCCTTTGTGATACTGACCGGTAATTCTAAAAATCTTGAATATACTAACAATGTTTTAGTAGATATGTATGTATATAAATGTACTGCTTCGATTTTATAAACTTTACTGTAACGAAGTAATGTATAAAAAAATATAATAGGGGAAAGTGGGGGAATTGGGAACACTTAACTTCCAAAGCTCAAAAATAAGAGAAAAAACTCACGGACATAATAAACTTTTATTGCAACATTAACTTTGCTTATTTATCTAATTATTAGTGAGTAAAAAAATCTTAAAAATCAACGTATTATAAGAAATATGAACGAAAACAAAAAACATTGCTGTTCCTTTTTACCCGAAACCCTATGGGGTAAATGAGATCATCCCACGGGGGAAATGGAAACGGTATGGGGTAATTAGGAATAATACAGTTAAACCTTATATTCTGGTTAAAGACATTTATTAAACTACAATTTCTTAGTGTGGCACATATCACACATGTAACTAAAGGTTATATGGTTTTTTTGGTGTCTTAAATTCGTTTTGTTTTAGTTGTTTGAATAATGTTGTTTTTGGTATTGAGTATATGGTAGCAGCTTTGCCCAGTGTAAGCTTCTTACTTCTGACATCTTCGATTGCATGGCGAAGATTTTCAATTTGATATTTTGTTTCAGTCTTTCGTACGTAATCTCGAGGCATCTAAAACAATTTGTAACGTTAAAACATTTTTACAAAATTAATTAGTAGCACTAGGGGTAATTAAGAACGAAATGGGGTAATTGAGAATGTTCCCAATTACCCACCTGATGCCGTTCCCAATTGCCCGAAGTAACGAATTTAAATCAAAATGGCGTTCATTCATAACAGTATTTTTGATAACCTTCAAAGCACGTAGGGTTTTAAAATAGATAAAACGTGCATGATTGTAATGAAATATGGTGTCTCTAAACTCAAAAATATCATATTTACATCTACTATAATACACGACAAAAATTATAACAAAAATGCTAAAAAAATAGTTCGACTCACCGTGACAGTGCGCCTGCGGTCTTTCACTCTCACTGTCGCGTATGCACTGAGGGGCGCTAGACGCGTCTGTTGAACGTGTGCGGAGCGGTGTAGTGCGGAGGAAAGTATTACTTACCTAGCTATTCCCAATTACCCGCCGTTCTCAATTCCCCCACTCTCCCCTAATTTAAGACTTTGTGTATCAATAATTTAGTTTTCATGTAAACATTGCGAATATGAATGGTTGTAAATATATTTCGGTTATCGGTAAGTAGGTATATGAATATTACAAAAATATAATAATCAAAATAAAATTTTACGTCAAAGATTTCATTCTGCTGTATCTCTCGTGTAGACTATTTTATTGAATAATTATTCTGTAGCCAAATCATAATTATGATTTAAATATATTTAAGCATTATTTTGATGTAACTTAAGTTTTTTACGAGTTTTTATTCGTGGTAAAGTTGTAGGTAAGTCATTAGTAAATTTGGCACTAATAGCAATAACTCATTACAATGTCATAAGTTGTAAAATAATAACACTCATTCTACAACAATTTAATAAAAAAAGATATCTATTTCAATAGTCATATCTATTCGAAATTCATACATTGGTGCGATTTTCTTGTTCACAAACTAAACTAAATTTAAGTTCAGTGCATCTTTTTCTTTCTATTTCATTAAGAAAAGGACAGAAGATAAATATTAGTTTTGTACTGTCAAATTAGCCAGCACCTGACTTAATTTTAGTAGGCAAGTTTTTAATCATGTGTAAACTTGTATGGAGTAGTGTCAGGCGCTGATTGATTTGACAGGACTGAACTAAAATTTATCTTCTGTCCTTTTCTTAATGAAATAGAAAGAAAAACATGCACTGAACATATATTTAGTTTAATTTGTGAACAAGGAAATCGGCACCAATGTTGCTTATTAGGAACTTAAATAAATATTATAATCAATTTAAAAGTAGAAATATAAAATTAATACTGTGTCTAAATCATAATCTTGAATTCGATGGACATATTTTCTTCATTTATGTCTTCGTTTAAAATAATATAATATCTAACTGTATTTTATTATGAAGGACCTATTAGTTATTATTATTATTATTTAATAAATCTTATACCTACGGGATTATTATCTTCAAATCTGTCAGTATATCCTTAATTTCAATGCGAATATATTAATAACTTGATATCTTCTTTTTTCTTGATTTCTTTTTTGCTGTTCCACAAGCGATGGGACCTTTAATATCATGTCCTGCGTGTCCTGTCAGTTTCACGTTACAGAACCTAATGACCGCTAGTGATGTCGCCAAACACGTAGGTAGCCGAATTAGTCATTTAGATTACCATCGACACGAGCGCCTTGATCTCTTTTAAACAGGGTTTTCTCCCCTTTGCGTTTAAACAAGTTACAATTTAAAAATTCATAGGTTCAACCCTCCTAAAGGTTTATTTATGAAAATTGCTTAAAGTTAAGAGACCTAACTTTCTTTTTACTTTTACCTTTTTTTTCTTTTTTTCTTTTTTTTTTTGTTAACTTTTTTTCCAACAAAAGTTCATCAGTATTTAACTTAAAGCCAAAATGTTGTCTTTTTTTTTTCTCGGGGACACGTTAAAGCAAACTATGTATGGCTGCATTGTTTGTTTGTGTAAAGTGATGAAAAATGTCCATTTAATTATTTTTTCTTAATAAAATTATACAATCTTTAAATTATTACAACTTTTGATTCCATAAAATTTACAGTAGATGATCGGAAATTCGGAAGCTTATATTAACCTTTAAGTATGGACGTGGAGTCTCACAGGCTACTCGATGTTTTCGTTTTCTTAGTTTCACCTATTTTCCCCCACTACCCGCGATTGAGCGGCTCAGTAGCTTTTGTTTTAGTTGTAAAATTACCAATGAGGGAGGAGGTTGCGTCTTCCGATGTATATCACGTAAGTAATGACCATCAAAATATTGACCGGAGCCTGTCAGGCTACACGTCCATTGTTGCCCTATGATATATTTTGTATGGGCGATTATGTTTGTTTCAGATTTTGTAGTACAAAATGTCAAAAAACAATAAAGCCGGTAATTTTAAATCAAAACGACCATCTGCAAATTCTGTTCAGGGCCCTGTGTGAAAATTTTTTTTAATACACGGTTGCCAAGAGAGCTGATGTTGACTATGACTCGAGTTTTAGGTAATTATATGGTTACAGAAGATGTCAAGGATCAAGAAACCAGTCAAGGAACCAGAAGAGCATGTAGAATCTGTCCCGCGAAAAAACATAGGATGACTACCTATGTTTGTGTTGGGTGCACCAAACATGTGTGTCTCCAATGTTCTAGACCTTTGTGCACCGACTGCCAATAAATTCACGTTATTAGACCGTTGTCAAAATCTTTTATATGTGTTATCTGAAGTAATTGTTTTGTGTTTTTGGTTCCTTATATATTATATTTTGAGAAAAAAAGACTCATTTTGTTATAGGAATAAGTTTGACTGTTTTTAATACCTAAAAATGTAACCTAAGTAGATTTGGACTGAAAAGTGCCATAATTTTTTATTTTTATAATTTCTATAATTTTTAAAGTAAAAGTTTATTATATAAGTACGTTATTTTGTTACTAAATCCCATAACTTTAATATTCAATCAGGTTTATAGCGATCTTATATCAAATTCCCCAAAAATAATGTGTGTGCATATAGGAGCCTGTGAGACTCCACGTCCACAGTAGTGTTATGAAAAAATGACGTCCATACTTAAAGGTTAATATCATAACAACGTACATCAATAAAACTGAAATATTTAGGTAATCACATAATCTTCCAATGTTAGATGGTAAAATATGTATACAGAAAATATACATAATGTATTATACATATATATATTCCTATCTTGAAAGATTTGAAAGAGGTCTTAGTTCAGCAGCATATTATAAGCTAACAAAAAAAACATATATATATATATATATCTTCACACAATATTTATGTACGATGCAATGCTTGTAGCCTTTGCATCGTCCTAAATATCTATTAACCTATGCTTAAAGTTGGATATTAAAATATAAAATAACAATTTAGTAAATGTATAGAATATTCAACAAATACATATTGTATTCCACTTTCATATAAATTAGTCGTATATTTGTAGGAATAATAGAAAAAAACTGTTATCCGTAGGGAATTATAGAATTAATCTTTTGTAGTATTGTAGGAATATGTATTAACTTAATGTAATCTATGTATTACAATCATTCATATTTGATGATGTTTTAATAACTTTTGCAATAGCTGGGTTTGGGTCCTGTAACTGAATTGTGTATTTTTAATCATTGGTCGTATAAAATGAACTGACAAATAATTTACATTGTTTTAAATGTTTAAAATAAATAGTTTTTATCTGTTTTTTAAATGTTTAATTAGAATTGTAGTGTTACTGATTAATATTATTATTTTTTGAAGTTATTTTTGTTAAAAAACGCGTGAATATCAACCAAATATTGTATTTATGTATTTACTGCAACACCTTTTATGCAATAAAATTTATTATTATTATTAAATAAATATAATAAAAAATCGATTAGAATTTTAGAAATACATATATATAGATATTTACAGTCATAATATATATTTAATTCTTACATTTAATAAATCGTTAGTATTTTACAATAATAACTTTGAAAAATACCATTTTAATGTAATAAATAAAAACTAAATGTTAGTACTATACCTACAAGAGCCTCGAGCTGAAAGTGTATCCTAGTAATAATTCGAAAACTTTGTAAAATAACAAAAATATATTTATATAATATTTAATTATACATATACATTAATATCATAAATGATATACATTTTACCGGGTAATGTGCGAAGTGCTATGTTACACGAACTAGCCAAATAAAATGGAACTAATGAGAATTTAGGATAGGAATGTATTTAGAATAGGTATTAAGCGAATTTATAGGATGCCAAAATGTTAATAATTTAATGCTTATTAATGGTAGGTATTTCTAGTAATAATTTACATTATATTATTGAATGTTAACAGCATTAAAAAAACATATTTTGTATGCTTCAGGAAGTTGGCAACGTCGCAAATAGCTGTCAAATAGTTTGTTGTTTTGATTATTTTGTTATTATTACTGAACGACGTTATGACATATCTCCCCGTGGTGCACAAACATATTTATTACTGGGGTACCGCCAGGGTATCCCGCGAAATTCAAATTTTCTTACGATTTTTGCAATTTGCATGCAGGTTAGTGTCAGGTTAAATGTTGATTAAAATATTATTACAAGCCTCCTAAGTTCATATAATTCCTATGAATTCATATTTCATGAAATATAGACATTCAGTGGGATAGAATGAACTTTGTAAGGGTTGTATTGATGATTTCAATGATTGTAATTCTGTAACGTCATATTTATTACGCTCGCGAATAATTTTTCAACGTTCACCTGACACTAACTTGTCAATTGCACACAACGTAAGAAAAATTGAATTACGGGCTACCTTTTTTTTTTGTTGTCGGGGGGTAACCTTCAAAAGGCACCCGACCTCCGGGGAGGGAGGTCGGGGAGTGTGGGATTTTTACCTCACTAAAACCGCCCCGGTGATCACCTTCAGCACATAGGGGTGGTCCCGGTTCCTCTTAAAAGACCAATTCCGGAACCCCCCCGTGCAACGCCTGTAAGGCACATCCCTGGGGGGGGGGGGGGGGCTACCTAGCGCATCTTAATCAAAACAGCAAAATATTTGACAGTTATTTTGACGTTGCCAGCTCATGTTTCATTTTTATAATTAAAAGCACTTCGTGCATTAGCCGGGTATTTTGGTAAGCGAAATCCTGTCGCCATTTCGCTAATATAATATAATCCATAAATGTGATAGATTAGTGATATTTTCTGCTTTTTAATTTTTAATATACTAACTAAGTAGGTGACTGTATTTATTTCAAATATTATATTTGTTAGATAAATGTTAAGCTATAGAATATTGATATAAAAAAATGCAAGTTGATGTCCGTTATTCATATATCTAATTGATTATGGAGTTCTGAATCTTTTTACATTTTCGATATCGATTAATTTGTCGTCATTTTGAATCTTTTTTGACTGATGTGATATATTATTCAGCACAATTTAATATTATTTAATTTTTAAACTAAGAAAATTCAAAGAATGTCATTTGAGACTGTTTTATTATATTTTTCCTTATATCAAATAAATCCTAAAACAAAACACATTGAAATATTTTTTAAATCATTTAAGTAATATCTTGCACTCTGAAAAGGTTGAGAATTCCAATATAAATAAATGTAAGTAATGTTGTAATTTTTGTTGTAAAATGTTAATTTCATTAATGTTATTTTTAAATGTGTTATTTAGGTATAACATATCTAGTCCTGCCCTGAATGTCTAAATCTTTAACTTAGATATAAGTTTACATTATAAAAATCTTACTGCGCTTGTTCTGATTTGACTTGGCCGAATTTGGCTCTAATTTTCGCGCATTTTTCATCAAACTTAAAAAAAAAAAACTTGGCTAAATGTCAAAAATCTTGACAACATATCAAAATAAGCCAAAGTATCAACCACTTGGCCAACATTTTATCATCATCATTGTACTTGATCAGATTTTCACGTCATTAAATTAAGCAATGTTTCTAAGTAGGTATCTTGGCCTATTTGATGACAATATAAGAACTTGGCCTATCGGCCAAGTGCGACGTCCAAGCTATGGAGACAATAATAAGCGCAGTATTGAACGTGGTGGACTATAATTTATTAAAAATGTGGGTATATGAACTAATGTATGGCGTTTTATTACTCATTTCCTTAAGAGGGCGCCGACCGCGCAGTGGCGCCCTCTTCGTTTGTTTGGTTATTTCTTTTATTTTAGAATGAAAATGCAGAAAATAAGCACGTTAAGTTGTGCTTCACAAGATTATACGTTAATATTATTATAAACGATAGTTTTACATTGTTTAGTTTTATTATAATTACTAAAACGGATAATCCACTATTTTCCGTTTTAGTGATTATAATAAAACTTATCAATGTAAAACTACCGTTTATAATAATATTAATACAAATTATAAATTCGAAAGTAACTGTCTGTCTGTAGGTATGTTACCTTTTCACGCCTAAACCACTGAACGGATTTCGATCAAATTTGGCAGAGATAGATTGCATCCCGGGGAAGGACATAGGATAGTATTTATCGACATACCTCGCGAGCGAAGCCGCAGGCGGAAGCTAATACGTTATAGTTATTACAAACGGTAGTTTTACATTGTTATGAATTATAATAAGACCGTGTTTAATTACCGTGTAATCTAGGACCACACACATAATTATTCACATATAATTATATTATATTATATTATATTAATTTGCAAGATTTGATTAGACTCCTGGACAAGTGAAAAAGCTAAACAACAGCTTGTAATAATAGTTTCATTTTATTGATACTACCATATCGCTGCCCTAGTTCAACAGTAAGATATCTTAAAAAAAATCAAAATTGAGATATGTTTTGTTTCATATGCAAAATTTGCTCTTCTGTCCGGTTCAAAAATCGGATATTTGTAAAATGCAACCAAAGTGCCTAAATTTCAATGTCTCACTGAGACATTTAAGCATATTTTTACCGAACTTTAGTTCAAGATTCTGACATCTTAAGATATTTAAAAAGTCAGGAAGAATTTTTACTTTTCTTTTATTTCTATACTGAGACTTCTTCAAATGTCCTTATATGAAACAATAAAAACATTTCTTTGTTGAGACATCTTAAATTGTCCCAGTGTTTTCAATTTGATACCTCAATGTCATCACAGCTTCTATGAAAGTCTTAAAACTACTAATAACCAGTAAAATGAAAGCGGCAATAGTGATGATGAATGCCTGTAACAAGTAGGTTCAGTGTGATAATAGAATTAATTAAAACAATTAATTCACTATTGATACTCTCACTAGTACTCTGGACGCTTTTAACACGTACGTCTTTCTTAATTTTTTACATCGTTCTCACATTTTATAATTTTAAAATCAAAAGTAATGATGTAACTAATATTTTTGTAAAATATCATTTAAAAAGAGCAGGGGCGGATCTACTTAAAGGTTTTTGGGCTGCAGCCCAGGGCCCCGTGGATACAGAGGGCCCCCAACCGAACTGAAAACAGACGATATTGTCAATAATAAAAATTATCTAGAATTAAAAAAATCCGATCATAATAAAATGGCAATTGGCTGAGTAATTAGGTAGGGCCCCTAAGCAGTATTAGCCCAGGGCCCCACAAATTCAAGATCCACCCCTGAAAAAGGTACCTACGCTTTGGAATGGGCAACTAGCTTCATATTTTCTGACTGACCGACTTCTTGGCAATTCAAAAGTGCCTGTAAATGGTTTAATTGAAATAAATGCTTTGAGTTTGAGTTTGAGATATTAATTAATTTTATATTATTTAAATTTTATTATAAAACTAAATTTTAGCGGCTTTATAAGACTTACTTATTTGTGCCATTATTCACATAAATAACATTATAGCACTGACTGATTATTATAATGGTTAGGCCGCTATCCCACTGGCGTTTTACGAGCGTTGACGTTAACGTCGCGTTTGTTGGCAATAGTATCATCTGCGCGACGTTGACGTCGCGTTCAGCGGACGTTTTATGCTTGTTACGCGATGACGCGACGTCAACGTCGCGTCTGCGCAGCGTCGACGCCGCGCAGACGCGACGTTGACGTCAACGCTTGTAAAACGCCAGTGGGATAGCGGCCTATAACTGAGTTGTGCAATAATAATAATAAGATTATAACTGATAATATGAGACTGATTTGTGCAATTATGATACAAGGTAATAAATAAAACATTACAAGCAAACTAATTTCTCAGTTTTAAATTAATTTTCCTATTCCTTTCCCAAACATTTCCGCGGATTTAGTCGGACAACTTTCATTTTCAAATATCGATGTGCTGTAATACTAAGATATCTTTAAATTATGTCGATCTCTGTTTATTTATCATAAATTTGGAAGCTTGGTTGACTTAATCTTTAGTATTTCTTAAACAAAACAAAAAATAATAACTCTATTAGTTACATTATAGATATAATTTTTAATAATCCATTTTGGAGACAACATTAAAATCACAAAACATTTTTTGTTTAGTCCGAGTTCAATATAAGGTTATCTTACTATTAAAAGCCTTAAAACCATTATACAAAATATTTTATTCATATTGAAATATAAATAACTCCGTAACTCATTAAACTAAGCTATAGTTTTGAAAAATCAACCACATTTCAATTAACAACGAGTGAATTAATGACACTAAAATCATAAAAGTATGGATAACTCAAAACATACTTTGTTCAACATATCTTACTGTTGAACTAGGGCAGCGATATCTCAAAACCGGAATGGCTTGATTTTTACTGATTTTATTCATAATCTGGATTTTCTTGATAGATACTGTAATATAATTAATGAATATTTTCAAGTAAAAAAAAATATATAAATTTTAAATATTTTCTTTATTACTTAATTCTTATTTAAAAAACATTTCAATATAGTGGGTTTAATTATAATTTTACATAATACTAAATGTACAAAATTGCCCCAGCTAATCACTTCAAAATAAATTGTTTTTCATGTGCTTAAGAGCGTTTACGCCGTACGGCATTTCATACAAACTTTCAAGGCCTTATTTTTCGAAATGAATGAACCGATTTTAATGAAACTTTATACGCATAAGCAGGATACAAAGGTCTAAAAAGTTAGTTGAGAACATTGTCGAAATGTCTTATTTAAATAAGATAACTGGAAATCTCTGTTTCTATGGAAAATTTAAAATCGGTCTAATTTGGCTGTAACACTATTTTTCGAAAATATTCTCAACTAACTTTTTAGACCTTTGTATCCTGCTTATGCGTATGAAGTTTCATTAAAATCGATTCATTCATTTCGAAAAATAAGGGCTTGAAAGTTTGTATGAAATGCCGTACGGCGTAAACGCTCTTAAAAAATACCACAGTATACAGAACTTTACTGGGTTTTAACGTTTACATAACGAACACGTTACCCCTTGGTCTGGCGACCAACTGGTTATCTTACTAACGGGTATTATATTACCCACTAACTGGGTTGTAGGGGCAGTCGCTCCACGGAAAATACTGGTATTCAGCTGCATCCAGTTAGACTGGAAGCTGACCACAAATTGGGGTCAGCTTCCAGTCTACCTCGAGTATGTTCGGGTCCCCAACATATTCGTAGTTGAGTGAAGGCGAGCAGATGATAACTGCCTCATCATTCGCTGGACTGGCTCGGTGTGGCAGCTCGGAGGGATTTCTCTAAACTCCTCAAGGAAGGCGTGATACTGCTTCCTAAGTCTTCTACAACACTTGATAGGTATACTGCAAATAGAAAATTAATCATTAGGTACTGGAAATGAGAGCGAGAGAGAGCAGTGGTGGCCAAGTGGTAACGGCCGCGACTTACGAGTTGTAGGTCGTAGGTTCGAACCCAGACAGGCGCTTTACTTTGTGTAAATTATTTCATCACCACTGCTCTCAAAACGGTGAAGGAAAACATCGTGAGGAAACCGGCATGTCCTAGAACCAAAAATTCGAAGACATGTGACATATGCCAACCCGCACCGGGCCCGCGTGGTGGATTACGGCCCACTCCCTCTCACCGAGAGGAGGCCTGTGTCCCAGCAGTGGGAACATTATAGGCTGATTATGACTGGAAAGGAACATCAAGGAAACGTTGGTGTGATAACTTAGATACGTTTGTGGCGCCATCTAGATCGCCACATGCGAACTACGCATGACACTGACGTCACAGAAAAAAGGATATCGATACTAATTACGTTTGCAGTTTCGCCAGCTAATTTAGGGTTAAATTATATTAGTTAGACTCTGAAATCTCTCTCTGATGACTATCAAGATTCTGAAATGCGTTGAAATTTTTAGACGGTTATTTTAAAAAAATTAGCTCTGCCATACATTTTGACCGCGAAGGTATTGTTTTTTCATTTCATTTCATTTATTCATTTTGTGAACATAGGATACAATTATACAGATGTTATACAAAAAAAAAAAAATGTTGGTCCATGCTATGTCCCGCCAAAAGGCATACAAAATATCAAATAACAAAATTTAATAAAGTCAATAAGTAAGTAGATGTCACAATTTCATGCAATAGTTAATGTAATAATTATGTCAATAAAAACGGCACATAAACAAATAGGTAATTAGTCACAATTTCGTATACAATAATAAATTCAATAGAAATGTCAATACATATTATCATTATCTTACTGCGAGAGCAACATTTTAATTATAGAGAGATATAACTACAGTTACAACTATTATTTTAATTTGTCATTAATATATTCATTAACAGAATAATACGCCTTGTCATTCAATAATTTAAAAAGCTTACGTTTAAACTCATTCATATTGTTACTTGATACAATTTGATCAGGTAATTTGTTATAAAGTTTTGGAGCCATTGCAAATATACTATTATAGAGAAACTTGGTATTAGTGCATAACGGGTGCAACTTTTTTGAGCGCCGTTGACTTTTGACAAATTCATATAAAGACATGTTGTTTTTAACAAAGATACAGGCTTCATAGAGATAAAGTGATGGTGTTGCGCGCCACAAATAATGCCTGATACATAGTGACATTAGTTACCACTGGCGCCATCTAGTATCGGGAAGCAGAACTAGTACCTTGGTACTAGGACCTTGACCCTTGAAGGCACTAGAAATTCCGAGAACTATCGACGTCGAGTCAGTCGGGACCGCTATGTACTCGAACATATTAGATGTTTATAGAGTAGCTCTGTGGCACTATATGAGGCGGGTGCGAGCCGCGAGACACAATAATATTGAATGAGCGATACAAGCGAGTACATCGAAGCGATATTCAAGTGCGACCTAAGAGTGATCAGTAAGTGAAATTGTGTTTCTTAATTAGTGAGTTTGAGTTGTAATTAGTGTTGTGAGTAAAGTGTCAAGTTTTGGTGATTAAATCGGCAGTTTTTATTGTCACGAACCCCAAGCTCGTAACAGTATTGCACTTTTGACTATGAAACGGCAGATTTTTTTTTATTGATAATAGACGAAAATATTCTACGCTAGAGAAGGTTCTAGAATCATGTGCTGAATTAATACTATCTAATTTTTATTTAATGTTGACCAATTTTGTTACATTCAATTTAATTTCATCTTTTGTCCAGTTTTTATTATGTGATTTAACCTAATTTTATGATTGTATGATTATCCGGTTCAAATTCGGTTTTTTAGTTCTACTTCTTCTGTACGTCTGAAACACCGAATTTTACACATCTACAAGCTGAAATACAGTTTTAGTTTTTTATTTTTAAAAACCGAATTTTAACAGGAAAAGTACAAAACAAAAATTAATTTAGAACTGTATTAGCAGCTTGTAAATGTTTATAGTTCGGTATTTCAAAGGTAAGGAACATGTACAACAAAAAAACCGAAACTAAACCGGTAAAATCCAAAACCGGTTTAACTTAAGTGGTTGTAACAACTCCATATTATGTCCCGCTGCAAACTTTAGGTATTTTCACACACCCAATTCCGATCTCTGGTAATTACAAATATTGACTAATAACTTGTAAGTGTAGTGCAAACTGTTAATATAAGTTGGTTAATAATAAAAATATATATAGTTACAGCTTGTGCACTGGTTAAATTGTTTCCTGTATAAAGAAAGCCTTGAAATAAGATAATAAACAAGAAAAAAAAATCATACCGATATCATTGAGACATCGCTTCGTCCCCAAAGCGTCCATATTTCTTATATTGAGGATTTTCTCAGCATACACTTCACAAGTATGTGTGCATACCTGTAAATAACCATAACCATATATATATTTTATTCAAATAAATAAAAAAATAAATAAATATAGCATTAATCAGTCTATAATATTCCCACAGGTGGGTCACAGGCCTCCTCTCTGTGTGAGGGAGTGATAGATAGATAGATAAACCATTTATTTGGCACATACAAGAAGACAGCACAACACACAAAAGTACAATATTACATGATAACCAAATTACCCACATGATTATAAAACAAGGTGCCGGATAAAGAAACAAAAAAGTGAACACATCGAAATAAAAGTGACACCATGACGAATACTTAAAATAAAATTAATAACGAAACATACACAGTGCGGTGCGTGTCTCAAGGTTGCACCAAATGGGAGTCCAGCTCAGCATGTGTCAGGCAAATGTACGTGACGCTGATATTCTGCTGGATCCCTGCTGTGACACACGGACGTTGAGAAGACGAGATAAATTGGTGTTGTGACAGGTGTTAAGTGCAGAGTGAAGTTTTGTTAGCATAACCGATGTAGCGGTGTCTACCACGCCACATGCAAACAACACGTCATACTGACGTCACGCAAAATCCTGCATCGCGCAAGCAGAGTTTACCGCGCAACTAGCATAGATACAACGGCCCGACATGAATCATCGGGCAGTTGCCCGCCAGACACAACACCCGTCTGGTCGGAGGATCCTCCCTTTTCTATAGAGTATGAGTGAACTTTACACTCTGTTCCTCATACCTCTATAACCGACACTTTAATTATGTGTTCTACAATAAGTTTTGCATTGGGAAACGTTCTTGTTCGTAAGCGTGTTAGTATTGTGTTTTAATTACTTGATTCTTATATTATTTTATAAAGTTATAATCCACCACGCGGGCCCAGTGAGGGTTGGTAGATGTCACATGAC
The DNA here is from genome assembly GCA_927399505.1 of Luperina testacea. Lineage (NCBI taxonomy): Eukaryota > Metazoa > Arthropoda > Insecta > Lepidoptera > Noctuidae > Luperina > Luperina testacea. The sequence goes on along the minus strand of OV656785.1, from coordinate 6,954,306 downwards.
CTCGAATTTTTTTGTTCTAGGACATGCCAGTTTCCTTACGATGTTTTCCTTCACCGTTTTGATGAAATTAAATACGCAAAGTGCCTGCATGGGTTCGAATTCACGACCTACAACTCAGTAAGTCGGGGATGATACCACTACCCCCTAATAAAAATTATAAAAACGTTATTTAATGTCAACAGTCCAGTTCCATTCAACTATTTTCTTTCTTTCTTTTCTTTCTTTTCTTTCTTTTCTTTCTTTTCTTTCTTTCTTTTCTTTTCCTTCTTTTCTTTTTTCTTTCTTTTCTTTCTTTTTCTTTTCTTTCTTTCTTTACTTTCTTTATTTCTTTTCTTTCTTTGTTTTCTTTCTTTCTTTAAAAAGGTGAGATTGTGACTTACCTCAGATAAGAACTGTAGTGGCGCCTGTTTTTCCGACAAATGCATCTCCAGGTGCTGTGGCAATGTCATCAGGTACTGCCCAATCTGTAAGAAAAGGTCAGTGGGTCGTCTTAGGAAATAATATACATCTTTTATGGGGTACTGTGTTAAATGTTACAATAAAATACCTTGTGATATTATTGCAATGAGGGTTTTCGTGAAAATTTACGACACCAGTTGGCACCACTGTGACAAGAGATCTTCCAATATAAAATATAGGATGACGTTCATCATTCGATTCATTCATTCGTTCATCATTCAGTCATGACTAAAGAAAATATAGGCTCTTTGACAGTTGCCTGGACCTGACGTGTCAGTGCTGCCACCTAGCGAACGTCATTTCAGAAAACCCTCATTAAATGAAAGAATTTTAAAACTCACATTAAACGTACACTTTGTAAACAAGCATACTATAAATTAGATAATTATATCCAAGATAAGAACGCTTGGATACATGCTGGTCCTGCTCCATAGGACAATCTAGAGTCTAGACAAAATCAAACGGGTTGCTAATTTAATTGTAAATTTATTCTTTTTTTAATTTAAATTGATTTACATACTGTAACTACTTCAACTCACACCCTGACTTATTACTTGTATTTTTTTTATTTAAATGAAAATCTTTTACCTTTACCATGTTTGTAAATATGTGAGCACCGTGTATCTATCAGATAATTAATTTATATGTCATGGTTTCATGTTTAATTCGTTTACCTATTGAGGTATTATTATACCTACCTCAATTATTTTATTTTAGGTGCATCATCTTCACATATTATTATTAGGTATATAGGTAATTAATGTTTGCAAATTATTGTAAAACATTTTAAAATAGTAACGGTGGAGTTTCTTGCCCATTCTTCTCCATACGAAAACTACCTTTTGGAATGGGCGACTAGAATCAATTCTATTTTGTTGTAATTTTTGACGTTCAAAAGTGCCTTTTATGTGCCTATTTGAAATAAATACTTTGACTTTGACCCAGTGTACAGACGCCAGCACGTCAAGCTACTACAATCTGTCAAATTTCTTTAATAGATTTTCAACTTTATCGCTAAAGCAAAAGGCTCAAAGTTGATTGGAAAAATTTGACAGTTTCGGGTAGGTTGATGTGCTGGCGTCTGTACCTCGCTTACCTCAGTAATATATTCTTGTGGGGACAAGGCGAAATCGGGCAGATCCGTCGATAACGCGTCATTGTTGTTCCAAACTGACAACTGTGGTATTTTCTCTGTAATAATCAAATTTGTGTGTTAACCAATCAATCATCATCTGCCTAGACTTTTCCCAAATATGTTGGGGTCGGCTTCCAGTCTAACCGGATGCAGCTGAATACCAGTATTTTACATGGAGCGACTGCCTATCTGACCTCCACAACCCAGTTTCTGGGTAATTACCCCTTGGTAAGACTGTTAAATGGTTGTCAGACTTTCTGGCTTCTGACAACCCGTAACGACTGTCAAAGATCCACGAATGACAGCCGGAACCAACGGCTTAACGTGCGATGGTCACCCATCCACAGACCAACCGCGGCAAGCGTAGCTTAACCTGATCGATCGAACTGTGCGGCTGATATTTGTTAGCTCAACTAATTTCTAGCATACTGACGTGTCTTTAAGACTTTTTTTCATAACCATACCTAGTTGAACATCAATAGGATTTCTCAGTATAGCTCTGGCCAAGCTCCTGAGCTGGTCCTTAGTGCGTCTGAGGACGGCAGCGGAGGCCGGGGGCTCCGCCCTAAAGGCAGAGAGGCGCTGTCGCACGTCCGCTTCCAGTAGGAGGGTAGGCAGATCGTGTAGGGGATCCGGGTCTTTAGATTCTAGAAGAAAATTCGAGACATTAATTAATCCCGCTAATATTATAATTGTGAAAGTTTGTGAAGATGTTTGGATGTTTGTTACTCAATCACGCGTAAACCGTTGAACAGATTTAGGTGAAATTTGGTATAGAGATAATTTCGGGTCGTATGTAAAGATGGTTACCCATCCGCAGGCCAACCGCGGCAAGCATAGCTTAACCTGACCGATCGAATCATGCCACTGTTATGACAACACAATTCAGCAGATTTCGTCCTAAAAGATGTGCATTTTAAAGAGATGGCCTTCAGAAATGTATTTAAAATAGGCTTCTGGACTGACCTTCCACATCCTTCAGCTCAGCCAAGGTCTTCAAGATGTTAGCCGCAGCCGTCTGCAGCATCAGCGCCGCGGGGAAGCTGGTGGACAGGACGCCGGTGACCTGACCGGCCGATGCCGAAGATAGGAATGTGGACTCTATGCGGCGACTGTGTGCTGATATTAGGTTCGATAGGGAAGACGTGAAGTTCTAGAAAAGAGTGCGTCCAATGTGCTGTGAAATATGGTTATGAGCTAAGATTAAAGTTGACTAACCATCGGCCAACAGTCTGTCAACTAACGCGCAACTATCTCGCAACTATTAACAAGCTTTGGGACAACTGTCGCCCAACGATTGGTCAGCTATTGGCTAAGGGTGCATACACACGAGCTATATGCGTCAACGACAGAGACAACTGCAATCATCAAAGAGTGTTGACGCCCACCGTCGACGCGTCGCCAGCGGCCGCCGACACTCGTCGACGTGTCATTCGTGTATGACTAGTATGGTTTAACCGCCGTACAGCTAAGGATCAACTCTCAAACTCAAAGTGTTTATTTCAATTAAACCATTACTTAAAGAGTGTCCATGGAGTTTCTTGCCCGTTCTTCTCCATAGGTACCTACGCTTTAGAATGGGCGACTAGCTTCATATTTTCTGACTGACCGACTTCTTGACGATTCAAAAGTGTCTGTAAATGATTTACTTGAAATAAATGCTTTGAGTTTTAGTTTGAGTTTGACTTTTGAATTGTCAAAGACTCGGTCAGTTAGTCAGAAAGTTGAAGCTAGTTGCCCATTCCAAAACGTAGATCTGTATGGAGAAGAACGGGCAAGAAACTCCATGGACACTCTTTTACCCAACTATGGGTCAATTGTGGTCAACTGTCAGCCAACTATCGCGCAACTTTTACACTCACCTCGACGGCCGGCATATAGAAGACGTACAACGCATCGCCCGCGATCTTCTTAGCCCTGCTGTGCGCGGCTGATAGCCAATCCTCACAGCGCTCCGAAACAGTCAGGATAGCTCTTGATAGTTCTAGAAGATCTTCCTGTAACAATTGGGAAAGTAACTTTAACAGGGATGCGCCGGCGAAATTCAAAGGGATTTGAAAGTCCGTGGCATACACCTACGGTCGGGCCATTTTGTTTTGTTTTTTTCAAAATGGCGACCACGCATTAAACCTATATAGTTTCCGAGATATTAACATTCAAAGTTGATCACGTGACATCCATATTTTTTACAGGGCTTTGAAGTTCCGTGGCATACCTACCATCCGCCATTTTGGTTATTTTTCAAAATGGCTGCCACGCATGATACCTATATTTATAAACCGATGGCTGACATCAATGCAAACAGAAAACATTATAAGATCACACCCCGTAATGTATCACGTTTCCGAGATATTAACGTTGAAAGTTGATCACGTGACATCCATGTTTCTTGGAACTTGTGTACGGACGCCAGCACATCAACCTACCACAATCTGTCAGATTTCTTTAATAGATTTTCAACTTTATCGCTAAAGCATAAGGTTCAAAGTTGATTGGGAAAATTTGACAGTTAGGTGTAGCCTGATGTGCTGGCGTCTGTACATCTTGTTGCATAGATGGTTGATTACTTTAAACATTCAGAGTGTTTATTTCTAGCATGTGTTTTTAACAAAACATTAAAAACTTGTTTTCATAAAAAAAAACCTCTGTAAAAGTTGGAATTTTGACAGTCAATATCTCCGTAACCAGTAGATTCCCAGATATGGTCCAGTACAAAAAAAAATGATTAAACTTCGTTAAAAGTGTGAGACTTGAAAACGAAATGAATTTCGTTCCGTTATCTTATCACTAATGTTATCGTGTAACGTTCCAAAATTTGTAACGATACACAACTTAAAAATATTGTTACGAGCTTGGGGTTCGTGACAATAAAGACTGCCGATTTAATAACCTAAAAATTACACATTAATCAACAACACTAATAACAACTCAAACACACTAATTATGAAACACAATTGCACTACTGGCGGTCGATTCTGTAAAAATCTCACCGTGAAAACTTAGGTGAAGTGAGTTTATTTTTGCTAGGAATTGACACTGTTGACAGCTCACTCCACGCTCACTTCGCCTAAGTTTTCACGGTGAGATGGTTACAGAATCGCACTGCTGATCACTCTTAAGTCGCACTTGAATATCGCTTTCGATGTTGTATCGCTTATCCAACTGTGTGTCAGGCTCGCGGCCCACACCGGCCTTATATAGTGCCACAGAGAGTTCTACTATAGAACCATCTAGAATGTTCGAGTACATACCGGTCCCGACTGACCAGATGTCGATAGTTCTCGAAATTTCTAGGATCTTGACTCTACTAGTTCTGCTACTCGATACTAGATGGCGCTAGTGGTAACTAATGTCACCATGTACCAGGCATTAATTGTGGCGCGCAATAATATCAAAGAAAAACGTTATAGAATATCATTTTCGTAGAACAATATTATAAGTAACGTTATAGGTATCAGTAACATTAGGCTTATCTGCTTGTAATAACGTTACAGGAGAAACGTTACAGATTCATTTGTAACGTTATTCTTCATACTTTTTCGTCAACTTTTATGTCGTGAAGCTGGCAAAGTTGAGTATCGAAATGAATAACGTTATTATATCGTTACACTAATAACTACACGTACGTACGTACGTTATCGTTATACTATATATTGATAATATTGTTAGTGAACAGTTTAAGATTTTGTTCCGTTTGTCGGTATCGTTATAGCCAAGGAATTAATTTTGTTACGATCCTGGTGGAACGGTACAAATTATCGGTACTGTAACTACGCGTAACGTTATTTTGAGTAACGTTTCAAGTCCATGTTAAAAGCATTTTTACACCCGTTATGACATACCTCGCTTAGTTCTGGATCATTTAGATTATCAAGTAGCAGTTGTGTTTGTAACTCGGTGTATTTCGGTAGCAGCTCTCTAAGCGGCGCGTACGCAGCCCGACCGAACTCTCTAATAGTAGCCGGCAGTACAGTTTCTGTAATAGATACAAAGATCATAACATAACGCCTGTATTACCCCCAAGGGTAGGCAGAAGTGTTTTATGTCGCTACGAATTTATTGATAACTAGCTGCTGCCCGCGACTACGTCTGTAATCCAGGATGAAAAGTAGTCTATGTCCTTACCCAGGTCGAGGTATGCGAAAGAAAGAAAAAGTATTTATTGCGACTCTTACAGGAAGATCACAAACTAAACACAGCAAAATAAAAATCCAAGTTACATTAAAAAAAACCGGCCAAGTGCGAGTCGGACTCGTGCACCGAGGGTTCCGTACAAACCTGCAAGGTTTACAAAGTTCGTTCATTACGACAATCGAGTCATAACTATGTGAAAATTTCAAGTACAGACGCCAGCACATCAACATACTACAATATGCCAAATTTCTTTAATAGATTTTCAACTTTATCGCCAACGCATAAGGTTCAAAGTTGATTGGGAATTTAAGGTTTTCGGAATTTTTCCTTTATGTGTGCTATAAAACGTTGCTTCATGCCAAATTTCAAGATTCTAGGTCGACTGGAAGTACCCTTTAGGTTTTGATTCCCTTGCGAGTACTTGCGAGTTTCAAAATATGCAGCTTAAATTGCTGTTTCTTTTGATTGCGTTGACATAGAAGTTTGATTTTGTTACAGCTTAAAGGTATTATAGACCTGAGTATTTGGTATGAATTTCAATTTAATACCTCTACGCGTTTATGAGGAAATGGGTAGTAAGTTTAAAATTATTTAAAAAAAATATATTATGTGATGTAACTAAAAATTTATGGTTTTCGTAATTTTTCCTTTATCTATGCTATAAGACGTTGCTTCGTACCAAATTTCAAGATTCTGAGTTCACGGGAAGCACCCTGTAGGTTTTGATTCCCTTGCAAGTGTCGAAAATTTGCGGCATAAACGGCTGTATCTTTTGATTGCGTTGGCTTAGAAGTTTGATTTTTTCACAGCTTCAAGGGACAGTAGACCTGAGTAATTGATATAAATTTCAGCTTCATACCTCCACGCGTTCCTGAGAAAAAGGGTCTTGACAGACGGACGGACGGACAGACGGACAACAAAGTGATCCTATAAGGGTTCCGTTTTTTCCTTTTGAGGTACGGAACCCTAAAAATAAAGTAACAAAAGAAAAATGAAACAAAGTCCTATTCGAGACCAAAAAAAAAGAAAAGAAAAAAAAATACAAAAAGAAAAAAGAAAGAAAACGAAAAGAAGAAAAAGAAAGAAGATAAAAGTGTGTCTGTCACCTCTTCACGGTTAAACCGCTGAACCGATGTAGATGAAATTTGGCACATGATAGTTTATTACCAGGTTTAACACATAGGATACTTTTTATCCCGATTTTCCCATGGGATCGAAACTTATGCGGGTAAAACCACAGGGCGCTGATAGTAGAGAAATAGTTTTAGAATATTTATTTTTTTTTACATTGCCCCACACTAGGAATTACTCTTGTGTCGTAGGTGCGTTTACAAACATTTAAATTCACATACACAAACAGCCAGACCCGGAACAACTACCTGTAGGCAATACAAATATTAGTTCCGTGCGGGAATCGAACCCGCGACACGCAGCGCAGCAGTCGATCGCTCAGCCACTGCGCCAACCGTGTCGTCAAATAATATATTAGAATGACTCACCTTTGTTCTGCCTTGGCGCATCGATGACACCTTGAATGCAAGTGATAAAGTCATCTATGTCACTTCTCAAATCCGTGAGCAACAATATGCCTTCTTCTGGCGACGAACACAATTTCAGATTCGCTGAAACTACCTGAAAGGGGGATTGTAGATTTTTATACGGAAGCTGGCATACTGTCGCGCCATTTTGTTTTTTTTTTTTTTTCAAAATGGCGTCCATGCGTGAGACCTATATAAATTGATAGCTGACGTTAATGCAAACAGAAATCATAATCTCAAACTCAAAGCATTTATTTCAATTAAACCATTTACAGGCACTTTTGAATTGTCAAGAAGTCGGTCAGTCAGAAAATATGAAGCTAGTTGCCCATTCCAAAGCGTAGGTACCTATGGAGAAGACCGGGCAAGAAACTCCATGGACACTCTTTTTAAATTATATTTTACAAAAATATTAGTTACATCATTACTTTTGATTTTAAAATTATATAATATGAGAACGATGTAAAAAATTAAGAAAGACGTACGCGTTAAAAGCGTCCAGAGTACAACAAATAGTACTTAACAAACAACAATCCAAAAGTAAAATAATTAAAATAAGCCGAGGCAGCTTATTTTTAATTATTAGCTTATATCAACTTTGAAGTCAATATCTCGGAAAAAAGATTTTGTTAGTTTGTTACATAGATGTTTGATTACTTTAAACTCTCAGAGTGATTATTTCAAATGAAGCACCAAAATGATCTATGCACCAAAATGTAAGCGAGTAAAAAAATATGGATGTCATGTGATCAACTTTGAACGTTAATATCTCGGAAACGTGACACTTTACGGGTTTTGGGTCTTATTATATTTTCTCTTTGCATTGATGTCAGCTATCGATTTATATAGGTTTCAGGCATGGCCGCCATTTAAAAAAAAAAAAAAAAAACAAAATGTCGAACATGTAGTTATGTCACGGACCTTCAAAGCACTTTTTCTGGGAGATCTGTCCCAAGTAACACAAAATCGATATAATGGAAAAAGTGATGACCAGAAACTTTCTTCTAGCTTTGTTATAGAATTTAAAGGGTTTTAGCAATGTCTTGCTTCTGTATAACAGCATTTTATTAACTTTGTAGTTCCTAAAGCTATATAATTCTCTTTTTCAATCTTTTGTGCAGCTAAAGGTTTTATTTTAGATATAATTTATGTCTCTATACAGCTTCTAATACAGCTGTAAGCATTATACAAAAGTGTAGGCCGTATGTTAGCATTAATTACGGCTTAGGCTATTAAAAAGCATTTTAAAATTCTTTAAAACTGCTCTATGTTTTATAACGACCTTTCGCATGGGTCACAACTGTTTAAAGGTGTACATTGGTGCTGTTTTAATGCCAGCTTTTTAAAAGCATTTCATCATAATATTATATAGCCTTTATCTATACAAACGTATAATGACAAGAATTTTAACAAGCAATAAGTCGTATACCGGCCATCCGCATGCCTAAAGTTTTTAATTATGCTTACGCCATTTTGCTTTTTGTCTCGATAATATTTAAAATTTAATTTTATGGTAAATAGTCCTTTAGAAAGGACTTCAACCTATGGTATTGACCGGCCGGTACAATACAGGTATCATAATGACTAAAACTAAAGATTTCTTCGTAAGAGCATAATTTTTTTTACAATTCCACATATTTTTATAATATTTTTGTAATAAATAGCTCTTTAATTTGAAGGCGCATGAAATATTTGATTCAAATATATACATACTTTCACAGTAAACTGATACTCGCAACCTTAATTCACTCATAGAGAACAAAAGCAAGAGTTTAATTATTTACCTTGTAGCACTTATATTTTTTTGTTGAAAGTATCCATGTTCTTTTTACACAAGATTGATTAATAATAACAGAAATTAAAAATAACATTTGAAAATGTTTTTATTTTGCCTTTGTAATGGTACAAGCTGTATAAGAGCCGCATTTAACATATGCGCACTGCTTTAACCTGTTTTGACAGCCCATTATAATGCGTTTATCATTCCGGTAGACAACCAATATAATGCTGCTAAAATGCCATTCTAACACTTAAGTCTGTATAATTTGAGGCCCAAATTAGCATTACAAGAGCTGTATAGTGGTTTATAATGCCTATATGTAACTTCTTATAAAGCTATAATAATATGCTAATTCTGTTATCCATCGATTATAAAGCTATTTTGTGCTACTTGGGGTAGTCTTCATTATATTACCTTAGTCGGGGCAGGTTCCAATGAGAGAAGCAAGTCTGTGTATAGTCTTATCAATTCTGCTAGCGGTGTTTCCGATTTCAATACATTTGTCAACCAATCAACCTGCAACAGAAACTCAACTTTATTTCTTTACAGATAAGGTGTAGTGACCTGAAAAAAAGGTTACGGAAACTTGGAATTGGCACTGGCAATCTATTATATACAGTATGTTAACTAACAGAGGGCGTTCCCGTTAACCCTCAATAGTATAGCATTCATACATGCTAAAAAAAAATATTACCATTCGAAAATAAAATGTTTTTTTTTTTTTAATTAAAATATTCACTATAAATCGTAAATTGATACGTTAAAGAAACACTCTGTACACGCGTACTTGAAGGACAGCAATGTCGGAATTTATTTAATTAAATAAAATTAGAATTAATTAAATAAATAGAGTATCAATTTACGATTTTTAGTGAATATTTTAATAAAAAAAAAAAATAAAAACATTTTATTTTCGAATGGTAATATTTTTTTTAGCATGTATGGATGCTATACTATTGCAGGTTAACGGGAACGCCCTCTGTTAGTTAACATACTGTATAATACTATTCTCTTTTCCACTGTCCGTTAAAGAAAATTTTGCTAGTATTCGATATTCTCACGGGATCGACACTTATGCGAATGAAACCGCGGGGCGCAGCTAGTATATTATAAAGAAAACACATTTTATACGACACTACAATGAGGGTTTTCGTGAAAATTTACGACACCAGTTGGCACCACTGTGACAAGAGGTCTTCCAATATAAACTATATGATGACGTGCATCATTCGGTTCATTCATTCGTTCATCAATCTTTCATGACGTAAAGAAAATATAGGCTCTTTGACAGATGCCTGGACCTGACGTGCCAGTGCTGCCACCTAGCGAACGTCATTTCAGAATACCCTCATTATTGCTGTTGGGGTTACCAAAACGCCCATCATTCTTTGGACGATTTTAGCAGTATTGTACCGACCTGTCTCCCAGCTTCGCTCGCCAACAGCCTGGTAAGGGCAGACAGCGTGTGCGCATCGAGTCGTCTCCACGCCGTCGCGAGCCGAGCTGCCGCCGCGCGTCGCCAGCAACGGCACACCGACATCGTCCGGCCCATACCACTGAACACTGCCACATACGTCGCGGTCCGCTCTACAGGGAAACATTTAATACAACCTCTAAAAACCTACTGACTTTTTTAAATTAATAATAATAATAATATTTATTTTTCTCAAGTAATATGACAACTCATTCGTGTTAGTAACAATATCGTGTATGTATGTGTTCGTGTTAATGAACCGTTAAAAACTTTTTGACATTCTAATCTACACTAATATTATAAAGCTGAAGAGTATGTTCGTTTATTTGTTTGGTTGAACGCGCTAATCTCTGGAACTACCAGTCGGATTTGAAAAATTCTTTTTGCATTTGATAGCCCAATTGTTGAGGAAGGCTATAGGCTATTTAACATCACGCTATGACCTTTAGGAGCCGAGCAAAAAGAAAAATAGTCAGAAAGAACGCTAAGCAAAAACGAAGTAATAGCGCGGGCAGGCGATGAGATGCGACGGGGTGGGTCGGAGTAACAAGAAATTTCACGCGGACGAAGTCGCGGGCAGAAGCTAGTGATGCATACTTTTTTATTAAACAGGGTCAAATCAAATTGGCTAGCAAAACTTCGCGAACGTGATGGAAATTGATATCTAAACATGATAAAAAAAAAAAAAAATCTAATGATATTTTTTTTAGTGGGGTCATCGACCGCTTTTAGTGTTATAGAGGTACGAGGAACAGGGTGTAAAGTTCACTCATACTGCATAGAAACGGAGGATCCTCCGACCAGACGTTGCTAGTTGCGCGGTAAACTTCGCTTGCGCGATGCAGGATTTTGCGTGACGTCATGTCAGTGAGATGCGTAGTTCACATGTGGCGTTGTAGATGCCGCCACAGAGACGCTTTTTTTTTGAGGATGGGAAATCATCAAATGACCCCTCCCACTCTGGGTGGAGCGGAAGGGAGTCTTAGACTCTTACTGACTAAAACCCACCCGTGTTCTTTCCTTAGCCCTTTATATTCCGGGCCAGCGGTGACCCTTTCGGACAATCCCGCTGACCCGGCAGGCTTCGGCCTTGACGGGCCCCTTCGGGCCACAGAGATGCTAAGACGAAGAAGAGGTAAACTAAATATGAGAGGACGGTAGGATTCCTTACCGGGGTCCATTTGTGTAAGAGCCTCAATCAGAGGTGGGCTTATGGCTGCCTCAAGTCTGTTGTATAATGTCTCAAGTTGCAAACGCTTATTTTCATAGTCAGGCGCGTCACTCAGTACCTGCAGAACATAAAATTTAACTCCTATTTCATTTTCATTTCAGCTGAAAGACATCCACTGCTGGACATAGGCCTCCCCCAAGCACCTCCACTTCGAGCGGTTCTGTGCTTCTCGCATCCAACGGGTTCCTGCGGCCTTCACAAGGTCGTCGGACCACCTTGTGGGAGGCCTTCCAACTCCACAATGTCCTTTATTTCATCTGCCTCCCTTTTCCCAACTATGTTGGGGTCGGCTTCCAGTCTAACCGGATGCAGCTGAATACCAGTATATTACATGGAGCGACTGCCTATCTGACCTCCACAACCCAGTTACTGGGTAACACGATATCACTTGGCAAGAATGGTTGTAAGACTTTCGAGCTTTTGACGTCTCGTGAACACTATCAAAGATTTACGAATGACAGCCGGGAACTTCTTTCTTTTTTCTATGTTCTCACCTCAAAAAACTTCTCAGCCTGAGTAGAAATAACCTTAGAATAATAATAGGCATAATTACGGGCCACAACCTCCTTAACAAACATCTTTTCAACATAGGCGCCACGGACAGCCCCCTTTGCAGGGGTTGCCTTGATGCCGAAGAATCAGCCGCCCACGTCATCCTGGATTGCGAGGCTGTGGCTTCTCAACGTGCAGAAATCCTCGGAACAATGTGGTCGCTCCGCGAAGCCTGTGAAGCTCCCAGGAAGCTTCTGTGCTTTTGGGCGGAGCTAGGCTGGCTCTGTTAGCCAGAATCCCCACGCACAACGGACCGAATGGGAGTCTAAGTGCGGAAAAGGGAGTACCATCATCATCATCATCATCATGTTCTCACCTCAAGACTAGCAGTCATAGCGGAGACTTGTTCTGCCAGTTCAGCTAACTTGTCTCCTTGTGTGGGTACCCCTGACTCCAGGATGTCTTCTAAGGAAGAGGCTAGAGCCGCCCATTTGTCAGCCTCACGAAGTGCTGATGCTGCGTTCTGTGGAAGGTGCTCTTTAGCGTTTATGGGCGCCTAGTATGTACAAACGCCAGCACATCAAGCTACTACATATCTGTCAAATTTCTTTACAGTACCCGGCGATAAATATTGCACATCGACCTTTACCTTTTTTTGTATTTTATGCAAAGAATAAAAATAATTATCAAAAGAAGCAAATCATGATTGTTTTAACAGCTCCTAATAGATACCGGACTGTTTGTAGTTCGTGCGACAGAGATAACGCTCTACGAAGCCGAAATTAGCCGATTGTCTCTTTCCAAAGGTCGATGTGCAATATTTATCGCCGGGTACTGTAATAGATTTTCAACTTTATCGCTAAAGCATAAGGTTCAAAGTTGATTGGGATAATTTGACAGTTTCGGGTAGCTTGATGTGCTGGCGTCTGTATATAATCAGCCTATAATGTTCCCACTGCTGGGACACAGGCCTCCTCTCTGTGTGGAGTGGGCCATAATCAACCACGCGGGCCCAGTGCGGTTCGGTGGATGTCACATGTCTCACTTTGAATTATGTGGTTCTAGGACATGCCGGTTTCCACACGATGTTCGGGCAGGTTACGCATATCGATGAGTTTACGCTTCAGGGAGATCGGCAGATCACTCTTAACTGAGAGACAAAGTTCATTAAACTAAAACTGACTTTAGAATCAGGTTCAATTTATCAGATCCTTATTTAGTTGAAATAAAGTTCAAAATACATACAATAACTGGAATACACACAAAAACTTCTTAAGGCGCGTTGGGCATTTTTTGAGATGGGAAAAACCATTGAACTCGCGTACCGTAAGCGACACCGCGCGTGTTTTGTTTATAAGACGATTCAAAAAATACCCGCTTCGGATGTGTTCGGCTGTCCTCGGGATGTACTCGGTTTTAACGTATATCCTATATGTCAGTGAGTGATGGCAAAGTCTGTTTGTGTTTTGTTTTCACTTCTGTCAGCACTCCCGAAGTGCCACTGTTTTTTTTCTTCAAAATGGCGGCCACGCGCGAATCCTACATAAATCAATAGCTGACATAAATGCTAACAGAAAACATAATAACCCATCAGACAGCGCAGAGCGTTAAGAGCTTTGACAACTTTGTTTTCTCTTCTAGACAAACCCACTTCTCCTTCTTATCTTACTTCTCACTTCCAATATTTATGCTCTGCGCACATCAAAAATCTTCGCTCTTCTAATAATCGTCTTCTACGATGTCCTACCCACCGCTCTGGCTTTCTTAAATCTTCTTTTCCTGTCCAGGCGGTTTTCCTTTGGAATGCGCTCCCTCTGAATATCAGGATGGCAACCAGTCGGCTCACATTTAAAGTAAAAACACGGGAACATATCGACGACACGGTTGGCGCAGTGGCTGAGCGATCGACTGCTGCGCTGCGTGTCGTGGGTTCGATTCCCGCACGGAACAAATATTTGTATTGCCTACAGGTAGTTGTTCCGGGTCTGGCTGTTTGTGTACGTGAATTTAAATGTTTGTAAACGCACCCACGATACAGGAGTAATTCCTAGTGTGGGGCAACGTTTAAAAAAAAAAAAATATCCAGAAGAAGTTGGCAGACTTGTCTCACATTTAATTTGTTGGTTTTCTTCATCTATGTTTTTTTTTTTTTTATCTTTCCTCACTTTGTATAATTTGTTGTATGTATGTATATAAGTATTTATTAGTATATTTTATTCTTCAAATTTTCCGTTCTTTTGCACCTACTGTTTTGTCTCTGCATCACCCTAAGGTAGACTGGTAGAAAATGCCCAAGGCATTAAGTCCGCCTTTGTACATTATGTGCATAAAGTTTAATAAATAAAAATAAATAAAAAAATAATAAGACCGAACCCCTAAGAAATAATCACTCTGAAAGTTTAAATAAAGTAATCAAACATCTGTGCAATGCAACAAGATGTATGCAAATTCAAAAAATATGGATGTCACTTGATTAACTTTGAACATTAATATCTCGGAAATGTGACACTTTACAGGGTGTGGTCTTATTTTGTTTTCTGTTTGCATTGCTGGCCACCATTTTAAAAAAAGAACGAAATTGCAGACCAACAAGATGAATGCAAGTTCAAAAAATATGGATGTCACTTGATTAACTTTGAACGTTAATGTCTCGGAAATGTGACACTTTAGAGGGTGTGGTCTTATTTTGTTTTCTGTTTGCATTGCTGGCCACCATTTTAAAAAAAGAACAAAATTGCAGACTGCTTGGTATACCACAGACCGTCAAAGCCCTTTGCTTGCGCGATGCAGGATTTTGCGTGAAGTCAGTGAGATGCGTAGTTCGCATGTGCCGTTGTAGATGGCGCCACATGTGCTAGCAATACATTCCTTACCTCCAACCGACTCTTCAGCTGATCGATCTTCTGCAAGCTCTCTATAGAGTGTCCGGTCTGCTCCTCAACGCTCTGCACTTTCTGTTCTAAAGACAATAACTTCTGCTGAAGCATGGCTCCTTCTAGTTGAAGAGATGACGCATCTTGCAGGATTCTAGGGACGGAACTCACTATCTGAAAAGGGGAATATATTTTACACAGATGTTCTCAACAGGCTGAGAGATGTAATCAACTTCTAGAGGGATGTGGGCTCTTTGTAATAACCACTGCATCATGCTGAGATAGGAGCCTTTTGGCCTCATATAGGACTTTGTTTTTTTTTTTTGTTTCTGGCTTTTATATAATTTTTATGATTGTGTTTAGTTTATGATATTTCTGTATGAGACACAATAAATACTTTTTTTTGTTACTTTCACTGACGGCTGCCACGGCTCACGCACAATGGTCTACTTGAAGGACTAGATGCGGAAACCAAACCTTCTAACATAGAAGGAGAATCAAAATCATGGAATTCAAGAAAAAAAAAACAAAAAACTGAGTGAAAAATGAAATAAAATGCTGAAAGAAAAAAAAAATTTAAGAAAAACAGTGTTGGTAACCACAACGTCACTTGAGAATGGTTACACAAACTTATTTTTTTTTAATTGTCTGAATAAAGTATGTTTCTTTACCTTAAAAAACAATAAAAAAAAACCAAACCGGTTGGTGTGTAGGGAGACAAATTTTTTAAAAGTTACTTGGACAATTAAAATTGCTTTTTACCCGACTGCGCCGGAAGGAGGGTGTATGTAAGTATATTTCTATTTTCTATGCTATTTTTGTTTATTCAAATTTTGACAGGACAATGTCTGTCGGGTAAACTAGTAATAAAAAAATTATACAAACCTGTGTAGTGGTCTCATCTAAAGAGTTAGTCAGCTGTTTCATGTACAGTTGCAATCTTGACACCGTGTTGGCCACAAATATCTGTAAAAAGGCATCTCTTGAAACATATAGTTGATGGTCATCGTCTGCCTAGCATTTTCCCAACTATGTTGAGATCAGCTTCTTGTCTAACCAGATGCAGCTGAAGACGAATATGTTACCCCTTGGTAAGACTGGTTATCAGACTTTCGGGCTTCTGATGTAAAATAACAACTGTTAAAGGTCCAAAAATGACAGCCAGAACAACAGCTTAACGTGCTTTCTGAGGCACGGAGGTCTCAGTATGTAAAGATGGTGACCCATCCACAAACCGACCGCGCGGCAAGCGCAGCTGAACCTTGTCAATTGACCCGTGCGGCTGTTATTATTTAACGTTGAGCCCCTTGAGCAGGGCCAGTGGGATTGTCCGAAAGGGTTACCGCTGGCCCGGAACATAAAGGGCTAAGGAAGGAACACGGGTGGGTTTTAGTCAGTAAGTCTGACACTCCCTTCCGCTCCACCCAGGGCGGGAGGAGTCATTTGATGATTTCCCAACCACAAAAAAAAAAAAACAAAAAAAAAAAGCCCCTTGAGCAGACTGCAGACAATAAGATAAAGAACATGGGAATTTCATGTTTCAAAGAGACTTATTTTTATTAGTTTACCTCTTTTTCTTGATGGCCACTAGAGCTCCATGCTTTGTTTATCCATTGCTTAGGATCGAAATTATCCTCCCCGAATGTTTTCAAATCCTAAAAACATTACATAAATGATAAAAAAATACATAAATACAAAACTTTTGTCGCCGATAATATTTCGAGAAAGCATCATGTTATGTATATAAAACAATTACAAGCTGTAGTAAATAGATTATTATGCCAATAAAGTACCATGGTTCTTTATTATATTTTCACAAAATAGCTTAGATATTTGGAAATTTAATTTAAAATATCCCAATTTCATCAGTTGTGACGTGCCATTTAGCTGTCAATTTCAAGTGACACTGACATAATTATATATTTTTTTTTTTTTTTAAAGGCTAAGGTCTGAGACCATGCTGCCTAGTCATCAGTTACTTTTTTTTTTTTGAGTCTAACATGACATTAGAATATGGGTGTACACATTCTAATGTATTAGGAGTAATTGGCAGCAAATGTATCGAATCAAGTTTCCCGGTAAACTTCGCTGAGGTAGCCAAAACTACAAAAAAATTCTCAGCTCCATTTTACCGGGATCGCGTCTGTTTCAATGATTCCACATATTGTCCAGTTGCGCAGACACTTGAGATACAAAACTACACCAATTTTACATCACAATATTCACTAGGAATCAATTTGCGAATAATTAAAACAGCCAACTAGACTTCACTCGAAGAAATCCCGCCAAAACTCCATTATTTTTGTTTTGATAACAAATCTGCGTTTAGTTACACCATTTGACCATTTACATTAGTTTCATTCAATATCTTGTTTCACTAAAAGTCTTCTGTAAGAGAGTAGGCAGGCCCTCTCTCATCATTAGTCTCCCACTTGTACCACCACTGTCAAGTATCTACTTTACCACCACCGCCACCGCCTCTGTCTGATTTTATTTTATTTTAATTATTTAAAATAGGTACGCCAACAGCATTCAATTAATAATTTATTGTAATACGTAACAACATGAACAGTAATGGGTTCCTTTAAATTAACTAAAAAGTTTCGGTATGACCGAGAAATCGATACACTCTAATATGCTCTTTTAAAACCTTAAAATACACTTTCCAATATTATGAACAAAGGTTGCATCCTATGCATCAAAAGCATAATTTCTAATACAGCTGTCTGTTCGCATTGTCAGGAGGTTCCTCTCTCTGCACCGGTAGCTTGGACCCTGGTCCCAATACCGGTGGGCTACTATTTTTAATATTTTTAAATGTTTTATATTCTAATATTTAAAAATATAATTTCTATGTATTTACTGAAATAAAGGAGATAATAAATACTGTCTTAATAGATTTACAATTTACCGACTGGCAAAATGGCAAATATGTACTGGCAATTCAATGACGAACTGTCATTAGTTTTAGTGTCAAATAATGAAAGAAAAAAATGAAGTGAGAAAGTGAGAACAAATGAAGCTACGATGCAAAAATAGAATATAACCGATTTTATCAATGCTAGTACATATTTATTCTTACTACTAAAAATTTATTGTTATGTGTAGCCGCAGAGAATTTTTGATAATTCGTTATTTGAGGTTACGATTTCAAAAAAGGTAAATAACATTACGGTTGCACCTTTTTCTTATTATTTTTCTATTTTAACCGATTATTATCTGCGTTTGGGCGCTCCTTGCGGGGCTCCGCATTGCTGTCAGTGCGGTGAAGCTGTCGACTGCTTCTGACACCATGGCCTATCCTGCAATAGAAGCGCAGGCAGGATAGCACGGCACACCAGCGTTAATGACATCATCCGTCGTGCTCTTGTCACTGCCGGAGTGCCAGCTGTTAAAACCCAACGGCCTGCCACGCGACGATGGGAAGAGACCAGACGGAATGACCACAATGCCCTGGAAGTTAGACAGACCTTTGGTGTGGGATGCAACATGTGTCAACACCCTTGCATCATCCCATCTTCCTAGCACGGTGGGCTGTTCTGGGGCGGCTGCTGCAGGTGCAGAAATCCTCAAATGGTGAAAATATTCCAACCTGATTAGGAGTTATATGTTTGAATTGTTTGGTGTTGAAACACTAGGGCCATGGGATCCGAGTGCCCACTTAGTATTTCGAGACATCACCAAGCGGTTGGTCAACTCTTGATGTGACCAAAGGGCTGGTCTATTTTTTGGCCAAAGAATCAGCATTGCCATACAATATGGCAATTTTTTGATGCCCTTTGTATATTTCCCCTCCTTTTAAATACTTGTACATTTATTATTTTAAAACTGTTCTTTTTTCAAATTATGTAAATGTAATGTAGTTTACTATCTATTATTTGGATAACTTAATTATAAGGGTTGATTTTTTAATCGAACGATAATTTTTATTTAACTGCAGATGTCAATTTTATTCGTGGAATAAAATTGACATCTGCAGTTTTTCTATGGAATAACTGTCAAAAATTCAAAATTATTCCTCCGATAAAGTTATCTGGAGTTGGAAAAATCAGCCCTAATGCAAACTATTTACATTAGATAATAAATTAAATGACAAACTATATTAATAAACAAATAAATAAAAAAAACAAAGGACACTTAGGCATTGAAGAAGGTTATCAATTTGTCGCTTATGTATATATTTTTTTCCTTCCATACTTCTCTTCTCTATTTATTAATAAAAACGGAACATGCATAGTTCATAAAACCATAATACCAAAATAATTAGTACATCAAATATATTCTTAATGTAGTGTGTATTTCTTCCAATTGGATTACAGAATATCTAGGTTCCCAAACATATAGTTTGAATGAACACTGATTTAAAGACGAGTTATGAGAAAAATAAGTGTTCTATAGAAATTTAAAATTCCTCATTGTCTTATATCAGAGTCGTTTCAAAATTTATATTTAGGAACCTAGATATTCCGTAATCCAATTGGAATAAATACACACTACCTTAAGAATATGTTTGATTTACTAATTATTTTGGTATTATGGTTGTATGAACTACGCATCCTACACCATCCCCTTAAATATTATTACATACATTGATGGACAATTATCATGATCATTCTCTTGCCTCCATCTCAATTAATTTGGGGTTTGGGTTTGGGGTTGGTTGTTTGGGTTTTCGGGTCTTTTTAACTGATTTAGGATGTTATCAATATGTCGCGTATATATTTATTTTTTCCTTCCATCATTCTCTATTATTCATCATCTCTGTAGTCACTCCCATTCTAGCCATAGCATCTCTCGGTTATTCCGTTTATCTGCCCTAAGGTGGATACGCGGAAACGCATGTCCGAAAATCCATCCTAAGCCTTTAAATTCCGTTTATCCAACTAGAGCTAGGGTGGATTTTTGGACATGCGTTTCCGCGTATCCACCTTAAGGTGGATTTTTGGGGTGGACAAACGGAATAACCTGCATCTCTCACAGGTGATCAATTATAGTGAGTGTGAAAGATCCAAATAAAGTTTATGTAATTAATTGTATCGGGTATCATATTGCCATTTTGTACAGTGTTTTTTTCTCACAAAATCTACAACCCCCTTTCTCATTAATATTTTCAGGAAAAATGAGGATAAGGGCAATCAGTATAAGTAGTGATAGTGGTAATGAAGACAATGTTCCATTGAAGACATTAAAAAAGAATGGATGTTTGGAAGACACGAACCATTACGACAGCCTCTGCAAGCACAGTCTTCAACCATGTGAATTCTGCGATAGAATCTCCAGTAATAGGTGAGATGTTACATTATATTATATTTTTACAATTTGACAATTTTATATTTGACATTTTATTTATTTATTGTATTCGATTCTGACATTTTTAAGTCATAAGTCATTTATTGTATTTATAATTTATTTTTTTATAATTTTATTCTGGGTTTTTAACTGTTTTTTTATTTAATATTATTTAATATTTTATAAGTAATTTTAATGTACTTATGTTTGAATCTATGGACTAGAATTATGTCTGAAATAAATAAATAATTATTATTAATTTTACTAGCTTACTGCTCGCGACTTCGTCCGCGTGAAATTTCTTGTTCCCCCGACCCACCCCGTCGCATGACATCACCTGGCCGCGCTATTACTTTGTTTTCACTTAGCGTTCTTTCAGACTGTTTTTCTTTTTGTTCGTCTCCTTAGGGCCCTAGCGTGATGTTTAATAGCCTATAGCCAGCCTCATGAATTAGGCTATCAAATGCAAAAATAATTTTTCTAATCCGACGGGTAGATCCAGAGATAGCGCGTTCAAACGTTCGCGCCCTATTTGAGCAAAAAGAAAATAAGTCTGAACGAACGCAAAAACGAAGTAATAGCGCGGGCAGGCGATGCGAAGGGGTCGGTCTGGGGAACAAACAGGGGAAGTTTCTCACGGACGAAGTCGTGCGCTGAACCTAGTCATGAATTATGAAAAACTGGCTCGGACACGAAGGGTTCCGTCCACAAGGCAAAAACGCCGAAAACAGCAGCCCCCCTTAAATATTTATTTTATTCTGTTTTTATTATTTGTTGTCATAGCGGCAATAGAAATACATCATCTGTGAAAATTTCAACTGTCTAGCTATCACGGTTCATGAGATACAGCCTGGTGACAAACAGACAGACAGACGGACAGTAAAGTCTTAGTAATAGGGTCCTGTTTTTACCCTTTGGGTACAGAACCCTAAAAATCACATGGACGAAGTCATGGGCTGAACCTAGTTATGAACTAATGAAAAATGCTCTGTTTTCCAGATACTCCAGCCTGATCCATAATGTTAGTCATATTATAATACCCTTGCTAAACCAGACAATCTACCAATGTCCCACCTGTCTGCACAGCTTCACAAGTGAGAAAGAGTTAAGAACGCATAGTGGGAGGAAGCATCCGGAGGTGACGCTAGATTGGAAACACCTAGCCAACGATTTACACAGTACACCGCGGAAATCACAAAGCTCAAGCCTTAGTCGAAGTAATACGAATGTAAGTTATTTCTATCAGACACTCATCATCTGCTGTAACAGAGCAGAGGTGGCCAGAAAACAAGCAAGTGGCAACGACCGCGACTTACAGAGTTGTAGGTTCGAATCCTGACAGGCGCTTTACTTTGTGCAAATTATTTCATCACCACTGCTCTTAAAACGGTGAAGGAAAAGAAAACTGGAAACTGGCATGTTCTAGAACTAAAAACTCGAAAACATGTGACATCTATAACTGGGCCCGCATGGACCCACTCCGACTCAAAGGGAGGAGTCTTGTATCCCAACTGTGGGAATATTATAGCGTGATTATTCTTATACACATCATTTGCCCAGTCTTTTCCCAGTTATGTTGGGGTCTAATCGGATGCAGCTGAATACCAGTGTTTTACATGGAGAGCGACTGCCTGTCTCACCTCCACAATGTAGTTACTGGGTAATACGATACCCCTTAGTAAGACTGGTTGTCAGACTTTCGGGCTTCTGACTACCCGTAACGACTGTCAAAGATATGGTTGGTGTGATCATAAGAAGTGGTTGGTGTCAATTCTACACGACACTGACGACCGTGCATACACTACGAATGAACCGTAGTTTTTTTACGGCAAGAAAAACGAGTGTGTGTAAAGGGCATAAGCCTTTTTTTTTTTCATGATGGGAAATCATCAAATGACCCCCCCCCCTCCCGCTCTGGGTGGAGCGGAAGGGAGTGTCAGACTCTTACTGACTAAAACCCACCCGTGTTCCTTCCTTAGCCCTTTATGTTCCGGGCCAGCGGTAACCCTTTCGGACAATCCCGCTGACCAAGGGCATTAGCCTGGCTTGCACGTTTTCAAATACTTCAATTTCCTTTCAGGAATCACAAACAAAAAAGAATGTACCAAATGTAATATCTATTGGAACAAAAAAGAATGAAATTAAAACTGAATGTATAAAAAGTCGTCTGGTTTTCGAAGATGATGACCTGATCTATGTGGACTGCACGAGTGACCAGTTATTAAGTGATTTGACCACAGACTGCAAAGTTAACATAGAAGTATTTGACACACCCTGGGTGAACGGCAAACCTGATGAGTTTAGCGGTAAAAGTGTGCATTACGATGAACTAAAAAAGCCTGGAGTTTATCGATGCAAGAAGTGTGGCAAAGGGTTTCCTATGAGGTGAGGTTTTTTATTATTATCTTTGCTTAGTACTTACTAGCTTTTGCCCGCGACTTTGTCCGCTCGAAAGGGGTTTGCAGATCCGTTGGATACCTACCTGACCGCCATTTTGTTGTTTTTGTTTTTTAAATGGCGGTCACCCATAACTCGCTGACATCAATGCAGACAGTAAATATAATAGGACCGAACCCCGTAAAGCGTGACGTTTCCGAGATATTGACGTTCAAAGTTGATCACGCGATATCCATATTTTTTTTAATTTCTTACCTACATCTTGTTGCACAAATGTTTGAAATAAACACTCTAAAATTTTAAAGTAATCAATTTGGGTTGTATGTATGCTAGTTGCGCGGTAAACTTCGATTGCGCGATGCAGGATTTTTGCTAGACCTCAGTATGATGCGTAGTTCGTATGTGGCCCTGTAGATGCCGCCACACACCCATCGCAACCCACCGCGGCAAGCTTAGCTGAACCATCGATTGACTCTTGTTATCATTTAACAACCAGCCATACTAAAACAATTAAGGGGCTTTTAGGACCTAAACGCAAAAAACGCAAGTCTTAGAAACAATCCATACTTCCATACTAATATTATAAATTCGAAAGCAACTCTGTCTGTCTGTATATTACCTTTTCACGCCTAAACCACTGAACGGATTTCGATAAAATTTGGCAGAGAGATAGACTCCATCCCGGGGAAGGACATAGGATAGTTTTTATCCCGATATTCCCAAGAGATCGACATGCGGGTAAAACCGCGGGGCGCTACTAGTAGAAGTATATGATCGACTACAGTAAACAAAATCAGAAAAATATATGATATTCTTCAGGATATATGCTAGGTAGATAGTGTGTTGAAAACATAATACAACTAATTTGATACGATAGAAAAAAATCATGAAGATAGGTACCTCTAAAAACTTTCTTTTTACAGTAAAAACCATACTAATATACATGCAATCATTCTGATTTTTTGTCAGATTATAATTATTCTACAAGCAACATACTAAAGCACTAGTGTTTTAATTTTTTTGTCCAAACAATAGATTTTTTGTAAATAGATAATTGCTTCATATTTTGCAATAAATTCCAGCGTTGTGTCATCGCGCTTGTCTTTCTATTCTATGTAGTCCGACAGTGACCGCGATTTAGGTCATGTAGTCCCCTGAAACATATTTCATAACAAAATCTTTATTTTTACAGATACGACGCCATTGTCCACGAGTCGTCACACATTAAATTTAAAAATAGTCAAGTCAGTTTATGTGTTATATGCAAGAAATATCTAATCGGCGGAAGAAATGACTTACGACATCACTATTTAACGTTCCACAGAGATAACATAGACAAGAACCATCAAACGGAAACGGAGTACTTCCATAAACTATTATTCGAAGAAAACGTGGAAGAGAGGAAAACTTTCGACTCAAAAATTCTGATTTTGTGCGACCTATGTTTTTCGTTTTGTAAAAATACGTCTTCTATGAATTACGAATGTGTAAAAACTGTTTCTGAAATAGGAAAAAGGTATCAATGTGAAAAATGCGGGCAGCTCTTTTTCGAAATTAATCTTGTCAAACGGTCATTGCAACGGAGAGCGATTTATGGAAGTCAAACGCAAAAAAAAAGGAAAAAAACCAACGAGGAACGTTTGAAAACTATAGCTAATCGATTTAAAATGATGAAACACTGAGTTTTTGTTTTATTTATTGAAATATCCCTAGGAGCGTTTACGACATACGGCATTTCATACAAACTTTCAAGCCCTTGTTTTTCGAAACGAATGAACTGATTTTAATGAAACTTATACGCATAAGCAGGATACAAAGTTAGTAAAGAACATTTTCGAAATGTCTAATTTAAAAAAGATAACTGGAAATCTCTTTTTATATGGAAAATTTAGAATCGGTGTAATTTGGCTGTAACACTATTTTTTTGAGAATGTTTTAACTTTTTTTTTTTAACTAACTTTTTAGACCTTTGTATCCTGCATATGCGTATAAGTTTCATTAAAATTGGTTCATTCATTTCGAAAAACAAAGGCTTGAAAGTTTGTATGAAATGCCGTATGTCGAAACACTGACGTTTTACGAGCGTCGGCGTCACGTCCGTGACTACCGCAGGACCACCAACGCCAATCGCTTCCATATTTGGTAAATAATTAGTGCTCAATTGGTACTAATTAGTACTCGAACAACAAAATTGGTACCCTAGTAGTTTTCGAGAAAATCGACTTTGAAGGTGGTCCTGCGGTAGTCACGATCCCTTCAGCAGGACCACCATGAGCGCCGAAAAAGGGCCCACGCTACAGCTATTCTAAGTAGGTATACAAATAATTAGTACCCATAAATGTGATATATTTCGTAAAAAATACAGAACTGTAACATTTGTATTTACCGAGAAATCAACGATGATAACTTTCTCGAAATTGTTCAGCAGGACCACGATTTTGAATGTTGATTCCAAGTTAGAGAAGCTTGTCGCTTTCCTCAAACCTACATAGAAAATTAGTACCCTGTAAGATAAAATTAGTACCCAAAATTCAAAACTAATACTCCAGTAGTTTACGAGATATACCATGCCATTGGTGGGGTGGCGGTAGTCACGGTGCCAAATTTTCATTTCAAGATTTCCCTATTAAAAACTCTGTGATTTCTTCCCAAATTTATACAAAAATTAGTACTCCTAAAGAAGTTAAAGCGACTAAAAATCCAGATTCCTAAGTGTTGTATTTTAAGAGAAATTGAGCTTTCATTACTTTTCCATACTAAATCTCCGCGTATAACCCGACCAAATTTAGTTGTCAATAGTATTGAGCTGTTTAAGAGATGTACACTCGTGCACATAAATTTATGGATGTCGGAATAGTATTAACATTCAATATCTAAATTTTTATACAAACTGAACTTTTATACTTATTAAGAAAAAAAAATAACTTATCGCTACCCATCGCCTGTGATACCTTTGTTATTGACGTGGGCGGGTAGGTAAGTATTCGAATAATTATTTTTCTGTAGGTATTGTAAGTAGGTACTTCCTTCTGTATTTTTGTAAATGAATATCATTAACGAGCGATAGGCATTTCTTTCCTAATATGTAATTTACCGTTGCTGCAAGCAGTCAGTATCTACCTAAGTATTAAAAACCTTATTTACTATGTTGCTAATAACGTAAGTATAAAAGGATTACATAAGTAATAGGTATGTATTTTTTCAGTACCTAAAGTTTTTAATTAAATTAGGCGATACTGCAATTAAATTTTATCGATGTACAAAAACAAGTAAAAACAGTCTTAACGTATTTAATGAAACCGTTTAGTGCCGAGTCCGTACAGCTACATATTTGAAGTTTTCTCAACATTTTGTCCATCCATCGATTTTAGTAGTTATGTACATATTATAAGTAAATTAATTATAAATTTACCATACAGACTTCACACAAACTCCTTCGAGATAAGTCTCAATTATGAAGAGTAGATGATTTTACTCCAATCCAAGTTTAATCTGAAAATAAGAATAAGTTACTATTTTAAATACATACTTCTAAGTACATAATAATTATTTTGAGTATTTAATAAATATAGTTATTTTTATTACATGCACGGTATCTAGGTATACTTACATAAGATTAGTCAAAAAACGTGAGTCAAGACGCGTTCAAACGGAGATTAACTGGCTTTATGTTACAATTCACACAAAGTAATTATGTATATTCGTAATGATTTTGATTCAAAATCATATGTGAAAACGTTTTGGACCATAGACAAGATAAATCTTGTCTATGGTCCAAAACTTTTTTTTGTGGCATGGCGCGCAGGTTATTAAAGTAAAGTAAAGCAAGTAAAGCAAGCGAAGCGTGTCGTGGATTGAGTTCTTTTGTTATTCGTTTATGGTTTCAAGATTTTTTTTAGTTAGAGAAATAAATGTATGCAATTTCAAAAAGGTCACGCGTCTCAATATTTACAGGTTTCAGAAAATGATATAATTAATAATGATTTCCTGAGGAAATATAATATTTATTTTAAAAAAAAGTTTCTTTTTAGGGCCAATTAGCAATCGAAATTTACAGAAATATTTCGATGTTAACGATATTAAAAGTTGATTTAGTAGATATTTTAAATAGGTATATGTGCTTGTCGTACATAATTACATACATACATAATTACATAAGTACATAATTAGTACACATTGATATGAAAACACTAAAATATGCGTGATGTGCCCTTTGCAATGCATATTATTCAAATATAAAGGTACCTATTACTTACTTTTAGGTTTGTAATCTATTTATACTTACGTTATTAGCAACATGGTAAATTAGGTTTTTAATAATTAGGTAGGTACTTAGGTACTGCTTGCAGCAACGGTAAATTAGTAGGAAAGAAATGCCTATCGCTCGTTAATGATATTCATTTACAAAAATACAGAAGGAAGTGCCTACTTACAATACCTACAGAAAAATAATTATTCGAGTACACCTACCTGCTCACGTCAGTAACAAAGGTATCACAGGCCATGGGTAGCGATAGGTTATTTTTTTTCTTAATATGTACCTAGATACAGTTTGTATAAAAATTTAGATATTGAACTGTTTTTAATACTATTCTGACATGTATAAATTTATGTGCACGAGTGTACATCTCTTAAACAGCTCAATACCACCATTGGTGCCGATTCCCTTGTTCACAAACTAAACTAAATTTAAGTTCAGTGCATCTATTTCATTAAGAAAAGGACAAAAGACAAGTTTTAGTTTAGTCCTATCAAATTAATCAGCGTTTGACGTAAATAAAAACATGCCTACTAAAGGCAAACAAGTTTAGGACGTGATTAAAAACATGCCTACTAAAGGCATGTTTTTAATCACGTCCTAAACTTGTACTGAGTAGTGTCAGGCGCTGATTACTTTGAAAGGACTAAACTAAAATTTATTGTCTGTCCTTTTCATAATAAAACAGAAAGATAAAGATGCACTGAACTCAAATTTAGTTTAGTTTGTGAACAAGGGAATTGGCACCATTGACAACTAAATTTGGTCGGGTTATACGCGGAGATTTAGTATGGAAAAGTAATGAAAGCTCAATTTCTCTTAAAATACAACACTTAGGAATCTGGATTTTTAGTCGCTTTAACTTCTATAGGAGTACTAATTTTTGTATAAATTTGGGAAGAAATCACAGAGTTTTTAATAGGGAAATCTTGAAATGAAAATTTGGCACCGTGACTACCGCCACCCCACCAATGGCATGGTATATCTCGTAAACTACTGGAGTATTAGTTTTGAATTTTGGGTACTAATTTTATCTTACAGGGTACTAATTTTCTATGTAGGTTTGAGGAAAGCGACAAGCTTCTCTAACTTGGAATCAACATTCAAAATCGTGGTCCTGCTGAACAATTTCGAGAAAGTTATCATCGTTGATTTCTCGGTAAATACAAATGTTACAGTTCTGTATTTTTTACGAAATATATCACATTTATGGGTACTAATTATTTGTATACTTAGAATAGCTGTAGCGTGGGCCCTTTTTAGGCGCTCATGGTGGTCCTGCTGAAGGGATCGTGACTACCGCAGGACCACCTTCAAAGTCGATTTTCTCGAAAACTACTAGGGTACCAATTTTGTTGTTCGAGTACTAATTAGAACCAATTGAGCACTAATTATTTACCAAATATGGAAGCGATTGGCGTTGGTGGTCCTGCGGTAGTCACGGACATGTCGGCGTCTCTCGAACGTCTGCGCAGCGTCAACGTTGCGCAGACGTGACGTTGACGTTGCGCAGACGCGACGTTGACGTCGCGTCGTCGCGTGACAAACATTAACGTCCGCTGAACGCGACGTCGACGTCGCGTCTGCGCAACGTTAACGTGGCGTTTTTTGGCAACAAGTACATGTGCGCGACGTTAACGTCGCGTTCAGCGGACGTTAATGCTTGCCACGCGACGACGTAACGTCAACGTCGCATCTGCGCGGCGTCGACGCTGCGCAGACGTGACGTTGACGTCAACGCTCGTGAAACGCCAGTGGGATAGCGGCCTTAGCTTCGCCCTCGCGATGCAGCTGGTTCTGAGGCGCAATGCCAGTCAGTGGATACAGCATTCGAACTGGCCTCGAGGGGCTGTACCGCTGCTACATGTAGGCAAGCGCTGCCGTCCAAACACACTGCCGAAGGTACACGATCGAAGTTCCGCGGCTGATTTTACGTTCCGACGTATTCGGCTGATATGACACACCATAAGTGCCAAACTTACGCGACAGAAATTCAGTTGCGCACACGCAGGGCGCGGGCATGCCTGCCTCCTGTTCTGCTCCCCGCCCCGGATTTTCGGCAATCGAACCGAACTTCGGTCGCATATAATGTGTGCTCTACAGAATACGTTGCCGCTGAATTTACGCCCGACCATAGTTCGGCTGTAAGCTATAACGCAACGTAATTTCGGCAGGCAGGCGTTATCATACCGAACTTCGGTCGCGTACCTTCGGCATAGTGTGTTTAGAAAGTGCATACACACGAGCAACACTCGTCGACTACAGGCAACTGCATCCGCCGACGCGTGTCGGCAGATATCGCTCGTGAACCTAAGTACAGTGCGTGCCACGTAAGAAGAGACTTGACACCCCACGTGGTCTGAAATGCGCAGAACACGATTTTAGGTATCTAGCGGTATGAGGTCTGAGTGCGGGACGACGTCATAGGGGCGGCGGAAAGAGCGGGGAGGCGGGGTCAAGTCTCTTCTTACGTGGCACGCACTGTACGGTGCTTAAATATACACGCGGTATGTTGTCAACGGCAGCCGCCGACTCCGCGACGCGTCGACGGTTACAGTTGCTCCTGTCGTCGAGGCGTGTCGTTCGTGTGCATGCACACTTACGAAGTTCTACAGTTTCAGTTTGGTATCGAACCCAACACACCTTGCGCGGGGTCTGCTTGAGCAGGTGGCGTGATCGACGCGTCATCGGCATGTTGAGACATGGCGTAGCGGCGACACGGCTCGGCCCGATGACAATTCGCTTCCACGGACTCCACCGCGACAGACGATATAGGCACTCTTTATTATTAATCGTTTGTCTGGGACAGTAATTATATTATACTAGCTTCTGCGCGCGACTTCGTCCGCGTGAAATTTCTTGTTACTCCGACCCACCCCGTCGCATCGCATCGTCTGCCCGCGCTATTACCTACTTCGTTTTTGCTTAGCGTTCTTTCTGACTTTTTTCTTTTTGCTCGGCTCCTAAAGGTCATAGCGTGTAGCCTATAGCCTTCCTCAAAAATTGGGCTATTTTTCAAATCCAACTGGTAGTTCCAGAGATTAGCGCGTTCAACCAAACAAACAAACAAACTCTTCAGCTTTGTAATATTAATATAATAATATAGTATAGATATATTTTGTAACATCGTTCGCGTGCACGTCAGCATTCATGGGTTTTATGTTTCTTGCGTGGAACCCTGTTTTTCTAAAATAAAAGTATCTTCCAGTGAAAGTCCCGTCAAAATAGGTCCAGTCGTTTCGGAGATTAGCCGGAACAAACAGACAGTCAAAACGACCATGATCACGACCAGGACGTCTGTCTCAATCTGTCAAAAATACCTTTAATTTCTCTATATTTTTTAAATAATTGATTGTCGCTGATGAGATTGAGACTAGATTTTAATAGTACATTATGATGCGGATTGCGATGCACTTATGTGCGGTAAGTTGAAAATTACAGTCGAGGCGATATTGCTTGCCCGAGCCGTAGGCGAGGGCTAAAAGAAAGCAGAGGCTGTAATTATCAAAGCGCACGTATGTCATACGACGTTTTATAACATATTTGCGAGGAAATAAATAAAACTCGGACTGAATTTGCTTATTTGTTTGTTTTCCATATGATGAAATTTTGATACGCTTGTAGTATCTATCGGTCGATTTTTCGAGCAAGAGGCTTAGAGTAGCCTTTTTCGCTGCCTCTGAGACTTCTGGCGGCGTGGAATTAATAAATTCATCATTACTTGGCGACATTTTCAAATAAAAAAAAAGTACAGCGAAAAGAAAAATCGCGCGGAATACAAATAAGCGATGCGCGCGCGTTCGCGCTTTTTTTTCAGGCATAGGCACAAAACAGCCAGTATTATTAATAAAGTAAATTAATATTTTTGTTTTTGTTACAGATATTAATGGTTGTAATTTATTGTCAAAATTAATAAAATTAAAGAATTAAATGTTTATTTATATATTTTATCTCCCAAAGTTAATTTTATTCATAAAATGTTGACTACTTTTCTGAAATAAAAACTCTGCTAAGATTTAAAAAAGTACCGTTCGTTTTGACGGAGCATCCTGATAAACCGTGCGATTTACATTACATTACCGCACAAGTACGTAATGAGATACATTACGATATTGAAATTGGTGAAATAAGAGACCCTTTACGAGCAAATATGTTATAAAAGTTTTTAATTACGAGAATGAGGGTTTTCTGAAATGACGTTCGCTAGGTGGCAGCACTGGCACGTTAGGTCCAGGCATCTGTCAAAGAGCCTATATTATCTTTGGTCATGACCAAGGAAGTACCTATATAAGTTCCTTGGTCATGTCTGAATGATGAACGAATGAATGAATCGAATGATGAACGTCATCATATATTTTATATTCATTGTCGAAATGAAAGACCTCTTGCCAAAGTGGTGCCAACTGGTTTCGTAAATTTTCACGAAAACCCCCATTGGCCTTCAGACTGTGAACATTCTTAAAAATGACCAGAATTGCCCCCTTGCTGTTTAATCTAAGTATTTATTGAAATTGTTATTTGCTCCTCTGAACAGCTTGGAATCGGCTGATGGAGGCTTTTACCACTATTGTCAGTAACAAAATAAAAAAAATTGCTAAAATATGTATTTTATTTAAATCGCTGAAGCTACCGAAAGTTCCGATAATAAAGTAAATCTTCTATGAATGTTTCTGCTAGTTTTCTGACATCCCGTGGAGTCATTTCGTCTGGAAAACTTGAAATTATGTTACAATGGCTAAAGCTCTTCATAAGTGTGTTATAGTATTTATCATACGTAAAATCAAGGCCTGCAGCCGCTGACTGCATTTTTAAAAAATCCAAAAGCATCAGGTATCCTCTTATGCATACATTTTGTCTGTTGTCATATTCAAAATTTGTTCGCACAACATTTATATAATAATCAATAACCAGGGTTTCTTTGTAGCAAAGATTTTTAAGTTGTATGTTGGACTTCCAAAAAGTGTTCAAGTATGTGTCC
This sequence comes from Luperina testacea, assembly GCA_927399505.1. Lineage (NCBI taxonomy): Eukaryota > Metazoa > Arthropoda > Insecta > Lepidoptera > Noctuidae > Luperina > Luperina testacea. The sequence continues at coordinate 6,922,268 of OV656785.1, read as the reverse complement.
CGTTCCAGGTGAGAAAAGTTTTCTAGTTTGTACGACGGTCCGAACTCTTGTTCAATGACTTTCAAGTATCTGCTTGTGATCCACATTTTATGCTTACGAGGATAACTCCTGACCGTCTTCAGTAATGATAACAATGCTGGTTCATACTGCCAAAAGCATTCATCAAAGTCATCAAAGAGAAATATCAGTTTTTCTCTGTTGTAAAAATGAAGAAACATTTTCAAATGAAATACCTTTGAATTTAAACCTGAACATTTCTTAAGGCTAACAGTTCCATCTGGTGATTCTTCCAAATCAATTAGTACTTCACCTCTTGAATGCCACTTTACCAAGTTTCTCCATAATATAGAAATATTTCGTCCTTCGTATTGCTCTTCGAGTGCAACTTCACTCAAAAATTTTAAACTTTCCAAAGTATTGATGACTGTATTTTCGCCCTGCCAATTAATATATTTTCCAAACATCAACACGTGTGCCGGTAAGATCCCTACAATCCAAACTTTAGGCTCGAGTTCTTTTGTCTTAAGTGACAAGTGTCTAAGTAGAGTTGACTTACCCATTCCTTCTTCTCCTGTTATATGTACAACGTCGTCTTCTAAATCGTAAAACGTTTTTAAAACTTTGTCTTTCACATCATCAAACTTATCGTGTTCCTGTATTTTGGTGCGACTGACCCGTCTGTCAATATAATGCTTATTAATGTTTTTATAAATATTCGTATTACCAATTTGGATAGTTTCGTTATTGATAAGTTTACTAAAAACATCTTCGTCAATAAGTTGCACAGACTCATCGTCTCCGATTATATCTAAGCTAACGTCTTCACCTTGAACTTTTATTGCAGAAGTCGCTAAAAACTTCTTCTGCGATTCAACACTCAAGTCGGTGAAAACATTTCTTTCATCATACAATACAGTACATGCTTGTGAGAAATATTCAGTCATAATGTCAACTGAAATCTTGTTCGTAACGATTATAATTTGCTTGCTTTCAACAGCTTTTGCGATATTTTCGAGCCTTTTACTAGAATCCTTAGAATTTTTTAAATCATTGTAAACAATAATGAGTATCTTTTCCTCAGTTGTGTTCGTCAATTCTTTACATAAAGTGTTGTGGTTCTTCAAGGGTAGTTTGACAATGATCTCCAAGTCTAATACAACACGGTCTTTATTTCCTAGATATTGCTCCACCTTAGCAACTGTTAACTCACAGCTGTCCGTAGCAATAACAGTTCCTAAAATCTGGCCATGCAACTCGAATGGTTTTAAAGCGTTTTCATTAAATGTATAGTCTTTATACTTAATCTTATGCATTATGTTTAAAACACTCATTAATGGCTCACTCATGGCATTCGATACTGCATTCTCATATATTTTGCTTTTCTTTGTAAGATATGATCCCATTTTAGGTGTCAACCACAGTTTTTGTATTTCATCATGATATTTTAGAAATATCACGTCAGATCGAACTCTAAAGTTGTTAACGTCACTGCACGGGTGATCCTCTATTTCCCCTCTCAAAATTTCCTCTACGCCAGTCTGATCAGCTTGGTTTGTGTAAAACAGTAATTTGTCATAGAAATCTCTCACCAAACTCACGTCGTATTCTCCTCGTTCGAATGATAGTTTTGGAAAGTTCTTAAGTTTTACATCCAATTTATATTCGTGCAAATTTTTGATTTTACTCTTCAACGATTCATACCATCTTCTGGCAAGATTGCCCAGTGATTCACAGTTGTCTGTAAACTTTAAAAGTTTGGAACTTTCATCGAAAACTAGTATGTTGCCGACAGCAGAAGCTATGCCTCCATTTAATTGAAGAAATCCATTACCCAGAGACTCATCTATAGCGACGATGTTATTGGGATTCGATTTTTCGAATATTTCTATGATTTTTAATGTTAGGTGGTTTAGCCTCTTTTCGACTTTCTCAGGTTTCCCTCTTATTGCTAAATCTTTGTTGCCAAAGACAGCTGAGACTTTAAGCTCCAAATTTAATAAATCCTCTTTAGCAGCCATTTCTGCTGCTTCATAGACAGTTGATTGTGAGACATTTGCTTTGTCCAGCTGTCGCTTTAGATCATCGTCTGTCATCGATTTGCCTACAAATTCAAGCTTGCTGTTTTTATAAGTAAGGACACGTCCTATCAGTTTACTTAGTGTCGTTACTTCAGAGGGTTCGCTAAGGAACTTCAACAATAAACTCTGTACATCGGTCTCTTCCGACTTTCGCTTTTTGAGACCCTCTAAGCACAATATGTTTTTAAACAGCACAAGGAATTCTTCGTTGGTTGAAAAGAAGTGTTGTCTGAAGCTGGCAATCCGATGTCCTTCAGGTTGGATTTCAGAAACGTGTAGAACGTTGTGTGCTAGAATAACATGATAGCGTAACATCAGATCATTATTCATCGACATAACGCTATCAGAGTCATCACAAATAAACTTCGCTAACTGTTCAGCTAGTGTTGTGATTTGTTCTTTCATTACTATTTTACATAAAAAGTCCAAGCCTTCCTCTGTGTGTGAGGGTTGTGTGCAACGACCTCCTGTTCCTATGAGTTCGTTCAAATAGTCAGCAAAACAACCTTTATATATAGCGTTATTGGGATCGTCCTTTGCTGTAGTATACATAACGAAAAAGCTTTCAGTTTCATCAAACTTTCCACCAAAAATCATGTCTTTACTGCTCGGTTCAAAAGACCGTCTAATTTCTAAGTAACTATGAAAATATTTGGCCAAATCAGTTTCACTAGTAAACGTTAGAAGTTTGTCGTTCTCCCTGTGTTTAGCTTGAATGAAAACACTCAACGGTTTTTCAAACCCCTTTATTTTTGCTTTAAAACAAATGTCATCGAATGCACCTACGTCATCTCTATTGGTGGCCAAACTGAACTGATCAACACTGTCGTCATGTATCATTCTGAAATATATTAGACTAATTAATTTAGTCTCATACAGTTGCCCCTGAATGCCCGACGTGCCTGCACGCTTTTTATACGTTTCACTGTCCATGGTTTGATGGTAATTATTTCTGTTTCGTCACTAGGACACGATATCAAAGCAATTCAAGAAATAAAGTCACCGTTTTCTTTCTCATAGTGGTCGTTTAGCAAGTGTATCCCATCGCGCGTCACATCTCGCCTTCCAGCCTCCTTGTGAGAACGAACTGGTTCAAATTCCGTGTCTTCTGCTGATGATGATTATTATTGATCTGCAATTATAAGATGATATTGTATTTTTGTTACGTGCTTTAAAGGGTTAAGATTAGGTTAAGATTAGGTTATAAGGTTTATTTACCTTCGCGAGCTTACTTAACGCATTCCGCGTTAAGTAAGCTCGCGAAGGTAAATATTCGCTGTGCGGCTGGTCGCTTATTAAATCGCCCCACAAACCGAATCACCACCCCATTTACACAGGTCGATAAAATCGCAGGTGACTAGTTCATTTTGCATCATAATGTCGACTTTTATGCGACGGGCGATCGCCTGTGACTGAGTATTTTCACGGTTGATTTTAATCACCTATCCTGACCTATCGCCGCAAGACAAAAATCAAAAACGTATCATACTCTACTTTGGGACTTGCGATTTTACTCATCTGTGGCCTAGCCGAATTGCCATTTAGACAGTCGAAAGTCACCTGTGTAAGGCTAAGCGCGCACCACGATTTTTTATCGTGCGATAATTTTGAATGCAACGTATGAGTTAGTACGCCATTGTACGCACATTCGAGTAATAGATCGCAGCGATTTTAAAATTGTGATTTATCACTTATCACAATTTGCAGCGTTTGCTCGCGATACGATTATCGCGAAAGTAAACTGCAGCGTATGGAATTGTACGGTTCCGCGCGCACTGCGACAGAAAAATTGCGCACTCGGGCCGCCCGACGCCCATTCGTATTCCGTACTTTCGAGAATAATCATGTCCACTGGAATCTCAATCTCACTGGAATCTCGAAACGAGGCTAGACGTGGAACATTCTCAGTAATAGCTTCTTCTTGTATAGCTGTCAAAAAGTTTAGTTTTGTGTTTCCAATTTTATGTTTTATTATTCACTAGCAGCGCCCCGCGGTTTTACCCGCGTAAGTTTCGATCCCGTGGGAACATCGGGATAAAAAGTATCCTAGGTGTTAATCCAATAAAAGGTCTATCTATGTGCCAATTTTCATCCAAATGTGTTCAACGGTTTACGCGTGATTGAGTAACAAACATTTAAACGTCTTCACAAACTTTCACATTTATAATATTAGTAGGATTTTTAATTTTTCCACTAAAATCACACACATACTGAGCTATAGTTTTATTTTATTCCACCAACCACTAATACATACAGTCCGTTTCCATCGCCTTTAGTTATCTTTACACTAATGATAATAAGAATTTATCGCTTATGACGAACACATCAGTATTTTTTTGATGAAACTTATTACTTATCCATTCTCTATGCTCGTATTGTGCATTTGTGAAGTTGACTCATCATACCTTGCTGCCGTCGATATCTAATCTAATACACATTGATTTAGTACAATAACAATACTTGTGTCACGCACAAAGGATTCTGTATTTTTAACCAACATTTCGTGAGTTATTGAGTGCTCTCTTCTAATCTTGGAAGATATTGGATGACTGACTGGCGACGCCACGTATTCTGAGTCAGAATACGTGGCGTCGCCAGTCAGTCATCATGTATTAGATTAGATATCGACGCAGCAAGGTATGATGAGTCAACTGCACTTTTTACGAAATTCACTATTTTACATATTTCGACTCAGAATTCTTTATTTCATCATAGAAATCTCAATTTTTACTTTAATATAAGAAATAAAAAAAGAAAACACGATTATTTGCGGTAAACATGACGCAGAAAAAGAACACAACACGCAAAAAATTAACAAGTTGGGGAAAAATATGCGTCACATCCACGCAAAACGGCTACAACCCTATGCGAAACAGAGCCCCAGCTCTGGTTTTCAGTGACAGCCGGCAACCACGTGATGAGGTCAACCGGTGCAGCATACGAAAAGACAAAAAATGGGGTGGGGCTGTGTCATGAACACGGCAGTGTGTTGAACGTGAATACTTTTGTACGGACGCCAGCACATCAACCTACCACAATCTGTCAGATTTCTTTAATAGATTTTCAACTTTATCGCTAAAGCATAAGGTTCAAAGTTGATTGGGAAAATCTGACAGATTGTGGTAGGTTGATGTGCTGGCGTCTGTACGTTACGGAGTTGATCCGCTTGGACGCATTCATTCTTTTACGTTCCCGGCACTGCTTGACTCGGTCATATGGTGTTTTATTGGTGCCATTCAATTGCTTTTGAGAAGCCCTTTCCAACCGTATACGATCTCTGTATTTGGATTTAGCTTTTTAACGCGTATAGGCCGACATTATACATTTTTGATATTATTTTTCTTTTTATTTTAACACAGTATATTTACTGTCACTATTTTACCTAATGTTTTGTATACAATCGATAGATTTTGACGAGAGCTGACGATTGAAACTTAAACGAACGTCATAGCTTTTCCGGGTCAAAACTTATACTAAGTGGAAATCTCGATTCACAGCAATTTTTTTATGGTTCTAAATTAAATTTTTTGTTTTTTTTTTTTTGTTGTTAGATTATCACAACTGCGGTGCTATTCTGTAAAAATTTCACCGTGAAAACTTAGGTGAAGTGAGCGTGGAGTGAGCTGTCAATAGTGTCAATTCCTAGCAAAAGCAAACTCACTTCACCTAAGTTTTCACGGTGAGATTTTTACAGAATCGACCGGCTGTTTTCCATTTTGGCGCGGAGTTTGAGTTGCATCTGTCATTTAGATTAAATACAGTGCTATTTTTAGTTAGATCATAATCTAATGTGTACCTATAGCGAATTTCATAATGGACAAAAACATCGAACAAATATTTTGTCTTAAATTTTGCATCGCCAATGAAATTTTGTGTTCGAAGTCACTGAAAATGCTTCTGTAACATTTTCAGTGAATCGACTTTATCAAAAACACGTGCTTAAGAGTGCCGGTGATGGCTAGTGGAGGAGTGCAGACCGCGTAGCGTGAGACTTCCCCCATCGAAGATTTTCTTACTATTACGTATTTTCTAATTAAGAAATTACATTCATTATTGTATCAATGAAATCCATATATTTTATTATAAGTCGCAGTGACAACCCGATAACATGACAATGTAAAAAAAGAAATATATGAGATAATGAATGAAGTTGAAACAAAGAGGTCACATATATAACACCTCCGTCCCAAATCGTCTAGTTGTTAAGTTCCGAAGGGTGTTCGGTGTTACTGTTCCTCTCTTGGAATTAATGTACCCAGCATCTGATCATCATGTCTTTTGCAAATCTGACCAGAATCAGTCTCTATTTAATAGTGCAATTGGCCTAATATCCTTGAAACGGTTCCGAATTCCCATTTAATTTGGTCGTCTGTGTAGCTGCGTATTTGCACTCTCTGCCCAACAGTAAATGAGCGTACCCTTGCCTCATCAGTCGGCGGACGTTTTTCATCCCTCGTCCTCGCCTTGAAGGGTGTTTCTCAAATTTCGTGCATATTACATGTCCAGATCAAAAAATAATATTTATTAATTAAATATCTCTATTCCTTGTATAGGAAACCAAACAAAATAAAGTTGTGCTTACATGCATGGAACGTTTACTGATCAAAATAATACAATTATTGAATTATAAATGAAAACCTTCACTAATTGTCATTTCCTTCGGTGTCCATTTACTAATTTCCTAAATAAATTTGCTTTTTACCAAAATATATCCATACTGAAAATAAACAAAGTAACTATCATATAAAACTACATTAAAAAATACAACGTTTTCACCTAAAATAAATAGCAATAACTCAATAATATAATGAAAATTTATTTTTAAATATTTGTCATATATTTTTTCTGATTACCATCGGTCAGAATGAAAATTTAAGTTATAGTGTGCGTATAACCTTATGTGCGGCGCTACCGTCATCTGCTCCCCCGCGCACGTCTCAGTCAGCCAGCAAACGTCTCAGGGGGTAGACGCTTGTTCTTAATAAAAAAATATTTACGTGTAAAGTTTCACGTCAGGTGAATATTTTGGAAACGTTCTCTTTCTTATCGCACGTATTATTGAGTAAATATTTATGATTTTGTAAATTTTATTACCAATTATTAATTTAAATAATTACCTTCGTAGTTTAGAATATGCATGTAATTCATTAAGTTGATATTATTTAAGAAAAAAATTATAAAGTTCTCAAACCTCATTACCTTCATCCTCACTGCCTTCGTTTACCGTCGTTTTTTTTTTGAGCGATAGTAATGAGGTCAAAACGATGGCAATTAGAATCTTCAACAAGAAAATTCATTAATATTTTTTATTTCGCAAATATTTTAAATTAGTTATATCTGTCAAGTATATTGGCGTGGGTTCTATTCCCGCCCGTGAATTTGTTTTTTTTTTCTTATTAAAACAAGCCTGTGATTGTATATTTTAGATTGTTATACCTATCCTTTCAATGAGCGACTCAATATCATTACCCTCTCTAACACTCTCATTACCGTCGCACCCCGTAATTTAAATACATAATACTGATTTCTTTATTACCTATATAAAGAAGGTCTAATCCACAAAATGTTGAAAGATTGTCTACATATTAATGATATTAGAAAAAAAAACAATGTTATTTGACAATAATTTGAAATTTAAAAATATCATGGAATATGCACCAAATACGCGAAATACCCTGAAACGAACACTTAGGGTGTTTCTTATCTCCCTTCCAAACATGAGCTCATGTGGGCTTTTATTTGTGTTGTTGCTCGGCGTCTTCCGTAGGCGTTCCTTAATAGCCAGCAGTTTGTCTTTTAGAGAGCTGGCTCTGCCCTGATGCCTTTTTAATTGTTAGTACGTATCGCTCTGCCTGTCCGTTCGTGGCCGGATGGTATGGGGCTGTGGTTTTGTGGACAACCCCGCTTTCTCTGAGGAATGATTCGAATTCATTTGAAACTAATTGTCGGCCGTTATCTGATACTAAAGTAAGTGGAAATCCAAATGTCACGAAAAGTTCTTTAAGTTGGCGGATACACCATGAGCTTGCGGTAGTTTTCGTTTCTACAATTTCCACCCATTTTGTGAAAGCATCCACTATTATAAATAAGGAATAACCCTTAATCGGCCCAGCAAAATCGATATGGATCCTTTGCCATGGGCCTGATGGTGTGTCCCAATGATGTAGTACTGCGCATGCAGGTTGATTTTGCTTTAATCGACATTCTCGACAACTTTCAACTATGTCTTGATTCAAATTTCTCCAGAATACGTATCCACGCGCCAGTAATTTCATTTTTCTATTTCAAGATGTCCTGTGTGTAGTTCTTCTAAAACCTGGTATCTCAGGGTTGCCGGAATCATTACTCGAGTTATAATGCAACCGTCTTGTAAGGTCAATTCATTGTCATTGTAGCCGTATCATCTCACTGAGGTACCATTTTTTAAAGCTTCCAATAAATGGGTGTATTCATCATCACTTTCGGTATTTTTGGCAATTTTATACGGTCGACGGCAATTGTGTTAATTTGATTTAATTGAAATGCGCAATGGACGTCAATTACGTTATTTGCTACTGTATCTACCGGAAATCTTGATAGATAATCCGCATTGCTATGATCATCCGATGTTCTGTATTCAATAGTGTAGTCAAAACCAGATAGAAAATGTGCATAGTGAAAGAGCCTCATTGTGCTCATCGCCGGTAAGGTTTTGTGTGGATTGAAAATCGTGGTTAATGGTTTATGGTCTGTAATAAGTATGAATTTTCTTCCGTAGCAGTAGTGAAAAAATTTCTTTAATCCCCAGAATAAGGACGTCGCTTCTTTGTCCATCTGAATGTATTTTTTTCACTACTCGTCAATGAACGTGATGCAAAAGCAATAGGCCGATCAGATCCGTCCGATAATCGATGCGATAGAACTGCTCCAAGTCCAAAAGGTGAAGCATCAGTAGCGAGAACCTAGGGTTTCTCTGGGTCAAAATGCATTAAAACTCTGTCACTGAGGATTTCCTGTTTAATTTTCTTGAAACTTTCATTACATTTGTATTTGTTTATTTTTTTAATGTCCTTCTTGAGTAAGTTATTAAGAGGGCTGGATATTGAAGCTAAATTCTGTATGAACTTATTGTAATAATTAGCCATTCCTAGAAATGTCCGCAGTTCGTTGGTGTTGCTGGGACCTTTTGTATCCAGAATAGCGTTCACCTTATTTCTATTTTTGTGCAGTCCGTTTTTATCAATGGTATGACCAAAGCATTCGATTCTCTCTTGAAAAAAATGACATTTGTCCTTATTGAGCTTCAAATTTTTGTCTTGTAATTTTTGTGTCTTAATCTTGAAAGAAATCTTGTTCTTCTAAATGTCCTTGAATAATTATATCATCGAAAAAGCATTTCACTCCAGCTACTCCTTGGAGCAAACGATCCATAAATTTTTGCCACTAATTCGGGGCAACTTTGGCGCCAAACATAAGTCTATTTACTTTGAACGTACCCTTGTGGGTACTTAATGTTTGCATCATAGCGCTCTCTTCGCCCATCATCATGTTTAGATAAGCTTAACTGATATCAAATGTGCAAAATATTTGACCTCCGTTCATCTCTACCAGAATGATATGAGATAATGAATGTAGTTGAAACAAAGAGGTCACATATATATAACACTTACCCTGTTAGTTAGTCGATTAGTTACAAGTGAAGCTAATATATAAAAAAGCACAGGTTAGGTTAGTGCTCTCTTCTAATATTGGAGGATATTGGACACAGAACACTATTACTCCTAGCGGAGATATTGGACGACTGACTGGCGACGCCACGTATTCTGAGGTGCGTTCACAAAATGCAGAATACAAGCATAGAGAATGGGTAAGTAAGTAATAAGTTTCATCAAAAAAATACTGATGTGGTCGTCATAAGCGATAAATTCTTATTATCATTAGTGTAAAAATAACTAAAGGCGATGGAAATGGATTGTATGTATTAGTGGTTGGTGGAATGAAATAAAACTAAAGCTCAGTGTGTGTGTGATTTCAGTGGAAAAAAATTAAAAATCCTACTAATATTATAAAGAAGTTAGTGAAGATGTTTTTATGTATGTTACTCAATCACGCGTAAACCGTTGAACAGATTTGGATGAAAATTGGCACATAGATAGACCATTTCCTGCCAATAACTCGGATCGGAATTAATTATAATAAGTCACTGGAAAGGAGTAAATGCTAAAGCGCCATGTGGGCCAAAATTTGTTATATTATATATCGTTGGATTCACAACAACAACAACAAACAATAACAAAATCTGAGCCAATTAAAATTGCCTCAGATTATCTTGAAACCTAAACAGATCGACGCAGAAAAAAAAAACTAATCCAACGATATATTACCTATATATAACTCATTTTGGCCCAAATAGCGCTTTAGCATTTTCTCCTTTCCAGTGACGAATTATAATTACTTAATTCCGAATTAAAATATAGTTATTGGCATGGCAATACCACAGTTTAACATACACTGTAGGCCAATGAATCATAATCTAATTATATAGGTACACATTGGTTGAATACGCTATTAAAACTTGTGTCATACACAAAGGATTCTGTATCCTTTTAATAACAATTTCTTGAATTATTGAGTGCTCTCTTCATAGCTTAGAAGACATTAGACGACAGGTAAGTAATAATAAAATTTACATCAACGAAATAATTATGTGGTCGCCCTAAGCGATAAGTTCACTAGTAAACATATATCACCACGCCTGTATTCCCCGTTAAATTCGGTTACGTCAGAGTTCTATTATTAGGCTTCTGAATAAACAAGTATGTACAATGTAACATGAACCTACATGACGATTGTAAAAAACCGGGCAAGAGCGAGTCGGACTCGCGAATCGAGGGTTCCGTACTTGTTTTAAAGCTATACTATTCTTACTTTTTTATATGGTAGACTTCGGGAGCTGGTCAAGAGACCAGCTCCCGAAGTCTACCATATAAAAAAGTCTATGACATACTTTTCTCGAATTCGAAATCTTGGCAAGCAGTATTTAATTCACGCCAGGGTAGCCTGCGGTACCTATTCTATAAAAGTTATTCAATAACAAACAGTACCTACAAAATTTGTTACTAACATAAAAATTGCAAAAAAAAATTAAATTGAATTTTGCGAGCTTCTTAGCGTTTCCCCCTTGACTAATTAAGACACGTAAACAAAAATACAATGTAAACTTATTTGCAGATCACTAATCATCAGCAGAATTCACGCAACTTGAACCAGTTCATTCTGACAAGGAGGCTCGAAGACGAGTTGTGCTAAACGACCAATAGGAGGAAAAAACGGTGACTTTAGCTCTTTAATTACTTTGATGTCGTGTGTTGCGTCCTAGCGACGAAACAAAAACAATTACCATCAAAACATGGACAGTAGAACGTATAAAAAGCGTGCAGGCACGTCGGGCATTCAGGGGCAACTGTATGAGACTAAATTAATTAGTCTAATATATTTCAGAATGATACATGACGACAGTATTGATCAGTTCAGTTTGGCCACCAATAGAGATGACGTAGGTGCATTCGATGACATTTGTTTTAAAGCAAAAATAAAGGGATTTAAGAAACCAGTCACTGTTTTTATTCAAGCCAAGCACAGGGAAAACGACAAACTTCTAACGTTTACTAGTGAAACTGATTTGACCAAATATTTTCATAGTTACTTAGAAATTAGACGGTCTTTTGAACCGAGCAGTAAAGACATGATTTTTGGTGGAAAGTTTGATGAAACTGAATGCTTTTTCGTTATGTATACTACAGCAAAGGACGATCCCAGTAACGCTATATATAAAGGTTGTTTATCTGACTATTTGAACAAACTCATAGGCACAGGAGGTCGTTGCACACAGCCCTCACATACAGAGGAAGGCTTGGACTTTTTATGTAAAATAGTAATGAAAGAACAAATCACAACACTAGCGGAACAGTTAGCGAAGTTCATTTGTGATGACTCTGATAGCGTTATGTCGATGAATAATGATCTGATGTTACGCTATCATGTTATTCTAGCACACAACGTTCTACACGTTTCTGAAATCCAACCTGAAGGACATCGGACTGCCAGCTTCAGACAACACTTCTTTTCAACCAACGAAGAATTCCTTGTGCTGTTCAAAAACATATTGTGTTTAGAGGTTCTCAAAAAGCGAAAGTCGGAAGAGTCCGATGTACAGAGTTTATTGTTGAAGTTCCTTAGCGAACCCTCTGAAGTAACGGCACTAAGTAAACTGATAGGAAGTGTCCTTACTTATAAAAACAGCAAGCTTGAATTTGTAGGCAAATCGATGACAGACGATCTAAAGCGACAGCTAGATAAAGCAAATGTCTCACAATCAACTGTCTATGAAGCAGCAGAAATGGCTGCTAAAGAGCATTTATTATCTCTGGAGCTTAAAGTCCCAGCTGTCTTTGGCAACAAAGATTTAGCAATAAGAGGCAAACCTGAGAAAGTCGAAAAGAGGCTAAACCACCTAGCATTAAAAATCATAGAAATATTTAAAAAGTCGAATCTCAATAACATCGTCACTATGGATGAATCTCTGGGAGATGGATTTCTTCAGTTAAATGGAGGCATAGCTTCTGCTGTCGGCAACATACTCGTTTTCGATGAAAATTCTAAACTTTTAAAGTTTACAGACAACTGTGAATCACTAGGCAATCTTGCCAGAAGATGGTATGAATCGTTGAAGAGTAAAATCGAAAATTTGCAGGAATATAAATTGGATGTAAAAGTTAAGAACTTTCCAAAACTATCATTCGAACGAGGAGAATACGACGTGAGTTTGGTGAGAGATTTCTATGACGAATTACTGTTTTACACTAACCAAGCTGATCAGACTGGCGTAGAGGAAATTTTGAGAGGAGAAATAGAGGATCATCCGTGCAGTGACGTAAATAACTTTAAAGTTCGATCTGACGTGATATTTCTAAAATATCATGATGAAATACAAAAACTGTGGATGACGCCTAAAGTGGGATCATATCTTACAAAGAAAAGCAAAATATATGAGAATGCAGTATCGAATGCCATGAGTGAGCCATTAATGGGTGTTTTAAATGTAATGCATAAGATTAAATATAAAGATTATACATTTAATGAAAATGCTTTAAAACCATTCGAGTTGCATGGCCAGATTTTAGGAACTGTTATTGCTACGGAAAGCTGTGAGTTAACAGTTGCTAAGGTGGCACAATATCTAGGAAATAAAGATTGTGTTGTGTTAGACATGGAGTTCATTTTCAAACTGCCACTGAAGAACCACAACACTTTATGTAAAGAATTGACGAACACAACTAAGGAAAAGATACTCATTATTGTTTACAATAATTTAAAAAATTCTAAGGATTCTAGTAAAAGGCTCGAAAATATCGCAAAAGCTGTTGAAAGCAAGCAAATAATAATCGTTACGAACAAGATTTCAGTTGACATTATGGCTGAATATTTCTCACAAGCATGTACCGTATTGTATGATAAAAGAAATGTTTTCACCGACTTGAGTGTTCAATCACAGAAGCACTTCTTAACGACTTCTAAAATAAAAGTTCAAGGTGAAGACGTTAGCTTAGATATAATCGGACATGATCAGTCTGTGCGACTTATTGACGAAGATGTTTTTAGTAAAATTATCAATAACGAAACTATCGAAATTGGTGATATGGCTATTTATAATATCCATTTAACACAGTTTTACATTGACAGACGGGTCAGTCGTACCAAAACACGGGAACACGATAAGTTTGATGATGTCAAAGACAAGGTTTTAAAAACGCTTTACGATTTACAAGATAACGTTGTGCTTGTAACAGGAGAAAAGGGAATGGGCAAGTCCTGTCTTCTAACTCATTTGTCACTTAAGACAAAAGAACTCGATCCTACCGTTTGGATTGTAAGAATAAACCTACCGGAGCATGAGAGAATGGTCAGGATATTCAATGGAGAGTCAGTCATTGCCAATGATTCGGATCATTTAAAGTTTTTATGTCAAGTTGCACTTGGTGAGGAATATTATAAACGACAGAAAGAAGAAAAAGGGGGAAAAGAAGAGGGTGAAGTATCAATTGGGTTGACAGATTCACAACATTTTATGTCCATTATAACATGTGGTAAATCAGAATTATTTAAGTTGCGAATGTTTCTACATTACTTTTACAACACAGGAAAACTGATATTTATTTTCGATGGCTTGGATGAAATAACCGTTTCATCAATGGAGTCGGATATATAGCATGGATGTCATTACTGAGGTTAGTCAGGAGCATTCCTAGGAAACATAAAGTATGGATAACATTCAGATCCTTGAATATCATTGAACGATTGTTCGGACCATCGTACAAACTAGAAAACTTTTCTCGCTCTGAACAGGACAAATACTTAAACACATTCTGGAAGAATCACATACAAGTTAAGAATTATTCTTTTATGGAAACTGATGATTTTGCATTTTTTAAGGAATATTACTTGGCATCACACCACAGAGAAAACAAACACTTAAGAGGATACGCGTTGTATTTGGAATTTTTAAAAATGGAGTTAGCGGCTGTTGGCATTGATTTTCCGTATGATAAATATTATAATGATTTTATGAGTAGCTTTGGCGTTTCTGATAGCACAATCTCATGTTTTCCTGGCGACACAACGCCGCGGCATCTGAACAGAGTAGCTAAAGATTTCTCAGAGCTCCACTTATGTAGTACCCCATGGTGATAAATCGGCTCTCCCTTCTCCCCCCATCCCGCCTCACGTGTATTTTTTTTAAACAGACTGCAGATTTATTGCATTCTAGCTGACCCGGCGAACTTCGTACCGCCTCAGAATTAAATAATGTGCAAAGTTCAATATCTAAAAATTTGCAGAAAACCATAAATACATTAAAATTTTCATAATATCGACATCAGATACAACTCAATCAATTTAAAGCTTTCAGAAATGACATATTAAATTTGTTTGTTGTCAAATATTTATAGTGCGTTCAGAAATTTATTTTGGACTAAACTTGGAAAGATATATATGAAGCTAAATAAAAATAAATCTGTCTTGTCATTAAACTAATATAGAAATAAAATAAAAGAGTAAAGGACAGACCAAATACCTAATTGAATAAATCAAACTAAACAATCTTATTACTTCCGTATTATTTAATTTCTGAACGAACCCTGTTTGACAGGTACAAACAGTTTGTATGGGATAATAAAATTGTTGCTTTTACCAGTGCTTTTATTATTTTCCTTACACCTTCTTCATATTTTCTCACCCTTTAAATCTTCCTTGGATTTCTACAAATATTTCTAACCTCCAACATCCAAGCATCCTCACAAACTTTCGCGTTTATAATATTAGTAGGAAGTTGGATAAGATAGAGTTATTAGAGGTTCACAAAAGGAAGCGCATTCAATATATTAAATATTGTGTTCAATAATATTTTTAGGAAAGCAAAATAGCAGTTTAGAGGTTCGATTAAATACAAGCTGCGCCAAGGTATCCTGCGATATTCTTTAACAGTAATTTCAATATGATAATTTAAACTTAGAGTTGTATTGGTGATTTTAATGCCTTTATTTCAGTATATTTGTTACGGACGCGTATCATATTTTGACCAACATACAAACTGATACTAAATCGTTTTTTATTATTAAAGTGAAAACTTATTTAGGCGCGTTGGGCATTTTTTGAGATGGGAAAAACTTGAACTCTAGCCATTGTTAACGTAACCGACACCGCTTCGGATGTGTTCGGCTGTCGTCGGGATGTACTCGGTTTTAATGTATATCCGATATGTCAGTGAGTGATGGCAAAGCATTCTGTTTGTGTTTTGTTTTCACTTCTGTCGGCACTCTGTGCCACTGTTTTTTTAGCCACTAATGTTGCACTGCTGGGTAAAGGCATAAAAAAAACGTAAGAAAATTTGAAATTCGCGAGTTTACTTAACGCATTCCCCTTGACCCTATAAAGCACGTTACGAAACTACAATATCATCTTATATTTACAGGACACTAATCATCAGCAGAAGACACGGAATTTGAACCAGTTCATTCTCACAAGGCGGCTCGAAGGCGAGATGTGAAGCTCAATGGGATGCACTAGCTAAACGACAACTAGGAGAAACAAAACGGTGACTTTCATTCTTGAATTTTCCTGATATGATATCTGTTGCGTCCTAGTGACGAAACAGAAACAATTACCATCAAACCATGGACAATGAAACGTATTTAAAAAGCGAGCAGGCACGTCGGGCATTCAGGGACAACTGTATGAGACTAAATTAATTAGTCTAATATATTTCAGAATGATACATGACGACAGTGTTGATCAGTTCAGTTTGGCCACCAATAGAGATGACGTAGGTGCATTCGATGACATTTGTTTTAGAGCAAAAATAAAGGGATTTAAGAAACCAGTCACTGTTTTTATTCAAGCCAAGCACAGGGAAAACGACAAACTTCTAACGTTTACTAGTGAAACTGATTTGGCCAAATATTTTCATAGCTACTTAGAAATTAGACGGTCCTTTGAACCGAGCAGTGAAGACATGATTTTTGGAAGAAAATTTGATGAAACTGAATGCTTTTTCGTTATGTATACTACAGCGAAGGGCGATCCGAATAACAAAAAATATGAAGGTAGTTTTGCTCACTTTTTTAACGAATTCTTAAGAACAGGAGGTTGTTGTACACAGACATCATACACAAATGAAGGCTTGGACTTTTTATGTAAAATAGTTATGAGAGAACAAATCACATCACTAGCTGAACAGTTAGCGAAGTTCATTTGTGATGACTCTGATAGCGTAATGTCGATGAATAATGATTTGATATTGCGTTATCATGTCATCCTAGCGCTTAAGGTTTTACACGTTTCGGAAATCCAACCTCAAGGACACCGGGTTGTTAGCTTCAGACAAGACTTCTTTACATCCAACGAAGAATTTCTTGTGCTATTCAAAAACATATTGTGCTTAGAGGTTCTCAAAAAGCGAAAGTCGGAAGAGACCGATGTACAGAGTTTATTGTTGAAGTTCCTTAGCGAACCCTCTGAAGTAACGACACTAAGTAAACTGATAGGACGTGTCCTTACTTATAAAAACAGCAAGCTTGAATTTGTAGGCAAATCGATGACAGACGGTCTAAAGCGACAGCTGGACAAAGCAAATGTCTCACAATCAACTATCTATGAAGCAGCAGAAATGGCTGCTAAAGAGGATTTATTATCTCTGGAGCTTAAAGTCCCAGCTGTCTTTGGCAACAAAGATTTAGCAATAAGAGGCAAACCTGAGAAAGTCGAAAAGAGGCTAAACCACCTAGCATTAAAAATCATAGAAATATTTAAAAAGTCGAATCTCAATAACATCGTCACTATGGATGAATCTCTGGGAGATGGATTTCTTCAGTTAAATGGAGGCATAGCTTCTGCTGTCGGCAACATACTCGTTTTCGATGAAAATTCTAAACTTTTAAAGTTTACAGACAACTGTGAATCACTAGGCAATCTTGCCAGAAGATGGTATGAATCGTTGAAGAGTAAAATCGAAAATTTGCAGGAATATAAATTGGATGTAAAAGTTAAGAACTTTCCAAAACTATCATTCGAACGAGGAGAATACGACGTGAGTTTGGTGAGAGATTTCTATGACAAATTACTGTTTTACACTAACCAAGCTGATCAGAGTGGCGTAGAGGAAATTTTGAGAGGAGAAATAGAGGATCATCCGTGCAGTGACGTAAACAACTTTAAAGTTCGATCTGACGTGATATTTCTAAAATATCATGATGAAATACAAAAACTGTGGATGACGCCTAAAGTGGGATCATATCTTACAAAGAAAAGCAAAATATATGAGAATGCAGTATCGAATGCCATGAGTGAGCCATTAATGGGTGTTTTAAATGTAATGCATAAGATTAAATATAAAGATTATACATTTAATGAAAATGCTTTAAAACCATTCGAGTTGCATGGCCAGATTTTAGGAACTGTTATTGCTACGGAAAGCTGTGAGTTAACAGTTGCTAAGGTGGCACAATATCTAGGAAATAAAGATTGTGTTGTGTTAGACATGGAGTTCATTTTCAAACTGCCACTGAAGAACCACAACACTTTATGTAAAGAATTGACGAACACAACTAAGGAAAAGATACTCATTATTGTTTACAATAATTTAAAAAATTCTAAGGATTCTAGTAAAAGGCTCGAAAATATCGCAAAAGCTGTTGAAAGCAAGAAAAGAATAATCGTTACGAACAAGATTTCAGTTGACATTATGACTGAATATTTCTCACAAGCATGTACCGTATTGTATGATAAAAGAAATGTTTTCACCGACTTGAGTGTTCAATCGCAGAAGCACTTCTTAACGACTTCTAAAATAAAAGTTCAAGGTGAAGACGTTAGCTTAGATATAATCGGACATGATCAGTCTGTGCGACTTATTGACGAAGATGTTTTTAGTAAAATTATCAATAACGACACTATCGAAATTGGTGATATGGCTATTTATAATATCCATTTAACACAGTTTTACATTGACAGACGGGTCAGTCGTACCAAAACACGGGAACACGATAAGTTTGATGATGTCAAAGACAAGGTTTTAAAAACGCTTTACGATTTACAAGATAACGTTGTGCTTGTAACAGGAGAAAAGGGAATGGGCAAGTCCTGTCTTCTAACTCATTTGTCACTTAAGACAAAAGAACTCGATCCTACCGTTTGGATTGTAAGAATAAACCTACCGGAGCATGAGAGAATGGTCAGGATATTCAATGGAGAGTCAGTCATTGCCAATGATTCGGATCATTTAAAGTTTTTATGTCAAGTTGCACTTGGTGAGGAATATTATAAACGACAGAAAGAAGAAAAAGGGGGAAAAGAAGAGGGTGAAGTATCAATTGGGTTGACAGATTCACAACATTTTATGTCCATTATAACATGTGGTAAATCAGAATTATTTAAGTTGCGAATGTTTCTACATTACTTTTACAACACAGGAAAACTGATATTTATTTTCGATGGCTTGGATGAAATAACCGTTTCATCAATGGAGTCGGATATAGCATGGATGTCATTACTGAGGTTAGTCAGGAGCATTCCTAGCAAACATAAAGTATGGATAACATTCAGATCCTTGAATATCATTGAACGATTGTTCAGACCATCGTACAAACTAGAAAACTTTTCTGGCTCTGAACAGGACAAATACTTAGACACATTCTGGAAGAATCACATACAAGTTAAGAATTATTCTTTTATGGAAACTGATGATTTTGCATTTTTTAAGGAATATTACTTGGCACCACACCACAGAAAAAACAAACACTTAAGAGGATACGCGTTGTATTTGGAATTTTTAAAAATGGAGTTTGCGGCTGTTGGCATTGATTTTCCGTATGATAAATATTATAATGATTTTATGAGTAGCTTTGGCGATTCTGATAGCACAATCTCATGTTTTCCTGGCGACACAACGCCGCGGCATCTGAACAGAGTAGCTAAAGATTTCTCAGAGCTCCACTTATGTAGTACCCCATGGTGATAAATCGTGAGGTTTAAGGCTCTCCCTTCTCCCCCCATCCCGCCTCACGTGTATTTTTTTTTAAACAGACTGCAGATTTATTGCATTCTAGCTGACCCGGCGAACTTCGTACCGCCTCAGAATGAAATAATGTGCAAAGTTCAATATCTAAAATTTTGCAGAAAACCAAAAATACATTAAAATTTTCATAATATTGTCATTAGATACAACTCAATCAATTTATAGCTTTCAGAAATGACATATTTGTTTGTTGTCAAATATTTATAGTGCGTTCAGAAATTTATTTTGGACTAAACTTGGAAAGATATATATGAAGCTAAATAAAAATAAATCTGTCTTGTTATTAAACTAAAATAGAAATAAAATAAAAGAGTAAAGGACAGACCAAATAATTGAATAAATCAAACTAAACAATCTTATTACCTCCGTATTATTTAATTTCTGAACGCACCCTGTTTGACAGGTACGAACAGTTTGTATGGGATAATAAAATTGTTGCTTTTACCAGTGCTTTTATTATTTTCCTTACACCTTCTTCATATTTTCTCACCCTTTAAATCTTCCTTGGATTTCTACAAATATTTCTAACCTCCAACATCCAAGCATCCTCACAAACTTTCGCGTTTATAATATTAGTAGGAAGTTGGATAAGATAGGGTTATTAGAGGTTCACAAAAGGAAGCGCATTCAATATATTATTGTGTTCAATAATATTTTTAGGAAAGCAAAATAGCAGTTTAGAGGTTCGATTAAATACAAGCTGCGCCAAGGTATCCTGCGATATACTTTAACAGTAATTTCAATATGATAATTTAAACTTAGAGTTGTATTGGTGATTTTAATGCCTTTATTTCAATATATTTGTTACGGACGCGTATCATATTTTGACCAACATACAGACAGATACTAAAACGATTTTTATTATTAAAGTGAAAACTTCTTTAGGCGCGTTGGGCATTTTTGAGATGGGGAAAAAACTATTGAACTCGCGCCAGTGTTAACGTAACCGACACCGCTTCGGATGTGTTCGGCTGTCCTCGGGATGTACTCGGTTTTAATGTATATCCGATATGTCAGTGAGTGATGGCAAAGCATTCTGTT
This sequence comes from Luperina testacea, assembly GCA_927399505.1. Taxonomy (NCBI): domain Eukaryota; kingdom Metazoa; phylum Arthropoda; class Insecta; order Lepidoptera; family Noctuidae; genus Luperina; species Luperina testacea. The sequence goes on along the minus strand of OV656785.1, from coordinate 6,901,541 downwards.
TGTGTTTTGTTTTCACTTCTGTCGGCACTCTGTGCCACTGCTTTTTTAGCCACTAATGTTGCACTGCTGGGTAAAGGCCTCAGAAAAAAACGTAAGAAAATTTGAATTTCGCGAGGTTACTTAACGCATTCCCCTTAATCCTATAAAGCACGTTACGAAACTACAATATCATCTTATATTTACAGGACACTAATCATCAGCAGAAGACACGGAATTTGAACCAGTTCATTCTCACAAGGCGGCTCGAAGGCGAGATGTGAAGCGCGATGGGATGCACTAGCTAAACGACAACTAGGAGAAACAAAACGGTGACTTTCATTCTTGAATTTTCCTGATATGATATCTGTTGCGTCCTAGTGACGAAACAGAAACAATTACCATCAAACCATGGACAATGAAACGTATAAAAAGCGAGCAGGCACGTCGGGCATTCAGGGACAACTGTATGAGACTAAATTAATTAGTCTAATATATTTCAGAATGATACATGACGACAGTGTTGATCAGTTCAGTTTGGCCACCAATAGAGATGACGTAGGTGCATTCGATGACATTTGTTTTAGAGCAAAAATAAAGGGATTTAAGAAACCAGTCACTGTTTTTATTCAAGCCAAGCACAGGGAAAACGACAAACTTCTAACGTTTACTAGTGAAACTGATTGGGCCAAATATTTTCATAGCTACTTAGAAATTAGACGGTCCTTTGAACCGAGCAGTGAAGACATGATTTTTGGAAGAAATTTTGATGAAACTGAATGCTTTTTCGTTATGTATACTACAGCGAAGGGCGATCCGAATAACAAAAAATATGAAGGTAGTTTTGCTCACTTTTTTAACGAATTCTTAAGAACAGGAGGTTGTTGTACACAGACATCATACACAAATGAAGGCTTGGACTTTTTATGTAAAATAGTTATGAGAGAACAAATCACATCACTAGCTGAACAGTTAGCGAAGTTCATTTGTGATGACTCTGATAGCGTAATGTCGATGAATAATGATTTGATATTGCGTTATCATGTCATCCTAGCGCTTAAGGTTTTACACGTTTCGGAAATCCAACCTCAAGGACACCGGGTTGTTAGCTTCAGACAAGACTTCTTTACATCCAACGAAGAATTTCTTGTGCTATTCAAAAACATATTGTGCTTAGAGGTTCTCAAAAAGCGAAAGTCGGAAGAGACCGATGTACAGAGTTTATTGTTGAAGTTCCTTAGCGAACCCTCTGAAGTAACGACACTAAGTAAACTGATAGGACGTGTCCTTACTTATAAAAACAGCAAGCTTGAATTTGTAGGCAAATCGATGACAGACGGTCTAAAGCGACAGCTGGACAAAGCAAATGTCTCACAATCAACTATCTATGAAGCAGCAGAAATGGCTGCTAAAGAGGATTTATTATCTCTGGAGCTTAAAGTCCCAGCTGTTTTTGGCAACAAAGATTTAGCAATAAGAGGGAAACCTGAGAAAGTCGAAAAGAGGCTAAACCACCTAACATTAAAAATCATAGAAATATTTAAAAAATCGAATCCCAACAAAATCGTCACTATGGATGAATCTCTGGGAGATGGATTTCTTCAGTTAAATGGAGGCATAGCTTCTGCTGTCGGCAACATACTCGTTTTCGATGAAAATTCTAAACTTTTAAAGTTTACAGACAACTGTGAATCACTAGGCAATCTTGCCAGAAGATGGTATGAATCGTTGAAGAGTAAAATCGAAAATTTGCACGAATATAAATTGGATGTGAAAGTCAAAAACTTTCCAAAACTGTCATTCGAACGAGGAGAATACGACGTGAGTTTGGTGAGAGATTTCTATGACAAATTACTGTTTTACACAAACCAAGCTGATCAGAATGGTGTAGAGGAAATTTTGAGAGGAGAAATAGAGGATCACCCGTGCAGTGACGTAAACAACTTTAAAGTTCGATCTGACGTGATATTTCTAAAATATCATGATGAAATACAAAAACGGTGGCTGACGCCTAAAGTGGGATTATATCTTACAAAGAATAGCAAAATATATGAGAATGCTGTATCTAATGCCATGAGTGAGTCATTAATGGGTGTTTTAAACATAATGCATAACATTAAGAACAACAACTATACATTTAAGGAAAACGCTATAAAACCATTCGAGTTGCATGGCCAAATTATAGGAACTATTATTGCTACGGAAAGTTGTGAGTTAACAGTTGCTAAGGTGGAACAATATCTACAAAATAAAGACCGTATTGTGTTAGACTTGGAGTACATATTCAAACTGCCCTTGGAAAACCACAACACTTTATGTAAAGAATTGACGGTCACAATCAAGGAGAAGTTACTTATTATTGTTTGCAATATTTTTCAAGATTCGAGAAATTCTTGTAAAAGGCTTGAAAATATCGCGAAAGCTGTTGATGGCAAGCAAATAATAATAGTTACGAACAAGACTTTGGTCGACATTATGACTGAATGTTTCTCACAAATAAATAATGTATTGAACGATGAAAACACTGTTTACACCGACTTGAGCGTTGAATCGCAAAAGAAGTTCTTAGCGTCTTCCAAAATAAAAGTTCAAGGTGAAGACGTTAGCTTAGCTGACTTAATCGGAGAGGATGAGTCTGTGGAACTTATTGACGAAAATGTTTTTAATAAACTTACCAATAACGAAACTATCAAACTTGGTGATACAGCTACTTATAATAATTACAGAAAGCAGTTTTACATTGACAGACGGGTCAGTCGCCCCAAAAATCAGAAACTTGGTGTGTTTTATGATGTCAAAGACAAGGTTTTAAAAACGTTTTACGATTTAGAAGACGACGTCGTACTTATAACAGGAGAACTGGGAATGGGTAAGTCAACTCTACTTACTCATTTGTCACTTATGACAAAGGAACTCTATCCTAAAGTTTGGATTGTGAGAATAAACTTACCGGAGCACGAAATGATGGGCAAATTATTAAACGAAAATTCAGACCAGACTTCGGAATTTTTTGAGTTTTTGTGTCAAGTTGCACTCAGCGAGGAATACGATAAAAGACAGAAAGAAGAATGGAGACAGGAAGAAGGTGAATTAACAATAGAGGTCGAAGATAAAATTAATAGAAAAGTTTTTCCATTGAAATGTTTAGGTGGTAAATCAAAAGTATTTCAGTTGAAAATGTTCCTACATTATTATTACAACACAGAAAATCTGATATTCCTTTTTGATGGCTTGGACGAAATAAAGATTTCATCAAAGTGGCTGTTTGAAACAGCAGTCTTATCATTACAGACGTTAGTCGGGAGTATTTCTCGTCATCAGCATAAAGTATGGATCACAAGCAGATCCATGAACATCATTGAGCTAGAGCTGGGACCATCGTACAAACTAAAAAACTTTTCTCGTCTTGAACAAGATACACACTTACATTCATTGTGGAAGTTCAACATACAACTTAAGAATGTTTACTTCAAACAAATCCTGGAACATGATTGTTTTGTAAATGAAATGCACATGTTTTTACAAATAAACCTCCACAAAATCGGGTACTTGAGAGGGTACGCGCTATTTTTGGAATTTTTAAAAATGCAGTCTACGTCTGCTTGCATTGATTTTCGGTATGATGAATTTTATCATAAATTTATGATCAACTTTGGCCTTTGCGATAGCACAATCTCATGTTTTCCAGACGACATACTGCCGTGGGATCTGAGCGCATTAGCTCTAAGATTCCAAGTTAAATTAGAAAACATGCGAGAAATTCTATTTCCTCTGTGGCAATGGAAAACAAACATTTAGTTAGTATAGATTGACACCTTCCTGTTGTCTTGTATGGATCAGAATGTTTGGCCTCAAAAGGGATGAATGAAATTGCGTGCAGCTGAGATGAGAATGCTAAGAGGGATATGTGGTGTAACACGAATGGATAGAATAAGAAATGAGTATATAAAAGGAACTCTGAAAATGGCAACGGCAACTGAAAAGTTGTGCGGAAATCTGTTATCATGGTATGGGGAATGAGCAAAATGCCGTGAGAAGAGTTTTGGGTATGAATGTCAATGGCTATAAGAGAAGGGGAAGACCAAAGAAACGATGGATGGACTGTGTGAATGATGATATGGTTAGAAAGAAGGTGCCTACTGAGATGATGACTGGTGTAACTTTATTAAAACACATTTTTAACGCGTGGGAAGAGGCCTAAGACGCCATAGTAATCTTTTGTGACCTCTCCAAGGCATTTGATTGCGTCGATCACGAAACCTTGCTTTTGAAACTTGAGCATTACGGACTTGGAAAACTTGCGCTCAGTTTAGTTAGTTCTTATTTAAATGATAGACAACAGCAAGTTCAAATAAATGGTGTCAATTCGAATGGTTTAACAGTAAAAATGGGTGTGCCACAAGGCTCGATATTGGGTCCTTTTCTCTTTTTAGTGTATGTTAATGATCTACTCCATTTATTAAAAAATCAACCACAAATGGTGTTATTTGCTGATTACACTTCCTTAATTTTTAAGGTAAATAGACGTGCTACAAATTTTGACGACGTAAATAACGCCCTACTGCAGGTCCAAAATTGGTTCACTGCTAATAATTTAGTATTAAATGGAAAAAAAACTAAATGCATAAGATTTTCTTTACCAAATGTCAAGAGTAGTGATTGTGAGATAATATTGAATCAAGAGAAACTAGAATTCGTCGATGAAACTGTTTTCATAGGGATCACGCTTGACTCAAGGCTACAATGGGGTCCTCATTTAACATCTCTTGCAGGTAGGCTAAGTTCAGCAGCTTATGCTGTCAGAAAAATCCGTCAATTTACTGATGTAGATACCGCGAGACTGGTCTATTTTAGTTACTTTCATAGTATTATGTCTTACGGTATTTTACTTTGGGGACGGGCTGCAGACATCGATTCTATTTTTATTCTGCAGAAAAGAGCCATCAGAGCCATTTATATTCTCCGCAGGCGCGATTTTCTAAGGGAACTGTTTAAGGAAATTAACATCATGACGGTGCCTTGTCAATATATCTACGAAAACATCATGTATGTAAGAAAAAACTTACATCTTTTTAGTAAAAGAGGTGAAAGACATAATTATAGTACTAGAAATAGGGACCTATTAGTTCAACCAGGCTTCAGACTGGCTAAAGTAGACTCATCTTTTATGGGGTACTGTTTAAAATGTTATAATAAAATACCTCCTCACATTCTTCAACTGAATGAGACAAAATTCAAGTCTTGTATAAAACGCACACTATGTAGACAAGCATATTATAAGTTGGATGATTATATCGTTGATAAAAATGCTTGGCTTAATGCTGGTCCTGCTCCACAGGCACTTGAGCTCACTAGTTAAAATTTCAATAATTGGAAGAGGTGCTGCCCTTTTTTTAGTGTTTCTGACATTACGAACATAATTTATTTTTTGTTTTATTCAATCAAGTTTTAATTCTTGAATACTTCATTATTAAATAATATCTCTTCCAAAATTCTATTAATCTCTTAAATAAATTACAAACTAGTTTTGTATAATTTAGAAGCATCTTTTAAATTTTGTAAATGTAAGAACCATGTTTCCGTTTAGGTATTATGATTTTCTTGATGTTGACTTGAAAGAGCATGGCAGTTGGGAACGTGTCATGCTCACTTAAATGTCTCAGCGATGGTGGCGCGTGTGTTGGATCATTCCGTCCCCTACAAAATGGTTGAGCTAGATGGTGCTGATCCACGCGTCATGTTCGTGAACGGGCGCCGTCGGTTGAGACTGGTCATCTCTTAACTGCCAAGGCTTATTTTTAATCTTATATTTTGAAATGTTTCTTCATTTGTGTCTTTTTTTTACATTGTTCTCACATATAGAAGCAACAATAATAATGTACCCAGGATTTGTAATATCTTGATTTAAAAGAGTGTCCATGGAGTTTCTTGCCCGTTCTTCTCCATAGAGATCTACGTTTTGGAATGGGCAACTAGCATCAACTTGTTGACTAACAGACAGACTATTTAAATTTTGACAATTCAAAAGTGCCTGTACAAGGTTTATTCACTCTCTCAGAGACAAATTTAAAGAGATTAATGTAATGACTGTGCCTTCTCAGTATATTTATGAAAATCTTTTATATGCCCATAAAAATATAAAATTGTTCAAAAAATATAGTGATATCCATGATATAAATACTAGAAACAAACAAAATTTTGTTGTACGGTCTACAACAAGGCTCAAGAAAATAGGTGGTTCGTTCAGATGCCAATGTATACGCTTTTATAATAAACTACCAAGCCACGTTCAAGATCTAAGCCTTAATAAATTTAAATCATTAATTAAACGTAAGTTGTGCAAGAAAGCCTTTTATACTGTTAAAGATTATATTGAGGACAAAAAGGCTTGGGATTGAGCTGCTTCCAATTTCTGCATTTTGAGTGTTTTTGTTTTATTTTTTTTTTATAATATACACATTGACATTAATGACTTTTTTTTTAAAACAATGACATTTGCTTACTTTGTAAAGTATTACATTATTTTAATTATTGTGAATGTGAAGACGATGTGGGTCATTTATTTTATATTTTTTATTATTTTCTCCATGGTCTGGCAGTTTGAGTAATTTATGTGGCCTACCCAAATGTCCTTTCTTTGGTATTGTTCGTCGAATCGTTGAGCTCCTTAAGTCTTGAGTTGAGCTGCACGATTTCTGACAAATGCGTGCACTGACTGGACAGGTCCTCTCAATCTGTGTGGTTCTTTCCTCAAAAGACCATCTCAGACATCGACCTACATGAGTGGTAGAGTAATGGGGGGTCTGGATCATACTAGATCCACACCCGCCATTACTCTCTATTCAAAATGTTACATTTATTCAAGAATCTCTATTCTGAACAGTTCATCCATTCATGCTTATTATTCTCTATTCAAAAATCTTATTTCGAAACGAGACACCTATTCAGAACTGAATTGATATTTCAATTCGGAATATCGCCATTAAAAGAGCTCTCCATGGAATTGATATTTCTATAATATTAACAAGTATAAACAGTATCTGTTTAGTACTAATGTAATAAGCAGTTCTATACGAACTGCTCATACTGCATGAGCAGTTCGTGCTATCAGTTCAGTATGAACTGTGCATAACCATCCGTTCACTCGGAGATCTACGAAATCTCTCTTAAACCTACACTGTAAAATATTAACGTTAGTGTTTAAAAATAAAACTATTATATTGCTTTTATATAAATATTTATTTTCCCATTTTTTAATAGGAACATAATCTTCTTATAATTGATACAGATAATTTTACACGTTTAACCCTTTAGTTCGCAAGAGATTTTTCTTCTCAATTTCGTATTTTTTTCTTTTTGAGGGGTTTAGTTATGGTCAGAATGGCTCTGGAAAAATGTTTAAAAAAATCTATATTATATACTTTTCGAGAAAACATATGTTGTTCAGGTACGACATTGCGAAACACTGTAGAAAGTAAAAGCTAATATATATGTTGTAGACTATCAACATTGCGCTTTGAATAGAAAATTAGACTAACTACCAAAATAAAAACAAATTGTAAAAAAAAAAGTTTATTAGAAAAATTACACAAATACTTTGTAATTATTATCTAATTTTCATCGGCATTGAGCAAAAAGAGGACAAAACGAGGGCAATACTGCTCTTACCATCGTCTAACGGCTTACGTCTAGTTCTAGACGTTGACGTGATAATGGTAATAGCAGTTTCTCTTTTCTAGCAGCGACATAACATCAGCGATTTCCGGAAACCTCAATTTATTGCTCCAATAGTCACGGTAAGCAGACATTTGGACCACACCCATCAAAAGAGTTATGCCGATAAAATCTTTTAGGTCATCTTCAAATTACCAACATGAAGATATTAGATGATGATATTACATACTGCAGTTCCGAACCAAAATCATATCCCTCTTCTCTAAATGACTTAGATATTGAAGACTCGGCTAAGTTCAACTCCGAATTATCGGACGAAGAGACGATTCCATTGTCAGCCGTCATCCATGAAATGTTGGGATACTGGTCGACCGCAAGAACAACTTCCATTCACGCTGAATTCAGTATCCTCTATATTATCACCTTTGGCAAGCTCGCCAGCAGCAACAACCCGGTTCAAGAGAAAGGCACTTATAGAACCCAGGCTTCAAACTAAAAGAGTGAAGAAGTTTGTTCGAAAACCCATGAACTTCAAATTCGAAAAAAGCAAATTTCAACACACGGCAATAGTAGATTTCCCGCAATATAACCCTCCTTTTGATGCGAAAAGTGTAAACGTTACTGAAGTACACTTTTCGAAGTATTATTTTGTACCGAATAAAGATTCGTGTTTTCAGTTATAAGATGTATTATATCGTCAGAGAAAAATTGCTGGAAATAATCAATCGGAGTTTTCAGATCTGCATCAAAAGGAGGGTTATATTGCGGGAAATCTACTATTGCCGTGTGTTGAAATTTGCTTTTTTCGAATTTGAAGTTCATGGGTTTTCGAACAAACTTCTTCACTCTTTTAGTTTGAAGCCTGGGTTCTATAAGTGCCTTTCTCTTGGACCGGGTTGTTGCTGCTGGCGAGCTTGCCAAAGGTGATAATATAGAGGATACTGAATTCAGCGTGAATGGAAGTTGTTCTTGCGGTCGACCAGTATCCCAACATTTCATGGATGACGGCTGACAATGGAATCGTCTCTTCGTCCGATAATTCGGAGTTGAACTTAGCCGAGTCTTCAATATCTAAGTCATTTAGAGAAGAGGGATATGATTTTGGTTCGGAACTGCAGTATGTAATATCATCATCTAATATCTTCATGTTGGTAATTTTGGATGATTACTTCGTCTTCGGTAGCACTACAACTGCTATCATCCGAAAGTGCGTTTTCGGGTGGCATAATGGTATGGGTTCACTGCCATTTTGGCTTAATCTGAAGCAATCAAAAACAAAAAAACATGCAAAACCACAAACAAAGCAGAAGAAAATTGTTATTTGCAAAATAAATAACAAAATAAAACCCTTTAAAAAAATAAAAAAGATTTTTTTCCACTACGGAACCCTAAATGCTTTCACCCATAGCGTTAGTAATTGCAAGCAGCCCAAAAATGTTATAATATCATAGTTAGTAAAAGTGTAAACACGAATTTAAATTCAAGCAGTACTTCACTGATAAAAGTGCAGTGTCGTTCTTGAACGACATAGGGATTGTTAGGTACTTTTCTGAGAATTGCGCAGTGTTGGTCAACAACAACATACCATTTCAAAAGCTCATAAATTGAATTTTTGTGGATGAAATGAGCAGGTTTTTACATAAATAAATAAAAGCGTTATTTGCAAAGACATTTTTGATGCATAATTCCCATAAACTAGATTAAAATGCTAAAAATCAATTATTATTTACCTTGCGTCCGTGCTTGACCGGTGTTCTCACCACCATCTTGCCAAAATGACACTGAATGCTTTTGTGCAACTTGACAGATATATGTTTTTTAGGTAGCGTTTTGTTTTTGCTTATAATTAATGTCAATAAAACTAAAACTATTCTAGCAGAAAACCAGCAATATTTTTTTCTTTACTATGTCGTTCGGGTACGACGCTGCGAATTAAAGGGTTAATGACATCGCCCAGCTGTTGTCAGCAAACTTATAATGATTGGACAGGATTCTAATAAAATTATAGAAATTAAACAAGAAAATGTTCATATTGAAATTTTATTATATCATAGCACCATTTATTTAAACACAATACATTCTTCAAAGCACATACAGATTCATGATAAATACAGTTATACAAATCTTGAGAATATTTATATTGATCGTACAAACTTATCAAACTAGAGCAACCTTTATCTTCTAAATTAAAAATATTACTATGACTATTTTTTAAATATGCTTTAACCACAATACTTTTTCTGAGCCTTTGACGTAAACACATTTATTCCTTAAAATATCCTTAATCAAAGTCTGATAATTGGAATAGGACACAAATCCTTCACGCCAGTGTATGTTTCTGTTACGTTCGATCCAAGTAACTTGTTTTTTTTCTGATTTGGTTAAATTGTTAAATGGAAATGGCGGCTTAATTAAAAGTACTTGTAATTTATTACTATACAATATAGCAATTTCTTTTAATATAAATTCATTTGCTTCTGTTTTAAAGCCTTGAATATCTACAATAGCAGTCATGATAACTTGCGCACAATGTTGCTGAGAGGTTTGTATTCCACAACTCGATCGTTTACAATACGCTGTCGTCTTATCTGGTATTGTAGTAGAACATTCAATTTCCAACCGCACGTCCACTGGGCCTGTTTTCAGACTGTCGTTTTGCCTTGAGCAGTCTAATATAAAGATAGGAGCTTATTCCTTGAAGTCCTTTAGGTTAAGCAACGGGTCTACTGGACAGCCGTAAAACGACTGACGAAATTTTGCATATATTTCGTATAAGGGTAGTTCTTCGAGGTCCCTCAAAACGCAGTCACACGGTCTTAATTCGTAACCTATTAAACATTCAGTCTTAGGACCAAATACAGATTAATCTTTATTTATATGTGTACATAATTTAAACATTAAACATCTAAAATTATTTCTAATGTTTATTTAAAAAAATATCTAATGTCGAAAACGGGAGCAAAATCGGTGTTCTTCGCGCGTCACACTCTGTTCGCGCTCACGGTAAACTTTGATAACTTTTGTTTTCAATTCATAAGCATATAATGTAATAAATCTAATTAATTGTATTTAACTATGCATCATAATTATCAAAGAATATTAATTTTATCTCTTAAGTGACAATAGTTAATAAGCTTTATGTCTCTGTCACACGATTTTGTTAGTTTCGAGAGCGCGCAACAAAACTGCACGTATCTTCCAAGAGCGCCAACTTGTCGCTACACATTTTAGCTGCGCGGACGCTCAGTAGTATCCCGGCGTCAGTGGGCGAGACACTTACGTTCATCGCTTCTAAACAAAAAAAATACGAGGCGAGTTATTCTTTGAATATTTTCAAGTAGCCTTGGTCTAGAAACTTTCATGCGCATATTTTGAAGGATAATGCTTATAATTTTCCAAGTCATTTTGTATTAAGAAATAAGATAGATCTTCGAGATTATTCTCAAGTACTTTGTTTGTTTATTTACCTATAAGTTTAATCGTAATTCTCAAAAATGTGAAATTTTCATAACTTTCGTGGCACAACTTTCGTGGTAATTTGTCCACGAAAGTTAGCTAGGGCACCACGAAAGTTATATATCTCCATTGAATGATAAATTTAGATTACTTGTGAAGCTGCAGATGCTATCGTGAAGCTCAAAAAAGGTGTCTTTAATAGCCAATTTTTTAATCACGTCTAAATTGTCTATGGATTATCTTAATTTGACAGGACTAAACTAATATTTATCTTCTGTCTTTTTCATAATGAAATAGAAAGAAAAAGATGCCTGAACTTAAATTTAGTTTAGTTTGTGAACAACAGAATCGGGGCCATTATCTGCCAGCAATAATTAGTAAGTAATAATTATGTTTATGTTGTCTTTCGTAACTTTCATGGGCACAGAAATTTCAAAATAAAATATCTCAGTAGTTTATGCACCGATTTACATAAAATAAAAAAAATACGTATTATTTTTACAGCGTCTTAAATGTGGGTACATTTAAATGTAGATTATTAAAAAAAAATATTCGCCATGAAAGTTACGCGGAGAATACTTTTTGAAGAACTACCCATAATATACTGTATTTGTTCTCAGAAAACTTTAAACCCCAAGGTTCATATGGATAGTACTGCGAATTCAAAAAGAGCGTTACGTTTGCCACTTCACAATGATCAAATAGTGAACTATCTTTAGTTTTATTATTTTGTCTATTAGTTTGTTAGCAAAAAATTACATATCTGGGTTTTTCCAATTGTGAAGCAGTCTTAACTGACCAAGAATGCTTTATTATTGTTCGAAGGTTTTTAGTAATAAAGGATACTCATACAAATCCCAATTTCTATATAAAGGCCATCTGAATAGGTTTATCTCTTTCTAAATGTTTTAAAAGTGTCAATCGCTCTCGATCTGATACTTTTATGTGCGGTACTCTCCACTGAACTCTTTGTATATCTATTTGAAAATGAGTGATATCATCAGTAAGGATAACACTATTTAAGTTAGAGTTACTTCTATTCAATATAAGTTCATGTTTGCAATTTAAGACAATTTTATTGTAATCCTCTGCAAACCCTAATACTTTATTTAATGGTATCACAGCACTAAAAGACCCATCACTTTGGAATCCTTCTAAGTTCCACCCCCACAAGGCAGCAACTTTATTTTCTGCTTCATTTAATGAGATGTATGATTTTATTGTTGACGTTATTCCCGAATTTTTTATACGGCCTATTTCAATACCATTCATTTCGTACCTGATGTCTTGAAACAAAGACATAACAGTTTATAAATTTTACTACGATGGTCCTAGTTTATCATTTGTGATGTGCAATGCTGGATTTGCACATTTAAGGGGTGCGCCCTTTATTCCTGGAGGGTTTATTTACTGTTTGGGAGCAGTCTGTGGTGGCCGAGTAGTAACGGCCCCGAATTAAGAGTTGTAGGCTCCAACCCAGTCAGGCGCTTTACTTTGTGTAAAATAATCTCATCACCACTGCTCTCAAAACGGTGAAGGAAAACATCGTGAGGAAACCGGCATGTCCTAGAACCAAAAATTCGAAGACAAGTGACATTTACCAACCCGCACTGGGCCCGCGTGATAGATTACGGCCCACTCCCTCACAGAGAGGAGGTTGTAGGATAAAAGAAATGAAAAAGGAACAATTTGTTGTAAATATATTATGAGATTATTTTATCACACACGAAAAGTATAAAAGAAAAATCATAGTTGACACAAGTATCTTAGAACGTACTACTTTTTAAATTCAAATTTACACCATAAACACATATACAGAAAGTTTGTATATCCAATACACCCTCATAAATTTTAATTTTAAATCATTAAAATATATCCAAATCGATAATCTTTAACACCTAAACCAGTAATGCACTTAAAGTGCTTGACACTACACAATGGTTTAGTGAGAACGTAGTAGAGATAACAACGACATTGAACTGAGACATGTACCTACCCACTGAATCCATGATAGCCGTATCATGGATTCAGTGGGTACATGTCTCAGTTCAATGTCGTTGTTATCTCGGAGCACTTCCCTAATATAATGATACCTTAAATCAATGTGTTTACTGCGTGCGTGAAACATTGCGTCTTGAGCCAAACATATTGCTCCCTGATTGTCGGCATGAACAACTACTCGAGTGTACCTCACAATTCCTAACTCCCTCATAAGACTATTCAAATAAACTGCTTCTTTTGTACATTCAAATAGACTTACGTATTCAGTCTCACAAGTCGATGTAGCCACGCTACGTTGTTTTCTTGATTGCCATGATACACTTGCACCACCTAAAATAAAAGTATTTCCAGAATATGATCGCCTATCTAACAAGCCAGCATCCGAAAAACCCTGAACACAATCACCAATTCTCTTGTATACGAGACTGTGTCGCATTGTCCCTTTAAGATAACGTAAGTAATATACGTTTCGCTGATTTCCAGTCGCATGTTTCCGGTTTCGTTAACTTTTGGCTTAGTTTACTCACCGCAATTGCAATATCAGGCCTAGTTGCGTTGCTCAGATAATTTAGGCATCCTATTAGTTCCCGATAAGGCCATGTTTCATCCTTTTCTGTATCACAGTTTTCTTCGGATTTCACTTTTGAATTAATTTCCATAGGAGTTGCACATTTATTTAATTTTTTCATATTAAATTGTCTTCTTCTTCTCTTCGTTTAATGGCTTTTGCGGACATATTAAATTGTTTTCATAATCTTTTAATGTAATTTTCTTGTCACAATATAATGACATTGGCATTTCTTATAATGTATCCTAAAGTATGTTTCCTAAAATATATTTCGCCTGACCATAATCGGGTCAATCTCCAAAACGGGCGTATTGGTGTGATCGCTCTGGTGCTTTTCAGATATTGATATTTAATGGTAATTATGTATCTCATTAAAAAGAATGATATTCAAATAGTACATTTTTACTATTGGCCTTCAATTTACACAAACAGTTATGGAAATATTTAAGTTCAAAAAATTTCGCGACCAGAGCAATCATAATTGGTGCCAGAGCGATCACAAATGGTGAAATAAGTGAAACAAAAAAAAATATATTGATAAAATATTATTTATTTAGCCGTTTTCAGTCATATTCAGTATACGTGTAACAAGATAGAGAAATGTATTATTTTAGAAAAAGGTCAAGGCATATTATCAGTCATTCATATCAAAAATACGGAATATCTATTATAATGTAAAAATGAACCGCAAAATGTGTTGGTAAGCGCATAACTCGACAACACCTGGACCAATTTGGCCAATTCTTGTTTTTAAATGTTCGTTGAAGTTCAAGGAAGGTTTTTTTTTTAAAAAAAGAGAAAAATTTAAGAAATTGCCTGTATAAGCCTAAAAACAACACTAGGATACTTTTTTTTTGGTAGGATTAGGGTAGGATTAGGGTAGGAGTAGTGTAGGAGTAGGTTAGGAGTAGGATAGGAGTAGTGTAGGAGTAAAACATCTTAGGAAGAAATTGGCTGAACCTACCCTAGGTTCAGCCAATTTCTTCCTAAGATGTTTTTCTTCAATAGATAATTTATTTCGAGGCATGATTTCAATCTGCAACAATAGTTGCCATTAAATTTTAGAGAAGAAAGGGTTACAGTTGTGGTTAGCTAAATGTCAACATAATAATATCATCAAGGTAAAATACGTCAAAATCTGTTTATGGGTTTAGGTTACCCAAAGAAACCCAGGAAAGGTTATAAATCAAAGGTTATATGCATAGTTCATCGTTTGTCATTGTTACAGTCCGGTACTACTACTTAAAATAGGTTTATAACGTACAATAATTGCAAAATATCATCGCTTTGGTCTTTTTGGACAGAGCAATCACAGCCATAGCGATCAGAAAAAGTCACAAAATCATAAATATAGCCGAATTTAAAAGCAGCAGAAAGTTGTGATTACGTCTCATAAAAAACATCATAACTATCACTTAATTCACGTAATAAACACATTCACAAGCTTACTATTTAATTTAAATAACGTGCCATAGCAATCATAAAATTCGAGAACCAAATCCAGAGAAATCATAAACTTACCTTCGTAATGATGGAGCGCGGGAACGTGGCACACAGATATCCTCCTCGGCCGTTAGACCACTACTGGCATTGCCCCGCGGGAGGGGAATAGAGTGTCTATAACGCGTAACTAGGGATGAGCACGATGTTTTACCTCAGCGCAGAGCGATGAGATAAAATGCCCGGTCACGATTTTAAATTCAAATTGTGGCAAAAGTATTGTTAATATAACTAAAAATATTTTATTACCATGAAGATCAACTATTTGTTATGTAATCTAAATAACTTGTTTCATATGAACCTTCTCATTAAAAAGTTAAAGAATATTTTTTTCATTCAATCGGGAGCTGGGTCAACCGAGAGCGATCAGGATTTTAGGGTTTAAGTAAGATTTTTTTTTCAATATTTAAAATAAACTTATTCATAATATTAGCCTTGTATCATGTAGATTAGACACCGAACTGTATATAAAAAAATATTTTGAAAACGTTTTTCGATTTAAACATGGGTTTATCCAGCCCGACACGAAAAAAAAGGCCTCTGGAGATCGACCCAATCTTTCAAGTCAAACTCCTTTGACAACTCATTTTTGAAATCGATGATCAAACCTCTTTCTTGACTTCCAACTAAAATATCGTCGACATATATTAATACAAATACGAAATTATTTCCACTTTGCTTAAAACAAAGGCATGGTTCGTTCAGACTCTGCTTCAAGTTCATTTCAGTAAGTTTCTTGTTGAGCCTGAGATTCTATTGACGTCCAGCTTCAAACCATACAATGATTTCCGCAATAAGCATGAATCGCAACCATTATCCAATTTACTAACTATGTCTTGCGCGTGCTTTCTAACGATAGGATCTTCTCCCTCACGCTTCATAAGCTTCATTAAACTCTCTCTTAATAATTCAGGAACTTCCATGTAAATCTCTTCATCCAATGAACCATTCAAGTAAGCGGTATTAATATCTAATTGGTGAATTTCCAAGGCCAATTCAACAGCGAGAGCCATTAATAAACCTTTGCGCCTGTAGCTAGACTAGACGGTGTCAAGTCTAGCTACAGGCGCAAAGGTTTTCTCGTAATCAACCCCATATCGCCGGCTAAAACCCTGAGCCACAAGCCTAGCTTTCTTCTTAAAAGTCTTGTCGTCATTCTGTTTAATCGTTAAAACGTAACGGCAACCAATTAAGTTTCTGTTTTTCGGTCTTCTAACAATATTCTATGTCCCTTTTTGAACTAGACTCCTAATTTCAGATAGTATAGCCTCCTCCCACTCTGTTTTATCTTCACATTTGAGAGCATTTTTCAAACTCATTTCAGCTGAACCAACAAAATCTGCAGCATCATTTGAATCAGTAAAATTTATTGGTTGTTCAACTTCGGTCATTCGATAGATTTTCCTTGGACGGCCTGCACTACCTGTGCGTAATAGTTTGGGTCTACCAGGAGCTCTTTTCATCATCCTTTGTTGATCAATATGTCCACGCGTTCCAAGCGTTCTTGAATCTTCTAGATGATGATCAATATTTGAAGAGTTTGTCTCTGCATTCTGTTCACATCCTCTCGATTCTACAGAGTATTCTTGACATTCGCTTCAAATCTCATCGTCTACTTGTTCTATTTGATTATCATGTTCTTCCGGTGGAGTATACTTTGAAAATTCGATTTCAATGAACTCTTTATCCGTATTCTCTTTAACATTCGATAGCCCTTATTCTTGCGTCGAGATCTCGTGACATAAATTAACATTTTTGTGAAATCTCACGTCTCTTGCAACCATAAATTGTCTTCGCTCTTGAATCCATACTCTATATACTCTCGCATTCTTTGGATATCCAACAACGTAGGCGCGGGCCTGCGGGCGGAGAGTAATGGGTAACTCACCGTCCGATCAGGACCAGGCCCATGTCGGACGGCGCGTACGTGTTCCACGCGCGCCTCAAAGAGATGTCAGCATCACCTGAAGGGGCCCGCCAGGGCCGAAGCCTGCCGGGTCAGCGGGATTGTCCAAAAGGGTTACCGCTGGCCCAGAACATAAAGGGCTAAGGAAGGAACACGGGTGGGTTTTAGTCAGTAAGAGTCTGACACTCCCTTCCGCTCCACCCAGAGCGGGAGGGGTCATTTGATAATTTCCCATCATGAAAAAAAAAAAAGACCTCACAAAAAAACGTAGGAAAATTTGAATTTCGCGAGCTTACTTAACGCATTCCCCTTAATCCTATAAAGCACGTTACGAAATTACAATATCATCTTATATTTAATTTGCAGGACACTAATCATCAGCAGAAGACACGGAATTTGAACCAGTTCATTCTCACAAGCAGGCTCGAAGGCGAGATGTGAAGCGCGATGGGATGTACTAGCTAAATGACAACTAGAAGAAAGAAAACGGTGACTTCAATTCTTGAATTGCTCTGATATCGTGTGTTGCGTCCTAGTGACGAAACAGAAACAATTACCAACAAACCATGGACAGTAGAACGTATAAACAGCGTGCAGGCACGTCAGGCATTCAGGGGCAGCTGTATGAGACTAAATTAATTAGTCTAATATATTTCAGAATGATACATGACGACAGTGTTGATCAGTTCAGTTTGGCCACCAATAGAGATGACGTAGGTGCCTTCGATGACATTTGTTTTAGAGCAAAAATAAAGGGGTTTGAGAAACCATTGAGTGTTTTCATTCAAGCTAAACACAGAGAAAACGATAAACCTCTGACCTTTACTAGAAAAACGGATTTGGCCAAATATTTTGATAGTTACTTGGAAATTAGACGGTCGTTTGAACCGAGCAGTGATGACATGATTTTTGGAGGAAAATTTGATGAAACTGAATGCTTTTTTGTTATGTATACTACAGCGAAGGGCGATCCGAATAACGAAAAATATGAAGGTAGTTTTGCTCACTTTTTTAACGAACTTATAAGAACAGGAGGTTGTTGCACACAGACAACATACACAAATGAAGGCTTGGACTTTTTATGTAAAATAGTTATGAGAGAACAAATCACATCACTAGCTGAACAGTTAGCGAAGTTCATTTGTGATGAATCAGGTATCGTAATGTCGATGAATAATGATTTGATATTGCGTTATCATGTCATCCTAGCGCTTAAGGTTTTACACGTTTCGGAAATCGAACCTAAAGGATATCGGATTGTTAGCTTCAGACAAGACTTCTTTACATCCAATGAAGAATTCCTCGTGCTATTGCGAAACATATTGTGCTTAGAGGTTCTCAAAAAGCGAAAGTCGGAAGAGACCGATGTACAGAGTTTATTGTTGAAGTTCCTTAGCGATCCCTCTGAAGTAACGACACTAAGTAAACTGATAGGAAGTGTCCTTACTTATAAAAACAGCAAGCTTGAATTTGTAAGCAAATCGATGGCAGACGATCTAAAGCAAGAACAGCTCGACAAAGCCAATGTCTCTCAATCGACTATCTATGAAGCAGCAGGACTGGCTGTTAAAGAATATTTACTATCTCTGAAGCTGAAAGTCCCAGCTTCCTTTGGCAACAAAGACTTAACAATAAGAGGCAAACATGAGAAAATTGAAAAGAGATTACACTACTTATCATCAAAACTTATAGAAATATTAGAACAATCGAAACCCAATAACATCGTCATTATGGATGAGTCTCTGGGAGATGGATTTCTTCAGTTAAATGGAGGCATAGCTTCTGCTGTCGGCAACATACTCGTTTTCGATGAAAGTTCTAAACTTTTAAAGTTTACAGACAACTGTGAATCACTAGGCAATCTTGCCAGAAGATGGTATGAATCGTTGAAGAGTAAAATCCAAAATTTTCACGAATATAAATTGGATGTGAAAGTCAAAAACTTTCCAAAACTGTCATTCGAACGAGGAGAATACGACGTGAGTTTGGTGAGAGATTTCTATGACAAATTACTGTTTTACACAAATCAAGCTGATCAGAATGGTGTAGAGGAAATTTTGAGAGGAGAAATAGAGGATCATCCGTGCAGTGACGTAAACAACTTTAGAGTTCGATCTGACGTGATATTTCTAAAATATCATGATGAAATACAAAAACGGTGGCTGACACCTAAAGTGGGATCATATCTTACAAAGAAAAGCAAAATATATGAGAATGCTGTATCTAATACCATGAGTGAGCCATTAATGGGTCTTTTAAACATAATGCATAAGATTAAGAACAAAAACTATACATTTAAGGAAAACGCTATAAAACCATTTGAGTTGCATGGCCAAATTACAGGAACTGTTATTGCTACGGAGAGATGTGAGTTAACAGTTGCTAAGGTGGAACAATATCTAGAAAATAAAGACCGTATTGTGTTAGACTTGGAGTACATATTCAAACTGCCCTTGGAAAACCACAACACTTTATGTAAAGAATTGACGGTCACAATCAAGGAGAAGTTACTTATTATTGTTTGCAATATTTTTCAAGATTCGAGAAATTCTTGTAAAAGGCTTGAAAATATCGCGAAAGCTGTTGATGGCAAGCAAATAATAATAGTTACGAACAAGACTTTGGTCGACATTATGACTGAATGTTTCTCACAAATAAATAATGTATTGAACGATGAAAACACTGTTTACACCGACTTGAGCGTTGAATCGCAAAAGAAGTTCTTAGCGTCTTCCAAAATAAAAGTTCAAGGTGAAGACGTTAGCTTAGCTGACTTAATCGGAGAGGATGAGTCTGTGGAACTTATTGACGAAAATGTTTTTAATAAACTTACCAATAACGAAACTATCAAACTTGGACATAAAGCTACTTACAATATTTGCAGTAGGCCGTCTTACATTGACAGACGTGTCAGTCGCCCCAAAAATCAGAAACTTGGTGTGTTTTATGATGTCAAAGACAAGGTTTTAAAAACATTATACGATTTAGAAGACGACGTTGTACTTCTAACAGGAGAACTGGGAATGGGTAAGTCAACTCTACTTACTCAATTAGCATTTCAGACAAAGGAACTCTATCCTAAAGTTTGGATTATGGGAATATACTTGCCGGAGCACGAAATAATAGTCAAATTATTAAACGAAAATTCAAACAATACTTCGGGATTTTTTAAGTTTTTGTGTCAAGTTGCACTCGGCGAGGAATACGATAAAAGACAGAAAGAAGAATGGAGACAGGAAGAAGCTGAATTTACAGTATCTGTCGAAGATAAAATTAATAGAAAAGTTTTCCCATTGAAATGTTTAGGTGGTGAATCAAAAGTATTTCAGTTGAAAATGTTCCTACATTATTACAACACAGGAAATCTGATATTCCTTTTTGATGGCTTGGACGAAATAAAGATTTCATCAAAGTGGCAGTTTGAAACAGCAGTCTTATCATTACAGACGTTAGTCAGGAGTATTTCTCGTCATCAGCATAAAGTATGGATCACAAGCAGATCTGTGAACATCATTGAGCAAGAGCTGGGACCATCGTACAAACTAGAAAACTTTTCTCGTCTTGAACAAGATACACACATACTTTCATTGTGGGAGACCGACATACAACTTAAAAATGTTTACATCAAACAAATCCTGGAAAATGATTGTTTTGTAAATGAAATGCACATGTTTTTACAAATAAACCTCCACAAAATCGGGTACTTGAGAGGGTATGTGTTATTTTTGGAATTTTTAAAAATGCAGTCAACGTCTGCTTGCATTGATTTTCCGTATGATAAATTTTATCATAAATTTATGATCAACTTTGGCCTTTGCGATAGCACAATCCCATGTTTTCCAGACGACATAATGCCGTGGGATCTGAGCGCATTAGCTGTAAGTTTTCAATTTCAATTATATAACATGCAGGAAATTCTTTTTCCTGTGGCAATGGAAATCAAACATTTAGTTTACAAATAAATTGGGATAAGGGCAAGAGGATCATGACGATGAGATTGATACCTACACCACTACCGGCTCGGTCCTTATGAATTAATTATTATTAACTAATATAGAGACTGTAATTAATTTAACTGACGCCCGTTTAGTGTACTTTAGTTACTTTCATAGTGCAATGTTGTACGGTATTCTATTGTGGGGAAATGCCGCCGATATTCAGACTATCTTTGTTTTGCAGAAGCGTGCTGTTCGATCAATTTATAAATTAAGTCCGAGACACTCTCTCAGAGACAAGTTTAAAGAGATTAATATAATGACTGTCCTTCTCAGTATATTTATGAAAATCTTTTATATGCCCATAAAAATATAAAATTGTTCAAAAAATACAGTGATATCCATAATATAAATACTAGAAACAAACACAAATTTGTTGTACCTACAACAAGGCTCAAGAAAATAGGTGGCTCGTTCAGATGCCAATGTATACGCTTTTATAATAAACTACCAAGCCACGTTCAAGATCTAAGCCTTACCGGACTTATAAAATAAATCAGACCTTTTAAATATTTACATTCAGGAATTGTTGAGTCAACAAAAAGTAGTTGACGTAATATGTATAACCGAGCATTTTATAATGTCAGGCCAAGAAAAGTTATGATATATTCCTAATTATAAGCTGGCGGCATGCTTTGCTAGACAGAATAAAAAACGTGGCGGTGCCTGTATCTTAGTAAGAGTTGGTCACGAGTATAAAGAACGACCTGACGTAATGAAATAGGTACTCGATATCAGGAATTATAGAATGTTGTGCTGTAGAATTTCCTTCTCAAAAAATTATTATTATATGTGTATATAGGCCTCCTAAATTGTGTAATCTAAGTAAGTTTTATGAAAATTTAGATCTCGTTTTAAAAAATGTCTGTAAAAAACCCTTTCAAAAAGTAATTTTATGTGGAGACCTTAATATAGATATTTTAAACAGGAATAGAATCACCTCTGAATTTGAATGCTTTCTCAGGACCTTCAACCTTAAACTAGAAATTAATCAGCCAACTAGACAGACAATTTTGCACATAATCTTAAGCAGAAGTGCCAACATGAAGTCACTGAATTTGGATTATCTGATCACACTGCTCAAATAATTAAGATAAAAGTTAATAAAATGAATCAAATAAAAACATGGAGAACATTAATACGAGATATAACTCAAGAAAACCTTATTAAATTTCGATCGCACCTCGAAAGTCTATCATTTTCTAATGTATATAATACAGAGGATGCTAACAAAGCCTGTGATAACTTTCTTGACATTTTCCTACTGTTACACGATCTTTGTTTCCCAAGCAAATCAGTTACTGTAAAATCAGAGAAAAAAATAAAATGGGTCTCTCGAGGGATACGAATATGTAGCAAAAAACAACGGCAACTATTATGGCAACAGAGACTAAAACCAACGTCTGAAAACAAAAACAAATTTAAGATTTACTCAAGGAGGTTTAAGAAAATTATTAAACTTACACAAAAAGCGCAGAATAACCACTTAATAAATAACTCAAAAAACAAATCCAAAACGGCCTGGCAAATTATTAATAATAACAAAATTGTAAGAGAACCCATTTCTCAAATAAAAAAGGAGATGAAATAATATTAAACCCTAATTTAATAGCTGAATCTTTTAATAACTTTTTCATTGAACAAACCTCTGGCATACCTGAACATACGTTATGCGATACCATTAACATAAATATAAACCCACATACAATATTTATGGCCCCTGTTATACCTCAAGATGTAATGCGTATAATTATAAACCTGAAAAATAAAAAGAGCTCTGGCCTCGATGGCATTTCAACAACAGTTATCAAATTTGTTGCACATTGTATAGCTGAACCCTTTGCTCATATTATTAATGTAAGCATACAGTCTGGTGTGTTTCCAGAAAATCTCAAGAGCGTAATAGTAACCAGTATATAAAAAAAACGATAAAGAAGAAATGGTAAATTATAGGCCAATTGCTCTTATCTCTATATTCTCCAAGATCATAGAGAAAGTTATCTATGAATCTCTTGACAACTTCCTAACTAAATACCACATACTATGTGACAAACAAATGGGCTTCAGGAAAAATAAAAATATTAACATGGCCATCTTTGATTTTCTCCAAGAAATAATGCCTAAAGTAGATTCCAAAATACCGGTATGTGCAATATATGCCGATATGTCGAAAGCCTTTGACTGCGTGGACCACGATATTCTCTTAACCAAACTTGATGCGTACGGTATACGTGGCAATGCTCTTAACTTAATAAAAACTTATCTCAAAGGCCGTAGACAATGTACAGAGATATCACGCTTATGTGTAAAATCTAGGAAGGAACAAAAAACTTTATCGTCATTTAAAGAAATAAAATATGGAGTTCCGCAGGGAAGTGTCCTCGAACCTTTACTATTCCTACTTTATATTAATGACCTGCCACGCCATATATCTAATCCAATGATTTTATTTGCAGACGACAGTACTTCAATTGTTTCATGTACCAATAAAGACTCATACGTAAATGACATCAATAACTCGATCAGCAGTTTAATAAAATGGCTTGACAATAATAACCTAGTTATAAATCTACAAAAAACTAAAACTATGCATTTTCACCAACGTATATCTACAGGTGACATGGATATCAACTACAATGGTCAAACTATCGATAAAGTGAATAGCACAAAATTTCTAGGAATCTTAATTGATGGCCAGTTAACATGGAAGCCGCAAGCAGAAGATATCTGTAAACGTCTGAGCACAGTCATGTTTATGTTATACAACCTATCCAAAAAAGTAAATCGGTCAACAATACTAGTGGCCTACCATGGTCTTGTAATTTCTATTTTAAGATTTGGGGTTATTGTAGTGAACGAGAAAGCATTTTTAAAGCTCAAAAGCGCTGTTTGAGAGCTATATTTGGCCTCAAAGTTACTGACAGTTGTGTTCCTATATTTAAGTCTCAGAAACTATTAACTTTCCCATGCCTCTATATCCTCGAATTAGCAATATTTGTTAAAACAAACCGTAATTTATTTGCCACATTAACAGAAACCAGAAAACAGAGTACATCATTAAGGCCACAATAACAGAATTTAAAGTAAGAAATAAAATACGTTTGTTTGCGACAAACATGACGCATAAAAGTAAAAGACACAAACAACAGAAAAAACAAAAATAACAAACACAGACACACACACACACACATTTACTTCACACAGGCACATTTAAAACGAGTTTATTAAAAAAAAATGTAATTTGTATGCCTCCTGTTGTCTTTAATAAAATTCCCGATCATATGAAAACCTTGCCCTTGATGAAATTTAAAAAATGTTTTACTGAATTACTTGTAGATAAATGTTATTATTCTGTTCAAGATTTCCTAAATTATACATCTTAATAACCTATTTTGATAACTTGTATAATAATTATTGTGTTTGCATGCCAACAAGGCAGAATGTACACGGTTCTTTATTATGTTATTTACGATCCTATTTGTATGTACCTGCATTCAAAGCAAATAAAGTATATTCTATTCTATTCTATTCTTAATAAATTTAAATCATTAATTAAACGGAAGTTGTGCAATAAAGCCTTTTATACTGTTAAAGATTATATTGAGGACAAAAAGGCTAGGGATTGAGCTGCTTCCAATTTCTGCATTTTGAGTGTTTTTGTTTTTTTTTTTTTATAATATACACATTGACATTAATTTGTAAACTTTAATTTTTTTTCATATGGGTGATTTTACCTGAAATAAATGAATTTTATTTAATGCTAACATTAGTTTTAAGTACCATTGTTACTCACAAAATATGGACCTGGTCTGAATTAAATGTTTTATTATTATTATTTCTTTATTTATTGTTTTACAAACTTATTACATTTTTAAATATTCTTTACAAAAAAACAATAAAAAAACATTTAAAAATAAAAAAAATTGTAGCCCACCGGTACCGGGAACAGGGTCCAAGCTACCGGCGGTCAGGGCTCCAGAGAAAGGAACCTCCTAACAATACGAGCCGTGTCCAGGAGTACCGCTCTCTGTATCAAGTTTTAAGAGTCCCTAACAATTTCGGCGCACTATTAGATTAGGTAATGAAGAATGTTACCTAATTTTGATTATTAGCACTCCATATTCTCTGTCAAAAATAAAAAATACTAGTGAAAGAATTACTTCGATACGTCAATTAGTTTCCGATTTAGAAGTAAAACAAGTTGTAACCGCACGACGCGGGCTGCCGGTGACGGTGTGACGTCATCGCACAACACGCTCAGTCTGACTCACTCAGTCCGCTCGCGGTCGCACGCCCGTACCGTCGAAATTATACCTAAATACTTTTAAAAATGTCCAATCAAATACTAGGAAATCATGTGTTGTGCCTAAATGTAAAAATACAACTACCAATTCGCCGGAAAAGTTGTTTTTTATAGTTCCAAAGGACGTTAAAATGCGAAAAAAATGGATAAAATCTATGAAGATTATTCGTTCGATTGAAGCGGTGTTCTGGCGTGATTATACATTTAACAATACATGTCATCACCTACTCTTTTTAATAATAATAATATATTTATTTACTTGAACATAACCAATAGCATCATCGCCATAGCTGTATCTTGCCGATCTGAAATAAATTTCAAATAAAAATAAATGGCCTTACGTATTTTGTTAGTAAAAAAATACAAATAAAAAAAGGTTTAGTACATGTGTAACGTTCAACCCACTACATCTACATCCTAAGTACCTATCCTACGTCCTACTAATATTATAAATGCGAAAGTTTGGGAGTGTGTGTTTGTTTGTTATCTTTCACGCAAAAACTACTAGATAACGGATCTGGACGAAGTCTGGAATAACACAACATAGGCTACTCTTAATCCTGGGAAAATGTATAGTTCCCGAGGGAAACGGGGGCGAAGCTGCTGGCGGAAGCTAGTTTGCAGTAAATCAATGTATGTATTCATTTAAATTTACTAAGAAGAGCAGTACCTACCGATAGCTACAAAACTATAATATATTTTGTTGTCTTTAAGGTAAAAATTTAATGGTAGGTAGGTACTTCTACTATTTGAGTTGCATTCTTCCATTACGACATTAGTTGGGTATTTTGTTTTGATAAAACAATTTAGAACAGATAAACTATTAAGCATAAGTAGCAAGGAAAGTTTACTTACCTTTGCATTTTTATTCCTCGCATTTCGGCGGCAACGAAATCACTATTTGTAGATAAATAATGCGCAACCATCCATCTATTTTAGGTAGATTATCCGATTGCCCTTTTTCGAAACCCTTCATCCATTTTATTAATAAAATAATATTTACTATTATTAGACTATTAACTTAATACCCGGACGAAAACACTAGAAAATACTGGGCAAGCTATTACACCTACTATAACCGCTGGCGACTTGATACTAAGCGGGCCGCGGCCCGCGCGGGGCGTTGTGACATGACGTCACAAGCGGTCACGTGACTGTTAGCGGGTCTCGATATTTTTCGAAACTTTGAATGCCTATAAAATCAAAACTACTAGGTATTTTTGATTACAACAAAAACTAGTGTATTTGTATACATACAGGCTTTATTGTGACAAAATTTCAAGCGATTTAGCATACCTAGTAACATTCTTCATTATAGGAGCGCAGTGTGTCTGTGTGCGTCGAACTATAAACTGATAATCGTAGTGTGCGTTGAAGCGGGAACAAATAATCTTGGTCCGTAACCGCTATTATTAGCACTCCATAGTTTTACTTACTAGATTGCGTAATACTGGATGGATTTTATTGTGATTATGACATGTTATGTTCAGGTACCCTTTAAAAATATCGTAACCTATTACGGCATTCACTATAGTACTCGTAAAACCAAATTATAAAGTGTGACCAGCGTATTATAAGGTACATCTGAAACGAATTACACGTGTTATTGTTTACATAATACAGAACGACGGGGAGGTCTGTAGTATTCCCTCGCCATAAGACCGCAGACCATGAGAGTATAGTATAGCAAGTCATTTTGTCCTATTTTATAAAGCTAATCACTTTATTTGTAGAAAACGAGCGGGGCATGGAGGTAAATTACTTTAATATTGAAGATAGCTTTATTCAAACGAAACATTATTTTGTTTATCTAAAAGTACAATACAAAACATTAATATGTATGAATAACATTAACAAATCACGAAGTGTCACACTATTGACAAAAAAAAATAAATATTCATACAGTCTAAAAACTGGTTAGGCGTAGTACAAAATCACTCGCGATTCAAGAATTACGACGGGAGCGGCGAACGTCACAGGCGACACAGATCCGTCGTCTAGAAGCCTTTGGGCGCGACTAAATGCATCGAGCGAGCGCATCGGTTTATAAGGCATTATTTAGATATTTTACTACAATTAAATTAGTAGTCAAAATAAAAATATAAAAATTGAGATTGGTAGATAAACATCTCAAATTTTAAAATATTTAACACTTTTTGTTATTTTCAATAAATTCTTACGCGTAGACGACGGTTTTGCACATGACTTTATTGGGATTTTTCAGCGTAGTTAACATTTTTTTACAGGTACTAATACATTAAACTTAAAAAAAAAATCGTAGACTTACTAATATATTATATGCCTAGTATTTAGGATTTTTTTTCAGATCGTTATTTGCTACCAGTAAGCTAAGAAAGCAATCGAAAAACTTGGTGTTTCGTGATTACGTAAAAACGTGTGTTTGTTTTTTATTTTTTGGAATTTATATTAAGTAGTTATCAAAACTTAAATTCGTAGACTTACTAGATAGATAGGTGATAAATACTTGTGTATTTTTTAAAAAACTAGATAACTTAAGGATATTGAGAAATTTGCGCTGAAAAAAACTGATTTTTCTATTTTTAGTCCGCGAAATTGATAGGGGCTCTTAATATAAATGTCCTGAAAAGCAGTGCAGTCGCATACGGGCGATAATGCAGAAAATAGATTACTGCTGAGTGCACCGAACTGGGCGGCGATTTTAATAATAGAAACGTTGGCGTTGACAAGAATAGAGAGAGCGTAGAGTGGAAGTTACAACAAAAAAATTTAAAGACGGACGTAATATTTTAACGTACCATTCAATAACAATAACGTACAATTCTGAATGGTAATTATTATTCCCCGCGTAATCTTACGACGTGCGGACCACCTACGAACCACGTACGGTTGTCAAGGGTTGTATTTTGACAGTTTAAATGCTAAATGCACGTCAACTTCGCGTTCATTTCGCGCAGTTTCATTCATTGTGTCATAGAGAATACAACGGGAGCGAGTATAAAAAAAATTACCATAAAAACAACTCCATGCCTTCCTAGGTCGCGTGGTCAATGTAAAACGAAGAACATGAGCCAGTTTGAGACTGCATGTTAACAAAACTAGCGCGTAATACGAAATAATACACATTTATAAAAACAAACGGCTATTTATGAACTAACGAACCATTCGAAGTACATTTAAAAGTTTTTATCAATATTTTGTTGGATCCATAATGTGGTGATTTTTTTTATTCTTGTAACTGAGGTATGAATATTTTCATTTAAATAACAAAACTTTCTTTTTTATAATTTAGCTGTCAAAATTTCCCGCGTTCCTAAATGTCACGTTTTGGTGTCATAGAATAAAATAAACTTTATGGTGAATTAAAATAGTGAAGTGCTTCGTAAGGTCAGTGTGTGAACAGATAATTGACGGTTTTACGGTTTTTTTTTTGTGTTTGCGAAAATTTTGCGTGAAATTCGATTTACCTAAGTGAAGCGTTGTGTCAGTTACTATCTTCACGCTTATAATTCTACGAGGAAGTTTCCTGATATCCGATTTGAAAACTTTTTTATAGGGTTGACTAATTTTGTATTAAAAAGGTTAGATTAAATTAGCTAGGGAAACTCCGAAGACGTGATAAACATGATGAAACATAAAAGAAATTAATTTGATGAGATTTTTCCTGGGTCACCAATCGCCTGTAGTGTAGTCACTTACAATATCAGTTTAGTAAATCTGTTTTTTTATGTGTAAACTTCAAAATGTGATAGCTATATCGATATGTAAACACACGTAAACAAAAAAAACAGTTTTCAACGCATACTTGAAATACCTCTCTCATACTACACGACCAATGGTCGATGATCCAAAAAAAAAAACAGAATAAGTATATAATATATTTTTATTTCAGAGCAGTGGTGGCCAAGTGGTAACGGCCGCGACTTACGAGTTGTAGGTCGTAGGTTCGAACCCAGACAGGCGCTTTACTTTGTGTAAATTATTTCATCACCACTGCTCACAAAACGGTGAAGGAAAACATCGTGAGGAAACCGGCATGTCCTAGAACCAAAAAATTCGAAGACATGTGACATCTACCAACACGCACTGGGCCCGCGTGGTGGATTACGGCCCACTCCCTCTCACTGAGAGGAGGCCTGTGTCCCAGCAGTGGGAACATTATAGGCTGATGATGATGATGATGATATTTTTATTTAATCATGTTTCGACGTCGATACCAGGCCCCTCTTTTCCATTGGGCACTCTGGGCAAGTGCCCAGGGCCCCGCGATCTACGGGGGCCCCGGCCTGCTCTCATCTCATAAAAACATTAATTGCAGCCACCGTTCCATTCTACGCATTATGAGTACCAGATTCAATAAAATAAGTTATTTGCAGTGCGATTTACAATAATTTTCTCGCCCCTCAGTTATGAAATATTAGTATGTTTCTCTTACTGTCTCTTATCTACACAGGGGCCCCGTGATCCTTATGTGCCCAGGGCCTCCAATAGTTTAAAGACGGCCCTTCTCGATACCCCCACGTTCGTGAAGTTACGCTAGTTAATTTAAATTGACCCTGTAGTAACGTAGTATTTGATATTGTGGTGCATACATTTACGTATACATAACATAGCATCACGACAATTTTCCCTGAAAAGGCCACGCAGAGGTGTACCTACCATGATATTTTTGTCTAGTAAACAAAATACCCTATATTTATAACCTTTCTTTTTGAATAAAGTGCTTTAGCCCAAATGGAGATGATTTTGAAAAAAAATCGTATAATATGTAGAGTTACGAAATTTGTAAACGCATTTCTTTGGAACATTTAAGACCAATGACATCATGCATTTAATGGTGCACTAGCTGTCTTGATATCACGCGTCGTCGTTTAATTTTTCTTTTTGCGTTTTCTACTTTTGGCTCGGCTTCTAATGGTCGTAGCGTAATTTTAAATAACCTATTACCTGCCCCAAGAATTGGGCTATCAAATGCAGTAAGAATTTCTCAAATCCATCTGGTAGTCTTTGTGATTGGCGCGTTAAAACAAACAAACTCTTCAGTTTTAGTATGTGTATATATAGTATTATATCTAAAGTTCAATCAATGATCAATCAACCAGGAAGCTTAACATTCTCTATGAACAATCGATTGAGGTCATTATAAATAAGTACTGTCCCGGGTCGGATGGCTACTCTTGGCGGGCGACACTCGGTTTAAATGTCAAAGTATGGTTGCCAGCTAGAAATAAATATTGAATTTTGAGGGCGCGGCGAAGAGAGACGGTTTGGCATTGTGATGTTTGAAACTTATATTAAGATATGTAAATTTGACTTGTCATAACGTAAGCATAATCTAGATACCTATAATTTTCACACTGGTGAGACACAGGCCTCCTCTCTGTGAGATCCGAGCGCGAGTTGGTAGATGTCACGTCTTTTAATTTTTGGTTAGGACATGCCGGTTTCCTTACGATGTTTTCCTTTACCGTTTTGAGAGCAGTGGTGATGAAATAATTTGTACAAAGTAAAGACCCTATCTGGTTCCAACCTTCGGCCCAGTGATAACGCCCCAGATTACAAGTTGTAGGACATGGGTTTAAACCCAGACAGATGCTTACTTTGTGTAAATTATTTCATTACCACTGCTCTCAAAACGGTGAAGGAAAACATTGTGAGGAAACCGGCACGTCCTAGAACCGAACATTCGAAGACATGTGACATCTACCAACCCGCATTGGGCCCGTGTGGGAGATTACAGCCCTCTCCTAGGGAGTGGTACTCTGGCTCTGCTGATACTTGCGCTCCCTCACGAAGAGAGGAGGCCTGGTGTACCACCAGTGGAAATATAGGCTGATTATTCCAACCCAGATGCGTAAAACCACGACGTACATCTGTCGTATACAAATGATTTCACCTGTGGATCGATGACACATATTCAATTGGCTGGTGTCCTAATTATCCATCGTTGGCTGTCACAGCAATATGTTACGCAATTAAAATGAAATTAAATAATTATGTATACTTATCTACATAGCTATTCACACCATCCGATTCGCTATCGTATTGAAAATCTTCTTAGCGTATCGACGGCACAAAAACTTTAAGGCAAAAGCGCCAGGGTTGCTCGCGAAATTCAATTTTTTTTAGGTATTTTTGCAATTTGCTGGTCAGTATTAAGTTGTACGTTGATTAATATATGATTCGCGGCCGTAACAAATATGTATTTACAGAATTATAATCATTAAAGTCATCAACACAACTCTCTAAGACCACATAAGTCCAAAGAATAACTGTTTCATGAAATCATCATTCTTCTAGCAACCAGCATTGCCATACAACGTGGCAATGCTGCCAGCCTTTTAAGCACTTTTTCTATTGACAGCGATGCGGACGAATTTTTGATGCCCTTCGATTATTTCCCCTCCTGTTTATATACTTGTTCGTATAATTTATTCCTGAATTTAGTTTTTTAGGGGTAGGAGTTGAGGTCGTTTTAACAATAAGTTTTTTTATATTTTGTTCGTAATTACAAGTAGGAATTGTAGTATCCTTTTACTGACCTCTACAGACCTCAGACCTCTACAGACCTCAGACCTCTCTATACCTACTAGGTACAGTAGGTACGGTTGATCTACTAGGGATAGGATCAACCGTAAAAGGGAACTTAGTATTTGACATATTGTTTTTCACTACACGTAAAGTATAACAATAGTTTAATGCGTAAAAAAACATCACAAACCAAAAAACCGGAAAATCAACAAAAACCGTAAACCACACCACATCACTAAGAGTGTGACCGCCATTTTTGAAAAAGTGACACTGTCAATGCGATGAATAACGCGCGCTCGGACACGGAGAGCGATAGTGCGTCAAGTTCAGAAGAAGACGTTGATTCCGGAATAGCTGACGAAGTTACACCAGGGACAAGAAAGGAGGTCGATTGCATGGATCTTTCGGAGTTCTTCGGTTATTGGTAAGTGCATAATAAAGTTCGCTTTGTGATTGGTAATGCGCGTCCCCACTAGGGCCGCGCGGCCTTTTAGGGCCTGTAACTCGCATCTCGGACTTCCCTATTTTTTCTAGTTTCCAACGGAGATCCAACATTCTATACCGGTGCATTGCAAATGAATCATTTGGGTTTCATTCATTAGATTTAAGTGCAATTCAATCTGTTGGAAGACAGTGGATCATTCCACGATCGACAAGTTTGTTTTTTTTTTTTGACAGGTTTGAAGTCATCAGATTTGGGAATGGAACACTATTAATACTTCATAATGCATTTTGTTTTTTATTTTTTTTATTTTGATAAAACGTTGCCCCACACTAGGAATTACTCCTATATCGTGGATGCGTTAACAAACATTTAAATTCACTTACACAAACAGCCAGACCCGGAACAACTACCTGTAGGCAATAGGTACAAATATTTGTTCCGTGCAGGAATCGAACCCGCGACACGCAGCGCAGCAGTCGATCGCTCAGCCACTGCGCCAACCGTGTCGTCGTGTTGGATGAGAATTGCCGAAAATCAAGTTGAATGGCGTGCATAAGGAGAGACCTATGTCCAGCATTGGACTGATGATAAATAAATTTTGTTTCATTTGTGTCCATTTCTGGGCCAAATGTGTATGGGACCGTTAAACATCTCCTTTATTTATTTTTCGTTTTATCATGTTTAGATATTGATACAGAGATCACGTCTGCGGAGTTTCGTCAGCTAATTCTATTTGACCCTGTATACAAGTTTGTATGTGTGCAAGAATATGATTACAGAAATGGTTATATACTGGAAAAAGGTTTTTTTTATGTTTATTTAATCCATAATGTTACAGTTTTATTTTAACACTAGCTTCTGGCCGCGACTTCGTCCGCGTGAAAATTCTTGTTCCCCCGACCCACTCCGTCGCATCGCATCGCCTGCACGCGCTATTACTTTGTTTTTGCTTAGCGTTCTTTCTGACTTTTTTTCTTTTTGCTCGGCTCCTAAGGGTCATAACGTGATGTTAAATAGCCCATTGCCTTCCTCAAGAATTGGGCTATCAAGTACAAAAAATAATTTCTAATCCGACTTGTAGTTCCAGAGATTAACCCCTACATACAAACTTACGAACTTTACCTCCTTATAATATTAGTATAGATAAAATATTTTGAATTTGAAAATAGTTTTACTTAATAGGTACTTTTGGAAAAAAAAGAATGTAATTGTTAAGGTGTGTTCCTTATTTTAAAGGGTTTTGCAAATCGGGTATGATGACCAAAGTGACTGGTTTATTCTTCTAGTGAAAGGAATTTATTTAGATTTACAATAAGTAGGTACACAGGATAGACTTCAGTACGGTTTGTGGTCGCGGCAGTGGTGAGAGAAGAAAAAAGGGCGTCGAATGGAGCTCGTCGTCAGTTATATATCCGCGGTTCAGCGCCGTCTCGTCGTTGTTGGATGAACTACGTAGTTCTTCCCGATGTGCACAGATGGCGCTGTCCTCAACATCCTCCGGGGCTTTGAGAGTCTTAGGATAGCTCTCAATGATTGCCTTGATGCGGTGGTGTGACCGTCGCTGGTATGTCTGAAGCCTCGAAGTCGACCCTGGGCGATGGAAGAGGGCAGATCTTGGAGAAGGCCCTCTCAATGAAGCCTGTAGCGGTGCGGATGGAGGCCACTCGGGAAACGCCATCCTTGCCTGGGAACACAGTCATTATTCGACCCAGTCGCCACTTGAGGGGCGACAAATTGTCCTCCTTCACCAGGACTAGTGTGTTCGGTGTAAGTGCCTCCTGGGTGGTCTTCCACTTGGAACGTTTCTGTAGCTCAGAAACATATTCGCTCGACCATCGAGCCCAGAAGTGCTGTCTCAGCTGCTCGATGCGGCGGTAACGTGACAGTGAGTGTGTGGCCACCGTCATGACGTCTTTCTCTGCAGGCGCCGTCAGTGGTCGACCGATCAGGAAGTGCCCAGGCGTGAGGGGAGTGAAGTCATCCGGCTCGAAGGACCAATGTTAAGGTGTGTTCCTTATTTTAAAGGGTTTTGCAAATCGGGTATGATGACCAAAGTGACTGGTTTATTCTTCTAGTGAAAGGAATTTATTTAGATTTACAATAAGTAGGTACACAGGATAGACTTCAGTACGGTTTGTGGTCGCGGCAGTGGTGAGAGAAGAAAAAAGGGCGTCGAATGGAGCTCGTCGTCAGTTATATATCCGCGGTTCAGCGCCGTCTCGTCGTTGTTGGATGAACTACGTAGTTCTTCCCGATGTGCACAGATGGCGCTGTCCTCAACAGTAATATTGAATAAAAATATCCTGTACTTATTATAAAAAAAGTACATGTAAAGAAAATCACGTATGTTAAGCGCCTGAACATTTAACAGTAAGTATCAATACCACGGTGAAGACATGTTGCTATGGTTTTTTTGGTAAGCGTTTTGTGAAGAAAATTATTATGTGATGAAAAATTTAATTAGAGGTCATAGTTATATTTTTCAGTTTTATCTGTTAACGTGGATATAGAATATAATAGAATACTCTTTATTATGTACACCATATAAATTACAGACATAAATAAGTATAGAAACTTTACAAAGGATTGTTGTCACAATGGGCGCTCTAATAAACGGCGCGGCGCGGGGCCGTTGTTTATATTTATAATGGGCGGTTATTTATTCTATGAGACACCTAAAAAGTTTTAGGATGGTTATGGTGGCCTATGTATCTTGAATTAATTAATTGCCGTTGCGGGCGGTTAAATGACGTAACTATATCTTTCAAGAGACATAGTTCTAAACTAATCGGAGTGAACCACACAAAAATAGAAGGTTTTATAACATCACGCCTGTAATTCTCGAAGCGTCAGGTAGAATAGAATAGAATAGAATACTCTTTATTATGTACACCATATAAATTACAGACATAAAAGAACCCAAAAGAAAGAAGTGAAGAATAGAAGTGTACGTATCGTACACCCAAATTTCGCCAGTCATGTGTACCGGCCAGTTTTTTCATTAACGACTAAAGTAATCAGTGCTTTTGACGCTTTTAACGCGTACGTCTTTTTTACATCGTTCTCACATACAATTATAAATTCAACATTAATGATGTAGGTATGTACCTAATTTTTTGTAAAACTATAATTTAAAATAGTGTCCATAGAGTTTCTTGCACGTTCTTCTCCATAGGACGCTTTGGAATGGGCAACTAGCTTCATATTTTCTGACTGACCGACTTCTTGACAATTCAAAAGTGCCTGTAAATGGTTTAATTGAAATAAATGCTTTGAGTTTGAGTCAAAGTATTGACTTTTACTTGACCTTTGCTGACACTACCGCGAATGTGTTTCTTTATTCAAGTAACAGCTAAGTAACTCACACACACACTTGTTAAAATTCTAGGAAAATCATCTTATACTTTTACAATATTTGTAAATATGTGAGCACCATGTATCTATCACATAATTGATTTACCTGTCATTGCTTCATTTTTAATTCTTTTTACTTTTTGTGATAGACTAATTTTATTCTAGGTACATCGTCTTCACATACATATAATTATATTATGTATACAAAACCTTGTAAAACATTTTAAAAGAGTAACGGTGGAGTTTCTTGTCCATTCTTCTCCATACGAACACTACCTTTTGGAAGTGGCGACTAGAATCAATTCAATTTTACTGTATGTTTTGATGTTCAAAAGTGCGTTTAATGTGCCTATTTGAAAAAAATTATTCGACTTTGACTTTGACTTTTGTGACGTTACTTTGGCCCACTGATGAAGGAACTGGCCGTATGTCATTGGGGCGAACCTATGACCATCTACCGGGCACAAAGTGAGACTCCGGACTGCTACCGAGAAATTCCAGTTGGAAAACCCTAATAACACTGCCCGACCCCGGGAATCTAATCCAGGACCTCATGAACAGCAGTAGTGCTTGCGACCGACGAAGCAGTCAGATAAAAAAAAAATAAGATTTGATAAATTAACAAAAATTTATTTATACTTAATTAATTATTTTTAGGTTAGATTCCGATTCAACCACACAATGACATAACGTTGACCTGCATAATTCCTGTTTTCGTTCTCTGAAACAAAAGAAAAATTATTATATAAAAAAAAAATATAAAAAAAAAAAACAGTGGCACTCCGGCAGTGCCGACAGAAGTGAAAACAAAACACAAACAGAATACTTTGCCATCACTCACTGACATATCGGATTTAAAACCGAGTACATCCCGAGGACAGCCGAATACATCCGAATGTAACGCGATGTCGGTAACAGTGGCGCGAGTTCAATGATTTTTTCCTGTCTCAATGCCCAACACGCCTATAAAAGTTTTCACTAGGGGGAAGCGTTAAGGTAGCCCGCGAAATTCAAATTTTCTTACATTTTTTGCAATTTGCTGGTCAGTATTAAGTTGTACTTCGATCAAAATATGATTCGCGGCCGTAACAAATATGGCATATTAATCAACGTACAACTTGATACTGACCAGCAAATTACAAAAACGTAAAAAAAATTGAATTTCGCGGGCTACCCTGGCGCTATCGCCGGGGAAGCACTAAGGTAGCCCGCGAAATCTACAGGAGTCTGCCGCGACGCCTTCTGGCTGTGTCAGGGCTTAACATCGAGGTTATTTTGGCCATACAAGCTTTTATTAGTTAAAAATAATTATACATAATAAGACCGACTCACCTTAGCTCAATCAACAATGTGTACGCCACCTCCATAATCAGTGCCACCGACGACGTGTACTCCCCCACCGTAGTCCCCATCTACGACGTTCACGCCCCCACCGTAATCAGCGCCATCTACGACGTTCACGCCCCCACCGTAATCAGCGCCATCTACGACGTTCACGCCCCCACCGTAATCAGCGCCATCTACGACGTTCACGCCCCCACCGTAATCAGCGCCATCTACGACATTCACGCCCCCACCGTAATCAGCGCCATCAACAACGTGGACTCCGCCACCATAGTCAGCGCCATCTACGACGTTCACGCCCCCACCGAAGTCAGGGCCGTCTACTACATGTACTCCCCCGCCGTAACTTCCGTCAACGACGTGAACGCCCCCACCGTAGTCCCCGTCAACGACGTGAACGCCCCCGCCGTAGCCCCCGTCGACAACATGGACTCCCCCACCGTAGTCCCCACCGTCTACGACGTGGACCTGAAATGGAAAATATTTAAAGATTAATTTCGATTCAGTAAAATTATCAATTGCCAAACGTAAGTGACAGTGGGCAGGGCACATTGCTCGCAGAACAGATGGCCGATGGGGCCGAAAGGTTCTGAGGTGGCAACCGCGTACCGGAAGACGTAGCGTTGGAAGGCCTCCCACAAGGTGGTCCGACGACCTTGTAAAGGCCGCAGGAACCCGTTGGATGCGAGAAGCACAGAACCGGTCTGAAGTGGAGGTGCTTGAGGGAGGCCTATGTCCAGCAGTGGACGTCTTTCGGCTGAAATAATGATGATGATACATACGAGTGAAGCCACACGACAGGCCCGGTTAGACTGGGAGCTGACCCTAACTAAGTTGGGAAAAGGCTAGACAGATGATGATGACATACGAGTGAAGGGGTTTAATTATTAGTTAAGTAATTATTAGTTAGCCGCAAACCCTGCAGCCGCACGGGTCGATCAAGTTTACCCGTAAAGGCTCCTGCAAACAGGCGCGACACGCGATAAAATCGCGCGCGACACAAAGGCACCGCTCGTTGCGCGACTTCCGGTGCCTTTGCCTCGCGCGCTTTTATCGCGTGTCGCGCCTGTTTGAAGGAGCCTTAACGCAGGTATTCTATGCCTTTGTCGGGCACCAGTCTCTCACATTAATGTTAATCCTATTTCTTAGATTAAGCACTTCCTGTTCACAACAACATTTGTGAAGAGAAATAAAAATATACAAAACTACTAAGATGATGACTCATGGAGTGCGTCATTCACAAATAAATGGGAAAAATATGACGATCTTGCATCTGCCTTGCCTTTTCCCAACCATGTTGAGGTTAGCTTCCAGTGTAGCCTGATGCAGCTGATACCAGTACTTTACATGGACCGACTGCCTCCACAACCCAGTATACGATACTCCTTAATAAGACTGGTTGTCAGAGTTTCGGGCTTCTGACGACCCGTAACGACTGCCAAAGCTCCATGAAAGACAGTCGTGACCAACGGCTTAACGTGCTTTTAACGGAGGGGTCTTGGTATGTAAAGATTGTCCACCCATCCACGACCGACCGCTGCAAGCATAGCTTAACCTGATCGATCGACCCGTACTGCTGTTGATAACTCCACAAGCTCTTGCCTTGCTTTACTTTTTTAATAATGACTAATAAATTTAAAAAAAACGTACGTGTCCTCCATCGACGAATGTAACTCTCTCGTCGCCCATTTTAAATTACTTTATATCACTAACTACAACCAAAGTGTTTTCTTCAACGCGACGTTTTTAACACAATAAAACTTATCGTACTGACCAAGTACCTGATGATTTTGTTATCAATGCTATCTATACTTAAACATTGATGTCTGAACAAAGATAATGCAAGTACTTTGACAGATAACTGACTAATCACACTAGGTACTAAATTTAAAGACTAATAAATACAAAAACAAACGGACATTTAGACGTCGAAATACTCTTCCTCATCGCTGTCATCTGGAAACGTGACCAGAAGACTGGCAGCATTGCCACGTTGGATGGCAATGCTAATTCTTTGGCCAAAGAACGACCCAGCTATGGTCACGGTAAGTGTTGACCAGCGCCGCCGCCGGCGAGAAATTTCCTTAAATAGGAAAAGCGCACTTGGGTCCCGTGACCCGAGCGTTTCAACCCCAAACAGCTCAAAGCTGTAGTTACCCATAAGGTTACAGTATTTGCGGTGCTTGAGGGTCTCAGCAGCCGCAACAGCGGCGCCAGCACAGCCCGCCGTGCTAGGAACATGAAATGGCGCAAGGGTGTCAACACAAGTTGCGTCCCACACCAGAGACCTGCCCCTTCCAAGGCAACAACGCCATACCGTATTGCCATTTGAAGGTGTTTATAACAATCTAAACATGTGCAGTCGATCTCGTACAGTACCCGGCGATAAATATTGCACATCGACCTTTGGAAAGAGACAATCGGCTAATTTCGGCTTCGTAGAGCGTTATCTCTGTCGCACGAAATACAAACAGTCCGGTATCTATTAGGAGCTGTTAAAACAATTATGATGTGCTTCTTTTGATAATTATTTTTATTCTTTGTATGAAATGGTTTTGTGTAAAAAGGTCGATGTGCAATATTTATCGCCGGGTACTGTAGTTGCTTTATCGCCTTAATGGCGTTTGCCCTTAACGTTTGCCTAATAGCGTAGGCTTTAATTTTTTGAGGCACCCACAGTTGCCTGTGCATGCCTCAAAAAATTAAGGCCTCCCCGGTTAAGCAGACGACCACCTCATAGGTTGAACTGCCAGATGTCATTTAAAGAAAACACGAGACCCACAATCCTTTGTAAGTTTCTTGAGCAAGAAAATCGTTGACTGCTAGTCGCTTCCTTCGGCGGTCAGACGCCCGCCCTTCACCACTTCCTAGTGCTGCTGGGGAGTTTGTTGCGCCACTTCTTCTCCGCAGCGAAAGCACTAGGAAGTGGTGAAGGGCGGGCGTTTTGGGGGACTGTCTTTTGTAATTTTGACGTTCAAAAAGTGCTGATTCTCAGCCTAATATTAATAAATGACTTTTGATTTGATTTTGCTGGAAAGAAGAAGTGGCGATTTATATTGTAATTGATAGCGTGTTACAAAATGCAGGTATTCTGAAATGACGTTCGCTAGGTGGCAGCACTGACAAGTCAGGTCCAGCGATCTGTCAAAGAGCCTATTATTTTCTTTAGTCATGACTGAATGATGAACGAATGAATGAATCGAATGATGAACGTCATCATATATTTTATATTGGACAAGAAGCTTATAGATAAAAGTGGAGGCAACACTCTAAATACCTAAATGAAAACGACTGTGGTCGGACACTCTCTTTCTAAATACATACATATGACAAAGAAAACACATATCACTGTCTCGTTCTTATGTGTGTATTTAGAAAGAGAGTGTCCGACCACAGTCGTCTTCACTTAGGTATTTAGAGTGTTGCCTCCACTTTTATCTATAAGCTTCTTGATATTGGAAGACCTCTTGTCAAAGTGGTGCCAACTGGTGTCGTAAATTTTCACCAAAAACCTCCATTATCATCATCATCATCATCAGCCTATAGCAGTCCA
Organism: Luperina testacea; assembly: GCA_927399505.1. Classification (NCBI taxonomy): domain Eukaryota; kingdom Metazoa; phylum Arthropoda; class Insecta; order Lepidoptera; family Noctuidae; genus Luperina; species Luperina testacea. Next base: position 6,860,956 of record OV656785.1, on the reverse strand, counting down.
CTGCTGGACGTAGGCCTCCCCTAATGAGCGCCATAGCGCCCTGTCTTCAGCTTGACGCAAAAACCTCCATTATGGTGCTGGTATATCTTACCTGCGTTCTCGAACGCCTGAAAACTTCACAGAAGTGTGAGACTATAATTTGACAGTTCCGAATAACCAATTCTTGAAGGGTAAAACAAATACGGACCACAAAACTTAGAAACAACCACAGTGAATTCTTGGTGCTTCCATTTTCGGGAACCGAACGGAACATAACTACTGCCATAGGAAATACAAGGTCAAATTAAATAAGCTAACGAAACTCCGCATCCACGTGATGTGTATCGATATAAATACAGTGTGTTAGGTTAAACGAGGGACATATTTTAAGGGAGTGTAGTACTCATGAAAATGAACAACTTTTAATATGGGGCTGACTCAAAAATATGAAGAAAAAAAACCAGCTGTTCCCTACATTTTGTCCAGTTATGCGAACAGAAAATGTATAGAGAGCCTGGTTTTATTTTCTCGATTTCAGTGTTGGTCTCTTAGTAAAAGTTGTTCATTTTCATGAGTACTACACTCTCTTAAAGTACGTCCCTCGTTTAACCTAACACACTGTATAAACATGATATAACAAGAAATAAATGATTTGGTGTTTTGGGTCGCAGACCGTGGTCACTTGAAGTATAAGATTTTTTTTCTGTTTTTAGCCTTCATACCCCTTACGTTTATAAAGTTTACACAACAAAGAACAGATTTTTTAAGTAGCACTACGTGCGGACATTGACACCGAAGGAAATCATGAAACGTCGTTTCGATAATTGGACGAGAATTGAGAGTTAAGGCTCCTACAAACAGGCGCGACACGCGATGTAATCGCGCGACACAAAGGCACCGCTCGTTTGCGCGATATGCGGTGCCTTTGTGTCGCGCGCAATTTTATCGCGTGTCGCTGCTGTTTAAAGGAGTCTTTAAATATCACGGCGCAGGGCGCGTCACGTTTACGCACATTTCGTTACATAAGAGAGAAGAAAGATATAACTCTCTCTGTCTCTCCTACTAAATCTCTTTTATTCTTTATAGCTTCTGCCTGCGACTTCGCCCGCGTGATATTTCGTGTTCCCCCGACCTACCGCGTTGCATCGCATCGCCCGTCCGCGCTATCACTCCATTTACGCTTAGTGTTCTTTCTGACTTTTCCTTTTTCTCGTCTCATAAAGGCTCGTACACACAGGCGCGACGCGACACGCGACACAAAGGCACCGCAAGTCGCGCAACGAGCGGTGCCTTTGTGTCGCGCGCGATTCGCGTCGCGTGTCGCGCCTGTTTGCAGGAGCCTTAAGGGTCATAGCGTGGTGATAGATCCATACTCATATTATAAATGCGAAAATGTGTCTGTCTGCATGTCTGTTACCTCTTCACGCTTAAACCGCTGAACCGATTTAGATGAAATTTGGTATAGGGATAGTTTGAATTTCGGGAAAGGACATAGGATAGTTTTATCCCGATATTCCCACGGGATCGAAAATTATGCAGGTGAAACCGCGGGGCGCTGCTAGTAGCCTTCCTTCCTCAAGAATTGGGCTAGCAAATGCAAAAAGATTTCTCAAATCCGACTGGTGGTTCTAGAGATTATCGTGTTCAAACAAACTAACAGCGGGCCCTATCAGAATACCAGCGCTGTGACTTTTATTTTTTTAATGTCGTAGCATCATGCTGAGACAGTGAGACAGGAGCCTTTTGGCCTCGTATAGGACTTTCTGTTTCATTTTCCTTTTCTTACTTTTTGAAGTGAAAACTTCTTTAGCATCATTGTGATTTGAAAGTTTATGAAACGAAAAAGCGACAGTAAAAAGAGACATATAAGATTTAACGTGGGAGAAAATGAGATAGGAAGCATTATACAGTGTTTTTGTTTTTTATTATTATGGATGGATGGATGGATGAATCAGAATCTGAATCTGAATCAGAATCAGAATCAGAATCTGAATCTGGATCTGAATCTGAATCGGAATCTGAATCTGAATCAGAATCAGAATCTGAATCTGTAATCAGAATCTGAATCTGAATCAGAATCATAATCTATACAGATACAGTGTATCTGAATCTGAATCTGAATCAGATGTTCTTTAGCATTCGTTGTGATTTGAAAGTTTAAGAAACGAAAAAGCGACAGTTTCAAGAAAGAGAAAGATAAGACAAGAGAGAAGAGAGATTCATAAGATTTAACGTGGCAGAAAATGAGATAGGAAGCATTATACAGTGTTTTTGAAGGTTTCACTTCTACCACGAGTGAATTGCACACATGTAGTTTTTTTTTTATACATAACTTGGTTTTTTATTTTACTGTGTTTAGTTTGTGATCTAGTCCTGTAGGAGTCGCAATAAATACTTTTTCTTTCTTTCAAACTCTTCAGCTCTGTTATTAGTTAGTTTATAGATTTTTTAGGAAGTTTCACTTCTATTGTGAGTACGGTGCTGCACGAGTAATTTTTATTTGGTTTTTCACGTTTGTTTCACTACCGAATCTAATTTGACCTTGTGTACCAAATTTTTGGGAGCTTAGGTCATCCCGCCAGAGACCAACTCGACCGGTAACGGTTCTATGAAAACTACATGCATTTTCAAGCTGTATAAAAACTTAGCGAGACTGTCAACAAACAGCATACAATATGTTTGTCGTATTGTTTTCACAACATTCGCAGTTGAATACTTACCTCCGCACTCACAGACGTCGTTTTGAGTAAGAGTGAGTCATGTGCACAGCAGTGCGATTCTGTAACCATCTCACCGTGAAAACTTAGGTGAAGTGAACGTGGAGTGAGCTGTCAATAATGTCTATTCCTAGCAAAAACAAAGTCACTTCACCTAAGTGTTCACGGTGAGATTTTTACAGAATCGACCGGCTGGTGACAGGGGCATGCGGCGCAGGATGGAAGGTGGGCTATTGTCTGTGGGGAGGTGCCGCATACATACGCAGATCTGAGCCGTCCGTGAAACCCCATCGAAAGAAAGAAGGAAAGAAAATACGTTTATTTGCGGCAAACATGACGCATAAAAATAAAAACACAAATAACAGAAAAGCAAAAATAACAATTTGGGAGAAAGTATGCGTCACATCCACGTAAAACGGCCAACGCCACACGCACGCACGCACGCATCGATGGAGATTGTCTTTGCTCCAGCCGACTTGGTTTCAAAGTCTTCTTTCTGCCTAGCCTTTTCCCAACTATGTTGGGGTCGGCTTCCAGTCTAACCGGATGCAGCTGAATACCAGTATTTTACATGCAGCGACTGCCTATCTGACCTCCACAGCCCAGTTACTGGGTAACACGATACCTGGTTCGAAGTCTATTTTTTAAGTAATATTTCCAAGTCGGCCACGGTAACGCGCGACTCAGAGCAGTTTGCACACCGGGCTGTACCAAATAATCTATGTGATAAAAATTCCTAATATAAAAATACATTAATCGTAAAAATTGATTTCTCGTTTCCAATATCTGTAACAAAGATAAACGAGTGATTAGCAAACGTTATCTATTCATTCAAAATGGCGTCCCACTTGAAATTATCGTATACTCCTTTCACAGTTATTTTAGGTACAGACGCCAGCACATCAAGCTACCCGAAACTGTCAAATTTTCCCAATCAGCTTTGAACCTAATGCTTTAGCGATAAAGTTGAAAATCTATTAAAGAAATTTGACAGATTGTAGTAGCTTGATGTGCTGGCATCAAGCTTTATTATTAATTTCCCTAAGTATATAGATTTCGGAATGTCCCGTCGGATCGGATTCAGTGTGTAAGCAGTGTATGAACATCCAAAAGTTAATTGTCGTTTGAGAATACGGGTGTAAGTCAAGTGTGGAATGACAATGTGGCATCACCATTCATCAATGTTCAGTTGTAGGTATAGTCAACCTCGTATTTGCGTTACCACTTTTGACATTTGTAAAAAGTAACCGTGGAGTTTCTTGCCGGCTCTTCTCCATAGGAAACGACCAATGAGGGTTTTCGTGAAAATTTACGACACCAGTTGGCACCACTGTGACAAGAGGTCTTCCAATATAAAATATATGATGACGTTCATCATTCGATTCATTCATTCGTTCATCATTCAGTCATGACTAAAGAAAATATAGGCTCTTTGACAGATGTCTGGACCTGACGTGTCAGTGCTGCCACCTGGCGAACGTCATTTCAGAAAACCCTCATTGAAACCGTCCATAAGTGCCCATTATCTTAACAAATAAATAAAATTGAAGTGTCCGTTAGTAATGTCAAAATAACAGATTTTTACTAAATGTATATGAAAGTATACGATATTGAATAAAAAAATTGTCTCTGTGATTGTCTGTTTGTTTGTTCCGGCTTATCTCCGAAACGGCTGGACCTATTTCGACAGGGCTTTCACTAGCGCAAACTGAAGTGGCAGTGGGCTGGCTATGTTTGTCAAAGGACCGATAACTGGCTGACGAGTTCTGCAGTGCTATTCTGTAAAATTCTCACCGTGAAAACTTAGGCGAAGTGAGCGTGGAGTGAGCTGTCAAAAGTGTCAATTCATAGCAAAAACAAACTCACTTCACCTAAGTTTTCACGGTGAGATTTTAACAGAATCGACCGGCTGGAGTGGAGACCGCGTAAGCGCAAGCGTAGTGTGGGGACCCCACCTAGATGGAACGACGATCTTAAGAAGGTGGCTGGGGTAGACTGGATGCGGAAGGCGGAGGACAGGGTGTTGTGACGCAGTCTGGGAGAAGCCTATGTCCAGCAGTGGACTGCGGTAGACTGATTTGAAGTGAGACTCAACCTTTGGGTGATAAACCAATTACGAGGTCATCTATACAGTTCCCAGTCGTGAGAAAATAATGGGAGTCACGTGCCATGGTAGACTTTAATACAGGGGGTTTGGAACCTGGATACAAAGCCTTCATGGGTGATAGTAAAGTTGACACCATTTAAAGCATTTTGATCCATACATCATTTCTTAGACGAAGTATGATTTTTTATTTTTTGAAGTGAAAACTTCTTTAGCGGTGTTGTACACTTTTTTTGTAATTCGTCAGGACACGTGACCTGATCGGAAATACGTAAGATGGATGGCCGCCCGTAGCCGGTACCGCGCGTGTTTTGTTTATAAGACGATTCACAAAATACACACGTAATTGTTCAAGTTTTCGGCACTCCCGGAGTGCCACTGTTTTTTTTCCCCAGTTAAAATTGGTATGTTATTTTGACTAAATATTTGTAGTTAAAAATTAAAAAAAAAACATACTTTGTCTATGACATGTGTGGCTCAAAATGCTGTATGTGGTGTCAACTACCACTACCACAAAGTTTTGCACTCAGCTTCCAAACACCCTGTATAAAAGTTTACCAATAGCATGTGACTCACATTATTTTCTCACGACTGGGAAGTATTCCCACTGCTGGGACACAGACCTCTCACAGGACTCTCTATGAGAGTGGTAGGTATCTACCACGCGGGCCCAGTGCGAGTTGGTTAGATGTCACATGTCTTCGGATATTTGGTTCTAGGACATGCCGGTTTCCTCACGATGTTTTCTTTCACCGTTTTGAGAGCAGTGGTGATGAAATAATTTACACAAAGTGAAGCGCCTGTCAGGGTTCGAACCTACAACCTACAACTCGTAAGTCGCGGCCCTTTCTACCGAGCCACCACTGCTCCACATATTATAACGCAGTCTTTAGTCATTATCCAACTTACCGGAGAATATCTTCACCCTACCACATTGACCCCACCGTCTCCATCAGAAACCTGAACACCACCGCCGTTATCTGCGATGTTGACTCCCCCGCCGTTATCTGCGATGTTGACTCCCCCGCCGTTATCGGCTATGTTGACTCCCCCGCCGTTATCGGCTATGTTGACTCCACCGCCGTTATCGGCGAAGTCGACTCCCCCGCCGTTATCGGCGATGTTGACTCCACCGCCGTTATCAGTGAACTGGACTCCACTACCGCCGTCATCGAACTGTAACAGTTATTTTTTATTGCCTTGAAATGGTCTCGTTGGTGTTGCGGTCACAAGCGCAACCGCTGAATATAAGAGTACAGACGCCAGCACATCAAGCTACCCGAAACTGTCAAATTTTCCCAATCAACTTTGAACCTTATGCTTTAGTAATAAAGTTGAAAATCCATTAAAGAAATTTGACAGTAGCTTGATGTGCTGGCGTCTGTACCTACATCTTTTTTGAAGTGAAAACTTCTTTAGGCGCGTTGGGCATTTTTCGAGATGGGAAAAAACCATTATACTCGCGCCACTTTTACCGTAAGCGACACAGCGCGTGTTTAGTTTATAAGACGATTAAAAAAATACCCGCTTCGGATGTGTTCGGCTGTCCTCGGGGTGTACTCGGTTTTAATGTGTATCCGATATGTCAGTGAGTGATGGCAAAGTATTCTGTTTGTGTTTTGTTTTCACTTCTGTCGACACTCCCGGAGTGCCACTGTTTTTTTTTTCTGCCATTAGTGTCCCACTGCTGGGCAAAGGCCTCCCCTTTTTTATTATATATTTATTTATTTAATCCAAACCAAAACCAAACATCTCCCTGTCTTGTGCGATCTCTGGCCATATTGGCCCTGCAAACGTCCAGTGAGTGATGATTTTTGCCCATCACCCCGGGTGACGTGAGACGTGTCACTTCCAAACTCAAACTCAAAGCATTTACTCGTATTTCAATTAAACCTTGTACAGGCACTTTTGAATTGTCAAAATTTAAATAGTCTGTCAGTCAGGGGCGGATCTTGAATTTGTGGGGCCTGGGCTAATACTGCTTAGGGGCCCTACCTAATTACTCAACCAATTGCCATTTTTTTATGATCCGATATTTTTAATAATACTAGATAATTTTTATTATTGACAATAATTATTATCGTCTATTGTTTTCAGTTCGGTTGGGGGCAGAAGCGTAGCGTGCCTTGGCGGGCCCCGTATAAAAATTTGTTTGGGGGCCCTTAGGAAAGGTAAAGATTTCTCACAAAAGAAAAAAAATGTTTGCATAAATTAAAAGAAATATTTATTCATCATAATTATATATCTATCACTTTTTCCAAAATTTTTACAAACAATTCAAATTAAATACGGGGCCCCCGTGGCCCGGGGGCCCCGTATAATTGATACGGCAGATACGGCGGTAGCTACGCCCCTGGTTGGGGGCCCTCTGTATCCATGGGGCCCTGGGCTGCAGCCCAAAAAGCCTTTAAGTAGATCCGCCCCTGCTGTCAGTTAGTCAGAAAGTTGAAGTTAGTTCCACTTCAGCTTGGCCATTTTTTGTCCAACATCCGCTACTTGAGTTATGGAACGCAGCGTTGCGTTTTCTTATACAGGGGTCAATTTAAATTAGCTAACGAAACTCACGTGATGACTATCGATATCTAACGATACGGTTGGCGCAGTGGCTGAGCGATCGACTGCTGCGCTGGGTGTCGCGGGTTCGATTCCCGCACGGAACAAATATTTGTATTCCCTAAAGGTAGTTGTTCCAGGTCTGGCTGTTTGTGTATGTGAATTTAAATGTTTGTAAACGCACCCACGATACAGCAGTGCGATTCTGTAACCATCTCACCGTGAAAACTTAGGTGAAGTGAGCGTGGAGTGAGCTGTCAATAGTGTCAATTCCTAGCAAAAACAAACTCACATCACCTATGTTTTCACGGTGAGATTTTTACAGAATCGACCGGTAGGAGTAATTTTTAGTGGGGGCAACGTTTATACATATATAAAAAAAAGATGCCTACCTGACGTAGGCATCCGCTAAGAACAGATTTTTGGAAACTCTACCTTTAAGGGGGTGAAAAGGGGGGATTTTGTTTTAGTGAAAAAATAAATATTAAATTAGTACTTACATGTACGCCGCTCATGTTGTGTTTTTTTTTTAACAGGAAAATGTACAAAAAAATATTCAGCAAAGCGTCTAATTTTCACAAGGACAGATATGGCACTGAATTGCACTGATTGCGGTATCCATTATCTTATATATAGAATTTGTGTCCATATATGTAGGTTTGGTTGATACAGTCATACTTTATCGAAAAATATAATATATTTTGGAAGTAAGCTTAGACTGATAACGAAAACCGCGAAGTTAAGATTACATACATAATACTCATCGTTTGCACGTGTTTTTTATGTCTAAACCAGTGTTTTGCAAACTGTGGATCGCGACATCTAGCGGGGTCGCGAGGTACTCGTGGGGTCGCGGGTAAAAGAAAAAAACAAGTGTTTATATATGTAGGTCCTACAGTATAATAAAAAAATCGGTTGTCTGTAAAGTCGGTTTACTGACGATAGTTGAACGTGACAACGTCATAAGAAAATACTGATGGAATAGTTGCATTGCATTTGTTAATATTCGCTTGCACTTCAAGCCGCCATGGAACGCTACAGAGCGAGGCCGCGAGGTAACGCTACATGAGTCATGTTTTTTCGTGAGTGCAGCCAGCTTCATCGATTTATTAGACGTTGTCACGTCAAAATCGGTTGTCTGTAAAGTCGGTTTACTGACGATAGTTGAACGTGACAACGTCATAAGAAAATACTGATGGAATAGTTGCATTGCATTTGTTAATATTCGCTTGCACTTCAAGCCGCCATGGAACGCTATAGAGCGAGGCCGCGAGGTAACGCTACATGAGTCATGTTTTTTCGTGAGTGCAGCCAGCTTCATCGATTTATTAGACGTTGTCACGTAAAAATAAAAAAAAAACAAGAGGAGAAGAAAACAAGAAGGCAAGGCCTGTTTTTTTTTTTCAGTTTGTCAAAACGTGGTTTCAATTTTTGAGACGCTAATAACTAAATCATATTTTACTAATTGAAGCCTATTCTTATATTCTAACGACGAGGTTTTTACTATTTATCGTGTTTAGATATGGATCCATTATGTCTGTGGAGTTTCGCAAGCTAATTTAAATTTAGTATCTTCTTAATATATGTATATAAATTACGTGTCACGATGTTTGTCCGCGATGGACTCCTAAACTACTTAACCGATTTTAATCAAATTTGTACACCGTGTGCAGTTTGATCCAACTTGAAAGATAGGATAGCTCACATCTCCATTTATAATCGCAATATTATTTTATTGCACAAAAACGTTAGCCACAGCAACGCGAGGCCGGGTCAGCTAGTCAATATACAGTATGTTAACTAACAGAGGGCGTTCCCGTTAACCCGCAATAGTATAGCATCCATACATGCTAAAAAAAATATTACCATTCGAAAATAAAATGTTTTTTTTTTTTATATTAAAATATTCACTAAAAATCGTAAATTGATACGTTAAAGAAACACTCTGTACACGCGTACTTGAAGGACAGCAATGTCGGAATTTATTTAATTAAATAAATAGAGTATCAATTTACGATTTTTAGTGAATATTTTAATATAAAAAAAAAATAAAAACATTTTATTTTCGAATGGTAATATTTTTTTTAGCATGTATGGATGCTATACTATTGCGGGTTAACGGGAACGCCCTCTGTTAGTTAACATACTGTATAAAACATGATCAAAAGAGATCTTATTTGATCCTTTTTTCCTGTGGGTCATCGACTGCAGTTAGTGTATTCAATTGAAATATCAGTTTAAAAAATCCGTTTTTTTTGTGTAAGGTTCACAGACGTGATTGTTATCAATATCGTAACACGATAAAACATATTTTCTCCACTCATACTTCAAATAAACAACACTACCAGCGGTCGTTGACCCCTAAAAATAAACATTAAATCTTTTTTATTTTATCATAGCTTCTGCCCGCGATTTCGTCCGCCTGAAATTTCTTGTTACTCCGACCCACCCCGTCGCATCGCATCGCCTGCCCGCGCTATTACTTCATTTTTGCTTAGCGTTCTTTCTGACTTTTTTTCTTTTTGCTCGGCTCCTAAAGGTCATAGCGTGATGTTAAATATAGCCTTCCTCAAGAATTGGGCTATCAAATGCAAAAAGAATTTTCCAAATCCGACTGGTAGTTCCAGAGATTAGCGCGTTCAACCAAACAAACAAACAAACTTTTCAGCTTTATAATATTAGTATAGATGTTTTTATCCTTGCCGTCTGCAGAGTTTCGCTAGGTAATTTAATTTGACCCTAGATTTCTTTGGTTTGAACATTTCTACCCAGCAGTGCGATTCTGTAACCATCTCACCGTGAAAACTTAGGTGAAGTGAACGTGGAGTGAGCTGTCAATAGTGTCATTTCCTAGCAAAAACAAACTCACTTCACCCAAGTTTTCACGGTGAGATTTTTACAGAATCGACCGGCAGCAGTGCGATTCTGTAACCATCTCAACGTGAAAACTTAGGCGAAGTGAGCGTGGAGTGAGCTGTCAATAGTGTCATTTCCTAGCAAAAACAAACTCACTTCACCCAAGTTTTCACGGTGAGATTTTTACAGAATCAACCGGCTGGACGATCAGCCAGCGGGGTACAATGCGTGCCACGTAAGAAGAGACTTGACACACCACGTGGTTTGACTTGCACAGAACACGATTTTAGGTATCTTTAGCGGTATGAGGTCTGAGCGCGGGACGGGACCGGACGTCAGACACGGCGGAAAGAGCGGGGGAGGCGGGGTCAAGTCTCATCTTTCGTGGCACGCATTGTACTTGCGTAACACACTAACAGTAGCAATGGGTTACATTTTGACATTTCAACAACATTCTTTGCGTTATTTAATTACGTTTTTGAGCAGACGAATTTTTCGAACTTATGAAGCAATGCAATATCCTTCAAAATTAATCAGATTATGATTGATATGTGGATGGGTCATCTGCCTAGCCTTCTCCCAACTATGTTGGGGTCAGCTTCCAGTCTAAATACCAGTATTTTACATGGAGCGACTGCATATCTGACCGCCGCAACCCAGTTACTGGGTAATACGATACCCCTTGGCAAGACTGGTTGTCAGACTTTCGGGCTTCTGACTACCCATGACGACTATCTGTGGATGACAGCCGGGACTGGGAGGCACGGAGGAGTCTTGGTAAGTAATGGATGGTCACCCATCCATGGAACGAACTCGGCAACCGTTGCTTAACCTTGAAGATCGAACAGCGCCGAGAGAAAGAGGAAAAATAAGAAAAAAACGGCTCATTTTTAAATATAAATGTATTTAAAAGTTCTGCAGGTCTTGAGGGTCCCGCAACAGCGGTGCTATTTCTGTAAAAATCTCACCGTGAAAACTTAGGTGAAGTGAGCGTGGAGTGAGCTGTCAATAGTGTCAATTCCTAGCAAAAACAAACTCACCTCACCTAAGTTTTCACGGTGAGATTTTTACAGGATCGATCGGCAGTATTTTCAAATGTCGTTAGATAAGTTTGCAGAGTTACAAACTAATTAAAACATTGGGTGGGTCATGGGGTCTGGGTGCTCGTCTTCTTTTCCTATACTTCACAAGTGATTGGTAGACTCTTCACGACCACATTACACACATGTAATTGAGTACCGAAGTTTACCCCCATCAACAAACTGCTTAATGCGCCTGCCACACACTCGACGAGTGGCATGGGAAGTAACGAGGAAAGGAGGCAGAGACATAGTGTGGCAACATTACTCGTCATGCCACACGTCATGCTCCTCGTCCTACCCACTGCTCCCTATTTTGTCGGTTTTTGCGCGCGAGTCAAAGGACCGGCAATACGAGTGCGAGTGGCCGGCCACATAATCGCGCGGTCGCAGTCTGCATGGAGCGCTCGCGCAAGACGCACGCGTATGCAAAAATGGAAATTATGTCGTCGCCAAGCGTGGAATGGTCAAATGAAAAGGTGTTAATAATCCACCATCTCCGTTGGCGAGGACGACAACGACGATGTATATTTCTTTTTACTACATTAATATAATTAGCTATACTAAAAATGCATAGCGCGCACGCTGCCACCGTTTCAACGTCCATTGTCTCACCAAGGCAAATGACAAGTGAGGAGCGTCGCGATTAACTGCGCGAGTAGAGCAGTGTGTGGGCAGAGAGGGCAACATCGCGGCAAATCACGGCAGCGCGAGGAGCATAGCGATGAGCAGCGCAAGGAGCATAGTCTGGCAGGCGCATATACAAGTGTCTTGGAATTAACATTGACATTTTAATGATTTAGGTACGTGACATAACATAACTTATGATATTTTTGATGACATTTAAAGAGAAAAATTACTGTGAATATGAGTACCATGCACGCCAGATTGCAATTGAATACATGACTTTATAACTGTTTTGCGGTTTTGAGTATTTTGTATATGGCCTTCGCAAATGTTCTACAGATCTGGTAGCGTCGTGTGACGGGTCGTTGAGCTTCCTAAAATAGGGTTGAGCTACACGATGTCTGATTTTATTTCTTCAAAAGGCCCTTTCAGACATGACCCTGCATTGTTAGACTCACAAAAATCCTAATAATATATCTACTGTTTGGACTTTAAAAAAGACCATGACCTCGAAATTTGTTTCGACATTTCTTCTCATGGTCAGTCAGCAAGGAAATGCCGGCGCCATCTAATTTTAAAACATTGACCAACAAAACATTGACGTGTAAAATTAAAAGATCTACTTAGGACTTTTTTCCAACGCCAGGTAACTTAATCTATCGGGATTCTGAAACATTTCTCCGACATTCGTTCCGCCGTTGAACGGTTCACCGATAGAACGGAGGAATAATTTTGAATTTTTGACAGTTCTTCCATGCAAAAACTGTCAGACGTCAATTTTATTCTACGAATAAAAATTATCGGTCGATTAAAAAATCAGCCCTTATAAATATTTAATTTTATTTTCGACCGTTTGTATGGAGGCTTTCTTTGGTCTTTTTAACCAACTTAAAAAAATGAGGTTACGGCTTTTCTTCTTTTTTCTCCAGGAAAAGAATCAGCATTGTCGTCCAACGTGGCAATGATGCCAGCTTTCCAGGCGTTTTTCATTGGCAACTATGCGGGTGACTATTTTTAATATCTTATCTAAGATAGATTGTTTCGTAGATACATTAACACAGATTTTTATTGTGTTTTTTTTTTTGTAGTTTTCAAATTATCGTTTGTTGAAATTATTATAAGAAATAAATAAGTGGAAATCGAATTGTAGACGGTACTTCTAAAAGAATACTTATTTATATAAAACTTACAAAAAATTAAATGTAACTTATAAATACTGTATTCGACAATATCAACGTATAGCTTGCATCATTTTAGTTTCCATCACCTGAAACAATAAAAAAATATCAGGGTTACACAGGTTAACATATAAACACACACACACACACTCACACTGTGTGTGTGTGTGTGTATGTTTATATATTTGTTACTTTTTTACGCTCAAACGGCTGGACCAATTTTGATAAAATTTTGTATGGAGGTAGCTGACGTTGTATTCCGGCATGCGCTGTGATTGGTTCTGGTGCGCGGTAGCCTTTTCGGCGACGCTCACCGCGGTAAACATTTGCGTGGTGCCATTTTTGAGCTTGAGCTACATTTGTTGACTTTTATTATTCGTAGGACAAGCCATTGATAGTCGCTGGAATTAGATTGCGACTAGATTTTTAATGGGGGTTTTCGAGAAAATTTACGACACCAGTTGGCACCACTTTGACAAGAGTTCTTCCATTTCGACAATGAATATAAAATATATGATGACGTTCATCATTCGATTCATTCATTCGTTCATCATTCCGTCATGACTAAAGAAAATAATTATAGGCTCTTTGACAGATGCCTGGACCTGACGTGTCAGTGCTGCCACCTGGCGAACATCATTTCAGAATACCCTAATTACGGGAATTGGCCTTCGGTTCAGCCTACATCAATACATTAAAAAAGATTTTAATTATTGGTTTAACCAACAGTTAAATAAAATAACTTACATGATATTAATATCTACCACCAACTACATTTACTCCGCCCCCATAATCGATGCCGTCTGAGACGTGAACGCCGCCACCGCCGCCGTAGTCTATGCCGTCACTGACGTGGACTCCGCCACCGCCGTAGTCTATGCCGTCACTGACGTGGACCCCGCCACCGCCGCCGTAGTCTATGCCGTCACTGACGTGGACCCCGCCGCCCCCACCCCAGCCACCGCCACCCCCGTAGTCAACCCCGTCCACGACGTTGACTGTACCTCCCTGAAAAAGAAAATATAATAATTTATATATTTATTTATATAAATGAGTACCCTCCTGATCAGAAGATCTAAACGTCCATGTAACAAAACGTTCAACTATCAGATGGTCTGTATATCGTTACACGATAAAACATTATTTTCTCAGTTCAAGTAACAACACCTAAAACAAAAACATAAAGTAAATCAATCTTAAAAAAAAAAAAAAAAAAATTTAAAAAAATTAAATAAAAAAAAATCAAATTAAATAAAAAAAAAAAAATAATCAAATTAAATCAAAATAAAAAAATAAAAACCAAAAAATCAATATTAAATCAAATTAATCTTTAATATAATCTGTGTATCTGCTATGCTATGGGTGAACTGTATGTGCAATGCCTGAAATAAAATGATTTATTATTATTAAATCTTTTTTTTTTATCGTGTTTAGATATATTTATACTCATCACGTCTGAAAAGTTACGCTAGTTAATTTAGTTTAAGGGGCTTACATGACCTAAAGTGCGGTCACTGTCGGACTGCATAGAAAAGAAAGAGAAGCGCGATGACACAACGCTGGTAATTTATTGCAAAATATGAAGCAATTATTTAATTACAAAAATTGTTTGGACTAAAAAATTAAAACTAGTATTTTAGTATGTTGTTTGTAGAATAATCTGACAAAAAATCAGAATGATTGTATGTATCTTAGTATGGTTTTTATTGTAAAAAGAAAGTTTTTAGAGGTATCTTCATGATTTTTTTCTATCGTTTCAAATTAGTTGTACAATGTTTTCAACACACTATCTAATCTACCTAACATATATCCTGAAGAATATCATATATTTTTCTGATTTTGTTTACTTTAGTCGATCATAAAGTCTAGTAAAGTTTCTAAAGTCCATAGTTGACGCAGAGTCAGAATTCGTCACCTAGCATTTATCAGCAGATGTAAAACTTATCAAAACAACAATTTTGTAATCTGATAAGGATAACACAATCTATGTAACTAACGGAAATTTGGAATAAGCCTAAATTAGGCGATACGATCCATAGGTATCTATTTTATTGTATTTTTCCTGCTCAAGTATTTTTTCATTCAACATTGTCCTGCTCGCGTAGTCTGACCAACTTTATCTCTATATTATCAAGAATAGATAAAGTTCTCTCTATCCAACTCAATATCTTTTCTGCCCGAGCACGGGGCGACTCGTAGACTCACGTTTCTATGAATACAAAGACATTTATTATTTCCATAACAACGGCGAGCAAATTTTAAAATCAATATACATAAATTCTTGTCCAAGTCTGTCAAAGTCCAATGTGTCGTAGACTATTTGACACTTGTTGAGAAGAAATGTTTCGACCCCCAAGTGTCAAGAGTAGAGAGAAATTGTCGTCACGTCACATTTTTGTGTTTAAGTCCTGTAAGCCCCTTAATATCCTCCCGGCGTTTCTACAAACATCTGCAGCCTTCGAACACATAATGCTACTGTGAAATATGACCGCAGCTATATTTGAACTCATTTGGTGTCAAGAGTAGAGAGAAATTGGTATTCATGCTTGACATTGTAGACTTTTGTCGATTGAAGAATAGAAATAACATTTTCTTCTCTTTATCGTCATGCAGAACGGTAAAAATATTTCAAAAATCTGTCATTTTGTTTTGTCTATTCTTCCGTCGACAAAACACGTTTTTAAGGCGGTCATGCTACGCATTGCGTCATGCTATGCTATGCACGGAAGTTGTGGGAGGTTCCTGCGCATCATCAGGCGGGAGGAAACGCCCGAGTGTCACCATTGCGAGGATCGCCCAGAGGACACGGTGGAGCATACGGTGGAAGTCTGCTCCGCTTGGGCGGAGCACCTCCGTGTCCTCGTAGAGGCGATCGGCAGCGGCGGCGACCTCTCGCGTCCGGCCCTGGTTCAAGCAATGATCCGGAGCGAGAGGGAGTGGGAGGCAGTCACCTCCTTCTGCAAAGCAGTCATGCTAGCGAAGGAGGTAGCGCTGCTTCGCAGAAGGAGGTAGCAGGATGGTTGAGGGACAGAGCTTCACGTCCCAGCCCCGCGGGAGCCGCTCCGGGCATCGGAAGCAGCGTGACGACTCCCGACCACTACGGTGGCCCGGGCCTGGGGACGGCGCGTACGAGTTCTACGCGCGCCTCAAAGAGATGTCAGCAACAGAGAAGGGGCCCGCTAGGGCTGAAGTCTGCCGGGACAAAGGGCTTTAAAGGAAGGAACACGGGTAGGTTGTAGTCAGTAAGAGTCTGACACTCACTTCCGCTCCACCCAGAGCGGGAGGGGTTATTTGATGATTTCCCAAACTAAAAAAAAAAAGGCAGTCATCCCAACTATGTTAGGGTCGTATCCAGTCTAGCCGGATGCAGCTGTAAACCAGTATTTCACATGGAGCGACTGCCTATCTGACCTCCACAACCCAGATACTGGGGAATACGATACCCCTTGGTAAGACTGGTTGTCAGACTTTCGGGCTTCTGACGACCCGTAACGACTGTCAAAGATC
Organism: Luperina testacea; assembly: GCA_927399505.1. Lineage (NCBI taxonomy): Eukaryota > Metazoa > Arthropoda > Insecta > Lepidoptera > Noctuidae > Luperina > Luperina testacea. Next base: position 6,844,356 of record OV656785.1, on the reverse strand, counting down.
CGCGAATGACAGCCGGGACCAACGGCTAAACGTGCTTACTGAGGCGCGAAGGGGTCTCGTTTTGTAAAGATGGTCACCCATCCACAGACTAACCGCGGCAAGCGTAGCTTAACCTGATCGATGGACCTGTGCGGCTGTTATTATTTAGCCACGGGCCCCAATATGACGACTAGTAGAGAAGTATGGAAGAGAAAGACCATAATATCAATTGGGAGAAGGGCTGGAAAATGATTCCGATATAGAAAGACTAGCAGCGCCCCGCGGTCTCACCCGCATAAGTGTCGATCCCGTGGGAATATCGAGATAAAACTATCCTAAGTCCTTAGAATAGAATAGAATAGAATACTCTTTATTATATACAGACGCCAGCACATCAACCTACCCGAAACTGTCAAATTTTCCCAATCAATTTTGAACCTTATGCTTAAGCAATAAAGTTGAAAATTTATTAAAGAAATCTGACAGATTGTAGTAGGTTGATGTGCACCATATAAATTACAGACTTAATTAATATAGAAACTGCAGTGCGATTCTGTAACCATCTCACCGTGAAAACTTAGGTGAAGTAAGCGTAGAGTGAGCTGTCAATAGTGTCAATTCCTAGCAAAAACAAACTCACATCACCTAAGTTTTCACGGTGAGATTTTTACAGAATCGACCGGCTGTACAAAGGGTGACACAATGGGCGGTCTTACTGCTAAGAGTGATCATTTTCTTTTCTTTCCCCGGGATCCAACATATCTCTCTCTACCAAATTTTATTGAAATTCGTTCAGTGGTTTAGGCGTAAAAAGGTAACATACAGACAGAGTTACTTTCGAATTTATAATAATATTAGTATGGATAAGGCACTTACATCAGTACAATCACAGAGAGGAATACAGCAACACGAGACACTCTGTATACAGCCCATGACGGTTACGACTGACTCGACCATCATTTTCATAACACATATGTATCTGTATCCATATCAATACTTATCTCCTTATCTAGTTTATGTCCCACTACAGATTGTGAATATCTGGTAACACAAAGCATAACAGGATAAAGTAATTAGAAATATAGTCGCGGGTTTTTCTGTGCCCATAACTTTCTCAGACGTCGGTGCGGGAAAACATCGTGAAGTGGAGATGATCGTGGAGACCATTAAGCAGAAAAAAGAAGAAAAAGAAAAAGTATTTATTGCGACTGGTACAGGAAGATTACAAACTAAACCAAACACAGTAAAATAAAAATCCAAGTTATAATATAAAAAAAAATAGTAACAAAAGGAAAATGAAACAGAAAGTCCTACACGAGGCCAAAAGGCTCCTATCAAGAAGACCAATTCCCGGAATTAAAAGCATCTCAGCGACAGTCAACGTCAAAAATTTAGGGAATTTAGAAGTATTTTTGACAGATTGAGACTAAGATCGTTCTTAAAATTGCAATTATTGCCCCTCTGGACGTTTGTTAATCTTCATCTGCCTAGCCTTTTTCCACCTATGTTGAGGTCGGCATCTAGTCTAACCGGGTGCAGCTGAATACGTGTATTTTACATGGAGCGATTTAGCTACGCAATATGTTCTCCCACATACCGCAGTGTCTCAAGACGAAAGTCTTTGACCAGTGTGTTGCCAGTGATGACATATGGCACTGAAACGTGGTCGCTCACAATGGGCCTTATTAGAAGGCTAAAAGTTACCCAAAGGGCAATGGAGAGGGCTATGCTAGGAGTTTCCCTACGTGATCGAATCAGAAATGAAGAGATCCGCATGAGAACCAAGGCAACCGACATAGCCCGAAGAATTGCCAAACTTAAGTGGCAGCGGGCAGGGCACATTGCTCGCAGAACAGATGGCCGATGGGGCCGAAAGGTTCTGGAGTGACGACCGCGTACCGGAAGACGTAGTGTTGAAACGCCTACCACATGGTGGAGTAAGGCTATAGGCTATTTAACATCACGCTATGACCTTTAGGAGCCGAGCAAAAAGAAAAAAGTCAGAAAGAACGCTAAGCAAAAACGAAGTAATAGCGCGGGCAGGCGATGCGTTGCGACGGGGTGGGTCGGAGTAACAAGAAATTTCACGCGGATGAAGTCGCGGGCAGAAGCTAGTAATACATAATCAGCCCTTAACGTTCCCAATGCTGCGACAGAGGCCTCTCAGTGAGAGGGAGTGGGCTGTTGTCCACCACGCGGGCCCAGTACGGATTGGTAGATGTCACATATCTTTGAATGTTTGGTTCAAGGACATGCCGGTTTCCTCACGATGTTTTCCTTCACCGTTTTGAGAGCAGTGGTGATGTAATAATTTACACAAAGTAAAGCGCCTGTCTGGATTCGAACCTACGACCTACAACTCGTAAGTCGCGGCCGTTACCACTGGACCACCACTGCTCTTCATTATTAAATAATTGCTTTTGTCAATTGTTTTATATTCAAAGAAAAACAAATAAGAAATCCAACATGGCGGTCGCTTTTGGCGCCAAAACAGTCAGAGCAAAGGAATCGAAATTATTCAGCCCGGTCATGTACCTTTGCGTGACTCAGATGTAGGGTTACCATTTAGCATAAAACATTTATTGTGTCTTTTAATTATTTTTTGTCATATTTTTATAATAGTATCCTTTAAAAAGGGGTTAAATATTTTCTTTAGCTATACCATAAAATACAGAGAGTACTTATTAATTTAAATAATAATTAATAATAATTTATACTATTAGAGTAAAACGGAACAGTTTGTTTGTTTGTTTGAATGCGCTAATCTCTGGCACTACCGGGCAGATGTATTTTTTTTTTTGCATTTGATAGCCCAATACTTGAGGAAGGCTACAGGCTATAAATATCATCTCGCTAGGACCCTTAGGAGTCGAGCAAAAAGAAAAAGTTAGGAAGCACGCTAAGACACACACAGTCACATAGATTTTCGAAAAATAGTGCTACAGCCAAACTAGACCGATTTAAAATTTTCCATAGAAAAAGATTTATAAGACATTTCGAAAATGTTTTTAAGTAACTTGTTAGACCTTTGTATCCTGCTTATGCGTATGAAGTTTTATTTACAATCGGTTCATTCATTTCGAAAAACAAGAACTTGAAAGTTTGTATGAAATGCCGTTCGGCGTAAACACTCTTAATTGAACCTGTCAAATTATTCGTTTTTTATTTCCAGAAATAATAAACGATCTAGTATTTTTAGAACGAGCTTTTTCAAATGTAGGTCATTTTCAAAGTCAACCATTGACAAATGCGTGCACCGACTGGACAAATCCACTGAAATCTGTGTGGTTTTTACCTCGAAAGACCATTTCAGACACCAATCTACATGGTCTTGACATGATCTAACTAAGATTATCTCTGGACTTTAGAAGAGACTATGCTCGCCGAGTTTGTTTCGGCGAAGAATTCGGATACGAAACACCAACTACATTTAGTTTTAAATTATGATTGACGTGTAAGTGTTGTATGTACAGACGCCAGCACATCAAGCTAACCGAAACTGTCAAATTTTCGCAATCAACTTTGAACCTTATGCTTTAGCGATAAAGTTGAAAAACTATTAAAGAAATTTGACAGATTGTAGTAACTTGATGTTCTGGCGTCTGTACAATACAAAACTACTTACAGAAATAAAAATAGGAGTGCTCAATCATTGTTAGCTAACTAACAATCTAACAAAATCATAGAAGTCAATTATGACCTACTTCTAATTGTCGTATCGTAATGAAACTTTGTATGTGTATGTAGTTCGGATGACAAAATTATAATTGTATCTTGGAGCTGAGCTGGCTCTTCTGTTGATGGAGCCAGGAGGTGTATAGTGGAACTCTTCAGTGGCTATTAGTAAATGCTTCGATCTTTTTTTAAATTATTATTTATAAAAACACTATCTCTCCTAAAACGCCATTTTTAGGGTTTTTTACACTTTGAGCGTATACAAAGTGTAAAAATAGGACCCTATTACTAAAAGTCCACTGTCCGTCTGTCTGTCACCAGGCTGTATCTCATGAACCGTGATAGCTAGACAGTTGAAATTTTCACAGATTATGTATTTCTGTTGCCGCTATAACAAGAAATACTAAAAACAGAATAAAATAAATATCAGCGGGATTGTCCGAAAGGAAAAAAATAAAATAAAACAAGCACAAACTCTCTACCTGCGTTTGTGTTTCCGAGTGTACAACCCGAATCTCTTCAAAGTAAGAGTGAACAGGCTTCTTCTGGGTGAGCTCACTTCATCGTAGACTTTGTCTCTGTCATCTCTGACTTAGACTAAGGTCAAGAGCAAACCCATTTCAAATAAAAAAAATTAATAAAAATGGTTACCGCTGGCCCGGAACAAAAAGGGCTAAGGAAGGAACACAGGTGGGTTTTAGTCAGTAAGAGTCTGACAGTCCCTTCCGCTCCACCCAGAGCGAGAGGGGTCATTTGATGATTTCCCAACCTGAAAAAAAAAGAGGGGGGGCTCCCATACAACAAACGTGTTTTTTCGGCGTTTTTGCCTTGTGGTAAGGAACCCTTCGTGTGCGAGTCCGACTCGCACTTGGCCAGTTTTTCTTGTTCTTTGCACCTGTTTCGTGATTATTTTTGTATATGTGGTACCTACACCACAGACTACCTTCAGTACTGTCTCTCCTTCTGCCTTAATCCATTCAAAGGTTGTCTTGAAAAGATCGTGTAAGTGTAAAGTAGTGTAATTTCTAATGAGTATTAAGAATAAAATTTGCCAATGTACCTACTGTAGAAATCCTAGCCTATTTGCTGGTTGCAACCTTTATGAATAAGTATTTTAAAAATAGGTGGCAGAAAAGCGAACAAACTTGATTAAAAAAAAAAAAACAACGGTTAGAATGAGATTTTGCTGACAAGCCAAGTGACAAGGATAAAGATGTAAACGTGTAAAACCATCTTCTAGGACTAATAATGAGGCGTGGAATTTACAAATGGGCAAGGTGCCAAAATAAAAAATAAAATTGACAAATTAAATATACAAGTAAATGCATTAGTTTCTTAGTCAACATTTTATATGAGCATATTTTTATGAAAACTATAAATTAAATAGGTACTGTTTGTACATACATATACCTGTCAATAACATTGGTGTAAAGTCATTTATTTTCTAAATGGTTTGACAAAGTTTGGCTTTTTCTGTTAAGACAAAATTTTGTTTTTTTGGCTCATTCGTAAATTAAATACCACGCCTCAATGATTGAAGTAATATGGCAAACTGTAGTCACCTCTTGTAAAATGTCTTCATTTACCTATCTGTAATTTCTATGGTGTACATAATAATGAATATTATAATCCACCTATCTTTGTTTCAGCAGAGAAGTCGGATTCAAAACGCAGATTCATCTAGTTTATAAAATATGATTGACATATAAAATTGTTTGTACAGACCTACATAATAAAATAAAATCATTTATTGACACTCATTTCTTGCAAGCAACCCCTGATGATGAGTCAGCCACGCGTCTTTTGCCCCCATTATAACCGAAGTGCAAAATTCAACCAATACACACAGTAGAAAATAAGTATTTCTATTTCCGAGTGCCGTAACGTGAAACGGTAGGAACCAGTCTGTCGAAAGCCAAGTGACGCGCGGACGCGACCACCGGCATTATAAATAGCCTCCCTTTTTAATCTGTGCATTGTCAATAGCCTATTATTTTTTCCGTAATGATCTGTCAGATTCTAATTTTCCCGTGAGTTATTTTCCCGAACGCGGGTTGCAGTTGTTTTTTGTTTGTAAACAAATAATAGTAAAGTGTGACAGTGTTTTTAAAGTTTTAATTTGTGGTTTTCTAATAATTGGATACGCAGTGAGAAATCGGACAGCTAAAGTGCGATACGTTCGTGAATATTGGTGTTACTGTGTTTTTTTTTTAATTTAGTGCGGTAAAGTAGCGTTTGTTTTTTTTATGTTTGAATTACGAAGGTTGGTTAGTGCAGTGCGGTTTAACGGTTTTTAAGAAGAGGATTATTAGAGATGTGCTGACAGAGCTTTACGAGCTCTCAATACCGGCACGAGTAAATAAAACCACGGCTTATAATTTTACTTCAATATTTGTCCTAGAAGATTGTTCTACATTTTTACATCTTTGTCCTTGTCATTTGGCTCGTTAACCAAGTCTCATCCCGACCGTTGTTTTTTTTTTTTATTCAATGTTTTTTTCGTATTGCTGCCAACTACTTTTCAAAGTATTAAAGGTTGAATTTAAGCACCAAATAGGCCATAATCTCTATAGTATATAGCCGAATTTTATTCTTAATATTTATTAGAAAAATTACACAATATCAATATCTACACTTTACGCTTTACTACATATACATTTGCGGTAATCGAACCCACCTAATCTATCAGACGGCAGACTTTTGGCTACTGCGCTGTTCGGAACATTTGGCAACGTGATTGTTTGTTTTATTAGAATTCAAACACAAAAACACAAGTTTACATGTGTTTAGAAACTTTCTGAAAGTTATCAATTTTGTTAATATTGATCTAATAATACTACCGAGGTTCTGAATTCCTTTGGCACATAATAGGAAGTTGAAATCAACTTCAAAAATATTATACATATATACAGGATGGTCAGAAAGTCGGGGATCAACCAAAATAGACAGATAAAGTTGGTCATTTCCAAGGCTTTTAAACTTACAATAAGACCAAGTACACACAGAATGACTATTTCATGAAATCTTGACATTTTGGGATTATACTAACCTAACAAGTTGTGTTACTGATTCTAATGATTATGATTCTGTATTTGTTACGGCCGCGAATCATATTTTGATCGACGTACAACTTAATACTGACCAGCTAAGTAATTGCAAAAAACCTAAAAAAATTGAATTTCGCGGGCTACCCTGGCGCTTTTCCCTTAAGTACCTAATTTATGTTTTTTTTTTTGTTTATAATATTGCATAATGTAGCTGTTTGTTGTTCCTATTTAATAAAATATAATAAAGTAAAGGAAAAAGTCCGAAAATTGTAAATTTGTAGTTACACACCTACAAAGTTGTACTTTACTCCCGGTGCGTGAGTCTGTCTCGCACATGATTAGTTTTTCCTATTCTTTGCCAGAAAAGTACGTTTCTAAGTGATGATATAATGGCACACCTGATAAATATTGTTGCCAATACTTAATATTTACTATTCAAGTCTTATACAGCATGATTGTATTAAGGCTCCTACAAACAGGCGCGACACGCGATATAATCGCGCGCGACACAAAGGCACCGTTCGTTGCGCGACTTGAGGTGCCTTTGTGTCGCGTGCGATTTTATCGCGCGTCGCGTCTGTTTGAAGGAGCCTTTAGAAAGGTGTGGTCAAAGGGCTTTGAAGTTCCGTGACATGTAACTACGCCATTTTGTTTTTTGAAGTGGATACTTCTTTAGGCGCGTTGGGTATTTTTTGAGATGGGGAAAAATCGCATTGAACTCGCGCCACTGTTACCGTAAGCAACACCACACGTGTTTTGTTTAAAAGACGATTAAAAAAATACCCGCTTCGGATGTGTTCGGCTGTCCTCGGGATGTACTCGGTTTTAATGTATATGCGATATGTCAGTGTGAGTGATGGCAAAGTATTCTGTTTGTGTTTTGTTTTCACTTCTGTCGGCACTCCCGGAGTGCCACTGTTTTTTTTTTTTTCAAATGGCGCCCATACGTGACTAATTAGCCTGTATTGTTCTACTACAGGGCAAATCTCCCATTTCCTTTTCCACACAATTGCGAATCATCTTTTGCGAGTGCCGTCCAGTCCTTTCGGTAGTAGTCAAGCTCATCCCGCCATCTTCGTCTCGGTCTGTCGCGATGGCGTCGTGCGTTTAGTGGGACCCAATCGAAGGTCCTCTTAGCCCAATTGTCATCAACCACGCATGTAACGTATATAAATCAACAGATACCATCAATGCAAACAGAAAACACAATCCCACCAAAAACATTTTCATGTAAAAATGTTGCCAAGAAAAGACCATTTATTATATGGCTCGCACTGTCAAAAAGTCTTAGTCAAAACATTAGGCTTGGCCGTTTCGCTACCGTCACATGGGCGCCAAGTGAAAAATTTCATTTTAATCTTTCAGAGTGATTAAGTGGAGTCATTTTAATAGATAACATTTGACAATTCATCAAATATTCAACAACGTAACCTTGTAACGGCGGGCATAAAATAACATATTTTTTCGTTTTGTTAGAACTGCACAATTGCTTACCTTTTTTCAATTACGATTACATATTTATTGTAATAATGACCGATACGAGTAATTTTACGATTTGCTTTCATTAATAAACCATTCTAAATATAATAAACAATTTCTGATCTAAAGAACTGAACGTCGTTACAAGGTTACGTCAGTTAACCATTTTTCTTTTTAAACACTAGGGATGTTACTCTAAAAATCGAAAGCTGATAAGTAGAATCGAATACAATGATGACTTGTGAAGAAATATCACCATAAATTAATAACCACGTTGTGATTATAATAAAACATTTATTTATTATTCTTTTAACTAACTAGGTATAAAAATACAAAAAATAATCAAATAGAAAAATCATTGATGTTAGGTACAATTTAGGTGGTATGTTGCTGGCAACACCAGTGCCTGTCGATGACGCCATGTCATGTCGCAATTACATGACGCAGTCTTTTGTCGTTGTGCGAAGTGACTGTGCGTTTTTGGTGTGCTCTCTGTTATTTTCTTCTGACCCGGCTTTTTTATTGGACTGATCTTACTGACTACGTTTACCTGGCTATAAATTGGACTCCGATTGCTTAACGATTAGTAAACAAGAACAACATTACAGTCTTACCATGTCGAAACGGGGGAAAACGCTAAACAGTCAATCTCGCGAACTAGTGGTGAAATTGTACAATTATTTTGAACGTGAATCAATTAACGATGGGCCTCTTTTACCATTGACACAACCGAGAGAACGCGTTGCCGAAGCATTGGAAATAGGGAAGAGGACAGTAACTCAAATTCTGAAAGAGAAATACGGACCATCAGGCTCAGAAGATAATACTTTACGTACACCGAAAAAAAGAAAGAGGGACAAGAAAATTGTTGGCATTGATAATTTTGATGCTGCTGCAATTCGCAACCACATTTATGGACATTACTCGAGAAAAGAATATCCTACACGGGAAAAGCTAATAAGTTCGTTAAAAGACGCAGGCTTATTTTTTGGCGGTAAATCGTCTCTATCAAAGGTTTTGAAATCGATTGGCTTTAGTTTTAAAAAATCTGACAAGCGGAAAATCCTGCTAGAACGCTACGATATTATTTTGAAGAGAGTAACATTCTTACGTCAAGTAAATAAAATTACAGATTGGGACAATGTCGTGTTTATTGACGAAACATGGTTGAATGTGAACCATACGGTTTCGCGGACATGGACCGATGATACAGCGGCGTCCACCTCAAAAGTTCCACCGGGAAAAGGAGCCCGACTTATTATATGTCACGCGGGATCAGCTTCTCAAGGTTTTATTCCAGACTGCCTCCTCGCATTCGCCTCTAAAACTACAAGTGATTACCATGAGGAAATGAACTTTGAAGTTTTTAAAGAGTGGTTTGAGAAGCTGCTAGTCAGCTTAGAAAACCCATCGAAAATTATAATGGACAATGCACCGTATCATTCTGTACAAGTTGATAAACCACCAACTCAAGCAAATAAAAAGCAAGAAATTGTCTCGTGGCTGGTAAGAAATGGTGTGGATGCAAGTCCAACTTTATTAAAAGTTGAGTTGTTAAATCTAGTAAAAGCAACTAAGCCGTCCAAGCTCCGCTATGTAATCGATGAACTAGCCCTAGAGCATGGACACGAAGTTATTCGATTGCCTCCCTACCATTGCCAGTATAACGCCATCGAGCTTATTTGGGCACAAATAAAGGGTTATGCAGCGCGGAACAATACTGAACCACCCTTCAGTACTGCTAAAATGATGTCTCTGCTAAAAACTGCGTGTGCAGAAGTCACTACAGAAGACTGGAAAAAAGTCGTAGAGAAAACAAAGAAAATAATTTTACAAGATTTTGAACGAGATGTGAGAATAGACAATATTATTGAAAATGAATTAATAATATCTCTGAGTGCTGACAGCAGTGATGAAGATGACAATACTTTTAACAGTTCTGATAGTTCAACTGAATAAATGCAATTTTTTTGTTAAATTGTGTACTTGTCTTATTTTGCTCCTTAAATTTACGAAAATAATAATAATAATGGGACAGGGATTTGCCTGATGATTTTTAAAATTCGCGTATGTTTCAAGTCCGTATCGATTCATTCACTTTAATCGATGTTTATAAGCAGGTCACCTCACTATGAGGATAAAACTGACAGACGTCAAATGTTACCTATTAAAATGACTCCACTGTACCAACATTTATGCGACAAGATATACGCAAGTTCAAAAAAATATGGAAGTCACGTGATCTACTTTGAACATTAATATACGGAAACATGACGCTTCACGGGGTTTGGTCCTATTATGTTTTCTGTCTGCATTGATGTCAGCTATGAGCTATTGACTTATACAGGTTTCATACAATGTGACCGCCATTTTGAAAAAAAAATCAAAATGGCGGACAGTTGGTATGTTCTGCTGCATATAAAACTCTTCGCACACCTTTGAGCACACCTCTCTGATGCACGCTGTACATGCTGGCAACTGCAACGTAGCGATAGAAAAATGGACAACTTTCAACAACCGGCGACTATGCCAAATACGGTTTCTGTTTTAGGATAATTATAATGTTTTAATTTTAGCTCTGATTACATTATTATTCTTAGATTTTACCTACCTAAGCTCGTATGTTTTGATGTAGTTTTTAATAGTTTTTGAGAAAATCTCGAGCATACCATAAACTAACACAGAACCTCAGCGTCGCGTCGGGAGCCGCGCGACGATTCCCGGCCACCGAAGGCGCGGGCCTGCGGGCGGAGAGTCAGGGTACCTCACCGCCCGACAGGCCCGTGCCGGACGGCGCGTACGTGTTCCACGCGCGCCTCAAAGAGATGTCAGCATCAATGGAAGGGGCCCGTCGTCAGGGTCGATGCCTGCCGGGTCAGCGGGATTGTCCGAAAGAGTTACCGCTGGCCCGGAACATAAAGGGCTAAGGAAGGAACACGGGTGGGTTTTAGTCAGTAAGAATCTGACACTCCCTTCCGCTCCACCCAGAGCGGGAAGGGTCATTTTGATGATTTCCCAACAAGAAAAAAAAAACACCAAATAAAAAACCAAGACAGAGGGCTGTCAACAGTAAAGTGAGGCCTGTTTCGTAAACATGTGTGCACATAGTGAGGTGTAGTTTGATTGTAAATGGTTGTAAATGTGAGCGTGTATGCACAGAGAGGTGTAGTTTTTACATGCTTCACTGTATTGTTCGCAGCGCTGTCTTGAATTTTTATTTGGTTTGAGTACAGAACCTTCTTTTTTTCGGAGTCGCTAATCGAGCTGACCGAATTTAACACTTATTATCTTTATTATCTTCGTAGCATATTGATAGGTATATATTAGATAATATTTTGTTACATTACACTTGTCGAGGTCGCGTCCGTGGATCCATTTCGTAGCGAGACGCCTTACGTATCTCGGAAAGCACATAAAGCCGTTGGTCCCGGCTGTCATTCGTAGATCTTTGACTGTCGTTGCGGCTATTCAGAAGCCCATAAGTCTGACAACCAGTCTTGCCAATGGGTATCGTATGACCCAGTAACTGGGTTGAGGAGGTCAGACAAGCAATCGCTCCATGTAAAATACTGGTATTCAGCTGCATCCGGCTAGGCAGATGAGGACAGTATTATACAGTTAATATTTTTACTAGACGAATAACAGATTCGTGCATCTTCGCATAGATATATGTAATACCTAACTGTTTAAACAGGCCCAACCGGGTCGCGAGTCTTGTATTGGAGTATGGTTTTTATATAAGTAGAAACCTTGTTATTGGATTTTATAAAGACATTAAAAGTGGCCATGATTTGCCTGTATTTTAACATACAGGTTCAAATTAAATTAGTTAGCGGAACTCCGCAGACGTGATGAGTATTGTTATCTAAACACGATAAAACAAAAAATAAATTAATTTGACGATGTTTTTTTTTTGTGGCGTCTTCGACCGCAGGTACAGACGCCAGCACATCAAGCTACTACAATGGGGCCATTCAAGTATTACGTAAGCACTACAGGGGGGCGGGGGGGTCTTTCCTTTGCTTATTTTTGATGACATGGGGGATGGGGGGTCTGGATGGTGATTACGTCAGCAGTATTTATTTTTTTACTTTTTCGGATTTTCTACAATATTTAGTCGATTTTGGTTTGAACAATGGCAACCCTACTTTTCTATGCTTGAAAACGAAACGCATATAACTGCTGTTCATGAATCAATAAAGAAACCAGGAACACATTTTTTTTCAATGTGTTCTGGTTTCTTTATTGATTGCATGCATGATGTTTACGTAAGCATGGGGGGGGTAAGAGCTTTGCTTACTTGTGCTGACGAGGGGGAGGGGGGGGCTAATAATTGCAAAAAATCTGCTTACGTAATACTTGAACGGTCCCAATCTGTCAATTTTTTTTAATAGATTTTCAACTTTATCGCTAAAGCACAAGGTTCAAAGTTGATTGGGAATGTTTGACAGTTTCGGGTAGCTTGATGTGCTGGCGTCTGTACCTAGTGTAGTCCCTTGAATTGAAATGTCAGTTTTTTGTTTTTTACCTCATTTTCAGCAGGTTCCCAATTCTGTATGGTAACTATTATTCCCCGCGTAATCTTATCTTACCAAGTGCAAACCACGTACGGTTGTCAAGCGTGGTATTTTGACAGTTCTAATCACGCCAACGTCGCGTTCATTTCGCGCGGTTTCGCTCATTGTGTCATAGAGAATACGTTATTAGCAGATGTCGTGGTTAGCTAAGGAATGAGGGTTTTCTGAAATGACGTTCGCCAGGTGGCAGCACTGACACGTCAGGTCCAGACATCTGTCAAAGAGCCTATATTTTCTTTAGTCATGACTGAATGATGAACGAATGAATGAATCGAATGATGAACGTCATCATATATTTTATATTGGAAGACCTCTTGTCACAGTGGTGCCAACTGGTGTCGTAAATTTTCACGAAAACCCTCTTTCGAAGTAAGGAGTCATTAAGTGGTGAATTAGGGTCCCGTAGCGCTTGCGACCACTAGACCCGCACCGAGGGTTCTGTACAAATCTGTAGGTATGTAAATAGTTTATCACGGGAATCGTGTCTCGAATATTTTTGTCGTGTTTTCGAATTTTTTCCTTTACTTGTGCTACATGACATTGCTTCTTGGAAAATTTCATGATTCTACGTCAACGGGACGTACCGTAAAGGTTCTGATTCCTTTGCAAGTGGCAAAATATGTGGCATAAACAATTGCAGCCAGATATTTCATATTAATTTCAACTGGACAACTTCATGCGTTCCTGAGAAAAAGGGTCTTGACAGACGGACAATGAAGTGATCTTATAAGGGTACCGTTTTTTTTTGAGTTGCGTAACCCTAAAAATAATAATTACATTTTACTGCTTATCGTTCACTACCAGGTAATCTTCAACGTCTATAAATTAATCTATGACTCACTATTTGATTTAACCAGTTATCAAAATTGAGGTAAATGATATGTTAATTAATGAACAGTTAAAACTGGTCGAGTGCGAACGCATTGGCATAAAGAGTTAGCACAGGCACGAGAGTATTTTTTTTACCAGAGACTAAGGCGATTACACTACACCGCATCACGCAGCGGGACACAGAAAGCGTGCCCCCCGCGCGTGATTTTTTACCAGAGACTAAGGCGATTGGCACACTGCACCGCATCACTCAGCGGGACGCAGATAACGTGCCCCCCGCGCGTGATTTTTTACAAGAGACTAAGGCGATTGGTACACTACACCGCATCACGCAGCGGGACGCAGATAACGTGCCCCCCGCGCGTGATGTTTTACATACAAATTCAATAAAAACGCGCTTCCGTGCGGGGAATTTGGCTCCATTTCACGCACCACGCTGCGTAATGCGGTGCAGTGGGCCAATCGCCTTACACTCGATTGGGGCTTGTGGTTGTGGCTAATGACAGCCGCACGGATCGATTCGATCAGGTCGCTACGGTTTCTGCGGTTGGTCCGTGTATGGGTGACCATCTTTACAAGATACCAAGATCCCTCCGTGCCTCGGAAAGCACGTTAAACCGTTGGTCCCGGCGGTCAATCGTGGAACTTTAACAGTCGTTACGGGTCGTCAGAAGCCCGACATTTATCTTCTAATTTTCTGGTTCTAGGACATGCCGGTTACCTCACGATGTTTTCTTTCACCGTTTTGAGAGCAGTGGTGATGAAATAATTTACCACTTTCAAGGACACTATACGCCTATAAGCAGTCTTAACAATAAAACTTTTATTGTGTCTCGTTACCGCGCCGGAACCTATTACACAGAGAAAGCGCCTGTCTGGCTTCGAACCTACGGCCTACACTCGAAAGTCGCGGCCGTTACCGCCACAACTACTCTGGGCCCTAATTCCCTATAACCACTTAATGATTCCTTACTTCGAAACCACGTCAATGAGGGTTTTCGTGAAAATTTACGACACCAGTTGGCACCACTGTGACAAGAGGTCTTCCAATATAAAATATATGATGACGTTCATCATTCGATTCATTCATCATTCAGTCATGACTAAAGAAAATATAGGCTCTTTGACAGATGCCTGGACCTGACGTGTCAGTGCTGCCACCTAGCGAACGTCATTTTAGAAAACCCTCATTCCTTAGTTAATCACGACATCTGCTAATAACGTATACTTTAAGACACAATGAACAAAACCGCGCAAGAAAACGCGAAGTTAGCGTGGTTTGAACTGTAAAAATACATGTTGTCCGTACGGTTGACAATTTGATTCCTTGCCGTTACAGGGGCTTCTACAAGACACGATATCGTCGCCTTAGAGTGAAAACCTCGGGAATGCAATTCCTCGTAAGTAGCATTTTAGGCATTTCGGACAATCTTATAGTATCGAACAGTTCTGGATAAAAAAGCGGGTTAAATTTCCATATTAATTAATAAGAATACGTTACAGAACCACCTTTTATGTTTTTTTAACCGACTTCAAAAAAGGAGGTTCTGTATTTTTATTAATTTTATTTAATCCACTTTTATACCCAGAGCTGTTCGATACTATAAGATTGTCCGAAATGCATAAAATGCTCCTTACGAGGTATTGCATTCCCGAGGTTTTCACTCTAAGGCGACGATATTGACGTGGTGGTAAGACAACTTACAACGTAAACCGTCACGTCAACCTCGAGCTCCGTTTGTTTATACTTTTAAAATAATAATAAGCTCAAATATCCCGCTTATTATACGATAAAAATGTGATATGTAGTGCATTTCATCTGTGACAATGTTATATAGTGGAAAATCCAAAGCTGGACAAAGTTATTCAACAAATTATAGTAAAAAGTTCCTAGTGTAATATAACCAGTGTTTTAAAGAATGTCGTGTTGTTAAATACCAAAAACACATAATCAAATTACATACTATAAGAATGTGTTAAAAAAATGAACAGAAACCAATATTAGTGAAAAAGTGATAACGGTTAATCATTTTTGAATGTCATTAGTACATTTATAATAACGGACAATCAGAGTACGCAACAGAACACTAAATTTCAACAACTAAACTATCGCATCAATAGCAGAGCGCTCGGGCTACGGACTGGCGTTATCGGTGTCGATGGTTCGAACCCCGCGGCTAGAAGCTCTTTTTGTGAATTTATAAATTGCACAAAATTTAAAAATATAAAATGAATTTCTTAAATAATATAACTCTTCGACGAAAGCGTACATGCTCCGATCCGAACATGAGTAATGTTAGTGAAATATCCACAAATACCCTCGACGATGAAAGTTTAACTAGTCTACCCGAATTATCATACAACGATATACAAATTGAACAAATAACAAAATTAAAACAGCAAATCGACAAACTTGTGTTAGACCTCAACAGTGCTCATCAAGAAATCGAATCTCTATCTCTGGAAAATTCTAATCTCAAACAAATAAATGACGAGTTGCTAAGTAAGAATAAATTTCTCAAAGCAGTCACGTGTAGTCCTGTGAGGAAACCTACACCAAGCATTCCTACACCTAAGAGTAAAAATAAACAGCTACGAACCAAAACTACATTAGAACCACAACTGTCAACTGAACAATGCAACAATAGTGGAATTGACAAACAATCCCTGAATACGGAAATCGCACCGCAACGACAAAAAACCACAACAATGCATTTGGAATCGTCAAAGAAGCAGACCAACTTAAATAATAATGTCATCTCTGATACACAATCTATTTCTCAAACCAACTGCAACTCTAGCACTAAAAAAACAGACAAAAAACTATGTATGATTACCAGTAACAAGTATAACGACATATTAGGTATAGGTGAAAATTTGTTCAAAGGGTATAAACTGTGTCATTATTTAATTTCTAATGCAAGTGTAAAGCAACTGTTTAAAGATTTAAATAAGAAACTTACAAACTTTACTTTTGAAGATTATTGTATTATCTACATTGGTGAAAGAGACTTTGAAACTTCTCATAACTACAGATTTCTTATTGATTATATAAAACTCCAGCTTAAAACTATAAATAATACTAATGTCATAATATGTTCCCCGAATTTCAAACTTAATAATATATCTTCTATTTTTAATAAGCGAATTGAAATGTTCAATCATCTCATGTATGTAGATGCAGAGTTGTGTGAATATGCATATCTCTTTGATACTAATTACCATTTGGAATATACTTACGAAATGTTCTGGAAATATAGTTCAAGAATAAATAATAAAGCGATTTCTACAATTTTCCAAAACTTAATGTATTTCATGGATGATTTAAGTCAGCAACTAAACACTTCTCAAAGTATAGTTTGTCAACAGTGTACCTCCAAAAATAATAGTAAAGCTACCATAAATCAGGCAGTACAAACTATTTGCTCTTCTAGTAATAGTTCAAATGATCTTTTTCGTCTATAAGCATATCTATATCCTAAATCAAAACATTAACGGATTAATTGGAAAATCAGATTTACTAAGTTTACATTTAACTGACCTCCTACATGAAGGGAAAACAGTAGATGTTGTATGTATTGTCGAACATAATATGATAGATGAAGATAGCTTACAATTATGTATACCTAACTATAAACTTGCAACTTACTCATCCAGAAACTCTAGAAAAGGAGGGACAGGCATACTTATTAGACATGGACATGAATTCAGAGTTATAGATATTAAAGAATTTTATGTTCCTGGTATTATGGAATGTTGTGCCATTGAACTGGTATTTCAGAAATTAATTATTATCTGCACCTACAGACCCCCAAAATATAATAACAGCGCCACATCACTTTACTTTGAACAACTTCAACAGTTACTAAACTACTGCAGTCGAAACATGAGTAAAAAAATTTTGCTTTGTGGCGACTTTAATATTAACATTTTAAAAAATACAAATTTGTGTACGGAATTTTTAAATCTACTTTTAAACTTCAACTTGAAACCAAGTATAAAACAACCAACACGTATATCTAGCGGCTCATGTATAGATAATATTATGCATAATGTCAAAGGGGGGAGTGGTTATGTCTTAGAGCTTGCTTTATCTGATCACACAGCACAACTCTTTAAGTGTCCTGTGAAGAAGTCATGTTATATTGATCACTGGTTTGTATTAGCAAGGGATTACAGCTCGGAAAACAAATCAAAGTTTATCGAAACTATTAGTAAGCTAAGTTTTAACGAAGTTTATAGTAGTACTGATCCCGAGTTAGCATTCAATTCATTTTACGATCTATTCAAACTTTTCTATGATCTATGTTTCCCTATAATAAGAAAAAAGATTTCTGCCAAAAAATCACCTCGTTGGATTTCTAAAGGAATAAGAAATTGTAGTAAACGGAAGAGAGAAATGTTGTGGGAGTATAGAAGATCGCCTAATTTAAAAAATAAACTATCTCTAAAAGCCTATTCACAAAGACTAAAAAGAGTGATATACTTGACACAAAAATCACAAAATAGTTACTTGATAAAAAATGCAGAAAATAAAACTAAAGCAACTTGGCAATTAATTAATAGATGTAAAATAAACTTCCCTCCTGAACCCATTCAAAATATAGTTGTTCGAAATGTGCAAATAAGAGACCCTAAAGAAATTGCTTCAGCATTTAATGATTATTTTATTGATTCTGTCCAACCTAAGGTGAATAATAGTTGCACTTGTGCTGTATCCTCTGTAAATCACTATCACAAATCGCTATTTATGACACCAACAGATCCCTTAGAAATTTTACAAATTATTAATTCCTTAAAGAACACGAATAGTGCGGGCTATGATAGTATAACTTCTAACATTTTAAAATCTGTATCACATATAATTGCGCCCGTATTAAGTTTTATAATAAATTTATGCATAGAACATGGCCATTTTCCAAATGCGTTAAAAACTACTTTAATTAAGCCTTTGTTCAAAAAAGGTGATAAAGTTACAGTTTCAAACTACCGACCAATTGCTCTCATACCAGTAATATCTAAAGTTTTTGAAAAAATAATTTATAATTCAATATATTCATTTCTTGAGTTAAATAATCTATTTGCAGAGCAACAATATGGTTTTCGGAAAAATAGAAATATTAATAAGGCAATATATGAACTATTTTCTGTAATTGTTACTAATGTGGATAGAAAAAATCCTATTGCGACAGTACTCATGGATATGTCCAAAGCGTTTGACCATGTCAATCATGAAATATTATTAGGTAAATTAGATCGATATGGCATTAGAGGAAATATTTTAAACCTACTTAAAACTTATCTCAGCGACCGTAAGCAAATTACTGTTTTAAAAAGAATATGCTCTAAGACTAAAGTAGAGGTAACTTATATGTCATCTCCTAGATATACATCATGTGGGGTACCGCAAGGAAGTGTCGTTGGCCCTTTGTTGTTTCTCATCTATATCAATGATCTTCCAAAATGCACTAAATTTCAAACAGTTTTATTTGCTGACGATAGCACACTCATTATACCATGCAAACAGATTGACACTTACCAAAATGACATAAAAAACGCCATCCATTGCATAATTGATTGGCTAGTAATGAATGAATTAAAAATAAACATAGAAAAGACAAAGCTTATGACATTTAACCAAAAAACCGTAAACCCTAATTTAAATATAACACATTCTAATCAAAGAATAGCTGAAAAGAGCAATGCCCGATTTTTAGGCCTCCAGCTGGATAGTCACTTGACTTGGAAATGTCACGTAGAGATTGTCTGTAAAAAATTACACCAATACTCATATGCACTCTATAATCTTGCAAAAATGGCAAACGAGTCTATAGTTCTCATATCGTACAAAGCATATGTGACATCTACATTACGTTTTGGAATTATATTTTGGGGAAATTCCACAGAGAGGTTAACTGTGTTCAAAGCTCAAAAGAGATGTGTGCGTTCTGTATTTAAACTTAAACCTACTGACAGCTGTATCCCATATTTTAAAACATTTAAACTGCTAACATTTCCTTGTATGTACATTTTTGAAATAGCAGTATTTGTCAAATCCAACTTTCATATATTTGAAACATTGAAATCTAAACGTCGCAACAGAGAGATATGTACCATTTCACACAGAACTGCATTATTTTCGAAAAGTCTTCTTGGAATGGCACCTAAAATATATAATAAGCTTCCTATTGAAATCAAAGAATTAAATGCAATACTTGATTTCAAAAAAGCTTTATTAAAAATATTATATAATAAGGTATATTACTCTGTTAATGAGTACCTAGAGGACACATTTTAATTTATTAATTCATTCCATTATCGTTATTAGTTCCAGTTTTTTTTTATTATATTACTATTATTATTTTTCTTTTAGTTGAATAGCTGTTAGTAATCACTATATTAAATATTATCAAATTATTGCCTATTGTTTTAAATATTAACAAACTAATGACTACTATATCAATTAATTATTATATTATATAAAGCTCGATTACCACTCACTGACATAATTGTTCTCCCAGATGGTGAAGGGGGAGGTGGGTATATTTTTACAGATTCGTATAGAAGTAACTCTCACGAGTATGGGAAAAATCCCAAACCTCCCCTTTTCCACCCCACTCTCCCCCCTCCCTATCGTATCTCGGAAACTAAGAGTCCCGTGTTTTGTTGTTTTACGGATTCGTATAGAGGAGGCTCGGAAAAGTAAAATCCATTTTTCAAAGTTGCCCCCCTTGCCCCCCTTCTCCCCTCCCCTTTAGGTAGATCTCGGAAGTTGAGAGACTTGGAACATTTTTTTTTTTCAGATTCATATCAAGGGGCCCAGAGTTGGTCAAAATCATTTTTCATAACTCCCCCCTCTCCCCCCCTTCACCCCGCCCCCCATCGTATCTCGGAAATTAAGAAACCTGGGTTTTGTTTTTTTACGGATTCGTATAGAGGAGGCTCGGAAAAGTAAAAACCATTTTCCAAAATTCCTCCCATTCTCTCCCCCTTCTCCCCCCTTTAGGCGGATCTCAGAAGTTAAGATTCGGAACATTATTATTATTTATATTTATTATTTATTATATTATATAAAGCTCGATTACCACTCACTGACATAATTGTTCTCCCAGATGGTGAAGGGGGAGGTGGGTATATTTTTACAGATTCGTATAGAAGTGACTCTCACGAGTATGGGAAAAATCCCAAACCTCCCCTTTTCCACCCCACTCTCCCCCCTCCCTATCGTATCTCGGAAACTAAGAGTCCCGTGTTTTGTTGTTTTACGGATTCGTATAGAGGAGGCTCGGAAAAGTAAAATCCATTTTTCAAAGTTGCCCCCTTGCCCCCCTTCTCCCCCCCCCCTCTAGGTAGATCTCGGAAGTTAAGATACTTGGAACATTTTTTTTTTTCAGATTCATATCAAGGGCCCCAGAGTTGGTCAAAATCATTTTTCAAAACTCCCCCCTCTCCCCCCATCGTAAGAAATACTCCTCAAAAACACGACCCCGCGAGCTGCTTGCAGCTCGCGCAACGCCCAAATACTTTTTACAAGGGTAAGAAATACTCCTCAAAAACACGACCCCGCGAGCTGCTTGCAGCTCGCGCAACGCCCAAATACTAGTTATACTATATAAAGCTCGATTACCACTCACTGACTCACTCACTCACTGACATAATTGTTCTCCCAGATGGTGAAGGGGGAGGTGGGTATATTTTTACAGATTCGTATACAAGTAACTCTCACGAGTATGGGAAAAATCCCAAACCTGCCCTTTTCCACCCCACTCTCCCCCCTCCCTATCGTATCTCGGAAACTAAGAGTCCCGTGTTTTGTTGTTTTACGGATTCGTATAGAGGAGGCTCGGAAAAGTAAAATCCATTTTTCGAAGTTGCCCTCTTGCCCCCCTTCTCCCCCCCCCTCTAGGTAGATCTCGGAAGTTAAGAGACTTGGAACATTTTTTTTTTCAGATTCATATCAAGGGGCCCAGAGTTGGTCAAAATCATTTTTCAAAACTCCCCCCTCTCCCCCCCTTCACCCCTCCCCCCATCGTATCTCGGAAATTAAGAAACCTGGGTTTTGTTTTTTTACGGATTCGTATAGAGGAGGCTCGGAAAAGTAAAATCCATTTTTCAAAGTTGCCCCCCTTCTCCCCTCAAAATTTTACAAGGGTAAGAAATACTCCTCAAAAACACGACCCCGCGAGCTGCTTGCAGCTCGCGCAACGCCCAAATACTAGTTATTACTATAAAATTAGTGACATATTTTTTAAATTATTGATGATTATTTACTAATATATTAATTACTACTAATCTATTGACTATTGACTACTACTATAATGTTGCTAGTCTTTAACTATTGTATGCCTACAGGCGGGTCATAGATGTACTTCATTTCATAAACTGTAACACCATATTTTACCTGTGTACCACAATAAATAACTTGAATTTGAATTTGAATTTGAATTTAAGATTACGCGAGGAACAATATTACCATATAGCCATTTGCCACTACATAACTTTAAAAAGACTACCGCATCGCTCGTTTGAAGCTAGCCCTCTGTTGCAGTATCTACTCTTGCGCCATCCACTCGTACGCATATCGAACACAATTTTTTGCTATTATTACAATTGAAACCTGTTAGTCTAGCAAAGTGTTCGAGAATGTAGTCCGACCTCATTTCACTGACTTGACATAGATCTATTAATATTTACATGTTTTTTTATATGCCATTATCTTTTTTATTACTAATTTAAGTGGCTTGTGGCTGTCAGCGGGATTGTCCGAAAGGGTTACCGCTGGCCCAGAACATAAAGGGCTAAGGAAGGAACACGGGTGGGTTTTAGTCAGTAAGAGTCTGACACTCCCTTCCGCTCCACCCAGAGCGGGAGGAGTCATTTGATGATTTCCCATCCTAAAAAAAAGGGGGCTTATGGCTAACTTATAACAGCCGCACGGGTCGATCGATGAGGTTAAGCTGCACTTGCTGCGGTTGGTCCATGGATGCGTGACCATCTCTACATATCAAGACTCCTCCGTGCCTCGGAAAACACGTTAAACCGTTGGTCCCGGCTGTCATTCGTGGATCTTTGGCAGTCGTTACGGGTCGTCGGAAGCCCGAAAGTCTGACAACCAGTCTTACCAAAGGGTATCTAGCGTCTTACCCAGCAGCTGGGTTGTGTAGGTCAGATAGTCAATCTCATCATGTAACGTACTGGTATAGCTGAATACCAGTACGTTACGCAGCTGGTTAGACCACAGATATAGATAGAAAATGTTCTTAAGTAACTTTTTGGACCTTTGGTATCCTGCCGGTCGATTCTGTAAAAATCTCACCGTGAAAACGTAGGTGAAGTGAGTTTGTTTTTGCTAGGACTTGACACTATTGACAACTCACTCCACGCTCACTTCACCTAAGTTTTCACGGTGAGATTTTTACAGAATAGCACCGCAGCTTATGCGTATGAAGCTTCATTAAAATCGGTTCATTCATTTCGAAAAACAAGGGTTTGAAAGTTTGTATGAAATGCTGTACGGCGTAAACGCTCTTAAATTGCTTGCGTAGGTACTGCTTCATCAAAGCAGACAGTTCAATAGAAATCCGTTACTATTAATAAATACCGTATTGCGATGCTCCAATCCAGTAGAATTTCAAGTGGAGTCCAAATGTAATATAGCTGCCGTCATATTTCACAGTAACATTATTAGTTCGAAGGCAGATGTCTGTAGAAACGCCGGGAGGGTATTAAGGGGCTTACAGGACCTAAACACAAAAATGTGACGTGACGAACAATTTCTCTCTACTCTTGACACTTGGGGGTAGAAACATTTCTTCTCAACAAACGTCAAATAATCTACATCACATTGGACTTGGACAAGAATCTATGTAGGTATATTGATTTTAAAATTTGCTCGCCGTTGTTATGGAAATAATAAATGTCTTTATATTCATAGAAACGTGAGTCTACGAGTCGCCCCGTGCTCGGGCAGAAAATATATCGAGTTGGATAGAGAGAACTTTATCTAGTCTTGGCAGAATAGAGATAAAGTTGGCCAAACTACGCGAGCAGGAAAATTGTTGAATGAAAAAATACTTGAACAGGAAAAATAAAAATAAAATAGATACCTATATTTATCAATGAATCGTAACGCCTAATTGAGGCTTATTCTAAATTTCCGTTGATAGATTGTGTTTTCCTTATCAGATTACAAAATTGTTGTTTTGATAAGTTTTACACCTGCTGATAAAGGCAAGGTGAAAAATTCTGACTCTCCGTCAACTATGGACTTTAGAAAAATTATTTATATAATAATCTACAGGGTTAAGGGGCTTACAGGACCTAAACACAAAAATCGCAAGTTTTAGAAACAATAAAACTATATGATCGACTACAGTAAACAAAATCAGAAAAATATATGATATTCTTCAGGATAATATATGCTAGGTAGATAGTGTGTTGAAAACAAAATACAACTAATTTGATACGATAGAAAAAAAAAACATGAAGATACCTCTAAAAACTTTATTTTTACAATAAAAACCATACTAATATACAATCATTCTGATGTTGTATCAGATTATTTTACAAGCAACATACTAAAATACTAGTGTTTTAATTTTTTAGTCCAAACAATAGATTTTTTCTAATTAAATAATTGCTTCATATTTTTTCATATTGTTGTGTCATCGCGCTTCTCTTTATTTTCTATGCAGTCCGACAGTGACCGCGCTTTAGGTCATGTAAGCCCCTTAAACAAGATGAAATTGAAAACTTGCGCCAAATCGGAATAGCAGGTGCAGTAACTGTTAAATCCTTATCCCTACATAGTACCTACTAGCAGCGAGCACCCCGCGGTTTTACCCGCATAGGTAAGTGTCATCCCGTGGGAATATCGGGAAAAAAACTATCCTATGTCCTTCCCCGGGATGCAATCTATCTCTCTGCTAAATTTTATCGAAATCCGTTCAGTGGTTTAAGCGTGAAAAGGTAACATACAGACAGACAGACAGAGTTACTTTCGAATTTATAATAAGTATTAATATGGATAAAACAAAGTCGCTGAAATGTCTGTATGCGCATAACTTCCAAACACCAAATTGGATAATTCTTTTTTTGTTGTGTTCGGTATTGCCAGGACAAGTTAACAGGACATGGTAAGACTGGTTGTCAGACTTTCGGACTTCTGACTACCCGTAACGACTGTCAAAGATCCACGAATGACAGCCGGGACCAACGGCTTAACGTTTTTTCCGAGGCACGGAGGGGTCACGGTATGTACAGATGGTCACCCATCCACAGACAAACCACGGCAAGCGTAGCTTAACCTGATCCATCGACCTGTGCGGCTGTTATTATTTATCCATGGGCCCCTAAATACATGTATTAATATAATAGTAGCAATTCCAGATGTTTCTTTAACTCGTAAACTACACTACTTTATTATTATTATAGTAAAAATTAAGAAGGGCAGGATGCGACAACTCCCGGAATCCATCAAGAAACAAGAAAAGAGCGGTTTCTAAATATATTCCCATTTCCTGCCTGACTTATTACGAAATGTCCTAAAACGGCTTGACGAGATAATTATGTCGGCTCTGGCTGCTTCTGAACTTAAAGGGTCCTTCAAACAGACGCCACATGCGATAAAATCGCGCGCGACACAAAGGCACCGCAAGTCGCGCAACGTGCCTTTGTGTCGCGCGCGATTCGCGTCGCGCGTCGCGCCTGTTTGTAGGAGCCTTAACTCTTATTTTACGTACCGATTAAGATAATATTTACATAATATATAAGAGGCTGTCCATTAATCACGTGTGGCTCGAAAGGGGGGAGGGGTCCATAAAATATCACGAAATATCACACGGGGGAGGGGGGTGTAGTAATATATCTCGTGTATTTATTTTTTCAAAAAAACCTGCAACCTTTTTCTACCTCTACACATTATTATTGTAGTCTTTAATTTTCTATATCAAATTAGATGATACTTATACCTGTATTTTGTAAATATAATATAAAAAAATTAAGATTCTTTCTAGGTACTATAAAATACACGTGACATAGGGAAGGGGGGTAGTCTTAAACCTCACCAAGGCGGAGGGGGGGTTAAAAAATGCCAAAAAAAAAAAACAACATCTGTGACAATCGTTACGGGTAGTCTGAAACCCGAAAATCGGACAATCTTACCAAGGGATATCGTGACTGGGTTGTGAAGGTCAGATAGGCATTCGCTCCATGTAAAATACTGGTCCAGCTGCATCCGGTTAGACTGGAAGCCAACCTCAACATAGTTGGGTAAAGGCTAGGCCACCAAACCTTTTTTATTTTACTGGGCCTTTTTGGCGCAGCCGTGAGGCACACTTTCCTGCTAATTTCTTACATCGGACTTTGCACTTTTTATTTTTATCTTTTTTTTATGCTGATGTACGACTATTATCTAACTATCTGGTGTATTCAAATTCAAATTCTTTATTTCAGACATGAGTCCATAGTGTTAGTAGCAACAAAATATATAGTATAGTGTGTGTCGTATTATGTGTATTTTATAGTCTGTGCTAAATAAATGTATTTTCTTTCTTTCTTTCTTTCTTTCTTTCTATTTTATGTTTAGACATCAATACCAATCAGGCTATCCTCGGGATGTACTCGGTTTTAAGTCCGATATGTCAGTGAGTGATGGCAAAGTATTTTATTTGTGTTTTGTTTTCACTTCTGTCGGTACTCCCGGAGTACCACTGTTTTTTTGCTTGATTATAGAGGTCATTGTATTTATTGGTATATTTGCGTAGCTAGCTGACATTGTCTCGTAATGTTATTTACTTTGCATATCTACTTTTGTATAGAAGCAAGTTTTTCTAACTGATCAGACAGCTGTGCTGGAGAGTTTTTTGCGCCACTTCTTCTCCCCAGCGAAAGCACTAGGAAGTGGTGAAGGGCGGGCGTTTTGGGGGACTGTCTTTTGTAATTTTGACGTTCAAAAAGTGCTAATTCTCAGTCTAATTTGAATAAATGACTTTAGATTTTGATTTTTGATACTATACAACTTTGCCTACCCGTCGTGAAATACAGGCATCATGTTAAGTTACACAGGCCGATTAAATTTTTACCCAGAAACCAGACTATACTTTTCCAAAGGATTTTGACGCGCTGAATTCGAATAAAATCTCAAAATTGCTCTATCACGTCAGGGTTTCGAGATATTCTAACCTAAAAGTGCAAAAAATACCGTTTTTTCTCATTTTTGAGGTTATGTAGCACGGCCGATCCTATTTTCCATTCATCCTATCATCCATTTGCCAGATTCGAATTCAGCGCGTCAAAATCCTTCGGAAAAGTATAGTCTGGTTTCTGGGAAAGAGTGTTCGTCAAATTTTGTCGGCCTGTGTTGTGACTCTTATGCTTGAACACCGTTTTATAAAACGGGACTACATTAGCTTTGACTAAACTATGCTAATACTAATAAAGACCCACGATTAAATCAATAAAAATGAATGCATTTATTTAACCGATAAAACACCAATCCAATCATAAATCGAATGTTATTTCGAATTTGGAATATCAAAAGCCGTTGGAGTGTTGCCAGCATATAAAATGACCGCAATCATAGATTTAGGATAGTGTTATTAAAGTTATGATTGTCACCGAGCCGTCTGTCAAGCTTTACGACTTACAATTTCGTATAATCAGGCACAGGCCTCCTCTCTGTGAGAGAGAGTGAGCAGTACACTGTAGCGCCATCTACATCGCCACATACGAACTACGCATCATACTAACGTCACGGAAAAATCCTACATCGCGCAAGCAAAATTTACTGCGCAACTAGCATTATACAACGTGTTTTTTTTGATATCCCATAACTCTATGGGGTCATTGTACTAATCATTATGAACAACTTTTACTAAGGGACCAAACCTGAAATCGCGAAAAAAAAAACAGCTGTTCCCTACATTTATGTTCGCATAACTCGTCAAAATGTAGGGAATGGTTGATTTTTTTTTCGCGATTTCAGGTTTGGTTCCTTAGTAAAAGTTGTTCATAATGATTAGTACAATGACCCCATAGAGTTATGGGATATCAAAAAAAACACGTTGTATTACAACGTTCCGACATCAATCGTCGGCCCACGAGATATGACACCCGTCTGGTCGGAGGATCCAAAGATAAAATACTAAAAAGTAAGATAAAGATACCTATCACGTCTGCAGAATTTCGATAGCTAATTTAATTGGACCCTGTATAATAATAATGTTTATGAGGAAAACTTCTGTGCGCATGTGAATCCACTCTCTAAATAAACAACTTAATGACTGCGCAAACATGATATTCTTGTTTACACTCCCACCATTCATCGCTGGTTGATTCAAACTCCTTTTAATTTTCTTTCAATGTCAACCATCTTGTTTTTTACCCAATGACGTCAGAAGCACTTCCTCTTGATAATCACATGTCGAGTGATTTGCGTTGGATTAAATTAAATTTATGTTTACATTTTTGCGAGATAATAAATTTGCATGTTTTTCATTATTGGATAGCCTACTAACTCATATTTTTATCTCTCATTGGCGAATGAGAGTTAAACCGAAAAAAGTGTAACATTTTTGACCTGCACGACACTTTTGCTATAGTATGTGTGTTTGCAAGCGTTTGTCTATACAATGTGGAACTGAATGAGGGTTTTCGTGAAAATTTACGACACCAGTTGGCACCACTGTGACAAGAGGTCTTCCAATATAAAATATATGATGACGTTTATCATTCGATTCATTCATTCGTTCATCATTCAGTCATGACTAAAGAAAATATTATAGGCTCTTTGACAGATGCCTCGACCTGACGTGTCAGTGCTGCCACCTAGCGAACGTCATTTCAGAAAACCCTCATTAATGCACATTATGAAAGTATTTTGTTCAGAATCGTTTACTGAATCGATTTCTATGATTTTTAATCATCATCTTCTCCCTAGCCTTTTCCCAACTATGTTGGGTCGGCTTCCAGTCTAACCGGATGCAGCTGAATACCAGTATTTTACATGAAGCGACTGCCTATATGATCTCTACAACCAAGCTACTAGGTTATATACGATACTCTTGGTAAGACTGGTTGTCAGATTTTCGAGCTTCGGATGACTGCAAAACATCTACGAATGACAGCAGAGACCAACGGCTTAACGTGATTTCCAGGGCAAGGATGGATCTTGAATAGTCCTGATCTGTAAAAATGGTTATCAATCCACGTACCAACCGCGTCAAGCGTAGCATAATCTGGGCCGTAATTCTCTATGACACACTCGGCTGTATGGGCTCAGTTCCCCTTGCCTGT
The DNA here is from genome assembly GCA_927399505.1 of Luperina testacea. Lineage (NCBI taxonomy): Eukaryota > Metazoa > Arthropoda > Insecta > Lepidoptera > Noctuidae > Luperina > Luperina testacea. The sequence goes on along the minus strand of OV656785.1, from coordinate 6,815,474 downwards.
CCCAGAAAGGGACGAAATGAACCAAAAAAAAAATCTCTATGACACAATTAACGAAACCGCGTGAAATCAACACTAGATTGGCGGGATTAGCTAAGGAATCGTTAGGTGGTCATAGTGAATCGATCCATCACACGTGCGGCTGTTATTATTTTGCCACAGGCCCTTCTATAATAAAACCTAGATATAAAAACATATTGTAACAAACAAAAAAAACTCCATCGAAAGTACCAGGAGCGCATACCCCGCCAAGAGTTTCAATTCGATAACCGAACCGCAGACGAAGTTTTTAAAAAAAAGAGCAATATCATAAGCAGGTGTGCGTGAAACAGTATTTAAAACCGGACGCCGCCGCCGCGCCGGACGCGCCGTCTTTCCGTTAGATCAGTTGTTATTAGTAGCCTAGTGATGTGCGTAATTTATCGATACTTTTCGGTTTAATTTTAGGGAAATAGTTGTTAAAATATCATTGGTTGTTTCCGATTGATATCTATAATTTGAACATTATAATGTGTTACGAAATTATAAGTAAATATACCTATGTTCTGAAACCTAAAACTTGCCTATTACGGTGGAGTTGTAGGTAAAACTTTTATTTATTTATTTATTTATTTATTTATTAGGGACAAAAAACAGTTACATGATACAAAATACAGAAAAATACTAAAATAAGAATAACAAACATGTAACCCACACCATTGTCCACGTTTTAACTAAAGGTTAGGAGTGCTAAAGACATACAAAAGAAAGAGAAAAGTAAAACAGTAGTCGCTGCCACAATAATAATGCTGTGTGTGCTTAATCTAACTTAAAATACTCGTTAGACAAAATATCTAGAGCCATTTTCTTAAATGATTGCTTAGATAGACAAAATATATCCAGTTCCATAAAACGCGTGTTGTAAGAATCAACAAGGCGACGAAGAGGTGCACGTTCCCCAGCATTAGTCCTGCATGTGTCTTTATGGAAAAGTTGAGGGACGCGCACCCCCCTTCGAATAACACTTCTGGGTACCTTGTAACACAATAATTTGTCTGTTAGGTCAATACAATCAAAAAACTTTCTTCAAATTGAGCAGTTTATCAATAATTATCGACTGAGCGGCCAGGAATAGCACAGTTTTCTTCATGAAACTTTGCTGTGACACAAATTGATGGCGTATTTTCAGTAAATTGTAGCTACTTATTTTTATTACCAAAAACGCCATTGACATCTCCAATTTATTTTGTTCACTTTTTTGTACGTTTTTTTGTACGTAATTCTACTTACCATGAATACAGAAGTGTCAAAATAAAGATCGGAGGCGCCTTTATAGTAAAACTAACTTGTTCTAGCGGTCGGACAGGCTGGATCGGATCATACAAACTACTTCCTAGAGTTACAAACTTATGAATATGTTCCTACACGTCTTCAAAAGTGTATATCATCATTGCCAGTGTGTCTGTCAGTAAGCCACGGAACTGCTGTATTTAGATTGATGCGATACTCCGCGTGTCGCAGCCACGCGTTTAGGAGTGCGTAGTAAATGATGACTGGTATAAATAGATTCCAAAAGTATAAAATAAATAAAAAATACAAGAGTATTGACATGTCTCGCGTGTGTACGTTGAATTTATGACATGTGTTCATGAAACCTTTGCATATAAAAAGCAGCATTATTTGAACGGTAATGCTAAAAAATAGAGCAGTGGCAGCGGAAACTTACGAGTGGTAGGTCGTAAGTTCGAACCCAGTCAGACGCGCTTTACTTTGTGAAATTTATTTCATCACCACTTCTCGGAAAACGGTGAAGGAAAACATCGTGTGGAAACCGGGCATGTCCTAGAACCAAAAAAATCGAAGACATGTGACATCTACCAACCCGCACTGGGCCCGCGTGGTGGATTACGGCCCACTCCCTCTCACTGAGAAGAGGCTGTGTCCCAGCAGTGGGAACATTGGGGTGGTACATGAGGGTGACATTAAATGTCTTGATCACAGCCTTCTTTAAATTTAACTATTTACACTAGATAAATTAAATGACTAACTTACTATACAAATAAATACAAAAACAAAGGACACTTAAAATCAATAAAAAAAAATTATTAATTAATTATGAAACAAAAAATAAACGGGCTTAAATGTGCATACACATGAGTGACAAGTGTTGACGACAGAGGTCGTCGGTGACAACGTGTAGTTCGTGTATTTGAGTATGGTGCTTAAATCGAGCGACATGTTGTCGCGACCGCATTGACGGATGTCGCCGACACGCGTCGCCGGTTACAGTTAGTTGCCTTTGTCGTCGCTCGTGTGTATAAGCACTTATATTCTCTCGTCCCTCTGCATTTCAAACAATTACAACATGATTGTGGCACGCCAACATGATTGTGGCACGCTGACGCGACTATTTAGCCACGAGCCCCTCCTTAAAGGTCGAATTGCAGGTAAAATATACACGAAAGAGGTGACAAAGCGGCAACAAATTAATCTTCTCATGTCTAATGGCGTTCTCCGTCCGTATACAAAATTTCAACGAAATAAATCCAATAGTTTCGTCACTATAGCTAATCAAAGACCGGCAAAACATATAGTCGGCCCATCACTAATATCATAACAACCATTAAAGCCTACTCGCAGCATAATTTTTCGCGCACGCCTAGGCGGACGGAGAGTAATGGGTAGCTCACCGTCCGATCAGGACCAGGCCCATGCCGGATGGCGCGTACGTGTTTCATGTGCGCCTCAAAGAGATGTTAGCATCAGAGAAGGGGCCCGCTAGGGCCGAAGCCTGCCGGGCCAGCGGGATTATTCGAAAGGGTTACCGCTGGCCCGGAACACAAAGGGCTAAGTAAGGAACAGGAACACGGGTGGGTTGTAGTCAGTAAGAGTCTGAAACTCCCTTCCACTCCACCCAGAGCGGGAGGGGTCATTTGATGATTACCCCTCCTGAAAGAGAGAAAAAAAAGCATATTTTTTTGCAATTTATTGTGTTATTTTTAACGTTACAGCACTCTGATTCTTTTCACTTTATAAATAGTCATTTAGAATCGAAAAATATGTGATCTTATATCTATCAATCCCTACACACTTCGAACCGTAAATATCGAAACTTTACTACAACACTACCTCGACCCAACATCGAGATTAATTCACCGTAACAACTATCGATAAGAGTCTAGTCTAGTAGTAGTCTAGTCAACTATCGGTAAATTATCATAAATCACCGCTTCACGTCTCTACGGCGGACTTTCTCTAAATATATTCGTCTGCCTTTGTATAAACACGTGGATCTTGTGAATATTTATACATTTAATTGAGGCACTGACCTTTACTTTTGCAGCGCTTGACTAGAAACGTAAACATGGATGGATAAAACAACGAATTTCGTAGTAAAACGATTTTCTTTTTTCAACACCTGTATTTTAGTTTTTGTTAAAAAACACTCCGATTTATATAATGAATTATTAACATTAAATTCTCTGCTGTGTGAATTACGAATTCACAATACCTAAAAAAATATAATCAAATCAACAAAACTATTTTTTTTGTTTGTATCTTTTGTCACAAAAACACGTGCGTTTGTGTGACAAGTAAACCTATATTTCTTTCTATCTAAAACTGTTGTCATTTTTGTATATGTATGTAAACCGTTAAAATGCCATATCAATAAATAAAGAAGGTATTCATATTCAATAAATTAAAACAAAATATTATTTGGAAAACATTACTTGCAATTTTTCTTTGTTACGGAAAACCGTAAAATTAGTCATTCAAAAGCAACGCTACCCTCTAGGTATCGATATGCGTCTAACAATAAATTACTATCACATCTCTCTACACAGACTACTTTCCTTGCGCGCTTTTTCATTGTGGTTATATTTAGCCAAGACAATGACCTTTGCTTTTATGGATGCAAGCGTCTGTTTTTGTTCTAAATGTACTGCTTTTATTAGGGTTTCGTGGGTAAGCAATAACAGCCGTTACAGTTAAGCAACGCGTGCCGAGGTCAGTCCGTGAATGGGTAACCATCCATGACATACCGAGACCCCTCCATACTACATACATTCATAGGTCCCAGCCGTCAACATTTGTAGATCTTTAACAGTCGTTGCGGGTAACACAGACCAGCAAAATTTTTACCCAGAAACCAGACTATACTTTTCCGAAGGATTTTGACGCGCTTTTCGCTGAGATATCGCATTTTGAAATTTTCGTGTACCTACATGGATTGTTCTACGTTTGAGAATTCATACACACAGTTTATTGGAAAATTTCAAAATGCGATTTCTCAGCGAAAAAATAAGATATTTGAGTAAACTCAACGTCATTTTAAAGAGGAAAACTAGTCCTTTGAGATGCTATTAATAATTTTTATAAAAGAAAATAGGATCGGCCGTGCTACATAACCTCAAAAATGAGAAAAAACGGTATTTTTTGCACTTTTAGGTCAGGATATCTCGAAACCCTGACGTGATAGAGCAATTTCTCAGCCAGATTCGAATTCAGCGCGTCAAAATCCTTCGGAAAAGTATAGTCTGGTTTCTGGGAAAGAGTGTTCGTCAAATTTTGTCGACCAGAAGCACGAAAGTCTAACAACCAGACCAGATGGGGTATCGTGTTACCCAGTAACTGGGTTGTAGAGGTCAGATAGGCAGTCGCTCCATGTAAAATACTGGTATTCAGCTGCATCCGGTTAGATTGGAAGCCGACCTCAACATAGTTAGGAAAAGGCGAGGCAGATGATTATGTTCTTATTTTATTAACGCCTGCCAAACAAAAATAAAGTACACCTACATAACATATAAAAGGGTATTTATAATTAATTACTCATTTAATCTTTAAAAATACAGTTTTCGTTACTTTCCGCAACATTCAACAAACATTTGTATTTCTTGAGATAGTTATAGCCTCTTTGCAATCAAACTTTAAATTGAAATATTTGATCAGCTCATTTTTAATTAAGTTTAGCGAAAGCCGAAAGCTTTGTTCTTTTCGTCTCTTCACTTTTATCATAATGGTAATGAAGTCAGTAACAGTCAGAGTTACGTAAATTGAGTATTTTAGCATACTTTTAGCATGTGATGCATGAAGAAGTCTCCTCGTGTAGCGCAGTGTGTTCCGCCAGTTACTCAACTGAACGCTCGCGCTCGCCGCATCCTGGACAGTCACACCCAACACCTTATTTGACTGGTCAATTCTTCCCTTGCGGTGGTAGGACTAACGCCCGCCTGGTTTGCGACTACCCTCCCACCAGAGTCAAGCAGCCTGCTGTGTTTCGTCGATGCGTGGGAGTTCCTTCTTCTGGGCACGCTCGTTCCATCATAGACCTCATCCATCGCTTTCCATCAGGCGTGATCGAGGTCAAGAGCAGGCCCATTCAGCAATAAAAAAAAATACTTTATTGGTGTCATCCTAACTATTAATAATATTATAAATGCGAAACTAAGTTTGTTTGTATGTTTGTTAAGCTTTCACGCTAAAACGGCTGAACTGATTTGAATGAAATTTGGCGCACTGATAGACCATGACCTAGGTAAAGACATAGGTTACTTTTCATCCTGGTACGCAGACGAAGTCGCGGGCAGCAGCTAGTCTATAATATAAAAATGAATCGCAAAATGTGTTGGTAAGCGCATAACTCAACAACGCCTGGACCAAATTGGCCAATTCTTTTTTTTAAATGTTCGTTGAAGTCCAAGGATGGGTTTTACGGCGAGAAAAAATTTAAAAATTGCCTGGATAAGTCTAAAAACAACACTAGGATACTTTTTTTTTGGTAAGATTAGGGTAGGCTTAGGGTAGGAGTAGGTTAGGAGTAGGGTAGGAGTAGTGTAGGAGTAGGGTAGGAGTAGGGTAGGAGTAGGGTAGGAGTAGTGTAGGAGTAGGGTAGGAGTAGTGTAGGAGTAGGTAGGAGTAGGTTAGGAGTAGGGTAGGAGTAGTGTAGGAGTAGGTTAGGAGTAGGGTAGGAGTAGTAGATTATAAAGTACACCTACACGAAAAAAGGACAATACTCTAAATTAGAGTACGGGCGGTGGTAACCCTAATACGCCTTACTGTGCGAAAAAAAAACTGAGCGTTTTACGGTTTGGGCAGCGCCTTAATTTACACTAGCATAAAGTGGATGTTCATTTAAATGGTACCGACAAACGTCAATTGGAAACAAGGTTTCGAACAGACTTTAATATCCAGTTATACGTTACTGAACGGTTGCCAATACCAATCGACCTTGCTGAGTTTTGTTTACTCCATTCTTCCGTTCGAATCTTCTTTATGTAATATCATAAAGATAGAATTAAAACGTAACATCACGCCTGTATTTTCAAAGGGTAAGCAGAGGTGTACACCCCCATATATGTATACTCATATACTCTATACTAATATCGTATTGAAGCTGAAGAGTTTGTTGGTTTGTTTTAACGCGCTTATCTCTGGAACTTTCGGTCAGATTTGGAGAAATCTTTTAGCATTTGATAGCCTAAGTCTTGAGGAAGGTTATAGGCTATTTAACATCACGCTAGAATTCGTAGGAGCCGAGCAAAAGGAAAAAAGTCAGAAAGAACACTAAGCGTAAACGCGGTAATAGCGCGAGCAGGCGATGTGTTGACGGAATAGGTCGAGGAACAAGAAATTTCACGTACAGATATTCTATTTCACGAAGTCCGTTCGGCTTTGATTGTAGTAGTGACGTATCCCGACAAGCGCGCTCCCTCAGCGGCTGCCCCTTGCTGCCGTCGCATGAGGCTATTTCCGCGAATGTGTACCGTTTTACTTCACCCATTGTTGAGTCTCTGTTGATCACAATGTGCATGTGCACGCTTGACAGCATTCATAGCCAAACGGACTTCGTGACATAGAACATCTGTAGACGAAGTCGCGGGCAGAAGCTGGTCGCCATTTATGTTTAAGGCGAAAGCGCCAGGGTAGCCCGCGAAATTCAATTTTTTTTAGGTTTTTTGGAATTTGCTGGTTAGTATTAAGTTGTACGTTGATTAATATGTGAATCGCGGCCGTAAGAAATATGTGTTTACAGAATTATAATCATTAAAGTCATCAACACAACTCTCTAAGACCACGTAAGTCCAAAGAATAACTGTTTCATGAAATCATCATTCTTTGGACTTACGTGGTCTTAGAGAGTTGTGTTGATGACTTTAATGATTATAATTCTGTAAACACATATTTCTTACGTCCGCGATTCATATATTAATCAACATACAACTTAATACTGACCAGTAAATTGCAAAAAACGTAAGAAAATTTGAATTTCGCGGGCTACCTTAGCGCTTCCCCCTTAAGGTGTATAGATGGCTCACTGACCTTGTGCATGTGGGCGGAGCTAAGCGTCCTACGTAAAACGCGTGCGGTGGCGCGCTACACTAAAACGAAATTCAAAGAATATGCAGAAGCGCAGACATGCCGCCACGTAGGTCGCCATTTTTGCCTACGATTCCAGAAGGGAATGGCGGATGCAAGACTGATATATTTTGTACTAGCTGTTACCCGCGACTTCGTCCGCGTGGAATTTAAGATAAAAGTTATTGTTGAGTTCGCAGAGTTTACGATAACTTATTAATTCTGTATTCCGCGTAAAGAAATACCTATGCATGTTTAATGAAATTCTTCTAATATTTCTCCATTTAGTTCTTTTTGATCGTTTTTGCATTTTTAGTTTAATTATTATTTATATTTAGTTTTTCGTATTAGCCTTTTTATATACAATATTTGGTGTACAATTTTCTTGGGCTAAAACAAAAACACTATATTATTATATTATTTATTCAATCAATTTCTATGGAGATTAAGGAATCTTCACGTATAGGATCCACTTATAAACATAACTATACTCCGTTTCTTTATTATGATTTGTTTACATTTGGAAGTACCTAATTAAACGGAGTATAATACAACCTCCTTATTTGAATCGGATATTATTCAATAGGTATTTCATTTCATTGGTTTTAATTTTTTTTCGTAAGAACCTATTTTCTTTTTTTTTCTAAAATAAAAGTAGCCTAAGTTACTCCTTATTCACCTATCTGCTAGTGAAAGTCCCGTCTTAATCGGTCCAGCCGTTTCAGAGATTAGCGGGAACAAACAGACAGACAGACGGACAGACAGACAAAAATTGTAAAAAAAAATATTTTGGTATATTACAAAAACAGTCAGAAGTCGACTAGCAATCTCACAAAACTATGGCATAGCAATATTAGTACTAATGTAATGACCTTCTTCTATAAGAACGTTTGACAACACTACAAATTGGCCACATGATTGTTATTACAAATTTCAATAAGGTTCGTAAGCGTTACGGTGGCCAAAGTGGCTAACACTGTACCTCGCATGGCGAACGTTCGGGTTCGAGTCTCACATCAAACATGAAAAATATTTTTTAAGTATTACACGTGAAATAAGAATGCCGAGTTGCTAACCAATAATTATGTTAAATATTCCACAAATAAACGAAGATTCTTTTGTTTTACAATTATTATTTTCAATCTTAGTTGGAAGTAAAAATACTTGCATAGGAAATTGACCCGTTACCTTCTATGAATAAGGAGCACAATCGCGTTTACAATTAATATTTTCACAAACCATTAAAGTAAAAATACTTTCATACGAAATTGTTCCGTAGACTCTAATTGATAAGGAGAATGATCGCATTTGCGAAAACTGACGCGTTGGGTACCTATGTAGTTTTTGAGCGAGTAGCCGTATAAAATACTTTGAAGTCTTGCAATTATTTCGAGTCGGTACCTAGTGTAGGTACGTACTTTGGTATCTGTTTGTTGATGAAAGCTGTTTATTATATTTTATTTTTTGATTAGTTTTTTCTAAGTTATGTTGTTGATGTAAATGTTTGTACTACTTATCAGTATATAAAAAATGGTCAACAAGAAAATAAACGGAAGGCAATAAAGAGATCTTATTCGACGAAACAAATACCTACTTTTTTGTACACACCATATTTTGTTTGTACAGATTATGACGCGTAATTTCGACATACATTACAACAGCTCGATTGGTCTAGTGGTCTCGTGCGTCACGTCACTATAGTTTAGTCAGGCCTCCGTCACTCCATGTACTTGCGTGCTATAATTACCTACCGCCCGGCCGAGCGGTCTCGGGCCGTTTGCGGACCATATTCAGTGCGGTTTTCGCAAGCGAAGCGCACGCACGTTATTCAATTTTAATCATTGCATTCGTTTGTACGGGTACCTACAATGCCGTCTGGTGCCTTATGTGCAGTAGATGGGTGCAAATCAAGTAAAAGAAGGGATAAACACCTAATATTTTTCCATTTATCTGTCAATGAAGAAAGTTAAGTTATAGATTATTACCATTTTTTGTCGTTTCAAAATTATTACAGTCAGCACCAATTTATTAAAAACATATTTTACCTTTATACGATACAATTTTAAACTACCGAACATATTCACAGTTCTCAATAAAATAGACACAAATAGTTATGTTAATTTAATTTTATCGAAGAGGCAGCCCTGCGATTGCTGTGGGATCGCGCGGTGCGAAGCAATCACAACTGTACGCTTGAGCATTTAGGCACATTTTAGCATGCAGCGGTTGCTGACGCGACGGAGTAGGCTATTATAGCAATAGGTATTGGAAATTTTCTACTGAGTGAAGTATCTGTTACGTAGTAACTATTTAGTAATCTGTGGTTTAGTCACTAACGCCCGGCTTCAAATCCTCCAAAATTTCCATATTTGTTTTTTTTTATTTTCTTATTTGATATGTTTTTTTAATTATTATTTTACTTTTTGCCGATTTTCTTGTTTGAAAATTTTCAGACTATATTATTATTGCTTACACTCTTTTGTAAAACACTGTAGGTATATAATTTTTTCCGAATCAAGCTTGGTGGACGTTTTATTTTATTTTTATTATATTACTCTAGATTCTGAAGAAAAATAACTATAGGAATAAAAATGATTGTTTTTATTAAAATAACAATTACTTATTGAATTATTTTAAAAATAAGAAAATAAAAATATGCGCATTATAATTAAAAAATAACAAAACAAAAGATAAGTACATTATAATTAAAAAATAACAAAACTAAAGATTATGCCGTCTACTGAGATTCGAACCTGGTGATTACGCAGTGAGAATCCGGACAGTAGAGCGCGGAGGCAATCGTGTATCTTATTCGATTCGCGAAATTACGCTTCTAAATATAATGGAAGTCGCTCATCGACGAAATCCGCGCGGTGCACCCCGCCGATGGCGGGGACTATTCGTATCCCACTTCATCTGCTTCACCCCCTCAAATTCATAAAAGTCGTCTATTCACCGCCATGTAAAGAAATACCTATGCTAATTTTATTGAAATTCTTCTAATATTTCTCCATTTAGTTCTTTTTGATCGTTTTTGCATTTTAGTTTAATTATTATTTATTTTTAGTTTTTCGTATTAGCATTTTTATATACAATATTTGGTGAACGATTTCCTTGGGCTAAAACAAAAACACTATATTATTTTATTATTTATCCAATCAATTTCATTGGAAATTAAGGAATCTTCACGTTCCACTTATAAAAAATAAAAAAAACTATAAGTACTCCGTTTCTTTATTATATGATTTATTTACATTTGGTTAAGTACCTAAATAAACGTAGTATACAACCTCCCTATTTGAATCGGATATTATTCAATATTTCATTTCATAGGTTTTAATTTTTTTTCGTGGGAACCTATTTTCTTTTTTTTTTCTAAAATAAAAGTAGCCCAAGTTACTCCTTATTCACCTATCTGCTAGTGAAAGTCCCAGTCACAGAAATAAATCCGCACAAGAATATGAGAAGGTAGTAATCAATAAACTCAGTAATGCAAATACCTACTCGTAGATTGACAACTAAGAATGCTCATTTTTTATAAATTAAGGTATTTGAAAACATTTTTTTTTATTGTGAGTAATTATGTAGTTATTTTCTAAACAGTCAAAATAAAATGGCCTGAAGCGGTTGTTTTAATATTACAAACAGACACTCCAATTTTATTTATTAGATAAAGTTTTAAAGATTTTTATTTATAAGATTAAGTATAGATAGATAGATACTTATTAGTCCATTCAACGAATAAACCAAAAAGAGGTGTAGAGTGCGTGAGCTGGGCCCTGAGCGATTTCTTCAGAAAGTTGCTCAGAGTGCTTAGGGAGTAAACATACTAAAAGTCCCCGCGTCTAGGAGGTGAGCCGGAGTGGGGGGTATAAAAATTCCCACTTTTGAGTTTTTCGCTAATATCTATAAAACGGTGCGTCGTCGTAGAGAAAACGTATTTTTCTTGACTTGCTTTGCTTTGGCATTTTTATTTATTTACAAATTATCTTATACATACATATTTACAAAATAAACAATATAAAAAAAAAACAGTATTTAGAAATGGCACCACTAATAAAGCGTCCATGCGGACATTCAATAGAAATGGGCCCTCTGCAGCGAGCTAATCTATAAACGCATACTGATACAATTCGTTCATAAATATTTGCACTAACACAGCCAAACGCGCGTAGTCGATCGATAGCCGGGCGGAGCAGCGAGCGACACAGCCACCCCGTCTCAGTGCTAACGCACGACTGCCGCCCGCGCCCGCGCAGAGCACCTCTGAACCTATATCTCAAAATGGGGCATTGTCTTTGCAACTGTTGATTGATTTAAAAACGCTATTTCAAATATGTAGTACCTCTAACCACCAATTTTTCAGTGTAAAAATATTTCCAAACATCAAAGCCGTTTAGAAGTTATAAGCAAATGTTAGCGAAAATAGCGTTTTGGTAAATATTTTTTTAAGGCAAAAGTATTAGCCTTATGAAAAAACCCTGTTTCAAAAATGCTGTACATGAATCTATAGCAAACATATATTTTTTACAGACCTTCTAACCAAACCGTTAATGAGTTATAAGCTTCATAAAGTGACCGAGTTACGGTACTAAACGAGAGTAAGGCCCTTAAGGCGCTACCTTGAAAATAAATCGTAGCAAGCAACTGGTCTACTAAGCGTGCGAAAGTGATGCAATTACTATTGAAACGCAAAAGAAGAGAGATGGCTATAATGTGCGTGCACTCGGATTAAAACGACGTATGTGCCAAAACGAGTTTACTCCTTTTTTAACAAAATAAATTAATTAAATTTAAAACTACTTTGAGTAAACTTTGATGTGACAATTCTCTATGTTTTAAAGTAAGTTCCATTGAATAACTCTTAAGTATTACGCCGTGAGGTCAAAAAAAGTAAAAAAAATAGATATAACTTTGCAATTTTTTGTATCGAGAAAAATTCATTGAATCGTGTATTCCTTTTACAGGTTACTAGACCAAAGAATCAAAAAACATGTACCAAAATGTTAAATCCCTATTCCACAAACTTAACAAGTTACACGAAATAGAAAAACCACATTTTTTTCAATATATCACGTGGCGTGTGTGTTGGATAATTTGTTCACTTCAAAATGGTTGAGCTGAATGGTTCTGATTCATACGTCATGTTCGTGAACGGGCGCCGTCAGTAGGGAATGTGAATCATCTCTTAGATGCCACCGCTTATTTTAATTTCTGAACAGTTTTTCTGTTTTTATCTTTTTTATAACGGACCCTTTTAAGTGCACGTTTTTCCACATGTTTCTCACATTTATTTCAACAAGAATGGTGTAACCAATATTTTGTAATTTATGATTTAAAAGTGTCCGTGGAGTTTCTTGTCCGTTCTTCTCCATAGGTACCTACTACGCTTTGGAATGGGCAACTCGCTTCATCTTTCTGCCTGACCGACCCCTTGACAACTCAAAAGTGCCTATAATTGGTTTATTTGAAACCAAATGCTTTGAGTTTGAGTTTGAAACCCATACTAATATTATAAATGCGAAAGTGTGTCTGTCTGTTACCTCTTCACGCTTAAACCGCTGAACCGATTTAGATGAAATTTGGTACAGAGATAGTTTGAGTCCCGGGAAAGGACATAGGATACTTTTTATTCCGATACTGTAATAGGTTTACAATATTATGAATGCGAAAGTGTGTCTGTCTGTTACCTCTTCACGCTTAAACCGCTGAACCGATTTAGATGAAATTTGGTATAGAGATAGTTTGAGTCCCGGGAAAGGACATAGGATAGTTTTTATCCCGATATTCCCACGGGATCGACACTTATGCGGGTGAAACCGCGGGTCGCTGCTAGTTTGAAATACAGTTCCCGGCAATAAATATTGCACATCGACCTTTGGAAAGAGACAATCGGCTAATTTCGGCTTCGTAGAGCGTTATCTCTGTCGCACGAAATACAAACAGTCCGGTATCTATTAGGAGCTGTTAAAACAATTATGATTTGCTTCTTTTGATAATTATTTTTATTCTTTGTATGAAATACAAAAAAAGGTAAAGGTCGATGTGCAATATTTATCGCCGGGTACTGTAAATGCTTTGTGTTTGATCGTCTCGTGCAGCTGTAACCATTTAGCCACGAGCCCCTCCTCGCGAAGTCAATATCATTCACCTTAACCCAATTTATTTTTTATTTTATTTTTTTTATTCGAAATGGGTTTGCTCTTGACTCTAATCTAGGTCAGAGATGACACAGATAAAGTCTACGATGGAGTGAGCTTACCCAGAAGAAGCCTGTTAAGCCATTTCAGCTCGGCGCAACATTTCTTTTTTGATGTGAAACATCTATAGCCGCACGTAAAACAAATTTCTGGCGTGGCGACGCATGCCGTGGCGACGCGTCGCCACGCTATATGATGGTGTATATATACAGTCACAGTCTTGTGTACTGTGTGGCGACGCGTCGCCATGCGCAATCGACTGCGATTCTCTTCCCACTCAATCCGGCGTTAAGCTATCTCTCTCTCGCCACACAGTTTTTATATTTAATGAAAATAAATGTTTATTAAATAAACAGTCATCATTTTCTGGAAAAAATCGTAATATTTTTGTGGAGTAGAGGAGTGGACTGTAAGTTAAACTGGTTTTAGAATGAGAATTAGGTAGTTCTGTTCGAACGGAGTTCGCCGTTCACCCAATCCAGGAACAAATTAACAGAGAAAAATCTGAGTACGACTCACCTTTCTTTGCTTCGGCACTGCTTCACAGCTGATCCGAATGGTCTTTTGAGTAGACCGTTGACCACGGAGACTGGCACGAATACACCACACGGTAGTGCACAATTTGTCCTTGTATATCAATTTTCACTCACGGAGTCAAAAATTAGATAGTTCATCGGGTTAGCGGCGACGACCGACTACACGGCGCCGCGCGCGGCCGCGCGCCTGCCATCCTTCTACAGATGGCGCGCTCGTCGTTTTTGCGCCAATCGCTAGCAGTTCATGGGTACGGCACAGCCAATCGCGTGCCGATTTAGTGAGCGTAAACAGACATTCACTCTCAAATTCGTCCAATCATGGGTTAAATACAGAACATACCCCCTACCGAAACCATAGTGATGGTTTCAGAGAACTAAGATTACCTTATTACCTAAGTATCATTAAAGAGAGCCCTAAAATAACAAATAAACTTTAAACTAAGTACCTAACCTACGAGAATATCTAACAAAACGTTTTGTTTGAATCTAGTTGGTATAAGGTAATAGGCAGAGTTTATTAGTTGGTCTTTGTAAGACACTTTTTTCAGTGCGCAGCGTCACACACCGAACTATACCGTCGGGACCTGGATGTAATCGTTCTATTTTGCCAAGAGGCCAATTACAGGAAGGAACATTATCAGTTTTTATTATCACTAAATCTCCAACCTTTGGGTTAGAGGAAGACGTAAACCACTTGGATTTCTGTTGAAGAGTGTTTAAATATTCATGACTCCAGCGTTTCCAGAAAAGTTGGGAGCACCTCTGAATATACTGCCAACGTGACAATCTGTGAATGTTTACGTCTTGAACGTTGTATTCGGGTATAGAGGTTAAACTTCGACCAATGAGAAAGTGTCCGGCGGTTAAAACATTAAATTCGTTGGGATTATCGCTAGCCGGTAATGGACATAAGGGGCGCGAATTTAAAATGGCTTCCGCCTTACAAAATATCGTGGAAAGTTCCTCAAACGTTAAGGACTTTTCCCCTACACTTCGCGCTAAATGATATTTTGCTGACTTTATGCCCGCTTCCCAGAGACCACCCATATGTGGAGCGCTGGGTACATTAAATTTCCAATCAACCTGTCTTTTAGAGCAACCATCCGAAATGTCATCTTGACTCTCACGCAGGAACCTTTTGATTTCAGACAAATGTTTACTTGCGCCAATAAAATTAGTACCACAGTCAGAGTAGAGAACAGCGCATAGACCTCTACGAGCTACGAATCGATCTAAGCACGCAAGGAAACAGTCTGCGGAGAGAGAAGATAACACTTCCAGATGTACTGCTTTTGTTGAAAAGCAGACAAACAATGCTAAATATGCCTTTGTCACTTTAGCATTGCGACGTAAGCTTTCTTTAATAAAAAATGGACCTCCGAGGTCAACTCCGACGTTAGAAAATACCTTATTAGGTATCAACCGAGTTGGTGGCAAAGGTGCCATTTCGGGTTGCAGTAAAGACGGTTTACATTTTGAAACACGTTTTACACTTCGATAAAACGGATCTTATGACGCTACGAGCAGACAATATCCAAAAATTTTCATTTATTATACTTTGCAATGTTCGCGGTCCTACATGTAAATATTTTTTGTGTAAATAAATGATTAATAGTTTTGAAAATAAACTATGTTTCGGAAGAAGCCGCGGATGTTTGGAATTATACGGGAGTTCAGAATGACCGATGCGACCCCCTACCCTGAGGAAGTCGTTGGAATCAATAAATGGAGATAATTTTCGTAACGATGAAACATGTTTCTTATCTTTAATTAATTTTAATTCCGCTTCAAAATAAGCATTTTGCACTAATTTTATCAATTTATCGTTAGCTTCGTCTAATTCGAAGGTTGATAATACTCCCGATTTGTAGTTAATGTTCATGTCATGTCACTAGTTTTTCGTCTAAATCTTAAAATCCAAGCAAACGATCTTTGCAATTTGGAAAATATTATATAAATTAGTTAATTTAGGAATTAAGCGTAGATGTTAAGGTTTTCATGTAACAAAAGTTCCTATGAGGGTGGCATGTTCACTATGTGATCAAACCTTCGTTAATAAATAAAGATTAAAAGAAAAATTTGGAAAATGATGAAAACTGTTGAAAGATTCTTTCACAAAATTCTGTTTTAGATTCATTAAAATTATCATTATTTTGATGTTCAGTCAAGAAATTAACAGACGCTTTTAATTCCGGTACTTTATTATTACTCTCATTAACAAACACCGTCAGGGGCCAATCGGTATAATTTTGATACATCCAATCAGTGCCCTGTAACCAACGTTGATTACAACTGACAAGTTGTTCCGGAGACGCTCCGCGAGAACAAATATCGGCTAGATTATGTTCACTACACACATGCCGCCAAAAATGAGGGGGTAAAACTTCAATAATTTTCGTAACGCGATGACTGACAAAGGTTTTCAGTTTATAAGGTTCCGTTTGAAGCCACGACAGTACGACTGTCGAGTCTGAAGCTGCTGTTATTTTATTAATTTTAACACGAGTAAATGTATCAACTACGAACTTAATTAATTTGCTCAACAAAACAGCACCCATCAACTCCAACCGAGGAATCGTGACGGGTTTTATTGGTGCGACTTTAGACTTCGCGGTCACTAGACGAACTTTTACGTTACCCTCTTGATCGCGGCTGATAACATACACGCATGCTGCATAGCCACGCAATGAAGCATCACAAAATCCAACTAAGTCGCATTCCGTCTCCCTTGGTAATAGCATATGACGCTCTATACGTAAATCTTTTAACAGAGGAAGTTCCAAAATAAAATTTTGCCACGATTTTTTAATGTTATCAGGCAACTTTTCGTCCCAACCGATGCCTAGCTTCCACAGCTCTTGCATGATCTGCTTCGCTACAAAAGTGCATGGTGCGATAAAACCCACGGGATCGTAAATCGACGCTAGCAATTTTAGTACTGATCGTTTGGTTGACACGTTGTCTGTTAAATTAACCGAAAAAACAAAATTATCAGATTTTGGAATCCATTTAAGGCCTAAAACCTTAATGGTACTATCGTTTTCATCTTTAACGAATGTTACGGAATTCTCCCTATTTTCCGAGGGCACGCGTTGTAGTAACTTCTCACTGTTACTCATCCACTTTTTTAAGGTAAAGTTGGCACTTTCAAAAATACCAATTAATTGATCCTGTACTAAGCAAGCTTGCTCAAAAGTATTACATGAATATAGAATATCATCCATGTAAACTCCCTCACGGAGGACCTGAGCAGCGAAAGAAAAACGTTTTCCTTCATCGTTAGCTAACTGAAGTAGCGTCCGAATTGCTAAGAACGGTGAACAACTAAGTCCGTACGTCACGGTTTTTAATTCGTATAATTTTATTGAATCGTTAGGCGATTCCCGATATAAAATATGTTGATACAAGCGATCTTCTTTTCTTAATGCGATGGCACGATACATTTTACAAACATCACTTACTAAACAATATTCAAATAGCCGAAATTTCAAAATAATTGCCGCAATATCCGGATACAACTTAGGGCCGACTAATAGTATATCATTCAAGGACACGTTATTGCTGCTCTTTGCGGACGCGTCGAACACTACACGTAAAGGCGTGGAGGTACTAGTAGGTCGCAAAATACTGTGATGCGGAATAATGTATTTGCTAGGTTGGTCACCCTGATAAAGTTCCATATGACCGAGGTCTTCATATTCTCGCATAAATTCCTTATACTTCTTATTTAAATCAGTAGTACGCGCGAGTTTACGTTCCGTGTACAATAACCGGCGTTCAGCCGCAGCGCGCGTTGCACCTAGCGGCGAGCGTTCAGGCGCAAAAGGCAGCGGCACTACGTATTGCCCGTTCGACTCTCGAGTATGTCCATTAGAAAATATTTCCTCGGCTAATTGATCCATTGGATTTATTGAAGGTGTGCACGGCACTTCCTCAATTTCCCAAAAACTGCGTAAAGTTTTTTCGATCGACTGTTCTTCGTTATATGAAACCGATAAATTAAGATTTTTCGAACTATTATTATTAAGTGGATATAATTTTCCGCTAATAACATAACCAAAAACTGTTTTAATAACACTCGGAATACCATTCTTAATTACTAATGGTTTATCTCTAATGATGTCTGACACTATGTCGTTACCTAACAAAATATCTATTCGCGAACGCTTAAAAAACAATGGATCCGCTAACTTATAGGTGTCATATTCTTTTATGACATTATCTGTGAAAGAGATATTAGGCATATCAGCGGACACCTTTGAAATAACTACTAAATTAACACTAAATGTTGGACCCTTCGCATGTCTTGGTTTTAACATACAAGTAACCATGCCTTGATTTTTAACTATGCCCCCACCTATTCCGTGAATGGTAAAAGGACATTTTTTACGTTGTAATCCTAGTTTCTGAGCACATTCCGTGGTTATAAAAGAACTTTGAGCGCCTGAATCAATGACTGCACGGCAATCTTGATATTGACCAACACAGTCAATAACATGCGTAAGTGTAGTACCTAACACTACTCCATAATCGCAGTTATTACTGATTAATGCTTGCTGTATCGGTGCGTGTGTTGTGTCACTTACGAAGTGAGACGACACTAGCGCTTGCTGCGTGTGTGCAGGAGACGGCAGCACGTTTAAGGATTTCGTCACGGACGACATTCCCGCGCTTTCTTCCTTCGCGTTATCTTTATGTAATAAATAATGATGCGATGATGCACACACCCCGCAACTCATCGTACTTTTACAAGCACTAGACTGATGATCAGATTTAAGACAATTATGACAAAGTTTTAGTGAATGAACACGGCTCATTCTTTCATCAACAGACAATTTACGAAATTGATCACATCGATAAATCATATGATTTTGTTTACAAATCACGCAAGACAAATTTAAGTTATTATTATTACGGTTGTTATTATTGTGCGGAGCTCGTGTCGTATTAAGAACTGACTTAGACGAAGATTTAATTTGGTTTTTATTTTGTGTATTATTATTACTATTAGACTTCGACGTATTATTCGAGGAGCTGTCTGTAAAAGTGTGTTCTAAAACTTTAATTTGTTTGTTTACAAACGATATTAGTTCCGCAAACGTAGGTATCAACTTTTGATCACGGCATTCTTCGAATAATTTACGCGTATGAGGGTCGAGTCGTTGTAATGCCAAATGACACAATAAGAAATCGTCTAAGTTATTAATTTTCAATGCTTGAATCGCTTTCAGTGAATAATCAAAGGTTTCTATAAATGAATTTAAGTTTGACGTAGTATCTTTAGTTAACGGCGAGAAGTTGAGCATTTTATCGAAATACCTACATGCTAGTGTTCTGTGGTCGTGATATTTTTCAATTAAACTTTGCCAAACTAATGTGTAATTAGCGGCAGTGATAGGTAGATTTTTAACGATGTTTAAAGCAGGACCTTTGACGCATGAAAGTAAATAATGGAATTTATCGATATCTGCGAAATTTCTATTGTGAACTAATGATGAGAACGTGTCATAAAAAGTTATCCAATTTTCAACTTCTCCGTTAAATTGAAATAATGTTATCTTTGGTAACGCGGGAGCGGGTACTACTGTATCATTTTTTACAGTACAGAAATCGGGTTCTGATTTAGGATATTTACTAGCGATTAACCGACATGCATTATACATTTCGTCAAATGTTTCAAGTTCACTAATTGACATTTTTGCATTAGGTTTTAATTGCACTTCTATTTCGTACAAATCAAATATGGTGGATTCAAACTGCGCACGAACACTTTCCATTTCCGACAATAATACCGTAAACAATTGCAATGTATCTGGATCTGTTCCCAACTTTTTGGAATGATCATAAAGCTTTTGTATCTTCGTAAAGAAATATTCTTTTCTAACTATTAAGATTTTATGTTTTGTTTCTAAACCTTCCGCCATTTTGGACGCGTGGGTTTAGCAAAATGAAATTAAGAAATACGGTCTAGACTGACGAAATTCGTGCTCGAATGACCAGAATGTGGAGTAGAGGAGTGGACTGTAAGTTAAACTGGTTTTAGAATGAGAATTAGGTAGTTCTGTTCGAACGGAGTTCGCCGTTCACCCAATCCAGGAACAAATTAACAGAGAAAAATCTGAGTACGACTCACCTTTCTTTGCTTCGGCACTGCTTCACAGCTGATCCGAATGGTCTTTTGAGTAGACCGTTGACCACGGAGACTGGCACGAATACACCACACGGTAGTGCACAATTTGTCCTTGTATATCAATTTTCACTCACGGAGTCAAAAATTAGATAGTTCATCGGGTTAGCGGCGACGACCGACTACACGGCGCCGCGCGCGGCCGCGCGCCTGCCATCCTTCTACAGATGGCGCGCTCGTCGTTTTTGCGCCAATCGCTAGCAGTTCATGGGTACGGCACAGCCAATCGCGTGCCGATTTAGTGAGCGTAAACAGACATTCACTCTCAAATTCGTCCAATCATGGGTTAAATACAGAACAATTTTATTTTATCATTATGCCATATTTAGTTTATATCGCAATCTGTTCTTTTCAATCATATTACTTTTACAAAATAATGTCGATGTTTCACATCTGCCAGGCGTCCCGTGACGGCTCACTTTTTTTTCCATACCTTCCATACTTCTCTACCAGTCGTCATCTGGGTAGTCCCCCCTGTCTAACCATATCATCACTCACACAGTCCATCCATCGTTTCTTTGGTCTTCCCTACTCTTATAGCCATCGACATTCATACACAAAACTTTCCTCACGATATTTTCCCCGCGAATTGTTGCTACTAAAACTATCATTAATTATCACTGAAATGTTTACATTACGAGACGGTTACAAAACACTGATATTTTAGTTACATGACATACATTGGCTATGCCAAGTTTTTTACGTAAAATACCTTTGTGATAATATTAGATGACAATTAGTTCTGTGTGACTCAAAACTGTTTCACTGTTCTATTGGTGTTCAACCGAATAGCCGTAGGCCGATGGCCGCTGGGGTTACTGATTTTGTTAACCGACTTCTAAAAAGGAGGAGGTTCGCGGCCATAACAAATATGTATTTACAGAATTATAACCATTAAAGTCATCAACACAACTCTCTAAGACCACGTAACTCCAAAGAATGATGATGTCATGAAACAGTTATTCTTTGGACTTACGTGGTCTTAGAGAGTTGTGTTGATAACTTTAATGATTATAATTCTGTAAATACATATTTCTTACGGCCGCGAATCATATACATATTAATCAACGTACAACTTAATACTGACCAGCAAATTCCAAAAAACCAAAAAAATAATGAAATTCGCGGGCTACCCTGGCGCTTTCAAATGACAATTTATAATGATTATATTGTAACAGTTACTGAACCTCCTATTTCGATTTGGCGCAAGTTTTCAATTTAATCCTGTATATTCATATTTATAAACCTACAGTCTCACTACTTTCAAATAGGAATATGTACGCGTAATTATAACAGTTAACACAGTTACCAACAAAACTTTACGCAACCATTTAAACATACACTATAATATTTACTTGATAAACCGTCAATCAAATAAAAAAAAATCAAAACAGACGCCGCGCTGCACTAAAACAACCACAAAACATATACATATGGTATCAATAGACTCTCCTTTACAGTAATTCACCGAACAGTCGGTGGAACATCGCCGCGGCAGGCGGTCATGACAACACACGACCGCCATGTTTAATTTCTTCAAGAGGAAAGCCGGGAAGCCCGAAGCCGCGCCGGCAACAGCCGACGTCGCCCGAAAATTCTCGAACCCCGACCAAACAAAATTAACATCAGTTACCGCGCGCGCGCAACGAAACGACACAGAGCACGAAAAATTAAATACACTACGGAAAGATGTAGTTAATTTATTGTTACCTGAAACTGATTACAACAACCAGAAAACTGGCGTCGGTGCCATACTGCAGATTATGGCGGGGAAAAGGAAGAAGGGCAAACGGAGGAACGTGCGAACAGAGTCTTGCAGAATAAGCCCTCTGAAAGAGACAAATGTATTGCAAAGGAGCAACTCTGATCGGAAGGCGAATGACGTAGTTGTTCCCACACAAGCCAGAAATACATCAGACGACGCAGACTTCGTTAAAGCTTTGGTGCTGCAGAAATATTCTAAGAGCAACGAAAACAAGGAACACGTGTCCCTAGTGTACGTAAACGAACCGGATTTGGAAGAAAAAAAACATGCAGAGGCATTACTACGGGAGATCGCGCGCACGATAGACTGTACCGTCGACAAATTAAATGAAAGCAAACAAATGGGAGGTACTGATAGCAAGGTCGATAGGGGTGAGCCTCTATACGAAAGTATCGACGAACGAAATCTAAATTATAGAAATGATTTAAAAGGCGAATTAGATAAACTAATAAACACAGATGGGGATACAAACAGTTTGGAACCTGATGGTGACTCACCGGGAATATCAAAGAAATCCAACCTGAAACCTCCGAAATCGGACACTGAAGGATGTTCTGACGACGACCGGTCTGACTGCGGGAAGAAAAGAGTTACGTTCAGAAAGCACATAGTCTTCGATGATGGAGAGCAACAAACCGACGAAGAAATGTGCTCCTCATTCGAATCCCTTTCCTCAGAAGATGAGGAGTTTCTCGAAGATGCTGACGACATTATCTTCGCTGATAACACAACAGTTATCAACGTAAACGATTGTAACAATGACAATGAAGCGGTGACAATAAAAGTTGAAAGTCCAGAAACTTTGAAAAGAATCTCTAGCGATAATAGTGACAGTGGTTTTATTGAAATAGGAGATAGGAGTGAAGTGACTGACAAATCAGAGGACTGTGAGGAGAGTGAAAGTGAGAGTGAGAGTGGGGCAGAAGTGAGCGGGAGTGAGACGGAAGAAGAGATCATAGAGGAGATTGTAGAAGAAATCACTGTCAGTGAGCCGTTCGCCCTTGCAAGCGAGGACAAACCTTTGGATGAGCAGTAAGTAGTTTAAATTTTTATTTTTAGTTTCTGAAAATAAATATCCAACCTTCTTTTCGCCTATGAGAATTGTAAAAAGTGATAAAAAGATAGACAGTAGGAAGTGTCTTCCCGTCTCACAGATCTGAGCGGCAATCTCAGTGTCAATCTGTCAAAAATCCCTCTAATTTTTGACATTGATTTCGCTGTAATGAGCTGGCGACTAGATTTGGAACATTTTTAATTACGGGAATTGACCTTCTGGGGCCTAAAAAGGGATCTTTGGCATAATCATAAAAGGATAACATTATACACACAAAGCGTTACACTAAGCGTTTTCAAATGTCCTTTATAATGCGCACAGCAAAAGAGTGGAACTCTCTACCTGCGTTTGTGTTTCCGAGTGCATACAACCCGAATCTCTTCAAAGTAAGAGTGAACAGGCTTCTTCTGGGTAAGCTCACTCCATCGTAGACTTTGTCTGTGTCATCTCTGACCTAGATTAGAGTCAAGAGCAAACCCATTTCAAAAAAAAAAAAAAATACATATATATATAGTGAAGACAGTCCGTGTTTTCCTTTTTTTCCCTGCACTCCGTAGATATAAATCAAAGAGATTTGGATTGGATTGATTGGTATTTTAGCACAGACAAAACAAAATACTGAAAAATCCTTGACCAATGGGATTTGATACGATTAACATAACAGTTAACTGTCTATTCATAATGTTATCTTTTATGATTCTGCCAAAGTGGCTTTTTAGTATGTCTATTTTCGTCTGCTATTCACATAAACAGTAGTGTTATATTATATAGATTTCAATTGGAACCTTACTCAAATGAGCGCACACAATTCGAAAGCGAACTCATTTGTTTTTAAGGGGGCTTACAAAATCAGAAAAATATATGACATTCTTCAGGATATATGCTAGGTAGATAGTGTGTTGAAAATATAATACAACTAATTTGATACGATAGAAAAAAATCATGAAGAAACAACTAAAAACTTTCTTTTTACAATAAAAATCATACTAATATACCATACAATTATTATGATTTTTTGTCAGATTATTCTACAAGCAACATACTAAAGAACTAGTGTTTTAATTTTTTAGTCCAAACAATAGATTTTTTGTAATTAAATAATTGCTTCATATTTTGAAATAAATTACGAGCGTTGTGTCATCGCGCTTCTCTTTCTTTTCCATGCAGTCCGACAGAGACCGCGCTTTAGGTCATGTAAGCCCCTTAATATCATTACTCATCTCGGAATCGAACCCTACGCTCAACAGTCGATTTTGTGACCCATAAACCAAAGAGTCAGTCAAGTTTTCTTACTCCTTTTAACTAATAATTATACAAATATGTTAATTGTCTAATTAATTAGTCAAGAAACAAGGGAATGAAACCTTGCAATAAAATACAAATCTTAAACGCAATTTATAATCTGCGATGACAAATCAGGGGCTGAACATCACATGCTCGTAACTTTGTACGCACTAAATTTAAAAAAAAACTAAAACGCATATCAAAAAGCGTGTTTGGAAGTGTGTCAAAATTGATTTATTAGACTCGTGTGCACTCGATTACTATTTAATTAATCAATCTGTCTATTCAGGAGCTTGAAGTTAATTGTCATTCTGTCATTCAGCTGCTAAATGCAGGATGCCACTATTGGCAGCTCACTTCACGAAGTGAGCCTGAAAAAAAACATAAATTTTTGAAGTGAAAACTTCTTTAGCGGTCTTGTACACTTTTTTGGTAATGGGTAAAAAATGTTAAACTCGCGTCAGGACACGTGACCTGATCGAAAATTCGTAAGACGGATGGCCGTAGCCGGTACCGCGCGTGTTTTGTTTATAAGACGATTCACAAAATACACACGTAATTGTTCAAGTTTTCACTTCTGTCGGCACTCCCGGAGTGCCACTGTTTTTTTTTTCACATCTGTAGAGTTTCGCTAGCTAATTTAATGTGACCCTGTATACAAAAGACGGGACAACGCAAACATTAAAGTCTACTTGGTATTACCTAAAGGTCGCACCTCACTTAGTTCTTTCTCGTATCATACGCCCCACAAGAGAACGTCATTCTTCTGTCCTACATTATCTGCCTAGCAGTTTGAGTAATTTATGTGGCCTACCCAAATGTCTCGTCTCTTTGGTATTGTTCGTCGAATCGTTGAGCTCCTTAAGTCTTGAGTTGAGCTGCACGATTTCTTACAAATGCGTGCATTGACTGGACAGTTCCTCTCAATCTGTGTGGTTCTTTCCTCAAAAGACCATCTCAGACATCGACCTACATGGTCTTCCTATAACCTGACCAAGATTATGTCTGGACTTTAAAAGAGACTACGACCTCTGAGTTTGTTTCGGCCTTTCTTCTCAGAGTAGTCAGATAGGAAACTCCGAACTCATCTAGTTTAAAAAATATATGATTGACGTGTAAAAGTGTTTGTGCAAACCTACTTACAAAAATAAAATCATTTATCATTTAGCCTTTTCCCAACTATGTTGGGGTCGGCTTCCAGTCTAACCCGATGCAGCTGAGTACCGGTATTTTACATGGAGCGACTGCCTACCTGACATCCACAACCCAGTTACGGGGTAATACGAAAACCCTTGGTAAGACTGGTTGTCAGACTTTCGGGCGTCTGACGACACGTAACTACTGTCAAAGATCCACGAATGACAGCCGGGAGCAACGGCTTTACGTGCTTTCCGAGGCACGGAGGGGTCTCGGTATGTAAAGATGGTCACCCATCCACAGGCCAACCGCGACAAGCGTAGCTTAACCTGATCGATCGACCTGTGCGACTGTTATTATATTATTTAGCCAGAGGCCCCGTTCGAAATGGTTGAAAAAAAATTACGAAGAAAATATTCCGAATTTTACAATGTGGTATTGCAAGCAAAAAAAAAAAGAAACATCCGAATTGAGAACCTTTTTAGAAGTCGGTTAAAAATAGAATTCCATGAGAATCAACGTCAAACATATGTCTAAACATGAGTTCTAACATACATGGCGTCGCCTTAGAGTGAAAATCTCGTAAGTAAAAGAAGTAACTTTTCAGGAGGAAGAAAAAACTGCGTGCTGTAAAATTTTTGTACAGCGTCTTCTATGTTTTTTTATCGACTTCAAAAAAGGAGGTTCTGTATTGTTATTAATTAATATGGAAATTTGACCCGTTTTTATATCCAGAACTGTTCGATACTATAAGATTCTCCGAAATGCATAAAATGCTACTTACGTTCCCGAGGTTTTCACTCTAAGGCGACGATTGTCTTCTATCTTGTTCACAGACTAAAAAATAACAATTTGTTTAGCAAGAATTCTTTGAAAAAACTGTCCAGAGAACGCCAATTATCGTAATTAAAAACGTTGAAAATCTGGTTGCAATCTGATCTCAGCTACAATTAATGTCAAAAACTTGTCAAAAATATAGGGTAATTAGAGATATTTTTGTCAGATTGAGCCGCCTGAGCTCAGACAGTGAACGTGTGAAAATTTACGACACCAGTTAGCACCACTGTGACAAGAGGTCTTCCAATATAAAATATATAATGACGTTCATAATTCGATTCATTCATTCGTTCATCATTCAGTCATGACTTAAGAAAATATAAGCTCTTTGACAGATGCCTGGCCCTGACGTGTCAGTGCTGCCACCTAGCGAACGTCATTTCAGAAAACCCTCATTGCCCCGCAGTTGCCTACAGTTACTAGGCGAGTGCCAAATTGATAAGTGTAGAAGTTATTTTTTTACTAATATTATAAAGTGGTAAAAGTTTGTTTGTTTGTAAGTTTGTATGTAGGGGATAATCTCTGGATCTACCTGTCAGGATAGCCTAATTCTTGCCGGCGACTTCGTCCGCGTGAATTTTCTAGTTCCTCCAACCTGCCACGGCGCATTGTATCGTCTGCCCGCGCTATTACCTCGTTTTCGTTTAACTATCTTTCTGACTTTTTTTCTATTTGCTCGGCTCTTAAGAGTCCTAGCGTAACGTTAAATAGCTTATAACCTTCCTCGAGAATTGAACTATCAAATGCAAAAAGAATTATTCAAATTAATTTCAATTCAAACAATAGATTTTTTGTAATTAAATAATTGCTTCATATTTTGCAATAAATTACCAGCGTTGTCATCGCGCTTCTCTTTCTCTTCTATGCAGGCCGACAGTGACCGCACTTCAGGTCATATAAGCCCCTTAACAGGGAGCGGGAGCGACTTTTTTATACTATGTATAAAGATAAAGTATATATTAGTACTAGCTGACCTGGCCACGCGTTGCTGTGGCTAACGTTTTTGTGCAATAAAATAATATTGCGATTATAAATGGAGATGTGAGCCTATCCTATCTTTCAAGTTGGATCAAACTGCACACTGTGTATAAATTTGATTAAAATCGGTTAAGTAGTTTAGGAGTCCATCGCGGACAAACATCGTGACACGTAATTTATATATATTAAGATGATAGATAATTTCACATAAAACTACATGGGCGCTTATGAAACGTCAGAAACTACGCACGGTTCTAATTGGCAGTTTTCTATGGAGAAGAGCCAGACATTCTTATACATCATTCTTATTAGCGTTCTTGTTACTCGCAGCTTAAAAAGTTATTACTCACTCAATATAAATGACTGCCCAGTAGTCTAGTGTAACACACTATTAATCACAATCTGAATCATTTCGACGGATATTGCTAATACATTGCTTCATATGTTCAAAAAATTTGTCTGCTCAACAACGTAAATCACGCAATGAATGTTGTCGAATTGTCAAAATGGAAGCCATTGCTACTGGTAGTGTGTTAGGCAATTACTATGCGTGCCACGAAAGATGAGACTTGACCCCGCCTCCCCCGCTCTTTCCGCCGCCCCTATGACGTCCGGTCCCGTCCCGCACTCAGACCTCATACCGCTAAAGATACCTAAACTCGTGTACTGCGCAAGTCAAACCACGTGGTGTGTCAAGTCTCATCTTTCGTGGCACGCATTGTTCCCCGCTGGATGAGGTGGTAGTCGTAGACATTTCGTAGCGGGCGTAGAGGGCCTACGCAATGCCTGCTGCTACGAAAGACCTACGGCTTCTTTAAATGAGGGTTTTCTGAAATGACGTTCGCTAGGTGGCAGCACTGACACGTCAGGTCCAGGCATCTGTCAAAGAGCCTATATTTTCTTTAGTCATGAGTTTGAGGTATGAAATGATATGCAAGCCGAGTGACTATAGAATGGGGGTTTTCGTGAAAATTTACGACACCAGTTGGCACCACTTTGACAAGAGGTCTTCCATTTCGACAATGAATATAAAATATATGATGACATTCATCATTCGATTCATTCATTCGTTCATCATTCAGTCATGAGTCATTCATTCATTCGTTCATCATTCAGTCATGCCTCATGACAGAATGATGAACGAATGAATGAATCGAATGATAAACGTCATCATATATTTTATATTCATTGTCGAAATGGAAGACCTCTTGTCAAAGTGGTGCCAACTGGTGTCGTAAATTTTCACGAAACCCCCCATTCTATAGTCACTCGGCTTGTATATAATTTCATACCTCAATCAATCTGCCTAACATAATAAGCCTACAATGTTCCCACTGCTGAGACACAGACATCCTCTCTGTGAGAGAGAGAGGGCCTTAATCCACCACGCGGGCCCAGTGCGGATTGGTAGATGTCACATGTCTTCGAATTTTTCGTTCTAGGACATGCCGGTTTCCTCACGATGTTTTCCTTCACCGTTTTGGGAGCAGTGGTTATGAAATTATTTGCACATAGCAGGCGCCTACCAAAAATTGGAAGACATGTTACAACTGCCAAGCCGCACTGGGCCCGCGTGGTGGATTACAGCCCACTCCCTCTCACAAAGAGAAGGCTTCTGACCCAGCAGTGAGAAAATTATAAGTTGAGTATGTTGTTTGTATAAGCGCTAGCCTGGGTTCGAACCTACGACCAACAACTCTTAATTAAAGTGTCTATAGACGTATGAGAAACAGGGTGTAAGGTTCACTCAACCTCCACAGAAAAGGGAGGATTCTCCGACCAGACGGGTGTCGTGTCTGGCGGGCAACTGTCCGATGATTCATGTCGGGCCGTTGTATCTATGCTAGTTGTGCGGTAAACTCTGCTTGCGCGATGCAGGATTTTGCGTGAAGTCAGTATGACGCGTTGTTTGCATGTGGCGTTGTAGATACCGCTACATAATTACATATCAATAAATGTAAATAAATGTTTGAATCTAAAAGCTGAAACTGACCCGGTAACCTTGCCGCAGATGCCACGCAGCGTTTTGCAATCATTATTTTCTGGAACTGTTTTCATGTTATTGGCTAGTTTTTGTGTTCTTATTACTATTAGCATTTTTCTCGAGTTATTCCGGTTTGATGTCTAGGTCATCAATACATCTGCGTAACCTTTTCCCAACTATGTCGAGGTCGACTTCCAGTCTAATCGGATGCAGCTGACAGTAACAGTATTTTCCATGGAGCGACTGCCCTACACAACCCAGTTACTGAGTAACACGATTACCCTTGGTAAGACTGGTTATCAGACTTTCAGGCTACTGACGACCCGTAAAGACGATGCTAGAGTACCTATCTAGTATCTACATACTGGGTCAAACTAAACTAGCTATCGACACACCGCAGACGAACAAAAAAAACAAAAAATTAATTAATTTGGTAATGTTTTATGGGGTCATCAACCGCCGCCCGATAGTGTGTAGTCACACCACAGCCCTAGACTTTTTAAAACAAATGACCGTCTAGAGTTCATAAATATAATCCTACAATGTTTACAGTATCAAATAACCAGATGTTATGGACAAATTACAAACTTACACAATATAATTATTTTCGCGCGCATTTTTGACGTTTCAAGGGCGCCATATTGGCGTTTGACGCACGGAGTGAGTCATGCGCGTTCTAAATTTGAAACAAAGAAAGTTTGCGGAGTTCATTTTACGAAAATACTTTTTTTTTAATAATTATAGGTTAGACAGTGAAATAGTCGGTAGGTGACCTTATAAACATAACATTTTTCATGGGTAGGTATCGAATAAAATTAAAAAGATTTTATGGATTTTTTGGGGGTCAACGACCGCTGGTAGTCTTGTTACTTGAAGTATGTCTTGAAAAAATCTGTGTTCTTTTGTTTTATCGTCTTTAGAATAGATATCAATATCCAACACGTCTGTGAAGTTTACACAAAAAAACAAACTTATATTTTAAGTGACTCTGACTACACAAACTGCAGCCCATGACTGCATTAAGAACTTTACGTTCGTAGGAATAAAATTTAAAATACAGTAACTGT
Source organism: Luperina testacea (assembly GCA_927399505.1). Lineage (NCBI taxonomy): Eukaryota > Metazoa > Arthropoda > Insecta > Lepidoptera > Noctuidae > Luperina > Luperina testacea. The sequence goes on along the minus strand of OV656785.1, from coordinate 6,785,113 downwards.
CTCGCAGGATTAGGCTAGGTCTAAGCTGAGAACTCGGTTTGTAATAAGACGGATTCTATAATAAGACTGCTGTCTACACCTAGGTTTAACAATACATGAACAACCGTGAAATGTTGCTAAAACCTCGTCAATCTTCCAATGCTCCAATTCTGCCCAGAATATTTCATAAACAAACTCAAGAAGCAAAGAAATTACGAAACCAACTCTCTTGATAAATTTGTTACTCGTAAAAATGTCAGATGTTAGGGTTGATATTTTTGACATACTTCTTTGACCTCTTTTTACTATTTGACATTACGAGTATACACTGACAATTCTAATTTCAACTCTTTGTGGCCAAGTGATAACAACCGCACGGGTCGATCGATTAGGTTAAGCTACGCTTGGATGGGTGACCATCTTTGTATAACGAGACCCCTTTCTAGTCCCCTTAAGGCGAAAGCGCCAGGGTAGCCCGCGAAATTTGTTTTTTTTTTAGGTTTTTTGCAATTTGCTGGTCAGTATTAGGTTGTACGTTGATTAATATATGAATCGCGGCCGTAACTAACATTTATTTACAGAATTATAATCATTAAAGTCATCAACACAACTTTCTAAGACCACGTAAGTCCGAAGAATAACTGTTTCATGAAATTATCATTCTTCGGACTTACGTGGTCTTAGAGAGTTGTGTTGATGACTTTAATGATTATAATTCTGTAAATACATGTTAGTTACGGCCGCGATTCATATATTAATCAACGTACAACTTAATACTGACCAGCAAATTGCAAAAAACCTAAGAAAATTTGAATTTCGCGGGCTACCTCAGCGCTTCCCCCTTAATATAATGATAAATGATAATTTTACGTATCCATTAGTGTAACAGGAGAATAAAGGTCAGTTTTGTAGAGGAGCCATAACTCGGCTCTCCGTGCCTCGGAAAGCACGTTAAGCCGTTGGTCCCGGCTGTCATTCGTGGATCTTTGACAGTCGTTACGGGTCGTCAGAAGCCACAAAGTCTGACGACCAGTCTTACCAGGGGGTATCGTATTACCCAGTCACTGGGTTGTGGTGGTTAGATAGGCAGTCGCTCCGTGTGAAATTCTGGTATTCAGCTGCATCCTGTTAGATTGGAAGCCGATCACAACATAGTTGGGAAAAAGCTGGGCAGATGATGAATCATAACTGGTTGGACTGGACTGATTGTCAGACTTTTGGACAAGTAGACACAATTGTCTACTATAGGGACAGTTAATTTGTTAAAAATCCTTCATCAATGGGATTTGATTCGATTAACTTAACCCCCAGGTCAACCCTCCGGGCTATAGACTAAAAAATAACATAGACAATCATTCTAGAATACAGATTATAATTTATGCAACAGTATACATTATATAGACTTTAGTAAATAATATTATAACTACAGTTTCCTGCAAAATACGTGACTCGTTATATTTATAAGTACAATGTTTTAGGAAAACAGTGCGCGTTGCGAAAATAACAGTGATATAATATCTAAGTTAATTTTAGAGTTTCAGCGTATAATATTACGGTTATAATAATATTGTTGCAATACAGTGGGATCAATAATTAACAATGCTTTAACCGATATTTTTAGGGCTGATTTTCCGTCGGCAGATAACTTTTCTATTCTATTCTATTTTTAATAAATAGCTAGCAAAGGTGATGTCGACTATTCTGCCAATCTCAAAAGTGAGCTGAAATAACAAGTGTGCTAAAAAAAAAATGGAAAAATGTTTTAAACAAATAAAATTATTTGATTGATCCAGTTGATGTATAGATCTTGCTGGTAACCCATACGGGACTGAAACAAACAAAAAAATACATAGAAATACAGATAACTCTTATTCGAGGAATAAAATTGACGTTTGACAGTTTTTGTATGATATAACTGTCAAAATTTCAAAATTATTCCTTGAATAAAGTTTGCAGATGATTGAAAAATCAGCAATTAGCGTGTCAAAGCAATAAATGGACTCGGCCCAGAATTCGGCTACGTGTTTGGCGCCATTGCTAGCGTCCATCAGTTTCTGTAACGTGTAGCTGTGTCCCATCGTTTGTGGAACAGCACCACATTTACACTCCAAGGCGGAGTCGTCGCTTTAACCTATTGATGACCAAGTTCCGACGTCAACGAGACATCAAAATATGTAGTAACTAGCATTTGCCCGCGACTTCGTCCGCGTGAAATTTCTTGTTACTCCGACCCACCCCGTCACATCGCATCGCCTGCCCGCGCTATTACTTCGTTTTTACTTAGCGTTCTTTCTGACTTTTTTTCTTTTTGCTCGGCTCCTAAAGGTCATAGCGTGATGTTAAATAGCCTATAGCCTTCCTCGAGAATTGGGCTATCAAATGCAAAAATAATTTTTTTGTTTGTGTGTTTTGTTTATAAGACGATTCAAAAAATACCCGCTTCGGATGTGTTCGGCTGTCCTCGGGATGTACTCGGTTTTAATATAATTATATCCGATATGCCAGTGAGTGTCTTTTTGTAAGTTATTCTTGGTATACGGTTCGGCAAAAATAAAAAACCAAGTTATATACGTATAAAAAAAAATAACAAAAGGAAAATTAAACAGAAAGTCCTATACGAGGCCAAAGGGCTCCTATCTCAGCATGATGCTACGGCATTTAAAAACTAAATGTTGCAGCGCTGGTATTCTGATAGGGCCCGCTGTGATGTCACGGGCTCGGCGGAGTCACTATATGACTGCGTACTTTTCAGATCTCTAGACCCCATGGGGGAATTTAAATTTTAAGCACATCTGGCTCGGAATATCGGTAGCCCGCATAATAATTCCATCCTAAAAATAACAAAATAATAACCGCAAAGATATCCAGATGCACTCGAAGCGTACATAAATTAATCCAGGCTGAAATTCAGGCGTAAACAGGGCTAGGCCAGGCCGCCGGGATGTTTCAAGTGGAAGTGTTAAATGGTCTAATTTTAGGTCCGTACGGATGATGGTTTTGAAATATTTTGTTTGATAGTTTTCGACGTGTAACAGTGAGTAATACATACTCAGAAGTAATAAAACCAAATGGAAAACTACCCTCTATAATTGAAATATATTTTTAATAATTGCGCTGTTTTTGCAATTTTTTTTTGAAATTTTGGTGCGCGTCCCCCCGGGGAGTCATTCAGCAGTTGATATAGTTTGTGTCTCATTTGTCATTTGGCACAACAGACTGTACTGATGACCAGTAGACAATATCTTTCCGTTGGGATGATGATCTTTTACGGCTTATTATTGCATTGAACCGCAACGCAGCGCATGCCCATTATTTAAATGTCATGTATTGTGTAATATACAAATTTAGTTGGGAAAAAAAAATATGTGCGCTACACTACATAGAACAATTTTATAGATTTTTTACAGAACAACGGTGCGATTCTGTAAAAATCTCACCGTGAAAAGTTAGGTGAAGTGAGCGTGGAGTGAGCTGTCAATAGTGTCAATTCCTAGCAAAAACAAACTCACTTCACCTAAGTTTTCACGGTGAGATTTTAACAGAATCAACCGGCAAAACCAGTCCTTCGACGGTGGTTTATCATTCCTAGTAAAGCGCTTTCGATCTGACCAAAATTAGGTACATGCCGCTAAGCTAACTACCATAAATTCAAAGACATATGACATCTACCAACCCTCACTAGGACCGTCTGGTAGATTACGGCCCATTCTCTCTGACCGAGAAGGGGCCTGTGTCTCAGCAGTGCGAACATTATAGGCTCGTTAAATTATATGTAACCTAACTACAGCATTTACTAATTCCTTACAGGAAGACTCTCGTCACCCAGGAGTCCAAGTTCCAGACACAAGTGGCATCACTGACCGAGCTAGCTGATACCAGATGTGATGAGGCGGAGACGGCGAGGGAACTCATCTCCGCGTACCGAAAGGAGATTGAAGAAAAGGACCAAGAAATCGAACGTGAGTTTAAAAGTATAAGAAAACCGACTCGCACTTGGCCGCTGATTGTTACCTTAACAATATTTTTTTTTAATCTTTTAATTAAAAATAAAAAAAAATATTGTTAAGGTAACAAATGCGGCCAAGTGCGAGCCGGACTTGCACCGAAGGAATCCATTCGTACTATTGCCATTATTGCTAATATAAAGATCGAACAAATAACGCCGAAAAAAATTGTGATTTGGGGAGCAATTTTCGAAACTATTAATCCGCTCCCAAAAATTCTTTCACCAACTATATTTTATAGTAAAACAAGAAAGTTTACGCTGACGAAGTCGTGGGAAGAAATTAGTCTATGACAAAATAAATCCATCGGATAAAATACATTTATAAAAACACAGAATGAACTATATAGTCTGACAATTTCGCAACACCAACAGCCGTATGCGCGAACTTTGTTTCGTCGAGACCTGGCGTTTCGCCAGATGTCCCCCGCTTTCTCCTGTACAGTACAGTACATTGCATCGTGTGTCATCCTGACTCATTTCTCAATACAATTATGAGTTTTATTCTTTGTTTACGCACATACAGTATGTGATCTGCTGACGAAATTCCTAGAATGAGTATTGGCAGAAATTTTTGAGAAAGATACAAATTGTTATAAACAATTTTCTTTGTTTTCATTTGAAATACTTATGAAATCACTATGTCTGTTATTGTGTTCCCGAAAGTTCAACAATCTTATAGCCTTTTGACTAATTGTGCTTGTCATACAAATTTAAGCTCATAGATATATGAATAAAGTCTTAAAACCAAGTAATTCAGGTGAATATAGCCGCATGATTTTCCGAAATCGACTGTCTAAAAGGCAATTCGGTTAGGCCGCAGGTGACTAAAATCGCAAATTCCAAATCAGAATAGATTTCGACTTTTGTCGTAGGGCGGCAGGTCGCATGCGGTTATTATATAATTAATGTATGCAAAATTGTAAAACATTTTAAAAGAGTAACGGTGGAGGTTCTTGCCCATTCTTCTCCATACGAAAACTACCTTTTGGAATGGGCGACTAGAATCAATGGGGGTTTTCGTGAAAATTTACGACACCAGTTGGCACCACTTTGACAAGAGGTCTTCCAATATAAAATATATGATGACGTTCATCATTCGATTCATTCATTCGTTCATCATTCAGTCATGACTAAAGAAAATATAGGCTCTTTGACAGATGCCTGGACCTGACGTGTCAGTGGCAGCACTGACACGTCAGGTCCAGGCATCTGACCTAGCGAACGTCATTTCAGAAAACCCTCATTCTATTTTGTTTTAATTTTTGACGTTCAAAAGTGCCTTTTATGTGCATATTTGAAATAAATGCTTTGACTTTGACTTTGCGGCAGGTGACTAAAACGAACGGTGAAAATCGCACTCGCAGGCGATCCCGTTCGCATGAAGGTCGAAATTTTTTTTCATGGTGAATGAACTGGTCACCTGCGATTTTTATCGACCTGTGTAAATGGGGTGGCGATTTGGTAAGCGACCAGCCGCACGGCGAAAATCGACTTAGTATAAATCCAAAAAAAAAATCTAATCTAAAATCTAATAATCTAATCAAAAAAAAAAATAATCTAATCTTTTTAATCTATCTAATGTAATCTTGTTATGCGAAACGAGTATCTTCAATTTTAAAATCGTTCAAAACCAAAAGTCAGTCATCAAAATAATATATAACCATTTTGAAAGGCAACAAAATGTAAAGAATCACAGTCTTTACTAACCCCCATTTGACCAATCACCACAAAATGAGAAGCGATCTCTTTTACTACCATTTTTATCTTTCACTGGGGCTATCAATCTTACACAATGGCGTCGTCCCGAGCCGAAACTGTCAAACAAATTGTTGGAAACGTTCGGAATTCAAAATAGCCGCCATCTTTCTTGTTTGCTCATCGGATGTCAAATTACGATTAATTAAAATTGAAGCCATTGGATTTGTTAGCACTTAATAGATTTGTAGATTTTTTAAGCTTAGAATTCATTTATATAATCTAATCGATTTGTGTTCTTAGGACCTTTTCTGTTTATTAGACTCAACAAGTTACTAACCTTCTATAGTGTAAGCTATAAAATATGTACTAAAGTTATCAGAATACCTAGCGATACTCAATTAAACAGACACAGAAAAACTTTAAGAAATTTTGTCTTGATCATATTTTATTCCCTTGTAAGTACCTATTTACTTTTGTATGTCATAGGCTTAGTATTAAGTAGGTATCATTCTTGCCCGTTCTTCTCCACAGAGATCTACGTTTTGGAATGGGCAACTAGCTTCAACTTTCTGACTAACTGACAGACTATTTAATTTTGACGATTCAAAAGTGCCTGTACAGGGTTTAATTGAAATAAATGCTTTGAATTTGAGTTTGAATTCATTCATTCAAGAACAAACGCTGCTTTTTAAATGTTTGATAAAGGTAAATCACTTTTCTTCTGAAAACTACACATGTTGTTATAACATGGGATTCAATGGAAATAGCAAATGGGACCCATCGTTAATACCTAAAAAATGGGATTTAAAAGTGGAGTCCAACGAAAATAAATCCAAATCATCTCGGAAAGGGATCGTCACCGTATCAACTCGAGCCGTTCAGTATTCTTTGTATGAAACTCCCTACTGCAACACAAAGTAATCGGAATCGTAACGTAATCGCCTCGCCTCGGGACAAGCTCACGAACCGCGGTGCGGTGCGTGGTCAACTTGCAGTTCCCGCGCTGAGGGCTCATCGTCTACGCGCTTATGTTTCTCCGTAACCGAAGCTTACGTCTCTTCATCCAACCTTGACCCTCTCACCCCACCCGCGGCCTGCCTGCAGCACCATCAACCAGCGGTCGACGAGCCGTAAGCGCGGCGTCGCCTAACCGTAGCCGAGTCGACGTATCGGAACTTCTGATCCGCTTTGGATACATGCTTGAGTTAGGTTGACGCCTGTTTGACGGCGAGGTGAAAGGCGATACCTACGAAAACGATCCCTTTCCGAGTTGATTTGGAGTTAGTTACCAAGAGTGAGTGAGTGAGTGAGAGAGAGAGAGAGCGAAAGAGTGAGTGAGCGAGTGCGCGCGTGTGTGCCTCATTCAAGTCATTGTTCTGAGGTGTGTGCGCGTGTGTGGGGGTGTGTGCGCCTGTGTGAGTGAGTGAGTGAGTGAGAGAGCGTGTGGTGTTGTCCAGTTTGGTTTTAGCTTTAATTACCTAATACCTACGCGGTAACGGCAACTGATTCAGCAACATTTTTCACAATAAGTTTGAGCTTTGATAACAAACTCATTCAACGGAAAGGCAGGTCAATATCATAGGGACATTTAATTTTAACGACAAAAAAGTGAAAACCTGTCAGACGTCATGCTCTCAAGTGAAAGTTGGTAAATATTTATGAATATTAACGATAGTCATATCGAATTTCCACTTTTCCCAGTGCTGTACTACTAAGACTCCACTGTCTATCTGTCTGTCTGTCTGCCACCAGGCTGTATCTCATGAACCGTGATAGCTAGATAGTTGAAATTTTCACAGATTATGTATTTCTGTTGCCGCTATATCAAAAAATAATAAAAATAAAATAAAGTTGAAATTTAAAGGGGTATAAAAGAAACGTTTTGTCGGCGTTTTATTTCTTGTGGTACGGAACCCTTCTTGTACGAGTCCGGCTCGCACTTGTCCGGTTTTTCTTTTTGCTATTTTTATGATCACATCATCAGCCTTCCTTAAGAATTAGGCTATCAAATGCAAACAGATTTTTTTCAAACCAGTAGTTCCAGTGATTAGCGTATTTAAACAAACCTATTTTATTTTCAATACCAGTACAGTACCCGGCGATAAATATTGCACATCGACGTTTGGAAAGAGACAATCGACTAATTTCGGCTTCGTAGAGCGTTATCTCTGTCGCACGAAATACAAACAGTCCGGTATCTATTAGGAGCTGTTAAAACAATAATTTATGATTTGCTTCTTTTAATAATTATTTTTATTCTCTGTATAAAATACAAAAAAAGGTAAAGGTCGATGTGCAATATTTATCGCCGGGTACTGTAACTCAGTTCAAACTGAATATCAAAATCTGAGGCATTTAACCTAAAAAAAAAATCATCAAATCAATTTCTTTTTGTTTTATCATGCTAATATACCTATCACGTCTGCGGAGTTTTGCTAGATAATTTAATATGACCCTCTTGACACAAAATAGTTTTAAAAAAATCGACGGCACGGTTGGCGTAGTGGTTAAGCGATTGACTGCTGCGCTGCGTGTTGCGGGTTCGATTCCCGCACGGAACAAAATATTTGTATGACCTACAAGTAGTTGTTCTGGGTCTGGGAGTTTGTTTGTAAACGCACCCACAATACAGGAGAAATTCCTAGCGTGGGGCAACGTTTAAAAAAATATATACATATATACAGGGTGTGGCGTAAGTAGTGGTCCACCGTTAAGGATTTGATATACCAGACAATTTACTATAACATATTACAATTTTAACCATTTTTACCCAATGGTTCCAAAAATATATTTTTTTTGTTTTTATTTATGAAATTTCTACCCTTTGTTACAAATTTGGTTGTAGTTCGAACAAAAACCATTATATTTTCATTTTGATTTCTGCTATTTACTGCTGAAATACTAGAGCTGTCGTGTAAAATTATGGTTTTTATGTAAATTTAGAGCTTTTGAAGAAAAAGTTAGTTCTTCTCTGTTTTAACCATAATTTTTCACATAATCATGCAAATTCAAGAGGGATTATTGTATAAAAAAATTACTACTAAAATGGTTAAAATTGTAGTATGTTATAGTAAATTATCTGGTATATCGAATTCCTAACGGTGGACCACTGCTTACGCCACACCCTGTTTGAGACTAAAAAACTTTGATAGATGATACAAGGATGTTTTTGACGCCAAAAAATTCTCGATCGCTTCCCGTAATTAAACTCTATTTACGAAGCTTCCATCAGAGCTAAATATAAACTGATGCAACCGGATTCTACCCACGCTGTCAAATAACTTCACGGATTATATTCTGATGAAACTGTTAAGAGATTCCTGGGATCAGTTGCATATATAACAAGCAAACAAACGTATAATAATCGACCTACAATGTGCTCACTGCTGGGACTCAGGCCTCCTCTATGTGAGAGAGTTTAGCCGTAGTCCACCACGCGGGCCTATTCTAAGTAGATCACATTTCCATAAAGTACCCGGCAATAAATATTGCACATCGACCTTTGGAAAGAGACAATCGGCTAATTTCGGTTTCGTAGAGCGTTATCTCTGTCGCACGAAATACAAACAGTCCGGTATCTATTAGGAGCTGTTAAAACAATTATGATTAGCTTCTTTTGATAATTATTTTGATTATTTGTATAAAATACAAAAAAAGGTACTTAATTCGAGGAATAATTTTGAATTTTAACAAACCGTCAAACGTCAATCATATTCTACGAATAAAAGTTATCTATCGATGGAAAAATCAGGCCATAATGTGATAACTTAATTGCCACTCTTTAAATTACAAACAGTAACATCAATTTTATTTATTTGTATAGAATAGATTATCTAACTCTTTCCCTCTCCCTCGTTTCAGAGTTAAAATGCAAGCTCGCGTCAGCATACAAGGAGTCGGAGCTGATTCGTCAGAGAAGCCGGTCACTGGAAGAGGAGCTGTCTGCGGCCAAGACCTGTTCCTCCAACCTAGCTGATCAGCTGCACAGGCGGAACGGTAAGACAAATTGATCTTCCCCTACTAGAAAACGTCACATCAAAGGGGCAATTTCTCGTAATTTTATAAACGTTTAAAGACTGATGTCAGTCTCAATCTGTCAAAAATACGTCTAATTTCCCTACATTTTTAAAAAGTTTTTGACATTGATTGTCGCTGAGATGACATTGCGATTTTGAACGTTTTTAATGAGGGTTTTCTGAAATGACGTTCGCCAGGTGGCAGCACTGACATGTCAGGCCCAGGCATCTGTCAAAGAGCCTATATTTTCTTTAGTCATGACTGAATGATGAACGAATGAATGAATCGAATGATGAACGTCATCATATATTTTATATTGGAAGACCTCTTGTCACAGTGGTGCCAACTGGTGTCGTAAATTCTCACGAAAACCCTCATTAGAATAGAATAGAATAGAATATTTATTTGCGTAAAACATGGTATACAAGGGTGTTAAATACAAATTGAGGCACAAGCATGTTTAGCTAGCATAATTAAACATAGCATGCAAAATTTTAAAGACAAGCAACAACAATCGTTTTTTTTTTAATCAACATTTTTTATCTATAAATTTTTTTAAACTATAAAAACTACACTCGAGTAACTACTTATGAAATTTAATTTTAAATAATTTTGTATTTAAAGCTTTAAAATGCCTTGGTATTTTATTATAAATAACGGGAATTGCCCCTCTGTTTAAGTATTAGCAGTTCATGTCAATCAAATTCAAAAGTATGTAATTTATTCAAAACTAACTGACCCCAGTGAATTTCGTACCGCAGAATCAATAACTACAAAATGTGTATGAAAATTAATTATCTTCATAATTTTTTTTTTCGTGTTTTAATAGTTATTCTGCTATTCGCGGTGGCACAAATCCAACAAATCTAAGATCATAAAAATCTGCCCAGCCGTTTTTGAGTTATAAATGGTGTAACTAAACCGACTTTATTTTATATAAATAGATTATTTATTAATATAAGGTCCCATTAAAATAGATGGACAAACTTTTAGAAATCATTCCGACCACCAAAATAAGGACGAATGGTAAAAAAATATATAAGAAAAACGCATAGATACTTACAAGATATATAATCAGTAGCAGAAAATACGCTATTGCAATTTATTATTTTAGGTCAAAATAAAATCACTTTAATCAGTGTTTTTTTTTTGCTTGGATATCTTTAGTTAGACGTACTGAGCGCTGTGTTAAAATTTGTCCATCTATTTTAATGGGACGCTGTAGATATAGACTGAGAATCAGCACTTTTTGAACGTCAAAATTACATAAGACAGTCCTCCAAAACGCCCGCCCTTAACCACTTCTTATGAAGTGGAGGGGTTATTTACGTTGTTAAGCAGACAAATTTTCCGAACATACAAAGAAATGGATTAGCGATATACTTCAAAATGTTTCACATGTCCACCCTAATGAGGGTTTTCTGAAATGACGTTCGCTAGATGGCAGCACTGACACGTCAGGTCCAGGCATCTGTCAAAGAGCCTATATTTTCTTTAGTCATAACTGAATGATGAACGAATGAATGAATCGAATGATGAACGTCATCATATATTTTATATTGGAAGACTTCTTGTCACAGTGGTGCCAACTGGTGTCGTAAATTTTCACGAAAACCCTCATTGTGTAACACACTATCTCAATCTGAATCATTTTGAGGGATATTGCTAATCCATTACTTCATAAATTTTCGATAAATGTAAATCAACAACGTAAACAACGCAATGAATATTGTTGAACTGTCAAAATTAAACCGATTGCTACTGATAGTGTGTAACGCAATTACCCCTCTGGTCTCAAAACTATTATTTTCTTTCCAGATGAGTCACTACGTCAGCTTCGAGCAGAGCTGGAGGACACTCTCGGGCAGAGAGCAGAGCTCGAGTCACGAGTGCACGCATTAGAGCGAGACAAGGAGAGACTCGAGCAGGAGAAAGTCTTACAGGAGCAAAGAGCACAAGAGGTAAGATATTTATTGAAAGTTCATAATCGTACTACAGATCGGATACGGTGTAAGGGGCTCGTGACTAACAGCCGCACGACTGGATCGATCGTGAAGCTACGCTTGCTCGTAAGATCGGCACTGGTATAAGATCGTATGAATAAAATTCCCACCGTAGCAATGTTTTTAATGCAGTAATAAACATTGGTGCTCTCCATCATTATTTTTATTCTGCTACGACGAAGATCAGAGCAAAATTTATTTTTGCAGGCAAAGAATTTGATTCCTACGGTCTTACCCCAGCAACGATCTTACCCCAACATACCTTACATATCAAAACCCCTGTGCGAAGCCTAAATCCTATTCAACGAGATACAAAAAAAATAATATGTAACCATTTTCTGAGCATCCTGCTAATAATCAGGGCAATATTCACAGTCAATAGTATAACTGAGCGGTTAATCAAAATCAACCCCACCAAAATTGTAATACACTTGCCTATTATTGCCTATTAAGACCTCTCCGCATACCTACAGACGGCACGAGTCTTGATCACAGGCCTCCTCTCTGTCTGTACCTCCCAGGGTAAAAGCATGACATGCCCTCCCGCTCCCTCCAAAGCGGGGGAAGTTATTTTGGGGATGCACGAAGAAGCCTCCTCGTGTAGCGCAGTTTGTTCCGCCAGTTACTCAACTGAACCGAGCGCTTGGCGCATCCTGAACAGTCGCATCCAACCCTTATTTGACTGGTCAATTCTTCCCTTGCGGTGTTAGAGCTAACGCCCGCCTGGTTTGCGACACCCTCCCACCGGAATCCGGTGTTTCGTCGATGCGTAGTTCCAGTGCCTTAGGCATCTTCTGGGCACGCTCGTTCCATCATAGACCTCATCCATCGCTTTCCATCAGGCGTGATGGAGGTCAAGAGCGGGCCCATTCAGGAATAAAAAAGTTTTTAATAAATTCGAAGATTTCCCAACCAAAAATTTAAAAAAGGCCTCCTCTTTGTGAGAGGGAGTGGGCCATTATCCACCACGCGGGCCCAGTGCGGGTTAGGGAATGTCACATGTCTTCGAATTTTTGGTTCTAGGACATACCGGTTTCAAAATAATTTACACAAATTTAAAACGCCTGTTTGGATTCGAGCCCACGAACTATAACTCGTAAGCCGCGACTGGTGCCACTAGGTCACTACTGCTCACTGCTAGAGATGTACTCCCTAAGTCCGAAACGCGTAGTTCCAGCCGAAGTTACGGTATTCCCTACCCCTTATCACCTACGGACATAAGATTCGTTTGGGGCCCGAATTAAGAATGAATGCGTTTTTGCCCGTCCGAAAAAGTTAATTAATCGTTAGTTATAGGATTCAGTCAGAGGTATAGAATTACTTTCTGATGGGCCAGGATCTTCGTTGATTGACTTAAAGAGTAGGTGAGCTACCAGTGCTCACTGGTGTCCTGTCCACCACGACGATATACATAAGTCTAAAATCACCAACCCGTCTTGTAACAATTTGCTTACGGTGTTTCTGCTCCAGGCGTTAGCAGCAGCAGAAGCCTGCACATCAAAATGGCGCGCAGCACACGAGGCCGCGCGGTCACAAGCCGCCGCGAGGGCAGAGCACATGCTGGCGGACTGCGAGTGGAAGATGAGGGAGCTGGAGAAACGGGCCAGGGAGGCTGAAAAACAAAACAAAGAGGTAAGTTGTGCGTTTCTGTGATCCTGGTACTTCATAGCCATTAGTTTACAAGGATCAATTAGACGAGGTCGGCGTTTCCTATCCGATTACTCTGAGAAGGCCGGAACAAACTCAGAGGTCACAGCCTCTTTTTTAAGTCCAGACATAATCATGGGTAGATCATGTGAAGACAATGTAGATTGATATCTGAAATGGTTTTTATGGAAAGAACCACACAGATTGAATGGACTTGTCCAGTCAGTGCACGCATTTGCCAGTAATCGTACAGCTCAACTCAAAACTTAAAAAACTCAACGATTCGACGAACAATACCAAAAAAAAACAATTGGGTTAGCCGCGTAAATTATTCAAACTGCCAGACCATGATAAATAGTTTTTATCAGAGAAATAAAAAGCAACAAAAAAATTACCCTCATAACAATGATTAACGAACGATTTATCAGCATTGTATCATCTGCTAACTTCAATACAATGATTTCCACAGCTCACAGCAACAGTAGACCAACTCAAATCCAATCCGAAGCCCTCAGCAGCCCAGGTAGCGGAACTCCAACAGCTGCGAGGCCTGATCACGGAGCAGCAGCGGTCGGTACAGTCCCTGACTCTTCAGCTGCAGAAGGTGGAAACTAGGGAAGAGGCTTTGAAGCTTGAGGTGCATCGGCTGAAGGAGCTGTTGGAGAGGGAGACTGCCAGCGGGAAGGAGAAAGAGGAGAGGTATCGTAAGGTTGGTAATCCTTTGTCTATGGTTCTTTTTCTTTTCGTGTTGATGGCACTCTTACTCGTTTTTTTTTACATAGTTTGAGTCCAATAGGTGGCCACGTTGATTACGGCATCAGTGGCATTCTTTAGGTCATCCGAGGTGCACGTGAACGGGCACTTAGGACACTCCAGCAAGTGGGGCATGGTCTGATCAGAAGCACCGCACTCTTTTATTCTATATGGTTCTTGAAACATAGAGAATAACAGAGCTAAGAGTTGGTGTCTATTGTTCTGTATTTGCGTTTTTTGCCACCGACTTCCGAAATTAAAGTGATTCTTCACTTTGTAGTGTTTCTTTTTGGAAGTTGGTTATTTTTTCTTTGTAAAAGCTTTTTAGTTGTGATAGGTGCGTACCCCACATCAAGTGTTCCATTGTTAACTAACTTACTTAACATTCCAGGAAATACAGCATCTAGAACAGCAACACTCGAGAACAGTTGAATCCCTTCGCTCCGAGCACGCAGCGGCCGCAGCATCCACTCGTGCGATGCTAGAGAGGAACCACGCCGAGAGGACGAGGAACGCACTCGCACAGCTCAGGGCCGAGGCTGACCAGGATGCCAAGAACGCAGACAGGAAGCTGAGAGAGGTCACTACAAGGGTAAGCAACTTAGGAGCAGTTTCTTTTTTTTTTTAGGATGGGAAATCATCAAATGACCCCTCCCGCTCTGGGTGGAGCGGAAGGGAGTGTCAGACTCTTACTGACTAAAACCCACCCGTGTTCCTTCCTTAGCCCTTTATGTTCCGGGCCAGCGGTAACCCTTTCGGACAATCCCGCTGACCCGGCAGGCTTCGGCCCTTACGGGCCCCTTCACTTGATGCTGACATCTCTTTGAGGCGCGCGTGGAACACGTACGCGCCGTCCGGCACGGGCCTGGTAGGAGCATTAGCTTAGATTTGAATATGGGTTTCGTCTGTGGCTTAATAAGAACAGCCGCACAGGTCGATTGATCAGGTTAAACTACGCTTGCCGCGGTTGGTCTGTGGATGGGTGACCATCTTTAAATACCAAGAAACACCCCTCGTGCCTCGGAAAGCACGTTAAGCCGTTGGTCCCGGCTGTCATTCTTGGATCTTGGCAGTCGTCAGAAGCCCGAAAGTCTAACAACCAGTCTTACCAAGGGGTATCGTATTATCTAGTAACTGGGTTGTGGAGGTCAGATAGGCAGTCGCTCCGTGTAAAATACTGGTATTCAGCTGCATCCGATTAAACTGGAAGCCGACCTCGACATTGTTGGGAAAAGGCTAGGCCAGATGAGATTCTCTATGTCAGTTGTGTGGTATTGAGAGCAAACAGTGATAAACTTGGTTTTTATGGAAAGTGTTGACAATGCCGCTTGTGACAACGGCCTTCAAGACGTCTGTGCTCTGTATCATCAACCTATAGCAGTCCACTACTGGGCATAGGTCTCTCCAATCGGACGCCATTCATCATCTGCTACTCTCATCCAGCTGCTACCAGCTACCCTGTGAAAATCATCGCTCCCTCTACCCAGAACACGTTAGGGGCTGTCCATTAATCACGTGAGGCTCGAAGGGGGGGAGGAGTCCATAAAAAATCACGAAATATCACATGGGGGGGGGGTAGTAATATATCACGTGTATTATTGTAGTCTTTAATTTTCTATAATAATATTAGATGATACTTATACCTGTATTTTATAAATATTAAAAAAAAAATTAAGATTCTTTGCATTTGCACGCCAGGTTATGGCGAGATATGCTGAAACAAATTCACTCTAACGCCCTATGTACAGACGCCAGCACATCAAGTTACTACAATCTGTCAAATTTCTTTGATAGATTTTCAACTTTATCGGTAAAGCATAAGGTTCAAAGTTGATTGGGAAAATTTGACAGTTTCGGGTAGCTTGATGTGCTGGCGTCTGTACCATATTCTAGCAAATAAATACATATTTTGATGGA
The DNA here is from genome assembly GCA_927399505.1 of Luperina testacea. Lineage (NCBI taxonomy): Eukaryota > Metazoa > Arthropoda > Insecta > Lepidoptera > Noctuidae > Luperina > Luperina testacea. Next base: position 6,769,093 of record OV656785.1, on the reverse strand, counting down.
ATTGGATCAAAAATCCGTCCATCTGCAAGAAGTCAACAATCAGACTAGCGAGGCAATCGCCCCCTGAGTTATCTTGTTACAAATGTTCCCCAATGCAGCTAATTTTGCAAAGAATAACATAAACTGTATTACAGAACTTTTTTTTGTCTCTTTCAGTACGAGAATCTGAAAGAAGTTCTAGCGAGCAAAGAGACTCAGTTCGAACGCGCCATCTCAGACGCTCACAGCAAAGCAGACTGGGACGTCATGCAGCTCAGACATATGCTAGACAAGGCCGACATCACATACGCCGACAAGACCGAGGAGATGACCGAACGATTTGAGGCGGAGAAAGGTAACTTTAAGGGAAGCGCTAATAATAATAATAATAATAATAATTTTATTTGATTCAGACACAGAGATCCATATTTTTGTTAGTAAATACACTTAAAAATTATGTTAGTAACCAAGGAATAATCAAAAATTCATTAATAATATACATAGCAACAATAAATAGACAATTACAAGAAATTCATAGATACAATAATTACTTAATAAAAGGTGACGAGCTGGCATGCAAGTGCATCCACCTCTCCAACATCACAGAGTCCCACCGCTCGGACAATACGCTCAGGATACTGTTAGTGCTGCGTCGGAAGCGACTTAGTAGCGAGGCGCTCCGCTTCCTAATAATGGCAAAAAAGTCATCAGTTTGCGCCTGTGCGAACATCGAAGAAGCGCTGCAAAACCGAGGCAGCCCCAGCAATACCCTAAACGCATTGTTGTACTGTACGCGTAAGGCGCTGTATACCCGCTGCACATAGTTGGCCCATAGGCTGCACGTATAAAAAGACTGACAATAGGCTTTAAATAAGGTCACCTTTACTTGTTCAGTACAGCGTGCAAACCTACGTGCCAACATGTTGCAGCGAACCGACAGCGCCCTACGTTCCCGCTCGATGTCCTCATTGTCAGACAAGTTATCTGTGACCCAGTGGCCCAGGTACTTAAAATGGTTAACCCTTTTCAGACTAGCACCACAAAGGGTGATCGGAGGTATAAAAGAGAAACATTTGGTACCAGCTTTGAAAATCATGTACTCACTCTTTTTAGGGTTGTACCTGAGCCCATGAGTCCCAGCATATGTCTCACAAATGCGCAGGAGTTTCCGCAACCCCCCAACCGACGGGCTCAGCAGCACCATATCGTCCGCGTAGCTGATGTTATTAATAGGCACTCCGCCTATTGAGCAGCCCGCATTAGCACTGCTGAGCTCGCCAATCAGCTGGTTCATGTACAGGTTGAACAAGCGGGGCGAGGTTATCCCCCCCTGCCTCACACCGCAGTCCAACCCGTACACGTCGGAATATACTCCCGCCCATCTCACACTGTTCCGCTGGTGACTGTACCAATACCTAAATATCGACACTACCTCACTCGGCACCTGTGTCTCACTGTGCAGCTTGTGCCACAGCATGTCATAATTTACCAAGTCGAACGCTTTCGAGAGGTCTAGGTAACAAGCGTACACAGGAGTATTTCTAGCCGTGTAGTACTGTACAGTCTGCTTGAGACAGAGGATAGCACTCTCAGTCGACACACCAGGCGTGAAGCCAAACTGAGCGTCATGTATATGAAGATGCTTCTCCAGCTGTCTGTCAAGCAGCCTGTCCAGCACCTTGGCTATGACAGTAGCGAGCGAGATAGGCCTATAGTTAGATACGTCCGACACATCACCCGTTTTGTTTTTTACGATCGGAACTACCACCGTGTACATGAGGTCATCAGGTAAGTAATTATGGCTGATGCACAGACTAAACAGCATTGCCAGTACCCTCGGGAGATGCACACCAGCGTGCTTCAAGTGCTCGATGCTAAGGTCATCATGACCTGGAGACTTACCTCTCACCATCTTCTTAATAATGACAGCTACATCCTTGGCTGTAAAGCTGATACTAAAGTCTCCATGCTGACACTCAGCACCAAGCACCTGCGCCGCCGGCCCAAGCGGCGACTCCACTTTGAAATGGCGCTGGAAAAGGCTAGCAATATCGCATGGTTCATGACTATCACCTACACTCACCGGAAGGCTCGCCCCTGGGTTTAATTTATTTGTTGACTTCCAAAATTTATTAAATTTCTTATCAGTGTGATGTTTTGCAATAATGTCCATTCTGATCTGATCCTCATTGTTTTGACAGAATTTTAATTTTGATTTAAATAATTTTCTAGACTCACACATTTTATTATAACAATGTCCGGATTTAGGTTTACCCTGTAATAGCCACATCTGAAAACAAAGTCGAGCCTCCCTGTGGGCACTACTCACATATTTGTTCCAGCCAGGTACATATGTATTATGCTTCCGTTTAGGTACACTATAACTTAGTTCCGCGCCCCTAGATAATATCCTAACAATATCAAGGTACATTTTGTTTAATATCAACTTATGGTCCTGATCATTACATAATGTATTTGCACAATTAATAAATTCCGATGGAAAATCTAGCTCTCTAAGATTTGAATTACAATAACAATAATTACAAGCTAAGGTAGCCCGCGAAATTCAAATTTTCTTACGTTTTTTGCAATTTGCTGGTCAGTATTAAGTTGTACGTCGATCAAAATATGATTCGCGGCCGTAACAAATATGTATTTACAGAATTATAATCATTAAAATCATCAACACAACTCTCTAAGACCACGTAACCCCAAAGAATGACGATTTCATAAAACATTCTTTGGGGTTACGTGGTCATAGAGAGATGATTATAATTCTGTAAATACATATGTGTTACGGCTGCGAATCATAATGTTGAAATGCTTTAATGATTATAATTCTGTAAATACATATTTGTTACGGCCGCGAATCATACATTAATCAACGTACAACTTAATATTGACCAGCAAATTGCAAAAAACCTAAAAAATTGTATTTTGCGGGCTACTCTGGCGCTTTCGCTTTAGGGAAATAAAGGGCTTATAGGGGTATGAGGAACAGTGTTCACTCTTCCTCCATAGTAAATGGAGGATCCTCCGTTCAGACCAGACGGGTGTCGTCTCTGGTGGGCAACTGCCCGACGATAGGTGTCCTGACATTGTATTTGTATACGCTAGTTGCGCGATAAACTTTGCTTGCGCGAAAGTGCTTGTGATGTCCGCATGTGGCGATGTAGGTGTCGCCACAAGCACTTACTAGTGCTTTAGCTGGAAATGAGTTTTTTTAAACTAAATTTACGTTAAATATTATCTTACTAGGTGTGCCTTTATTCGCGTGCATGTCCATGGGTTTTAATTTTTTTGCGCGGAACTATAATTCTTTCTTTTTCTAAAATAAATGTAGCCTAGTTATATACTCCTTATAACATCAGCAGTATGCCAGTGAAAGTCCCGTCAATATTTAAGAGGTATTTTTTATATATTTTCTCTAAGATGTTGTTAATGTTGTACCAATAACTCTGTATATCTATTCTATTCGCGTTTTGCAGAAAGTCTAATAGAAGAATGGTCAGAAAAGGTAAGAGATATAGAAGAACAAGCAGCCACGGCAGCACACGAGGCTAAGAACCTTCTAGACACCACCAGAAAGAAGCTCATCGCGGAAAGAATGGAACAAGTCAACAAACTCAAAGAACAGCATCGACAGGAAATGGGTGAGTCAAATCTTATCTTCTATATATGTATATATGTAAAAGAAAGTCGGGTTAATAACACCATTTAAACTCAAGAACGGCTGAACCGATTTTTATGATCTTTTGTTTGTTAGATTTGTCTCCGTCCCGAATAGCAGAATAGTTATTAAAACCTTGGAATAATTCACGATACAAAATAATGAAGATAATTCATTTTCTAATACAGTTTGTGTGGAACGGCTTACTGATTACACGGTACAAAGTTCACCGGGTTAGGTAATTATGATAAATAGCTGCTTTGCACGGTTTTCACGACTTGCCAAAACACCGTGGTTTCTTTATTGTTAGTAAAATATTAATGTATGCTACACATAGTTTCCGGAATAAATTATAATAACGATTGTGAATACCGCATCAAAATACGTCGTAGTTTAGAAGAACAACGCGTTCATAGAGACAGACACGAAAAGTGGCTTTAATATAAAATATGTAGATGTCGCATCACTGGGTTGGCCGAGATGCGAAACATTGAGTCTACTTCACGATCCGACTTCGTTTAGATAGGTGTGGGTACTCCAAGGAAAAGATAATTTGAATTTAAAGTAACTTTAATAAACTTATCAACTGAAACACACACACAAACACTGCGTTGGTACTAGCGTTGCCAAGACTGTCCGAGCTCGAGTCCTGTCGTCTGTAAACTGTCGCAACACTCGGTCTCTCCACCAGTCCTCGCTGCATCCCCTGCACCGACGATCGTGTCCAAGCGGTAGGGACCGCTTGCGTTTCCGATCGCATCATTATTCGTTTACCAATCAAATTATTAAATGGCGCTGTCAGCTGTACTGTGGCACCAGCCATCCACGACATATAGATCTTCAAACTATTCCCGGAAACAACTTTCCATACTCATTTCTGCGCCAAGCAGCTCCATTTGATCGAGCAAAATTTTTATTCGTTTTACAATAATGTTACAGATGAGCAATGGGAACAATTTATGGAAGATAAAGAGAATTGTCTTGCAAGAATGAAGACAGAATGTCGACAGGAGGGAGAAGAAGATAGAGTTAAAAGGGAGAAGGAATTGATAGAAGAAATTGCTGGTAAGAGATTTTATTTATCACCCAGATGTGGCCTACTTCTGGGTTAAGGGGGCGGCCTTTACCATTTTTTGCAAATCTCTCTATTTAGTGCAAGTGTTTATTTGTTTATAACATGTCTTAGATTTCTTATAGGACCAAAGCGAATCAATTATTCAATCTACGCTCCTATACCTCATATTATTTATAGCACTGTGTGACCTAAACCCGCACTTAAGTCATGCTTTTCTGTGTAAAAATAGACGGGTTTAGTTTTATGTCACACGAGCTATAAAACAGTATATGATACATGTGACTGAAGTATTCAGTCAGTAAGTATTAATTATTGTATTAACGCACTGCGCTTATATTACACCGTGCAATAATTGGCTACTTAAGTCACACGTATCGTAATGTAGTATTTTCACATCGTGCAAAAGACTTGGCCACCGGTTACCATCAAATGCCTATTTCAGAATTAGTATTATCACATCGTGCAAAAGACTTGGCCACCGGTTATCACCAAATGCCTATTTCAGAATTAAAATCACAGTTGCAGTCGCAGTCAAGCGAATACGACCATTTAGCTATAAAAGCAGCTGCTTGTGGAAGAACATTAGCTGTCACTGAGCAGGAGTTAAGGTCAGTGAACATTTGAGACTAATATCATTAGACCCATAATTTTTGTTTATAGATATGCATGTTTGCAAACCTTAACTTTTTGGTAAGACCCGTATTCAAAGATGTATCCTATTGTTTTTCGAGAAAAGTCTAATTTTGAAGAAGATAAAAAATACTTGGACATTGAATATCTAACTGATTAAAAATGATCATTCAAATGAATCTAAAGCGTTATAACTTTCCCTTAAAATATATCCTTATCACCAATCTTTGAATACGGGTAGAAATTAATAGTCCCTCATATTAAAAATAATCATTAATTCAACCAAATACAATTGGTAGCGAAATTTGTTCCTTAAAACCTTTATTTTTTTTTTATTAAAACTAATAATTTTAACACTAATTTTATTGAAATATGGTCTTTTGGACAAATTTGGCTACCATGATCGCATGTCGAAATTCACCCATGGAGTGTTAACTACCATTTTATTTAAATTTCATGGTCATTAACATTATTTTAATTTAAATACATTATTTTAGATCATTTATTTTGAAAGATGCCTGTATTTTGAAGGTTCTCAGTATCTACTCCTATGAACACAAACAATGATTCATAATTGAGATATTTAGTCAAAGTTAAAGCCACGCGGTTGTCATTTAATTTTACTAAAATATTTCTTTTGGATTCATTTTCGTTCTTGAAAATCACTAAAAGATTGGTTTTGAAAATATACCACTCTCAGTGCTCTCACAGGCTTCAGAAACTTTCTAAAGAATTGAATTAAACGCTTTTGTAAAAAAAACTGACTCCACGTGATGGACCCGTGTTGCCCTCACGTGCGAAAATTAATCGAATAATATCTATTTATTCCTTTCAAAATACGTGTCCTGTAACGTCTACAATCTTGAGCACATACTGAGTGCGGTAAAACCATTTGAATCAATGGTAGACACTAAACTAGAAAGTGCTCCTATCAAACCATTAGGTATTATCGTTTGGCCTCCTTATCCCAATTTTTATTTAAATGAATAAAGATTTATTAGAAATCCTAGATCACTAGGCATTCTCAAGTGTCTTTGTTTCTTTTAGTAACATCTTGACTTGACCCAATAATTAAAAGGCATCTTTCAAATTCTTCACACAACTTCACCCATACATAAGTATATATCACAAAAACATCATTTACATTTTACATTATAGTATCATTAAAAAAACGATGTCCAAAAGGCAATATTTCAATAAAATTATATAGAAGAAAACATTAAATAGCAAATGCAAAGGTACAAATTTCGTCATTAACTTTAAGAGTTAGAAGTCGTATTTCCCCAAAACCAATCTGTCTAGCCTTTTCCCAACTATGTCGGGGTTGTCTTTTAGTCTTATGGAAGCTGAATACTAGTATTTTACAAGGAGCGACTGCCTATGCAAGTGGTCATCCCGTTTCACGGATGAGTGCTAACGCGTGCCCGTGTTCCCGCCGTAAGCGGCAGAGGAGGACACCGTGGAGTTTTAGTGGGTTAAAGTCCCACATAACTGCACTATCTCCCCGTGGTAGTGCAGTATGCATGGGCATATCTCTACGTTAAAAAAAAAAAAGGGTCATCCCGTAATTTTAAGAACATTCACAGTCTGATGTCAGTCTCAATCTGTCAAAAATACCTCTAATTTTCCTACATTTTTGACAAGTTTTGACATTGATTACCGCTGAAATGAGATTGTGACTAGTTTTAGAACTTTTTTAATTACGGGATCGGGATCGGAATTACGGGATCTTTTGTCCTGCACACCCCAGTTACACAATGCCCCTTGGTTGTCCCAAACTTCCCCTTATAGCTTTAATACGACTTGTTCTGTAATGGATTATAAAATGGCTCATAAACAAAACTTTCTGACCATCCATCCATTTCTAAACCAAGATTCATACACTATTCTGCCGAAAAACATTACTGGTTCCGGCTTGAAGGAATATTTCTGTTGTGAGTACAGGCACATGAGACATTTCAGCACTGTCCCTGAAAATTTTGAACTCTCTGCTAGCGTCTGTATTCTCAGCGGGATTGTCCGAAAAGGTTACCGCTGGCCCGGAACATAAAGGGCTAAGGAAGGAACACGGGTGGGTTTTAGTCAGTAAGAGTCTAACACTCCCTTCCGCTCCACCCAGAGCGGGAGAGGTAATTTGATGATTTCCCATCCTGACAAAAAAGCGTCTGTATTCCCTTCCACATTCAACCCGTCTGCCTTCAAAGCAAAAGTGAACAGGCATCTTCTGGGCACGCTCGTTCCAGGCGTGATCGAGGTCAAAAGCAAGCCCATTCAGCATTTTTTTTAATGGCATTGCACCTACCTCTTTTGTTATTGATCATAGGCGGTGGCGGCGGCGGTAGCAACTTGCCGCCAAGTTTGCCGCCACCGTGTTCGTTATCAATGTTAGAATCAGCCTCATTGTTACACAGTGTCGGCATCATCGTGGTATTGCTGTGTGCGTGGGGAGGCTGTTCTCTACGGGTGACACTCATCGCCGCTCTGCTAGCCGTCACCGTGGCTTTAGCAGCCAGGCTGTTGCGTCGAGCTAAACGACATTACTAATCAATATTAGGTTTTAATTTGAAACTTGCTCCACATTTGTTGAAAAGTCCACCGAAGTATTTTTTTTAATTAATTATTGTTCTGTGGTTGTCACACAGCAAAACTATTAATTGGGTTAAGAGAAATTTAAGATCCTTGGCAAACAATGAAAGATACAACATTAATCACGACTCTACTCAATATACAGTATCTAATTCAACTTGTAATAAAGAAAATTTAGAGCATATCATTAAGGAAAGGGATGCACATACGGGCGCGTAGGCAAACGATTTAGCAACGTCCGCGTCGTCACCCGTTTCTTTTTTCGCAAGAAAAGTCAAAATTAGGATACCGCTAGTCAACGCGTTGCCAGCTTGCTTCATGTGGTGAACTATACGATGAATGGATTACTTATCGGGCGCGCGCTAAAATTTATACTTTAATTTTCTAAATTGTTTTGAAAATTTAGAAAAAAAAATTATACTCGAACGACTACAATTCTTTTTTTATTTTTTTAGTTTCCATTAATTTTATTTATTTACAAGCTAACAGTCTTAAAATAATAATAATATGTACAAGTATATGAAAAGGAGCGGAAATAATCATAGGACAATAAAACAATTTGTCCTCAACGCTGTCAACAGGAAACGTGCCCAAAAGGCTGACACGTTGTATGGCAATCTTGTCTACTAGAAGGCAATAAATAACTTAGTTTGCACTATTTAAGACGATAAAAACAGAATTTTTTTTTTCAAGAATTTAGATTTGTGAAATGTTCAACAGTTACTGCACCACCTCCTTTTTCGTGTTGGTGCAAGTTTTCAATTTCATCCTGTATACTAACTTCTAGCGATTGTATTATTTTTTGAATTTTATTAATTGATTTTATTAGTTACACCTGCAGTAATGTTACCTCAAAAATCTAAAATCCTCGAAAACCTACTGAGTGAGCGAAAGTGATGCAATTACTTTTGAAACGCAAAAGAGAGAGATGGCTATAATGTGCGTGCGCTCGGAATAAAACGACGTATGTGCCAAAACGAATTTACTCCTTTTTTAACAAAATAAATTTATTAAATTTAAAACTACTTTGAGTAAACTTTGATATGGTAATTCTCTATGTTTTAAAGTAAATTCCATTGAATAACTCTTAAGGGTTACGCCGTGATGTCGAAAAAAGTAAAAAAATAGATATAACTTAACTAATAAAATAAACATTAACGGTGAAGCATAAACATCTGACTTTTTATCTAGGTACAGACGCCAGCACATCAAGCTACTACAATCTGTCAGATTTCTTTAATAGATTTTCAACTTTATCGCTAAAGAATAAAGATCAAAGTTGGTCGGAAAAATTTGACAGTTTCTGGTAGCTTGATGTACTGGCGTCTGTACTTATATAAAATCTTGCTATAACGTGCACACCGAATATGTACAGTTGTCATAAAAGAAACAAACACAAAAAAATAAACGCATGCGAGAATCGCTTTATCAATGGAAAACCTGCAAATGTGGAGCAGGTTTCGGCAGCGTAGCCAAGATCCTCGAAATGAGACGTAAAGTCCTTCTCACGAAAGAAGTCCTGCGGCAATAATGCAACTAAAATTAAATAATAAATAAGTAAACCGTGTCACATGACACATGTCAAACATCAAGGAAGACTCGTGAGACGGACTCTAGATAGACTCTACTTGCAGCATGACATTGCATAGTTCATGTGGGATGCTAGCAATATTTTTTTGACGTGTGTTAACGATTATTACGAAAGATGGATTTTGACAAACACGTTACAGTAACTATAGAGTTTTAGACCCATATGTTTGTCGCCGACGGATCTATGTAAAGTAATGTTAGCTTTCTCCGTAACAGAAGCCGTAATTATCAAAATTTTCGGATTCCAAACGGTCAGAAAACTCAGTTAGATATCATTAGTGAAAGAATCCTGACTAAGCTTATTTAAATACCAAATATTATACCAATAACATTGAAACAGTGCAAATAAAACATAAAGCTGAGCTATAATGCCAAAAAAACTGCGTAACAGCGCCTCTGGCGGCTAAATATGGAACTAGTGATGTGGTCTTTGCGTTTTAATTTCTTTCCGACTTCAGTTTTTTTTGTATTTAATTCATTTTTAACCGATTTTCTGATGATGATGTATCTCAATAATTTTGGCTAACTGACTATAGACTCTTTTCAGATATTATCTTGGTTGGAAATAAAAAATACTTTCTGAAATATAAAAAAATAAGTTTTGCCACTTCTTTTTGTATTGTTTACTGCTAGTTCCATAATCATCCTACAGAGGCTCTGTTGTCCTAAGTACCACAGATAACATAACATTAAACTTTTTCTTTGTATAATTTTATTATTGAAATACTGCCAATTTGACTGAAATCATGTAATTTACACATAACAGAACGTCTCGCCTGCATTCCCTGAAGGGGTGGGCGGATATGTACAGCATACCCACATTTCACAAGTTATTTTATCATCATGTTCATATTTTCATATGTTATTGTATCGATCATGATAATTATCTAGTCAACATTTAGAATATTTGTTTGTTAGAAGCAGCAGTGTGGTTAAGGGTATTTGACAGAATACTATTGTAGTGTTATAAAATCTTTTTAATCTGTTTTGACTGACTGACGTTTTAGGCGAAAGCGCCAGGGTAGCCCGCGAAATTCAATTTTTTTTAGGTTTTCTGCAATTTGCTGGTCAGTATTAAGTTGTACGTCGATCAAAATATGACTCGCGGCCGTAACAAATATGTATTTACTGAATGAATCATAATCATCAGAATCAGTAATACAACTTGTTAGGTTAGTATAATCCCAAAATGTCAAGATTTCATGAAATAGTCATTCTTTGGGATTACTTGGTCTTAGAGAGTTGTGTTGATGACTTTAATGACTATAATTCTATAAATACATATTTGTTACAGCCGCGAATCATATTTCATTCATAGGATATTCTTTTTTTTTCATTTTTTTTTTTTTTATTCATTTTTTTTTTTCATTTTTTTTTTCGTGTTGTATCAATAAAAGAAACTTCCCTGGCGCGCACACAACAACTTGCCAAAGTTTCATCACATTAGGACGAGCCGTTTTAGTGTTTTTTGCGAGACTAACTTTCAGTGATCTTTCTTGTAATTGCGTGTTGTATCAATAAAATAAACTTTAATTATTTTCTGTTAAATATCCTTCCTCATTGCTGTTATCGTCGTTTTTAATATACACCATTAGTCTAGCTCATCATTGCTCAAATTGTTATCATTCATTCAATAAGTGTTCACTCGTTTTTCTATTTTTATACGATTTTGAAAATTATTTTGTGTGAAATATAAAAATTACAAAAAAAAATTGTTTTGGTTATTACTGCCAAAATTAATTTACACATACACAGTTAATCCTTATTCTGTTTTGAGTTGCCATTGTTAAAAAAAAAATTAAACAGGAATATTGTTAAATTCTTTGCATTATATTAATTTTACTAAGTTACTAATCAATTCCAAAGATTTTTTCTTAACTACTTAAAAAACAAAAAACACTTTTGAGTTACCCTTTTTTCTTACCTATTAATTTCCTTTAAAAAAAACTGGCAACATCAATATCACAACATAGGGTGAAACCCCCAGTTGTCGGCAATCCAACACAAAACGTAGGGTAGAAACCCTACAATAACTATCGGCATTGCATATAAATTAATTTCACACACAATTTAACTGTCTTTCCTTAACCGACTAACGATAGAGAGGCATTGGCGAGGGAGAAAGAGTTACGAGAGAAGAGATCAGAAGATGGCACGAAGATCAAGCAAGTGGAGAATGCTTCGAAGGACCAGATTGAGCATCTCACCAGAAAGTGTGCGTGTTTGAGGAAACTGTAAGTACATATCCTTGAACGTACGTATCTGCCATTGATTTTTATACTATCCAGCCCACAGATATAGATAGACCTGGATTACGCAAGTATCACGATCTGTATGAAAACCAAGTGTGCCATTTGTTGACTACCTACTATGACGTCACAAGGACTATTCAGTGATGGAATAATCCACCCGTGGCAAAAATGGCACCCGTCTCGTCCAACCCCCGGGTTTTTTTTTAAGAATTGTATTTTAAGGTGAATGGGTAGTTGAGACCGCGAAATTCAAATTTTCTTACGTTTTTTGCAATTTGCAGGTCAGTGTCAGGTTGTATCTTGATCAAAATATGATTCGCGACAATAGCAGGTACATATTAAGAGAAGTATAATCATTAGAATCAATAATACATCTTTCTAAGTTAGATTTCTACCATACCACTAACACTTTTCCATAAGAGATTGGTGGTTGGTGGTAGAAATCTAACTTAGAAAGATATAATTATTAATGATTCTAATGATTATAATTCTCTGAATATGTACCTGTTATTGTCGCGAATCATATTTTGATCAAGATACAATCTGACACTGACCTGCAAATTGCAAAAAACGTAAGAAAATTTGAATTTCGCGGTCTACCACTATCCATTCACCTTAAGTCGTTTTTTGCAGTAACCGTAGTAGCGTTGCTGAGCAGACATATTTTTCGTACAAATGAAGCAATGGAGTAACCATATCCTTCAAAATCATCGCAGATTATGATTGATAAAGTGTTCTGCAATTAGAGTACTCTGTATGAGAAGAGCCTTTAATAATAATTATTATTTATTTAGTCGATAGACAACAAAAGGTCCACACTGACAAAAACAAAAAAATACATAAAAGATGTTAGTAACAATATACCCTATGTTAGTACTTATATCCTAGTATGTTAGTGACAATGTGGCTTATGATCTATGTTAATACTTATACACTACGACAGACAGTGTTGTTTTGATGAGATGTACCATTATGGGGCTCTCATCAAGCCTGTCAGCTATCACCTTCAGGAGGCTGCTGCCACTGCCACGCAATCTGGCGAGCAGAGACGCACTTTTCTTCCGTACGATAGCTGAAAAGCTGTCGACTCGGGCTTTTGCGAACATCTCTGACGCACTGCAGTAACGTGGCAGCCGCATCAGCGCCCTGCAGGCGTTAATGTATTGGACGCGCAGCGCATTGACGGCACGTTTGGTACAGCTGATCCATAGGGCGCTCGAGTACAGAGATGTGCACTTGTGCAGTATGCTTTAAACAGCGTATGTTTGACCGCTTCTGTACATCGAGCGAATCTACGTGCCAACATGAAGACACGGTTGGCGCAGTGGCTGAGCGATCGACTGCTGCGCTGCGTGTCGCGGGTTCGATTCCCGCACGGAACAAATCGTCGTTGAAGTTCTAACACCACGGAAGTCAAAAATAGCAACTTCTTTTCAGGAGAGAGAAAAAACTGCATAATGTTTTATGTAGATACTATAATAATACAAATTTACTATTTGTGTATACTTAAATTATAGTTCTATTTAATGTAGAAACAGTAATTATTTATTGTCTATGTATCTATGTCTATTATTTTAGAAAAAGTAACTATATAATGTCAAAACCGCCAAAAATGACTTACGTGGTGTTAGAACTTCAACGACGAAATATTTGTATTGCCTACAAGTAGTTGTTCCGGGTCTGGCTGTTTGTGTATGTGAATTTAAATGTTTGTAAACGCACCCACGATACAGGAGTAATTCCTAGTGTTGAGCAACGTTTTTTTTTAAAGAAAAAAACATGTTCGCCCGAACCGCCAATGCCCTGCGTTTGCCCTGGAGTGGGACAATATAATAATAATAGACTGGTTATTAATATTCTAATCAATCATTCCCCACAGTTTCGATGACATCCGAGCGCGCCTCACCGCGAGGGAGAGGGAAGCTGAACAGGAATCCAAAGCAAAGGACAAGGAGCTCCATCATCTTAGGGGCGAAGTCGTCAGACTCACCAAGATACTCTTTGAACAGAAGTTAGTATCAGACATCGATAATACAGGGTGCTTACTCTTCAATTTAATTCCGATAGATCGACATTGGAATTGTGACGTTTCGTACTCTTGAGTTCGATGCTAGCGCCAAATGATTTTTAGATTGGGTGTCCATTTTGGAGAACTAAGTGGAATTGGGTTCGGGCTTGGCGTGGGGTAATAGGGATGACGAATGATTTTGAAATCCTCTTCCGTAATGTACATACACATTTACTATTTACGAAAAAACCTATATTTCGGTTATAAACTAAAGTTGAACGAAGTTTAAAGACATTTTTCTAATATTTTTTCAATAGCGCGCGAAAACAGCTCGCAGTGTCATGGCGTCGGGTCTGATGTCACGCCTAGGTAAACACTAAACGTCAAATGTGTCAAGCTGACACATTTGACACATTTTACGTTTAGTGTTTACCTTTCCTCTGACTGCGCGTGTTGACAAAACCAAACATTGCATATTTCATCTGATAAAAATGAATTCCAAAGTGTATAAGTGGTGTGCAGTGCCTCAGTGTAAAAACACATCAATAACCACTCCCAACAAGGTGTTTATATATGTCCCAAACAAGCAAATAATAAGAGTTCAATGGTTAAAGCTCGCAAGGCGAAACCATGTTGTTATAGATTCGTGTTGTAGAGTCAAGTGGAGTGGATAAATTACACTTAAATTAATAAAAAATCGATCCAAATGCGTAATCGGTAGTAGTCAACAAAACGCAAGTGATGTTTACATAGGCGTGACGTCATGCGCTGTGATTGGCGTTTCAGTCAAAATGGCCGAATGCCGTATTTTCATCTTTTATTTTAGTGAAAATCCGATTAATCTCAAGTTTTTAAATAAAACTAAATCAGTGTTTTAAATCCTTTTAATGTGTACTTTCCCCTAAAATCATTAAATCTTTGATTATTTGATACTGTCGCCACGCCTATTGTTGACAATATTGTTTTCAAGAGTACCGAATCACGTGACTGTAAAATTAACATTGGAATCATATTGGCATCTCATTGGAATTAAAATTATTTTGGAGAGTCCCCAGGGTTGCAGGGACATACGCGCAATCTGCTATCATGGATTCGGTTTATGATTTTAGACCCTGGGGGTCTAGAAATCGTTGGAAGACTGTCTTGACCGTAATGTCGAACCATTTTGTTTTTTTTTTTTTAATAGCGGCCACGCAAAAGGCTCGTACACACAGGCGCGACGCGACACGCGACACAAAGGCACCGCAAGTCGCGCGACGAGCGGTGCCTTTGTGTCGCGTGTCGCGTCGCGCCTGTGTGTACGAGCCTTAAAACTTTTGTAAATCGATAGCTGGCACCAATGCAATCAGAAAACAATACTAGAACAAACCCCGTAAAGTGTCACGTTTCCGAGATAATTGATCACGTGACATCTATTTTTTTTTTTAATAACTTTGAACGTTAATGTCACGGAAACGTGACACTACAGGGTTTGATGTTATAATGTTTTGTTTGGATTGATGTCAGCTATCTATTTACATAGGTTTTATGCGTGGTCTGATTGTAAGAAAAATCTACACAATACGAGTATACCTTGATATGTAGATGTGGGTACCTAAATTAGAAATCTTATTAATGCATGAGCTGGTAACACTGCACAAACTCACGCGCCATTTTTATCTCAGCACTCCAAAATTAGGTGCACGCACGAGGGCAGACGGCTGTGAGACTCTGCCCCCCGAGGAGACGCCAGCGGAGCCCCGGCGTAAGGGTATGTCACCCTGTATATAGGTGAGCACTCTTGTCGCTATTGTGTGTGGAATGTGCGCCGGTGAACACCCTAGTTTATGGTTGGAACTGGGCATGTTTTGATGGGTTCAATTACATTTGTGTTGAGAATCAATTTCTTTTTTGTGAATAAGTAATATCTGCCGCACTAGTCGATCGATCAGGTTTCTCTAACTTCCTAAATACCTATTGAATGCGACAATTTCATATGAAATATCAATCAATGGGATTATATGGACTAAGAGGGCTGTATTGATGATTTTTATGATTATAATTCTGTAAATACCTACATAATTGTTACGGTCGCGAATCATAATTTGTTCAACATACAAACTGATACTGACCTGCAAATTGCAAAAAACTCTGCGCGGACTATAGCACACATGCCGCCTTAGTTCAATTTCTGTGACAATCTCACAAATGTTTACCAGCAACGTTGCTGTCAGTGTCATTCAGGCGCAAAAAGATCCTAGCCAAGACACTTGTGTCATTGTACCACAGATCATACATAGCTTTATATCATAGACATTCAAATCAAAACATGCCCACTCTGGCCATATTCACAGGGGTCGTGTTAACAAAGGTGCTGGACCTAATGTGGTAATGTTACATTGAACTTATGTGTTTTAAATAGTTTGGAATGCACTTACTACTACTCCACCAAGACAACTGCCCCTTGTGGGCCTTACCACACTGTCTCTTAAGAACACGTAAAAAAAAATTCATGAAACAGTTATTCTTTGGGGTTACGTGGTCTTAGAGAGTTGTGTTGATGACTTTAATGATTATAGTTCTCCAAACACATATTTCTTACGGCCGCGATTCATATATTAATCAACGTACAACTTAATACTGACCAGCAAATTCCAAAAAACCTAAAAAAAATTGAATTTCGCGGGCTACCCTGGCGCTTTCGCCTTAAGTAATGAATCAGTAGTCGTGCTGAGATAGGAGCCTTTTGGCTTCGTATAGGACTTTCTGTCTCATTTTTTTTTTTGTTAATTTTTTATATAACTACTAGCTGCGCCCCGCGGTTTAACCCGCGTAAATGTCGATCCCGTGGGAATATCGGGATAAAGCCTATATGTTAATCCAGGGTGTCAGCTACCTCCATACAAAATTTTATCAAAATTGCTCCAGTCGTTTGAGCGTGAAGAAGTAACAAACATATAAACACACACACACACACACACTCACAAACTTTCTTTATAATATGTTCAGTTATGCCTGTGAGTCTAGTTTTCATAGTGGAGTAGTAAGAAGGACAAAAAAGTGGTTTGTTGATTTCCTCGAGTCCACTGAACTTAAACAATGTTATTTTTTGTATAGTGCAAACCTGAAAGACATTCAAATTAAACCGTTGACAAATACTATAGACACCAGCGCATCAAGCTACTACAATCTGTCTTCCTTTAATAGATTTTCAACTTTATCGCTAAAGCATAAGGTTCAAAGTTGGTTGGGAAAATTTGACAGTTTCGGGTAGCTTGGTGTGCTGGTGTACAGACGCCAGCACATCAAGCTACTACAATGTGTCAAATTTCTTTAATCGATTTTCAATTTTATCACTAAAGCATAAGGTTCAAATTTGATTGGGGAAATTTTACAGTTTCGGGTACCTTGATGTGCTGGCGTCTGTACATTACGAGTCGTGTGACCTAAGTAGTCCATTATTGTAAGGCGTGAAATTAGCCAGCCCGAGCGTAGCAAAGGTGCTAAACGCCGCGCATTAAGACTACTTAAGTCACACGTATAGTATACCATTTTATCGCACGTGTGACTTAAAACTGCACTTAAGTCACACGTTTCTGTGTAAAATGTACTACTTAAGTCACAGCAAAGCGTGACTTAAGTGCGGGTATAAGTCACACAGTGCTATAAATAATATTTTGGAGCAAAATATCGATTTTTCTATACCAAAAATAACGTTGTATACAAATAAAAGATCGATTTGTTTTTATAGCTATTCGTGTGTATTGTATGTTGTGTATCTTCAAGCTAAGTTCCCTGCTAGGTATGCAGGGAAGCTTTCAATATTAAGTGTGTAGAATGTTATGAAATAGTATTTTGTTGTAAATAAAAACTTAATTTGAAAATAACGAGTATTTGTAAATATTTTCTGTTTTTTTGTTTTTTTTTTCTTCTTCTTCTTCTTATAAATAAATATGAATAGTTAAGTAGATATTAGCGGAATGAAAATTAGTAATTGAATATTTTCTAAATTAATTTAAACATTCCTTTCTGGCCTAAATCTTTGCTTTTCTCTCTTTTTTTAATCTCTAAAAGAAAACACGTAAATACTTTTGTGAATAGATGAATAAATGGTTTTCATAATAAATAAACTTAGACAAAGGCGGTTCGGAAGCGGTCTCAATTAAATTTTCATACATACACAGTCAGATTTACCTATACCTACATGTTACCTTGCTAAATATTTTATAGGTACAGTTTTTAGTTAATAAAAATGTAAATGGAATGGTTAACTTCAAGAGTTTCTTACAACTTACTATTTAGATAAAATGCAACCAAGAATGTGAGTTAAAAGGATTGCCAGTAACGTCTTTTTGTTGCTGTATACAACATAGGCATTGCAATTACCAATTTTATAACTTTATCCAATAATTGTAACTTAAATTATATTTTTCTTAATGAATTCCATAAAAACACCCTTCCGAACCGCTACCTGAAAAAAAAAACAAGAAATAATTTCTATCTACCCTCCGCAGGTTCCCTTCGCACGCCCGAACTAGTTCGGAAACATTCGTTAATCCCCGAACTCCCACCAGCAGCGCGTCTAACGCCCGTAGAAATACAAAATGGCCGGCGACGAGCCAAAAGCGTGGACCTACCGGCGGTACAAGTACCAGTTAGAATTAAACAATTGGAGGACAGGAATAAATATTAAATGTACTATAGTTTTCAACATGTTGACTGAACGAAATATGTATAGATTTATGTGAAGCGGTACTGTAATACTAGTACTAGACGTACTTTTGATAACAGTACTTTCTAATCAGTATCGCGGTATTGCACCGCTACCAACCGTAAGTTGAGAAACTGATACAGTGGCAACGTCGCTCTGGTACATAGGAGAGTGATATTGCCTCATTACACGCGGCGGGTACCTGAATTTGGTACCGATACCCGTCTGGAACCGGTACCCAAGTACCGTAATACCAAGAACCACAAAGTACTGATACAGATAATATCGTTCGGTCAATATGTACTTTAGCTATTAGTTTTAGTAAATGACTTTCAGATTAGTCATTTAGTCGTTAGTCGATTTTGAAGTCGTTGTGATGGTAAATTAGTGTCAATTTTAGTACTAACCTGAATTTAAACTTTTATTCTGAGATCATTTGCTATCGTACGACCAGCTGTAAGACTTAATGCTTGATGTCATGATGCTTACAAAATGTCAGCTGTCGACTGACAACGAACTGGTTACAAAAGCTCATAATTTAAGGTACGGACGCCAGCACATCAACCTACCACAATCTGTCAGATTTCTTTAATAGATTTTCAACTTTATCGCTAAAGCATAAGGTTCAAAGTTGATTGGGAAAATCTGACAGATTGTGGTAGGTTGATGTGCTGGCGTCTGTACTATTTTATCAGTGAGTGTGATTTTGTAAATCCAAATCAGCTTTTCAAAGTCATTATTTAAAAAAATATTTTCAAACTAATCAATGATGCAAACAAAATCTTTTAGCGATTTGTTTGTTAGCTAGACTAGCCTCTTTCAAATGAATAATTTTAGCCTGAACTTGCCTACTGTAGGTCAAATGTCTCTTTTCATACAGAGACCAAAGAAGCATTGACCACCACACTTGCTAACTGCGTGCTGGCGATCAGTCCATTAGATTTCCTCATGTAGTTTGTATTTATCAGCATGCTAGGTTTGGAACCTACAACCAGGAAACTCACAAATGGAATAAAAGTGATTAGTTTAGTCACAATGACTCTCCCGACTATTCCGACTGACTAAATGGGCTAAACCGTAAGATACTTTATACTCTTTTGCTAATTCGCATCTAATACCGAAGAGAAAGGGTATCAAACGTATACTAATATATTAAGTGCAATAATTAGTAAGTATTTATGTTTCTCATTATTATTTTTAAGTTTAATGTAACATCTTGGCAAAATGTTTAAGAATTGATGTCTTACTAAAAATATTCGATGAAACGTTTGAAGTCGCCCATTGTCCTTTTCCAAGACTTCGGTAAATAAAATATCCTCTAAATATTAGCAGAATAAAACGTAAATTTAACATCGCCTCTGAGAATATTACGCAATCATTTAAAAATGTCAGTATCATATTGGAGAAGACCATTTTACAAAAAAAAATTAAGTGGTATATGTACTTAATCTACTCTAGCGCAGTCCACTGCTAGACTGGCTGCAATCATAATCTGAATCATTTTGAAGTTTATTGCAAGTCCATTGCTTCTTAAGTGCGAAAAATTTGTCTGCTCAACAACGTATAAATCTAAATGAATGTTGTTGAACTGTCAAGTCAAAATGAAAGCCATTGCAAATGACCGTGTGTTACGCAATTACCCCACAGGTACAGTCGCCTGCAGATAAAACGGACCCCTCAACGCTCACTGCTTAAAGGCGGGGGGGGGGGTCCGTTTTCTCTGCAGGCGACCGTACCTAAAAACCATACTGGGTTATGCTAAGATTTCAATAAATGTCTGAAATAATCATTTTTATAAGTAACGCCTAGCGCCTCTCTAACCAACTCCTTAATCTAAAACAATGAAATAAAAGCAAAATGTGTTATTAAAAATCTATTTTAAATAAAATTAGGGCCAGCGTACATAATTATTCTATAAGCAGTAAGTGTGTGTACAGGTCCTAATAAATAAAATGAAGCAAAGTATGAATGAAATGAAAGGCTAAAATGGTTGATCGAAAATAAAAAGTTACTATTGTGTTGCATTAATAAAATGTTTCATCATTCTCCTGCCCTTTATTTGGGGTGGCGCCACATGTCTTTTTTTTTCTTAGTTCTCTAATGTATCTGTTATGTCTGTTACTGTCCCTTCAGCACGCGTAAAGATATCTAATCTGTGGCGTAAAGTGCGTTTCACGAAAAAAATCCCTTTGTTGTAATGTTGGCATAATTGCTTTTCATTGAAGAATTGTTTTACCTTCAATGAAAAGCAATGGTGCATAATTACGGCGAAGGGAATCCTTTACCATGACCACCCTAAAAACGGGTTGACAGATAAAATCAAGGAACATATTTACTACTCTAGCGAAGATAGAATAGACAATCTGTCATTTTGTCTACTCTTCCGTCCACAAAACCGAGTAATAGTCTTCTGTGACAAAACTCGTTTCTTTGGTGGTCATCTCGTGGTCATGAATGTTTCGCATGCTGACTAGTATAAATAGTTATCTGTGGACGCATGTACTGACTACGTGTGCAGAAAAGATATACATTATAAAATAAATGTCGTATTATGAATAGGATGCTTTATTTAAATTTTCATTAAAATCCTTTATAAATGGTGATTGAATAAATGTGAAATTGCATTCTCTTAACGTTTACATTAAAGTTGTATTTAATCATTGACTGTGTATGTAAATATTATGATTTTTTGTAATAAATATTTTGAAAGTTTCATACAGTGCGTTTTATTTATTTTTGTTATTTAAAAACCGCAAGTTATGGATTTAATTAAGAGGTATTCCTGGGCTTAGAAGGTAATTAAGGACTCATCAGAATATCCAATCATGGTCGCTCAGTGCGCTATGTAGCGTGCTATGCTCGGAGTCTCTTTGATAAGTAGATAAAATCAGAAATGAAGTTATACGGAAAAGAATCGGAGTAACCGAAACAGCTTGCAGAGTAAGCAAACTGAAGTGGTGGCAGTGGGCTTCGACAAAGTAACATGGCCAATGTTTGTCTAAGAACTGATGGCCGGTGGAGCAGACTATTCCTAGAGTGGAAACCGCGTATCGGCAAACGTAGTGTGTGACGAGCTCATTAGGAGTAGTTCTCGTAATGAGCTTGTCACACACTACGCTTGCCGTAAATATGAACTAATCAATTAGCATTCCAAAATATTGATGGAACTGCTGAAGACTGTAAAAACTATCATTGCATTGTATAAATTCAATCTCATAATGTTGTATAATTTTACATAGCACGCATCGTCGCTCGCATAGAAAATTATTAAAACATATTTGAGGAATTCGATAACACAAGATCGGCTTCAGCCCTTGATATTCTTTCAATCGAAAATGACGTAACTCATTCGTTGGAGTGAGTTGGAGTGACGTAGCTCATTATTGTGCTTTAATTAAAGATTTTAGTCTTAGGTAAAGCCGCAAACATCAATTTTGAAATTTATCATTTTTGTATTTGTTAATTTTGTGAATCATCCAATGTAAAATATTTTAAAACTAAAAGTTTATTTATTTGTATAACTTTAACATTTCTCCTCAAACATGACAAATACCTAAACCAAAGAACCAGACCTACTTTTGCATCATATGCTTTTCACGAAGGACCATGGGCCTCGCAAAGACCTGCCGCCCGGAGCCTCGCAATGGGTAAGGCCGCCTCTGGACGTGTGTGATCATTAATTTCCCTTCAAAATGGTTGAGTTGAATGGTGCTGATCCATACGTCCTGGCCGGTCCTGGTCGTGAACACATTAATGATGTAACCAATATTTTGTAGTAACAATATTTAAAGAGTGTCCGTAGAGTTTCTTGCTCGTTCTTCTCCATAAGTCATCATCTGCCTAGCCTTTTCTCAACTATGTTAGGGTCGGCTTGCAGTCTAACCGGATGCAGCTGAATACCAGTATTTTACATGGAGCGACTGCCTATTTTATCTGACCTCCACAACCCAGTCACGGGGTAATACGTTACCCCTTGGTAAGACTGGTTGTCAGACTTTCGGGCTTCTGACTACCCGTAACGACTGTCAAAGATCCATGAATGACAGCCCGGACCAACCAACTTCTCCATAAGTAATTAAATAAATACTTTGAGTTTGATGTAGAAGTATTCCTTGACGCCTAGGACAAAATTCTTGAACAAACGAGAGATTATTTAATTTTATCATTACTTTTATTTTGGTAACAAACCATTGCAAAAATGGAACGTAATTCTGACTGACAGTGACAGTACTAAGTGACAACTGTCAGAGTTTTTGGCGGGATTTCTTCGAGTGAAGTCTAGTTGGCTGTTTTAATTATTCGCAAATTGATTCCTAGTGGATATTGTGATGTAAAATTGGTGTAGTTTTGTATCTCAAGTGTCTGCGCAACTGGACAATATGTGGAATCATTGAAACAGACGCGATCCCGGTAAAATGGAGCTGAGAATTTTTTTGTAGTTTTGGCTACCTCAGCGAAGTTTACCGGGAAACTTGATTCGATACATTTGCTGCCAAATACTCCTAATACATTAGAATGTGTGCACCCATATTCTAATGTCATGTTAGATTAAAAAATAGTAACTGATGACTAGGCAGCATGGTCTCAGACCTTAGCCTTTAAAAAAAAAAAAAAAAGTGACAACTGTCAATGTCAAATGTCACAACACTAGCCTAACCTAACCTGAAAATCTAATAAATAGAAGCGAAGAATTTAGAGAATATTCTATTAAAATGTCGGGTAGGAGCATGTTCTTGAAGCCCGGATTCGTCCGGGCGCCGTTACAAAACGGCATTGGCCGATATGTGTGTCAGTTGCAACGAGTTGTGCTCAAATTCTGTAAAAGCAATGGATCCAGCCGTGGAATGAGGTAACTTATTAGATTATTTTATCTATGCTAGGATAACTTTAGGCTGCTACGTCCAAAGCCTTCCAAAATAAATATTTTCCGTCCATTAGTGACAAAGATATCGCTTTAAATCAAACTTGAAAAAATCACATAACAAATACAGTAAAAACGACAATAAAATATCCTGTTTTCACAGCATTATCCTGACTTCAGATTCTTTGTCTATTTACTCTATATTAAATAAATAAACAACGAAAAATTTACTCTATATTACCGTACGCAAAATACTTGCATTGATGTGCGAGTTGCGGACACCAGCCCGTATTACCTATATTATAATGTGTTAACTGCCCTGTTGGTCTCGAGGTTGTAAGCGTGACTACTGATCGTGGGGTCCTGGGTTCAATCTAAGACGGCCCACTAACTGATTCCTGGTACGGGCAAAGTGTTACTGGTTTTTTCCATCGGGAATTTCTTAGTAACAGCCTCGAGTTTGGAAGCTGGCGTTGGGATAACCCCGTGCCTCGGAAAGTATATTAAGCTGTTGGTCCTATGCCTGACGTTTAAACTCTAGTCACAATCTCAGCGGCAATCTATGTCAAAAATGAGAGAGATTAGAGGTAATTTTAACAGATTCAGTCTGAGACCAAACTGACATTTCTTAAAATTATGAGAATTGTCCCTCTGATCTCTCTCCGGTTGTGTTGGACTGCTGTCCCATTGGATAATGAGAAAGAGGGAAGAGAGCGTACAGCTGCACTCTTGAGCATTGTGCACTACAATCATCTCCCGTACCGAAGGCTGGTCTCTACTGAAATTGGTGGCCATGGGCAACATTCAGTCAGGAGGACTTTATTTATTTATTATAACGAGATATCCTATCACACCTGACTCTTTTTTGTTTCAGAGATTTCATTGAACAAGACCTAGTGGAATTCGCGAAGGTGAATCCAGGTGTTGTTGTATATTTAAAGCCCCGCAGACACAGAGGACCCGTGGTTGTTGCTGAATATTGTAAGTTGTCTTTACCTATGTACGTAACCAACCCACGGTCCCTAGTGGTGTGTGGTCTACTACGTCCCACTCCCTCTCACAGAGAGGAGGCCTGTGCCCCAGTGATCACTAGTGCAATGCTATGTGCTGATGATGATGATTACCCAACTTAGCAAAATGTTTACTAAAACAACGACAGACTTTTACATGTATACATACTTTTTTTTATTTCATACATTAAAAAATGTTCTTTGTTTAAAAGTAGAAAGAAAAAAAGACATGAAAACTTTTTTATTTTATCGAGTTTAGATATTGATATCCATCACGTCAGTTTTTTGTTTTTTCAATCATATTTTAATCAACAACTGTCATTAATCAGAACAACATCTTTCCCAGTAAATGGGGACCGGGTATGGATGAGCATGCACAACAAAATGCACTCAGAAATTACAAAATTCATCGACATCCTACGCACACAACAAGGAGACAACTCCACGACACGTCTGCGCAAATACCAGTATACAGACTATCCGTCCATTCAAGGACCCTGGACTCCATTCACTTACAAGATACCTGAGTTAAACACTGCGGAATTGCCAGACCCAGCATTTGGTGCTAATAATAGGCTACCTAAAACGGCAACAGAGGAGTTACGCTTAATGTTTGAGGCCCAGAAGCTCAGTGGAAAGAGTGAGGACTTGAAAACGGCTGAGTAAATGTGATTGTGTTAGATTTGTAGTGTTTGTATAGTTATAATAAAGTTGTTAGTAATATTTTTGTTGGTTTTTTTTGTAATAGCTATGAGCTCGTTTAATGGCTGAAGATTACCGCCGCAGCGGACCACAGCGCATCGCATTTTATTACAGAAATCGCGGTGCGGCCCGCATGTGTAGGTACAACCCGCAAGAGTTAACTTGATTTGAATTTCAATGATATTTTGCACGCCTGAATTGATACAACACAGTGGACTGCACATTCCCTTGACATCTAGAAATGTATTATTATGTACTGTGTTGAGCAATAAACATTTGAATTTGAGACCTGAGCAGCCCTCCTCCGACCTCCGCGCGCTCACGTCATCTGAGCAAAGTCTCAAGTTAACTCTTGCGGAATACAATGTGCGATGTTTCATACATAAAAATACTTTTAGAAAAAAAAAAGACTCCCAGAAAAACACTACTGTGAATAAAAATAAGTAACTGATTTCGGAAGTCGGTTTTGTATTTTCACTTTTTTCCTTGTCACAAATTTGTATTTTCACTTTTTCCTTGTCACAAATTGTAACGTAGTTACAAAAGCAGCTCGTCATGCCGCATGCCTTACCCATTGGAAGGTTTCAGAGTTGTAAATCCAATTTTTTTTTTGGAAGAGTTTATTTAAAGTTCATCCAGTAATCTTTAAACAAACAAAAACACACATACAGCGTATGTGGAGGTCGAAGATGCCATAGGAATCTTTTGTGACCTCTCCAAGGCATTTGACTGCGTTAATCACGAAACCTTACTCTTGAAATTTGAACATTACGGACTAGGTAAACTGGCTCTCAGTTTAGTAAAATCTTATTTAAATTATAGACAACAAATAGTTCATAAAAATGGTGACAATTCACTTGGTTTAAAAGTACAAATGGGTGTTCCACAAGGCTCGTCATTAGGTCCTTTCCTCTTTGTAGTATATAAACTAGCTGACCCGGCGAACTTCGTACCGACCCGCCAGCCGCTCTGCCCCCGCTTTTTAAATCTTTGATATCTTCTAAGATATTCATTTTAATGATATGCTGTAAGGGGCAATTTTGATCTCCAAGGGCCTGCCCTAAATCCCTCCAGGCATCCTTTTCTAAAGCCACCTCGATCTAACCCTTGTACGCGTCTGGAGCGTCGCGCCACCTGTTCCTGGGCCGTCCATCCTTAGGCACCCACCGTGTGGAGACTGTTGCCTAGCGGTCACTATGCATTCGGCCGATATGACCCGCCCAATCCCGTTTTCCTATCACCAAAAAAAAGGATGGATGGATTGTGTGAGGATATGATATGGAAGAGAAAGGAATCAATGATAGCGTGACGGTTGACAGGGGAGAATGTATGAAGAAAACGTGTTGAGCCGACCCCAAGTAACATGGAGATGATGCAAGCAAACACGGACAAAAGCAAGTAGATTAATAAATAAAAACCAGCTAGTGTTTTCCAAATCGTTTATTTAACAATAAAATCTATTTACAAAAATGTACAACGCTGAAATGAAAAATTTATAAATTAAATAATAAGAAATTCATCACATACCATCGTCTTTATTTAAGAGATAATTCATATTATTACAATTTAATCATCAAATTCTATTGCACATCGGAGAACAATTTGTTTTCATCTATAAAAAGCAGCTAACATGATTTGTATTCATGCCTAATCAATGAAAACTACTTAGGCTACGATCTCTTTAAAACGTCACTTAAGTTACCGACAGCGTACGGTGACGTCGCGTCGGGCGACCGACACGCCGCGCGCCGCGGCCGCCCCCAGTTGCAAAACCGTTCGACCGTTCGTTGCTGCCGGTGGTGGTTGCGGGCGGTGTACAGACGCCAGCACATCAACCTACCACAATCTGTCAGATTTTCCCAATCAACTTTGAACCTTATGCTTTAGCGATAAAGTTGAAAATCTATTAAAGAAATCTGACAGATTGTGGTAGGTTGATGTGCTGGCGTCCGTACAAGCGAGATCGCACCCGTATATTTACGAACATAGCATTCGGCCGTCGTCGCAAAAACGACGTCGTACAGCAATACGATAATTTTATGATGCGACGCCCGCAACGCTGTGTTGAGGCCTCGTCCGTAGCCATAAGAACAGTTGGCCCCCGTCGGAGGCAACACTGTGATGGTTGATATCGCATACTCGCATAGTTTTTACTCAGTCGGCGAATTTCTCAACAAAAAATCATGACGTCAGTCCTACCACTTCAGAAATGCATTGTAATGATTTTTTTATGACTACGTTATTAGTTTATGTTACTCAACTTACATAAATAGCTAGTTTATGTATTAAATATTTGCATGCAATCATTACATGGCGGAATGTGTCTGCACTGAAATTTTCATCTTTTGTACCTACCACATTTTATGCAAATAAACGGATTTGATTCGAGCTGCGGCTTACCATAATGCTCGGTTCCTATAAACGAAAACGATGGTTTTGCTTACCAATAGTAGCATTTTCTTGTTGCAAAACTGGGAATATAAATAGATCCGTAAGCTAATTGTACCTGTGATAGCTGTTTCCATAGTTATGGGTCTACTAGGGTCTACTATGCAAAGCTCTGAAGTCTTTGCTTCATTATTGGTAAAGATAAAAGAGTCTTAATTTTAACCGTTAACTGTCCGTATGTTATAGGAATCGGCCATAAGTCGACGTCTGCACGGACGTACTAAAAATATCAGCTCATAAATCGACAAATAAAATACTTAAATACATTTTTTAGGAACGCATTTTGAAAATTTAGGTTTAAACACACAGAGTGGGCAAAAAATCGTGGAACAAACGAAACAGGGCGATAGTTGGGGTTGTTTGCAGTAAAAAATTGGAGCAGAGATTATGCGATTCAGCGTCACCGACCTAAGCGTGACGGTTCAGTTTCGTTCACTGTTCAGAAAAAGCACGAAGTGCACCTAAAGAAGTTTTCACTTCAATAAAAAATAATAAAACAGGGTCAAATTAAATTAATAACTAGCGAAACTCCGCGGACGTGGTGGGTGGAGATATCGATATATCTAAACACTAAACCTAAACAAAAAGTTTTATTGTGGGCTCATCAACCGTAGATAGTGTTACTTGAAATATAGTTTAAACTAGTGATGCAACGGATCTCTGTTTCTGTTTCCGCAAGTGCGGAAGTTCTGCGCGATTTCCAACATCTGTTTCTGCTTCTGTTTCCGCAACTTTTATAACGGAGATTTAAACGGAAGTTTACAACCGAAGAAGAACACCCGAACAGATTGTTAGGTGCAAAAGCGGCCAAATTACTCTTTATAAAATATAACTTGCCACTACTAAATTTTGAATATTAATAAAATGTTCAGTTGCAAAGTTGCAATATTGTTTTCTATAATAGATTTCTAATATTACTATTTCTAATCTAGATTTGGTGTATTTGATACTTAATAAAGAATTATATTTGTAAATTTGTTTTTTTTTTTCATATTATTTACACTTCCGTTTCTGCATCCGTTTCCGTTTCTGCTAAAATTTACTTTTGACATCTGTTTCCGTTTCTGGTTCCGCTAAGACACTTCCGTTGCATCACTAGTTTAAACATCAGCTTTTTATTGTGTAAACTTCACAGATGTGATGAGATCTCTACACGATAAAACAAAAGAAAACCGATGTTCCCAACTCACAGTTTAAGCAACAACACAACCAGCGATCGTTGAACCCAAAAAAAAAACATCAAAAAAACTGTTTTTTTTTTATTTTATCGTGTTGAGATATCGCATCACGACTGCGGAGTTTCGTTAGCTAACTTAATGTGACCCTGTATCAAAACTCAAATAGGAATAACACTTATTTCTAATTTACTCTAGCAACACTACTTCGATTCTATTAATTCTATTAGTTAGTCTCACGGACATTACGATCAGTTCCCGGGAGTGAAGACACATCGAGCTATACAAAGACTGCCTCTTTGGGCTACTGGTAACAAACGCTACAGCTGAGCATAAGATCCTGGGTGCGATTCCCAGCACGCGTAACATGACCACAATAGAAACTGGTTCCTCATCTTAGCGTGTCGATAGCAATTTAAATGGAATCAGCCCAGAATTCGCTTACTTGTTTGGCGCCATCATCAGCGTCCTGTAACTTGCAGCTGACAGGACACGATATTAAGTGTTCCATCGTTTGTGAAACAGCACCACATTTACACTCCAAGGCGGAGTCATTTATGATTCTATGAATCTCAACCTGAACAGCAGTGCGATTCTGTAACCATCTCACCGTGAAAACTTAGGTCAAGGGAACGTGGAGTAAGGTGTCAACAGTGTCAATTCCCAGCAAAAACAAACTCACATCACCCAAGTATTCACGGTGAGATTTTTACAGAATCGACCGGCTGGTTTTCCACGTTTCGCCCAACCTGGGTCCGGAGTCTGTTTAAAGACTTCCAGGTTACCCAGGGTAACCTGGAAGTCTGTCATGTCCAGATGGGAAGTCTTCAGCGGGTGGAACGAATGCGAATGGGGTGCATAAAAGGAGCCACCCCGAGCGACGTATCTACAGAGAAACGGGTTTTGTCAACAGAAGAATAGAAAAAAAAAACAGTGGCACTCCGGGAGTGCCGACAGAAGTGAAAACTTGAACAATTACGTGTGTATTTTGTGAATCGTCTTATAAACAAAACACGCGCGGTACCGACTACGGCCATCCGTCTTACGAATTTTCGATCAGGTCACGTGTCCTGACGCGAGTTTAACATTTTTTACCTATTACAAAAAAAATTTACAACGCCGCTAAAGAAGTTTTCACTTCAAAACTACTGAAAAGGATGAAACTAGAAAGTACCTTCCCGTGGTCGCATGCCGCTGTACTAACATACTTGTAAGCTATGCAATCGGGTTGCAGGTTTAAACCATCGAGTCATTTTTGTATTTTAAACTTTATTCCTACAGCGTTAAAGTTCTAATTACAAAAATTTCACATCAAACCCGAGTCTACGTTGTCAATTTTGTATTAAGAACTTTACTGACAACGGAATAAAGTTGAAAATACAATAACGGGTTCGAATTTTTGCGCTGCAGTGACGTTTTTACTCGCTTTGTAACGTGACAATAAATAGTTTTTTGTAACTTCGACTTTTTAAATTGTAATTAGTTTATTAAGTACAGTTCTGTTTCAACAATAGAGCTTAAAACTCACGAACGCGCGACTTGTGACTCTTATCATTAGAATCAGTAATACAACTTGTCAGGTTAGTATAATCCCAAAATGTCAAGAATATTGCACATCGACCTTTGGAAAGAGACAATCGGCTAATTTCGGCTTCGTAGAGCGTTATCTCTGTCGCACGAAATACAAACAGTCCGGTATCTATTAGGATCTGTTGAAACAATTATGATTTGCTTCCTTTGATAATTATTTTTATTCTTTGTATAAAATACAAAAAAAAGGTAACGGTCGATGTGCAATATTTATCGCCGGGTACTGTACAAGCGTTTACTTTGTGTAAATTATTTCAACACCAACTGCTCTCAAAACGGTGAAGGAAAACATCGTGAGGAAACCGGCATGTCCTAGAACCGAAAATTCGAAGACATGTGACATCTACCAACCCGCACTGGGCCCGCGTGGTGGATTACAAGCCATTCCGACTCACAGAGAGCAGGCTTGTGTCCCAGCGGTGGGAATAGCCACCTGTGCTGCTGGGGAGTTTGTTGCGCCACTTCTTCTCCCCAGCGAAAGCACTAGGAAGTGGTGAAGGGCGGGCGTTTTGGAGGACTGTCTTTTGTAATTTTGACGTTCGAAAAGTGCTGTATCTAAATATTTCAAGTAAATAGACTAACAGCGGTCGATAATCCCACAAAAAATCTTCAAATTATATACTTTTTTTGTTTTATCATGTTTAGATCCGTACGCAAAATACGCGCATTGACGTGGAGTTGCGGACACCAGCCCGTATTACCTATCGTTTCGCTAACTAATCTAATAAGACCGGATTTAGGCTGATTATGCTTTTGTCCTCCTAGGACGTCTCCTCCCCGACCTTTCCACTCACATCTTGCATTACCTTTTGTAAGTCGCCATTCATCCATACTCTCAACAAGACCAAAGCGGCCGTCCATTAATCACGTAGTGTTTTTTTTGGCATTTTAACCCCCCCCCCCCTCCCCTTGGTGATACATGGTGAGGTTTAAAACTACCCCCCCCCCCCCCCGGCTACTATATCACGTGTATTTAGTACCTACAAAGAATCTTAATTTTTTTATATTTTTAAAAAACAGGTATAAGTATCATCACATTTTATTAATTATAGAAAATTACGCGCATTGCCGAAAAATAAATATGTACACGTGATATATTACTACACCTTGCGATGTTTCGTGATTTTTTTATGGACCCCCTTTCGAGCCTCACGTGATTAATGGACAGCCCCAAAGCATCAAAGCATACTCTTTTCAATTCTTAACCTTTTGACCGCCACGGTCATGTATAGATGACAAACCAAAATGTGCCCAGCACACCACGGTTCGACTACATAACAGACTGTGACGCCGAGGCAGGGGCGTAGCTACCGCCGTATCTGCCGTATCAATTATACGGGGCCCCCGGGCCACGGGGGCCCCGTATTTAATTTGAATTGTTTTTAAAATTTTTGGAAAAGTGACAGATAGATAATTATGATGAATAAATATTTCTTTTAATTTATGCAAACATTTTTTTTTCTTAATTGAGAAATCTTTACCCTTCCTAAGGGCCCCCAAACAAATTTTTATACGGGGCCCCGCCAAGGCACGCTACGCTTCTGCACCGAGGGCACGTTTTTTATTTTTGACGTGTGGCGATCAAAAGGTTAATTAATCTAATATTCATCAGCCATGATGAGGACTACTAAAGCAGTCCATCCGTTGAAGGGCTTGCAGCCCGACCCCTTGCCGTCTTCGCTTGAATATTGCTCGAACAGGTATCCTGTCCGTTTGTATTCGTTTAGAATGTTACCTGTAAAAAGAAAGAACTTATTACTAACTAAAACCCCGTACCCACTATGTCGAGACGACAGAATATATATCGTGTCGTTTAAAGCTCGTGTTTGTAAACGCACCCACGATACAGGAGTAATTCCTAGTGCGGGGCAACGTTTAAAAAAAAAAAAAAAAAGCGTCGTGGCTTTTTTTTTTCAGGATGGGAAGTCATCGAATGGGGGTCTCGCTCTGAGTGGAGCGGAAGGGAGTGTCAGACTCTTACTGACTAAAACCCACCCGTGTTCCTTCCTTAGCCCTTTATGTTCCGGGCCAGCGGTAACCCTTTCGGACAATCCCGCTGACCCGGCAGGCTTCGGCCCTTGCGGGCCCCTTCGTTTGATGCTGACATCTCATTGAGGCGCGCGTGTTACACGTACGCTTGTCCGGCACGGGCCTGGTCCTGATCGGACGGTGAGCTACCCGTTGCTCTCCGCCCGCAGGCCCGCGCCTACGGTAGCCGGGAGTCGTCGCGTGGTTCGTGTATTTAAATGGAGGTGTTCAGATATAGGACCACACGATTAACTGTCGTCCACGACTTTTTTTTTTGCAGTGACGACAGATTGTCAAGTCAATGGGAACGGCTAGCACGACAGTCGTAAAACGATAAAAAAAAGACGTCACGACTTATGGTGACGACAAATCATGTGTCGTTATTGCGACTATCTATCGTAGCACGTATCACACAAACGACAAGGCGACTGCCGTGAACAGTAAAAATGTCGTCACGGCCCAATGGGAACTGCTAGATACGACATTCGTTCAACGATAAAATATTTCGACGACACACTGACGATAAACAGTCGATATAATGAAAACAGCTAGAGACGACAGTCGTCCAACGATAAATTAATCGTCACGACATAGTGGGCACGCGTCCATAGGTTGCCTGTCCACCGAAGCGGAGCGAGGCTGCGGAGCGGAGAAGCGGAGAAATATTAACCAATAGAATTGCATAAAATTTCCGCTCCTCTTTAGTGGAAACCAGTCAAAACGAGAGATCAATTACCCACCCAATAACCCATGAAATTGTTTGACGAAAGTGAAAAATAAAAAAATCTAAATGGTGTCGACATTTTATATATTATTATGACCTCTGCTAAGAAATGGCAAAACAAACTCAGGTGTCAAAGTATAGAGGTAACACGAGGTAGTTTATAGGAACCCAGCTCATAAGTACTAGGCTCACATAAAATCAAGAAGTCTTAGTAATACTCACGAACAACATTATCCCGCAGTCTCGCGTTCAGCTCGGCCGCTCTCACCGCATGCGGGCCCTCCACGCTAGCGTAGTACTTCAGACTTTATAGCGCGAGGTACTTTATTGGAACCCAGCTCATAAGTACTAGGCTCACATAAAATCAAGAAGTCTTAGTAATACTCACGAACAACATTATCCCGCAGTCTCGCGTTCAGCTCGGCCGCTCTCACCGCATGCGGGCCCTCCATGCTAGCGTAGTACTTCAGACTTTATAGCGCGAGGTACTTTATAGGAACCCAGCTCATAAGTACTAGGCTCACATAAAATCAAGAAGTCTTAGTAATACTCACGAACAACATTATCCCGCAGTCTCGCGTTCAGCTCGGCCGCTCTCACCGCATGCGGGCCCTCCATGCTAGCGTAGTACTTCAGACTTGATAACGCGAGGTAGTTTATAGGAACCCAGTTCATAAGTACGAGGCTCACATAAAATCAAGAAGTCTTAGTAATACTCACGAACAACATTATCCCGCAGTCTCGCGTTCAGCTCGGCCGCTCTCAGCGCATGCGGGCCCTCCACGCTAGCGTAGTACTTCAGATTTGATAGCGCGAGGTAGTTTATAGGAACCCAGTTCATAAGTACGAGGCTCACATAAAATCAAGAAGTCTTAGTAATACTCACGAACAACATTATCCCGCAGTCTCGCGTTCAGCTCGGCCGCTCTCACCGCATGCGGGCCCTCCATGCTAGCGTAGTACTTCAGACTTGATAACGCGAGGTAGTTTATAGGAACCCAGTTCATAAGTACGAGGCTCACATAAAATCAAGAAGTCTTAGTAATACTCACGAACAACATTATCCCGCAGTCTCGCGTTCAGCTCGGCCGCTCTCACCGCATGCGGGCCCTCCACGCTAGCGTAGTACTTCAGATTTGATAGCGCGAGGTAGTTTATAGGAACTCAGCTCATAAGTACTAGACTCACATAAAATCAAGAAGTCTTAGTAATACTCACGGACAACATTATCCCGCAGTCTCGCGTTCAGCTCGGCCGCTCTCGCCGCATGCGGGCCCCCCACGCTAGCGTAGTACTTCAGACTTGATAACGCGAGGTAGTTTATAGGGACCCAGATCTGGCCCCTCCAGTATGGCGGATCATGTTCTGTATTTCTTTTCATGTATAGTGGAGCTGATTTTGAAAGGGATCTGGAAAAATGACAAACAATTAAAAAAAAAACTGGCCTAGTGCGAGTCGGACTCGCACACGAAGGGTTCCGTACCACAAAAACACGTTTGTTGTATGGGAGCCCCCCCCTTTTTTTTTTTGAGGGTGGGAAATCATCAAATGACTCCTCCCGCTCTGGGTGGAGCGGTAGGGAGTGTCAGACTCTTACTGACTAAAACCCACCCGTGTTCCTTCCTTAGCCCTTTATGTTCCGGGCCAGCGGTAACCCTTTCGGACAATCCCGCTGACCCGGCAGTGGGAGCCCCCCTTAAATATTTATTTTATTCTGTTTTTAGTATTTTTTGTTATAGCGGCAACTGAAATAAATCATCTGTGATAATTTCAACTGTCTAGCTATCACGGTTCGTGAGATACAGCCTGGTGACAGACAGACGGACAGTGGAGTCTTAGTAATAGGGTCCTATTTTTACCCTTTGGGTACGGAACCATAAAAACGTGTGGGGTCGGAGGACCGCCGGCGGGAGCGAAGTTCAATATAAAAATCCAAGATGGCGGCTACGAAAATGAAAAAAATACGTAAATTTGTACATATTTGCAGCCTCCATCTTGTATTTTTAATTTAGCCTCAATATCGGCTTCAGGACCCTCAAAAACCATGCAAACTATCTCTCTCTCTCTCTGTCTCTTTCTATTACATAAATGAAAAGTCACATGGAGGGGGTATAACGCTTTTTCCTTACGTAATGATTTCTTCCATGTTATTGCTACCGCAAGCTCTATATTATGATTCATAATGTTATCCTTTTATGATTCTGCCAAAGTGGCGTTTTTAGGCCCCCTCATCTAGTTTTTAAAATATGATTGACTTGTAAATGTGTTTGTACAAACCTACCTACAGAAATAACATAGGTACCTACGCTTTGGAATGGGCAACTAGCTTCATATTTTCTGACTGACCAACTTCTTGACAATTCAAAAGTTCCTGTAAATGGTTTAATTGAAATAAATGCTTTGAGTTTGAGTTTGAATTTTTGATTATAATGGTGGACTTACCTTAAACCGTAAGGTGACCACAACAATTCAGGTTTGTCTAAATCCTGCAATATTTTGCCTAACTTCTCACTGTCTGGCTTCAGGACTTTCAGCAACATTGGAAACAGGCTTACGTATCCTGAAAAAAAAAATGGCGATTTTAGTTGTATTCTTTAAAGGGGAAGCGCTAAGGTAGCCCGCGAAATTCAAAATTTCTTACGTTTTTTGCAATTTGCTGGTCAGTATTAAGTTGTACGTCGATCAAAATATGATTCGCGGCCGTAACAAATATGTATTTACAGAATCATAATCATTAGAATCAGTAATACAACTTGTTAGGTTAGTATAATCCCAAAAAGTCAAGATTTCAAGAAATAGTCATTCTGTAGGATTACTTGGTCTTAAAGAGTTGTGTTGATGACTTCAATGATTATAATTCTGTAAATACATATTTCTTACGGCCGCGAATCATATACATATTAATCAACGTACAACTTAATACTGACCAGCAAATTACAAAAAACGTAAAAAAAATGAATTTCGCGGGCTACCCTGGCGCTTTCGCCTTAAAGGCGACTAACAAATGGTATTTACAAGGCAAATGTAAGTGGAAACGCCTTGAGGAAACGCCCTAGAAGGACATACAGGTCAAATAAAATTAACTAGCGAAAATTTGCAGACATGGTCGATATCTAAATATGATAAAAAAGAAAACTTGTCACGTGCTAGTCAGCCTCGCGCACTGAGTGTTCTGTACTTTGTAGGTGTGTAAATAGTTTATCACGGGTTTTTTTTTAATGTACAGACGCCAGCTGACATCAAGCTACCCGAAACTGTCCAAATTTTCCCAACCAACTTTGAACCTTATGCTTTAGCGATAAAGTTGAAAATCTATTAAAGAAATTTGACAGATTGTAGTACCTTGATGTGCTGGCGTCTGTACCTATAAATTTACGGTTTTCGGATTTTTTCCTTTACTTGTGCTACATGATCTTAATTCATGCCAAATTTCATGATTCTAGGTCAACGGGAAGTACCCAATAAATTTTGATACCCTTGAGAGTGTCTAAATATACGTTTTTTACGGCATAAACGGCCGTATCGAAACCAAGACCAAGACCCTCCGTGGCTCGGAAAGCACGTTAAGCCGTTGGTCCCGGCTGTCATTCGTAGATCTTTGACAGTCGTTACGGGTCGTCAGAAGCCAGAAAGTCTGACAACCAGTCTTACCAGGGGGTATCGTATTACCCAGTAATTAGGTTGTGGAGGTCAGATAAGCAGTCGCATCCATGTAAAATACTGGTATTCAGCTGCATCCGGTTAGACTGGAAACCGACCCCAACATGGTTGGAAAAAGGCTAGGCAGATGATGATAATTCATCACGTCTGTGGAGTTGCGCCAGCTAATTTAATATGACCCAGTGTTGTGGACTGTATTTTCTTGAATTAATAAAAGTCTTCTTGGTTTGTTTTCCTTTATTTTCTTGAGATGTGTTTCGGATCGGAGCTGGAAGTCGACTGTGACTTTAGAAAGTTGCTCAGTCTCGGGACCCCGCCAATGACGCGTGCACACCCGGCGCGCTCTGATTGGTCGACAGAATCAGATTGGTGCCGTGTGCAAAGGGTACGCTTTCTGATTGGCTGGGGCACTCTATAAAAGACGGAGCAACTTTCCGAATTTAAGCCCTTTCAATGTTATTTTAATTTTCCTAACTTAGGTATTATCTAACTTTACCTAATAACAAAAATTGGTATCAAAAAACCCTTATTCTAGACCCTAAAATCGATAACGTTTGGTGGCGGTCCTCCTTACGGTAACGTTTGGTCCCATTTAAGCTAACCGTACAAGTGGCGCCACCAAGCGTAAGGAACATGAATCACTATCTTACGTTCTACTTACATTCTAGAGGTCTTAATCGAATGCGAATACACTACTTATCTAATTTACTTGTATTTGCGTCAGTCTTAATTTAAATGTACACATACTCTCGTTCACAACACTCATAACACGCTCGGCGTCCGTTATACCCAGTATGTCTCTTTAGGGCGTTTCCACTCACATCTACTACCTTGTAAATACTTTTTGCACGTCGTATAACTTACCAAACGCAGAGGTGACCAGTTTCAGCTGAGGAGGCACGGTAACACTCCTGATAACCCTGGCACCCTCGGAGGGATTCTTAGGTTGCTGGCGAACCAACTTGACACCGTCAGTGTGGAGTCCTAGAAAAAACACATAATATTATAAAGGCGAAAGTTTGTGAGTGTGTTTGTATGTTTGTTACTTCTTCATTCGCAAACGGCTGAATGGATTTGGATGAAATTTGCCACACAGGTAGTTTATAACCAGGATTAACACATAGGATACTTTTTATCCCGATATTCCCACGGGATTGACACTTATGCGGGTAAAACCACGAGGCGCTGCTAGTAAATTATATTTTTTAAATATTAGAATATAAAAACATTTAAAAATATAAAAAAATAGTAGCCCACCGGTATCGGAATTCGGAAACAGGGTCCAAGCTACCCGGCGGACAGGGCTCCAGAGAGAGGAACCTCCTAACATTGCGAGCCGTGTCCAGAAGTATCGCTTTCTGGATCAAGCCCTTGATCCAGCTGCCCAACGAGAGCCTCCTCAGGTGCTGGTCGAGGCTCTTGGCTATTAACCCATTGGCTATAACGACTATCGGCACAATGATCGCTGAGTCCACATCCCACATGTCGACAACCTCGCGAACCAAGTCAAGATACTTGATTTGTAAAATTATTAAGAAAATTGTGTTGACCGTAGCATTACTTTATGCATTTAAAATTGAGTCTTATTGCCTTGATATAATATTTAATTTTCTTTGGCTCAATCGGCCGTCAGTATGGCAAAATATACGAGTATTTTTTTTTAAATACTACATTAAAAGTTACTGAAATCAATTCAATAAACAAACCACTTTCAGAACTTGCGTATATTTTGTTACAATTTCTATAATTATTTATAGAAATGGTGGTTTTCGTGAAAATTTACGACACCAGTTGGCACCACTTTGACAAGAGGTCTTCCAATATACAATAAAATATATGATGACGTTCATCATTCGATTCATTAATTCGTTCATCATTCAGTCATGACTAAAGAAAATATAGGCTCTATGACAGATGCCTGGACCTGACGTGTCAGTGCTGCCACCTAGCGAACGTCATTTCAGAAAACCCTCATTGTAACAAAATATACGCAAGTTCTGAAAGTATGTGTGTTTATACACACATTTTGTGAGTTATTTATTTATTTATGTTTTTTTAACATTGCCCCACACTAGGAATTACTCCTGTATCGTGGGTGCGTTTACAAACATTTAAATTCACATACACAAACAGCCAGACCCAGAACAACTACCTGTAGGCAATACAAATATTTGTTCCGTGCGGGAATCGAACCCGCGACACGCAGCGCAGCAGTCGCTAAGCTCAGCCACTGCGCCAAACGTGTCGCCAAGTTATGTTCGAGTTCCATGTAAGGCCGCTATCCCACTGGCGTTTTACGAGCGTTGACGTCAACGTCGCGTCTGCGCGGCGTCGACGCTGCGCAGACGCGACGTTGACGTCGCGTCATCGCGTAACAAGCATAAAACGTCCGCTGAACGCGACGTCAACGTCGCGTCTGCTTAACGTTAACGTCGCGTTTGTTGGCAATAGTATCATCTGCGCGACGTTAACGTCGCGTTCAGCGGACGTTTAAGGCTATGGTCTCCTATTTCACGCTGTACGCTGCGTCACGTTAGGTCGTACGCTGCGTCACAATGTTTACTATAGAAATGTACTATTGTGGTCTCTTTCACACGTCGACGTTGGCGTCTTGACGCCGTACGCGGCATCTAAACGCTGTGCGTCGCGTCTCTAGTCATTTCGAACCATTGCAGCGTAAAGGTCGTCTCTCGCGTCATGCAAAATGATGAGGTTTAATAAAGAAAAAGACTAATTGTTGATAGAAGCAGTTAAATCTTTTAATGCAGTGTATGATAAAAGTGACAAAAATCATAAAAACAATATTTATAAGTATCAATGTTGGGAAAAAATTAGTGATGCAGTCGGATCGACCGCTCGCGAGCAGCGACTAAAACGCCATTCTCTGCTGCGGATGTATTGACCGCCGACGCTGTGCGTTGCATTCAGACGTCGATCGGATCGGAATTAAACGTTGACGCTAACGTCAGACGCCACGTTTGGCATAAAATAGGAGACCATAGCCTTATGCTTGTTACGCGATGACGCGACGTCAACGTCGCGTCTGCGCAGCGTCGACGCCGCGCAGACGCGACGTTGACGTCAACGCTCGTAAAAC
Organism: Luperina testacea; assembly: GCA_927399505.1. NCBI lineage: Eukaryota > Metazoa > Arthropoda > Insecta > Lepidoptera > Noctuidae > Luperina > Luperina testacea. The sequence continues at coordinate 6,729,318 of OV656785.1, read as the reverse complement.
GCCAGTGGGATAGCGGCCTTATATTGACCAGTTGCTATCAACCTAGTACAAATCAGACTTACCAAAGTCAGCATACGTTTGCGTATGTGAGGACCAGTGTAGGTCGTTCAGCAAATCCTCGTCGCCGAGCTGGTCTCTGGTAGCCTCATACCTGGATAAGGAAAGTAAAAAAAAACAAATTCAGCTGATTACACAACACATTGATTACACACACAAGAGAAATTCCTAGTAGGGAAACGTTTTTTAAAAATGAATGAAAGAAATGAATGAAAGAAATGAATGAACGAATTGAATGAACAAAATGAATGAATGAATTTAATGATAATGAGCGCTTTTTCGATGGCAAAAGTTATAAAAGACAGCCGCCCACCATTCACCAGTTTGTTGGAAGCTAAATGACAATAAATATCACCTCTTCGTTAGCAAAAGTACTAGGCTAGCATAAGTTACCAGCAGTATTCACGTCGACGACGTCTCATTTATCCCGGTATCTTCAATACTATGTAGCGTCTAGCGAGGAACCCTCACTCTTCTTTGACAGAAGTGCCAGACCCCCTCCCGCAATGTAGCGTTCAAAATAATGATCATAAATTATGCTTTCTCATTGAGAAAAGTACTAGGCGAGCATAAATCCCTAGCAGTTCTCACGAACAATACATCTTCGAAGCTACTCACTTGCTAGAATCCCTATGCAGCACATCAGCTATGGTCATCATAGCGTCTGCGGCCGCGAACATCCAGCATCTTAGGTCGACATGGCGTTCTATGTCTGATGGGTGAGACGCTCTGCAATACAAACATTATTGAACACTTTAACATAATGAATGCACTCTTTTTGTGAACATCTAATAATTCCCAGTTTGGGGTTCTAAAATTACTAAGTAAGCGACCAACGTGGATCTAGCGCTCGCCGGACGTTGCTGCGGCACCGCTCGCTTCGCTCGCTCGGCTCGCTTCGCTCGCTCGGCTCGCGCTCGGTAGGTCACACTTTAAACCTATCTTATGGTAACCTAGATCATGAATGATGATGATGCAACTGGCTTACCTGGGATAGTCATCAAGTCCTGAGGTCAAGGTCTTGGGGTTCAATTGTAGGCCATCATCATCCCGTCCCCTCCATCGGTAGGAAGTTGGTTCTTCCCCCCTCTGGGATGTTTGGAACCATTGGTACCAGGCCTGCAGAAGTAAGGAAGGTGAATAAGCCTGGTTTTGTAGTAACAGCTCTTTGTGAAGGAGGTCGAGCTATGTGGAGGACTATTTGGGTCATTGAGGAATATGTCGGTCAATTATTTTTTCTATTTTCCTTCTTAGTTAGTTTTAATCATGATCTGGCAGTTTGAGTAATTTACGCGGCCTACCCAAATGTCCTTTCTTTGGTATTGTTCGTCGAATCGTTGAGCTCCTCAAGTTCTGAGTTGAGCTACACGATTTTTGACAAATGCGTGCACTGACTGGACAGGTCCGCTCAATCTGTGTCGTTCTTTCCTCAAAAGACCATTTCAGACGCAAACCTACATGGTCTTCACATGATCTGTCCAAGATTATGTCTGGACTTTAAAAGAGAACTATCTCTATACCAAATTTCATCTAAATCGGTTCAGCGGTTTAAGCGTGAAGAGGTGACAGACAGACAGACGCACTTTCGCATTTTTTAATATTAGTATGGATACGGGCTGGTCCGCAACTCAGCGTAATTGCGCGTATTTTGAGTGGAAACTATCATCCCATTTCAGGATAGGAACATTTCCACCAGAGGCTTGCCTCAAAGTACCAGGTTATCATATCTCTATAGGAGCTTTTTTTTTTTCAGGATGTGAAATCATCAAATGACCCGCTCTGGGTGGAGGGAAAGGGAGTGTCAGACTCTTACTGACTAAAACCCACCCGTGTTCATTCCTTAGTCCTTTATGTTCCGGGCCAGCGGTAACCCTTTCGGACCCGGCAGGCTTCGGCCCTGACGGGCCCCTTCCCTTGATGCTGAGATCTCTTTGAGGCGCGCGTGGAACACGTACGCGCCATCCGGCACGGGCCTGGTCCTGATCGGACGGTGAGCTCCACCAGAGGTTTGCATCCAAGTACCAGGCTCTCATATCTCTATAGGAGCTTACCTGCAGTCTGCTAAACATCCTATCCAGCGTGCTGCGATACTTGGAGCCGCTGACGAACAACTCAGGCCGTATTTTCACCATGTGAGATAGTTGTATTAACAGCATAGGAGGGTTGGCAGCAGCATTGCTTTGTACAACAAACTCCTTTGGAACTCTTGCTAACGCCTCCGAACCTGGTACATGAAAAAAAAATCGGTTGTCTGTAAAGTCGGTTTACTGACTATAGTTGAACGTGACAACGTCATAAGAAAATACTGATGGAATAGTTGCATTGCATTTGTATTAATTCGCTTGCACTTCAAGCCGCCATGGAACGCTACAGAGCAAGGCCGCGCGGTAACGCTACATGAGTCATGTTTTTTCGTGAGTGCAGCCAGCTTCATCGATTTATTAGACGTTGTCACGTCAAAAAAATTTTTAGAAATTATGTGGATGAAAAATGTTAGATTTTGGGATTTTTTTTTTTAAATATTCCCACGAGGTAAACACTTATGCGGGTGAAACCGCGGGGCACAGCTAGTGTGATAAAAAATATTTCGATATATTTAGGAAGTTTTCTCATCCCTCTGAGACATCTGGAACCATTGGTACCAGGCCTGCAGGATTATCATGTGAGTGACATAACAAACGATCCTGCAAACTTACCCAATATCTGCTCCCTAGGAATCCAACCCTCAACATTGATCAGGTCCATCCAATGAGCTGCTATGTCCATCTGGATGTCCGGAGACCAGCGGCCGATGAGTAGACCGTGGAAACCCTCGTCCCAGAGGAAACCCCGAGGGAAGAATGATCTGGAAAGGAAAAAAAGCTTATAATAAAAGAAAACATCGATCATGCAAAAACAGTCCTGCAACATTGACGTTCAAATCCTCGGACACCGTAATAGTTTGTCCGACTAACATGTCCACACGAAAATAACCCTTATTGTCATCACCGAATCAAATGAGAGGACTGTTTTTCACTCGAAACATTCTTCAAATTATGCTAATTTTGTCGTATATCTCACGACAAAGTACCAGGCTGTCAGAGCTCAGTAGGAGTCTTCACCGTCGACAATCTCCCACGCAAAAATAACCCTGAACTTTATAGACACAATGGTCAATATCACGTGGTAGTCACTACAGTGTATAAAGGCGCTCTCTACTACGGCACTGGTTCCTTGAGTATTGGAAATGCACTCTGCTTGCCCTAAGGAAATAGCCCACACCGTTGACCATGTAACATGTTCACACGAAATGAGCCCTTAACAATAATGCATAGGGTAACAAATTCCCTGGCCAACACTAAAGAAATTAGGAACATTTCACTTGATCTTTTCATACTAACGACCAGGCTGGCATAAGTCAGCTGGAGTCTGTCTTAACCGCAAACATTCAAAAATTATGCCAATTTTGCCAAATATTTCGCATCAAAGTACCAGGCTGTCAGAACTCAGTAGGAGGCTATTCATCCGACAGTCGAGTCCACGCGACAATAACCCTTAACACCATCAACAAAAAGCTCAAACTCCTGGTCAGCTGTAAAAAAGTAGTAGCGAACAACCTGACTGTCGAGCCTTCGCCACAAAAAAACCTTTAACCGTAGAGACACAAGGGTCAAACTCACCTGCTAGGCACTCCAGTGTATAAGGGCGCTTTCCAGTACGGCACTGGTTCCTTTGTGTATTGAGACTGCACTCTGCTAGCCCCGAAGAAATAGCCCACACCGCCGACCATGTTGGAGAGCGCAGCTCGGGCTACCGCCACGTCGTTGGGCGGGTAACTGAAATAAAATTATATTATAACTGATAGAATACTCTTTAGATGATGGCGGAACGAGCTGGACAAAATAAACGATTAGCCCTGGATAGAAAGAGCTAGAAGCCATGAAAAAAAGAAAAAATATTTTATTGTTTAATTTTATTATTTGTTAATACATATTTTACATATTTATATATGTTTGTGTATGTGAATTTAAATGTTTGTAAACGCACCCATGATACAGGAGTAATTCCTAGTGTGGGGCAACGTTTTTTAAAAAAAAAATAATAAATAATAAATAAATAAATATTATTTATTTATTTCTATAACTGCCCGTGACAACACAGCGGGCCCTATCAGAATACCAGCGCTGCGACATTTATTTTTTAAATGTCGCAGCATCATGCTGAGATAGGAGCCTTTTGGCCTCGTATAGGACTTTCGGTTTCATTTTCCTTTTGTTACTTTTTTTTATATAACTTGGATTTTTATTTTGCTGTGTTTAGTTTAGTTTGTGATATTTCTGTACGGGTCGCAATAAATACTTTTTCTTTCTTTTCTTTCTTTCTTTCCATGGGGCCTTTGCCCGTCAGTGGGCTAACAGTAACATCATCATAAAAATCTATGAACTAATATTATAAAAAGGTAAATGTTTGTTTGTTTATATTGTAAAGTCCCCGTCACGAGAAGCTATAATTTTTGTAAATAAAGATTTTTTACTAAGGGCTGATTTTTCCATCCCCAGATAATTTTTATTCGAGGTATAAAATTGACGTTTGACAGTGTTTGTATGAAACAACTGTCAAAATTTCAAAATTATTCTCGACTATAATCATCTGATGATAACTGAAAAATCAGTCCTATGTTACGTAGCTGTAGCGACAAATTAACCAACAACAAATAATCCCAAATTCAATCAACTCAAAGTGACATACGTGTAATACGAAACTAATGAGCAATTTCACATGGTCGGGTTATATTTTAGCGATATAAAGCGCTGTCACAGTATAAATTTATACTGTGGCGCTGTCGTCTAATGCTTTGTGGTACTAGAACGCGTCTGACTCATGGAATGTAAACATTTGGGCCGCATTTTGAAGTAAGTTCACACTGAACGCTGTCAATGCTGCAGAATGCAGATGCAAAGTACTCGGAATCGCCTGACGACAATAATTAGATGTGTGTGTTAACATAATTATATCCCCATATAAAAATAAAAACTCATTAGAAACCTTTTTTTTTATTCAAAGGTTGCGAACCCCTGAATGTGTGTTTACAAAATTTATAGCTTCTCGTGACGGGGACTTGGGGTAATCTCCAGAACAACCAGTCGGATATGAAAAAATATTTTTACATTTGATGGTCTAGAAGCATAACAATTTTGCACGAGAGTTGCTTACACAGGATATATCATGATCTGGCAGTTTGAGTAATATACGCGGCCTACCCAAATGTCCTTTCTTTGGTATTGTTCGTCGAATGGTTGAGCTCCTCAAGTTCTGAGTTGAGCTGCACGATTTTTGACAAATGAGTGCACTGATTGGACAGGTCCGCTCAATCTGTGTGATTCTTTCCTCAAAAGACCATTTCAGACACCAATCTACATGGTCTTCACGCGATCTGACCAAGATTTTGTCTGGACATTATAGTAAATAGTCTTAAACTAACTCACCCTTTCTCATCCAACTTAAATTTCTCCTCGAATTCAAGGTCAAACGCCATCTTCTTAGCTTCCAGAGCCTTCGTGTACTTATCCCCCTTCAAGGGAGGGGTGGCTAGATCCTCTGTGGTATACACCATATCTATACAAAATGGAGTTTCAACCAACATCTGTATTGGTACGAAATTTATGTCTTTTTCCTGTTGAAAAGAAATAATAATAAGTAATAGACCTGAAATCACATCATAGTAATATTATAAAGGCGAAAGTGTGTGAGTTTGTGTGTCTGTGTGTGTGTTTATATGTTTGTTACTTCTTCACGCACAAACGGCTGGACCAATTTTGATAAAATTTTGTATGGAGCTAGCTGACACTCTGGATTAGCATATAGGCTACTTTTTATCCCGATATTCCCACGGGATCGAAACGTATGCGGGTGAAACCGCGGGGCGCAGCTAGTTAATTAATAAAACTGGGTTCCTTATAAACATTGCCCTGCCAAATACGCATAACGTACAGACTAGAATAGCTGAATAACTGGGCCTTTTTGGCGCAGCTGTGAGGAACACTTTACTGCTAATTTCTTACATCGGACTTTGCACTTTTTATTTATATCTTAGTTTTTATCTGATGTACGACTATTATCTGACTGTCTGGTGTATTGTGTGTCTCTTAGGCTGTGCTAAATAAATGTATTTTCTTTCTTTCTTTCTATTAACACATATACCTTAATATGAAGCTCATCGTCTTGTCCTAGGACAGCTAGTTTCCCGAACATGGAGTGTCTTTCAATCTTCAGTAAAGAGTAGAACTTCTCCTTGAGTAGATGGAGCCCTGGTGCGTTGGCTTCTGAATATGACGTGTGGAGGAGCTTCCCTGAAAAAAATCGTCAGGTATACACATAACCCTTTTTTAAATTAGGGTGATAAAAGTGAAGTCAACATGACGTTTTGGATGAGTTTTTAAAAAGAAAAAACTATTGCGGTGGGGGGATCCCGTTTGTGTTTTTCTTTTCTTTTTTTATAATCAGAGATCGGAATAGGGTGTGTGAAAATACCTAAAGTTTGCAGCGGGACATATTATGGAGCTGTTACAACCACTTAAGTTAAACCGGTTTTGGATTTTACCGATTTAGTTTCGGTATATTAACTGTATTACAGCTTGCAGATGTGTAAAATTTAGTGTTTCAGACGTACAGAACAAGTAGAACTAAAAAACCGTAACTTCAATATTGCTGCTTACCTTTGTGTGGCACTAAGTTGACTCTAAAGTTATGAAGTTGTGGCGTGTGTCCCAGTATGGAACCATCTTCATACCACAACCTGGAATGTGGGGCTGCAGGACCAAGGGACTCGTCCAGCGCAGCATACCAGATCAGCATGAACGGTACTTTGGCGTGACCCTGAAATTACAATATTAAATAATCTCGGGAAAACTGAGGAAGATAAAAAATTCAAGTATCTTGGCTTATTAACCTTTTGACCACCACGCGTCAAAAAATCAAAAACGTGCACTCGGCGTCAAAGTCTGTCATGTAGTCGAACCGTGGCGTGCTGGGGACATTTTCGTTTGTCATCTATACATGACTGTGGCGGTCAAAGGGTTAAATAATCTCGGGAATGCTGAGGAAGTTAAAAAATTCAAGTAAGTACCTTGGCTTATTAAATATCTTGGCTTAATTAATAATCTCGAGAAAGCTGAGGAAGATAAAGAATTCAAGTATCTTGGCTTATTAAATAATCTCGGGAAAGCTGAGGAAAAAAAATCATGTATCTTGACTTAATACACGAGGTTGAAGAAAAGTGGAACCTGGACTCTGCACTGTGCCGATAATCATCACAGTAAATGGCCTAATAGCGGAGAACCTCGACCTCAGGAGGCTCTCATTGCGCGGCTGGGTCAAGGGCTTGATTCAGAAAGCAGTACTTCTGGGCACGGCACGCATAGTGAGGAGGTCCTCTCTCTAGAACCCCGACAGCTTGGACCCTGTTCCTGATGCCAATGGGCCAATTTTTTATACTTCCTACCGTTTTTTTTTTTTTAAATGTAATCAATATGTTTGAAAAGAAATAAATGAAAATAATATAGAAGCAGTTTTTCAAAAATAAATTCTGGCAAAATACAGTATTCTTCTGTGATGTCACCGAGCTCGTCTTAAACGGCTTCACCACTTTTGATCATTGTTTTTGTGTGAGTTTGAGTTGGATGGTTTTGATTCACAATTGGACCCGATAGGTGGCGCTGAGAAGCCAACTTTCGGACAGGACTACGTCTGTTAGGTCCGTTTGTATAAGTTAATTATTGATTGCGTCCATTTAAAAAATTCTTAAACTTAAGTGACAGTGGGCAGGGCACATTACTCGCAGAACAGATGGCCGATGGGGCCGAAAGGTTCTGGAGTGGCGACCGCGTACCGGAAGACGTAGCGTTGGAAGGCCCACCAGGTGGTCCGACGACCTTGTGAAGGCCGCAGGAACCCGTTGGATGCGGGAAGCACAGAATCGGTCGAAGTGGAGGTGCTTCGGGGAGGCCTATGTCCAGCAGTGGATGTATTACGGCTGAAATGATGAAAAAATCCTTACCTTAGTAGTAATATTAATCCTAACTGTCCAATGACCCCCACGTTCACCCCCGGGGGTCTTAATAAACGAGGTAGTGATGTTGTGGGGTAGATCTGTGATCAGCTGCTCCCCGAATGTGACCCCGTCGTGTCTGAGCCAGCCGTATGTAGCTAGCATGTCGTTTTGATCACACCAATGTCTGTAAAAAAGGGTTTTTTTACGAACGTGTTTCTTTAATGCATTTTGCGGTAGGAGTAAACTGGGAGAAATCATCTGGGTTTCATCCTTGTGTAGACAGAGACTCGGCCACTGCTGCAGTCCAGTATTCCTGAATAATATTCGTGTTTGTGACAGTTCCCTGTGCGAATGCCATCTTGATGATGGTACTCCGGATCATATATTTTTTTCATGTCCTTCAAATTCCCAATCTTTTGATTTGCTTTTACCATAAGCTTCCCAAAATTAAAATCACGCTTCCTGTTAACTTCAATTCCCACTTAACTAACTTTTCCCCTAAACTAATCCAAGTCCTATCAAAATTTTTAAATGACAATGACATAAAAATGAAGCTTGGTTGTGTAAAAATAATTATAATTGTAAATATCTGTGTTGTTTTATAGTAGAGGAATAATCAGTAATGTATTAAAAAAATCATGTTAACTAACAAAACATGTATTGTTTTTCAGCTATCTACATTAACAATTAACAACTAAGTAGCACAAAGTGCAACATTCGACGGCTCATCTTGCTGTGGTGTTGTCACTACATGGCACTGGCAGAATAGTCAACATGGGCTCAGTTGCAAAAAGGAAAAAAAAAATTTAAAAAAAACTACCACAAAGTGCAACATTCGACGGCTCATCTTGCTGTGGTGCTGTCACAACATGACGTTGGCAGAATAGTCGACATCGACTCAGTTGCCAAAAAGGAAAAAAAAACAAAGCTCTACCATAAGAAGATCATGCTGATCTGTGAAAATAATAGAATTCTTACCGTATTCCCTTATGTGTTGACGCTGACAGCTCATACCACATCATACCGAACACCGGGGACCGCGGCTCTCGGCTCTTCATGCCCATGTACACACCAGGTCTGTACGTGCCCCAGTACCGCTGAGGGACTTGTAGACCGGTTTCTTTTACTACCTAGAAGATTGATGGGAAAGGTATTATTAACATTATTACAGTATCGGAGGATATCTTTGGGCAAAACCTGCCGAGATTCATTCAAAAGGCACAACTAATAATTGAAAAGGGTCTGATATTATGATATATGATTTTTCAATGATGGATTCAAGCCATGTGGGCGGGGTTCCAGCATCGTTATATCATTGTTGCAATGTTGCTTACATGGGAGGTGATTCTATTTTATTTTGTTATTTTGTTTTTTAAATCTTAGACATAGTAACTTGTAACATCGCCTTGGACAAGTCTGTAAAGGTGTTATAATTGTGGTTTAAATAATGTTTAAAATTAATTACATCCTGCTTAACGCGACGATCGGTTGTGGTGAAGCGAAATGAAAGGATAGTAGAGTATTGCATGTATACAGGATTAAATAAAATTAGCTAGCAAAACTGCAGACCTGATAAGGTTTAAAATCAATAACATCCTGCTTAACGCGTCAATCGGTCGTGGTGAAGCGATATTAAAGTATAGTAGAGTATTACATGTTATACAGGATTAGACTTGATTAGTATCAATATCTAAACACGATAAAATTAAGGCAAATTAAGGCCTAAATAAAATCAAGGCTATCAACATCACGCTAGGACCCTTTGGAGCCGAGCAAAAAGAAATAAGTCAGAAAGAAAGAATGCTAAGCAGAAAAGAAGTACAGTACCTGGTGATAAATATTGCATATCGACCTTTGGAAAGAGACAATCGGCTAATTTCGGCTTCGTAGAGCGTTATCTCTGTCGCACGAAATACAAACAGTCCGGTATCTATTAGGAGCTGTTAAAACAATTATGATTTGGTTCTTTTGATAATTATTTTTATCCTTTGTGTAAAAGGAAAAGAGGTAAAGGTTGATGTGCAATATTTATTGCCGGGTACTGTAATAGTGCGGGCAGGCGATGTGATACGACTGGGTGTGTCGGAGGTCAAATTTCACGCGGACGAATTCGCGGGCAGAAGCTAGTTAATTACTATAAATTATATGTGAAGACGATGCACCTAGAATAAAATTACTATACCACAATATTTAAAAAGGAATTAAAAATAAAGCAATGCCAGGTAAATTAATAATTGTGATTTTTTTTTTATAATTATAAGACAGCTAGATGGTGTTAACAGTGTTGTTACCGGCTTAAAAATGATCAAACAGGAGAAAACAATGTTTAAAAATAGTACCTAACTAGTAACACTTTCCTTACCTTATCATCGTCGAATGGTGTGTTAACTCGCGTTTCCAAATATCCCAAAGTGCTGATATATACAGCAATTAAGAAACAAACGAAGCCGACGCCGGTCTTCCAAACAGAAAGAAATTTAAACGTTCTACTACCGAAAGTCGAAGTTTCGCTGCTACATGAACTACTGCTTGTATCGACCTTATCCGTCTTAAGTGACACTACTTTTCTATGTCTAACCATGTTAAATTATTAACTAATAACTAATCTACAATATGTATGTGGAATTGACACGTTTTCGTGTATAATTTATCTGTAAATTCGTTTAATATTTTTATCGGCGAACGCGAATTGCAAGCGTCAATACGCGATCGCGTTTGACGTTTCGTTTTGATAGTGATGCAACACAGCAACATGGATACTAAAGTCACTACATGTAAACTCGACTTCTTAACTGACCACAAAGAAAATGCACTAAAAAAAAAGACAGTGGCACTCCGGGAGTGCCGACAGAAGTGATAACTTGAACAATTACGTGTGTATTTTGTGAATCGTCTTATAAACAAAACACGCGCGGTACCGGCTACGGCCATCCGTCTTACGAATTTTCGATCAGGTCACGTGTCCTGACGCGAGTTTAACATTTTTTACCCATTACAAAAAAAGTGTACAACGCCGCTAAAGAAGTTTTCACTTCAAAAATATTATGATATGTTTAGTAACTTGACTATATGACAAATTAGCTATATAAAAGCTTGTAAAAACAGTGCCTATTACAAAATATGGCTAGATTAAGCCACTTTTGTCTTAGTTTTTTTTTCAAAGACCTTTGGGACCATTAAAAATTCACCGTGCATCGTGCACTGCTGTTTTTAAAGGGGCAGAGAGGAAAACGTCTATGGAAACTCTCCATTAGTCCCCTTTGTCTTCGGTTTTGACCCTGAGATTCGTGATTAATTTAACTCCATGGGGCTTGTGTTGTGGCTAAGTAATAACAGCCGCACTGGTCGTTCGATCAGAATAAGCTACGCTTGCCACGGTTGGTACGTGGACGAGTGACTGTATTTACATACCAAAATCCCTCCGTGTCTCGCAAAACACGTTAAGTCATTGGTCCCGGCTGTCATTCGTGGATCTTTGATAGTCATTACGAAGAAGCCTGAAAGTCTGATAACCAGTCTTACCAAGGGGTTTCGTATTAACAGTCTGGGTTGTGGAGGTCAGATAGGCCGTGACTCCATGTAAAATACTAGTACTCAGCTGCATCTTTTTAGATTGGAAGCCGACCCCTACATAATTAAGAAAAGACTAGGCAGATGATGATAATGACTTTCCAATCTTCTTCGTTATCGTGAAAAAGATTGGAAACTCACCGTGCATTGCTAGGTTTGTTAGAGACGAAAACCCTTTCATAATTCTTAGGAATTCTAATACCAGCGGCCTAATTCCGTAACACGCTCACACGCTCGCTCGCTTTCATTTTGGCAAGTCAACAAGAGACATTGCGTTTTTTACGCTGTCTATCAATTAAATTTTTATTAAACACAGTGGAAAAATACATTAAATCGACCTTAAAAACGTCGGCTTTTAGTTTGTAATCAACTGATTTAGTCGATTATGATGATATACTAAATTCATAGGTTAGAGTAGTAATAAAGTTACCATCACTAACATCAATACGTGTGGTTTGTTGACATTTAATTTGATTTGTATCGCTTCGTTCGGAAATTATGTAAGTTAGGTTTCTATCATTATCACAAAATACACAACTCTCTAAGACCACGTAACCCCAAAGAATGACGATTTCATGAAACAGTCATTCAGTAGGATTACTTGATCTTAGAAAGTTGTGTTGATGATTTTAATGATTATAATTCTGTAAATACATATTTGTTACGGTCGCGAATCATATTTTAATCAACCTACAATTTAATACTGACCAGCAAATTGCAAAAAACGTACAAAACGTTGAATTTCCCGGGCTACCCTTGCGCTTTCGCCCCTTAATTTTCAGTAGGCCATTCGGTACGGGTACCTACTAACGTATACGCAAATATGTATACATATATTTTTTTATTTGATAAAGAAGCAAGATCTAAACCTTTTTGTTTATACAACAAAACCATGTAAAAAAATGGTTCTGTATTTTTTGAGAAAATACGGACTTGCTAACACTACATACGGGTTGAATACCGAATCTTCTTTTTTTTTTAAGTCCTTTGAAAAGTATGTATGTACCTACACACAAGATACGGTATGAATTATGTATGAGCTATTTATGAGAAGTCTTCTAACTGATGTTTTTCATAAACTAATTCCTCTTATGATCTACTGCAAATAGACAAAAATAGAGGCGTCAATGGAATGCTTGCAGCAATAAGCAAGCAAAGGAAACGGGTTGGTGACCGCTGAGTAGTGAACTAGTGAGCAGTAGGCATGGGTAATATCTCTTTTACACTATATCAAATCGTATCTATGTTTCGGTTTAGAATATCGGATATCGTATCTATATATTTCAATATCTATATATTGGCTGAATCAGTGTGGAACTCGGAATCGAAATTGGTACTCTGATATTTAGGTTTCGGTTTTGTTCGATTCATGTACATCATTGTATTTTATTTGTAACTGTATATTCGAAATCAGTGAATGTATTGTTGATAATATGGCACTCTGAAATGAAACTAGTACAGCCGTTTCGGTTTTCTAGATTTATATTTTTGATGTGAAACATCTATAGCCGCGCGTAAAACAAATTTCTGGCGTGGCGACGCATGCCGTGGCGACGCGTCGCCACGTTATATTATGGTGTATAATTATATACAGTCACAGTCTTGTGTAGGTACTGTGTGGCGACGCGTCGCCATACGCAATCGACTGCGATTCAAAAAAAAATCGCGAAATCGTAATATTTTATTTTATCATTATGCCATATTTTGTTTATATCGCAATCTGTTCTTTTCAATCATATTACTCTTACAAAATAATGTCGATGTTTCACATCTGCCAGGCGTCCCGTGACGGCTCACTTTTTTTTTATCAATTATTTAAATAGGTCAAGTACCTATTCATCAGTCATGAGTGAATTGAACTTTCCTAATAACTGAAGACTGACCGCATTACTAATAACTGAAACAAATAAAGTTTACTGTTAATCAATAAAGGTAATGCAGGCGTATTTAAAGGCGTATTTAATAGAACACGAAAAGTATCTACGAAAACAGCAAAGTGCAATCAAGGTCAAGCGTCACGTAGGTAAAATGATTTTAAAACAATTTTTGTTGAGAATGCCATAGGTACGATTTAAAACCCTTTGACGTTGTGTTTACAAAATAATGTATTCGGTATTAAACTCTATGCTCCTGTAAATAATGTTTAAAATTAGTATTAGACGTTAGCTTAACGCGCTTTCTCGCTCGTTCATCTCTAGCTACATCACTCCCGCCCGCGCGCATCGCAAGGATACGGTACCTACAACCGTATAACTACTACTGTACCGGAATCAGTTTGAACCGAATATCATAGATCATGTGATACGATATCGTTATAGTGTCTCGTTCTAGGTACGCGGATACCTGATATATAGATACAGTGCCGTCCGATATATAGGTATTGGATATTGTACCGATATATAAATATTGTATCTATATACGATTTGTATCGCCCACTCCTAGTGAGCAGTGAGGCTCTGTCTGTCTGCCGCAGCCGCAAATGCCGCAGCGCAGAGCAGAGACCGCGTCAGACCGCCGACCGATGACAATGCGATGCGGCTTAGCAATCCCAATAGTCGTTTTCAAATGCTTGATTACTCTACTTACGACTAAGGCACTAATTTTCGCGTGAAAACCTCATAAATTGTATTCTCGACATCGATTTGAGCAAACATGTCTCGAAAATGTCTTTCTGGACGAAAAAAAAATCTTGGTTTTCGTCGAGCACTTGGAGCAAAGATACACAAATGTGCCACCTATCTATCTTACTCTTACTAGAACAGCAATCTTATTTTTCTTAATCCTATGTATTTTAACATTAAATTTTTTAATCTCTACTTAAATCTACTGTAGATTTAAGTTTTGTTAAGGTTGTAAATAAGTAAAGTCAGGTGTTCTACAAAGCCTAAAAAAGTTACAATTTTTTTATTTTTCTCTCCGTGACAAGCGCATCACTGACGTTCGAACATTCAGCTTACAAAGCCGCTTTATTTCAGCCGACTGTTTAGAATGGGAGGGTTATGTTTTGAACAAAAGTAAGTGTAACGTCTACTGAACCGTTTTTTAACAGTAGGTACAATATTCATTTTACTTGCAACAGCACAAATTACGCTTTTGCTTTGCAGTTTCCGTCGATTTAGAAATTCCGAATTAGTAGCTTACTGACTGGCACTAATTCACGCTTTCTCTAGGATTTTACTTTCTTATTGTATCAAAAGAACGGAAACATACCTATGTAGGTAGTGTAGGTACAGATGTGTCCATCCTGCACGCAGCGCATCAAAAATTACGATACTAATAAAATTATTGTAAATAACGAAGTTTGTCCTTTTTGTTCAGTGTAGTAGGTATACTGACAATCACTCCATGTATAATCTGGCACTCAGCTGCATCCAGTTAGACTGGAAGCCGACCCCAACATAGTTAGGAAAAGGCTAGGCAGATGATGGATGACTGACAATGATTTATTTAAGTAAGTACTAATAAGAACTTCGCATTTTCTATAAAGATAACAACTTTTGTCTCTGGAATCTGTAGTCACCTTACATGTAAGCTAAATAAAACAATGAAACAAAAATCATTAATAAAAATCACACAGCTGTATGACAAAAAAAAACATTTGCTTCAAGCGCTTTCTTGCTTCGAGCCACCAACCGCGCCACCTGTCCGTTCCAAAAGTAGATAAAACAGTTCAGAAATACCGTGCGTCGGTAAAACAGGCGTTCCCCCCGCGGCGGCGTACCCGACCCCCTCCGAGGGCGCACGAAACCAGTGCGATCGAGCGACACGTACCGCGCGTACCTGCTACAAACAGTAAACGCGCCACGCTACGCGATTATGATGAACCGAACACAACATTACACGCATTTATTCAGTGAAATAATGTAAATAATAACGTTAAACAACATTTAGTATAGTTTTAGTGTTGTGTAAAATCCGTGAGCATTGTTTACCGGCCGGCGAACGCACGCCACAACGCTCCCCGAAAAAAAAAACTCCAATGTCGGTGGAAGTGAGGATGCTTGTGTCAGTGTAGTGTATTAAAATAGGTAAATGTATAAACGGCGTGCTATGATCGTATGAGGAAGAAAAGCACAAGGAACATTGTAAGTGAGAGCGTGTGGCTCAGTGTTATTAAGTTGTGTTTGGCCAGAAATGCGGTGTAGCTCGCCCCAGACCACGGAGGTTTTATCCGAGTGGGGCGGCCGCTGATCAAAAACGGAGGTACGGAGGACTATCCCTCATGTCCTCAGTGTTTTTTTTAACCGAAACAGGTCCCACGTAACCCCTTTTTTGTGCGACGCGTTTTTTTTTGGAGGGAATGTTTACGAATCGATACTCTTGTAGGTTATAAGCGCCTAGTACTCGCGTCCGAGTTTCTACACGCGTTTTCGATAAATAAACACAAAAAATCAATCGTCGATCGGTCGATAGTTCTTTTTCTTTTTCGAAAACAAAGTTTGTTTTTTCTGTTGTCGGCTAACTTCGGGTTTTACCGTTCAAAAGTTTAGGATAACTCGCATTGGTACGTGTTTCTGTACGTTATTCGTCGTTTAGAGTATATTTTTTTGATCTAAACGGACCCTATCTGTTACTAAAAACAAATACACATTGAAGGTTCTATTTACAAAGACGTAATTTGTTTTTTTTAGGGATTGGGAAGAATTATTAGGAACTCATTACTGTAGTAAATGTAGGATTTACTTCGGAGGCATAAACAGAGCTCTATTCTCTCTAACGAGTCACTTTAATTTTGGAACCACAAACTGTTCATTTCAAAACACCTCCTGTTTGATCATGATAACCTAGTACCTTGAGAAAGCTGTGAATTAAAACAGAACTTAAAAATGGACTGTATAGTACTTCAAGATATTTAATATGAATATGACAAATGCAGAAGAAAAAAATCTCCATTTTCTTATATCCACAAACTTTGATCGCCATTTCTTTAGGCAATCGTGGTGATTATGGTAACACCATAAAGTCATTTACTAGAATGTAATCGTCGTATGGACGAATGAAGAATGGGCGAGAAACTTTCTAAAAAAAACATTATCAGTAATTATAATGTTCATGGCTGGGACACAGGCCTCTCGGTGCGAGGGAGTGGGCCGAAATCCACCACGAGGCCCCAGTGCGGGTTTCCCTTTACCGTTTTGAGAGCAGTGGTGATAAAATAATTTACTCAAAGTATAGCGCCTATCTGGTTTCGCACCTACGACCTACAAATCGTAAGTTGCGGCCGTTACCACTGAGCCTCCACTGCTCTCAGAAACTTCATAACTTTGATGATTATAATTGGAACTTACACCATGTTAGCAGTCCTCATATGGATAGGCGATGCAGGAAGAGTTACCTATAGTACATCCACACTTACCAGCTATCTTGAAGCTCCAAGAGGAACCAAGCATTTGCCACTGAAACGATCTGCCCAGCCTTTTTCCAACTGTTGGGGTCGGCTTCCCGTGTTACCGGATGCAACTGAATACCAGTACTTTACATGGAGCGACGACCTATCTGACCTCTACAACCCAGTTACTGGCTAACACGATACCGCTTATTAAGATTGGCTGTCAGACTTTGAGGCTTCTGACGACCCGTAACGACTGTCAAAGATCTACGCATGACAGCCGGACCGTTAAACGTGCTTTCCGAGCCACGGAGGGGTCTCGATTTGTAATGGATGGTCATCCATCCAGGTACAGCTGCAAGCGTAGCTTAACCTTCGAATGACCAGTGCGACTGTTTTTATTTAACCACGAGCCACGAGCCTTTGCCACTACCAGGCACAAATTAAAAATCCAGAGTTTACTTAATAAACAAAGCAAATTTTCTTACCCCCTTATTACTAATAAACGTATTATATCAGGTGAATAGATACACATCGATTTCTCTCTTTCAGCCGTCAGTAATTTGACTTTCGTAAGACTAATCGTTGTGTAACTATACAGACGCTATACAACGTTTATCAGTAAGGGGTTTAAAAGAAAAATCTGCACCCTAACAATCTCAATATGAATCATTTTGAAGGACATTGCTTCATAATGTTCGAAAAATGTATCTACTCAACATCGTACCAAAATAACGCAATTAATGTTGTTGAACTCTCAAAATGAAACCCGTTGTAAATAGTGTGTTACGCAATTACCCCGCCGAACTCTTCTCGACCCACGAGACCCAAAACCCGTCCACTCAGCAGTTGCATCATTGTTGCATCATAGGATAATCTAGGCCTCCAAAAGTATAAACAAAGAGCCTCCAGGAAAGATGACGTAAAATCAACAGCACTGATATTACTTGCCCAACGAAAATCACCCTTACCGCTACGAGAGAAAAGCGCTATCAGACTAGCAAATGTTTTAGATAGAGGGTCATGTAAGGCCTTCTTGTGGTTTGATTTTTCTTGAGCTATGCCACTATGCTCTGATAAGAAAGAAGGACCCGACCAATCCGATTCGTATAAAGGAGAATGCGCTAAGGTAGACTGCAAAATTTAAATTTTCTTACTGAAATATGTATAATCATTAAAATCATCAATACAACCCTCGAAGTTCATAAAACTTTTACTATCAACTTATAATGTCATTACACAATATTTATGATATAATTTTCGCGACCGTAACAAATATTTATGTATTTATAGAATTAACTTATTTTATTACAAACTATTTACACTAGATACAAAATTAAATTACTAACTAAGATTAAATAACTTCTAAGTTCATTATATTCCCATGAAATGACTATAATTTCATGAAATATCACTCAATTGGATTTTTTTAAAAGTCGATTTCTGAGATTTTCGAGATATCTTCTTTAGGTAGGATTTTTTAGTATTTGCTAAGTATTACGAGTCTATCCAAACCGTGACGCGACGGTTGACAGAAGAGAATGGGAGAAGAAAACGTGTTGCTCCGACCACAACTAACATAGGTCAAGGGCAGAGAGATGATGATGAGATTTCGACGAACATCTTTATGTGCTGACAACGACCTACGTGAGTTTTAACTAAGATTGTGACTTACTCTTGACGAATGACCATTAAGGGCGCGTTGTTTCACGTCTACTTGACGCACGCGTATACGTCAAAAATGGCGCTATCGACACACCAAAAAAGAAGCGTTGTTTCAAATTACAATTACAAAATTATGGCCTTGCCGTACGTCAAATAATAACGGATACGTAATCTTTATTATTTTTGACGTACGTATGTTTGAAACAACCGATCCTCAGACACCGCTCCACAGCAGGCCAGGGTTAAGCTGCGCATCTGTACTTAGCTTTAATTTATTTGAAAAAGGCTATATTGTCCTCAAAAGCGTTGCGTTGGTCTCCTAGAAATGCGGTTCCGTCATCATAAAACGGCGATCATGAAAATCTGTTCGTACATTCTACTAGCATAATTTTCACCAGTATTTTTTTTTTATTTGATATTTAGGTGTCTAAAAATGCTCTGTATTTGGACAGCCGTTATTGTGAGAAATATTGTTTAAATTATATACAAGTATATATTAAAAAAAATTAAAGAAAAACATAACCCTCCTGGCGCAGTCGGGTAAAAAGGCGGGAGCTCATTGGGCATCTAAAAATTCGTTCGCATCGCTGTCAATGAGATACGTGCCTCAAAGACTGGTAGCAATATACAATTTTTGAATAAGATTTTCCTTTGGACATCCATACTAATATTATAAATTCGAAAGTAACTCTATCTGTCTGTATGTTACCTTTTCACACGTAAACCACTGAACGGATTTCGATAAAATTTGGCAGAGAGATAGCTTGCATTCCGGGGAAGGACATAGGATAGTTTTTATCGACATAACTCGCGGGCGGACGCTAGTTTTACAATATTTCTTACTTGTAAAGGCTCCTTCTAACAGGCACGACACGACACGCGACACAAAGGCACCGCAAGTCGCGCAACGAGCGGTGCCTTTGTGTCGCGCGCGATTCGTGTCGCGCGTCGCGCCTGTTTGTAGGAGCCTTAATGTGTACTAATACGCTTAACTGTGCGATAAATGGGTCAATATTTGATAATCGGTCGAAAACGACTACTAAAAAAAAAATATTTTTTATCGTATTTTATACATAACTGATGTCTAAGTAATAGAGCTAAGTTAAATCTATATAATAACTATTAAATCGATACACTTTATTCGATTTTAGGGATTTTTTAGCAATATTTGCAAATATACAGAACAGGAAAATGACACTAGTGGCAGGATAATGAAATGGACCGACAGACTAATGACAGGACAGCAGGAAAATGATTGAAACATCAAGAAAATGAAAATAATCCATTATTAGTAATTATTATATTCATTATTAATTCAAGAATAATAATCAGTATAACAGAAAACCAAATTATATCACTCTTCTTAAAATTTTATAGAAAATACAATTATATTTAGTAAGTAACATATTTGACCATATTTATTAAGAACTTTGACTTACTGTATTAATCAACATAGGTATATAAAACATCACGCCTCTTTCCTTGTACCTTTATTTTATATTCTACCTGTATTCAATAATAATCAACAAATAAGTAATATTCTTTCATTTAAGAGTAATTATAGAGTAATATAAGGCTAAATCACACACAGAATTTTTAATCAGTTAAGTACTTGAAGAATGTATCATTCTATAATAATATAATTAGTTTAAACATTTCAACTTTAATAATAGTAAAAAAAAGTTTTTCTTTTTAAGAAGTAGGTAACAAAAATAACATTAAAAATAGTTTATAGAAAAAGAGCAAGACCCGACAACAAAGCTATTTTTCGAATACATCTAAAGCATTTGGGAACTTATAAAAAATATGTTCTCCTTTGAGTAATAAAGAAGGTTGAGGTAACTTCAAAAGTATATCTTCAACTGGCAGATCATAGCAATTATCATCAATTTTAAATAGTTTACCATCATTACCATTAGTTTAATGAAATTCTTGAGTTGCTTTTGTGAGAATATGTTTAGCTGCGAACATTATTTGATGGGCACTTTGAATTATGTGGATTACGTCAATGCTAAAAAGGCTAAACACATTTACACAAGTTCAGAGTCAGAGAATGAACGCGAAATTCAAACATCCAAAGAAAACATCGATTCAAATACTTCAAGTATAAATTTTGCTGCTGTTGAAGATCACGTTGCGACAACTAGCTCATCTAACATTCTAAGAAAAGAAAATGTAACTTATCACAATGGCGACTATATTCTTGTTAAATGTAGCTCTAAAAATACAGAATATAGATATGTTGCTGTGTGTATAGGAGAAGTAGATGAAGAAGATGGCGAAATTAGAGTTACATTTTTAAAAACAGTGGTTTTTAAAAATGTAACTCTAATTTCGCCATCTTCTTCATCTACTTCTTGTGTTGATGATATATGATGTTTGAATTTCGCGTTCATTCTCTGACTCTGAACTTGTGTAAATGTGTTTAGCCTTTTTAGCATTGACGTAATCCACATAATTCAAAGTGCCCATCAAATAATGTTCGCAGCTAAACATATTATTCTCACAAAAGCAACTCAAGAATTTCATTGTTAATTTGAAGCTATCTTTATTACCGATTACTTGATGGACTTTTAAAGTTCCCGAATAAGGCTTAGATGACTTTCCAATCAATTTAATTTGAGAATGTTCATAATCTTGTTGCGTGACTGTTATAATTTTAATGTTGGGACAGTTTTCTTCTAGAACCGTTTGTAATTTTTTTTATATCGACTAAGTCTTCACCTAAAGCAACCATTCGATCGGCAGTGCGTTTACAAACGGCTCCAATACCATCAGGGGCACCCTTTCCGTGCCCAGCCTCACTATAGTTCCAAGAGAAGAAAGTGTAATTTTCATAAAAATATTTAAGTCTGTTTGCAAGAATAAAGAACATGAACCGATTCCTATACTGGGTAACGGGCCCATCGCTAAGGAAATGCAAATTTGTGACAGATTTTAAATTTGTGGAAATCCAATCAAATATAGGGTGAAGGTGAGCCCATATGGCATAAGCATCATGATCTAAGAACTCGGAAATAGTACAGAAACTTTGACACTCTAATTGATTGTTTGTTTTCCAGTATACAACACCACAGGTGTTTCTTTGTTCATTATCATTCTTAATTCGTTGGTATCTCATTTTCTCCAATTCTCGCTTTCTTTCTAACACTTCTTCTCGGGTTTTTTTCTTTGGAGCCATAATTATAGCACACTGAAACAAAATTACAATAAATTAATAACATAACTTACCTTGTGTTGTCATTTTCCTGCCACGGAGTCATTTTCCTGTCAAGAAAATAGCAGGAAAATGACCACAGGAAAATGACAAAAATGCACATTATATTTTTCATACATTCTAATAACTAATATAACAGCAAAATCATCAGGTGATACGAATTATATCTTAATTCGTGAAAGTTTCTTACAAAAAGCAGAATAATTTACTTACGATTCACTTCCTAATTGCCTCACAGGTAAATGACAAAGTGTATCAACTATACGCACGCACATGCCATAATCAGTTTGCAACGCCGAAGCAACGGCCGACACCGCGTCTCTCTTCTCACCAATCACAAACATGGACACCGCGTCCATTTAGAATGCGTTCATTCGTTGTCCGCGACATTATAAAACGCAGTAAATTCAAATTTAAATTTCGGCAGACTAATGACGCCGTGACCATTCGCTTAAATTTTTTATGATTTTTTTTTAGTTTAATATCATATTATCTTAAATAAAATATTGAACAGTTTTAGATTAATGTGCATACAATGTAAATATAATCTAGCTTTTATAATTTATTTTTAATTCTCCATGTTATTATTAAAAAATGTCACCAAAAAGGAAAATTCCACCGACAGGAAATATGACATCTAGCACTTTTTGTTTATTTTTACTATATGAAAACCAAACATATACTCACCAAAGTGTTTGGATATGTAAACAAAGTATTGCACTACATTATAAAAATACTATTAAGTTTAAATATTACATTAAAATTACAAAATAGTTATGGGGACTTGTTTTGGCCAATTATCAAATATTGACCCAAATAACGTTTTTCCAGCGCCTTAATTTGCTCACTGTAATGAATTATTGTTTTCTTTCATTCCACAATTGTTGGTCTTTCAAGACGCCATGCCAGCCAATGTTTATAAACTCGAACACGATGGCTCTGCAATGGAACGCCGAAACAGACTGGTGTTGTCAAGATGTGTTTCTTAGTTATTTAACACCAGCAACCCGCCCCTCTTAACAAAACATCTAGATTTCAGTTTAATATTGATAGCCGCACAGATCGATGGATGAGTGACCATCTTTACATAGATACCGAGGCCCCTCCGTGCCTCGGAAAGCACGTTAAGCTGTTGGTCCCCTGGATGGCATTCGTGGATCTTTGACAGTCGTTACGGGTAGTCAGAAGCCCGAAAGTCTGACAACCAGTCTTACTAAGAGCTATCGTGTTACCCAGTAACTGGGTTGTGGAATTCAGATAGGCAGTCGCTCTATGCAAAATACTGGTATTCAGAATGCATCTGGTTAAACTGGAAGCCGACCAAATTGGAATCCAGGAAATCCAATTTGTTTTCCGACAGGCACGCGAAGAAAGTCGCGTGCACAACTAGTCCGTAATAATATACCAAACTGCTCAAACCACAAATAATATCATCAAGGATGTATCAGGCATACAGTATCGCGATCGCGAATACATAAGAAATCAATAATTCGCTTAGCAAGTAAAAAAAAACTGGAACGCGCCGCCGTCTGTTTAGGTAACCTAAAAACTTGTTTTTACTGAGTACCTACCTACCTACTTGGCACATTACTATGACGAAATTGTTTAGTCTTAGTATTGCAACCGCTTGAGTTCACGGGGTAGGCTGGGCTGCAAGAGCAGTGTTAGCTCAGTTGTAATGACCGCGATTTACCGAGTTGTAGGTCGTAGGTTCGAAACCTGACTGACGCTTTAATTTGTGTAAATTATTTCGCCTATAATGTTCCCACTGCTGGGACATAGGCCTCCTCTCTGTGAGAAGGTGTGGGCCGTAATCCACCACGCCGGCCCAGTGCGGGTTGGTAGATGTATCTACATGTCTTCGAATTTTTCGGTTTTAGGACATGCCAGTTTCCTCACGATGTTTTCCTTCACCGTTTTCAGAGCAGTGGTAATGAAATAATTTACACAAGTAAAGGCTTCTTCAAACAGGCGCGACGCGCTCTTAGTGTCGCGCGCGATTTTATCGCGTGTCGCGCCTGTTTGAAGGAGCCTTAAGTCGCGACCGTTGCCACTGAGCCACCACTGCTCCACTGATCACTCACCATCAGACAATTTGCTCCATCTAATGATATTAAAACCTCCCATTAAAAGATCACTCTAATCTCGCGACGAGTTTATCGCGTTCAGAGTTCAGACAGACCGCCGCGGTGGGGAGACTTGTTTCAATATATGTAAAGATACGAAGTACAGCTCCCGTAAACGTGCTCCGACATTGCTTTGCAGGTTTAGTCTGCACCAGTTTCAACTTCGAATCCTTTGTGTGAAAAAAGGACAGTTGAGAAAACTGGGGATACTTTAGTTTCTATAAACTCTCGTGTATTACCCCTGAAGAATGTCAGTTATGTCGTCATACTCGAGGTCACCAGCACTGCGATTCTGTAACCATCTCACCGTGAAAACTTAGGTGAAGTGAGCGTGGAGTGAGCTGTCAATAGTGTCAATTCCTAGCATGTTTTGCTAGGAATTGACACTATTGACAATTCACTTCACCTAAGTTTTCACGGTGAGATTTTTACAGAATCGACCGGCTGTATAGAAGAATGAGTAACAGGTGTAAAGTATAGTAACCTTGGCACAATGGCTATAGTCTTTGGTCAGGGAACGAGAAGTCGTAAGTTCAAACCTTGGGTGCAGCGATATATCCTTTTGGTCAGCGGGATTGTCCGAAAGGGTTACCGCTGGCCCGGAACATAAAGGGCTTAACGAAGGAACACGGGTGGGTTTTATAGTGAGTAAGAGTCTGACACTCCCTTCCGCTCCACCCAGAGCGGGAGAGGTCATTTGATGATTTCCCATACTGAAAAAAAAAAACAGGGTGTAAAGTTCACTCATCCTCCATAGAAAAGGGAGGATCCTCCGACCAGACGGGTGTCGGTGGTCGGCTACTGCCTGATTATTGATGTCGGGATGTTGTATATTTATGCTAGTTGCGCGGTAAACTTTGCTTGCGCGATGCAGGATTTTTGCGTGACGTCAGTGTGATGCGTAGTTCGCATGTGGCAATGTAGATGCCGCCACCGTACACTCCACATTACGCTAGGTATGTTTAAGGTACATGGAACATGGGGAAGTGAGCACTGTGATGTGCGCGTATGGGGCATATGTAGGTATACTGTAGATTCACCTCAGCTTTACCTTTATAAGGTTAGAAGAGCGATGTTATGTTGTTGTAACACGAGACGAGCCTACTACCCTTATTATGGAATGGCCACGGGACATTCGCTCGCTGCAACAAAAATCCGCGCGGTGCGGACGGCAAAGCGTCTTGCCGCTTGCGACTAAAGGCTCCTTCAAACAGGTGCGACACGCGATAAAATCGCGCGCGACACAAAGGCACCGCGAGTCGCTCAACGAGCGGTGCCTTTGTGTCGCACTCGATTATATCGCGTGTCGCGCCTGTTTGTAGGAGCCTTAAAACAAATGTATAGATATGTACTAGCCATGCCACGCGTAGCGGCGACCGGCGAAGGTTGCCGAGCGACTGGCGAAGGCGGCGCGGCGGCCGATAGAAACAAAGTATGAATCAGTACGGCGCATGCCACGGACTCGCGCGGTAATCGCTGCGAATGGTGCAAGGAAGCCAAACAAGTTTACTTATTTGTATTCGCCGCGAAATAATGAACACCGAAACTTTTAGCCCGTGGCCGTGCAAACTGCGCCGCCCAGACGCATCGCCGGTGCCGGTCGCGACGCCCTGTCCCGTGGCCAGCGGGTTAGGTGTGCATACACACGAGGGACATGGGTCAACTGCAACGATCGACAACCTGCCGCTTGTGTATTTTGAGTACGGTGCTCAAACGCAACGAGTGGCGTGTTGTCGACGGCAGCCGCCGACGCGTCTACGACTGCAGATGTCTCTGCTGTTGAGGCGTGTCGCTCGTGTTACGCATTAACAAGACACAAAGCTACACTCCGGGCAGCTACTGAGAAACTGAGTACAGTACCCGGCGATAAATATTGCACATCGTCCTTTTTACACAAAACCATTTTATACAAAGAATAAAAATAATTATCAAAAGAAACAAATCATAATTGTTTTAACAGCTCCTAATAGATACCGGACTGTTTGTATTTCGTGCGACAGGGATAACGCTCTACGAAGCCGAAATTAGCCGATTGTCTCTTTCCAAAGGTCGATGTACAATATTTATCGCCGGGTACTGTAATGGAAAGACGCAACAAGACTGCTGTGCCCAGACCCTCACACTCAGCAACCGCTAAACCCTACACTCCGACTTTACTGTGCCGACAGGCTCTACACGCCACAATCATCATAAATAACTTCAGCCCGCGACTTCGTCCGCGTGAACCTTTTTGCTCCTCCAACTCACCTCACCCCGTCGCATTGCATCGCCAGCCCGCTCTGTTACTTCGCTTAGCGTGATGTTGAATAGCCTATTAACCTTGCTCTTGCCCTTGCTAGTCCGTTTGGCTATGAATGTTGTCAAGCGTGCACATGCACATTGTGATCAACAGAGACTCAACAATGGGTGAAGTAAAACGGTACACATTCGCGGAAATAGCCTCATGCGACGGCAGCAAGGGGCAGCCGCTGTGGGAGCGCGCTTGTCGGGATACGTCACTACTACAATCAAAGCCGAACGGACTTCGTGAAATAGAATATCTGTATGAGATGCAAAAAAAAAGCAAATCCCACCAGAGGCTCCAGAGATTATAGCACGTTCAAATTCTTCAGCTGTATTAGGTACTAGCTGCGCATTGCGGTTTCACCCGCATAAGTTGCGATCCCGTGGGAATAGCGGGATAAAAAGTATCTTGTTCGCTAATCCAGGTCATGGTCTAACCACGTGCGAAATTTCATCCAAATCCGTTAAGCCGTTTTGAGCGTGAAAGCGTTACAAAATCAATCAAAAGTCATTTATTCAAATAAGGCTGACAATTCAAACTTTTCGAACGTTTACATTACAAAAGACAACGCCCCAAAACGCCCGCCCTTCACCACTTCCTAGTGCTTTCGCTGGGGAGAAGAAGTGGCGCAACAAACTCCTCAGCAGCACAGTTATCTGGTAAAGAAACAAACGTACAGACGAGACGCCAGCACATCAAGCTACCCGAAACTGTCAAATTTTCCAATCAACATTGAACCTTACGCTTTAGCGATAAAGTTGAAAATCTATTAAAGAAATTTGACAGATTGTAGTAGCTTGATGTGCTGGCGTCGCGTCTGTACAAAAAAATCAAATCTTTTTTCTTTAAAATATTAGGGTGTTACCACACCAATCGATCGATCGACATCGGTCGACGTTGATCGATTGGTGTGGTAGCTTTAATTGATCGACGGATACCGTTCGACTAACCAATCGATTGATTGCCGGTCGATGGCATCGGTCGACTAACCGATCGATCGATTGCCGGTCGATGGCATCGGTCGACGTAGATCGATTAACCCCGGCTATATTCCATCAGTTTCTTTCGAAATGTATTCACAAGAGGACGCGTTGTTGTTGGCCAGTCAAGCAGGCCACGTAGGAAGCACGCGGGGTATCGTCGATCGACAATCGATCGATTGGTCTAGTAGAAACTATCGATCGACGTCGACCAATCCATTCTACCATCGATCGATGGCATCTATCGGCTATCGATCGATTGGTGTGGTAGAAACTATCGATCGACGTCGACTAATCCATTCTACCATCGATTGATGGCATCGATCGACAATCGCTCGATTGGCGTGGTAACACCCTTAGTTTATAATCATACAATATATAAATGTCGCAGCCAACTGATTTAATTAGCCGTTTAGTTAACCGCCTAGCCTTTTAACTAAACGGCGGCTGTTCAATTAACGGCCTGAATGATATTCAATTGCGCGAGCCGAATTGGTCGCAGTAACTAAGCCAGGGCACCGCGAGCAAATGGGTTAAGTTAGAACTGTGATCAACCGCGTGCGAGCCGAGAGAGCGAAGCGAGGCGAGCACTACTTCCAAAGGCCAGGCGGTTAACTAAACGGCTAATTTAACCATTTGGCTGCGACATATATACATGGATCGTATGATTTGAGACCGACGAGGAAGAAATACTAGATTTTAGAGAACAGCAAAAAACGGCGATTGTTTGCTGGCGTCTTGGCTCCATAGTATACAATATAATATCAGTAATTCGAAAATGCTAGGCTACATTTTTTGCCTTCAGAAAATTGGGCTTGCTTGCGGTCAACGTTCGAAAGAGTCTGCATTACAGTTACACTGGCTGAATGCCATAGAAACTTCGCCTCATTCGCATTTTTTAAACTTATCATAACACCTGCGGGGTAACTGCGTAACACACTAAAGGCTCCTTCAAACAGGCGCGACACGACACGCGACACAAAGGCACCGCAAGTCGCGCAACAACCGGTGCCTTTGTGTCGCGCGCGATTATATCGCGTGTCGTGCCTGTTTATAGGAGCCTTAACAATGGCAATGCCTTTCATTTTGGCTATTCGATAACATTCTAACAACAGCCGGTCGATTCTGTAAAAATCTCACCGTGAAAACTTAGGTGAAGTGCGTTTGTTTTTGCTAGGAATTGACACTACTGACAGCTCACTCTACGCTCACTTCATCTAAGTTTTCACGGTGAGATTTTTACAGAATAGCACAGCAGACCAAGGAGACATCAGAAGTGAGATTCAACGAATTCAAATCAAATCTGCACTTAATATAAGCTATAAACAATTATAAAGAGGTAGTAAGTTTGTATGTAGAGGTTAATCTCTGGAACTACCAGTCGGATTTGAAAAATTCTTTTAAACAAATAACAAAATTAAATTCTAACTTAACTAAAACTATACAGGATATTAAAAAATTGCGTCGAAAAATTCATCCGCATCGCTGTCGACTGGTAATGTACCCAAGAGACTGGCGGCATTACCACGTTGTATCGCGATGCTTAGCCTCTGGCCAAGGTAAAAGCCAGCCCTTGGGTCACGGGAAGTGTCAACCAGCCGTTTAGATATTTCTTTAAAAGGACCATGACCACTCGGACCCCACGGCCCGAGAGTTAAAAAATTAATATTAAAAAAGTTAAAATTCTTTTTGCATTTCATAGCCCAATTCTTGAAGATGGTTATAGGCTATTTCACATCAGGCTCCTAAGGTAGCCCAGCAAAAACAAACAAATGCGAGTCAGACTCGCACACGAAGGGTGCCGTATCACAAACGCCCCAAAAACGCCGAAAAAAAGACGTTTGTTGTATGGGAGCCCCCCTTAAATATTTATTTTATTCTGTTTTTAGTATTTGTTGCTATAGCGGCAACAGGAATACATCATCTGTGAAAATTTCAACTGTCTAGCTATCACGGTTCATGAGATACAGCCTGGTGACAGCCAGACAGTCGGACAGTGGAGTCTTAGTAATAGGGTCCCGTTTTTACCCTTTGGTTACGGTACCCTAAAAAGAAACCAACTAACGGGGCACAGCTACACAATATATTTTTATGTTAAAATAATAAATTTCACGCGACCTCGCGGGCTATAGTTAAAACATAAATCCTCCGATCTAATTCTAGAAATCGCGAATCAAATCAATATAAGAATAATAAATCTAGTTTCCAACGGAAAAACCTGTTAAAATTAGAAATTCTATCATTTCTTCTTTTATGTAGCCGCCTACTGATTACAAAAATTGTTTAAAGAATTCGATAAAAAAAGAAAATGATTGGCCAAAGTATTTAGTTTAGATATGGACTATCATTTTATGCGGTCAATCAAATCGACACATGAAAGCCAAAATTGATTTTATGATTTTTTTTTTTCTGAAAAGTTAAACTTTCAACTCGGCTGCCCCATTTCAAAACCTAGTAAGAACTTAAAATGAAATTTTACAGGAGAGCGCATAAACGTAATATTGGTCAGCCTGCGGAAAGTATTTATGTTAAGTAAACAAAAATGCTAATGGTTGTAAAAGAGGTTTTGAATTGGTTAAAGTGACTTACTAGGTTTTAAAAAGGTCACTAGGGAGTGAATGGTGCACTTCCTAGGTAGGTATCGATGCTTAAATATATATCCTTTTATGTAAGTTTAAAACGCTGGTGTTTTTGTATTTGGTAGAGACCTTCTAGGTTAGCAAGATTATGCAATAAAACGATTTTTGTAAAAAGTGTCCCTTACTAAGTTTTGGAAATGGGACAGCCGAACTGTTCTCCTGTAAAGTTAGTCCCGTGTCCACGGTTAGTCAATTTTGCCTTTCAAGCGACGAGATCCAATGTTAGCACAAACGACCATAGTATCACTATCCATAGATATAAGGTCCCATTAAAATAGATGGAAAAATTACACGCCTCTTATATTGGGACCTCTTTTAATTACCTGTTGTCCCACTCCTGGGCAAAGGTTTCCCCCATATTTTCCAATTTTCTTTATCCTGTGCCTTCTCCGTCCAGTCGATTAGGAACGACTCCAAATCGTCACACAGTGGGTGCCTGAAGACGGGCGTCGTCATCGACGCAGGCCTGAGAAACCCGAAGAGCGTAAATATCCGTTTCATTGTTCAAGAGTAAAAGAATGACATGATTGCCACGTTAGGTAGCCCCTTTTCATACTGCAAGTCTAATAAGTTAAACTAATAAGGAAAATGATGGAAATACTGGACAGGGAAGTTGATAAAATACTGCTACTGCGCAGTTCTATCAGCACGTGCCAAATAGCTGCAACACGCCATAGTCAGTCTACAACGTTCCCACGGCTGGGACTCCGGTCTCTCACTTCACTAGTAAGTAATTATCATAATAATAATAATATACTGTGCTCGTCCTACAACTACTGATATACCTTGTTCAATTATAGGCGAGGACGCTGGCACCCTAAACACAAGTTAAATCTTACTTTGGGTGCCTGAGTTCATCGAAATCACTCTATCCCTTTGTAACGCTGCATAGTGTTTAGATAAAGGCTCCTGCAAACAGGCGCGACGCGCGACGCGAATCGCGCGCGGCACAAAGGCACCGCTCGTTGCGCGACTTGCGGTGCCTTTGTGTCGCGTGTCGTGTCGCGCCTGTTTGAAGGAGCCTTTAGGCAAAAACCCCGCTGTTCTTGCCTCGGTAAATTATATGTTGGCCGATCAGCAACTTCACTAATGAATGACTAGTGGTGGCACAGTAGAAACGTCTACGCGTCTGCGCAAATCCTATGGGTCGTAGCGTGATGTTAATTAACAAAAACCTTCCCAAAACCAAAACCTTCTTCAAAAATTGGGCTATGAATTGAAACAAACAAAACCGGTCAAGTGCGAAGCCGACTCGCGCGCCGAGGGTTCCGTACTTTGTAGGTATGTAAATAGTTTATCACGGGATTTTTAATTCAAATTTACGGTTTTCGGATTTTTTCCTTTAAGGCAACTGTAAACCGGCGCGACGCGAATAGCGCGAGACTAGAGAATACAATCCCGAGCATGTTTTTCAATCCCGGGCTTACGGGATTTTTGAAGCCTTTTCCCGGGATCCCGGGCCTATCCCGGGATTAGACTATGTGGTTTCTAATTGGGCTAAAATTAAAAAAAAAAAACAGTAATTTAAAAAAAAAATGTCTTTAATGTCTTTGCACAACACAAATCAGAATAATAATAAGAAAAGAAAAAACACAAACCAAAAAATACTATACTTTTGCATGAAATTAAAAAACAGCACATAATAACTATTTAGAATTTCGAAAATATAATCGCAGAAATATCAAAGCATCCAATGTTTGACTTCCGAGCCTGCTTCGTAGTTTATTGCCAACATAAGCAGCAGCTGAAAACGCTCCTTCAGGTTCCCGGGATTTTCGGGGCCAGAAAACGGTCGGGATTCCGGGACCCCGAGATAAAGGATCCCGGGATTGTATTCTCTAACTGTACCTGTGTAGTAAATAGTGGGTACCTACGTATTATACGAGTTGCTTTTTGTCGTAATGTATTAAAATAATCTAGGCAAGGTTATTTTCAAGGCGCAACGGACTACGGAATACAAACTAAACTTGTTTGTGGCAATCCCGAAAATCCCGAGATTAGCCAAGTACAGTCCCGGGATTTTCGGGGCCAGAAAACGGTCGGGATCCCGGGATCCCGAGAAGGGATCCCGGGATTGTATTCTCTACGCGAGACACAGGCACCGCTCGTTGCGCGACTTGCGGTGCCTTTGTGTCGCGCGCGATTTTATCGCGTGTCGCGCCTGTTTGAAGGAGCCTTTACTTATGCTACATGATCTTGCTACTTGCCAAATTTCATGATACTAGGTCAACGCGAAGTACCCTATAAATTTGGATTCCCTTGAGAGTGTCGAAATATTATTATCCTTTTTTTTGCGGCATAAACGGCCGTATCTTTTTTTTACGTTAACTTAGGTGTTGGATTTTTTCACAGCTTCAAGGGACTGTAGACCTAAGTATATGGTTTTAATTTCAACTCGATACCTCCACGCGTTCCCGAGATAAAGGGTCTTGACAGACAGACGGACAGACAACAAAGTGATCCTATAACGGTTCCGTTTTTTTTGGAGGTAGAGATTAACGCTTTCAAACAATATGTGTTCAAACAAACAAACCCTTTAGCTTTATAAGGGCTCCTTCAAACAGGCGCGATACGCTATAAAATCGCGCGCGACACAAAGGCACCGCACGTTGCGCAACGTGCGGTGCCTTTGTGTCGCGCGCGATTATATCGCGTGTCGCGCCTGTTTGCAGGAGCCTTAACACGGGCGTTTTATGAGACTGTTTTATGCTGTTTCGACGTTCAAAAAGTACTAGATCCCAGCCTAGATTGAATAAAATGACTCTAGATTTATTTTGACTTTAAATGCCAAAAATAACCTGCACAATAATAATTGTACAGACGCCAGCACATCATGTTACTACAATCTGTCAGATTTCTTTAATAGATTTTCAACTTTATCACTAAAGAATAAGGTTCAAAGTTGATTGGTATTTGACAGTTTCGGGTAGCTTGATGTGCTGGCGTGGCGTCCGTACAAAAACAAATACTTTAACCGCTGTTTTGTTGTTGCTAATGATATTAATCTGTTTTCACGGGACTAAAGTTTTTGCAATGCAGGTAGTAATTGAGTCATATTAGCGACCTTCAAAATGATACATTATATCTTATTATTGTTTTAAGTTATGCTGACCAAGAGGCAGTTCTCGTAATTTTATCGTAATTTTATTTATCTTTGTAATTTATATATATTATATTTTTACGTAATATATTTTATAATATATTTTCGATGTATAATATATTTTTACGTTCACAATCTGCGGGGTACAATGCGTGCCACGAAAGATGAGACTTGACACACCACGTGGTTTGACTTGCGCAGTACACGATTTTAGGTATCTTTAGCGTTATGAGGTCTGAGTGCGGGACGGGACCGGACGTCATAGGGGCGGCGGAAAGAGCGGGGGAGGCGGGGTCAAGTCTCATCTTTCGTGGCGCGCATTGTAATTGTGTAACACACTGTCAGTAGCAATGGCTTTCATTTTGATAGTTCAACAACATTTATTGCGTTATTTACGTTGTTGAGCAGACAAATTTTTCGAACATTATTTATGACTAGCTTCTGCCCGCGACTTCGTCCGCGTGAAATTTCTTGTTCCCCCGACCCACCGCGTCGCATCCCATCGCCTGCCCGCGCTATTACTTCGTTTTTGCTTAGCGTTCTTTCTGACTTTTTTTCTTTTTACTCGGCTCCTAAAGGTCATAGCGTGATGTTAAATAGCCTATAGCCTTCCTCAAGAATTGGGCTATCAAATGCAAAAATAATTTTTCAAATCCGACTGGTAATTCCAGAGATTAGCGCGTTCAACCAAACAAACAAACAAACTTTTCAGCTTTATAATATTAAAGTATAGATGAAGCAATGTATTATGCCGACCGCTTAACTGAGACGTTGCCTGAGGTAGCTGCGGGGTGCGGGAGGGGTGATAGTTGTCACAAGTTGACGAATCACTGAGCTCTCACATCACGTCACCACACCGCTCCCGCACCACCGCGCTGCTACCTCGGACAACGTCGATCTATAGTAGTATTCTTGAAAATGATTCAGATTGAGATTGATAGTGTGTTAAGGCTCCTTCAAACAGGCGCGACACGCGATAAAATCGCGCGCGACACAAAGGCACCGCAAGTCACGCAACGAGCGGTGCCTTTGTGTCGCGCGCGGTTCGCGTTGCGCGTCGCGCCTGTTTGTAGGAGCCTTTACACAATTATTAGGGTGTTTTGCAATAATTTCCCTTTATTTTTGACAAGTTTTTGACATTTGCTTGTCGCCGAGATGGGATTGACGACTAGATTTTGAACTTTTTATTTACGGGAATGGCCCCAATTAAAATTGGTTGGTAGTTTCGGTTATTTTTGTTTCCTTTTTATCCCGTACAAGTACAGACGCCAGCAACAAATCAAGCTGCCCGAAACGGTAAAATTTTCCCAACCAACTTTGGACCTTATGTTTTAGCGATAAAGTTGAAAATATTTTAAAAGAAATTTGATAGATTGTAGTAGCTTGATGTTTTTTTTTTAGGGTTCCATACTTCAAAAGATAAACGGAACCCTTACAAGATCACTTCGTTGTCTGTCTGTCTGTCAAGACCCTTTTTCTCAGGAACGCGTGGAGTTATCAAGTTGAAATTAATATCAAATACTCAAGGCTGCAATCCCTTGAAGCAGTGAAAAAATAAAACTTCTAAGTCAACGCAATCATAAGATACGGGCGTTTATGTTCCAGAATCAAAACCTATAGGGTATTTCCCGTTGACCTAGAATCATGAAATTTTGCAAGAAGCAATGTCATGTAGCACAAGTAAAAGAAAAAATCCGAAAACCGTAAATTTGTAGTTACATTAGAAAAAAAAAAAATTAAAACTATTTAAATCTCGATGCGCGATTCCGACTCGCACTTGACAGGTTTTTTTTTTTTTTTTCAATCAAAAACCCGCCGTATATTATGGGTGTAAGTCAATTTGTCGAACAACACTACCACCTGCACGTAGCACAAGTAAAAGAAAAAATCCGAAAACCGTAAATTTGTAGTTCCGTTACAAAAAAAAAAAAAAAAAATTATTTAAATCTCGATGCGCGATTCCGACTCGCACTTGACAGGCTTTTTTTTTTTTCAATCAAAAACCCGCCATATAATATGGGTGTTAGTCAATTTGTCGAACAAACAACACTACCACCTGCACGTCTGTTGAAAGTTCACGCCCTAAATTTAGCACGCGATAAGTTGGCACGCGAGAGATCCTCGATGCAATCACCTCGATCGTTATGCGCTCCTGGTATTTTAATTGCTCTCTCCTGGTTGCGGAAGACGGTAACCTGGCAACTGATTGTTGCTAATCTATACTGATGTCTGTCTGCAGGGTCAAATATAAATTACCTAGCGAAATTCCGCATACGTGATGGATATCGATATTTAAAATTAGCCTTTCGTCATCATTCTCCAGCCCTTATCCCAATTTAAGGCTCCTTCAAACAGGCGCGACGCGACACGCGACACAAAGGCACCGCAAGACGCGCAACGAGCAGTGCCTTTGTGTCGCGCGCGATTATATCGCGTGTCGCGCCTGTTTGTAGGAGCTTTTATTTTGAGTTGGCGCAACATGTCTTTTTCTTCCATACTTCGCTATTAAGGCTCCTTCTAACAGGCGCGACACGACACGCGAGTACGCGACACAAAGGCACCGCATGTCGCGCACCGAGCGGTGCCTTTGTGTCGCGCGAGATTCGCGTTGCGCGACGCGCCTGTTTGCAGGAGCCTTTAGTCGTCATCTCGGTAGACACGTTTGTCGAATAAAAAAAAGTTTAAAAACTAAAACCCGAATACCGAAAAGGATGAAACAAGAAAGTATAGACGCCAGCACATCAAGCTACCGGAAACTGTCAAATATTCCCAGTCAACTTTGAACCTTATGCTTTATCGATAAAGTTGAAAATCTATTAAAGAAATTTGACAGATTGTAGTAGCTTGATGTGCTGGCGTCTGTACCTTCCCGTGGTCGCATGCCGCTGTACTAACAAAAAGCTATGATAGCATGCTACCACGGGAAGGTATTTTCTTGTTTCACCCTCTTCAGTAGTCGGCTTTTAGTTTTTAAACTCTTTTTAATTTAATTATTTTGGGGGTTATTTCAGTAATAATTATATTTTTGAAATGTGATAATTAAGCCCGTTTATTTAATACCCCACAAAGCACCATCCCAAAAATAAATATTTTTAAATTCATTAGGTCCTCTAGAGGGCGCAATATTGAATTTAGTGTGACGTCACGTAGCCTATAACCAGCGGACTGTCAAGACGCTTCAGTTCTAACTAGGGATGCCTCGATACGCCTTTTTGCCGATACGATACCGATACCGATACTCTTATAAAAATATCGGCGATACCGATACCGATACGCTTACTGAATTCAAAAAGGAAGGTAGATTAAATAAAACACAATTAATTAATAGTTTTAGTAATCAAAGTTAATTTATAAGATTTTTATGGAATTATCAATTGTCGAAATTTCAAAGTGATGCCATATAGCACTTTTGTGTTTTGAAGTTGATATGACTACTATTTATTTTATTTGACTCAAACGACTAGTTATAAATGACATACAATACACAAACAATTACAAAAATAAAAAAACAATCTTAATCTTATTTGCATGGAAAAATACTACGCGCAACAACATTCAACCTAACGAAATGGGATAGATGTGCGAGTCCAAAGGCCAAAGCGGGCGGGCGAAACAAAACACTGAATAAAGCGCGGGGTTTCCCCGAGCATAGTTAGTTCGTGCCTCGTTTGCAACGAAATAGACGGGACAACACGCGCGTTTACATTACATTTTTAAAGCGCGAAATTTTAAAGTATTGTTGAATCGGCCATAAAAATATCGCCGATACCGATATATCGACAAACCTGAAGTATCGCCGATATATCGGTATCGGTATCGGATGCATCCCTAGTTCTAACGATACCTCATTTGTCAAATTATGATAAGAACTTTTGAAGTTATGAGAGAACAGATGAACATACATACATACATACCGGTCAAAATCATAATCCTCCTTTTTGCTTCGCCGTAGTCGGGTAAAAATTAGATTTCATCCGACCTTGAACACCAAAATGGCTTCCATCCCCGCAAGGGCGTCATAGTACCAGGATAGCAGAAACCCAAGGAGCCATAGATCGAAAGATAAACGGCAACAAACAAGTAGCGACAGGTTGCTAGATCGTGGAAACCTGTTTCTCTCACAACACGGAAAGATAAGACCCTCTGCCTTGTATCTTGTACGTAAAACGCTACGTATATGGATTGCTTCAGCTTAATAAATCGTAAAGGCTCCTTCAAACAGGCGCGACACGCGATATAATCGCGTGCGACACAAAGGCACCGCTCGTTGCGCGACTTGCGGTGCCTTTGTGTCGCGTGTCGTGTCGCGCCTATTTGAAGGAGCCTTTAAGGCTCGTACACAAAGGCGCGACGCGACACGCGACACAAAGGCACCGCAAGTCGCGCAACGAGCGGTGCCTTTGTGTCGCGTGTCGCGTCGCGCCTGTGTGAACGAGTCTTTATGCTTTAAATAAATGTATTTTCTTACTTTCTTCTTTCTTATGCTGATTTAGGTTGAGATATTCACGGGTCTCAGTGGTAATGTCAATTGCTTGTCATCATAATCTCAATCGAAATACGACTTGCTACTGGCGAAAGCAGTGGTGCCCCAGTGGTATGTGGCCGCGATTTAGTTAGGTCGTGAGTTCGAACCGAGCCAGGCACTTTACTTTGTGTAGTTTATTTCATCACCACTGCTCTCAAAACGGTGAAGGAAAACATTGTGCGGAAACCGGCATGTCCTAGAACCAAAAATTCGAAGACATGTGACATCCACCAACCCGCTCTAGGCCCGCGTGGGTGGATTACAGCCCACTCCATCTCTCCGAGAGGAGGCCTGTGTCCCAGCAGTGGGAGGGACCATGGAGGACATTATGGACCGATTATGCTGCTTTTATACTCTACCTACCTACTCTGCCTACTCTCTCGGGGTATACAAGCGTGATGTTATGCTAAATTCACCGAATTTATAATGTCAAACGCAGGAAGTGCATTAAACATTACGCTTTTCAATTTCAGAATGCAGTTCTCTTACAAAGTAACTGCGTGCGTAGTGCGTATAAAGATTCCCACAAACAGGCGCGACACGCGATATAATCGCGCGCGACACAAAGGCACCACTCGTTGCGCGACTTGCGGTGCCTTTGTGTCGCCGTCGCGTGTCGTGTCGCTAGGGTTGCCAACTTTTTTTAGAAGAAATAGAGTATATCTGATTTTAAAGGAGGTAAATAAAGAGTACGGACTTACAAAAAAGAGTATCATTTATTTTTTACTTTTAAAAAGGTATTTTTTTTGTACTTTTTGCAGCACATAACAATTTTTCATTGTTCTTAAAGGAATTGTATGAGTCCAAACATTCCAACTCTAAAATTATATATGTATATCAAGAGCTCATTTTTGATCAATTTCAATGAAGCTCTGTTTCTCTCTTCTCGCCACGTCACATTCATGACCGAAAAGACTCTTTCAGTAAATGCTGAAGTGGCTTGAACAGAGAGTATCTAATATTTTTTTTTAAGCAATCAAATTCTTCAGGACATTTTTTAAAAATAAATTGCCATTTTTTTGCAGTGGATTTTTGCATAAAATCTGTGTTATCGGCTTGGAGTTCTTTTAAAATTATTACTTCTGAATATAAACTGTCCATGTGTATGTTTAGTCTTTGTAAATTAAGTTTTCCTTCTATAATTTGTTATAAATGATTAAATTAAACAGTAAATAGTAGACTTTTTATTCTGATTATGGGTTTTTGCATATTATTACAGACTGGCACTAGTTAAGTAAACATTGTGTAAAAAAGAGTATTTTTGCGTACTCTATTAGTGTTATAGATTATAGAGTACGCCTACATGATATAGAGGACAATACTCTATTTTAGAGTACGGTTGGCAACCCTACGTGTCGCGCCTGTTTAAGGAGCCTTAAAACTGTTTCGCCTTAGATCTATCTATTTATAACTAAGAACTGGCTTCTACCCGCGACTTCGTCCGTGTTTCTTGTACCCCCGACACACCCCGTCGCGTTACCAGTTAGGCGTATTGGCACAGATAAAAAAATGTAGTGTATTTTCAAATGTTCAAAGAAAAGATTTATTCAAAAATATTTCTTTAAAAAAAAATAGTATCATGACATGACATAAAATAGCTCAAAAAATTTGTTTCCCCGCATCATTCTCAAAATGTTGAGCGTAAAACGCTATTTTATATAATGATAATAAAGGGAATTCAATCGACTAAAGAAATACCTAAAAATTAGTCCACAGAGCCGTGCATTTATAGTATGTATAGTTGAGAGGATTTACAGCATCTACTCGAAAATTCCTGAAAAGGAGGGAATTAAAGATTGAAATCATACAAGTCTGCCACGAAGTCAATGCCACATTATTTCACACGCAAAAAATAAATAAATAATACAATTTAATAGACCGTATACTTTCTATATTTAGCAATAATATACAATTTACTGAGCGTATGACGTAAGCTGCGCGTACGCCGCTGCACCAAAGTTGTGTAACAACTGTATAGAAATAGTTCAATAAACTCTAAACAACACGAGGCGTCGATTGTAACGCTGATTCGCTGTCAGTGATGCTCGAATTTCGAATTTTCGAACGACGATTACCGATTTCTCAGAAAGCACGTTAAGGGGGGAAGCGCTAAGGTAGCCCGCGAAATTAAAATTTTCTTACGTTTTTTTGCAATTTGCTGGTCAGTACATTATATTAAGTTGTACTTCGATCAAAATATGATTCGCGGCCGTAACAAATATGTATTTACAGAATTATAATCATTAAAGTCATCAACACAACTCTCTAAGACCACGTAAGTCCAAAGAATGATGATTTCATGAAACAGTCTGTTATTCTTTGGACTTACGTGGTCTTAGAGAGTTGTGTTGATGACTTTAATGATTGTAATTCTGTAAATACATATTTGTTACGGCCACGAATCATATATTAATCAACGTACAACTTAATACTGACCAGCAAATTGCAAAAAACCTAAAAAAAATTGAATTTCGCGGGCTACCCTGACGCTTTCGCCTTAAGCCGTTGGTCCCGGCTGTCATTCGTGGAGCTTTGGCAGTCGTTACGGGTTGTCAGAAGCCCGAAAGTCTGACAACCAGTCTTACCAAGGGCTATCGTATTACCCAGTAACTGGATTCAGCTGCATCCGGTTAGACTGGAAGCCTATCCCGAGCCGATCTGTCCTTCACAACCCAGTTACTGTGTAACACCATACCCCTTGTTAAGACCGGTTATCAGACTTTCGGGCTCGTAACTACCCGTAATGACTGTCAAAGGTCTATTAATGACAACCGTCTTTGTCAATCTCTAATCTAATACAAATATAAACAGACTAGCAGCGCCCTGCGGTTTCACCCGCATTAATGTAGATCCCGTGGGAATATCGGGATAAATAGTATCCTATGTGTTATTCTGATGTATAAGCTATATTACTGTAAGGTTTCATCAAAATCCGATCAGTTGTTTTTGCGTGAAAGAGTAAAAATCATCAATCCATCCTCACAAAACTTTCGCATTTATAATATTAGTAGGACGATGTAGGTTTGAGTACAGACGCCAGCACATCAACCTACTACAATCTGTCAAATTTCTTTAATAGATTTTCAACTTTATCGCTAAAGCATAAGGTTCAAAGTTGATTGGGAAATTTTGACAGTTTCGGGTAGCTTGATGTGCTGGCGTCTGTACTTTGAGTCTCATTAATAGAATGAATTGAACTCAGCCCTTGCGCAGCGGCCGCCAATAGCAACCACTGACAACCCCTATTTGATACCACGCGGTGGTATTCATTCGAAAGAGCATCAACCATGGAGTCTACTATAGTCCGCGCGGAACTAGTTGGCCGCGCCTTAGGTATGTGAGCGGTGGGACGGAGGGGCGGGGTCGCTTTGTCATTACTCAGTACGTGCGTTGCGAACAATAGGCAACCTCGCCGCCCTCACCCCCGGCCTTACCCAAGGCGCGGCCAACTAGTTCCGCGCGGACTATAAGCATTATCTTATCTTTTGCTATTATTACAGGCTTATGAAGCTTGCTGAGGAAATTCAAATTTACTTACAGTATCCGGCGATAAATATTGCACATCGACCTTTACTTTTTTTCATGTTACGGTCCGACGTTATGACGTTTGATTACGCGGGAAAATTTAAATTAAAGAAAATTATATTTTTCTTTACATGTATTTTATACAAAGAATAAAAATAATTATCAAAAGAAGCAAATCATAATTGTTATAACAGCTCCTAATAGATACCTGACTGTTTGTATTTGGTGCGACAGAGATAACGCTCTACGAAGCCGAAATTAGCCGAATGTCTCTTTCCAAAGGTCGATGTGCAATATTTATCGCCGGGCACTGTACAGACAGCGTCAGTATGTGCTAACCCCTCAAGTTTTAAAATGTTACACATTAAATTCCTTACAAACAAACTAAAGAATACTTCAAAAAGAACCCATTGTTTCGACTCAGATTCGAACCATCGCATCAC
This sequence comes from Luperina testacea, assembly GCA_927399505.1. Taxonomy (NCBI): domain Eukaryota; kingdom Metazoa; phylum Arthropoda; class Insecta; order Lepidoptera; family Noctuidae; genus Luperina; species Luperina testacea. The sequence continues at coordinate 6,687,829 of OV656785.1, read as the reverse complement.
CGAACGTCGTCATACTCATACCGGCAGTTTGACGAACTAGCCAGCGAGCCCATATGAATTGCGTTGAAATTGTTATCTACTATGGTCTGAGTCATTTTATCTTTAGGTGGGGATGTCTAATCGATAGATGTTATAATTTGAGGGTATCCATTAATTTTACTTACTTACGTTGTCTTTATAAAATTAATCCATACCCTCAAGTTATAACTACAACGTTTGATGTATACATTCACTTAAAACAGCGAAGAGTAAACGACTACGATTTATCCATTAATTTTTAAAATGATTTATGATTTTATGAGAACTAAAATTGTAGTTGTTCTGTGTGAACAAAATGTGAGCATAAAAGGAATTGCGAGACAGCTTGGCATAGCAGTAAGTTCATTATAATATTAATTGTGTTCTCCGATTTTTTTCTTGTTGAGCTATTTGCGGTATCTTGTGTGTGGTATTTAATAACTTATTTAAAACCATTTTGTTCTATACAGAGACAAACGGTGCGCTTATGGGTGCGCAGATTTCAAGAAACCGGCGATGTTAAGACAATGTCCATGGGTCGGAGAACTACTGGGATCTATACGGACCAATCTGAACATCATCGGGATATTGGCATGGAATATCTCTGTCCACGGTTCGAAGACATTTACACGCAGCGAACATTCACAGTTATCGACCTACAAAATATGTCTAACAGAAGAACATCGAAGAGAACGATTGCTATTTGCCCAGAAATAGCAGTTATATTAATTAAGTATGACAACAAAATAAACAACGAAGACATTTAACTCATTTGATTCCACTATTTTACTTTGTATAGCAAAATATTCTAAGTAGATATCATGAGCTAATAAGAGATGTTAATTGATTATCTATTGATAACATGTTCATTCACATATTATGCTCATGATTGTAATCCTGCCAAACTAACTTCTAGTTCCTAGACAAGTTGCAAACGCTTCAAAACTTGTCTCTTTCGATGTCACTTGTCAGACTGTCAAATGTCAAATTTGTATACTGAGACGGCATGACAGGTCACGTGACATTTCGTTAGGTTATGTCAATCTAAAATATTTCTACCGCTTACTATTTTATCGTTTACGTTAATAGGATGCCACTTGTCTAGGAACCCAATTGTGTCAGTTGGCAAAATAGTATATTATGATAACTGTAAATAAAATTATCAAATCAAAATAAATCTTTGTTGTAAAATAAGATCATAGTTTTGTTAAATAATAGCAATAATAAATATTATTATATGATTATCAAGGTATTTTATTTTTCTTTATTTTTAAATTCTTTATAAATAATTACTAAAACAAAATAGAAAAATATATTAAAATAATAATTATAATGAACAAAAAGCACATTTCGTGCCTATGATTTGAACTCCCACTCATAGGCACGGCAAGCGGTCTTGATATCTCTAGTCTATTTAGACGATGAATGAAACGTTCGTAAATGTTAACCCTATTATTGCTTGTCGTTTTCGCAATAATAAAAGTATTAACGTTTTATTGAAAAAAACAATAATAAAAACAGAATTTTAAAAAATAAATACTATCTTAAACTTATTTATTCACTAAAACAATAAATTAATTAAAATAAAATGTTTTTGCAAAATACAAAAACCAACTTGGGCCTATCACGGATTTGAACGCACATGTCATTTGGAGGGGTAATCACTTAATGAAGCTGTGTGTACGTTTTTTGCAATTTGCAGCGGGGTAATCGCGTAACACACTATCAGTGGCAATGGGTTTCAATTTGACAGTTCAACAACATACATTGCGCTATTCACGTTATACGTTGAGCACAGACACATTCGAACTTATGAAGCAATGGTTTAGCAATATCTTTCAAAATTATTCAGATTGAGATTGATAAAGTGTTTCGCAATCATGTCCAACGCAGTGTCAAGTTGTATGTTGATTAAAATATGATTCGCAATCGTAACAAGTATGACTTTACAGAATTAATGCTCCTTCAAACAGGCGCGACACGACACGCGACACCGCAAGTCGCGCAACGAGCTGCGGTGCCTTTGTATCGCACGCGATTCGCGTCGCGCGTCGCGCCTGTTTGCAGGAGCCTTTAGATTCAGCAATACAACTCTCTTGCGGGCAACCTCGGCGGTTTTCGCCTTTTAGAGTTTTTTGGGGGGGAACTCGTTCATGGAGTTACAATCTTCATCCATACTGCTGCGCCGGTGAACTTCAGATTTCCTATAATCTGTTATGAATTGTCATACTCACAAGACTTGGCAGCTAGATTGAAGATTGCAAGAGACCACTGCTGTCTATTCGCAATGAGGGTTTTCGTGAAAATTTACGACACCAGTTGGCACCACTGTGACAAGAGGTCTCCCAATACAAAATATATGATGACGTTCATCATTCGATTCATTCATTCGTTCATCATTCAGTCATGACTAAAGAAAATATAGGCTCTTTGAGGTTTGAGTTTGACAGATGCCTGGACCTGACGTGTCAGTGCTGCCACCTAGCGAACGTCATTTCAGAAAACCCTCATTGCTTTCATTTTGAAGATACACCGAACACTATCGCTTTATTTTTTTTTGTTTATAAAATTCGTCTGCTCGACAGCTAGATCATCCATCATTTAAGTACGGACGCCAGCACATCAACCTACCACAATCTGTCAGATTTCTTTAATAGATTTTCAACTTTATCGCTAAAGCATAAGGTTCAAAGTTGATTGGGAAAATCTAACAGATTGTGGTAGGTTGATGTGCTGGCGTCTGTACATTGTTGGATTGTCAAAATGAAAGCGAGTGTGTTAACCCACGTTCGCATGGACGTAAAGATATCGCGGAGGGATCTTATCGCGCACGGAATTTTCAACTCTAGGTGTAGAGCCGAGCGTTGATAATCGCAACATAGCGCATCCGAGCGCGTCAAAAAAACACAATGTTGGATTTTCAACTCTTGACGCTAAGGCTGAGGCTACAGTAGGCAGCGATTTGCGATGCGACTGGAAGAGCGAAACGAGAAAAACATGGTATGGCTACATTACAAGCGATTTTCTAATAATTTCGCTTCAATTTCGCTCATTGATGTAGCCGATGCCGTGATTTCAGTAATGTTGTTCCTATCGCATAAAGAAATCAAAGATCGCTAGTAATACTTGATGTACGGTGTAGCCATATACGTGAGCGTTCATTTACTTGTTTTAATCGCTCATGTGTCGCAGGTCGCGTCGCGGCCTAATGTAGCCTCAGCCTTAGCAGAGCGTTAAAAATCTAGTGCGCGAAAAATAATCACCACGGGAAAGGCGCCCGTGCGTATCTGGGTTTATGTCAGAAGGCCCAATTTCCACTAAATGGAGAAGATACTAAGATGTCTATTAGAAAGCTACTAGGTCACCAGTGAGTGAATAGTTAGGGCCAGCGCTGATCGACGTCGCGGCACGGCACGGAACGACAGAGCGTGCTTGGCAGCCCGAAGGAGGCTTTGGTATGACGCGGCATGCTTGGGCATGACGCGTCACGTCGTGGCATCCTGCAGAAAGCCCAGCCTGCCAAAACCTTATTTCAATTAGTTTAGCTGTCATAATCCTGTGACCTATGTGGCTCGCGGGACGCGGTGGCACGCCGCGACAATCCATGGAATGAAACGTCATGACACGATATGCCGCGGCGGGCGTTCCACGGCATGCCAGGACGTGCCACGGTATTATTGTATCTAAATAAAGTAATATGAATTCTAAATTCGTTGAAATAAGGATAAAAAGAACTCGATGAGAAAAAATACTTTACCGTGCAGCGACGGCAGTCAGCGCCGCCGGCCCATATTGTAATGTTGAGACATCTCTCCTCTCTGCCTTGGTGGAAATCGGTGCAGGAACTTCCCCTATTTATAGAATAGGTGTTGTATGAAACTCTTAGGTAACCATGTCGTCCTGGTACCCAGATGTCGGTGGGGCTGCAGAGGCGCGTGCCGGCGCTGGACGAGACCGGCGGCGGCGTGCCGGCGGCGTGGAAGAGCGGCAACGCCGAGCCGCCGTTCGCGTCGTTCGCGCCGCCCGCCGGATCCCCGGCCGGGCCGGCGTTCGCCGCGTCCCCAGCCCCGTCGACCCCCGGCCCTGGCTTCGCGGGCCCGCCGTATGCGGCGCCGGGCCCGTTCGGCTCGCCGTCGGCGCGGCCGGGCTCCGGCGGCGGGTTCCCACCGGGCCCGCCGCAGCAGCCACACTTCCCTGGGCCGGGCTTCGCGCCGCCGGGCTCCCCCTTCCACCCGCACCCTCCACATCCGCCTATGCCGCCTCACCCGCATATGATGGCGCCCTTGCCGCCGCCTGTTGACAGGTCAGTTTCTGTTTTTTCTTAGATCTAAGATTCATAAACACAGAACCGCCGTATCTAGAGACGGCAGTATTAATAAAATTCGTGACTCGTGACTAACTTCAGTCACGGACCGCCCTCAAAGTCGTCAGTCCTATACGTCATTAGTGTCGTAGTGTGTAGACACGCTTGGTTTGTATGGTCAGTGTTCACGATGCCGCCTCTAGACGTTGCTAGTGCGTCATCTCGTAGACCTTAGGCGGTTCTCGCACGGTGACGCAAGTCATACGCGTCAGAAATGCACTGGATTATACGGAGCCGCAAGGCAACGCCCACGGTCGTCACATAGACGCACGCGGGCCTCTGCAGCATTTACGTAGCCACGACTTGCGTCACCGGGAGTGAACCGCTTTAAGGCGGCCGCAGACAGGCGCCCCGCGACGACGGTGCGGCGAGATTCTGGTAGAAAATTTTCCATGAAGTTTTTGAAGAAAGTGTTTTAAGTAAGTACTACTAGAGTAGCGTCGCGTCGCGTCTCTCTGCAGGAGCCTTTGTACCACATATTCAGTCAACAAAACCGCTGATTGAAAAAGGATTCTTTTCCTAAAAAGATGAACCACCTACAGTCTATTTCAAAACCATGTTTCCAATTAATGTTATTATGTACTACTTAAACGAATATCAACTTTATTTTAGTGTAAATTAAGTTGTTTTTTTAAATGACTAACACCTGTATTCACAAACAATACAAATTGTCTAAGTAGCAATACTATGCGAAGTAAGGCATTTCTCAATGTATTCCATATCACAAGCCTTGAAGGCTATACCAGCAAATTGCAAAAAACGTAAAAAAAAAATGAATTTCGCGGGCTACCCTGGCGCTTTCGCCTTAAGACAGAAGGTCCCTTAAGTACGGACTGAATAAATTATACCGACTTGGTATTACATGGATCTCACAACTTTTTACGATAGAAGAACTGAGTTGCGAGACTTGGCTTTTATACAAGTTATAATTTTGATGGCATCTCACTTCTTTTTGTAGATAGTCCTACTTTTTTTTCCTTTTCCGGTACCTTTTTAATATAATCCGTTGACCATTTTACCAAGTTACCTTTGAACATAATTTTATCTAGGTACCTATCTACACCTATTATCCCATTATATTATACACTAGCTTCTGCCCGCGACTTCGTCCGCGTGAAAATTCTTGCTCCCCCGACCTACCCTGTTGCATCGCATCGCTTGCCTGTGCTATTATTTTGTTTTCACTTAGCGTTCTATCTGACTTTTTTGTTTTTTCTCGGCTCCTCGTAGTCTTAGCGTGATGTCTAAAACTTTCTTTTTACAATAAAACCCATACTAATTTAATATACATACAATCATTCTATTTTTTTGTCAGATTTATTCTACACAAGCAACATACTAAAGCACTAGTGTTTTAACTTTTTAGTCCAAACAATAGAGAGATTTTTTGTAAATAGATAATTGCTTCATATTTTGCAATAAATTACCAGGGTTGCGTCATCGCGCTTCTCTTTCTTTTCTATGCAGTCCGACAGCGACCGCGCTTTAGGTCATGTAGACCCTTAAAGTTAATGCCTACTGTTAAAGTTAAACGCAGATTTTTCTCAAACAATGGGCCACGGTCCATAAAGTCTGGTGGCCGTCTGTACTCGTTATCAATGTCTTATCAGTAGCTCAAAGTTCATTATGTTTTGTTTAGGGTGCGTCTTGGGTGATAAGCTTTCGCGGACGCTGAGGCGAGCGCGTTTGTAACTTCTCAAGTTCTCGCAAACATAGTGTACGCAAAAAATATCGCGGCGGGACTTTGTCGCGCACTGGAATTTCAACTCTGTGTTCTTAACACAGAGTTGAAAATCAAGTGCGCGACGCCGAGTATTGAGAATCCAACAGAGTGCATGCTGCTTAGCGCGTCAAAAAAACCGCATTATTGTATACTAGTAGCGTCCCGCGGTTTCACCCGCATAAGGATTGATCCCGTTCGAAAGACACGTAGCGCCATCTATAATCATTATAACGTTATTGTTGTTTTCCTCGGGAACAGCACTTTTTTTTCGGCATGAAAGGTACCCTATGTCCGTTTCTGTACACCTGACAACGTATATGCAAATTTTCAGGATGATCGGTTCAGTGGTTTAGGCGTGAAAAGGTAACAAACAAACTTACTTTCGCATTTATAATATTAGTTAGGATTAGGATTCAACTCTTGGCGCTAAGCAGTGCGTCAAATATCCAGTGTGCAAAAAAATCCCGCCAAGATATTTTTACGTCATTTTAAGATAATTATAGTCAGTTTCAAAAGTGTCTGTCTAAAGTGTATATAAACTTGGTTCAGGTTAAATTCTTACGCAATTACTTTCTTAAGGCGAAAGCGCCAGGGTAGCCCGCGAAATTAATTTTTTTTTTTAGGTTTTTTGCAATTTGCTGGTCAGTATTAAGTTGTACGTTGATTATTAATATATGATTCGCGGACGTAACAAATATGTATTTACAGAATTATAATCATTAAAGTCATCAACATGATTTCATGAAACAGTCCAAAGAATAACTGTTTCATGAAATCATCATTCTTTGGAGTTACGTAGTCTTAGAGAGTTGTGTTGATGACTTTAATGATTATAATTCTGTAAATACATATTTGTTACGGCCGCGAATCATATTTTGATCGACGTACAACTTAATACTGACCAGCAAATTGCAAAAAACGTAAGAAAATTTGAATTTCGCGGGCTACTTTAGCGCTTCCCTCTTAAGGGAATTAGTAACACATTGTATCACAACTGTATTTAGAAGATTTTAACATTATATCTCACCCTAATTGCTTAACACATAATCTAAATCTGAATCATTTTGAAGGATACTAATCCATTACTTCAATATGTTCGAAAATTTGTCTGCTCAACAACGTAAATAACGCAATGAAAATGAAATGTACAATGCGTGCCACGAAAGATGAGACTTGACCCCGCCTCCCGCGCTCTTTCCGCCGCCCCTATGACGTCCGGTCCCGTCCCGCACTCAGACCTCATACCGCTAAAGATACCTAAAATCGTGTTCTGCGCAAGTCAAACCACGTGGTGTGTCAAGTCTCATCTTTCGTGGCACGCATTGTAAGTAGGTTGCCAAGACTCACATAAAGCTTTCACTTTTAAAAAGTTATCAGAACTAATGTAGAACGAAGCCTCTAACTCTACAAACCTTACATATTGGTGAAAATCTAACTACCTACCTTTGTACTGACGCCAGCAGATCAAGTTACTACAATCTCTCAAACTTTAACAGATTTTCAACTTTATTGCTAAAGCATAAGGTTCAAAGTTGATTGGGAAAATTTGACAGTTTCGGGTAGCTTGATGTGTTGGGCATCTGTACACGCGACGACATAATATCAAGTTTGAGCTGACCTGGTATTGTATAAGCTTTTCGAACAATGAGAAGTCAGCTTATACTGGGAATGTCATCATCTGCCTAGCCTTTTCCCATCTTGGGGTCGGCTTCCAGTCTTAACCGGCTGAATACTAGTATTTTACATGGAGCGACTCACCTATCTGACCTCCACAACTTAGTTACCTACTGGGTAATACGATACCCTTTGGTAAGACTGGTTGTCAGATTTTCGGGCTTCTGACGACTGTCAAAGATACACGAATGACAGCCGGGACCTACGGCTTAACGTGCTTTCCGAGGCACGGAGGGGTCTTGGTATGTAAAGATGGACATCCATCCACGGACCAACCGCGTCAAGCGTAGTTTAACCTGATCGATCGAACCGTGAGGCTGTATAGCTTGATTATGTCGTCACTCGTCGTGTATACCAAATCGCGTCCGCTACCGCCCATGTCACCGCGTGTTCACTCTGCCCGTGGTCTTAGTTCTGATCATTGGCGGGAGATAATAATATTTCTGCGTACAGCCGGTCGATTCTGTTAAAAATCTCACCGTGAAAACTTAGGTGATGTGAGTTTGTTTTTGCTAGGAATTGACACTATTGACAGCTCACTCCACGCTCTCTTCACCTAAATTTTCACGGTGAGATTTGTACGAAATAGCACCGCAGCTTGAGGTCAAACCTCAGAAAATTACACACTAAAACAAATCAAAGCAATTAAATAAGATTTTTTTACTTCTTAACGATTTAAGTCTCGTACACACAGGCGCGACGCGACACGCGACACAAAGGCACCGCAAGTCGCGCAACGAGCGGTGCCTTTGTGTCGCGTCGAACCTTTACATTTTGAGTTTTTGACAATTATTTCATACAAAAACTATCGAACGTTAGTTTTATTCCTCGAATAAAATTTATCTGGCGATGGAAAAATCTGGCTATATTGTGTATTTTAAAAAGTATTGGCATTTAAAAAAAATCGAGAAAATCTGCACCCTGTGACAGTCTTTTCACTCCTGTTGCTACAAATCTCAACTTTTTTTTTTGATGTGAGATCCCGAATAATGTTTCTGTAAACTCTTGCCTAAAAGCCAACCTCTCCAGCTTGGAAGAAAATGTCACTTTTTGTCCAGCCAAATATTCAAAATTAATACTTCGACCATCTTTGACCGACTCTACTGAAAAAATAATGTAGGTACTATTTTGCTTGCGAGTTGGGCAAATAATGTAGTTTGAGTTTTTTTTTTTCTGGTAACTATTATCCGATTCCGGCTTGACGTCGACTTCTGGGACACCCTGTAAAGTTTTTCGGGACCACGACATACTCGTAAAAGTGATCTTTCCATACTCAGCATATTCTTGATGACACGAAAAACTATATTTTCGATTATAATTAGTTAATTCAAAATCATCATCATCTGCCTAGCCTTTTCCCAAACATGTTCCAGTCTAACCGGATGCAGCTGAATACCAGTATTTTACATGGAGCGACTGCCTATCTGACCTCCACAACCCAGTTACTGGGTAATGCTCGGTTCCTATAAACAAAAACGATGGTTTTGCTTACCAATAGTAGCATTTTCTTGTTGCCAAACTGGGAATATAAATGGATCCGTAAGCTAATTGTACCTGTGATAGCTGCTTCCATAGTTATGGGTCTACTATGCCAAGCTCTGAGGTCTTTGCTTCATTATTGGTAAAGATAAAAGAGTCTTAATTTTAACCTTTAACTGTCCGTATGTTATAGACATGTGACATCTACCAACCCGCACTGGGCCCGCGTGGTGGATTACGGCCCACTCCCTCTCACTGAGAGGAGGCCTGTGTCCCAGCAGTGGGAACATTATAGGCTGATGATGATGTTATAGGAATCGGCCGTAACACGATACCCCTGGGTAAGACTGGTTGTCAGACTTTCCGGCTTCTGACGCGACCCGTAACGCCTGCCACTTGGTATGTAAAGATGGTCACCCATACAAGGACCCACCGCGACTGTCAATAGTGTCAATTCCTAGCAAAAACAAACTCACTCCACCTAAGTTTTCACGGTGAGATTTTTACAGAATCGACCGGCTGATTAGACTGGAAGCCGACCCCAACACTGTTGGGAAAACGCTCGACAGATGACGATGATGTCTTTTTTTCTACCAATACGTACAAAATAGGGTTTATAATGCCAAAAAAAAAATCTCAAAAATTCACCGTCCTCGTAAGAATAAAATAAATGCTTTCCTATGTGTGGGTGTCTCGCTCGAGTCGTGTCGGTGTGAGCTTGTGTGTGTGCGACTCGAGTCGAGTCATAAAATTGTCTCTGTGTGAGTGCTCGAATAAATGTAGGTGAATGTAGTATGTACTTATAGCCGGTACCGACAGAAAATTGGGTTTAATTAAATAATAACATTTTAGATTGTTTTTTTTGAAGTGAAAACTTCTTTAGCGGCGTTGTACACTTTTTTTTTGTAATGGGTTAAAAATGTTAAACTCGCGTCAGGACACGTGACCTGATCGAAAATTCGTAAGACGGATGGCCGTAGCCGGTACCGCGCGTGTTTTGTTTATAAGACGATTCACAAAATGCACACGTAATTGTTCAAGTTTTCACTTCTGTCGGCACTCCCGGAGTGCCACTGTTTTTTTTTGTGATTTGTTTCTAAAGAAAGTTGTTTAGTATAAAATTTAGGTGATAGCGAGTCTGGAATTGCTTTTTAATTTTTATGTAATTTTTTTTTTCTTCCAAATTATCATGTTTGTAATATCCCTGTTAAATTACTTACTTTTGCATAAAATCAAGTTCTTCTTACTGTTCAGACAGCTGTGCTGCTGGGGAGTTAGTTGCGCCACTTCTTCTCCCCAGCGAAAGCACTAGGAAGTGGTGAAGGGCGGGCGTTTTGGGAGACTGTCTGATGTAATTTTGACGTTCAAAAAGTGCTGTATCACAACAGCCTAGGTTGAATAAATGACTTTTGACTTTGATTAATAAATTGTAGGGATTAAGTCTTTAATTTACGTTAACGACAACGTCGTATCTTGGGCATAATGTATGGCTCAACTTTAATTCTTCACGACCTTATTTGTATACCTGCATTCTAGCGAATAAATAATTTGATTTGACATGATAATAATAATTTGTTTATTTCCACTTCAAGACACAAAAATCAATGTGGCCCTGGCTCTTGTACAGACGCCAGCACATCAAGCTACTACAATCTGTCAAATTTCTTTAATAGATTTTCAACTTTATAGCTAAAGTATAAGGTTCAAAGTTGATTGGGAATGCTGGCGTCTGTACTAGGAGGTCCTGTATCACAAGAGCCAGACATCCATAGGTACTTTTTAAATAAATCTTTATAACAATTTACACTTTTTTTTTATTGTTTTGTTTTTTTGCAGTAATGTGTCTATCAGTCTCTATCAGTCGTCACACCCTTTCTAACCATATTCACACAGTCCAGCCGTCGTTTCTTTGGTCTTCCTTCCCCTACTCTTATAACCAGCTTCTGTTCTTCGATATTTTTTTTTAATAATTATTCGGCCCTAACAAATAGGCATTATTAATATCATTATATTCTCACATAAAGAAATAAATCCCAAAAACATGAATTTATTTAACTCAGAAAACCTCAAAAATAATTAAACACAAATGAACCATATTTTCTGTCGGTACCAACCCACCCCGTACCTACATACCTAAGTATAACATCGGTACCGCTTCGCCCAACCCATCTTGATCCTCGCTGTTACCACAACCGTTACCTCTGAGGGGTCACGCTAAACTGGTTGACGATACATAGCTAGATTGAAACTCCACTTCGCTGGAGTGTCGTCTGCCGCGCGCTCCACGATCAAAACGATTCGAAATTCGAATGAATATTTTTTTTGTTATATTTTTTTATATGAAATTATGGAGTTTGAATTTGATAATTAATATTTTTTTAAGGTTTTTTTTTTGTGAAATGAAATAGTAACTTGAGGTTATTGGTTTGGCTGTGGAAATCTTTAGATAAATATATTTTTTTAATTCAAAATGGTCTTTGTTTTTTGTTTTCGTTTCTTTATGTTGATAAGTGGTGTTGACCACTTTGACAAATTGTAAAGTTCACCTGTGGTATAAAACAATACGCTGCTCATTGTTTATAAAAGATATAAATACAATACAATACCAACTCGAAGGCACCTTCATCTTCATATAAAGGAAGATTCGTTTATAAATTACTACAGAAACATACGTTACTCCGCTTGATAACTCTAAAATGGTTGAGCAGACCGGTGAAATTACGGGAACGTGACTCATTTTAAGTTTGTCTTTAGACTCGGCAACGCATCGGCTAATCCCTTGGCGTTGCAGGTGTCTGTAGGCGGTAACGACCGTCAGGTGGGCAGTCACTGTTGAACAACCTATTAAAAAAAAATCGGTTGTCTGTAAAGTCGGTTTACGGACGATAGTTTAACGTGACAACGTCATAACAAAACATTAATGAAATTGCCGAACGCGGAGGCCGATTCGGCAGCGTGCGCGGCAGCAACGCTACAGAGCAAGGCCGCGAGGTAACGCTACATGAGTCATGTTTTTTCGTGTGTGCAGCCAGCTTCATCGATTTATTAGACGTTGTCACGTCAAAATACTAAGATCTGCACCCTAATTGCGTAACACACTAACAGTAGGAATGACTTTCATTTTGATAGTTCAACAACTTTGATTGTGTTATTTACATTGCTTTATTACAAAGCAGACACATTTTATTACAGAGCAGACACATTTTACGAACATATTATGAAGCAAAGGATTAGCAATATCCTTTAAGGCGAAAGCGCCAGGGTAGCCCGCGAAATTCAATTTTTTTTTGGTTTTTTGGAATTTGCTGGTCAGTATTAAGTTGTACGTTGATTAATATATGAATACGTGGTCTTAGAGAGTTGTGTTGATGACTTTAATGATTATAATTCTGTAAACACATATTTCTTACGGCCGCGATTCATATATTAATCAACGTACAACTTAATGCTGACCAGCAAATTGCAAAAAACGTAAGAAAATTTGAATTTCGCGGGCTACCTTAGCGCTTCCCCCTTAAAATGATTCATATTGTGATTGATAGTGCGTTACGCAATGAGGTTGCAGGTGGCTGTTATTTATCCCTTGATGACTGATGTGATCCTACTGGAATGAAGTTCCTTACGCACATTACACTCTGGACACTTGGTGAATGAGAGTTGGACCGAAAAAAGAGCAACATTTTGAGTGACCATCTCACTTACCAAACTTTTTTCCTTCATTTAATTCTCTTAAACGTTGCTAATTTATTTTATTGTATCTGTTATTTAATACATATACAACTAAAGAAACTTCTTTCGCTGACTTTAACCTTTACCTATTGTGTTATAGTAATTTTATTTTAGGTGCATCGTCTTCACATATTATAATTATAAAAAATGTATGCAAAATATTAAAAGAATTTTAAAAGAGTAACGGTGGAGTTTCTTGCGCGTTCTTCTCCATACGAAAACTAATTTTTGGAATGGGCGACTAGGATCAATTCTATTTGTTGTAATTTTTGACGTTCCAAAGTGCCTTTTATGTGCCTATTTGAAATAAATGCTTTGACTTTGACTTTAATGGAGGAACGCTGACTCCCAAGTCTCACAAATAAACCATATTTGGGAGCCACCTATGTTTAAGATACTACTTCTGTATGTTGTAAATGTGACGTATGTAAAAATGTTGTCCCTTTTTTGGAAGTAAACAAATTTATTTAATGCTTCTAAGCCACATAGTTCAAGGACTCCTTGCGACCTTCACCATTGCGTCGTTTGACCATCAATCAAGACATGCACCGAGTTGTGTTAAATCGTGACCTTCGACTGCTAACAGCTTAAACAGAGGCTGTAAATTAACCCTAGGGAGCAATACATAATGCATTATGGAAAAACCAAAACTTTTTTAAAATCTTCAGTACATTTAAAAAAATAAATTTAACAAGAACTAGATAACATGAGTGTGGAATGGATATTTTCTGTTTGGTAGGCTCTAGATTTGACTTTTCTCAAGCTCTGGGTAACACTATACCCCTTGGTAAAACTGATTGTTAGACTTTCTTGCTTGTGACGCCCCGAAACGATGGCAAACTACAAATAAATGACAAGACCAACATGTATACAAAGCTAAAGGAGTTGGTAACTATCGTAGCAAGAAGCATTCTATAGTTTCTGCCTAACTCCATGGGGAAAATGCGTGAGTATATATACATACGTACTTATTAAGCAAGAGTTCTACCGACCCCGAAGTAGAACAACCGGTTATAGCTATAGTAAACTCAAAAACGTGGTTAGCAACTCCACACAGTGACAGACAAGCTAACCTATATTTAAGTATATAGTAGTACATAGCTGTAGGTATGTACGCGAGGGTGGCGAGCACGTGGCGAACGAAGGGTGGTTGCAACCCCCTCCGCTCGCTGCGGTCTTGGTACTTTGATAGAGCGAGATATGGTTTTTTTTAGAAGGCAACTTAATTTTTTCAAGGTATTTATAGATATTTTGTATTGTACAAGCACGTGCAGTGTTTCTGATTGTATTTACACAAGAACATTCTATATTCATTTATTTACTTATTGATAACATTTTAAAAACTTACTTCTTAGATCGACCTTTACAAATAGTAAAAATCTAATGTCATCATCCGGTATAAGGAATGAGTCGATCTATTCTGTGAAATCTTACCGTGAAAACTTAGGTGAAGTGAGCTGTCATTCCACCTGATGACATTTAAATTATGCCAGACTCTCACAGCACTCACATCAATAATTTACGTTCCGATTTAGATATTACGAATATGACAGCTGAGATATGTCAACAATTCGGAACGCTCGTGAACACGCTGACAGTGTCCGCTCGACCTCAAAACTATATTCATTTGAATACCCATGGTTGGATTACAGTATTTCTCTGTGTATACACCACTACTTTTTCTTCGGTTAGGTGGCTTTATATGTATATGTGCCGTTTGAAAACCCGTTAGTTTAAACATATAATGAGACTCAGAACAGCACTGCTGTCATTTTTGTCAGCGCTCACGGTGATATTATTTTAGGGCTTGGTCGGCGTTATCACAAGATGGCGCATTTCATCTATGACGATTCACGGGACATTGTTATCGCGCTCACGTTAATACGAAACGGGAATAAGAACGCTCAAATCGGTTACAGCGCAACTCGGAACGCATCCATTGATTGATACTATAGAAAGCCTATTTCACCTAAGTTTTCACGGAATAGTTTGACTGGACTGTGCCTGTGCCACTGGCAGGTAGGGCTCGTGAAGAGGGGGCGGACGGACTCTGAGGCCCCTTGACCTTCTATTGACAGCAATTTTAAGCTAACCTAATTATTTCCAAATCATCATCATCATCATTTCAGCCGAAAGACGTCCACTGCTGGACATAGGCCTCCCCCAAGCACCTCCACTTCGACCGGTTCTGTGCTTCTCGCATCCAACGGGTTCCTGCGGCCTTCACAAGGCGAAAATATTAAAATAAAAAATATTAAATAAATAAATAAATATTTCCAAATATTACTAATAAAATATCCACTATATCGAATCTGACTAGCCTTCCCCAACGTTGATAGCATCAATCAATCACCTCAGCCTGTTGCAGTCCATTGCCGGACATAGGCCTCCCACAAGCACCTCCACTTCGACCGGTTCTGTGCTTCTCGCATCCAACGGGTTCCTGCGGCCTTCACAAAGCCAAAATATTAAAATAAAAATTTAAATATTTCCAAATATTACTAACTAGCTTCTGCCCGCGACTTCGTCCGCGTGAAATTTCTTGCTACTCCGACCCACCCCGTCGCATCGCATCGCCTGCTCGCGCTATTACTTCGTTTTTGCTTAGGGTTCTTTCTGACTTTTTTTTCTTTTTGCTCGGCTCCTAAAGGTCATAGCGTGATGTTAAATAGCCTATAGCCTTCCTCAAGAATTGGGCTATCAAATGTAAAAATAATTTTCAAATCCGACTGGTAGTTCCAGAGATTAGCGCGTTCAACCAAACAAACTCTTCAGCTTTATAATATTAGTATAGATAAAATATCCACTATATCGAATCTGCCTAGCCTTCCCCAACATTGATAGCATCAATAAATCAACTCAGCCTATTGCGGTCCACTGCCGGACGATAGGCCTCTCCCAGGCTGCGCCACAACACCCTGTCCTCCGCCTTCCGCATCCAGTCCGTCCGTCCGTTGATAGCATGTATAAAAAAAAAATTCAATCTAATCTACAAATGTATGCGAAACCCCCACATCGTTATTACCGTTTTGACAACTACTTAGCATAAACTGTCACCATATCACGTTCTAAAACGCGTTCGTAATAAATTCCTATTCAAATTTCCTGTCAAACTTTATTTACTTTTCATTAATTTTTAACAGTTTTATTATGTTTTTGACAGTTTTATTAGTTTTATAAGTCGTTGCATAGTTTAGTTTAATAGGAGCTTTATTATTTTAATCCAAACAAGGCAATTCTTACAAGATTAGGACAACAGAATTATAAAAGAAAAAATAAATAAATAGTGACTGCTGAAAGGAAAGCCGTTTTCGCGGATGATTTAATTACTCAAGGATCAAGATTACTTCGTCGCAGTATACGAGATCCCCTCGATCGCGTGCCCCCAGCGAGTACGGTTTGCAAAAATGCCGAGCTACACAAAAAATATTATCATCATTGGCCGAGTCAGCATCACCTGGGTATTACTGTGTGGCTATGCGCTCTTAGTACTTTCGAGTCCGAATGAATGTTTTTTTTTTTTTTTCACCCTGACAAATTGTATGTATTGATTGGAGTTAATTAATTAGTGGGATTAAGCATTACATGATCCAGAATTGGAGAGGAAACATTTTTTTTGGCAGCAACTAATTCAACGGTAGATTGAGTCGTTAATTATGAAATCGTTTGTCGTGTAAAAAGTCTCGACCTTGTCTAGGTTACACAGAATTTTAAGTAGATTTTTCTTACTCAATAACGTTGTATAATTAGCTAAATCTATTTATATTCTAGTGTAATCTATTAAGATAGAGAATTCTGTGGGTGTATCCATTGCTAGTAGACCTATTTAATATCAGTCGGCGATCTGTCTCCTCCGTTCTCACAATTTCTCCGTCCAACTCGGTTCAATGTTTTGACATTTGACGTATCTATGCTACCCTAGTAGTTCACGGCCAACGTGACAGGTGGCGGCATGCAATGCCCACCGCCCGCCGGCCGCCGTTCGCTGACTTCTGTATCTTATGAGTGCCTGGTACCTGCCGGCGGTATCGATCGCTGTTACGGGGGTAGGCAGGGATCTAGGTTATTTTGTGACATGTGGTGAATAGATGTGTGCTTATTGGTCTAAATTAGGCAGAACGGAATCAGTGGTGGCTCAATGGTAACGGCCGCGACTTACGAGTTGTAGGTCGTAGGTTCGAAACCCGACAGGCGCTTTACTTTGTGTAAATTATTTCATCACCACTGCTCTCAAAAACGGTGAAGGAAAACATCGTGAGGAAACCGGCATGTCCTAGAACCAAAAATTCGAAGACATGTGACATCTACCAACCCGCACTGGGCCCGCGTGGTGGATTACAGCCCACTCCCTCTCTCCGAGAGGAGGCCTGCATGTGACCCAGTGGATACATGTGGATACATTTTTTTTTACTATCCTGCGCTGTCCCACTCCTGGGCAAAAACCTCCCTCCATTTCTTCCATCTTTTTCTTCTTCGTGGGGACGTTATAGGCTGAATGTTTTTTTTTTTTTTCAATGTTTTAATGGCCTGTAAATTACGATATTCGCGAAAATGAACGCTGTTTAACGAACGAACATGTCGAACGTGACATCAAGAGACTTTTGATAATGAGTTTATTTCAGTATTTCCTGTTACCTACAAAATTTTAAGTTACAGTAAATTATAATTACATATGTTCTGCCATCTGGGAGTGAAACCTAGCAGACGCGACTTGGTACCAACCATAGAGTTGTTATTTTGGTAAATAAATATTATTAAGTTTAAAAAAAACACGCTTGCTCAATCTATTAGTCTCGTCAAAACATAATCATATGAGCCCAAACTCTCTTTAAAATGCATTTGGGCTCCTTCAAACAGGCGCGACCCGCGATAAAATCGCGCGCAACACAAAGACACCGCAAGTCGCGCAACGAGCGGTGTCTTTGTGTCGCGCGCTATTATATCGCGTGTCGCGCCTGTTTGTAGGAGCCTTTAGACAGTCTTAATCTTTATGGAATAATTATAGAAAAATTTAGGATTAAGTCTTCGTCCCGATATTCCCACGGGATTGAAAGTTACGTGGGTGAAATTCGCGAGGCGCTGTTAGTTTTAGATAATTTATATTCCATCGCCACATAATCAGTATCTACTTTAGTGAAATGTATTCTAAGTTGATTTTTGAATGAACATTTGGAACGAAAAAGTCCGTACCACGTTTTTTGGTTGCAATGGAATTTGAACTTCATCGAGTATGACATTCAGTTTATTGTTCCAATATCTTGAAAATTATCACAAATTCCTGGCCCAAGTTTACTATAAAGCTATTCAACATTTATAATTCCGCTCCTAAAAACTTTAAAACATTATTGAAATCAATAAGTGTAAAATATTGATTTCAAAAATCGACATCAAGTTTCGAAGTGAAGGGTGCGTAAAGTCACCCCTATTAATATAATAACTACACTATCTTTCTCGCTCACGAAGCAGCGGTATATATCTGTCTCAATTGGCATGTACATGAAAAATCGATGACTGCACCAAGTATGGGGATTATTTTTGAGAAGTTCTACTTATATTCAGAGCAGTGGAATGGGCCCCAACTTACTAGTTGCAAGGGGGTTACTTTCCAAACTAATTTTAATTCCAATGAGATGCCAATATGATTCCAATGTTAATTTTACAGACACGTGATTCGGTACTCTTGAAAACAACATTGTCAACAATTACCCCACGCCAAGCCCGAACCCAATTCCACTTAGTTCTCCAAAATGGACACCCAATCTAAAAATCATTTGGCGCTAGCATCGAACTCAAGAGTACGAAACCAATGTCGATCTATCGGAATTAAATTGAAGAGTAAGCACCATGGTCGTGAGTTCAAGCCCTGGCAGGCACTTTGTATCTTTAATTTCATCTCCACCGCTCTCAAAACGGTGAAGGAAAACATCGTGAGGAAACCGGCATGTCCTAGAACCGAAAATTCGAAGACATGTGACATCCGCCAACACGCATACTAAAATACTAGTGTTTTAATTTTTTAGTCCAAACAATAGATTTTTTGTAATTAAGTATATAAAGGCTTCATATTTTGCAATAAATTACCAGAGTTGTATCATCGCGCTTCTCTTTCTTTTCTATGCAGTCCTACAATGAGCGCGCTATAGGTCATGTAAGCCTTTAAGAAATTCCAGATGGAAAAACACAATAACACTTTCGACCGAACCCAGGACCTCGTGCTTAGCAGTAGCGCTTGCGACCACTACACCAACGAGGCAGACTATCTAAATTCTCTAATATTGTTTCAAGTTAAACAAATATCAACTTTATTGTAATGGTAATTAAGTTGATTTCAAAGTGACTAGCATTATTCTAAAAATGTTTGAAGTTGTAGTGTAAACTGAACTTTATTGTGTAGGAATCAAAGTTATTTATCCATAAACTCATATTTGTTTACATTTTTGGTAAATAAAGAGAAAAGATTGGATTGTCTGTATGTTTGTTTGTTACGTTTTTACGCTAAAACAGCGGTTTTGGATGAAATTTACCACATGGGTAGACCGCATGACCTGGATTAGGACATTTTTTTGAAGTGAAAACTTCTTCAGCATCGTTGTGATTTGAAATTTTATGAAACGAAAAAGCAACAGTAAAAAGAGACATATAAGATTTAACGTGGGAGAAAATGAGATAGGAAGCATTATACAGTGTTTTTTTTATTATTACACATGAATGGATGGATGGATGTTCTTTAGCATCGTTGTGATTTGAAAGTTTATGAAATGAAAAAGCGACAGTAAAAGAGACATGTAAATTCATAAGATTTAACGTGGGAGAAAATGAGATAGGAAGCATTATACAGTGTTTTTGAAGGTTTAACTTCTGCCACGTGTGATTTGCATACATGCTGTTTTTTTTTAATAGCCGGTGCTATCCCACCCCTGGACAAAGCTCTCCCACCACTCCTTAATCTTTCGCGAGCCCGCGCGTCCTCCTTCCAGTTTTATCGGAACCTATGCATTTATGCAGCTCGTCGGATTAGGACATAGGATACCTTTTGTAACCGACTTCAAAAAAAGAAGTTCTGTACTCGACCCGTATGTATGTATGTTTGTATGTCCGCGATTTTCTCAAAAACTTACGAACCAATTTTGATAATTCGTTCATTAATGTGATCTACATACTTCCAGGAAGGTTTTAGTATATATAATACATTAGGTAATTATCCTTATGTACGAAGTTATATGCATAAATTACTGCATCTCCGGTATTTCTATGTGAATTTTGATAATTATTCTTCTAGTCGGGGTCTTCAATTCTTCAATGCAATTTGTGTGGGTTAAGTACAACTAAAAAGTGAAAAATAAAAACTTTTTACAAAAAAAAAAAACAACCGACTTCAAAAAAAAAAAGAACACTACAAAGTGATAAATAACTTTAATTTTGGAAGTCGGTGTCAAAAAACGAAAATGCGGAACCAACGACACCGACTTCCGAAATTAAAGTTATTATTTTGTCACTTTGTAGTTTTTTTTTTTTTTTTTGTAAAAAAGTTTTTATACCGATATTTTCCACATGATGAAACCGCGAGGCGTAGTAGATATAAGCAGTTACATAAATAATTTTGTCAAAAAGTGTCTCAAAGGTTACCTGGTCCTCAGCTAGCACCCCACCATCAAAGTGTCTTGAAGATTATGTTGTACAAAATCTTCAAAGTTACTCTTAAACTAAGACCGCCACACATGCGCAGACGGGTTACAATATTGTTTGAATGTATGTATGTGTGTGTGTTTGATATACCGAACACTAATTATGTATGTAGTTGTGTGAACACGACAGCAGCGTGGTGGTTTTGATTCTTTACGTTACTTTACGTTTTTACCGACTTAAAAAAAAGGAGGTTATTTTTTGTATTTATTTACGTACTAGCAGAGCCCCGCGGTTTCACCCGCATAAGGGTGCGTTTCCACTGAAGCGGAGCTGTGCGGAGCAGAGCGGGGACGTACAGGAAATACAGGAATCGACCAATCACAATGGTTGAAATCCTCAGCGTGTCACTCGTCTGATTGGACGATTCCTGCACGTCTCCGCTCCGCTCCGCCCAGCTCCTCTTCAGTGAAAACGCACCCTAAGTGTCCATCCTGTGGGAGGCTCCTTCAAACAGGCGCGACACGACACGCGACACAAAGGCACCGCAAGTCGCGCAACGAGCGGTGCCTTTGTGTCGCGCGCGATTATATCGCGTGTCGCGCCTGTTTGTAGGAGCCTTAAGTGTCCATCTCGTGGGAATATCCGGATAAAAACTATCCTATGTGTTATTCTGATTTAATCTTATATTTTGAATTGTTTCTTCATTTGTTTCCTTTTTTTTTTACATTGTTCTCACATATAAAAGCAACAAGAATAATGTACCCAGGATTTTGTAATATCTTGATTTAAAAGAGTGTCCATGGAGTTTCTTGCCCGTTCTTCTCCATAGAGATCTACGTTTTGGAATGGACAACTAGCTTCAACTTTCTGACTAACTGACAGACTATTTAATTTTGACAATTCAAAAGTGCCTGTACAATGCGTGCCACGAAAGATGAGACTTGACACACCACGTGGTTTGACTTGCGCAGTACACGATTTTAGGTATCTTTAGCGGTATGAGGTCTGAGTGCGGGACGGGACCGGACGTCATAGGGGCGGCGGAAAGAGCGGGGGAGGCGGGGTCAAGTCTCATCTTTCGTGGCGCGCATTGTACAAGATTTAATTGAAATAAATGCTTTGAGTTTGAGTTTTGATGTCTAAGCTATATTACTGTAAAGTTTCATCAAAATCCGTTCAGTAGTTTTTGCGTGAAAGAGTAACAAACATCCATCCAACCTCACAAACTTTCACGTTTATAATATTAGCAACGCCCCTCGGATTCACCCGCATAAGTTTCGATCCCATGGGAATATCGGGATAAAAAGTATCCTATGTGTTAATCCTGGTTATAAACTGTGTGCCAAATTTCATCCAAAACCATTTAGCCGTTTGTGTGTGAAGAAGTAACATACATAAAAACACACGCACTCACAAACTCTCGCCTTTATAATATTAGTGTGATTAGTAGGATATAGTAGAATTAAGGCTCCTACAAACAGGCCCGACACGCGATATAAGGCTCCTAGAAACAGGCGTGACACGCGATATAATCGCGCGCGACACAAAGGCACTGCTCGTTGCGCGACTTGCGGTGCCTTTGTGTCGCGCGTGATTTTATCGCGTGTCGCGCCTGTTTGAAGGAACCTTTAGTTAGAATAAACTAGCGGCCCGCCCCAGCTTCGCGCGGGTGCAATATTTTTTTTCTTGCTTCAATATTGCAATATTTTATTTTTTTTTTCACCGCGCGGACCCAGTGCGGCTTGGTGGATGGTGTAAGTAATTTTTTAGAGCAGTGGCGTCCCAGTAGAAACGGGCGCGACTTACGGGTTATCATCAAACCCAGGCAGGCATTTTACTTTGCGGACATTATTTCATCACCACTGCTGTCAAAACAGGTGAAGGAAAACATCGTGAGGAAACCGGCTATGTCTTAGAACAAAAAAAAATCGAAGACGTGTGACATTTCGCGCATTTTCCCATTTCGCGTGGTGGATTACGGCCTACTCCCTCTCACCAAGAGGTCTGTGTCCCAGCATGGGAACGTTATTGGCTGGTTATGCAATAGTGGCCTGGAGTCAGGTTTCCAGCCTTTAAAAGAAGATTAAAGGCCTATTCAGACCTAAGCGGTATTCGCTACCGTCTGCGGCAGAGAAAACCCAGTGGGTATGCGGTAATATTACTGTTCAGACCTAAGCGGTATTCACTACCGTCTGCGGCAGAGACCGTCGCTCTAGCCGCGGTACTTGATACTAAATACCTGAGCGAAACTCGCGCGGTATGTACCTCTACCCACAGCGGCAGCGAATTCAATATCGCTCAGGTCGCTCTAGCCGCGGTACTTGATACTAAATACCTGAGCGAAACCCGCGCGGTATGTACCTCTACCCACAGCGGCAGCGAATATCGCTCAGGTTTGAATAGACCTTTAAACATCACACTAATATTATAAAGGCGAAAGTTTGTGAGTGTGGTTGTATGTTTGTTACTTCTTCGCACACAAACGGCTGAAAGGATTTGGATGAAATTTGCCACACAGATAGTTTATAACCAGGGCTAATACATAGGATACTTTTTATCCCGGTATTCCCACGGGATCGAGCACTTATGCGGGTGACACCGCGCGGCGCACTGGCGAAAGCTGAACCTCGCAAAACCGCTCTTGTAGCTTCGAAATGCAGGCCTCGGGTTTTACTCTCCAAACTAATTTTAATTCCAATGAGACGCCAATATGATTCCAATGTTAATTTTACAGTCACGTGATTCGGTACTCTTGAAAACAATATTGTCAACAATTACCCCACGCCAAGCCCGAACCCAATTCCTCCAAAATGGACACCCAAATCCCAATCTAATAATCATTTGGCGCTAGCATCGAACTCAAGAGTACGAAACGTCACAATTCCAATGTCGATCTATCGGAATTAAATTGAAGAGTAAGCAACCTGGCCTGTGTCACAGATTACTTGTGTTGGTGCCACCATTGCCAATCATTCAGATGACGACTACGTGATTCGAAGGGGTAACACTGATCTTGGCGTCTGTCATTTTATATAATCAACGTATAATTTTCCCACAGCTGGGACATAGGCCACCTCTAGGCGAGAAGGAATGGTCCCAGTGCGGGTAGACGACACATGTCTTTGAATTTTCGGTTCTAGGACATGTCGATTTCCTCACAATGTTCTCCCTTCACCGCTTTGAGAGCAGTGGTGATGAAATAATTTACACATAGTAAAGCGTCTGTCAGGGTTCGAACCTGCGACCTACAAACTCGGTAAGTTGTGGCCGTTTGTGAGCTGTCAAACTAAATAAAAAAAAACAATTTGTGGCCTACATGGGCTATAATGGTAACATTTTTATTTTTCCTTTTGTGCACTGTACTATACAGTTCTGCCCGCCTCTTAGGGCCTTACAGGCGTAATGTTTTATATTATTCCGCAGTGTTATTTTGCCCAAAAACTTTACCCCATTACTATTAAAATAATCCCGCCTGCAAGTATCATAACTGTGCGGTCGCGGTATACATCTAGACATCGCACTCAAACATACGTATTTTATTGTCTTCGCTCTTCACACACACGAGTCGTTTGCACCTGTGTGTGTGAGTTCAACGGCGCACGACGCATCGTGGTAAGGTTATAAGTGAATTTTCTGATTATTATTTTTTTGTTGTTTTTTTTTATTTTATTTCATGTACGTAAATGGCTGTCATTTGAAGATCTTTGACAGTCGTTACGGGTTAAGCGCAAAGGTTTGACAACCAAGGGGTGCTGAGTTACCCAGTAACTGGACTGGGTTGTGGAGTGATAGGCAGTCGTTCCAAGTAAAATATTGATATTCATCTGCATCCGGTTGGACAGGAAACCGTCTCCAAAATAGTTGAGGTTGTAGGTTGATTTCGGGTAGGTATGTAAATAAAACATAAGTGTTACGTAGTTTTTTTTATGGATTTTTGTGATAAAAGGCTTGACAGTTGCATATCTGCTTGCGATTATGTAAAGTTATGTGGAGTAGATTATCTACTCTTATTAATATGATTCAAAATTATTCAAATTAGGTTGAAGGTTAGCACTTCTTGAACATAAAAATTTAAAACACCCTGCCCTCAAAAAGAGAACAAAAACTTAGCAAAGGAAGTGGCTCAGAACTCCCCAGGGATACGTCAGTTTTCTAAAAAGAAATAACAAAAGTACCTTCACAATTAAATTCCTGACATTACGTTTTCGTTTTAGAATAATAAAAAAGACTCGAAATTTCTCTAATTATCGTATCTTTTTATCTATATTTTTGTTTTTTCAATGTTACAATTAATTTTCAATCCTCACATTAAAACATTCTCAGATTCGCAAGAAAACATTTTTCACTTACAGCATTATCTATCTGTCGTGTCCTGTAATAATAATAATTCCCGTTTGTGTGCGTGCGACGTAACATTCCTATGTGTGCGTTCGGCTCGTGCCGCGTTTGCATCTTGTCATTGTCGGAGGCAAGTTGTTAGGCGAGCGGATGGGCGAGTGGAATGTATAGAACGATTTCAAGTTTATCGCAGACAATCGTAGAATTAAGATACTGATCTTGATCTTTCAAGCCATACTTTGATTGATTGATAAATTTAGATTAGTTAGAATAATTTTAAAGGATTTGTATTACTAACGAATCTAAATGGAAGCAACAATTAGCAACGAATTAGCCTGGGATTGTTAATGTCGCACAAAAAACATGGATTCCTTAAACAATCGAGTATTTTCTAAATAATTGTAGTCAAATTTTAAATTGTTTATAAACACAGAGTACGTCTAATTATTTCATCGTCTGCCTTGGGAAAAGTCCAACAAAAATTCTTTAGAACTTGCATTCAACAAATCAAGCTACCCAACATTTCCCATACACCTCGATTTCGTAACAATCTCACACTACTGACCACAACCGCGCACTTGCCACAAAAACCCGTCACAAAAGTATTCAAGTAAAAAAAACAGTTCGAATGCGCACGAAACTGCTGATAGCCCCTTATCTCATCTACTACTACGTCAACAGACTGTCGCTATCCCTGTCTAACGCGGGGTAGTAATGTGTGTCTGTCTCGCTCGCTCGCCGGTGCCTTTCACTCATTCAGTGTTAAGAAGGTTATACACTGTTGAGTTTTGACGTCAAGATTGACAATGCGTGGAATGGTTGAGCTGCTTTTTTTTTGTTTTTTTGCAATGTTTTAACTTTTATGTTCTGATTGTTTCTGATCTGCGGCTATCACACTAAAATTATTAAGGCTAAAGTTTTTGAGTGTGTGTGTGTGTATGTGTGTGTGTTGTGTTTACATGTTTGTTACTTCTTCACGCTCAAACGGCTGCACCAATTTTGATAAAATTTGGTCTGGAGGTAGCTGACACCCTGGATTAATATATAGGCTACTTTTTATCCCGAAATTCCCAAGGAATCAAAATTATGCGGGTGAAACCGCGGGGCGCAGTTAGTATCGTATATGAAGGCATGCCGATGTTTATAACGTTTATATTTTACTTAAAGATTGACAGCAGGGTAATTGCGTAATGGACATACAATTTGTATAGATCGCAATGTTATTTTAACAGTTCAGACACGTTCATTGCGTCATTTACGTTGTGGAACATACGAATTTTTCAAACATGAGAAGCAGTGGTTTACGAATTTTCCCCAAAACCCTCGGACTGTGATTGCAGCCCCGGATCTACGATTTTGTCGAACCGGGGCAAAACCTTAATAGTGGCGCCCCCTCCCTTCAGTGTTTGAGAAAAACTTGCAAATTGTTGATTTCCACTACGCTAATATATGATTTCACTAATAAATTACTTATTTTATTAACGCTGATTACTCGCAAACGCAATCAACCACATAAACAAACAGTGTTGTCACTTGACGTTGAACTGTTTGAATTTGTTTGGCTCGGCTCGTATAGATATGTGACGGGGATTCCCCTTGGCAGAAAGATCACGAACACTACGCACGCGTTCAAAAATTTACTTGATCTGTACTAACTGGGCGTATGGAAATAGAAAAGTTTGTTTTTCTAACATATTATATTAAGATTCGATTACTTGTTAAAAACCTATGAGATTGTAGGAAAAGAGGCTTCATTTGTTCGATATTTCGAATTCTTGTTTCAAGGATTTGGCGCCCCCATGAAACTGCCGCCCGGGGCAAGTGCCCCGGTTTGCCGCCCCTTAGATCCGGGGCTGTGTGATTGAAACTGTGTTACGCAATTAGGATGATCGTAACAAACCAACAATGACAATGCATTTCATTTTGACAATTCTAAAAGATACATTGCGTGATTTACGCTGACGAACAGATGAGTTATTCAAACATATGAAGCAGTGGATTAGCAATATTCTTCAAAATCCGTCAGATTGTGATTGAAAGTGTTAAGGCTCCTTCATACAAGCGCGACACGACACGCGACACAAAGGCACCGCTATTCGCTCAACGAGCGGTGCTTTGTGTCGCGCGCGATTATATCGCGTGTCGCGCCTGTTTGTAGGAGCCTTTACGAAATTGGGGCTACTTTAATATAATTTCCATTGAGTAACAACTGCAAGAGTAATCCGCATGGTCCGCGATCACGAACGGGATGGCATGGCGAAGGATTCTTATGTATCGAATAAACATACAAGGTCAATTTAAATTAGCTGGCGAAACTCTAATGGGTTTCTCTAGTCTAAAATCAAATATAATCCTAACCTTAAGGCCGCTATTCCACTGGCGTTTTACGAGCGTTGACGTCAACGTCGCGTCTGCGCGGCGTCGACGCTGCGCAGACGCGACGTTGACGTCGCGTCATCGCGTAACAAGCATAAAACGTCCGCTGAACGCGACGTTAACGTCGCGCAGATGATACTATTGCCAACAAACGCGACGTTAACGTTAAGCAGACGCGACGTTGACGTCGCGTTCAGCGGACGTTTTATGCTTGTTACGCGATGACGCGACGTCAACGCTCGTAAAACGCCAGTGGGATAGCGGCCTAAATAAAACATTTCAAAAATAAAATTTAATCTAATTTAATCTATGTTATTTAATTCATTGTAATCAATTATGCTTTACCAGTTTTTTTTTTCAAACTTTATATTATGTATTAATTGTTTTATATAATTAATTGTGTTATTATCTGCGCATAATGTAGTGCATGCTGTGCTGTTCTGTAAGAAATAAGGCACTTAGACTGAAGTTTGCAATGTACAAATTATAAAGTAACAGTGTACTTATTGTTATAAAGCCTAATAAAATAAATAAATAAAATAATGAAAATAAACTCTGCAGACGTGATGGGTAAAAAATAAAAATAAATTAATAAAATATAATAAAATATCTAAATAAGTTAAAATAAAAATAATATAAAATATTTGATGTTGGTTTGGATAGTGGTCAACGACCGCTGGGAGTGTTGTAACTTGAAGTATGAGTTGAGAAAATCTGTTTTCTTTTGTTGCGGTCACAAAAGTCATGAAATTAACTTTTTTTTGTTTTATCGTGTTTAAATATCGATACTCACCTCGTCTGTGGAGTTTCGTTAGCTAATTTAATTCGACCCTGTATTAAAACTCAAGTAACACTTATTTCTAATTTAGTCTAGCAACACTACTTCGATTCTTTTATCAGGGCGAGCGAAGCGAGCCCTGCTATATCCCACAACCTGAGCATTTTGTGGTACACTTTACGGAAAAACTATTACGCCTATTGATTTGTACTTTAACATAATAATTTCTATTTATATGTAGATGTGTTATCAGTAAAAAAATAATAATTTAAATTATATAAAAATATTAAAAAAACTGCCTTAAAGATTATTATCACGCAGAAAAACGACGCGAGCCCTCACAAAGCTCTGCTTTTAGCTAGTTTATTCTATTGGTTAGTCTCACGGACATTATGATCAGTGCCCGGGAGTGAAGACACATCGAGCTATACAAAGACATAGTATAACTGTGCTTCTTAAAGCTCACTCCCAAAGAAAAAAACAAAAACAATTCTCTATTAACAAATGTTTATTAAGAAAAAAAAAATAAAAACAAATCTCCTACAATATCGTATTGTGCCGCCCTCACTATGACCACTCAAATATTCCTTACATCGAAACCACATCAATTCCTTGGCTAATCCCGCCAATCTCGCGTTCATTTCCCGCGGTTTCGTTCATTGTGTGTCATAGAGAATACGGCCCCTGTTGGTGAGAGCCGGCCATAACTATGACTACTTTAATTAATCCTTTTGACCATGACCTATTTTTGAAGTTCAAACTTCTTTAGGCGCAGTTTGCACTCTTTCTGAACAGTGAACGACGGGGTAATGAAGAATGTTACCTAATTTTGATTATTAGCACTCCATATTCTCTGTCAAAAATAAAAAATACTAGTGAAAGAATTACTTCGATACGTCAATTAGTTTCCGATTTAGAAATAAAACAAGTTGTAACCGCGCGACGCGGGCTGCCGGTGACGGTGTGACGTCATCGCACAACACGCTCAGTTTGGCTCACTCAGTCCGCTCGCGGTCGCGCGCCCGTGCCGTCGAAATTATACCTAAATACTTAAAAAAATGTCCAATCCAAATACTAGGAAATCATGCGTTGTGCCTAAATGTAAAAATACAACTACCAATTCACCGGAAAAGTTGTTTTTTATAGTTCCAAAGGACGTTAAAATGTGAAAAAAATGGATAAAAGCTATGAAGATTGTTCGTTCGATTGAAGCGGTGTTCTGGCGTGCTTCTACATTTAACCGTACATACATCACCTACTCTTTTTACTTGAACATAACCAATAGCATCATCGCCATAGCAGTATCTTGCCGATCTGAAATAAGTTTCAAATAAAAATAAATGGCCTTACGTATTTTGTTAGTAAAAAAAATACAAATAAATAAAAAAGGTTTAGTACATCCGTTCGAACATCTACATTTGCAATAAAAATTTAATTAAATAAAATGGCCTTACGTATTTTGTTAGTAAAAAAATACAAATAAAAAAAGGTTTAGTACATCTGTAACGTTCAACCCACTACATCTACATCCTAAGTACCTATCCTACTTCCTACTAATATTATAAATGCGAAAGTTTGTGAGTGTGTGTGTGTTTGTTATTTTTCACGCAAAAACTACTGGATAACGGATCTAGACGAATTCTGGGATAACACATAGGCTACTTTTAATCCTGGGAAAATGTACAGTTCCCGAGGGAAACGGGGGCGAAGCTGCTGGCGGAAGCTAGTTTGCAATAAATCAATGTATGTATTCATTTAAATTTAATAAGAAGAGCAGTACCTACCTATATATACATACGTACCTACCTATAGCTACAAAACTATAATACATTTTGTTGTCTTTAAGGTAAAAATTTAATGGTAGGTGGGTACTTCTACTATTTGAGTTGCATTCTTCCATTACGACATTAGTTGGGTATTTTGTTTTGATAAAACAATTTAGAACAGATAAACTATTAAGCTTACTTTGCATTTTTATTCCTCGCATTACGGCGGCAACGAAATCACTAAGTATTTGTAGATAAATAATGCGCAACCATTAATCCATCTATTTTAGGCAGATTATCCGATTGCCCTTTTTCGAATCCTTCATCCATTTTATTAATCGAATAATATTTACTATTATTAGACTATTAACGGACGAAAACACAACAAAATACTGCGCAAGCTATTACACCTATTATAACCGCTGGCGACTTGATACTAAGCGGGCCGCGGCCCGCGCGGAGCGTTGTGACATGACATCACAAGCGGTCACGTGACTGTTAGCGGGTCTCGATATTTTTCGAAACTTTGAATGCCTATAAAATCAAAACTACTAGGTATTTTTGACTACAACAAAAACTAGTGTATTTGTATACATACAGGCTTTACTGTGACAAAATTTCAAGCGATTTGGCATACCTAGTAACATTCTTCATTGCGTAACACATATAAAATGACAATCTATCGGAATGGGTTTCATTTTGACAGTTCACCTCCGTTCATTGCGTTATTTACGTTGTTGAGCTGACGATTTTTTTTAAATCTATGAAGCAATGGTTTAACAATATCCTTCAAAACTCTCGGATTGTCATTGAAAGTGTGTTACGCAATTAGGGGGCGAACTGAACCGTTACGCTCTGGTTTGTGACGCTGAATCAGATCTACTCCAGTCGCTCGGTGACGCTGAATTGTCTATACTCGGTTCCAATCGGTCGGTGACGCTGAATCAGATCTACTCCAGTGGGTCGGTGACGCTGAATCAGATCTACTCCAGTCGCTCGGTGACCCTGAATCAGATCTACTCCAGTCGCTCGGTGACGCTGAATCAGATCTACTCCAGTGGGTCGGTGACGCTGAATCAGATCTACTCCAGTCGCTCGGTGACCCTGAATCAGATCTACTCCAGTCGCTCGGTGACGCTGAATCAGATCTACTCCAGTCGCTCGGTGACGCTGAATCAGATCTACTCCAGTCGCTCGGTGACGCTGAATCAGATCTACTCCAGTCGCTCGGTGACTCTGAATCAGATCTACTCCAGTCGCTCGGTGACGCTGAATCACATCTACCTACTCCAGTCGGTCGGTGACGCTGAATCAGATCTACTCCAGTCGGTCGGTGACGCTGAATCACGTATACTCGGGTCTAGTCGGTCAGTGACGCTGAATCGTATTACTGATCCTAATGATTATGATTCCGTAAATACATATTTGTTCGGTAACAAATATGTATTTACGGAATCATAATCATCAAAATATGATTCGCGGCGGTCCGCGAATCATATTTTGGTCGACGTACAACTTAATACTGACCAGCAAATTGCAAAAAACGTAAGAAAATTTGTATTTCGCGGGCTACCTTAGCGCTTCCCCCGTAAGTAGTGGGGCGCGTCAGTTCAGAGTGGACAAGATATACGCAATTAGGGTGCTTTTGGTATGAATATGTTGTATTCATATTCATACCAAAAACCGTCACCTGTGATAATTCACCGACACAGCCGGACAGTGTACAAACCGCTTAACACATCGTAATGTCGCTATCTCATTCGCACGCCGCTATTGCCGTCACTGTCCCGCTAATGAATTAAATCAACAACCTCGCTCGCTCCCTCTCGATAGATGATCGTTCCATATTTGAATTTATTTCAAAATAGGAATTCGATCTTTTTTTTTATCCATACTTCGTTTTGTGTTAAATAATGGTTCCTTGTGATTGTAAATATGTCGATTTGTCTTTAAATAATTCACCAACGACTTAAGAATATACATCACGCATAGAATAATCAGCTTAAAATGTTCCCAATGCTGGGACACAGGCTTCCTCTCTGTGAGAGGGAGTGGGCCGTACTGTTTATCCACCACGCGTGGGCCCAGTGCGGGTTGGTAGATGTCACGTCTTCGAATTTTTGATTCTAGCACACGACATGACGGGTTCCTCACGATGATTTCCCTCACCGTTTTGAGAGCACTGCAGTGCGATTCTGTAACCATCTCAGCGTGAAAACTTAGGTGAAGTGAGCGTGGAGTGAGCTGTCAATAGTGTCAATTCCTAGCAAAAACAAACTCACTTCACCTAAGTTTTCACGGTGAGATTTTTACAGAATCGACCGGATGGTCTTGAAATTATTTACACAAATTAAAGCGCTTGCCTGGTTTCGAACCCACGACCTAACAATTCATAAGTCGGGTCCGCCGCTGGCCACCAGTGGTCCTTCCCATAGACAACACAACAATGCAACGCCGTTGTTGCGTTGCAATACTACATTTCAATGATAATTGTATCTTGTACTAACCTTATCGGAAAGTATATTTTCGAGCCGTTTGGGGTTGAAACCCTCGGAACGTAAGGTCCGAGTGCTCATGTTCTTTTTAAGGAAATTTCGAAACGACTGTTTGACAATCCCCGTGACCCAAGGGCTGGCTTTTACCTTGGCCAGAGGCTAAGCATCGCCATACAACGTGGTAATGCCGCCAGTCTCTTGGGTACATTACCAGTTGACAGCGATGCGGATGAATTACGACAGTCTCGTAACTACGTTGACGGATTTGAGAGTAAGCTCCCTGTTCTGTCATTGAGCTCAATGGTTAGGTGTGAAAAGATAACTGACGGACTGGAAGATTTGTTTTTTTTTGCCGTTAAGGCGAAAGCGCCAGGGTAGCCCGCGAAATTTATTTATTTATTTATTTATTTAATACTTCAAGCACATAAATGAAAAAAATTCAAGAAATTGAAAAAAAAAAAATTGAATTGAAATTCAAGTTTTTTTGGTTTTTTACAATTTGCTGGTCAGTATTAAGTTGTACGTTGATTAATATATGATTCGCGGCCGTAATAAATATGTATTTACAGAATTATAATCATTAAAGTCATCAACACAACTCTCTAAGACCACTTAACCCCAAAGAATAACTGTTTCATGAAATCGTCATTCTTTGGGGTTACGTGGTCTTAGAGAGTTGTGTTGACAGGGGCGGATCTACTTAAAGGCTTTTTGGGCTGCAGCCCAGGGCCCCGTGGATACAGAGGGCCCCCAACCGAACTGAAAACAATAGACGATAATATTGTCAATAATAAAAATTAACTAGAATTAAAAAAGTCCGATCAGAATAAAATGGCAATTGACTGAGTAATTAGGTAGGGTAAGCTAAGCAGTATTAGCCCAGGGCCCCACAAATTCAAGATCCGCCCCTGTGTGTTGATGACTTTTCTGGGAAACATCGAGCGTGGACCTCTGCTGAATTGTCAAAGACCATGTCTGAGCACCATACGTGAAGATGGGAAGAATACACAATCATGTCGAAGAGTCTCCTCTTCTATTTGTAATAATAAATTACCTATGGATTTATGCCATATCACTACATAGTATAAAACAAAGTCGCTTTATCTGTCCCTATGTCCCTTTGTCCCTTTGTCCCTTTGTATGCTTAAATCTTTGAAACTACGCAACGGATTTTGATGCGGTTTTTTTTAATAGATAGAGTGATTCAAGAGGAAGGTTTATATGTATAATAATAATAATGTTTCCGTGCGAAGCCGGGGCGGGTCGCTAGTCAAAAATAAATTATAAATGCATGACAAATTCGATAATTGAGACAAGATTTTTCACTGTCGAGAGAATCTATCTATAATAAATAATAATTATAACGCTGGAGAGTTTGTTTGTTTGTTTGTTTGTTTGAACCCGCTAATCTTTGAAACTACCAGTCGGGTTTGACTAGAGCAACCGGTCGATTCTGTAAAAATCTCACCGTGAAAACTTAGGTGAAGTGAGTTTGTTTTTGCTAGGAATTGACATTATTGACAGCTCACTTCACCTAAGTTTTCACGGTGAGGTTTTTACAGAATAGCACCGCTGGGCTGTCGATCACTCAAATTTCATAACGATATGTTCCAATGTTTGTGGTTAGGCGTGCAAAGGTAACAGACAGCCTTCCTCAAGACTTTTTTATTTTGTTTTTATTTGTCATATGCAAAAATAAGTTTTCAAGACCGAGAGTTCCGGAGATTACCCCCTGCATACAAACTTACAAACAAAACATATTTTACCTCTTTATAATAGGAGTATTGATTTAAAATCACGCTACGACCCTTGGGAACCGAGCAAAAAAAAAAGTCAGAGCGACCGTGGACGAAGTCGCGGGCAAAAGCTAGTTAGTAGATAATAAATGTCGATAATTTACACTGTAGACATTTATCGTTTTCACCTTGCTTGACGCCGCTAATAGTGTTAAATGTCAGGCCATTTGTCTCTCGTTAAGTTGTAATCTCGGAAACTTGTTTTGTTGACAGCAGTGGTGGCCCAGTGGTAACGGCCGCGACACACGAGTTGTAGGTCGCAGGTTCGAATCCAGACAGAAAAAAAGAAAGAAAAAATAAGAAAATACGTTTATTTGCGGCAAACATGACGAATAAAAATAAAAAAACACAAACAACAGAAAAACAAAAATAACAATTTGGTAGAAAGTAGGGATGCATCCGATACCGATACCGATACGATATATCGGCGATACTTCAGGTTTGCCGATATATCGGTATCGGCGATATTTTTATGACCGATTCAACGATACTTTTCAAATTTCGCGCTTTAAAAATGTAATGTAAACGCGCGTGTTGTCCCGTCTATTTCGTTGCAAACGAGGCACGAACTAACTATGCTCGGGGAAACCCCGCGCTTTATTCAGTGTTTTGTTTCGCCCGCCCGCTTTGGCCTTTGGACTCGCACATCTATCCCATTTCGTTAGGTTGAATGTTGTTGCGCGTAGTATTTTTCCATGCAAATAAGATTAAGAATTACATAATTATCGTAATTGTTTGTGTATTGTATGTCATTTATAACTAGTCGTTTGAGTCAAATAAAATAAATAGTAGTCATATCAACTTCAAAACACAAAAGTGCTATATGGCATCACTTTGAAATTTCGACAATTGATAATTCCATAAAAATCTTATAAATGTTAATTTTGATTACTAAAACTATTAATTAATTGTGTTTTATTTAATCTACCTTCCTTTTTGAATTCAGTAAGCGTATCGGCATCGGTATCGGTATCGCCGATATTTTTATAAGAGTATCGGTATCGGTATCGTATCGGCAAAAAGGCGTATCGGGTCATCCCTAGTAGAAAGTATGCGTCACATCTACGCAAAACGGCCAACGCTCAGCATAATGCTAAGACCATATACGAGACAGAGCCCCAGCGCTGGTTTTCAGCGACAGCCGGTGACAGGTGCTTTACTCTTTGCAAGCCGGTTTCCACACGATGTTTTCCTTCACAGTTTTGAGAGCAGTGGTGATGAAATCATTTACACAGAGCACGAGATGACCTGGACGCGTACCACGAGGGCTGGTTTGAGGTGGCGTGGGAAAAGTGTTCCTGGATGGACTTGGGGGAGGCCTTTACCCATAAGTGAGACAGTATATGCTAAAACAAAAAAAAAACGCCTGTCAGGTTTCGAACCTACGACCTCCCATCAGTGAGAGAGTATAGGCTAAACAAAAAAAAACGCCTGTCAGCTTTCGAACCTACGACCTCCCATCAATGAGACAGTATAGGCTAAACAAAAAAAAAAAAACGCCTGTCAGGTTTCGAACCTACGACCTCCCATCAGAGAGACAGTACCTATAGGCTAAAAAAAAAGCGCCTGTCAGGTTTCGAACCTACGACCTCCCATCAGTGAGAGAGTATAGGCTAAACAAAAAAAAAACGCCTGTCAGGTTTCGAACCTACGACCTCCCATCAGTGAGACAGAATAGGATAAAAAAAAAACGCCTGTCAAGTTTCGAACCTACGACCTCCCATCAGAGAGACAGTACCTATAGGCTAAAAAAAAAAAAAGCGCCTGTCAGGTTTCGAACCTACGACCTCCCATCAGTGAGACAGTATAGGCTAAACAAAAAAAAAAACGCCTGTCAGGTTTCGAACCTACGACCTCCCATCAGGGAGACAGTATAGGCTAAACAAAAAAATGAAATCATCAAACCTTTGTCGGGAAACAAAGGTTTGATGATTTCATTCTATCAAATGGAGTCTCCTCAATTTTACCCCATGAGCCAGCAGCCAGTCCAAATTTTTCAATAATGTCCTTGTCATTTGGGCTGACACACTGCTTACCAACAGGTGACAACACAAGATAGAATGAAATCAGTTAAGATTAGAAAAAAAAAAACGCCTGTCAGGTTTCGAACCTACGACCTATATCTTGTAAGTCGCGGTCGTTCTCACCACGACACTGCTCTGATATAATCCCTGGCAGCTTGTAAACATCGCTGCCCACTCCTTTGCGTAATGCAGGCGTGATGCTTGTTGTATCCAGAGCAGAAGTGATTTGCTCGACAATGGTGAGAAAGTTAGAAAGTTCTACGTCATTTTGATGCTTCACTGACGACTGGCCAGTGGCACTGTCGCGTCGCTCTGTTCAGACATATTTGTTCTTGTTTTGAGCAAAGATTTTGTTTCGCTGGCTTCGGCCCAGGCATTGGAAGAGCTACTGGTCCATGAAAGAGCTTATGAAATGAATAAAGGCTCCTTCAAACAGGCGCGATTCGCGTCGCGCGTTGCGCCTGTTTGCAGGAGCCTTAAGGGCATTACATTGCCCAATGACCTTGAGCATGCTGCCCCGTACTAACTTACGACGAAACGAGAGAGAGGGACGAGTGCGGGAGTGACATAGTGCTTTTCGCGAAATTTCGGATTTTTATAAAATATTAAAAGCTATAATAGAAAAAAAAATCAATACACATTGTTAAATACGTCATTACGTATTTTTTGGTATAAAATTCATGCCGAGTTATTGAGCCGTTATACTAGAGAAAATTTTCAATTTAGGTTGAAAAAGAACATAATTATTTGTTACGATTTTTTGATAAAATTTGAGTAAGTTTATTAAAATTTTAAACAATACAATGTATTTGTAATGACCTTTAGTTTAACATATATTTTTTATATTGAAAACGCACAAAAGGATTCATCTACAAACTTCTTTAAACACACGGTATTTTCAGGATTTGAGCGAGGTAATCCCCTTAAAGCGAATAATTATGGACATGTGCATCCTTCCTATTCTGACAAACTACTTCCTACTCTGACAAATATTCAAAAGTCCAAACTCAAGGTTTGCCAGCGTGCAATGGAGCGCAGTGTTCTAGGCGTCAAATTGACAGACCATATTTGCAATACCACAATGCACTATCGAGCGCAGTATTCTAAGCGTCAAATTGACAGACCATATTTTTTTATTTTATTTGAAATGGGTTTGCTCTTGACTCTAGTCTAGGTCAGAGATGACAGAGACAAAGTCTACGATGGAGTGAGCTCACCCAGAAGAAGCCTGTTCACTCTTACTTTGAAGAGATTCGGGTTGTATGCACTCGGAAACACAGATTACTGACGTTGCTCAAAAAGCCGCTAACCTGAAGTGGGACTGCTGGGCTGGCCACGTCTGCCGTATGCCCAGTGAGCTGTGGGCCAAAATAACCACCACGTGGAGCCCTGACACAGCTAGAAGGCGTCGTGGCAAACCCCGTAGAAGATGGCGGTACGAGCTGGACAAAACAAACGACCAGTGGTCCATTTTAGCCCTGGATCGAAAGAGCTTAAAGTCATGGTCATGCCTTTGTCCAGCTTTGGGATAATGCAGGCTAACAGTAACACTAGCTTCTGCCCGCGACTTCGGCCACATGTTTGTTCCCCCCCCCCCCCCGTCGCGTCGCCTCACCTGCCCGCGCTGTCTCTTCGTTTTCGCGGAGCATTCTTTCGGACTTGTTTTGTTTTTGCTCGGTTCCTAAGTGCCTCGGCGTGATGTTTAATAACCTATAGCCTTCCTCGAGAATTGGCCTACCAAATGCAAAAATAATTTTTCAAATCCGACTGGTAGTTTCAGAGATCAGCGCGTTCAAACTCTTCAGCTTTATTATTACTAGTTTCTTCCCGCGACTTCGTCCGCTTGAAATTTGTTGTTCCCCCAACCTATCCCGTCGCATAGCATCGCCTCGGCTCGTTAAAGGCTCCTACACACAGGCGCGACACGCGATATAATCGCGCGCGACACAAAGGCACCGCTCGTTGCGCGGTGCCTTTGTGTCGCGTGTCGTGTCGCGCCTGTTTGAAGGAGCCTTAAGGGTCCGTGCGTAATGTCACAGAATAAAGAAATACAGTATTGTTACTCGGCCGTAACCTTGATGTAAATGCCTACAGCCGCGCGGTACGTAAACATGCGATAGGGCTGCCCGCCTCCAGTATTTTAATTACATTTGCCTACTTTGTGTTTCCATTTAGTTTTGTTATTGTATTTTACTGTGTGTACATAAATAATTTTATATAAACAAATAAAATACTTTGTGAATTGAATAGGAAGTGTTTAATAAAAATGCGTGTTGTTTTGATCGCCGCCGCACGACTCCAGCTAGTGAGCAGCAGTGCGCTGTTGCTATTCAAATTTCGAACTAATCGCCGCGCGGCGCCAGTCAGTAGGCAGCGCTAGCGCGCTGTTAAAATGGCGGGAAAGCAAGTGTGCATTCACAGATTGATTTTATTTAAAATTAAAAAAACAGTTTATTCGGTAATTTAAAAACTTGGCTGCATGCTCTAGTGTCTTTGCCAACATTTTCACGCAGCCACGGCAGAAAATAATCCTCGCGCCATTTTTCTCAAATTTTCTTTTCTTTGTACTTGTATTGTGAAATGTTTTTTTTTTTCTGTTTGCTCGCAAATGTGTTAAAAAACGTCGTACGATATACGTGCGTATTGGTTATAACATCTTAACGCACTAATATCGTAATGTACTATTACAGAATTATAATCATTAAAGTCATCAACACAACTCTCTAAGACCATGTAAGTCCAAAGAATGATGATTTCATGAAACAGTTATTCTTATTACAGTAACAGTTATTCAATAAAAATAATTAATTTTATTCATAAAAGTATGCAATCATTTCATTAATGTTTTGTTATGATGTTGTCACGTTAAACTATCGTCCGTAAATCGACTTTACAGACAACCAATTTTTTTGTAGTATTATTCATACACACAGTACAATAAACAACTATTATTAATAATAAAAACCACGTCTTTACTTTGAATTATACAAACTAACAAAACACACATGCGCCGAGGTTTTAACACAAGCGTACCTACCGTTTAATGATTCATGAACCGCCTATAACTACCTACCTCACTCGTGTTTATCACTTTCCTTTACTCTATTCACTTCATTTATTAATCCAGACATCTTTTTTTCGGGAGATAAAATGAAATACTTATCCATTAAAAATACACACATTATGTACCTACCTACAAGTAAGTAATAGTACATTACTTCAGAGGGAAGAAAGTGACAGTTCCATACCGAGATTATGGCATTTGCGCCACGAGCTTGCGAGGGGCGCAAACCATTTGAGGTATGGAACTGTACTTTATCCTGAGGGATGTATAGTGCTTTTTATTACACCTACGAGGAAAATTATGGACATATAAGTATTGTTGTACATCTGCATTTAGATTTTTCCGGCAACAGATTATCAACAACTTCTTGGGCCGTCTCTAATAGTTCTGGCGGTGTGTTAGGGATAACATCATCACTGTCGCTCGAAGTATCCATATTTTACAAAAAACACAAAGATAAATGTGTTTTTGCGAAAATGCGCGGACTTTTCCATTTTTTATTCGCCCGTTTCTGGAGTAGGCTAAGATCATAAGGTCATGCAGCCACTTCTTCCGTGATTCCACGCGTTTTATATACAAAAATAATTTCGTTTTTAATTTTCTGTATGCACCAAGGAGGTTGGTAACTGGTAAAAAAAAAACTGTATGTGGCCAGTAACAATTTACTTGAAATTTAATTAGTAGACAGTTAAAATCTCTTGGCAGTATGACTGCTGACAAATTAAAAAAAAAGAAAAACCGGGTATGTAATGGAATTTCATACATTTTTCCCACCCTTGGGTCGAAAGGATTTTCATACAAACTTCCATACCTTGGGATGAAAGGATTTGAAGGGCGGGATAAAGGCGTTTCTTCCCTCTAATTGGTATAATTAGTATGTATTTTCAGAGCAGGTGTGATAAAAAATTATTTTATAGTCTTACCTTTCAGAGTTTCCAGGTAATCTAAAAAAAGTTATCTCTGGATGCGTTATTGACGAATTCATGCAACCAAAAACAGCACAATATAGCCTACTCGTCATATTAAATATGTACTTGAACTTATTTTTAGTGCAAAAATCGCGCGGTTATTGTTAAAAAAAACAACACACCGTCCGTTCGTCACTGCAGCACAGTCGCGACTGTCTGCATGCTGAGCTCATGCCGTGGTCGAGGCGCGTAGGTATAGCTCGCGTTTCGTCCGTTTGTATGAAGACCTCGTACTGTATGTCTTTATACTGTGGTAATGTTTAATAACCTATGTATAGCCTTCCTGGAGAATTGGGCTATCAATTGCAAAAATAATTTTTCAAATGATTGGTAGTTTCAGAGATCAGCGCGTTCAAACCTCTTTAGCTTTATTACAAGTACAGCCGGTAGATTCTGTAAAAATCTCAGCGTGAAAAATTAGGTGAAGTGAATTTGTTTTTGCTAGGAATTGACACTATTGACAGCTCACTCCACGCTCACTTCACCTAAGTTTTCACGGTGAGATGGTTACAGAATCGCACTGCAGTACCGGCGATAAATATTGCACATCGACCTTTGGAAAGAAGACCCCTCCATGCCTGGGAAGAAGCTTTTCCTTTTATACCTAGTAGGGGAAGTACGTCCAAAATGACATATACGGACAAAATGACACACCGGGCTTTTTTCTAATTTGGTGGGTTACAATGCTGCAGTTTTCATAACATCACGTGAAGAAAGCCATGTTGGCATACCTGTCAAGTTTTTAGCGCCATTGACTCAGTCTCGCAGGTGTAACTGGTACGAATGCGTTTTGTGCGCGTAAAAGCTTTTTGTTTTGATGGAGTTCGTCTCGTTTTTGGCGAGTATTACGTGGTTTTTATTACATATTTTGATGTAAATTGTAGTAGTGTAACATTACACTGAATTATTTATAAGAATGAATATAAATATCTTGTGTATAAAGAAATTATGACTTAGTTATTGTATTGATAACATGTGGGGCAAAATGACATACTTAAATTCGGGGTAAAACGACATATCAATAATGGCTCAGACTACGATAATGATCCCAAAAAGCAGTCAGGAAAACGAAGAAGACAGGTACCTACTCATTACGATGAGGCCTCAGATGTAGAAGACTTTCCAGCTGCGTCGAACGGTCCACGATGATGATTGCGCATGCATTTACTGTAACGACCTCTTTTCCCGTTTCGAGCTTGGCTACGGTGCGACTTTGT
Organism: Luperina testacea; assembly: GCA_927399505.1. Classification (NCBI taxonomy): domain Eukaryota; kingdom Metazoa; phylum Arthropoda; class Insecta; order Lepidoptera; family Noctuidae; genus Luperina; species Luperina testacea. The sequence continues at coordinate 6,646,395 of OV656785.1, read as the reverse complement.
TCTCTTTGGGCTCATACAAATCATACATCATGTGCTGATGTACCCAAGAAGATTAAAAACTTCGTCCATGAAATATGCTCTTCATTATTTTCATATTTAATATGTAAGTATGTCATTTTGTACGTTCTACACGGACAAAATGAATTTCCTTAGAGGTTGTGATTAATTTAAATTATATTTTTTATATAGTTCATATTCAGTTTCAAGTTTACGTTATTTAAAACTAATTACCCGAATATGAATACTAAGACTAAAAACTGATTGTAACTATGTTAATTAAAAATATATGACTAAAAAACAAAACCGTATGTCATTTTGGACGTACTTCCCCTACTAGCTTCTGCACGCAACTTCATCTACGTGAAATTTATGGTCCCCCGACCCACCCCATCGCATTGGCAGCCCACAAGCCGAAATTAGCCGATTGTCTCTTTCCAAAGGTCGATGTGCAATATTTATCACCGGGTGGGTACTGTAAAGATAAGTCAAGGTTTTCTCACGATATTTCGCACCTCAGCATGCTTATCCTGTATCCTGTTACATTTGGAAGCACTTCACAATCTGTCACAATCTTCCACATCCACACCCTTTGTTTTCGTTAATCTTTATTTGCTTTAAGATAAGCCGGTCTGAATACCGACATACTCCAAATTATTCTTACGTTATCTTGTAACACTTGTATATTTTAAAGATAACAGAGCTGTGTGGTCCTAGGCTCCAATTCACTATGACCGCTTAAAGGCTCGTACATACAGGCGCGACGCGACACAAAGGCACCGCTCGTTGCTCGACTTGCGGTGCCTTTGTGTCGCGTGTTGCGTCGCGTCTGTGTGTACGAGCCTTAAAGGCTCCTACAAACAGGCGCGACACGCGATATAATCGCGCGCGACACAAAGGCACCGCTCGTTGCGCGACTTGCGGTGCCTTTGTGTCTCGTGTGGTGTCGCGCCTGTTTGAAGGAGCCCTAAAGATTCCTTACTTCGAAACTACGTCAATTCCTTGGTTAATCACGACATTTGCTAATAACGTATTCTCTATGACACAATGAACGAAACACGAGGGGCCAGTGGCTAAATAATAACAGCCGCACAGGTCGATCGATCAGGTTAAGCTACGCTTGCCGCGGTTGGTCTGTGGATGGGTGACCATCTTTACATACCGAGACCCCTCCGTGGCTCGGAAAGCATGTTAAGCCGTTAGTCTCGGCTGTCATTCGTGGATCTTTGACAGTCGTTACGGGTCGTCAGAAGCCCGAAAGTCTGACAATTCAGTAGACAGTTGGTATTTGTAAATCCAACTCTGGCTTGCGTTCGCCTGTTCGCAGAATGGTCGATTCCTACAACAGCACTTTTGAACACATCGATATTTTTACATGTACTCCCCATAAGTTTAAAAGTCTAATACTAAACGAACTTTCGTGAACATTACATTTATACACTATTTGTACTAAGTTGTTGTTACCGTAGCGATGATTATTATTTTCACTTTATGTATTTTTTTAATTAATCTGTGAACAGCGTTGTGAGCTGCAATATTGTCAATAAGTCTTGTATATTTATATGATGTTTATGTTTTATATTGTAGCTGTTTGCTGTTCCATTTGAATAAAAATAAAATAAAATAAAAAAATTCAATCTGTCTTACCAAGAGGTATCGTATTACCCAGTAACTGCCTATCTGACCACAACACAGTTAGGACATTCCGGACGGTCTAGGACATGCCGGTTTCCTCACGAAATTTTCCTTCACCGTTTTGAGAGCAGTGGTGATGAAATAATTTACACAAAATAAAGCGCCTGTCAGGGTTCGAACCTGCGACCTACAAATCGTAAGTACAGTACCCGGCGATAAATATTGCACCTCGACTTTTGGAAAGAGACAATCGGCTAATTTCGGCTTCGTAGAGCGTTATCTCTGTCGCACGAAATACAAACAGTCCGGTATCTATTAGGAGCTGTTAAAACAATAATTATGAATTGCTTACTTTTGATAATTATTTTTATTCTTTGTATAAAATGGTTTTGTGTAAAAAGGTCGATGTGCAATATTTATCGCCGGGTACTGTAGCAGCATTTAGCACTGGCCCACCACTGCTCTATCTCTATCTGCTCTGTTACTGAGTAATTCCCAATATCACTACCCAACCTGCCAATGGAACCCAGGACCTCATACGCAACAGTAGCGCTCGTGACCGCTAGACCAACGAGTCAGTGAAAAAAAGTACAGTGCGTGCCACGTAAGAAGAGACTTGACACACGACATGCGCAGTACACGATTTTAGGTATCTTTAGCGGTATGAGGTCTGAGTGCGGGACGGGACCGGACGTCATAGGGGCGGCGGAAAGAGGCGAGGGAGGCGGGGTCAAGTCTCTTCTTACGTGGCACGCATTGTAGTTGAGACGAAAATAACTCGGAAGTTATTTTAATACTTGCAACGCCCCGCGATTTCACGCATAAGTGTCGATCCCATGGCAATATCGGGATAAAAACTATCCTATGTCCTTTCCCGGGACAAAAACTATCTCTATACCAAATTTCATCTAAATCGGTTCAGCGGTTTAAGCGCGAAGTGTTAACAGACAAAGACTCGCATTTATAAAAAAATATATTAGTATAGATTTCATAATTATTTCTACTATAACTACGATACAGTGTAAGAAACAAGTTTTCCCACCAAATTGTGACGACACTGCATCGTTTAGTTGCAAACAGATTTATCACCCGCTATCAGACGACCTCAGATCGCGGAACCACTTGCCTACCGCCAAAACCAGCCAGCCATTGTAAATTTGTAACCAGTTGTAGTGATTGACCTAGGTATAACCGGTTTATATTAATCATTTTGACATAATCTAATCGTGTATCCGAACTCGCCGCCTGCCGACGCTACCCGACCGCGCCGCCGAGAGCTCACGGAAACGCCCGAGCGTTGACAGTCCGTCACCCGTCAGAGCGGCACACTTCTGCTATGTACTTTACATAGGTGCAGTACGCCGTCGCGCCGGTAACTAGCTAGTGTGCATTCAAATTTGGAATCGCTTTGTCTTACGTTTTTTTTTTCCATCGATTCGTTTGATAATGTTTACGTGTAATTATTAGTGTTGTAGCCGCTGGGTGCAACGCACGCGTGTCGCGATGTTCGATCGGGCTCGATTTCCACCCCGATTTTCTTTCCGCACGTGTATAACTTTACGTGTTACTCTGTACTAGAGTGAAGTCAATGACTCGTCATGACACACATTCTATCCGACAAAACTGCACGTCGCCGACTCCTCGCGGACGTTTTTTTTTGTCTAATTTTATTGTTTTATTAACGTTATAGTTTCTTGTGTACTGCGCCGCGTTGTTTGGTGTTGTTATCAGTGTATCTAGATAACGCTTCAAGGCAACATCCTTGGGTTCGCGATTCGACAATTGTGTGAATTGTTTTTTTATGCTCGCGCTTACAATGAGGTTTTTTTGTAGTACCTACTTAATTGTTGAGACGTCCTTGCTAGTTTTGGACGATGTTTTAGCATTTTTTTCTCAATGTAAATAAATAATATAAATTGTTGTTGTCTTCGTAGAATTTAAAGTAAATTTCCTATCAATTCAAATAAGTAACCTAGTAACGCGAACATTAAATAGTAGAATATCGGAAAAAATGCCACTTTCATCGACCTAATTAAACGCATTTAGATTTTCAAATTCCAAAACTTTCCCATGCGCTCACTCGACTAAACAGCGTCTGTTTGCGAAAAAAAACTCCCCACGTCACTATGACGTTCCACCCGCCATTTTCGAATAAATTCGAATTTCATCATTTTCCTAAAACAATCGAAGATGCGCGCGTTTCATGGACACGTCTGCATTTTATTTATAGACGCGAATGTTTGATTTGTACAGCGGCGTAGTTTACCTACATATCTACCGTCGCGGAATGTACATTATATACCATCTTGCACTATGTACTGCGGATACAACAATATAAACGTTGCCTGTCTGTGTGCGTGCCAGCGTAATGAGCGTTTCTATGTGCTAAGAAACAGTAAAAAGTATGGCGCGAACGGTAAGAGCGGCAACGTCGCGTGCGTTCCGAGGCCGCGGTGAAAACAATAGTCTTTTATTATTACATTTTTCTTGAATAAATTATTTTATATGATAATTTTTACACTGATGAATATATTTTGATGATTAGCCTTATTTTGCATTTGGGAACCGGTTTTTTGGCGATACAAACAACGCTACGGAAAAGACGCCATATGCAGTTTATTATGAAATTCAATACAGACATTCTTGTATGAAAATCGATACCTAAATACGTCAACAGAAACTCTTTAACCATGTTTTTACTCGATGATTTCCAATCCACATTCCAACTCAAAAAAATCAATATATCAATGATAAAAAAACAAACAAAGCCAACGAAAATAGCCGGTGGGATGAAAAAAAAATAGTAACCGATGTTGACCTTTTCGAACGCGTCTCGCTAGTAGCACGGCCAGCTGACGCGACGTTGCCGCACTTCCTGCCGTGCCCTGAACCGTTCACGCTTATCGCCTCTACTGCCACGCGATTAGGCCCAAATTCGCGTAGCAACATTAAGTATATAAAGGATTTAGGACGTTTCACGGTACTGTGAGACTTCCCGCGCGAAAAATTTGAAAAGCTTTATCAGTCGAACTTCGTGATGCGCGGCGCGTAGTAAATTCTTGGAACGTTTTATTTACCTAATAATAAACAGTTTTTTCTTTCTTTTAGTCGCTTCTAGACGTGAAGAAGTGCTTTAGTAATAAATATATGTGTTACAAAAACCAAAGTGCCCAAAGTTAGTGTGTTTAAACAAATTACCTATTTAATAGATAAGAAATAAAATCTATATTTATTCAAAGAATACTTTTATGTATTAATAAAATAAGAGAATAACTGTGACTAAAAAAAAGTGTGCAATATTAATAAAAACCAAGTGAAAAATCTGAAGAAAATAATCTGTGAGCTACCAGGAGCGCATATCGTCTAAAAAGTTTTCAACGCCCAAAAAGGGACACGAAGATGGCTCGGTGACCACGGTGGCCTACATGCCGGTGGCGGTGGGCTCGCTCGGCGGCGAGGGCGAGTACCGCGAGTACGGCCACCATGTCTCGCCGCACCACCCGGCGCACATACAGTACCACGAGTACGCGCCGCCGCCGCCGCCGCCGTTATACCATCCCATACCGGACCCCTATTTTAGGTAAACTGTTATGAAACTGCTTCGGAGTATGTGCGCCTAGTACTTTGTTAGATGTGCAGCTGATGCGTTTCAGCTTCGTACATTTGTTTTATGACCTCACTCACTAGCTTTCTGTGTGCGACTTCGTCTGCGTGGGTGGACTTCAGAAGATGAGAAATGCAGAAGCTGGTTTTTTTTAGTTTTTTTTTTATTATTGTGTCACAAATCGGGCATTTTTATAATTTTAACCTATTTTGTCCCAATGCTGGGCAAAGCTCTCCCTCAAACTTCTCCAATTTTCCTTATTCGTGCCTCTTTAAGGCTCCTACAAACAGGCGCGACACGCGATATAATCGCGCGCGACATAAAGGCACCGCTTGTTGCGCGACTTGCGGTGCCTTTATGTCGCGCGCGATTTTATCGCGTGTCGCGCCTGTTTGAAGGAGCCTTTAGGTCAATCAAATAGGAACGAGAGCAACTCGTCACGCCAGCGTTTCTCTGTTTTGATACATTTTATGTGGGCATTACAATAACTTAATATTAATTAGGTAAACTTTTTTACAAAATAAAAAAAAACAAGACTTAAAAAAAAATACTACAAAGTAAAAAATAACTTTAATTTCGGAACTCGGGGTCAAAAAACGAAAATGCGGAACCAACGACACCTTTCGAGGATTTTTATTTTTTCGAAAATATGTTTTTATTTTTCACTCAAGTTCAAGATCTAAGCCTTAATAAATTTAAATCGTTCATTAAACGTAAGTTGTGCCAGAAAGCCTTTTATACCGTTAAAGATTATATTGAGCATACAAAGGCTTGGGATTGAGTTGCTTCCAATTTCTGCATTTTGAGTGTTTTTGATGGTTTTTTTTTTATATACACATTGACATTAATGATTATTATTTATTAACTGACATTTGCTTACTTTTTAAAGTATTATATTATTTTAATTATTGTGAATTTGAAGACGATGTGGGTCATTTAATTTAGGCATTTTATATTTATTATTATTCTCTCTATGGTCTGGCAGTTTGAGTAATTTATGTGGCCTACCCAAATGTCCTTTCTTTGGTATTGTTCGTCGAATCGTTGAGCTCCTTAAGTCTTGAGTTGAGCTGCATGATTTCTGACAAATGCGTGCACTGACTGGACAGGTCCTCTCAATCTGTGTGGTTCTTTCCTCAAAAGACCATCTCAGACATCGACCTACATGGTCTTCATATAACTTGACCAAGATTATGTCTGGACTTTAAAAGAGACTATGACCTCTGAGTTTGTTTCGGCCTTTCTTCTCAGAGTAGTCAGATAGGAAACGCCGACCTCATCTAGTTTAAAAAAATTATGATTGACGTGTAAAAGTGTTTGTGCAAACCTACTTACAGAAATAAAATCATTTATCATTTATCACTTTTTAGATGTGCCTAGGCCCCTACCCCTCATAAATTCATATAACACTATGCTATATCTATTGCTATGTAAATATCAGTGACAGGTAGTTATTAAAACATCATCAATATATAACCCAAGTGGAAAAAATGCGTAGTATTAAAGCTAACTCAAAAACTACCCTAGCAAAGTTAATACATTTTTATGGGACCACCCCTGAGGCATACCTCATCCATTAAAAAAATAATTATGCAAATCGGGTTATAAATAACGGAGTTCTGAGATAAAAAACATAAAAAAATCAACCGAATTGAGAACCTCGTCCTTTTTTTGAAGTCGGTTAAAAATTGTTTTAGCATAAAGGCTCGTACAAACAGGCGCGACACGCGATATAATCGCGCGCGACACAAAGGCACCGCAAGTCGCGCAACGAGCGGTGCCTTTGTGTCGCGCGCGATTCCAGTTAGACTGGAAGCCGACCCCAACATAGCTGGGAAAAGGCAGATGATGCAGATCGTCAGATCATTGTAGCACTCTGTAGGTGGACGGTCGACTTGTACTAACCAATTAGCAAACTTATAGGTTTTACTCTCATAATTACACAAACTCGTACAAATGGTATTGTTTTTCTCAATTGGGGACGGGCGTAAGGCTTCGACAGGGTGACGTCATTGTGTGATGACGTAATAGACGCGTTGAACTGTGTGGATGGAATAATTGTGTATTTCTGGAACGTTTTATTCAGCTTATGTAAAGAGGAAAAAAGATGGTGTGATATATTTTTATAGAAGTGATTCCTTAGGTCAGGGGTAAGGATGTTCAAAGAAAAAATGAGGGTCTGTGCTTATGACAACACGATAGAAGTGTAAACTTACGACTGGAGCCGAGTATACACGATTCAGCGCCGAGTATATACGAGGCTGCGCCGAGTATACGCGATTCAACGCAGAGTATACGCGATTCAGCGCTGAGTAAGTATACGCGATTCAACGCCGAGTATACGCGATTCAGCGCTGAGTATACGCGATTCAGCACTGAGTATACGCAAAACTGATGACTGGAGCCGAGTATACGCGATTCTGTGCCGAGTATACATGATTTTGCGCCGAGTATACACGATTCTGCGCCGAGTCTACGCGATTCAGCGCCGAGTATACGCGATTCAGCGCCGAGTATACGCGATTCAGCGCTGAGTATACGCAAAACTCATGACTAGAGCCGAGTATACGCGATTCAGCGCCGAGTATACACGATTTTGCGCCGAGTATACGCGATTCAACGCCAAGTATACGCGATCCAAAACCGAGTCTACGCGATTTAGCGCCGAGTATACGCGATTCAGCGCTGAGTATACGCAAATCTCATGACTAGAGCCGAGTATACGCGATTCAGCGCCGAGTATACAAGATTTTGCGCCGAGTATACGTGATTCAGCGTCACCGACCGACTGGGGCCGAATATATCCGATTCCGCGTAAAGATACATCATAGAAGAACGTTATCGTCATATTTAGAACGGACGTCATTAAAAACTGTAATTTCCATCAGTATTTAACATTCAGGTGTCAAAGAAAGCTCTGTATTTGGACATTACGGCCGCATGTGGAAGTCACCGCTCTTTTAGGACACCGCAGCTTAAGGAGTTTACATGACCTTAAGCGCGGTCACTGTTTGACTGCATAGAAAAGAAAGAGAAGCGCGATGACACAACGCTGTTAGTTTATTGCAAAATATGAAGCAATTATTTAATTACAAAAAATCTATTGTTTGGACTTAAAAATTAGAACACTAGTGTTTTAGTATGTTGCTTGTAGAATAATCTGACAAAAAATCAGAATGATTGTAGGTATATTAGTATGGTTTTTATTGTAAAAAGAAATTTCTTAGAGGTATTTTCATGTTTTTAGGGTTCCGTAGTCAACTAGGAACCCTTATAGTTTCGCCATGTCTGTCTGTCCGTCTGTCCGTCCTCGCTTAATCTCTGTGACCTTTAGCACTAGAAAGCTGAAATTTGGTACCAATATGTATATCAATCACGCCGACAAAGTGCTAAAATAAAACTTGGAAAAAAATGTTTTATTAGGGTGGCCCCCCTATATGTAAAGTGGGAAGTGATTTTTTTTTTTATTTCAAGCCTAACGTGTGATATATTATTGGAAAGGTATTTAAAAATGAATAGGGGTTTACTAAAATCATTTTTTGATAATGTCAATAATTTCGGAAATAATCGCTCCAAAAGTAAAAAACAATGTGTCCCCCCCCCTCTAACTTTTGAACCATAAGTTTAGAAAATATGAAAAAAATCTGAAAAGTAGAACTTTATAAGGACTTTCTAGGAAAATTATTTTGAACTTGATAGAAACAACAGTTTTTGTACAAAAAAGACAAAAAGTTGGACAAATTAATTTCTGGACTAAGTTTGTAGTATAATCGTATATGCAAGCATTTTTTTAACTTCGTTTACATATCTTATTGTGACGGACGGGGAACTACGGAACCCTACACTGAGCGTGGCCCGACACGCTCTTGGCCGGTTTTTTTTTTTTTTCTATCGTATCAAATTAGTTGTATTATGTTTTCAACACACTATCTACCTAGCATATATCCTGAAGAATATCATATATTTTTTTCTGATTTTGTTTACTGTAGTCGGTCATATACTTTTATTGTACAGACGCCAGCACATAAAGTTACTACAATCTGTCAAATTTCTTTAATAGATTTTCATCTTTATCGCTAAAGTATAAGGTTCAAAGTTGATTGAGAATCCTGTAAGCCCCTTAACTGACCTGAGGGGCAAGTCCCGTAATTTTAAGAACGTTCACAGTCTGATCTCGAGTCTCTAATCTGTCAAAAATACCTCTCTACATTTTTGACATAGATTGTCGCCGAGATGAGATTACGACTAGATTTTGAACGTTTCTAACATTATTTTTAATTACTGTTGTAGCGGTATCTACAACGCCACAAGCAAACATCGCGTCATACTGACGTCACGCAAAATCCTGCATCGCGCAAGCAGAGTTTACCGCGTAACTAGCATAGATACAACGGCCCGACATGAATCATCGGGCAGTTGCCCGCCAGACATAACAACCGTGTGGTCGGAGGATCCTCTCTTTTCTATAGAGTATGAGTGAACTCTACACCTTGTTTCTCATACCTCTATATTGTATTTGGCCTTCTAAGCGTGACGTTTCAGTTTTGTTCACTGTTCACTAAGGGTAAAGAAGTATTCATTTCAAAACAAACATGGAGACTGCCGACAGATGTGACAATTTAACACAATGCAATAGTAGACTCGCCGCTGGCCAAGCGCAACACTTCATGCTCAAACTTACATGTATACATGTAAAGTGTTACATTTACTGCTGTGTATACCTATGCGTTGCATGTCGGTGACGCGAACCCATAAGATTTTCCCCTGCCAAAAATCGCTCAATGCGAGATGTTTTCACTTCAAAAAATGTTACGTCAACTAAAAATCTGTGTAGGTACATCTAATAGAACATACTACAAAGAAATAAAATTTTAGATTTGATTTTAGACTGATTTTTTTTCTTATATTATTTTAACAGTTTCTTTTTTCTATTATTTCAGGCGGCATGCCCCCTACTTCGGTCAGCCAGACTACAGAGTTTACGAGCTCAACAAACGGTTACAACAGAGGACAGAGGTTGGTACCATTTCAGTTTATTTTTAACTATTACTGTTGCCCGCGACTTCGTTCACGATCCAGGTTAAAAAGTGCACCATGTCCTTATCCAGGTAATGGTCTACCAATGTGCCAAATTTCATCTAAATCCGTTTAGCCGTTTTAGGGTGGAAACAAACAAACTCACTTTGGCATCCATACTAATATTATAAATGCGAAAATGTGTTTGTCTGTCTGTTGCCTCTTCATGCTTAAACCGCTGAACCGATTTAGATAAAATTTGGTGCATTTTTGTAACTTACAGTTTGTATGTTGATTAAAATATGATTCGCGGCCGTAACAAATATGACTTCACAGAATTGTAAACATTAAAAATTTAAAATCATCAATACAACCCGCTACGTTCATATATTCCTATTGAATGACTATTTCGTGAGATATCAATCAACATACAACCTGACACGGATCTGCAAATTGCAAAGACATAAGAGAATTTCGCGGGCTACCCTGTGTTTTTGTATGTTACTTTTCGCTCATCAGTGTGTAATGTTTTGAGGTAACCAGGATACCATGAACTCAAAGTGTAACTTATACATTCCAGGACTCAGATAACCTGTGGTGGGACGCGTTCGCAACAGAATTCTTTGAAGACGATGCGACGCTGACCCTCACATTCTGTTTAGAAGATGGACCTAAGAGATACAGTGAGTACGCTTCAAACTTATGCTTATTAGTATAACGATTTAATAACGTTACTCATTTCGATACTCAAACTTTCATGACTTAAAAGATGACTAAAATCGGTTGTCTGTAAAGTCGGTTTACTGACGATAGTTGAACGTGACAACGTCATAAGAAAATACTGATGGAATAGTTGCATTGCATTTGTTAATATTCGCTTGCACTTCGAGCCGCCATGGAACGCTACAGAGCGAGTCCGCGAGGTAACGCTACATGAGTCATGTTTTTTCGTGAGTGCAGCCAGCTTCATCGATTTATTAGACGTTGTCACGTCAAAAAGTATGAAAAATGTAATAACGTTACAAATGAATCTGTAACGTTATTACAAGCGGATTAGCTTAATGTTACTGACACCTATAACGTTACTTATAATATTGTTCTACGCAAATGATATTCTATAACGTTTTTTGTTTTTGTTACGTTATTTATATTTTTAGGTTTTAGTTATCGTTACAAATTTTGTAACGTTACACGGTAACATTAGTGGTAACGGAACGTAATTAATTTCGTTATCAAGTCCCTGTTTTCTTTCCTTTTGTTATAATCAGGTACGTTATTTCGATTTCTTTGTTAACGTTACCCACTTTTACACACACAAGCGCGCTTGTCGGGATACGTCACTGCTACAATCAAAGCCGAACGGACTTCGTGAAATAGAATATCTGTACCTGTTTTCTTTGCGTTTATCAAAACATGCGCATGTCCTGTTTCCAGCGATAGGCAGGACGCTGATACCGCGGTACTTCCGCAGCATCTACGAGGGCGGCGTCTCCGAACTGTACTATACGATGCGGCAGCCGAAGGAGTCCTTCCACAATACAAGCATTACGCTGGACTGCGACCACTGTACCATGGTCACGCACCATGGGAAACCAATGTTCACTAAAGTAAGTGCTCATTTATATTAGCAAAGGGCTTTGAGGTGAGCGGCAGTCCCATTTCAAAACCTTGTAAGGGACGCTTTCTACAAAAATCGTTTTATTGCATAATCTTGCTAACCTAGAAGGTCTCTACCAAATACAAAAACACCAGCGTTTTAAACTTACATAAAAGGAGATATATTTAAGCATCGATACCTAGTAAGTGCACCTTTCACTCCCTAGTGACCATTTCAAAACCTAGTAAGTCACTTTAACCAATTCAAAACCTCTTTTACAACAAAAATGGCCAACAAAAAAACAAAAATGATTAATTTTAAGTCCTTACTAGGTTTTGAAATGGGGCAGCCGTGAGGATCCGTGGCATACCTACCCTGTCCGACATTTTTGGGTTCCGTATCCAAAGGGTAAAAAAACGGGACTCTATTACTAAGACTCCACTGTCCGTCTGTCTGTCGCCAGACACCTCATGAACCGTGATAGCTACAGTTGAAATTTTCACAGATGATGTATTATAGTTGCCGCTATAACAACAAATAATAAAAATAATATAAAGTTAAAATTTAAAGGGGTAAGTATAAAAGAAACGTTTATTTTCGGCGTTTTATGCCTTGTGGTACGGAACCCTTCGTGTGCGAGTCCCACACACACTTGGCCGGTTTTTCAAAATGGCGACCACCTGCCCGCGCTATTACTAAAGATCGTTTCACGAAAGAATTCCCTTCGTCGTAATGTTGGCACCATTGCTTTTCATTGAAGAATTGTTTTACCTACAATGAAAAGCAATGGTGCCAACATTACGGCGTAGGGAATTCTTTCGTGATACGCACTTTACTACGTTTTCGCCCAGGGATCTTTCTGACTTGTTGTCCTTTTTGCTTGGTATTTTATCAAGTACCGGGTACTTGTTGACAGGTCTACGCTGTCCTCCCATACCTACTGTAATTTGAAAACCTTGTAAAAGCCAAATGTTTTTAGAAAGAGTAACCGTGTACAGTACCCGGCGATAAATATTGCACATCGACCTTTTTACACAAAACCAAAGAATAAAAATAATTATCAAAAGAAGCAAATCGTAATTGTTTTAACAGCTCCTAATAGATACCGGACTGTTTGTATTTCGTGCGACAGAGATAACGCTCTACGAAGCCGAAATTAGCCGATTGTCTCTTTCCAAAGGTCGATGTGCAATATTTATCGCCGGGTACTGTAGTTTATTGCGGGTTCTTCTCCATAGGAAACGACCAATTGGAACCGTGCACCTAGCTTCTGACGTTTCATAAGTGCCCGTGTAGGTGTATGTGAAATAAAATATTTTGATTTTGATGTTAAAAAGCCTTCCTCAAGAATTGGGATATCAGATCCAAAAATAATTTTTCAAATCCGACCAATAGTTCCAGAGATTAGCGCGTTTAAACAAACAGACACTAGCTTTAAGGCTCCTTCAAACAGGCGTGATACGCGACAAAATCGCGCGCGACACAAAGGCACCGCAAGTCGCGCAACGAGCGGTGCCTTTGTGTCGCGCGTCGCGCCTGTTTGCAGGAGCCTTTATTGTTAGTATTAGTATAGATTTCTCAAGGATAAGTGGGATAGGAAATGTCAACTCAATCTAGCGCCATATGGCGTGTAAAAGTGATTCCGATTTCCTATTTCGTCGTTGCGCGTGCAAAAGTGGTTATGTGTTTTTAGTGAACTTATTTGAAGTATATGAATTAGCGTGTTTATACGGAACTTTCGATGTATGAATATCACATAGCTACATTTCTTAACTCTTTAAATGTTGCACTTATCACATAGCTGTTTATACAGTATGTGTGTATTGAAATAACGATTAAAACTGCATAAAGAACCGAAAATAACTACATAACACATAGCGGCTTTTGCACGCGCAACGACGATTTACAGAAAAAAAGTGAGCCGTCACGGGACGCCTGGCAGATGTGAAACATCGACATCGCAGTCGATTGCGCATGGCGACGCGTCGCCACACAGTACACAAGACTGTGATTGTATATATACACCATCATATAGCGTGGCGACGCGTCGCCACGGCATGCGTCGCCACGCCAGAAATTTGTTTTACGTGCGGCTATAGATGTTTCACATCAATAACCAATTTCCTACATAACAATGATCACCCCACAGGTATGCACAGAAGGCCGTCTGATCCTGGAGTTCACGTTCGACGACCTCATGCGCATCAAGACGTGGCACCTCGCCGTGCGCGCGCACCGCGAGCTCATCCCGCGCGCCGCCGTGCACCCGCCCGACCACGCCGCGCTCGACGCGCTCGCCAAGAACATCACGCGCCAGGGCATCACCAACTCCACGCTCAACTATCTCAGGGTGAGTGCGAGCCAGCCCACTTTGCCAGAATCATAAAAGGATAACATTGCTGGCTGGTCTCTCCTCCTGGTTGAGATTGGTCGCGATAGCCGAAATTTGCTCTGGAAGAATTTTTTTATGTAAAGTGAGTAACGTTACTAAACTACCTTTTCCCCTATGTTCCAGTTATGCGTGATCCTGGAGCCGATGCAGGAGTTAATGTCTCGACACAAGGCGTACGCGCTGTCGCCGCGGGACTGCCTCAAGACCACGCTGTTCCAGAAGTGGCAGCGGATGGTGGCGCCTCCTGGTGAGTCAAACATAGAAATAAAGAAAGAAAGTAAGGATACACGTTTATTTGTGGTAAACATTACGCAGAAAAGAACACAAACATGGACGTAGCTAACGGAGGGCCCACTCTAGAATCTTCTTTGCCCATTCTAGAAAAATTAATGATGGTGCCCATTCCCTTGTTCACAAACGAAACTAAATTCAAGCTATTTTAAACAATGCAGTGCTATTCCTTATACAATTAAATACGTTGTACATTTCATGGAGATCAAAATTGCCCTTTACAGCATATCATTAAAATGAATATCTTACAAGATATCAGAGATTTAAAAATCGTGGTGCAGAGCGGCCGGCGGGGCGGTAGCTAGTGATATATAGTGTTATGTATGACCCGCCGCCAGCACATGAACTAAAATTATATTAATTTGTAAGCCTAGGTACATACACGTACAGATGATGATGATGATGATGATGGGACTCCCTTTTCCGCACTTAGACTCCCATTCGGTCCGTTGTGCGTGGGGATACTGGCTAACAGAGCCAGCCTAGCTCCGCCCAAAAGCACAGAAGCTTCCTGGGAGCTTCACAGGCTTCGCAGAGCGACCTCATTGTTCCGAGGATTTCTGCACGTTGAGAAGCCACGGCCTCGCAATCCAGGATGACGTGGGCGGCTGATTCCTCGGCATCAAGACAGCCCCTACAGAGGGGGCTGTCCGTGGCGCCTATGTTGAAAAGATGTTTGTTAAGAAGGTTGTGGCCCGTAATTGTGCCTATTATTATTCTAAGGTTATTTCTACTCAGGCTGAGAAGTTTTTTGGTTAATCGCGGGTTTATCATTGGTAAAGCCAATTTTGACTGTCTACAGTCTGTTGCCCGTGACCATCTGTTGTTATGGAGTTCGGTCGATCTTTGGCGAATCCACGCACGAAATTGTGAGAAAGGCAAAGGGAGAAGTGGGTACGGGCCTAGCACCCGCATATCAGAGCCTCTCTTCGCAAGTTCATCTGCAGCATCATTGCCCAAAGATTCACTGTGCCCTTTGATCCACTGGAGAGTAATACGATTGGACGTCGATAAACTCTCCAGAGCTAGATGGCACTCAAAAATTAGTTTGTTGTTAGTTTGTTTGCTACCTAAAGCTTTAAGCACAGATAGGCTGTCGGATAGGAATTTTATGCCGTAGTTCCGGATGCCTAAGCGCTTTACTGCTGTTGCAGCTTGTGTTAAGGCAACACATTCGCATTGGAAGATCGAACTATGTGTGCCTAGTGGTATGTGAAAGTTAATATTGAGGTCAAGGGAGTGTACGCCAGCACCTGAACCGTTTTGTGTTTTAGAGCCGTCTGTATAAATGCGTACTTCGTTAACTCCTGACTGATCCCTTTCTTCCTGAACTGTTTGTATAATGTAGTTCTTGTTGAACATCGGTTGGTTTGGTGTTCTATCACACGGGGCAGCGATGAGAGGCTGATACTCAATCGCCCGGTCCAGGATTTTAGCGTGTGGACTGGTAATGTTTTTGCCCCATATGCCCAGATGCATTAGCCTGATGGCAGCTAGCGCCGCTTCCTGCTGTATGTACAGGTCAAGGGGAGTTAATTGAAGGGCTATCTCCATGGCTGCTGTTGGGGTGGTTTTCATGCAGCCAGTGGTAGCTGAGCAGGCCAGTCGTTGGAAGCGTTGTAGTCTGGTAATGGTGGTCGAGAGTTCTGTCCTCGTCCACCAAACCAGAGCGCCATAAGCCAACATTGGCCTGATCAGCGCTTTGTAAATCCACAGAGTGATCTTCGGAGAGAGCCCCCATGATTTTCCTAACATTTTTTTGCATTGGTAGAGTGCAATTGTGCTTTTATTAAGTTTGTAGTCAAGATGCTTGTTCCAGAGCAGTTTGCTATCTAGAATCACCCCCAAGTACTTGACTTCGTCTTTCAATGTTAGTTCTGTGTTGAAAAGTTTTGGGAGCCTATGAGGTCCAAGAGTTCTCTTGTTGGTGAACATTATTAGTTCTGACTTCGAGGGGTTAACCGATAGTTCGTGCTTCGTGCACCAACTCTCGACTATTTTGAAGGCCTTTCTCATGAGATCACATAAGATGCCCTCAAATTTACCTGAAATCAGAATTGCTATGTCATCCGCGTATCCCACTGAGTACAGACTGCTGGCGTTGAGCTCTAAAATGAGTTCATTTACGACTAAATTCCACAGCAGTGGTGACAGCACCCCACCTTGTGGGCAGCCTCTACTCACGATACCTCGTGTGGTGGTGTTCACGGTAAATTGAATAGCTCGGTATTTTAACATGTTATTAATCCATTCTATGAGTGTTCGTGCAACACCGTGTGTGGCAAGTGCCTGTTCGATGCTGACGAAGTTAGTTTTGTCGAAAGCACCTTCTATATCAATGAAGGCGCCTAGGGTTGGGTTTTTGGCTTTAAGAGCATTACCTATGCGTGAGACTACGCTATGAAGTGCTGATTCAGTTGATTTGCCTGCACAGTAGGCGTGTTGATTAGGATGTAGAGGTCTTTGTATCAAAACCTGGGATCTAATCTTCCTATCCCCCAGCCTCTCCAGTGTCTTCAAGAAGAACGAGGAGAGGCTTACAGGTCTAAAAGATTTGGGCTGGGTGTAGTCGCCCCTACCAGGCTTCGGTATAAAGATTATTTTTACTTCCCGCCATTTCAAAGGAATGTAGCGGTGGGCCAGGCAGGATCGGAACACCTTAACGAGGTGATCGGCTAATATATCCTGACTCCACCTGAGCAGAGCCGGGAAAATACCGTCCAGTCCTGCTGCCTTGAAAGGTAGGAAGGTGTTGATTGCCCATGTTATTTTGTCTTTGTCAATTACTTCCAACGCCACTTCCCAATCTAGGCTGCACGTGGCCCTATCCCTTTGCAGTTCCCAGCTTTGCTGGGCGGCAATCTGGCATCCTGGGAAGTGGGTGGTTAGGAGTAATTCACTTGTCTCAGCGTCGTTTGTTGTGTATGTGTTATCTGGTTTTTTTAGGCATCCTATTGAATGGTTTGTCTCTTGGGCAAGACAGGTTTTGACCCTCATTGCCTGGTTGTTACTTTCAATGTTGGTACAGAAACGCCTCCAGCTATTTCTGCCTCTGAGGCGTATCAGTTTTTTATATATTTTACGGGCTGTTGTATATCGGTCCCAATCTACTGGTGCCCGTGTGTTCCTAGCTCTGTTGAACAGTCTTCTCAGCTTGTGTCGGTGTCTTTCCAGCTCAGGACTCCACCAGGAATGGCGAGCTCCCTGCCTAGGTATCGTGAGGGGACAAGACTGTTCATAGCTGGATATAAGTATGTGTGTGATGTTGTTTACATGTTCGTCTAAGTTGGTTACTGGTATTTCAGCCGGAAGGGCGGGAACTCTACTTAGTTCAGCCTCGACGAGTTTAGTGAACCTGACTTGGTCCGTATTGCGAGGAACCCTTCTTGGCTGTGGTTTGGTTAGGTTGAAGTTAATGGTATAGCGGATCCATCTGTGGTCTGAGCATGATATCTCGGTGGACACATGCCAGTCCTGTATGGAGTTAGATATGCCTATGGTTGCTACAGTTAAATCTATTACAGTTTGTGATCTCGCATTTATGAAGGTAGGTTCGGAGCCCTTGTTAAGTAAAACAAGGTTATTACTAAGAATAAAATCAAGCATTTCCTCACCTCGATTGTTGGTTTTAACATTACCCCAGAGCGTGTGATGCGCGTTGGAGTCTGTCGCGATGATTAGTTCTAGTTTCTCCTTTTCACAGTACTCAACCAGTGAGGCGAGCTCTGGCAGAGGCACGTCCTCATCGCCTGGCAGGTATGCCGAGGCTAGTACAATGTCCGGGAGTTCTTGTTCGGTTCTGAAAAGCCTGACTGCTGTCAGGTCCCTTGAACAGAATTCGTTAATTAAGAGGTTAGGTACATGTTTTGGAATAAAAATGCAGGTCCGCGGGTTACAAGCGGAGGTGTCTAGCAGCAACTTACCCCCGATATTGCTAAGACCACATATTCTGCCACCCCTGATCCACGGCTCTTGGATGAGGGCGATGGTCTTCCCTTGTTGATTTTCCAGCACTCTGCGCAAGGTGGCCGACGCAGATTGGCTGTGCTGGAGGTTGGTCTGCAGGATCCTAGTCCCGCAAAGGAGAGGAGCAGAGGCTGCTGTCCTCGCCCTCACTACTCTCCCCTGGCGGAAAGCAATCCTCGTCCGAAATCAGACCGGACGAGGGTGGATCCCTCGTTGAACCCGCTGTTGACAGAACCTCCAGCGCGGCCATGGAGGTCGCCAAATCCATCGCCCCCCCAGCAGTCTCCATCGCAGAAGGCGACGGGGAACGCCCAGGAGGCGGCGAATCAGGCACCCTCTCAGGCGCACCCGAGGTTGTTCCGGATGTTGTTGCGGCGGCATCCTCCCTGGCACCACCCTCCTCCAGGAAGCGGATGTAGATACAACCCATGAGGTAGTATACCCGCCGTTGCTGGTCTTTTATTGTTTTGACCATGGACTCCGGCACACGGAAGAAGAGACAGGTGCCCGGGGGCTCCTGCCTGGCCCTTTCGTGTGTCAGGGTCCAAGTGTTCATCTTGAGGTTTGGGTTCTGCCTCGCCAGCATCCTAAGAAGTTCCGCTGTGTCCTCGCTGTTCTCGGGGACAAACAGCATGCACACTACCTTCTTAGGTATATCAGCTTGAGGCCGAACGGTGAGCTTGGTCCCCGCTAACGGGGACGGTATGTTATTTATGACCCCTTTGAGCCAGGCCATTGTGAAATCGTCCTCACACCATGTCTTTAGGACGCCTTCGGCGAAGTGGGCCCGGCCTCTAAAATGAATCGCGGTGTTTAGTTCTTTGTCAGTAGGTTCGGTCGGTTCAGGAGCCTTAAGCAGAGCCCGGAGCTGGTCTTCGATGACCTGGCGGATCCCCTCCGCTTGCTCCTGCGTCAATTCCAAGAAGGGCTCGGTCATGACTGCAACGCATAGCTCGTTGCTCCTGTACGACGCAGCCGCTTCGGCGTAGCTCACCAAAGTTCCGTCAGCCAAACGGGAGCGAGCAGGCTTGCTCTTCTTGCTAACCCCGGTTGGTGTGACGGAATCTTCGGGACGCGAACGCTTCTGCGCCCTGGCCGGTGGTATAGTGTTGGTTTTATTAGGGTTTTTCCGCCCTCTTGGCCTCTCGCTGCGCTTGCGCTTGGCGCCGGTGGGAGCCTCGCCTTTTGGCATCTCAGCCGTGGCCGACACCGCCTTGAGGGGGGTTTTCGTGTTGGTGCCTGTTTGCGATGTTCCTGCACGTGGGGCTTTGGCCAGACTCGTCAGGTCCCTCTCAGGGTCCGCAGTCGTTGACGCAGCCCGTGTTTTGGGCGCATCCACTTCTGCAGTACTCCTCGAGTCGCCGTGATCGAGTACTGTCCTTGGCCTTTGTGTCAGGGTTATGTTAGGGGGCGCATCCGTGGACGCAGATGAGGTTGGGATCGCTCGGGACGCAGCCAGTTGCGGCGCATCCTTTGCGGTTGCCTTCCTCATCGCATCCTTGGACGCAGCCGAGCGTTTTTGTTTTTTGTGTGTGACCTTAGACAGTTGCCACTTAGGTGCATCTTGAGACGCAACCCCTGTGTTGGATGTAGATGGCGCATCTGAAGACGCAGCCCTAGGTGCAATGGTTTTTGTTAGCGCATCCGACGAGCGGGACGCAGCTTGTGGTTTGGTTGTTGTCTGTTTTGTCTCTTTATCCATGGGTTTGGACGTTTCTACTTCACCGTTGGAGCTCTCCACCCGCCACGGAGCCCTCAGTCGGGGACGTCGCCCGTTCAACGAGCGATCGCCAGAGCTACTCCTTCGGTATAGGACCAGCCTAGCAAGGAATTGACGAGCCCGCACGCGACGGAGGATCACGGGACTGTATACGACACGAGACTATGCCGCAACTCATCCCGAGACCCCACGCCACGCCGGCTGCCCTCCCCCACTAGACCGCTCCTCGCTTGACATCCCGCTTATGGGATGCCTCAGCCGGTTGATAGTGGGTAGCTACCCCACTACCTCCCGTGTAAGAGGAAATCCGGGCCAAAGTGGTGTGTTGTGTGCAACCTGCTCCACTCAACCACCAGGATTCCTCATACACGTACAGTTCAAAAGCCAAAAAAAATATGTGGTCTATGTATAAATAAAGACTTCGTTTTGAATGTGATTGCTAAAGTTATATAGTTATATGTATATAAAACTATTCAGATTGTGTGATAGTGTGTCGCTCAATTAGCGTGCTGTTTCTGCCTCTTCTCTGTATGAGAAGATGCCTACAGTGCGCCGGTATGATAACGTGATGTCGTGTGCGCGCTGGTATGGCTGGTACGGGCGCCGTCAGTAGGGGCTGGTCATCACTTAGCTGCCTCGGCTTATTTTTAATTTATTTATTTTTGGATTGTAGTTTGTTAAGTACTATTTGTTGTACTCTGGACGCTTTTAACACGTACGTCTTTCTTAATTTTTTACATCGTTCTCACATTATATAATTTTAAAATCAAAAGTAATGATTTAACTAATATTTTTTGCAAAATATCATTTAAAAAGAGTGTCCATGGAGTTTCTTGCCCGTTCTTCTCCATAGGTACCTACGCTTTGGAATGGGCAACTAGCTTCATATTTTCTGACTGACCGACTTCTTGACAATTCAAAAGTGCCTGTAAATCGTTTAATTGAAATAAATGCTTTGAGTTTGAGTATGATAACGTGATGTCCTGTCTCCACAGAGTCGCAGCGGCCCGCCAGCAAGCGCCGCAAGCGCAAGGGCTCGGCGGGACCCAACGCCGCGCCGCCCGCGCCCGCCAAGAAACGATCTCCCGGACCCAACTTCAGTCTAGCGTCGCAGGTACAGCAACTAATATTGTTACGAGCTTGGGGTTCGTGACAATAAAAACTGCCGATTTAATAATAAAAAAAACAGCATGTGTGCAATTCACACGTGGTAGAAGTGAAACCTTCAAAAACACTGTACCTATAATGCTTCCTATCTCATTTTCTCCCAGGTTAAATCTTATATGTCTCTTTTTACTGTTGCTTTTTCGTTTCATAAAATTTCAAATCACAACGATGCTAAAGAAGTTTTCACTTCAAAAATTGACACTTTAATCACAACACTAATTACAACTCAAACACACTAATTACGAAACACAATTTCACTACTGATCACTCTTAGTCGCACTTGAATATCGCTTTGATGTACTCGCTCGTATCGCTTATTTAAAACTATGTGTCTCGTGGCTCACACCGGCCTTATATGTATAGTGCCGCAGAGCTACTATATAAACATCTTGAACGTTCAAGTACATACCGGTCCCGACTGACTTGATGTCTCCTAATAGATACCGGTCTATTTGTATTTCGTGCGACAGAGATAACGCTCTACGAAGCCGAAATTAGCCGATTGTCTCTTTCCAACGGTCGATGTGCAATATTTATCGCCGGGTACTGAAAATTCAATGTTTGGGTAGCGTGTTGATGTCCGTGTTGCCATGTATTGTACGGTAGAATGGAACCTTTTGTCTGCGAATTTAACTCGAAATTGGCCGCTTTTTAACTTTGACCAAATACAGTACCCAGCGATAAATATTACACATCGACCTTTTTACACAAAACCATTTTATACAAAGGATAAAAATAATTATCAAAAGAAGCAAATCATAATTGTTTTGACAGCTACAGCATAGATACCGGACTGTTTGTATTTCGTGCGACAGAGATAACGCTCTACGAAGCCGAAATTAGCCGATTGTCTCTTTCCAAAGGTCGATGTGCAATATTTATCGCCGGGTACTGTACATCTGTTACCTAATCGTCATTATCAGTCTACAGCAGTCTACCCCAGGACATAGGCCTCTCCTATTACACGCCATTCAACTCGATTTTCGGCAACTCCCATCCAGCCGCTACCAGCCATCCTGCGAAGATCGTCGCTCCACCTAGCCTGAGGGCGTCCCACCTCCGCCCGTTACCTACAACAACAATATCCTATTGATCCCGTGAACTGTCCCCAGGACGTGATGGTAGTCGGCGAGCCGTCGCTAATGGGCGGCGAGTTCGGCGACGAAGACGAGCGCCTCATCACCCGCCTGGAGAACACGCAGTACGAGGGCAACGACGACTGGAGCGCGCCCCCGCCCGCCTCGCCCGCCAAGACCCCGCCCGGGCACTGACCCGCCGCGCCCCCGCGCCCCGCGCCCCGCGCCCCCGCGCCCCCGCGCCCGAGCGGGACGGAGCTGGCCGTCACCGGTAGCGCCGTCCCTCTTTCGCACTGGAATCATGAAGGCATTAATACTACGTAATACGGCCCCTGAGTGAACTCCTTGTCCAGTTATTTTACCTCTGATCACGCATCGCTGCCAAAAGTATAGTGATAATGTTCAGCGAAGGTCGCTGCCTCTGAGAAGGGCTGGCAAAATCACAGTGATCTTTATGATCATTGAAATAAGGTTGATGTTGGCTTGCTGCTGTTAGAGGTGAAATAATTGTGAATGGAATCTCATAGACTAGCCAACGCAGAACATGTTTTAGTGCACAATATTGTGTGCGCAAACACAGATGTATAATTTTTCTACAACTTCCACCTAACAGTTTCCCAACTATGTTGGGGTCGGCTTCCAGTCTGACCGGATGCAGCTGAACACCTGTATTTTACATGGAGCGACTGCCTATCTGACCTCCACAGCCCAGTTACGGGGCAAAACGAAACCAAGCGGTGAGACTGGCAACCGTCTTAATAAATTCATAATAATGTTTGAGTGAATTTCTGCTAATCTCAATGGAGACTAGACAAGTATAGTGTGGCAAGAATCTTTTGACGTTTGAATGACATTGACGGAGCGTTCTTGGTAGACATTTGTAGAAACTGTCATTGGCAAGACGTTAGTTCCGATTTTGGCCACGCTTCTAATTAGCGTTGTGCGCAGGAGATGTTATACGTGCACAAGTGTGTGCGCAAACTAATATGTATAAATTATACAGACATAACACAATTTACTTTATTGTACATAAAATATAAATAAAAACAACAATTTTATTGTTATAAAACATAAATGTTAAGCGGGAGTCGCCTCAGTTTGAACTAGGACTGTAACGGGGTTTATTTATAAATCGTTGCTGAAAGTTAAAGAGACGTGTAAACGTCAAAAATGTACGCTTGAACAGTCGCTAAGCATTACTTAACTTTAAGGGGGAAGCGCTAAGGTAGTCCACGAAACAAATTTTCTTACGTTTTTTGCAATTTGCTGATCAGTATTAAGTTGTACGTCGATCAAAATATGATTCGCGGCCGTAACAAATATGTA
Organism: Luperina testacea; assembly: GCA_927399505.1. Lineage (NCBI taxonomy): Eukaryota > Metazoa > Arthropoda > Insecta > Lepidoptera > Noctuidae > Luperina > Luperina testacea. The sequence goes on along the minus strand of OV656785.1, from coordinate 6,622,608 downwards.
TTTACAGAATCATAATCATTAGAATCAGTAATACAACTTGTTAAGTTAGTATAATCCCAAAATGTCAAGATTTCATGAAATATTCATTCTGTGGGATTACTTGGTCTTAGAGAGTTGTGTTGATGACTTTAATGATTATGATTCTGTAAATACATATTTGTTACGGCCGCGAATCATATTTTAATGCAACATACAACTTAATACTGGCCAGCGAATTGCAAAAAACGTAAAAAAAAAAAAATTTCGCGGGCTACCCTGGCGCTTTCGTCTGAAGCAACGTTTATGAATATACCTCGAATTTTGTTAAACAAAAGAAAAGACGGTGCGTAAAGTCACGCGCACTAATATTACACACTTGGCAACTTTCAATTGCGATTTTTTTCGTGAAATAACGAATGCAACGTTGAAATACGACACTTTACACAAACCTATGGGTTCGATAATACTTTGTTCGTAATAACATAAAATTTCATTCAAAACTAAAGGAGAAAATCTTCTTTGAATAAAGCCAAGTGTATAAATATTTATGCTCGTGACTACACCAGAGTCAAAATAGTTTTGTCTGTCAACACAAAACTGTTTTGGTTCCAGCATGCGTGGCATGACCAGCATAGAACTGGTTTTGACGACAAAATGACAGATTCCTACTATCTGTAATTTTGTCTATTCCTCCGTCGACAAAAACCGTTTCTATTGAGGTCAAGAAGCTTATAGATAAAAGTGGAGGCAACACTCTAAATACCTAAGTGAAGACGACTGTGGTCGGACCCTCTCTTTCTAAATACACACATAAGAACGAGACAGTGATATGTGTTTTCTTTGTCATATGTATGTATTTAGAAAGAGAGTATCCGACCACAGTAGTCTTCACATTGGACTTAGAATGTTGCCTCCACTTTTATCTAAAAGCTTCTTGATTGAGGTCATGCTACGCGTGCAGTGCGCGCTGTCATCGTTTTCATAGATTCTTGACTCTGGTCTGTGCATAGACAAATAAGTCCATTCTAGAATAGTCTAGGTTTTTACCTGACTGCAGCGTACCCAATAAAGAGGGTAATGTTTTTAACTTATATGTTTGGTATGTATACTTTCAGAGATTTCGAAGGAATCATATCCGATACTCTCCAAATTGGTTGAACATTGATTGTATTGTATTGTATTGCATTGACTCTGCTGAATAGAAATTTGTTTTTGTATTCTATTACACAAGAAGACTGCCTTTCCACCAGAGATGAGCGAGGATGCGTAGCGAAGCCCTCGCGTGTGTGAAACTAACCAATACCAAAGCTCACTTAGTTCAAGCTATAAAAATGAAGCGATGTTATTGGTTGGTTTCACACATATTCCTCGCTAAAAATAAAATAAAAAAAAATCGGTTGTCTGTAAAGTCTGTTTACGGACGATAGTTTAACGTGACAACGTCATAACAAAACATTAATGAAATTGCCGAACGCGGAGGCCGATTCGGCAGCGTGCGCGGCAGCAACGCTACAGAGCAAGGCCGCGAGGTAACGCTACATGAGTCATGTTTTTTCGTGTGTGCAGCCAGCTTCATTGATTTATTAGACGTTGTCACGTCAAAAAAAATACAGACTCAGACACAAACACTAACATAGTTTTTCATTCGGTAGGTGTTACCGACATGTCATATTGACCACAATTGGCAAGAACTGCTCAATTCTTGCAATCGGAACTAACGTCGCCATCTTGCACAAACCATCGCCTGACCACGTACGTGTTGTCGTTGAGCTGTGCTCGTGGTACTCTCTACTGCTCTGAAAGCCACAAAGTACAAACGCCAGCATATCAAGCTACCCGAAACTGTTAAATTTTCGCAATCAACTTTCAACCTTCTGCTTTAGCGATAAACTTGAAAATTTATTAAAGAAATTTGACAGATTGTAGTAGCTTGATGTGCTGGCGTCTGTACCTTAAAACTGAGGACAGTATGAGAATGTATGGCGACTCAAACGAACAGTAAATTTTTCACTGTAGCTCTGCGATCAACAATAGTAATAGATTTCCGATGAGCGCATCAAAAACGGCCGGAACAATAAGACCACAGATAATGTTGTGGTCTTATTTTGCAACATAGTTTTTTCAACCTTATTGCTTAGAAACTATGTTTTATTATTCCATAAATATTTTTGTTTTTATTGTAAAAATACTTTTTAATCAAATTAGTAAATTTATTGCAAACGATAATGGACTATGCTTGAGTGTAATTAAGATTTTTACTTAATCAAGTAATATGCAATCGCGGCCACTTGAACGATGTGTTTTCATTCCTAATCCTTCATCTAGTTCTATTGTTGATCTAAGAAAGATTCTTGATCGAATGTACTAGGAAACCATAAACACAAAGAGTTATTAGATTATATTGTTTGTAAATGTGAATATTGTGAAGTTTGGACTTGTACAGCGGTTGGTATGAAGTCAGCGGCGGCTGTTCTAACGGCTCTCGGATTATTGAACGGGCACACATGGATTATGTCAACAAAATATAAATAAATCAATAAATATAGGCCTTTACGGATAAATTATCATTACGACTTTAATTTTTTTTTCCTCTCCTACTTATTCACCCATACATTTTTACACTGACCTATAAATTGCAAAAACATGAGAAAATTTGGATTTCGCCGGCTACCCTAACGCTTTTGCCTTGGGGGATGCGCTAAGCTATATTCAATTATTATCTAAGATTTTAATTCTATAAAATATATGTATTGCACTACATCCGATCCGAATCCGAGAAATGCATATCCGTCCGAATTTAGAACATTCCCAATTCGAATTGAAGTCGGTACTTTAATACGCGTCGGATGTAGTGCAGAACCGCTCTAACGGTCACGAATCATATTATGATCAACTTAGGTAAATAGATAAAATAATGGTGATATAATGGGCGGTCTTATGGCTAAAAGACAACCATAAACTGATTCTGACCAGCAAATGGCAAAAAACTTAAGAAAATTGAATTTCGCTGACTACCCACGCGCTTTCGCCTATACTATAAGCTCTTCTATTAAAAAGTAGTCTGTGAGGCGCTGCCAGAATGTAGGACACGGTATACTCTATCACATTCTAAAGCGTGAATTACTATCAAAACATGCTTTTTACCAATATAAAATAAATATACAAACGCCAAATAAATTAATGAACATTAAACTATTATAAAAAGGATTCTTTTAAACGAACGCGTTCATTGTTTTAATTGTGAACGCAACTGAAAGGCAAAAACATAAACTTGGCATTTTCGTCACACGTCATCGCTGACGTTTGGAAAGTGCGTTCGGAACAAAAATCCGGATAAACTCGACCTCACATTGAATAAAATTTATTTTAGTGCCATTTAGATTTAACGACAATAAAATATGAAAGAACTGAAATCAACATAAAAGAACCAGATTTTATATAAATTTCATAAATGGTTGCTTTATTAAATTTCTTAATCGAACTTAACTTTAATCAAATCGAGGTTCCTTTCACTAATATGAAATCCGATTCGGCAAAGTTTTCGAACGTCACATCAAAAACGAAGTACCTACGTGGAGCCGGAACGAGTGCTGTAACTTTATTTAAAAATATTGAATTAGCTTCAACAAGTCACAATTTGTTAGTAATTGAGCAAAATGGTCACAAAATACGCAATCTGTTTGTTGGCCATTGCGTCCGTCGCATTTGCGCAGGGCTGCACAAACCCACAAGTTGAGGCTTCATCTTTCACGAGCTTAGACGCGACAGTAGTGACACATATAGCGTATATTACTGAATTTACGCTGAAATGTGACAACCCTCTGCCTGAAAACTACGCATTGTACGCCGAGGTTGAAGGAAAACCGCTGACTGCTGCCCGTGTCGGCGATAATAGATATCAGGTAAGCATAACCTTTTTGGTGTATTTTTCACTTTCTAAGCCCCGTTTCCAGTGCTGGTGACGCTGGCAAGTTTTTCGTATGCCTTCTGAATTTATCTGTTATGTTCGGGGCGCCACCGCACCCACGGTACAGTAGTAATTCCTAGTGTGGGGCAACGTTTTCTTTAAAAAGAAAGAAAGAAACAAAATTATTGTCGGTAGCCCAACCAATTAGAATTTTTTTGGTTTTATATATAGTGTGTGTAAATATTAGGTTATTTTAGTGTTTAATTAGGTATAACGTTGTAAATAATAATTACTAGTTGTCGTTAATTCTTATTGAAAATAGCATACTTACACGAGGAGATTACAAAGAATAAAACACTAAGCTTATAATATTTTATGTACTTGTTAGGTAATGAAAAAAATTGCACTGTCCTTCAAAATTTAGTTGATACCATACTTATAGAATTGGAATAACTTTTAAAGTAGGTATACACAAAATTAGTAAGTATACGGTATATATATAGACTCTATAATATAAACAAAAACTTAAAGCAAATTAGGACTTTGAAAAATAAAAAAAAATCTAAACTAGGTAAGTATGCAGATTGCTAAAATTATTCAGAGAATCCGATGCACAATCGAATTACACGGTTAACTTTATAAAAATAAGGTCTTATTTCGGTTCAACATTTTCATAGAAAAGAGCACCTCGCAACTAATAATGAACTCTATTTCGACGGAAGAAACGTTCTATTTTTCTGTTCGTATTGTCTGCCTTTGTAGAAGCCGCTAGCCACCGCCAATCCGCCATTGTCACACAAAAATGTTTTGAAGGGCACTATTATCGTTGATATTTCGGTATTATGAATGAACGTAAAACTATGTCAACAAAAAGTATGAAAGTAACGAACATGGATGTTAAACATTTTGTCAACTTTATTTTTACAAAATTTAATTATGTAGATATCTACAACATTATTTTTAGGATATGCGATTCCAATAATTTTTACACCATGTTATATTTTGTTCCAAAATATTTTTATTAAATTTTATCACCAGTTAATTACAATACAATCATTGTACGGTTAGGTACCTATTGCCAAACTATTATCTATGAGTGTACGACACCGGAGGCCTCTCCCTCACACGTTCTGCCTCCTTCTTCGCTAGCATGACTGCTTCGCAGAAGGAGGTGACTACTTCTCTTTCCATCTCGCCCCACAGTATGTATATGTATGTAGTTATCATACAATATACGAATATATAAACTAAAATATATAATACTAAAGCTCATTCATTTACAGAAAAACTAAAATTAATGTTAATACAATAAAAAACTATAAATTATACAATATACATAATTATATTTTCCCTTGCTTTCGGTATTGGACATTCAAAAGGTTTTACACCTCTGTATTAGATACAGATACTGGAAGCGATAGCGATAGATAGCATGCGGCGGGCGGCGGGGGCCGGGCGGCGGGCGGCGGGGGCCGGGCGCCGGGCGCTGCGGTGCAACATTGTAGCACAAAATTATATTCGCGTTGCACGAAATTATTGTTAGGGGTGGGGGAGGCGCGCGCGGGGGCTTTGTCTTGGTAACGCCCACATGACCAAGGTCAATGGCGTAGATCCAGCTCTTAATTTCGTTTAGAAAGTTACGAAATTGTGAGTAAGTGTCCATCTGTGCTCACTGAAAGGTTTTATAGCATGTATACATAGCTGGGCACCGTTAATCAAATAGTTAATCGTTAATCCGCTACAAAAAAAGTTAGCTTCGTTAAACGTTAAAGCGTTACATTTCAGAAGAATTAACGCAACGTTAACGTTAATCCATTAATAGGTATGTGTAAAATTGCATTTTTATGCGTTAGTGAACTTATAAAACTTGTTGGTTTAGGTTCTGGAAGTTAACAGGTTAGAAAAAAAATATTTTTTCTAAAAAATAACACCAACTTCAGAGTGATCACTAAAAAGTAATAAAATAATTTGGTTTAAACACGTATTATTGAAGTCAGCCGATCATCGTATGTAAATATTTCTACATTGTGTTTTTGACTCAACATCGTACTTCAATAATACGTGTTTAAACCAAATTATTTTATTAAGTACTTTTTAGTGATCACTTTGAAGTTGGTGTCATTTTTTAGAAAAAATATTTTATTTTACTCTTTTTTTAATTGATGATTAACGATTAACGGACTTCTGCATATTAACGGAAGTTAACGTATCCGTTAACATTTTTAAAAGTTAACTTAAAAGTTAATCTGTTAATCAAAATGTTAACTTCGTTGATTAACGATTAACGGATTAACGAGTTAATGCCCAGCTTTGCATGTATATATGTAATGTAACTCATTGAAGGAAACCGAATGAGATACAAAATTTTTGTTTTTATTGCGTCTGAGAGCGTTTAGTGTCCCACAAAGTGATAATAAGCCATATTGAAAGTAATAAAGCTTGACTAACACAGACGCTGTCTACGTCTGCTTGTCCAAATTGAAACAAAATAAAACATTCTATTTTTTTTATTTATAACAGTGCACACTTACTATCTATCTATCATCTATCATGGGGTTTAGGTTTCCGCACTTAGTCCTTGAAGTGGACCATTGTGCGTGAGCCATGGTGGCCGACTACTCCAGCCAGCCCACCTCCCTCCAGAAGCAGATAAGACTTCCCGGTCTCCTCAGGGCATCCGCAAGGGATGTTGGTGTTCCCAGGGTCTCCTCGCGAATCTTGGTAACGCCTGTGCACTCAAGAAGCACATGCGCCACCGTTTCCTCCGCCTCCATGCATGCTCTGCACAGGGGACTATCAGTGATTCCCAGGGTATGAAGGTGTTTATTTAGTGAACAGTGTCCAGTGATGGTCCCCGCCACCAGGCGCAGGCTGTCTCTGTCCAGGCGCAGAAGGCGCCTGGTCAGCTTTGTATCCAGGGATGGCATAGCTTCCTTGGACTGCCTACATCCTGGTGTCGAGGTCCACCATTTTTCCGCTTGTATTCGAGTGTGATCCTTTAACCAGCTTCTTAGCTGCTTGAAAGGAATGGGCACAATGGGTTCAGGTCCGTAGGGTCTTGTGCTGGATCCTCTTCTGGCAAGCTCGTCAGCCGCATCGTTTCCGAGTGATCCACTGTGACCTCTAATCCATTGCAGCGTTACCGTGTTGCGATTTAGTACCGTGATTCGTTCTAGGGCCTTGTGGCATTCTAGTGTTAGTCTCGACGTGATCTGATTACTCTTTAGGGATTGAAGAACTGAGGCACTGTCGGAGAGTATTCGGATATTGGTATCCGTAACCTCCCTGGCCTCTATAGCGTGTGCCGCTTGGATAATACCTACACACTCTGCTTGGTAAACGGAGTTGAGCATTCCAAGTGGTTTGGATATCTTAATGTTTAGGTCGTTGGAGAACACCCCGACGCCCGTCCCTTCGTCGGTCTTTGATCCATCAGTGTAAATTCTTAGCTCTGTTGTACCTGAGTAGTCACACAACTCCTCTATGAGCTCTATGTTGTAGTGTTTTTGGAAGCAGTGGGTCTTCAGGGTTCTGTCGATGGGTGATGTCATCATCGGTTGTTCTTTGATTGCATCTTCCCTGATGCGTGTGTGTTTGATTCTAGAATCATTGCTTAGGGAGCCGGATACTTCGAGTCTGAAAGTCGCTATGGCCGCCTCCTCTCTTACGACGAGGTGTAGGGGAGGTAGCCCCAGCATCACCTGTAAGGCAGCAGTGGGGGAAGTCCTCATGCTGCCGGTGATTGCTACGCAGGCAAATCTTTGCAGTTTCTCGAGATCCTTTTGGGCTGTACTTAGGTTGGTCCTGGGCCACCAAACTAAAGAACCGTATGTGATAATTGGTCGGATAACTGTGGTGTATAGCCAGTAGGTGATTTTGGGGCTTATGCCCCAATTTCTCCCGAGGAGTCTCTTACATTGCCATAGGGCTATACTGGCTTTTGTGATAATGTAATCAGTGTGTTTTGCCCAGTTCAGCTGTTTGTCCAAAAAGATACCCAGGTATTTGGTTTCAGTCGATAGGCTTAGGGTTGTCCCAAAGAAGCTTGGCAATTGTAATGTTGTCAGCTTTCTTTTCATTGTGAAGAGGACGAGTTCGGTTTTGGTGGGGTTTACTGCTAGTTTGTATTCCTTGCACCAGTCTTCTACTATTCTTAGAGCTTGGCGCATAAGGTTGCATAGTGTGTTTTCGTGTGTGCCGTTTATTATTATGGTCAGATCATCAGCATAGCCCACCGTGTAGTAGCCTCTGCTATTTAGTCGTTTGATGAGGCTGTCTACTACAAGGTTCCATAGTAGTGGCGAGAGGACTCCACCTTGGGGGCAGCCCTTCGCCACTATGGCTCTGGTGGTGTCGTTTACCGTAACTTGTACAGCTCTCAATCGGAGCATATTTGTGATCCATCCTCGCAGGGTCGAGTCCACACCGTGTTCCTCGAGGGCTGCGTTGATGCTATGGAAGATAGTTTTGTCAAAAGCGCCTTCTATGTCGATGAAGACAGCTAGTGAGGAGCATTTGTGGTCCACTGCACATTCGATCTTGGAGATCACACTATGCAGCGCAGATTCTGTTGATTTTCCTGTGGAATACGCGTGTTGCTGTTTGTGAAGTGGTCGCTCCCGAAGAGGTCCGTCCCGAATATGTCGATCACAGAGTCTCTCAAGGGTTTTCAGCAAGAAAGATGTTAGGCTTATTGGTCTGTACGCCTTGGGTTGTGTGTAATCTGATTTGCCTGGTTTAGGGATGAAAATGACTTTCACCTCTCGCCATGTAAGTGGTATGTATTTCTGTGCTATGCAAGCTTGGTAGATGACGGTCAGCCACGGCGTTAGGGCGTCTACTCCCCATTGTAGCAAGGCGGGGAAAATTTCGTCTAAGCCTGCGGATTTATATGGCTTAAAAGTCTTTATTGCCCATTTTATTTTCTCTGTGGTTACTATGGTGCGGGCTCTGGCCCAGTCTTGGTCATTTGGTGTGTGCGTTGGCTCACTTGCCCAGGTTCTGTCCTCCGAGAGAGTGCAGTCTGGGAAGTGGGTTTCCAAAAGGACTTTACTTGTTTCGTGGTCCGACTTGGTGTATGTGTTGTCTGGGGTTTTTAACGACCCGAGGGTGCGATCTTGATCTGTAGATAGGATCTTTCTCACACGCGCGGCTTCGCTGTTCGATTCAATTTCTTCGCAGAATTTCCGCCAGGCTGCCCTACTGGCATTCCTGACTTGTTTTTTGAAGGTGTATTGTGTTTTCTTGTATGATTCCCAGTCTTCTGGTAGTCTGGAATTTTTGGCTCTGTTGAATTGTTTGCGCATGTTTTGCCTGAGCTTACTAAGTTCCGCATTCCACCAGGAGTTACCCTTGCTCCTGGTGTTTGGGTCTTTTAGTTTGCAGCAGGCGTGGTAGGCTTCAATTATAAATTCCGAGAGTTTTGTTACTGTGTTTTCAAGTTGTTTGTGGTCTATTAGAATTTGGGGAGTTTGGTGTTGCGTTAGTAGGGAGGCCAACAGCCGTTTATAGCCGGGTACATTGGTACGGCGTGGGTTGCGTCTAGGTTCAGGTTTTTTTATGTTAGCTATTAGTGAGAAGCGAATCCTTCTATGGTCAGAGCAAGAAGGCTCGTTGGATACGTGCCAGTTAGAGATAAGTTTTGCCGCGCTTTCCGAAGCCAGCGTTAGGTCAATAATTGTTTGTCCGCGCGATGTGACCCAAGTGGGTTCCGAGCCGCGGTTTACGATGTTAAGGTTTGTTGAGAACAAATATGTGCATAGTACCTCACCTCTAGTGTTGGCTTTGTTGCAACCCCAAAGCGGGTGGTGGGCGTTTGAGTCCGTGCAGATGACCAGGTCCAGGTTGGTGTCTTCACAATACCTTACCAGGTCGGCCATCCCTTTTGGTGGGCAGTCTTCATCCTCGCCAGGCATGTATACCGAGGCCAGGACGATATCGGGTGCGTCGCCGTCGGTTTTGAGCCTGACGGCTGTTAGATCTCTGGAACATAATTGCGTGAGTGTGGTGGTGGGTACATCTTTGGGTATGTAGGCACAGGTTCGTGGTTTATCTGTGCCTTGTGTGTCGAGGATCAGCTTACCTCCAATGTTACCAAGGCCGCATATTCTGTTATTGCGGATCCACGGCTCTTGGATGAGTGCAATGGTTCGGGGTTCCATCTCCAGTGCCCTGCGCAGGCAGGCGGTAGCCGTCTGGCTATGCTGGAGGTTGGTCTGGATGATGTTTATGGGACGGGATGGGGTCGGCAGTGGGGTGGAATTAGGGGGAGATGGATCCATCGGATGATTCCCCCGCCTCTCCCAGCCCATGCTGGTCTTCGCTCAGTGTCGGTGACGATGATAAGAGCAGCTGCTCCGTCCACCTTGGTGGTGAGGTTGGCATCCTCACAGCGTCGGCATCAGCCATCGCCGTTCTGGCCATCTCCTCCTCCAGTTGCGTCATCGTCACGTCAAATTCAGTCGGAGCCGGTTTCGTTCGTTCAGTGTCAGTCTTAGTCTCGGAGGGATGGGTGTTGGGGAAGAAACGCACGTATATCGACCCAAGTAGGTACGATATCCGTCGCTCCCTCCCCAAGATCTTTTCGACCTCGTCCGGTGGGATACCCAGGGTTAGATAAGACCCGTAGTTATCCCCACCGACCGATGTCGCCCTGTACAGGGACCATCTGCCGATGTCGTACCAGGGGTTCTGGCAGGTCAGAACCGTCTGGAGCAGCGCTATGTCCCCATTGTACCTGGGTACAAAGAGCGCCGCTCGAACTCGGGTCGGTACGTCGGACTGTTTCATAACTGTCAGTGTCTCGTCAGTGTTTGGCAGTCTTAGTTTAGGTACGTTCTGGGTCAGCCAAGTCAGGGCGTTGTCGTCCTCGCACCATATATGAACCGTGCCATCCGCTACCCTTGGGTAACCACGGAAGGCCGGGACTTTGGAGGGGTCAGTTCGACACGTGTCCACGATGAAGTCTTCAAGGCTGAGCTTGATGTGCTCGCACTCGTCAGTAGTCATGTCTCGGGAAGGAGGCGAGAGGCAGATCGCTACGGCGAGTCGCGCAGGGATATCCTTAGTGGCCCGCGCGTAGGTTCTCTGCTCCCCTTGAGCGGCCTGGGTTCTAACACGCTTGGCGTCCCCCTGGAGCGTACTAGGTGAAGCCGTATCATCCGGGCGCTCCCTCTTCGCCGCACCCTGTCCACTTGGACCAGGTTGCGGTTCTGAGGAGCTTGGCACAATGCTTTGTGCCAGGGACACCCGGCGCAGGAATCCAGACCGCTTGCCTCGCTTCTGTCTAGTTCGGTGTGGGTCTACGGTCATCTTGTCGCGGTTCCGGTCGGTTTCTCCGGATGGTCCTGGTGCGGGCAGTGACTTCTCGCGCTGGGTTTCCCCTTCGCGTACTGTTCCCTGCCCGCTCGTTTCCGCGTCCAACTGCTTTTCGCGCTGGGTTTCCCCTTCGCGTGTCTGTAGCCGGTCGCGTACTCCCTTACAACTAACCGTTTGTGCTTCGCGCTGGCTATTGCCTTCGCGGATTTTGCGCAAACGGTTGTTGAGTTCTCTTTCTCTGTTCCGGATCTTTCCGCGCTTTGTTTTAAGCATGCGTACTTCGTCCACAGAGATGAAACCAGAACCATCAGATTCCGCTTCCTTTCCCGTTCCGAGAGAGTCCATGTCTTTTAGCCTTGCCTCGATCTTCTCGCGCTGGAGTGCCAGCGCGCGGAGTTCGCTGCTAAGACTGGAGAGTCGAGCTTTATTATTGTCGTTATCAGGGTTGTTTGTCACACTGTTCCGAACGATGCTCTGTTGCCAGGTCCTCGTGGAAGGTGCGACACTAGTCAGGGTCATTGGCGCAGAAGGCGCAGCCGTCTCAGAGTCAGTAGGCGCAGAGGTCGCAGCCGTGGTTGTGTCGGATGGCGCGTGAGCCGCAGCCGGAGCTGTTGGTGCCGAAGCAGCCAGCCGCGCAGAAGGCGCGGCGCTAATAGGCAGATTGGTGCCCCCCCCCAGATTACGGTGGGGGCAGACCGACGAGTCGGTGTGGGATTCCCCGGCATTGCCGGGACCCACCTGGGGAATATTATTTTTTCCATTCTGCGACATGGTAGGATGTGTGGGCTTTTTTGGAGTTGAGGTTACCCGTCCTCAAGGACCGAAAGGAGAAAAGGGAAAAGGAAGGAGGGACTGGGCATGGGATCATGGGAGTGGGGTATCGGATTACCCTAGGCCTGGGATTTTGGCTTTCGGGAAAAATGCGAAAAAGTGCACACTTACTTTTCCAATTCACTTTAGAAATTGGCAAAATGATCAACATCGGCTTTGCTTGCCATAATAAAAGATAGAATAGAACTAACATACATTTTCTATCATTTATGAAACGCATAGTCTTCCGGATTGAATTCCGGCCACGGTGACCAATCTCAGCAGTTACTAGCCATCAGCACGGAAGATTTATAGGGTAGTTTAGTGAATGTCACATGTCTTCGAATTTTTGGTTCTAGGACATGCCGGTTTCCTCACGACGTTTTCCTTCACCGTTTTGAGAGCAGTGGTGATGAAATCATTTACACAAAGTAAAGCGCCTGTTTGGGTTCAAACCTGCCACCTACAATTCGGTACTCTCTTACTGTACTCTCATTGTCCGATGGGAGGGCAATCCGATACGAGCGAAGAGAGATCAGAAAGCCAATTCTCATAATTTAAAGCATTTAAAATCAAGTCTCAGTCTAACCTTGACGACAAACAAAAGTAAAAAACTTGTGAAAATGTAGGGAAATTACGAGGTATTTGAGACTGAGATCAGTACAAATTTATGGTCTTGGCGTACGTCATATAATAACGTATGTTAGCCAACCTTTTGAAACGACCGGCCCATTCTCTAATTTGTTAGTTGCAAAATTGGTACATTTCTCATCCATTAATTTTGTTGTTTTCAGGTGTCTTGGACCGAGGAGCCAGCGAAGGCCCGCTCTGGTACGCACGAGGTACTGGTTTTGGATGAAGAAGGCTGGGCTTCTCTGCGTCGCGCCCGCCGCGCCGACCCGAAAGCTGCCGTCGCTCCATTGATCGCCATTCAATTACATCATCCTGGAAGTAAGTTTTTTAAACGGTTTTTGAGAGTTCCGTACCCAAAGGGTAAAATGGGACCCTGTTACTAAGTCTCCGCTGTCCGTCTGTCACCAGTCTGTATCACATCAACCGTGATAGTTAGACAGTTGAAATTTTCACAGATGATGTATTTCTGTTGCCGCTATAACAAGCAATACTAAAAACAGAATAAAATAAATATTTAAGGGGGGCTCCCATACAACAAACGTGTTTTTTTCGGCTTTTTTGCCTTGTGGTACGGAACCCTTCGTGTGCAAGTCCGACTCGCACTTTGCCAGTTTTTTTCACTACTGCTGCCATGTCCATATGTATTGTTTTTTTGGGTAGTTTATTAAAAAAAAAATACTCGCTATTTCTACATTATCTGTGGCGGTAATGGCGGCATGGCGCGTAGTCTGTTTCAAGAAATAAGTCCCGCGGGAATAAGTAGAGCTAATTATTATTATAGGTATAGCCCGGTATACGAATGCCTTTAACTTACACAAAAGTATGCAAGTTGCTTGAACCCTGTAATCCCTGATTCAATATAGCACCCGTGACATAAGACACAACGTTATTCCCATAGTGAATAATCTATTATATTTATTACATAACGTTTTACTAACCTATTTCTATTCTGCAGGTTACTCCGGCCCCTGGGTGAACTCAGAAGTGTTGGCAACTGCACTATCGATCCTAGTCGCATACACAGCTCTTCGTAACAAAAGCAAGATCTTAGCCTAATAGTAAATAATCATAGTGGTTAACTGTTTATTTTTATAATTAAATAAATGAGAAGTTAAGTTATTTACTACTTCGTTTTATTTTACACATCTGTAAGATCTTAGCTTGTTTTATTTAATTTTTGGGATTCCCATTTTGTCCCTCATGAGAAAATAATCGAAAGGGCGTCAAAGATCCGCGGCATACCGCGTACCTACCGGTCCGCCATTTTGATATTTTTTTATCAAAATGGCGGCCGCGCATGGTACCTATAAATCAATAGCTGACTACGCTGTCAGAAATAATCACGCTGAAAGTTTAAAGTAATCAAACATCTATGCAACAAGATGTAAGAAAGTTAAAAAAATATGTATGTCACGTGAACTCACGTGATCATCTTTGAACGTTAATAAATCTCTGAAACGTGACACATTACAGGATTTGGCCCTAATATGTTTTGTTTCCATTGATGTCGGCTATCGATTTATATGTATAGGTTTTATGCGTTGCCGCCATTAAAAAAAAAATGGCCGAGATAAAATGGCGGGGGGCGACTTGCAAACTCAATAATGGGCTCCCGGAAGCGGTCGCTAGCATATAATGTCGTAGCGATAAGGGGGCAACATGTTCCGAGGTGCACGAGGAGTGGAGTGGTATTCTACGGCTTTCAGAACAATCCCAGAGCAAAGAATCCCGGAAGATGGTCAAGATCGCCACGAACACTTACTGGAATACTTCCTTCCCCCGAGCACGTTAGCTCTTGCGAATCTCTACTAACGCCGGCCAATAAGGGCAAGAAAGAGGTAGGAGCCCTGTTCCTCGTCAGTGTTCACTCCAGCCGGTCAATAAAAGCAAGCCAGAGGTGAGGAATAATACTACTCCCGGGAGATAGGGGTCGCTACTGGCCAACAGCTCGCCACATGCTATTCTGCAGGATTATGTATCTCTCTTGGTCTGGCTCATCACCTTGTTTCGGTAAATTAAACTTTACTTGCACAGACCTAGAGTTCGGAGCGCGCAAGCCCTACCGCGATGTCAACGTAGAGTTAAGACGGTGGGGATTATTATTAGAATACCAGGCACAATGAAATAAATTCACGTTTGAGAGTACATAAATAAAAAAAAATACTTGTATGTGTGGTGCAGACTGTAAATTTATGTTGGTTATTAAATAAATAAGTACTGACAATTTACTTTTCACTAGACGAGACTACTTATATACTAGGCACACTGTAGTTCCCTTTAGCTAAAAACGAGAAACGAAACGTTGCTGTAACCCGGTTAAATTAAAATACACTAAAAACAAGTCGCTGCCGCACTGACCTCTATCATACAAGAGGTCAGTGAGTTGCCTGATAAGAGCTTATCATTGGGGGCGCCGGATCGTCTAACGTTAGGTTGGTTGTTGCGGCTGCTAACTTGGTAAGACTACAGACTTTTTGATTTAGTAGCATAATACGTCACCTTTTCTGCTCAGCTGATAATTTTAGAGGTTAAGTTGTTTTTAGAGAATTGATCTGTGTTGATATTGATAAAGAACAATGACTGTGAAGCCTCGTGAGAAACCAGTGGATTCCGATGACGACCCAGTGGAGAGCATGTTGAAGAAGTCAGGCTGTTTGGAATTACATTATAAAGTTCAGGTACTTACCTAATTTTCCTACTTACGACAATAATACAAGTGTCTATAATATTTTTATTTGAATAATTTATAGACTTTTTACAACGAATACTTAACGGTAGGTAGACGAATATGCGGTTTGTTTTTATTTAAGTTATTTTAGCAAAACATAGATCTCGATCGAATAGTGCTTAGTAACTTTTTCAAACACTAATCAAGTATTTCTGTTTGCCTTCGTCCCCCGGTATCTTACAGTACAGTACTCTTTGCTTCGTCATACGTTTCTTGAGCCATATTTATTAACAATTTATTATTGCAATGCTATCATTCATTTTAATTATAGTCAAATAGAATAGGTACCTATACCTACCGATTGTTTAAAGTTGTACGTATCATTATATCAGTCGACGCTATACGCCATCTAGTGCGGAAATATGTAAGCGATAAGCATTGATTAAAAAGGAGGAAGATATGTGACGTGCTAACCAGGAAGTTGAAACGTTACTCAAAATAACGTTACGCGTAGTTCCGGTAACGATAATTTGTACCGTTCCACCAAGATCGTAACAAAATTAATTCCTTGGCTATAACGATACTGACAAACGGAACAAAATCTTAACCTGTTCACTAACAAAATCAATATTATATCGTTATTAGCATAACGATATAATAACTTTATGTGAGGAACAATAAAATAGTTTTTTTGTAAATTGGCAACCCTTGTTACACATCCCTATAACACTTGTACGTCTGTGGTGTGTGTCATGGCTGCTACAATTGCAATTCCTGTGTTGTTCAATGCGTCTTCACAAAACAGTTAATAAACTCTTCATAACAATAAGAAACGGCTTTTTCACTACAAAGTCCTAACAGGTTATGGGCCCAGTGCTTATTAATCTGTTTTAGGTGAAGATCGCGGAAGTATTGTTGGGTGCAAATCAATGTCACCGATGCCGGCGTTTCGTTGTTGAGAGCGAACGTGGCGTGGTCAGCGAAACAAACAATAACTCGAGCTGGAGGTTATTGTTGGTAGCGGCGTCTGAAGGAGGTCGTGTGGAGGATAAATATACGACATCAGGCTGCAGGCTTACGCGGGGGACCATAAAACAATGGATCAACACACAATGGCGTCGAATTCGGCAATTAGGCTGGAAGGCCAAAAGAACTGGAACGTTTGGAAATTCCAGATTGCAGTCACGCTGAAGGGAGCTGAATTGTATTCGGTTGTGAGCGGGACGGAGGCAAAGCCTAAGGTAACTACGGAGAATAAGGAAGTTGCAACCTGGGTGTTAAAGGATGCAAAGGCGCAGACTATTATAGTAAGCAGAGTAAGTGAGGCAGCGATGGTTCACATCCTCACATGTGAAAGCGCAGCTGAAATGTGGCAAAAACTACACACTGTGTACGAGGCTAGGAGTGCTACGAGTACAATGATGTTACAACAAAGGTTTCTTCAATACAAGTTCGAAGGGGGAGACTTGGCAGTTCACTTATCCAAACTTGAAGAGATGATCTGTCAACTGAAGCAGGCTGGAGAAGAGATTTCTGACCAAATGGTTATGACCAAAGTCTTATTATCTTTGCCGGAGGCATACAGTCATTTCATCTCAGCTTGGGAGTCGGTAGAGGCCAGTAAACAGAACTACAACGACTTAGTTTCCAGGTTACTTGTAGAGGAAGAAAGAATAAAACATAAAAATGAAGAGAAAGAGAGTATTGCACTATATGCCAAAAACAAAAGTGTTAAGAAATGTCATAAGTGTGGGAAACTGGGACACATTACAAAGGAGTGTAAAAACAAGGAAAAGCGTAAATGTTTCTCATGTGGAGAAGTGGGACACTTGAAGACAAATTGTTCAAAACGTGAGGGACAAGGACAACAAGAACCAAGTGACAGGTCCAAAGACAAGTCTAAGTCTAATGCATTTATCACAGTAAGTGAGATGGCAATGACAACTGGGGGTGACATCGCGGGAAGTGACAGGAGGTGGTTGATAGATAGCGGGGCAAGTGAACACATGACATGTCTTAGATATATGTTTACAAACTATCAGTCACTGTCAACGTCAAATCGTTATGTTATTGTTGGAGATGGTCGTCAGTTACCTGTTGCAGGAGTTGGTGATGTAGAACTGAGTGTGTTCAACGGGGATTGTTATGTAAAATCTACATTGAGCAATGTGTTACATGTTCCGCAAATGAAAATCAATTTGTTCTCTTTAACTAGTGCTACAAAGAGAGGTTATCAGGTCACATTAACTGATCAGCAGTGTTTGTTCTATAAGAACAATGAACTATGTGCAGTAGGCAACTGTGAAGGGAACTATTATGTGCTACAGGTGTCAAGTGTCTACATGAAAGAGAGTGTTGCAGCTGTGGCAACGCTATCGGAGTGGCATGGGCGACTTTGTCACCAGAGTGTTGAGTATGTGAAGCAGGTGCTCAGTAAAAACAATATTGAGTACACCGGAGACAAATTCAAGTGTGTTTCATGTTTAAAAGGTAAAATGCACAAACTTCAATTTAAAAGACGTGAGCAGCACACAACAGAATGCCTGGAGCTTGTGCATGCAGATCTGTGCGGTCCAATGGAGGTACCATCTCTTGGTAACTCAAGATACTTTTTACTGATCAAAGATGATTACAGCAACTATAGAGTAATCTACTTTTTGAGGAATAAAAGTGAGACTGCTGTGAAGCTGAAACAGTTCGTTAAGTGGGCAGAAACACAAACAGAAAAAAGGGTGAAAACAATTCGTACTGACAACGGAGGAGAGTTCGTTAACAAAGAATTAGAAGAATTTGTAAGGGAAAAGGGAATACAACATCAGACAACAGTACCATTTACACCCCAACAGAATGGGAAAGCTGAGAGGGACATGCGCACTATAGTGGAAGCAGCAAGGTCCATGCTGAAGAATAAAAATCTCCCAAAAGAGTTATGGGCTGAAGCAGTGAACACCGCAGTGTATGTACTGAACCGAACATCAAGGAGCAGAGTGAAAGGTCAGACACCTTATGAAACCTACCACAAATGCAAATTTGATGTGCTGAGTCTACGAGGAATATTTGGTGAATATGTGTATGTCCATATCCCGAAAGAAAACAGGTTAAAATGGGATGCCAAAGGTGAAAGGGCAATGTTTGTTGGATATGATGATACCAAAGGATTCAGATTATATTATGAAGACAGGAAAGAAGTTCATACCAAGAGAGACATTGTATTTCTAGATCCAGAAAAGCAGCAAGAGCCAGAAAGTAAGGAAATACAGGAAAGGGAAAATGTTATACTACTGGATGTACCTGCGGAGAGTGAAATGGAGGAGGAGGTACATAATGAGAGTGATGACGAATTTTATGACATGGATTCAGTACTAGATCAAGGAAATGGAGAAGAACAAGATGTTACACCAGAGAATATATCGGAAGTAACACAAGAAACTAGTCAAGAACAGGCAGAAAAGGAAGGAAATGAGGTCCAAGAGAGAAGCAGCAGAAGAAGAGTAAAGCCAAAAGATCTTGAAGATTACTACCTATATTTTGCTGAACCAAGAAGTTACAAGGAAGCTATGACCTCTGCAGAAGCTGAAAGCTGGAAGGAGGCTATAAAAAGAGAGCTTAATCAACTGAAGGAAAATAACACATGGACAGAGATAGATTCCATACCTAAAGCAAAAGAAGTGATTACCTCAAAATGGGTCTTGAAGAAGAAAGATGGTAATTATAAGGCTAGATTGGTAGCAAGAGGTTTCGAACAAAATTGTGATGATTATTTGTATGCCCCTGTGGCAAAGCTTAATACATTTCGTGTTTTTGTATGTATAGCTACCAAGTTAGGGTTAGAGATAAGTCAAATGGATGTATGTGGTGCCTTTTTAAATGCAGAGCTTAATGAGGAGTTGTATTTAATCTTACCAGAGGGAACCGATTCTAAGTATGTAAAACTTAACAAATCTATTTATGGTTTAAAGGGGTCTCCAAAGTGTTGGAATAATACTTTTAATAATGTCATGTTGTCTTTAGGTTATAAACAATCTGATAAAGATTGTTGTTTATACTCTAAATGTGAAGGAGAAAAGAAAACATTTCTGTTATTATATGTTGATGACATATTGTATTTTGGAAATAACAAAGAAGATATGTGTAAACTTAGAGATAAATTGTGTAAAGCATTTAAGGTAAAAGAAATGGGAATGATTAGTAAATTCCTGGGGATTGATGTTAAACAAGATCTAAATAAGGGAATTACTGTTATATCACAAAAAGATTACTTGAGAAAATTGTTGTTACAGTACAATATGTTAAAGTGTAAAACATTGAAGTTACCTATTGATAAAAATTTTAATTTTCATATCTTAAAGAGAGATAGTTCAGAGAGTGCTGAAATAGAAAGTAAATGTAGAAAGCTAGTAGCTTGATATATGCAGCTATGGGTACTAGACCGGATATTTGTGCAGTGGTTAATATCTTGAGTCGCTATCAGAGTTGTGCATCTGAACTTTTGTATAAGCTTTTGTTAAATGTTTTGAGATATGTAAATGGAACTATTGATTTATGTCTAGTATACTACAAAGAAAGTAAGGAGGATGTTTTATGTTATGTTGATAGTGACTGGGGTGGCTCTGATGATCGAAAATCGACATCAGGATGTATTTTTAAAGTGTTTGGATGTTCAGTTATTTGGTATTCAAGGAAACAATCAACGGTTGCATTGTCTTCAACCGAAGCTGAATATGTTGCTTTGTGCTTGGCCACAAGTGAGGCTTGTTGGTTAAAAGACATTATGTTAACATTTGGGTTTGAAGTAAACATAATTGTGTATGAAGACAACCAGTCTACTATCAAAATGGCGCAAATGGCCACTGGTAACTCTAGAGTCAAACATTTGGAGATTAAACAGTCATTTATTAAAGAAAAGTTGGAAAATAAAGTTATAATTTTGGAATATGTAAATACCAGTGACCAAGTTGCAGACATACTTACCAAAGCATTGGGTGGTGTAATGTTTCAGAAATTAAGGAATAAATTGTTTAATACTTAATTAAGGGGAAGTCATTGTGTTAAGGGTTAGTTCGTTGGGTAACCTTTGGAAGTAAAACAATTGTAAGACTTGTTTAAATATTTTATTGAGGGGAGGTGTGAGAAACAATAAAATAGTTTTTTTGTAAATTGGCAACCCTTGTTACACATCCCTATAACACTTGTACGTCTGTGGTGTGTGTCATGGCTGCTACAATTGCAATTCCTGTGTTGTTCAATGCGTCTTCACAAAACAGTTAATAAACTCTTCATAACAATAAGAAACGGCTTTTTCACTACAAAGTCCTAACACTTTATTCATTTCGATACTCAACTTTGCCAGCTTCATGACATAAAAGATGACGTAAAAGTATGTATGAAGAATAACGTTACAAATGAATCTGTAACGTTTCTCCTGTAACGTTATTACAAGCGGATAAGCATAATGTTACTGATACCTATAACGTTACTTTTAATATTGTTCTGCGAAAACGATATCCTATAACGTTTTCTTTTGTAACGTTATTGATATTTTTAGGTTTTAGTACCGTTACAAATTTTGGCACGTTATACGATAACGTTAGTGGTAACGGTATGAAATTCATTTCGTTTTAAAGTCCCGTGTGCTAACATCGCAATCACTAAATTAATCTGGACTCGGCGCACGACTACATGCACCGAAACTCACACATCTGTGATTATAGTCGCAAACTTACAGTTCCGATAGACTAGGACAGAGATAGTAGCCGGCGCTGTTGTGCGAGCGAAATCGCGCTAGCCGCCGAATGTTTACGATTATGAATGACATTGCATGTGGTAGCGTTGCGTGCGTATCGTGTCGCTCACGCATGTTTGTAATATCTATCTCGCTCTCACAAACATTAAATATTATTATAATTTTCAACATACATATTAACATTTTTGGCTGTAATTACGAGTGCTATCAGAGTGCGAGCCTTATTTTTCTGGCTATATTCCAAAACCCCTAACCTCACTGGTTTGCCTGTATTGAATGAGGAAGCTGGGGTGACGTCACTCCAGCTAACACACTAAACGATTCATAACACACACTAAATGATTCATAAAACACACTAAACGACTCATAACACACACTAAACGACTCATAACACACTAAACGACTCATAACACACACTAAACGAACTTTTTGTGGCAGCTAAATTAAGACTGGGAACTTTGATTGCAGCTATTATGCCTTAAATATTGGCATAGATACAATTATTCTATCACATATGAAGGAGCTGAAGTTATGCACATGTTTAGTGGTTGCGATGTTAGCGCGTGGCATATCTTCCTTATTATTGTACTTTCACTATAAACGGTATTTTTTTCAGGAGTGCATAGCAACAACTAAGGATTGGAGAAAATGCCAAACAGAAGTAAATGATTTTCGAGATTGTATCAATAAACATAAGAAACCTGAATTAAAAAGTTAAGCGTTTGTTTTGTTTTACTAGCTTTTAACAGCCACATTTTTATTTAAAATCCCTCCTCCCCAACCCACTGCGTGGCATCGCCCGCCCGGGCTCATCATCTGCGTAGCCTTTCCCAACATGTTGGGGTCGGTTTCCAGTATAACCGGAAGCAGCTGAATACTAGTATTTCACATATAGCGACTACCTATCTGACCTCCACAACTCTGTGACTGGGTAATACGATACCTCTTGGTAAGACAGAAGACTGGTTGTCAGACTTTCGGGCTTCTGACTACACGCTCAGCCCCTAAGGGCACCCCCTGTGGGGTACGGACCTCGCGCTCACCAATGGCCAAAAAATTTTGAATTTTGGGTACTGATTTTATTTTGCAGGGCACTAATTTTCTATGCATGTTTGAGGAAAGCGACAAACTTCTCTAACTTGGAAACAACATTCAAAATCGTGATCCTGCTGAACAATTGCGAGAAAGTTATCATCGTTGATTTCTCGGTAAACACAAATATTACAGGTTCTGTTTTTTTATACGAAATAAATCACATTTATGGGAACTAATTATTTGCATACTTAGAATAGCTATAGCGTGGGCCCTTTTTTGGCGCTCATGGTGGTCCTGCTAAAGGGAGCGTGACTACCGCAGGACCACCTTCAAAGTCGATTTTCTCGAAAACTACTAAGGTATCAATTTTGTTGCTCGAGTACTAATTAGTACCAATTGAGTACTAATTATTTACCAAATATGGAAGCGATTGGCGTCGCTGGGAAAGGGCAACAAGGGAAAGGCTGGATCGGATAATTAAAACACACAAAAAAGAGAAACATTCTATATATTTGCCTCGTTTTATTTACAAAGGATTGCCGAAACAATTCTGGCTCTAACTTACGCAAATAAAAATACAACTTATCATTTATACTAGAGCAATTAAAAAAAATACGAAACTTTTTGAATCGGCCGACCTTAAGACCTGGAGATTTTGTTCAAATTCTAAACTCACATAGTCTGGGATACAAAAATTTCGTACACTTTTTTTTCAATGGGCTGTCTTTTAACTTACCTTAAATTTTTTTTTATGCAGAATGTAGGAAACTTAACATAGCTACTGAGAATATTTTTTTTCTAAACTTACCCCAGCAATGAACATCGGGCGTAAGCGCCAGGATAGCCTACGAAATTAAAATTTTCTTACGTTTTTTTGCAATTTGCAGGTCAGTGCGAGGTTGTATGCCCTGGCGCATCCCTCTAACTGGATGTGCCATAGCATACAACTGATGGGTTCCGTAGTAGTCAAAAGACAGCCCACTGAACGGAGGCTCATAAAAAAAACTTTAATATTAAAATGCACTTTAAATTTGTAATGGCAAAATGGATCTTATAATAATTTTGTCATTTAATTTTTGACATTTCCGTCAAAATGGAATCGTTTAAAACGCTCAGGATATAATACTAGCGATTTTGGATTGCGCAATTTTAGTCTCTAGGCAGCCATACACCGACTGCTCGAGCTGTCAATTCCTCTCGCGCAGTTACCTCCGCCCGCGCTTTTTATTTCACGACCCGTGTGTTAAGGGCGGCAATAAAAACCGCAGAGCAGTTGATACCGACTGCTGCAGCAGCAAGCAGGCAGGTATCAATGGCAGCTTCAAGCGGTTGAATTTGACTGCACGAGCAGTCCTTGTATATTGATCACTGGCTTACTGCTGGTGAAGTCCGTGTATGGCCAGCCTCAGGTAACTAATCAAACTCTTTCTACATAATATAATATCATTAGTTAGTTAAAACGATCGATTTTGACAGAATGCAAAAATGTAGTCACCTCAGCCAATCGCCCAGACATACAGAACTTTGACAAATAAAAATAAAACTTCCGATGATTGCCGTAAATGTAGCGTCAAACATTGTTTTATATAAAATACTAGCTTATGTCTTCGCACGCGATTACATCGGAAATGATTCCTTGGAAACGTACTACCGGGATAAAATGTATCCCATGTCATGGTATATCGTATACGCGATTCAACGCCGAGTACACGCGAATCAGCGAAGAGTATACGCGAATCAGCGCAAAATATTCGCGATTTAGCGACGAGTATCCGCGATCCAGATCGATTTTCAGAAATCAGCAATATCTATAAAAATTAAATGTTGTTCATTGGTTTTTTTCATGTTCGTAATTTGTCCGAATTAGTTTTAATGGAAAGACAATCTGGCAAGATTGGAAAGCTCGAGAAAAATTGAAAGTGCTTTTTTCTATGAGATTTTTTTAAGAACTCAAGACCATATAGAAAATTTTGCAAGATTTCTGTCGAGTCGGCTAGTTTTAAAATAAAAAACAATGTCCGATGCTCACTGGCTCAAAATAAATGCCTCAATTGGAATCATTATTACATAATTCACTTTCAATTAAAAAAAGAATAACTATTGGTGGTCGTCGATAAGAATATGAATCTTATTAAAATCGATTAAAACGGGAGTAGTTAGCATATGTAACTGATACCCAATGTGACTAATCTTTAAGCAACTTGACAGACCACCAAAACTTAAAATTTTGAACACACAAAAACATCTTGTACTATTTTATAATATTATTTATAACTAAGTTTACAAAAAAAAAAAGAGAAAAAATATCGTACGAAGTGCGAGTAAAGTTCATACAGTCATTTCGCACTCTTGTTCTAAAATTCTGTATAGAAATACCATGAGAACGCTGGACGGCTGGACGTCCCGAAGTCCGTACTGTTTACTGGGTGACACGGTACCCTTTAGTATGACTTTCGGGCATCTGCCTGCCCGTAACACAGTCAAAGATCTACGAATGACAGCAAGAGCATGGAGGGGTTTCAATATCTGGTTACCATGGTCACCACTTTAGTACCCACGATTAACCCGTGCCGCTGTTATTATCTATCCACGGGACCCCTCAGGAAAAGGCAGACGATCATGATGATTATTTCTATACAAAATTGTACGAGGAAGTTTATTAAAAAACAAAAAAAAAATAGTAAATTTAAAAACCTATGCTAAGACGTGAATACGCCGCGTATTAAAAATATCAACGTCCAATTACGAGGCGTAGTATGAATTTATTTATTTTATTCTAATTAATATGAACGCTTTACTGCGGCTATCAAATAATTAGAACTTCTAACAATAATGGTATTCTTTTTAAAAGGTGGTTTGAAGATTTTCGGAGCTTGGCGGTTGGCGGGGTTTGGCGACAATAGGTATTAATGCCGCGCCATTTTGAAAATGGATAAATCGTTATAGTCTCATGCGTTGCCGCCATTTTCAAACGTTCACGTTCAAGGTTGATGATTGAGTCACGTGATCGTTGAAACGTTATTAACTCAGAAACGTGACGCTTTACGAAGTTTGGTCCTATTATGTTTTCTGTTTGTCAACTATAGATTTATAAAGGTCTCATGCGTGGCCGCCATTTGCGTATGCCCACGGATCTTCAAACACCTTTAGTCAAACTACGAAAACCGCACTTACTGTTACGACATAATGGCGCATTAAAACTTGTTGTACACACACGTTTTTATTACCGTGAAATACCACGGTTTCGTCGTGAAAATTACGGTTGATCCGCCGTGTGTTGGCACGGTCCCGGTCGTCACTGTTGTCACGTGATTTCTCTACGGCGCGGATAACACGCCGTATCGTAAAAAAAAAACCGTGTCGTGTACAAATCCGTACGTTTTTTTTTTGCTGTGAAATGCTACAATTGTTTCGTCGTGTTGGCAAGGTCGTCAGTGTGAACTTGCATCGTTCTCCACAACCACTCGACACGCTTCCATACTGTATCGAACATCAATCACTGTTATCGTGGGAGTCCTCTAAATGCTATTCAGAAGTCCAAAACACGAAAATTTTGTCAGTTTAAATTAAATAGGTGACCGTTATTCTTCCGAGAGCTGTTTGTTGTCGGGGCAAGGCAAATCAGGTTATCGAAATGTGTCATTTTCGATACGATAGCCAGTCGGATGGTTGTGAATAGCTATACTGGGCTGACTACTGCACTCAAGAGTCGTTACTTATAAGCAACTTATAATGAAATAGACAACTTAGTCGAATCAATAGTTATAGTTTATCTGAGGAGTTCACACATGTGTTCGGGTCGGCACATTTGATTCGGCAGTATTTGATGAACGACAAAAGTAATTTGTTTTTTATTCGGCTCGTGCCGATCGGCATCTACCCTCAGAAACATGTTCAGAGAGTTAGTGTAACACACATACAATGAAAATTGATCGCAATGTGTTACATTTTGAAAGTTCACCCACGTTCATTGATTGGGTGCGTTATTGACGATTTTTTCAAACCTATGAAGCAAAGTGTTACTACTACTCAACAAATGAGTTCTTAAATGAAAAATTTGATACAAAAGACGACGACTCGCCTTTGTGCTAACAATTGAATGGAATTTCATTTCTATGACATTGTATTAAATATACCTATATATTTTTTCATTGTATTTAATAATTCTTGACATTATAATAATTAATAACCCTTGACATTGTATGGTTTAATTTTGACATGGTTTTAATACACTTTTATTTTAATTCTTTGAAATATTTGTACGGTGGAAACAGCTGAATATTATGGACATCATATTACGTGTAACACCTTTGTAACAACAATA
Source organism: Luperina testacea (assembly GCA_927399505.1). Classification (NCBI taxonomy): domain Eukaryota; kingdom Metazoa; phylum Arthropoda; class Insecta; order Lepidoptera; family Noctuidae; genus Luperina; species Luperina testacea. Next base: position 6,596,192 of record OV656785.1, on the reverse strand, counting down.
TTATAAAAAATAATTTATTTTTATTAAAGAATTAGCAATATTGAAAGTGTCTTATGCAATAAGGGTGTCGGTTGGCTAGGCACAATACGAGCTAAGCCGAGCGGTATTTTCACGAACGTATATTCGAATTTGCCGCCGGTTGTGCCGACAAATGCCGACCCGAACAAATAAATAGACCCAAAAAACATAAAATAAGAAAAGAAAAAAAAAACGTTAATTTGTAAAGCGTTCATATCGATGACATTTGACTTGAAACATTTTTTTTTTTAATAAAAAAAAAAATGTCTTAAAAAGCTTAGATAAATCTAATATTTCTATAGTCTAAAGACGACACGAATGGCGTGATTAAGTTTAAACGCCTTTTGAACGCACGCCGTGACCACGGAGCTCAGATACGAAGATGTGTCTATTACAAAGGGTCCGTGCTTACCTTCGAGTACGCGAAAGAAGTGAAAACTCACGACTGGTGCCGAATTTACGCGATTTAGAGTCACCGACCCGAGCGTGACGGTCTGCGATCAACAATAGTACTAGATTTCTGACGCAACTACAAACAACATACTCAGCTTATAATGTTTCCACTGTTGAGTCACAGGCCTCCTCTCTGTGAGAAGGTCTGGGCCGTAATCCACCACGCGGGCCCAGTGCGGGTCACATGTCTTCGAATTTTTGGTTCTAGGACATGCCGGTTTCCTCACGATGTTTTCCTTCACCGTTTCGAGAGCAGTGGTGATGATATAATTTACACAAAGTAAAGCGCCCGAGTTCGAACCTATAACCAACAACAACTCGTAGGTATGTAATGTTGTGGTCTTATTTTACAAAATCTTATTGCTCAGAAATTAAGTCTTATTTTGCCATAAATATTTCTGTTCCTATTAAAAAAAATCGTTTACTTTTCAAAAGTAGTAAAATTGCAAACGATAATGAATTGTATGTTTGAGTGATAAGGTTTATAATAGTTATGCAATAGCGGCCACTTGAGCGATGTGTTTTTGTTCCTAATTCTTCATCTAGTTCTATTGTTGATAGAAGTTGAAGATTAATTTTCGTTCACTGTTTAGGAAAAGCGGAAAGTGCGCCTAAATAATCACTGTTTCACTTAAAAAAAAAAACGGAAAATCAACAAGGTACTGTATTAATAATTAATTTTCTCAAAATTGAAAAGAAATTCAACATCGTATACACGGTTATTAAACAGCTTTCTCATAAAAAAACGTGCATTACCTACAATACTGTCAAAATGTATGAAACAACTGTTTTTTTTTAACCGACCAAAAAGGTGATTGAAGATTTTCATATTATGAAGCCTCGGCCATACCTACCTGTCCGCCATTTTGATTTATACAAACATCTATGCAACAAGATGGGAGCAAGTTGCAAATATGGATGTCACGTGATCAACTTTGAATGTTAATAATATCTCGGAAACGTGATACTACGGGCTTTGGTCTTACAATGTTTTCTGTTTGCATTGATGTCAGCTACCGATTTATATAGATTACATGCGTTGCCGCCATTTTGAAAATAAAAGAGAACAAAATGGCGGACAGGTATGTATGTCACGGATCTTCAAAGCACTTTCAATGCTGGTGGATCTAGAATCATGTGCTGAATTTGTGGGCAACAACGTCAACGATTTCGATTTGACAAAACTTCTTTGTACCGGTATTGCCAATATATTAATTTATTGTCTTATTAAACCACCCTGCATATTATTGTTCTGAGAATTCAATTTTGAGAAAATTAATGTGTACACAAGGTCAAATTAAAATATGTTTTTATCATCACCAGATATCTATATCCAATCTGTGAAGTTTTGCTAGTGAAAATAATTTGACCCAGTTTATTAAAATTAATTATTATAGTATTACAGTTGGCACGTTTTAGCGTGGTAATAGCAGTCATTGCCCTTTCTCTTATATCTTTCCATAGGAACAAAAAATACTTTATGTATGGTTTTTCGAGATCATGTTGAAGTTCCCGATAGATATTTATTGATTCTAGGACGTTAACAGACTTTATTTCAGTTTTTTCAGTTAAATAATGCTAGAAAATTTAGGTGGGGTCAATGACCGCCATTGCAATGCTAAAACGCGACCACTATATTGAACAATAAGAGTCTTTCGGTTAAATTTTGATGGTGAACAATTTTTTCCGACACTTAATCCTTTACGTCTAAGTCTTCGTTAGGGCTCCAGGGCTCCGTCGACACGTGCGTGTGACGGTTTACTCGCGCAGTTTCAGTGCGTGATCCTTGATGATACCGCCGTCGCCTTCAGAGACAAACCTTTTGCGGCCCCTGAGGAGAAAAGTACATTACAGTGATTTTCTTTAAGGTGTATAGATGGCTCACTGACCTTGTGCATGTGGGCGGAGCTAAGCGTCCTACGTAAAACGCGTGCGGTGGCGCGCTACACTAAAACGAAATTCAAAGAATATGCAGAGGCGCAGACATGCCGCACGTAGGTCGCCATTTTTGCCTACGATTCCAGAAGGGAATGGCGGATGCAAGACTGATATATTTTATACTAGCTGTTACCCGCGACTTCGTCCGCGTGGAATTTAAGAAAAAAGTTATTGTTGAGTTCGCAGAGTTTACGATAACTTATTAATTCTGTATTCCGCGTAAAGAAATACATATGCATGTTTAATGAAATTCTTTTAATATTTCTCCATTTAGTTCTTTTTGATCGTTTTTGCATTTTTAGTTTAATTATTTATATTTAGTTTTTCGTATTAGCCTTTTTATATACAATATTTGGTGTACAATTTTCTTGGGCTAAAACAAAAACACAATATTATTATATTATTAATTATTCAATCAATTTCTATGGAGATTAAGGAATCTTCACGTATAGGATCCACTTATAAACATAACTATACTCCGTTTCTTTATTATGATTTGTTTACATTTGGAAGTACCTAATTAAACGGAGTATAATACAACCTCCCTATTTGAATCGGATATTATTCAATATTTCATTTCATTGGTTTTAATTTTTTTCGTAGGAACCTATTTTCTTTTTTTTTCTAAAATAAAAGTAGCCTAAGTTACTCCTTATTCACCTATCTGCTAGTGAAAGTCCCGTCTTAATCGGTCCAGCCGTTTCAGAGATTAGCGGGAACAAACAGACAGACAGACGGACAGACAGACAAAAATTGTAAAAAAAAATATTTTGGTATATTACAAAAACAGTCAGAAGTCGACTAGCAATCTCACAAAACTATGGCATAGCAATATTAGTACTAATGACCTTCTTCTATAAGAACGTTTGACAACACTACAAATTGGCCACATGATTGTTATTACAAATTTCAATAAGGTTCGTAAGCGTTACGGTGGCCAAAGTGGCTAACACTGTACCTTGCATGGCGAACGTTCGGGTTCGAGTCTCACATCAAACATGAAAAATATTTTTTAAGTATTACACGTGAAATAAGAATGCCGAGTTGCTAACCAATAATTATGTTAAATATTCCACAAATAAACGAAGATTCTTTTGTTTTACAATTATTATTTTCAATCTTAGTTGGAAGTAAAAATACTTGCATAGGAAATTGACCCGTTACCTTCTATGAATAAGGAGCATAATCGCGTTTACAATTAATATAATACTTTCATACGAAATTGTTCCGTAGACTCTAATTGATAAGGAGAATGATCGCATTTGCGAAAACTGACGCGTTGGGTACCTATGTAGTTGAGCGAGTAGCCGTATAAAATACTTTGAAGTCTTGCAATTATTTCGAGTCGGTACCTAGTGTAGGTACGTACTTTGGTATCTGTTTGTTGATGAAAGCTGTTTATTATATTTTATTTTTTGATTAGTTTTTTCTAAGTTATGTTGTTGGTGTAAATGTTTGTACTATCAGTATATAAAAAATGGTCAACAAGAAAATAAACGGAAGGCAATAAAGAGATCTTATTCGACGAAACAAATTGTAAAGTAAGTACCGTAAAACGGTGTGAATCGGGTTGCATGGGTGAATCGGTACCTACTTTTTTGTACAGTCGCCGTCAGATATATTGTAGCAGACAAGGTGACCAAATACTTCTGAACAATTTAAAATGTCAATAAGTTCCATACACTATAAGTTACCATTAATATCTGAACATTCATTACTTCATTAATATCTGAGCAGATGCTTGTCAATAATTTCTATACACACAATTAACCAAAAATATCTGAACACTTACAACGTCAAGTGTATCTACGCAGACAAACATTGAGCTTACCTAATTCGTTACTGCGTGATATAAGGGACGAACCAAAAACGACTATCGACTTGACTATCTGTGGTTAGTCCAGTCATTTGGTAGTCTTACCTGGAAAGTTTTGAAAATTGGTTATTTTATTGAGTTCGACGTGTTCACGTCGAACTCAATAAAACCCGGATAAAATTCCAGGTTCCACACCCTTTTTGAACACCAAATGACTGTTCTAGGTATAAATACGATGAAAAGGGAATAAAAATTATATAGAAAACAGTTTGTGTAGGATACAACTGATATTTTATGTTAATGTCAAACTATTGATAGAAAATAGATCTTGGTTTTGTAATGAAATTAAAAATTATAGTAAATATTTTTTATTTGTATCAACATTTAAGTACTTATATAAAATATTAGTATTTTGTGTAACCTCCTTCTGCATTTAATACGTCCTGTAACCGTTTTCGCATGGAACCAACAACCTTTTCACAAAAATTTCGTCCTCTGAAAGATTCCCAAACGTTATTTGCATGTTGACTTAATGCTTCCTTTGTTCGACATTGATTCCCATCCCACTCTTGCACCATTTTACCCCATAAGTTCTCAATGGGATTGAGGTCTGGACTTTTTGGCGGTAGTTTGATTAAAGTAAGCTCTCTCTGTTCATTAATCCATGCTTGTACAGTACGAGCATTATGCACTGAGCTATTGTCTTGAATAAACGTTATGTGTTCATCTTGATAAAATACTTTAGCAGTTGGAAGAAAAGTATCTTCAAGAAGTTCCTTGTAATTCATTGAATTCATTCGTCCACTTATTTCTACAAGTTCACCAGGGCCATTTTTGCACATCCATCCCCAGAATCCAATCGTAATACGACCACTCCGACGATTAGGCAGCACATTTTGTTCCAAGTACCGTGTATTTTCTGGTCTCCACAAACTCAATCTGCCATTATCCGATGAACAGAAAACTTTCTCGTCCATAAAGATAACTTTATCAAAATTGTGATTTAAATAATTGGCCGCAAATTGCAGCCGCTGCATTTTGTGCCTTGGTGTGAGAGTTGGCTTTCTTGCCGGTACTCTATTTTGTAAACCTCCTTCTTTTAATCGTCTTCTTACGGTGCTGCTGGATACTTGAAACGTACTTGAAAACTGTGTAGTATTAATAAATCTTTCACTTCGGGCCTTGTCTAGAATAGCCATGTCTTGGTTGCTTGTTGTTGCACGCGGACGACCAAATGAAACATGATTATTCAAAGTACCCTCTTGCTGCCATCTTCCCAGCCATAAATATACAGTGTTTCTCTGAAATAAATACAGTTTTATATTACTAAACTACTAATACACACTATGACTGTTCATAATGTGTATTAGTAGGTTGATAGTAACTGTGTTAAATGTTTTTAGCGTTCATCGCCATAATACTTACGGCTATCCCTAGCTCATCGGCGATGTCTGTTACGGATAAACCATCATCCTTTAACTGAATTATTTTATATTTTAATTCAGCATCTATACGGTATGAACTCATATTACATTAATTAAAATCAATAATCCAATATCTATAATATTACGTTTCTTGCCTGAATTTATTTATTGCGTGAGTTCACACATGAGTTGCATGACACACTTAACATGACATGACAAGACTGAAAACTTCAAAATGTTATAAACTGCCAGGGTCATCATAGTATACAAATTAGCAAAAGAGTTCCTATATATATATTGTATTTATAGTAAAGTTGGAAGCACTTCCTACTGCAATTTTTCCTCAACTGCTCAGATATCTAAGACTACCCCATCTGCATAGATACACTTGACATTGTAAGTGTTCAGATATTTTTGGTTAGTTGTGTGTATAGAAATTATTGACAAGCATCTGCTCAGATATTAATGAAGTAATGAATGTTCAGATATTAATGGTAACTTATAGTGTATGGAACTTATTGACATTTTGAATTGTTCAGAAGTATTTGGTCACCTTGTCTGCTACAATATATCTGACGGCGACTGTACACACCATATTTTGTTTGTACAGATTATGACGCGTAATTTCGACATACATTACAACAGCTCGATTGGTCTAGTGGTCTCGTGCGTCACGTCAGTATTGTTTAGTCACTAACGCCCGGCTTCAAATCCAAACTTTTCCATATTTGATTTTTTTTTTATTTTCTTATTTGATATGTTTTTTTAATTATTATTTTACTTTTTGCCGATTTTCTTGTTTGAAAATTTTCAGACTATATTATTATTGCTTACACTCTTTTGTAAAACACTGTAGGTATATAATTTTTTCCGAATCAAGCTTGGTGGACGTTTTTATTTTATTTTTATTATATTACTCTAGATTCTGAAGAAAAATAACTATAGGAATAAAAATGATTGTTTTTATTAAAATAACAATTACTTATTGAATTATTTTAAAAATAAGAAAATAAAAATATGCGCATTATAATTAAAAAATAACAAAACAAAAGATAAGTACATTATAATTAAAAAATAACAAGACTAAAGATTATGCCTTCCACTGAGATTCGAACCTGGTGATTACGCAGTGAGAATCCGGACAGTAGAGCGCGGAGGCAATCGTGCATCTTATTCGAGTCGCGAAATTACGCTTCTAAATATAATGGAAGTCGCTCATCGACGAAATCCGCGCGGTGCACCCCTCCGAAGGCGGGGACTATTCGTATCCCACTTCATCTGCTTCACCCCCTCAAATACATAAAAGTCGTCTATTCACCGCCACGTAAAGAAATACCTATGCTAATTTTATTGAAATTCTTCTAATATTTCTCCATTTAGTTCTTTTTGATCGTTTTTGCATTTTAGTTTAATTATTATTTATTTTTAGTTTTTCGTATTAGCATTTTTATATATGTACAATATTTGGTGAACGATTTCCTTGGGCTAAAACAAAAACACTATATTATTTTATTATTTATCCAATCAATTTCATTGGAAATTAAGGAATCTTCACGTATAGGATCCACTTATAAAAAATAAAAAAAACTATACTCCGTTTCTTTATTATATGATTTATTTACATTTGGTTAAGTACCTAAATAAACGTAGTATACAACCTCCCTATTTGAATCGGATATTATTCAATATTTCATTTCATAGGTTTTAATTTTTTTTCGTGGGAACCTATTTTCTTTTTTTTTTCTAATATAAAAGTAGCCTAAGTTACTCCTTATTCACCTATCTGCTAGTGAAAGTCCCAGTCACAGAAATAAATCCGCACAAGAATATGAGAAGGTAGTAATCAATAAACTCAGTAATGCAAATACCTACTCGTAGATTGACAACTAAGAATGCTCATTTTTTATAAATTAAGGTATATTTGAAAACATTTTTTTTTAATTGTGAGTAAGTATGTAGTTATTTTCTAAACAGTCAAAATAAAATGGCCTGAAGCGGTTGTTTTAATATTACAAACAGACACTCCAATTTTATTTATTAGATAAAGTTTTAAAGATTTTTATTTATAAGATTAAGTATAGATAGATAGATACTTATTAGTCCACTCAACGAATAAACCAAAAAGAGGTGTAGAGTGCGTGAGCTGGGCCCTGAGCGATTTCTTCAGAAAGTTGCTCAGAGTGCTTAGGGAGTAAACATACTAAAAGTCCCCGCGTCTAGGAGATGAGCCGGAGTGGGGGGTATAAAAATTCCCACTTTTGAGTTTTTCGCTAATATCTATAAAACGGTGCGTCATCGTAGAGAAAACGTATTTTTCTTGACTTGCTTTGCTTTGGCATTTTTATTTATTTACAAATTATCTTATACATATTTACAAAATAAACAATATAAAAAAAAACAGTATTTAGAAATGGCACCACTAATAAAGCGTCCATGCGGACAATAGAAATGGGCCCTCTGCAGCGAGCTAATCTATAAACGCATACTGATACAATTCGTTCATAAATATTTGCACTAACACAGCCAAACGCGCGTAGTCGATCGATAGCCGGGCGGAGCAGCGAGCGACACAGCCACCCCGTCTCAGTGCTAACGCACGACTGCCGCCCGCGCCCGCGCAGAGCACCTCTGAACCTATATCTCAAAATGGGGCATTGTCTTTGCAACTGTTGATTGATTTAAAAACGCTATTTCAAATATGTAGTACCTCTAACCACCAATTTTTCAGTGTAAAAATATTTCCAAACATCAAAGCCGTTTAGAAGTTATAAGCAAATGTTAGCGAAAATAGCGTTTTGGTAAATATTTTTTTAAGGCAAAAGTATTAGCCTTATGAAAAAACCCTGTTTCAAAAATGCTGTACATGAATCTATAGCAAACATATATTTTTTACAGACCTTCTAACCAAACCGTTAATGAGTTATAAGCTTCATAAAGTGACCGAGTTACGGTACTAAACGAGAGTAAGGCCCTTAACTCATTGAAGGACATTGAACGAGAGACAAGTACAGTACCCGGCGATAAATATTGCACATCGACCTTTACCTTTTTTTGTATTTTATACAAAGAATAAAAATAATTATCAAAAGAAGCAAATCATAATTGTTTTAACAGCTCCTAATAGATACCGGACTGTTTGTATTTCGTGCGACAGAGATAACGCTCTACGAAGCCGAAATTAGCCGATTGTCTCTTTCCAAAGGTCGATGTGCAATATTTATCGCCGGGTACTGTAATGTTTGATTTCATTTAGTTAGCTCGGAGGTTTTAAGTTTGATTGAAGCGGATATGATTCAAACTCAAAGTATTTATTAGTGCGATTTTTTATCGATGATTTTATTATAATAAATACGCATTGTATTATAATAATATGTAAAATAATATGTAATGAGTTTCATTGACGATTCTTTCGGGAAAAGGCTAGGCAGACGGAAGGACTGACCTGGTAGGCATCCGCTTGAGCACGGCGTCTCCGAGACGGAACTTGTGCTGACAGCGCTCCATAAAGCGGTCCAGCATGATATAAGCGAGCGGAACGTCTAGCACGATGTCGTTCATGTCTTCCAGAACTCGGAGGAAACCCTGGCAGACAAGAACAAGCAATATAATATACGATACAATATACCTTTTTTGACGTGACAACGTCTAATAAATCGATGAAGCTGGCTGCACTCACGAAAAAACATGACTCATGTAGCGTTACCTCGCGGCCTCACTCTGTAGCGTGGAGGCGTTCCATGGCGGCTTGAAGTGCAAGCGAATATTAACAAATGCAATGCAACTATTCCATCAGTATTTTCTTATGACGTTGTCACGTTCAACTATCGTCAGTAAACCGACTTTACAGACAACCGATTTTTTTTTTTGAGGATGGGAAATTATCAAATGACCCTTCCGGCTCTGGGTGGAGCGGAAGGGAGTGTCAGACTCTTACTGACTAAAACCCACCCGTGTTCCTTCCTTAGCCCTTTATGTTCCAGGCCAGCGGTAACCCTTTCGGACAATCCCGCTGATACAATATACCTTGCTTCCTTTAACATCTGGACAAAACCGGGTATAAAGGGTGAACGGAGTAGAAGCCAACGGGACAGAAATTTGTTTTCTGTGTGGGCTGTATTCCACCACGCGGGCCCAGTGCGGGTTGGCATATGTCACGTCTTCGAATTTTTAGTTCTAGGACATGCCGGTTTCCTCACGATGTTTTCCTTCACCGTTTTGTGAGCAGTGGTGATGACATAATTTATACAAATCCAAAACCTGTTTTTTTTTTTGTTTTCGGGGAGAAACCTTCAAAAGGCACCAGACCTCCGGGTAGGGAGGTCGGGGAGTGTGGGATTTTTACCTCACTAAATCCACCCCGGTGGTCACCATCAGCACATAGGGGTGGTCCCGGTTCCTCTTAAAAGACCAATTCCGAAACCCCATTGTGAAACACCTGTAAGGCACATCTCCCTGGGTCAAATCCAAAACCTAGAATAAAATGCAGTTCATTGGTGTGGATAAGACCATTAATTAATCATTAAACCTCAGTGGTCTAGTGGTCGAAGGCTTGGCTGAGCATGAGGTCCTGCGTTGGATTCTCATGTTGGGTTAGGAATTTTTACTCGGTAAGTCGGGTCCGTTACCATGAGGCTACAAAACGTACAAAAAATTTTGAATTTCGCGGCTGTTCGCCATTTTTAACATACCCTGTCCATCTGGTCAGGAGTGACGATGACACATCTCCGGAGCTCTGCGAGGAAGCCACACAGCTGTTCTTCAACGCTTGAGTTCACTGTCTCGACAGCAAGTAGAACAGTCTGTAAAGAAGTACAAAATTATAATAATAAAGAAAGAAAAATGAACCCGCACAGGAAATCTACATATATAGAGGGTTATTGGAAAAACACCAACAACCTCTTAAGAGGTCATTGTACTCATCAGTATGAACAACTTTTACTATGGGACCAAACCTGAAATCGCGAAAAAAAAAAGCCCTTTTTAACGAGGACAAAGTCGCGGGCAGAAGTTAGTTGTCATCTGCCTATCCTTTTCCCAACTATGTTGGGGTCGGCTTCCAGTCTAACCAGATGCAGCTGAATACCAGTATTTACATGGAGCGACTGCCTATCTGACCTCCACAACTCGCTTACTTTACTGGTTAATACGATACCCCTTGCTAAGACTGGTTGTCAGAATTTCGAGCTTCTGACTACCCGTAACGACTGTCAAAGATCCACGAATGACAGCCGGGACCAACGGCTTAACGTGTTTTCCGAGGCGCGGAGGGGTCACAGTATGTAAAGATGGTTACCCATCCACAGACCAACCGCGGTAAGGGTAGCTTAACCTGATCGTTCGACCTGTGCGGCTGTTATTATTTAGCCACGGCCGGGCAGAAGTTAGTACAGTACCCGGCGATAAATATTGCACATCGACCTTTTTACACAAAACCATTTTATACAAACAATAAAAATAATTATCAAAAGAAGCAAATCATAATTGTTTTAACAGCTCCTAATAGATACCGGACTGTTTGTATTTCGTGCGACAGAGATAACGCTCGAAGCCGAAATTAGCCGATTGTCTCTTTCCAAAGGTCGATGTGCAATATTTATCGCCGGGTACTGTAATTAAATGTTTCAGAAGTCGGTAATTACCTCATACACGAGTTCGTGATGAAAGTGAGGTACTTCGAGGTCTCGGACGCAGCGCATGGCTTCCGTGAGGTCACTCGAGGTGAGGTACTCCTTGAGCAGCAGCTGTATCTGGCGGATGAGGGACTTCACAGGCCTGCAAACGTTATTTTTGATAAATAAAAATACAAAGTGTTACACAAAAATAATTACTGGGAAACAACTTCTATTTTTAATACAAGCTTTTATTTAGCTTGGACTGTTCGTATGTAAGTCCGTCAAAATTTGCAAACCATTTGTTGATATCCGATTGAGCTGAAATTTTGCATACACCTTTACTTCTGGTAACAATACAACGTGCAATACTCAATATTGTAATAATTTCAATATGGCCGCCGCTCCTTGGCCGCCATCTTGATGGCGGATTACATTTTTTTTCGTGTGAAAATTTGCTGCTTTGCGGTAGTGCGCAATGTAACTAACGCAACACATTGTGCTTATGGGTGCATGCACCACTACAGCGATCGTGGGGGGTATTTAAAGATGTGGTATAACAATAAAAACTTGTTTTCATAAAAAAAAGTCAGTAAAAGTTGGAATATCTCCGCAACCAGAAGGTTCCAAAGTATGGTGCAGTATAAAAAAAATATTACAATGACGGGGACAGTACAAGTGATTTTCGGCTTAGTTGAGTGTGTTTTGACACCCGTTATTTTAATTACCTGATGCCTCCACCAACGCCCCAGATGTTGTCAAGTCTCACCATTCCTTGTTTCAAGGAGAGCAACGTCTCCGCCCTGTGGATGGCTTGTCTGGAACAAAATCATTATTATTGTTGCGCGCCACAATTGATGCCTGGTACATACATGGTGACATTAGTTACCACTAGCGCCATCTAGTATCGGGTAGCAGAACTAGTAGGGTCAAGGTCCTAGAAATTCCGAGAACTATCGACATCGGGTCAGTCGGGACGGGTACGTACTCGAACATTCTAGATGTTTATATAGTAGCTCTGTGGCACTAAAGGCCGGTGTGGGCTGCGAAACATCGGTTTGAATAAGCGATACGAGCGAGTACATCAAAGCGATATTCAAGTGCCACTAAGAGTGATCAGTAGTGAAATTGTGTTTCATAATTAGTGTGTTTGAGTTGTAATTAGTGTTGTGATTAAAGTGTCAATTTTTGGTTATTAGATCGGCAGTTTTTAATTGTCACGAACCCAAGCTCGTAACATTATTTTAATATATAAAATCAAAAGTAATTTATTCAAATTTGGCTGAGAATCAGCACTTTTCGAACGTCAAAATAACATAAGAATGTCCCCCGGCACGCCCGCCCTTCACCACTTCCTAGTGCTTTCGCTTGGAAAAAGTGGCGCAACAAACTTCCCAGCAGGCCGCTGGGGAGTAACAGTGCATAAATGATAAATGATTTTATTTTTGTAAGTAGGTTTGCACAAACACTTTTACACGTCAATCATATTTTTTAAACTAGATGAGGTCGGCGTTTCCTATCTGACTACTCTGAGAAGAAAGGCCGAAACAAACTCAGAGGTCATAGTCTCTTTTAAAGTCCAGACATAATCTTGGTCAGGTTATATGAAGACCATGTAGGTCGATGTCTGAGATGGTCTTTTGAGGAAAGAACCACACAGATTGAGAGGACCTGTCCAGTCAGTGCACGCATTTGTCAGAAATCGTGCAGCTCAACTCAAGACTTAAGGAGCTCAACGATTCGACGAACAATACCAGAGAAAGGACATTTGGGTAGGCCACATAAATTACTCAAACTGCCAGACTATGGAGAGAATAATAACAAAAATATAAAATGAATGACCCACATCATCTTCACATTCACAATAATTTAAAAATAATTTCAGGGAATCGACTTTTAATTTTGGTGTGAAAATTTGTTGTTTGCGGGTAGTGCGTAATGTAACGCACGCAAAACATTGTACTTATGTGCGCATGCAACGGTACAATGCGTGCCATGAAAGATGAGACTTGACCCCGCCTCCCCCGCTCTTTCCGCCGCCCCTATGACGTCCGGTCCCGTCCCACACTCAGACCTCATACCGCTAAAGATACCTAAAATCGTGTACTGCGCAAGTCAAACCACGTGGTGTGTAAAGTCTCATCTTTCGTGGCACGCATTGTACAGTGGTCGTGGGGGTATTTACAGCTGTGTCATAACATTAAAAACTTGTTTTCGTAAAAACGTCAGTAAAAGTTGGAATTGACCTTCAATATCTCCGCAACCAGAAGTTTTCCAGGTATGGTCCGGTACAAAAAAATGATCAGAATGACAGGGAGTACAAGTGACTCAGCTTCGTTGAGTGTCTTTTTACACCCGTTATGTGTGTACAGTCAGCAACAAAAGACGATTATCACTTCAGTTTTTTTTAATCTCAGTTATTGAGCAACATATTAACACTTAAGTTTTTTTTCTCAGTTATAGACCAAAATCTTCGTTCAAAATTGCATTGTACTTCTGCTGCAATTTTGGACAAACATTTTGCTCAATAAGTGAGATTAAAAAATCTGAAGTGTTAACCAACTTTTGTTGATAACCGTACATACATAATAGGGAATATGCATGATTTTTTTTATTTAAAAAATTAATCCTCATTCATGTAATAAACAGTTTAGTAAAACTGTTTTTCGGATAACTATGAAATTAAAAAAGATATGAGCCATCGAAGATTTGTTTCTATCTCTTTCTCGCAAAACGAAATTTAACACGGAGTTTATATGGCCGTAGTGACATGTGACGTCACAGTCTATGTCGGATCTCTCTGTCTAATTGGTGTGTAATCAATAGTTTTAAATGCTCATATCGGCCGTGTTTCTTGGCCGATTTTAATTTTAATTTTTGTCATCTCTACTACGGTATTTTCATATTTTGTTAATAAATGCCATGAAAAAATTCATGCATATTCCCTGGTTGGTTGGTTAAATAAACTCACTTGGCATGCGCATTAACATCGGTCTTCTTTGAAGCGTTCTGCACGAAGCGCGGTGGAAGACAATCGTCGGCGACACAGCGCGCTATGAAGTTCGACAGTAGGACGACCGCATCTGGAGTGTCCAGCACCAGGTCTGGAAGCTTCTCCAGCAGGCGGTCGAAGGCTGGAATGGTACGGTGTTGTTAGAGTATCTAGAGACAATCGTCGGCGACACAGCGCGCTATGATATTCGACAGTAACTTCGCCGCGTCTGGAGTGTCCCACACCAGGTCTGGAAGCTTCTCCGTCTCGAAGCTGGAATAGTACGGTGCAATTAGAGAACCTATAGGGACCGTTGACCGTCTTCCGGGCTCCGGGATTGTCCTGACAGCCATGGAACACCTCTCCACTGATCAAGCACCTCATGACAATATGATCACGTGACTCAATCATCAACTTAGAACGTTAATAATATCTCGGAAACTTGACACTTTACGGGGTTTTGTCTTTATTATGTTATATCGATTTATAAAGGTCTAATCCGTGGCCGCCATTTTCTAAAATTCCTCTTCGAAATATTATCAAACCCCTTTGTCTAAGGGTCGTCTGCTTCGGCCTCTCGTACCAAAGGACCTGGACCCATGGCATGGTCCCGACATTTTTTTTTTTTTAACATTGCCCCACATTAGGAATTTCTCCTGTATTGTGGTTGCGTTTACAAACATTTAAACTCACATACACTTACAGCCAGACCCAGAACAACTACTTGTAGGTCATACAAATATTTGTTCCGTGCGGGAATCGAACCCGCGACACGCAGCGCAGTAGTCAATCGCGTAACCACTGCGCCAACCGTGCCGACATTTGAAAAACGTAAAATAATATTAACAGCTAATCTGGATCATTTTGAAAGATGAGCAAACAAAATTTTCAAACATAACAAAGCAATGAAAAAAAAAATGATGAATATCCATCGAAATGATTCAGATTGAGATTGATAATGTAACATATAATTATGGATAATAATAAATATATTAATTCATATAATTTATTTTTTATATTTTAAGAATTGTATAAAAATCTAATAAAATAAGTTAAGTAAATAAATAAACGAAATAATAATATTAATTTTATATAATTAATAAATTATTATTATTATGTACATATATACAATTCGGGTACGGGAGTATATTTTTGCCCTCGCTAGTAAGGTTACAAACTCACCGACTCCTATATCCTTAGCGGAGAACACTCTTCCATAGAGATCGGATATGAGTACCGAGGCCATTTCGCAGTGCGACGGCTTGTGGTCCAGAGCTATTTCCACAATCGTCTCGCAAACCTGTTGAAAAACATCACACTAATAATATTATAAAGGCGAAAGTTTATGAGTGTGTGTTTATAATGTTTGTTACTTCTCCACGCTCAAACGGCTGGACCAATTTTGATAAAAAAAATTTAAGGAGGTAGCCGACACCCTGGATTAACATATAGCCTACTTTTTATCCCGATATTCCCACGGGACCGACATACATAAAGTTTATAATAATATTCTCCCAGTAATCATCTTCGTGTCGCTAGCACGACTGTTTTTAGGGTTCCGTAGTCAACAAGCAATTTTTATAGTTTCGCCATGTCCGTCCGTCCGCAGCGCTCAGAGACTAGACTACTACTAGATAGCTAAAATTTGGCATGAATGTATACTATATTAATCACGCCGACAAAGCAGTAAAATAAAATAAAAAAATTTTTTTTAGGGTACCTCTACATGTAAAGTGGGGACGTTTTTTTTCTCGTCTACCCCATGGTGTGGGGCATCGTTGGAAGGTCTTTCAAAAATATTGCGGGTTTGCGGAAACAATTTTTCGGTTCAGGGATCCGTTTGTGATAATATTAAGCTTTAAAGTGCGTTAGAGTCAAGTGTCCCCCTTGCCAGATAAGTGGCCATTTTTGGATATGTGAAAACTCCAAGTATAGCCAGTGAAACGTGGTCGCTCACAATGGGCCTTATATAAAGGCTAAAAGTCACTCAAAGCGCAATGGAGAGGGCTCAGTTATCTTAATAAAATGTCGCACCAGATGGCTCCTCTTCGCCGTGATGAACTCCAAGAGGTCTTCGGCAGCCGCGTTGGTGTCTCCATGCTCAAAATACTCCAGGATAACAGGCTCAGCCTTGCGCTGAAAACAAGAGAAAATCAACTTAGTAAAAATCTTAAATTCATGCGTTCATTCACTGACAACGCACAATGAAACGAAATGCTTATTTCTGTAAGTAATCTTTTTTTTTAGTATTGCTAAACGGGCTCGGCTCTTGACCCTAATCACGCCTGATGGAAAGCGACAGATGAGGTTTATGATGGAACGAACGTGCAGACACTTTTACACGTCAATATTTTGTTAGAAAATATTTTAAAATTGGATGGCGCCAGCATTTCCTAGCCGACTGATCCCTGAGAAGAAATGTCGAAACAAGCTCAGAGGTCACGATCTCTTTTAGAGTCCAAAGATTATATTATAAGGATTTTATTTGAGTCTAACAATGCAGGACCATGTCTGGAAGGCCCTTTGAAGAAAGAGACATTGCAGCTTTGAGTTTATGACCTGTCCCAACACACGACATGCATGCATCAGTCATCGTTTTGCTCAACCCTATGGTTGGGTCTAGAAGCTTTAAAGGGGATTGCAGAGTTTTCTATAGAGCCTGGCATACATATCTACGGTCGCGCCATTTTTTTTTACAAAATGGCGCCCACGCTTAAAACCTATATAAATTGATAGCTGACATCAATGCAAACGAAAAAATATACTAGGAGCAAATCCCGTAAAGTGTGTCGTTGGTTTGGTCTTACTAGGAAACTGTTTGCATTAATATCAGCCGCCATTTTGAAAAAAAAAACTAAATGGCGGACCGGTAAGTATGCCACGGATCTTCAAACTCTTTGCACAAAAGTTCTTTTGTACCGACGAAAATGAGCACTAATCAAGGATTTTTGAAAATTCATCCCCAAAAGAGGTTAAATAAGGGATGAAAGACGGTATCATCTGCCTAGCCTTTTCCCAACAATTTTGGGGTCGGCTTCCAGTCTAACCAGATGCAGCTGAGTATCAGTATTTTACATGAAGCGACTGACTATCTGGCCTCCACAACCCATCTACTGGGAAATACGATACTCCTTGGTAAGACTGGTTGTAAGACTTTCGGGCTTCTGACCATCCGTAACGACTGTTAAAACGAAGACAGCAGGGACCAACGACCTAACGTGCTTTTCGAGGCACGGCGGGGTCTTAGTATGTAAAGATGGTCACCCATCCACGGACCAACCGCGGCAAGCGTAGCATAACAAACAGGCGCGACACGACACGCGACACAAAGGCACCGAAAGTCGCGCAACGAGCGGTGCCTTTGTGTCGCGCGCGATTATATCGCGTGTCGCGCCTGTTTGTAGGAGCCTTAACCTGATCGATCGACACGTGCGGCTGTTATTACTTAGCCACGGGCCCCTTTAAGTAAATAATGATAAGTTGATAACACTCTAACATTCTAAATGCTTATCGTCAAAAGATTAAGTTATTGTGTAAATAATAAGAAGATTTATGTATTTATTAATAAAGCAGGCTACAAGATAGCTATAGCTTATCGTTTTTATCGTTATATTTAATAAATACAGTATGTTAACTAACAGAGGGCGTTCCCGTTAACCCGCAATAGTATAGCATCCATACATGCTAAAAAAAATATTACCATTCGAAAATAAAATGTTTTTATTTTTTTTTATATTAAAATATTCACTAAAAATCGTAAATTGATACGTTAAAGAAACACTCTGTACACGCGTACTTGAAGGACAGCAATGTCGGAATTTATTTAATTAAATAAATTAGAATTAATTAAATAAATAGAGTATCAATTTACGATTTTTAGTGAATATTTTAATATAAAAAACATTTTATTTTCGAATGGTAATATTTTTTTTAGCATGTATGGATGCTATACTATTGCGGGTTAACGGGAACGCCCTCTGTTAGTTAAAATACTGTATACTATCACTTTGCCAGCGACTACAATCCTTCAATCCAGCCTATTGCAGTCCACAGATGGACATACCCTCTCCAGCACCCTTTTTTTTCAGGATGGGTAATCATCAAATGACCCCCTCCCGCTCTGGGTGGAGCGGAAGGGAGTGTCAGACTCTTACTGACGAAAACCCACTCGTGTTCCTTCCTTAGCCCTTTATGTTCCGGGCCAGCGGTAACCCTTTCGGACAATCCCGCTGACCCGGCAGGCTTCGGCACTGACGGGCCCCTTTGGTTGATGCTGACATCTCTTTGAGGCGCGCGTGGAACACGTACGCGCCGTCCGGCACGGGCCTGGGTGCTTACTCTTCAATTTAATTCCGATAGATCGACATTGGAATTGTGACGTTTCGTACTCTTGAGTTCGATGCTAGCGCCAAATGATTTTTAGATTGGGGTGTCCATTTGGAGAACTAAGTGGAATTGGGTTCGGGCTTGGCGTGGGGTAATTGTTGACAAGAGTACCGAATCACGTGACTGTAAAATTAACATTGGAATCATATTGGCATCTCATTGGAATTAAAAATTAGTTTGGAGAGTAAGCCCCCCTGGTCCTGATCGGACGGTGAGCTACCCATTACTCTCCGCCCGCAGGCCCGCGCCTACGGTGGCCGGGAGTCGTTGCGCGGCTCCCGACGTCCGAAGCGTCTCCCGCGGCGGCTGGGACGGGAGGCTCTCTCCCTCAGCCGTCCCGTCTCCAGCACCCTTGCGTAACACTCAGACACTATCAATCTGAATCACTTTGAAGGATAATGCTAATCCATTGCTTTCTTATTTTCGAAATATGTGTCTGCTGTAAATAACCCAACAAATGTTGTTGAACTGTCTAAATGAAACCTATTACTACTGATAATGTGTTACGCAAGCTGCGTCACACACAAGAGAGTAATTGAGGACCTTGCAGCAAAAGGGAGGCAGATCCAAATTTTTAACGACATCGTAACCGTAAAAAAATCGTCGTCAAAAATGTATTATATTTATTTCCCTTAAAAACTTTAGCAAAATATGTAGGTAAATATGTTTATATTATACGTATATTGTTCATGACGAACCCATAGTGATTTGATTATTGTAAAAGTTCAAAAGTTTGAGGTCAAGCTCGATAGATGGCGTTGACGTCGAAATAGATCGCGCTATGGTTTCGTTACCACGATTTGGTTAGGGTCTCGCAATTTTAATGAAATATACCAGCTTAGATCAGGACACAATTGTGGTTTTATTTTCAACCCTATTAGTGTTCTCACAAGTGCGTTAGTTCAACGTATTACCAGCTAGCTAGGTAATAAACATTGGTCCATCGACCCTGGATCAGACCCAGAAAGTCTGAAGTTGTTGAAGGTAGCGGTGCCAGCTTTGGACCGCAGCCCAGTGTACTCGCAGTGGATCGCTGCGACAGGAGTACCGGGCATCCCGCAGAGGCAGCAACAGCTTGGTCCAGCAAGGTGGACGAGCTCAGCCGCTGTGGAATAGTTCAACGTGACGCTGCAGAGGGCGCCACTAGTAGTCCAATAGAAGATCAGTGTTCGAGTTCAGGCGACAGCTTCGTTCAGCAAGGTGAACGAAATCGACGTCATCAACAGGCAGTTGAAGTTCCAAGTGACGCCACAGGGGGCGCCACCAGTGATACACTACGAATTAAACCAACTTGCAAGTGTGAGTGAAGTGCAAACGTGAGTACAATTTATTAAATAATATTAGCAGTGATTAAGGAGATTTTGCCAAACAAATTTGAACTTTATTTTAAAGAAGATTTTAACTTTAACATTTAGATAAATATTTGGACTTAGCTTTAAAATTGTTAACTAACATTAAGGACTTAGAATAGTTTTATTAAAAACGGTGGAACGGGGAACCTATGCCCGATTTCTACCAGTCAGTATTTGTTTTAAAAATACTTGTAAAATTTTTCGCTTTTATTGAGACTTAGAAAAAATCAGTATATTTTGCTTAGTACCAAACTTGTATGTTTTTACGTTTCAATCTAGGATTTCTTTATAAAGTTTTGTTGAACTTTACATAGTTTATTATATAATTATTTTTAATATTTTTATTGTTCTTCACGATGGAAGGTCAAGTTAATATATTGAAAGACCTCCAAAATGTTATACAAAAGGCATTAACTAATTTTAAAAAGAGTCCTAAGGATAGATTGACAGAAGAATATATCGAGACAAGGCTCGAATTATTGGAAAGTGATTGGTCTTCATTTAAGGAAACCAAATCTCATCTTTATGGTCATTTTTTGATAGAAGACATAGATCAAAAGGTGGTCGATATATATGATTCTACCGAAGATACATATATAACATATAAATCTCTGATGAAAGCAACGCTAAATAAGATTAATCCGAGACAACCGGTACCACAAAATAGTGGAGCTAACAATAATTATTCTTCTAAGCCATCCAATTCATTAGTAAAGTTGCCCAAGATCACAATTCCCAATTTTTCTGGCAAATACAGTGAATGGACCGCCTTTCACGATCTTTTTAAGTCGCTTGTACACAACAACGCATCGTTAGATAATGTGCAAAAACTGCACTATCTTAAAGGCCATCTCACTGGTGAAGCCGAACAGTTGATTAGGCATACACCAATCACAGACGCCAACTACAGCGAATGTTGGTCTCAATTAGAAAAACGTTATGCTAATAAAAAGTACCTAGTCAATTGTATTTTAAAAAGGTTGTTCAGCCAGAAGCGATTAAATGTAGAATCAGCTACCGCATTAAAGGAGCTGTTAGATACCACAAGTGACTGTCTTAATGCGCTTACAAATTTGAACATCAATGTGAGTACATGGGACGTTATCATCATTCATATCGTAACGTTCAAATTAGATAACGAAACGCGAAAACAATGGGAGTTAAGCAGTTCTAACGATTTAAGTAACAAGTTGCCCACCTTTGAGGAACTTAAAATATTTATGGAAAGTCGTTTCCGCGCATTAGAATGTATAGAACCGAGAAAAGCAGTGGCTCACCAGGCCAGTAATAGTTCACAGGTTCATAGTTCGAAAGCACTGCTAGCCACAAAGCCATCCAATATGCGTTGCGAATACTGCTCGGAAGTCCACAAGCTGTGTTTCTGTAAGCAATTTGCAAAACAGCCCACAGAAAATAGACGCGAATTTGTAGTAAAAAATAAAATCTGTTTTAATTGTTTGGGTAGCAATCATAGAGTACACGACTGTAAAAAGCAGACCGTCTGTAAAGTTTGCAGCAAACGCCACCATTCATTGTTGCACCCTAATGGAGAACCTAACGGAGAGAATGAAGGCCAAGATGCTACCGTAAAGCCGACTACAGATAACACTAGTTCTTCAACTAATGTTAATCCGATAGTTGCATGCTTGGCTACGGGCAAGGTCTCGAAACCCAGACAGGTTTTATTAGCCACAGCATTAATAAAAGCCGAGTCCAAGACGGGTGAATTTCAAACAGTTCGAGCTTTACTAGACCAAGGTTCACAGGCTTGTTTTATTACAGAGGCCACAGTTCAACTACTTAGATTAAAGAAAATTCCAGTCAGAGGTCTCGTTTCAGGCTTAGGTGACGATAGATCAACCATTGCGAAGCACATGGTAAATCTGACAATTGAGTCAACAATTGATCTCGATTTTCAAATTAAAATAAATGCCTACGTTTTGAGTAAGATCACCTCCTACTTGCCTGAGAGAAGGGTAAACACGAGTTCATTGGATTGGATTGCCATCAACGATCTGTGTCTAGCAGATCCTAATTTTAACACACCCAATAGAATAGATATTCTTTTGGGAGCAGACGCTTACTGCTACATTGTAAAAGAAGGTATAGTCAAGAGTCCATCTGGCACTCTCATCGCACAGAGCACTACTTTAGGGTGGGTCCTTTCAGGTGTAGTAAGTCCAAGTAGTGAGAGTTCAAAACATCACACAAAAAATATAAAGGTACACTGTGCACAGTTCAATGAAGATGATATGTTAAAGAAATTTTGGGAGATCGAAGAAAAAAGTAGTACAAAGAAATTACTTAATCCAGAAGAGCAAAGGTGTGAAGAATTCTATATTAAAACTACTAAGAGAGATGATACAGGCAGATACATTGTAAAGTTGCCATTCCGAGATGAAGAACCTGCTTGTAAGGCCGGAAGTTCACGTGATATAGCTGAAACAAGATTAAAATCATTAGAAAAAAGATTAAGTAAAGATACAGATTTAAAAGAAAAATATATAGAGGTAATTAATGAATACTTACAATTAGGACACATGAGACCTGTTAAAGATGACGATAGTAAAGATGAAGCCGTTTATCTACCACACCACGCGGTGATAAGAAATGACAAGATCACGACTAAGGTTCGTGTTGTTTTTAACGCCTCAGAAAGGAATAAGAAAGGAGTATCACTAAACGACACTCTAATGGTAGGACCAACGCTGCAAGCAGATTTAAGACACACTGTTTTGCGATGGAGAATGCATGCTATTGGTATAGTGGCGGACATAATTAAAATGTATCGTCAAGTTAGAATAGCCGGTGAAGATGCAGTCTTTCAGCGAATACTCTGGCGAGACGATCCTGCAAAGCCGGTCAGAGATTATGAGCTGATAACGGTGACCTTCGGGACAGCCTCTGCACCATACCAAGCTGTTAGATCGCTCCATCAGGTCTCATATGATGAAGGAGACAAATTCCCACTTGCAGCAGACAGAGTTTTAAATTGTTTTTATATGGACGATTTAATGACTGGATGTAACAACATCGAAGAGGGTGTCGAAATCTGTAATCAAATGGTAGAATTATTAGGAAAAGGAGGTTTTACATTACAAAAATGGAATAGTAATAATCAGCAATTGTTAGATAAAATAGATTCTACGGTTAGGAATGAAGGAATTCTGCAAACAGGTCAAAAAAACATAAAAAATGAGGACATTATAAATAAGGACAAACAGGACATGATAGTAAAGGAAAGGGAAATAAATAATAAGGACAGGGAAATTAAACTAGATACTACTACAAAAATTTTGGGACTCACCTGGAACCGCCGCGAAGATTCCTTTCAGTACGCTGTAAATCTCCCACCGCTGACGACGACACCTGTAACAAAAAGATCTATCATATCAGACATAGCTCGTTTGTTCGACCCATTAGGATGGTTAGCGCCTAGTGTGGTTGTAGCAAAGGTGTTCATTCAGAAGTTATGGCTCGCAGGTGTTAGTTGGGATGAGGAATTAACTACGGAATTAATAACAGAGTGGAGTACTTACCGCGAAGAGTTAAAATTACTTACCAAAGTTCGGATACCTCGTTGGCTTAGGACTAGTTCAACTGATGATCTGGAATTGCAAGGTTTTAGTGACGCCTCAAAAGCTGCATACTCAGCAGTCGTTTACTTGAGGTTAATTGATACCACAGGCAAGGTTCATGTTTCATTGTTGGTCGCAAAAACAAGAGTTGCTCCAATCAAACAAGTCAGCATTCCTCGATTGGAGTTATGTGGTGCAGTACTCTTAGCAAAGCTATTGATAGAGTCTGCAGAGGTCTTAAATATACCAAAGGAGAGGATTTCAGCGTGGACTGATTCGACTGTAGTGCTATCATGGCTTAACAGCCACCCTAGCAGGTGGAAAACGTTTGTTGCGAATCGGACTGCTGAAATATTGGGTGCAATGAGTTCATCTCAATGGTATCACGTGTCGACCAAAGAGAATCCAGCGGACTGCGCTTCAAGGGGAATACTACCCAGTTCATTGGTTAGTAATGAGTTATGGTTTTCTGGACCGCCATTCCTGAAAAACAAAATAATTGAGTACAACAAGCCAAATAATTTGAAAATTGATCTAGAACAAACAATAAAGGCTCACGCAGCTGTAACTTCGGAGCACGTAATTCTAGAGAATTATTCTAGTCTACGAAAATTAGTTAGAGTAATTGCGTATTGCCGACGATTTTTAAAAAAGGACAAATACAATAGTAAATATTTGAAGGATCAAGAAATAGAAGCAGCATTAGAAACCTGTATAAAGAAGACACAAACAGAGATATTTACAACAGAATATACACAGTTAAAAGAAAAAGGATATTTAAATATTAAATCTAGTAAACTGAAATCACTTTGCCCGTTTCTTGATAAAAAGGGTATCATGAGAGTTCGAGGACGACTTGCAAAGTCGGAACTGGACGAAGATTCGAAACATCCGATAGTCCTACCACATTCTAGCCATCTGACCCATCTTATAGTCGCAGATGCGCATGAGAAAACATTGCATGGTGGTCCTCAGTTGCTGTCATACTTCTTAAGGTCAGCCTATTGGATAATAGGTGCTAGATCTCTAATCCAACAATATGTTCGCAAATGTGTAATTTGTGCAAAACAGAGGGCTAGCGTCAGAAATCAACTGATGGGTGATCTTCCATCAGTTCGATGTAGACCAGCAAGACCATTCTTGCATAGTGGAGTGGATTATGCTGGACCCATTAGCATAAGAACGACAAAAGGCCGTGGCCATCGATCATACAAAGGCTATATATGCCTTTTCGTTTGTATGTCCACCCGTGCTCTTCACTTAGAGGTCGCCAGTGATATGAGCACACAGGCATTTTTAGCTGCCTTTCGGCGATTTGTGTCGAGACGAGGTCACTGTGCTAAATTGTGGAGCGATAATGGCACCAACTTCGTAGGTGCCTCCAGAGAGTTACAACAGTTGGCCTCTATACAGCCAGCAATAGCAGAACACCTGGAAGCAAACAACACTGAGTGGCATTTTATACCGCCTCATGCTCCCAATTTCGGTGGTCTTTGGGAAGCAGGTGTAAAATCCACCAAGTTTCACCTTAAAAGAGTAATCGGCGACTCTACACTTACGTACGAGGAAATGTCTACACTCCTCAACCAAGTGGAAGCATGCTTAAATTCGCGTCCGATAAGCGTTATTAACTTTGCTGATCCTGGTGAACCCCTGCCGCTAACCCCTGGGCATTTTCTGATTGGCGAACCGATAGTTCATGTGCCAGATAGAAATTATGAAAGTTCAAATGTAAATTATTTGACTCGGTGGCAATTAGTTCAACGAATGGTGCAGTCTTTTTGGAAACGATGGTCCAAAGAGTATTTGTCAAATCTCATGAACAGATACAAATGGTCTTCCCAAGTTCCAGAGCCCAATATCGGGGATATTGTTTTGATTAAGGAAGATGATTTACCGCCAAGTCGTTGGTTATTAGGACGGGTTGTGGAGAAACACCCCGGTGATGATAACGTCACCCGTGTGGTCACATTGCGCACTAAATCCTCTACGATTAAGAGACCAACTTCTCGATTATGTGTTTTACCAATAGCTCAATGAATTGTTTAGTTTTTACCAAGTTTATGTAAAACTTCTGCAGATCAAGTCATTGATTTTATTCTTAAGATCAAATGTCTATTTACAAAGTTTACCATGTTTTATTTTATACATTTTATAGGTTTAGTTTTACTTTGTTTATATCTTTATCGCATATTTTAACTATATACTAAGTTTTTACAATTGTTTTAGATATTTTGAACTGTTTATTTTTATTGTTTTTTTTAAGTTTTTAGTTTATACTGTTTACAAAGTTCAAATTTTAGATAACTTATGAAGGACATTCCGTCACTAAATGTCCTTGGTGGGCGGTATGTTCATGACGAACCCATAGTGATTTGATTATTGTAAAAGTTCAAAAGTTTGAGGTCAAGCTCGATAGATGGCGTTGACGTCGAAATAGATCGCGCTATGGTTTCGTTACCACGATTTGGTTAGGGTCTCGCAATTTTAATGAAATATACCAGCTTAGATCAGGACACAATTGTGGTTTTATTTTCAACCCTATTAGTGTTCTCACAAGTGCGTTAGTTCAACGTATTACCAGCTAGCTAGGTAATAAACATATATTATACCATATAACTCTTAGACATTAGAGTAACCAATCATTTTTAAAACCTTTTTTCTTGATAAGTACCTGACATTTCTTATACTTGGACTTGTCTCCCTTTTGCTGCAAGGTCCTCAATTCCTTTTTTTGTGTTACTGCTGTATGGGCCCCTCCGCCCTTGACTTCGATCACGCCTGATGGAGAGCGATAGATGAGGTCTATGATGGAACGAGCGTGCCCAGAAGATGCCTAAGGCACTGGAACTCCCAGCCATCTTTTGGGTGGGCTAACATGTGGAAGTTTTTTTTTTGACGTGACAACGTCTAATAAATCGATGAAGCTGGCTGCACTCACGAAAAAACATGACTCATGTAGCGTTACCTCGCGGCCTTGCTCTGTAGCGTTCCATGGCGGCTTGAAGTGCAAGCGAATATTAACAAATGCAATGCAACTATTCCATCAGTATTTTCTTATGACGTTGTCACGTTCAACTATCGTCAGTAAACCGACTTTACAGACAACCGATTTTTTTAAATCGACTGGTAGTTCCAAAGATGCTATCTGACAGACGTCCACGTCTGACGGGTCAGTTAGGGTCAGCGCAGACAGAGAGGAATAATCCCCGCGCGGTCTCGGGCATTTTCTTTACGGATCGCGTATGTTCGAGCTGATTCCCGCATATTTACGAGGACGCGCAAGTTTTTTTTGTCAGGTTCAAGCATATATGCACTTTATTGTAATAATTTTAAAGTTTACTTTCAAGTGCGTTAATAAAATCCTCTCCGCTGCGCTCCGGTCTGTCTGCGCTGAGCCTTAGTCTACATTTTAAACTAATATTATAAAGAGAAAAGATTTGATTGTTTGTGTTTGTTTATTATGCTTTCACGCTAAAGGGCTGAACGGATTTCGATGAAATTTGGCACACGAGTAGACCGTGACCTGGAGAAGGACTTAGGCTACTTTTCATCCTGGATCGCAGGCAAAGTCGCGGGCAAAAGCTAAATCTAAATAAAAAGAGCTATCCTACTTATTAATATTATAAACGCGAAAGTTTGTGAGGATCGATGGATGGATGTTTGTTATTCTTTCACGCAAAAACTACTGAACCGATTTAGATGAAATTTGGCACACATATAGTTTATAATCAGGATTAACGCAGGATACTTTTTATCCTGATGTTCCCACGGGATCGAGTCTTATGCGGGTGAAACCGCGGGGCAGTGTTAGTACTTTGTAGTTGTAGTAGATTGTATCATTGTATAATGGTCACAGAGGTCGTTGACACCAAGATAAGGTCATACGCATTGGGTCGCTTGCCAAGTGACGACACTTTTCAAGGCATGTTAATGTTTAGCATGCCACAGATGGTGCAACTATATGAAAATACCAGCCATTTTAAGACGGTAAAAAAACCACGCAATGCGCTGTAAATCTGTATTAGCTCACGTACGCTCGGATCAAAAATTTTTTTTTGCCGCTACAAACTTACTTTTTGCAATTGGAGAATTGACCGTTACGTATATCGACGACGTATGGGAGACCCATGTTATTGAACTGCAATGCTATGTTTGTTTTTTGGGATAAAGACATCCGAACTAACTTTCCTTCATTGTGCGTGGTCCAACACGCATTTGGCCGGTTTTTCAGGTGCGTCTTTCCCGCGGCGATTTTTTATCGCGCACTGCATTTTGTTGTTTCTAAAACTTGCGTTTTTTTGCGTTTAGGTCCTGTAATTGTTTTTGGTGAGATTTCCCTTTTTTTTGAAAGGCGACGAGAAAGAAAATTTTTTTTCGGGTTTATTTACTAAAAATCCTGAAATTTGAAATATGTATTTTATTATTAATAACAAGGAGGCGCTATATCTATTTTCAGACCTCTAACATCAAAATTTGCGGCAGTCTCATACAAACTTCCATCCACAGTTTAAGGGGTTGGGGTGTAAAAGCTCCAAGTTTTAGATTATTTTGTTGTTTGTGTACTATACGTAATACTAGCTTACATACAAAATTTCATCTTTCTAGGACTTCAGGAAATATTCTAAGAATTTTGATCATCATCAGTGAGTCAGTAACGAAATCGGGGTTTTTAGATATCAATAGAATCTAAAGTATAAGAGCTATGCAATTGAAACTTTATCCCCATTAGGGCAGATTTTACCAAAGTTAGATATCTCTTATCCGTGGAATAAAATTGACGTCTGACAGTATAAATTATTAACATTACCATGTTTGTACATTTTAGAAATGGCAGTGTTCGTAAAATTAAACCCGGATCGCTTCGCACGAATGGCTGACGTATTTCCAAGGAATAGGCGTGACAATAGTTGTCTGTGTATCCCTAGTGCTAGAACAACTCTGATGCGCAGGAGTGTCTGCTGCATGGCACCGGTGATATATAATAAAATACCAAGTTGTTGGAAGGACTATAATTTGACATTATTCAAAAAAAAGCTAAGAATTTTTTTAGTAGGCAAAGCTTATTATAGGGTTGAAGAGTTTTTATTGGAGAAAGAAGTTGTTTGACTATTTTATATATTGTATTTAAATAACTACATATTAGAAATTGTGACATTAATTTTATTATTGACTGATTATTTTTATTAATGAATTAGAATATTATTATGTATTATTAGTAAATATTAATTATGAATTTTAATTGGACCTAAACATGATACTTTTGCATGCCTTGTAATTGGTAAAATAGGGCTGTTTCTGTATTTAATATATTATGTAACACCTTATCTTGTACCCGTATTTGCAAAATAAAATATCTTTATCTTTATCAGCGATAGTATGGAAAAACCTGTCAAAAATTTTAAATTTATTCTCATGATAAAACTTATTCTAGGTATAAAAGTTTGGAGAAATTTGCCCTTAGTAATAAACGTATTATAGCAAATGAATAGTTACACCCTGATTTCTCTCTCTTTCAGTCGTCAGTAAATTGACTTTCAAAAGAAGAAGACAAAGCGTTGTGTAACTATACAGACGATATACAACGTTTATTAGTAAGGGGTAAATGTTTAACAAGTTCACTATATTGACATCATATCCCGAGAATTTTGTCTAACTGGTAAAATTTATAATCCAAACCCAAGGTATAAGGGTTAAAAAAAAAAGACGAAGCGCCTCGAGAAAAGGTAGGTAGTGTCCTTGCGCTTCGCTTGGATCGTCTTGGCGAGGGCACTACCGTGCCCACAGATTTGTTACGGTCGCGAATCATATTTAAATCAATAGACACTGATCTGCAAAAAAATTAAGATTTGAATTTCGCAGGCTACTTAACGCGTACCCGACTACAGGACAGTACAGGACTACAGGACCTAAACGCAAGTTTTATAATGCCTAATAGGATATGATCGACTACAGTAAACAAAATCAGATAAATATAATATGATATTCTTCAGGATATATGCTTGTTAGATAGTGTGTTGAAAACATAATACAACCAATTTGATACGGTAGAAAAAAATCATGAAGATACCTCTAAAAACTTTCTTTTTACAATAAAAACCATACTAAGATACATACAATCATTCTGATTTTTTGTCAGATTATTCTACAAGCAACATACTAAAGCACTAGTGTTTTAATTTTTTAGTCCAAATTAAAAGATTTTTTGTAAATAGACAATTACTTCATATTTTGCAATAAATTACTAGCGTTGTGTCATCGCGCTTCTCTTTCTTTTCTATGCAGTCCGACAGTGACCGCGCTTTAGATCATGTAGTCCCTTTAATATAATTTATGCAAATGACAGCATGCCAAAGTAAGCGAAGATATACGTGAGAAGTTTATTAATGGCATGTCGGGGGCCCGTGCCTGCAAAAAAACAGCCACACGAGTCGATCGAAGGTTAAGCTACACTTGCCGCGGTCTGTTCGCGGATGGGTGACCATTTATTACATACCAAAACTTCCGTGCCTCGGAAAGCACGTTAATCTGTTGGTCCCGGCTGTTATTCGTAGATCTTTGACAGTCGTTACGGGAAGTCAAGTCCAAAAGTCTGACCTGACAACCAGTCATAACAAGGGGTAACCGGTTTGTGAGGGTTAGATAGGCAGTCGCTCCACGTAACATACTGGTATTCAGCTGCATCCGGTTAGACTGCAAGCCGACCACAACATAGTTGGGAAAAGGCTTGGCCGATCTGAACGCAGCCTAGTCGCCCCGAACAAAGTATCAGGCAGCCTTTATAAACCGAGTAGCGTCTATGGTCAATACATTTTCTCGTTGATCAATATTATGAAGTCAACATAATATACAGGTGTCCCAGAAGTCGACGTCAAGCCTGAATCGGATAATAGCCTAACACGACAAGTCATAACAGTCAACAGAAAAAAATTCAAACTATTTGCTAAAATAGCATAGTAATTTTTTTTTTCAGTATAGTCAGTCAAAGTTCGGCGAAGTATTCGTTTTGAATATTTGACTGAACAAAAATTGACATTTTCTTCCAAGCTGGAGCAGTTGGCTTAACATTTTAAGCAAGAGTTGACAGAAACATTATTTAGGAACAGGAGTGAAAAGATTGTCACAGGGTGCAGATTTTCTAGATTTATTTTTAAATGTGAATAGTTTTTAAAATACACAACTTACATTTTTTTTTTAACATTTTTCTGATAACTATTATAGGTCAGATAGGCAGTCACTCCATGTAAAATACTGGTATTCAGCTGAATCCGGTTAGACTGGAAGCGCCGACCCCAATATAGTTGGGAAAATGTTAATCAGATGATGACCCAAACGAAAAAAAAAGAACATCAAATATCTTTTTTTTTTTTTTGTTTTATCTTGTTTAGATACCGATGCGATACCCATGTCTGCAGTTTCTATACCAAATTTAATTTGACAGTGTATTATATGTATACTAGCTGCGCCCCGCTGTTTCACCCGCTAAGTTTCGATCCCATGGGAATATCGGGATAAAAACTATCCTATGTTCTTTCCCGGGACTCAAACTATCTCTATACCAAATTTCATCTAAATCGATTCAGCGGTTTAAGCGTGAAGAGGTAGCAGACAGACACACTTTCGCATTTATAATATTAAGTATGAAATTATAAAATTCGAAGACATCTGTGACATCCAGTCCGCACTGGGCCCGCGTGGTGGATTACGGCCCACTCCCTCTCACAGGGAGGAGGCCTGTGTCCCAGCAGTGGGAACTGGGAACATTATGGGCTGATAATGATATATTTATAAACCGAATAGCGTCTATAGACTTTATATTTTCTCGTCGGTCCACAAGAAGTCAATAATGTATAATATAGGATTATAGCTACATGTTTCATGTAAACACATTATCTCAAGGTCGATTGTCAGAAATATACGAAAACAACTCGGCATTTCACGCCTCTAATTCACACGAATTTAAACTTTAATAACAGGACAATCGAGCCCAATACCGCTTGTGTTGTCTAATAATGTGCGTGATAAAATTATTTCTTATTGTTCTTTTATAAAGAAAGAGATAAAGTTGTATTTTAGTGATTTCGAGGTTTTTGAAAAATTCTTCAATGACAATTGGGGCCCGTTTCTTAATAATGCCCTAGGTCGCCCGCGAAATTCAAATTTTCTTACGTTTTTACGACGGCCCATCTGACCTCCACAACCCAGCGCGTATTTCATCCATCATCTGTCTGCCATTTCCCAACTATGTTGGGTTCGGCTTCGAGTCTAATCGGATGCAGCTGAATACCTTTATTTTACATGGAGCGACTGCGTAATATCTGACCTCCACAACCCAGTTACTGGGTAATACGATAGTCCTTGGTAAGACTGGTTGTCAGACATTCGGGCTTCTGACTACCCGTAACGACTATCAAAGATCCACGAATGACAGTCACCAACGGCTTAACGTGCTTTCCGAGGCACGGAGGGGTCTCGGTATGTAAAGATGGTCACCCATCTGTAGACCAACCGCGGCAAGCGTAGCTTAACCTGATCGATCGACCTGTGCGGCTGTTATAATTTAGCCACGGGCGCCTCGGGGTATAATAGGCTGGTATTATTACTATAAGCGTTCCTGCACACGATGCCGTCACCGCGCCGTCGCCGCGCCGACGCCGCACAATTACACTAGATACGAGTCGCGCGAAGTCCGCCACCGCGCCGCCACCGCGCCGCCACCGCGCGCGTTCCCCTCCCCATCTGTTTGATTCATTCACGGGAAATTACGCGGCGTGCACATTCGTACGCGGCCGGTAATGGAATGAATGAAACAGTAATAACGCGCGCGGTGGCGGCGCGGCGGCGGCGCGGTGGCGGGCTTCGCGCGACTCGTATCTACAGTGTAATTGTGCGGCGTCGGCGCGGCGACGGCGCGGTGACGGCCTCGTGTGCAGGAACGCTAAGGCCTAAAGTGACAGTAAAAGAGACTCACGACGATCTCCTCGGGTTCAGCCTCGACGATGATCTGTTTGAATTCAACATCGCCGTTGGTGATCGCCTCCGAGTCGTAGTTGGGGTCATTGGCGTCTTCCACGTATTCCTCCAGCAGCTCTGACCCTGGCGCGCCCCACACGCCCTTGCCACCAGCGCCACCTAGGGGAATACTAATATTTTAGGTTGACTCGTAAGATTATGGAGGAAGCGTCAGGGACTCAGGGTATCCAACGACATTCAAATTTTCTTACGTCTTTCGCAATTTGCAGGTCAGCGACATGTTGATTATAAAATATGATTCGTGAGCGTAACAAATATGATTTTACAGCATTGTAATCATCAATTTTTCATGAAATATGAACCAATAGGATTATTTGAACTTAGAGGGTTGTATTGATGATTTTAATGATTATAATTATGTGAATAAATTCTTGTTACGCTCGCGAATTATATTTTGTACAACATACAACTTGACACTGACTGACCAGTAAATTGCAAAAAAACGTAAGAATATTTGAATTTCGCGCATCCCCCTTAATGATGCATCCAGCCTCATCATTAAGCATTTTTAACTGTATAATGTCTGTTGCATCGCTTCAATTTAACATGTGTAAACGAGATAAACAGAAGACCGGGCAGTTGTGCACGCGGTGAAGAGCGAGATAGCGCGAACCGCGTGACCATTTTTTTTGGTGCGCGGTGAAGTCCTCATGGACTTCCTCCGTCGTGGGGGTGACAGAGGCCCCATGCCGGGACTCTTACCGACTAACGGCTCCTACAAACAGGCGCGACGCGCGACGCAAATCGCGCGCGACACAAAGGCACCGCTCGTCGCGCGACTTGCGGTGCCTTTGTGTCGCGTCGCGCCTGTGTGTACGAGCCTTAAAACCACTGCGGTGTTCCACCTCTACCGGGTCTCTGCGGTTCTATGGCCGGCGATGCGGGATTCGCATAAGCATTCACCGCTCCCCCGACAGGCGAATCGCGTGACCCTGCCGTTTTAAACAAAGCGTTGCCATGGAACCGCAGTGTAGGGACATTTTATTGTTTACTCCGTGAGCGAATGTTATAAATACGAACAGTATTAGTACCGTGGTATTAGCTTAGCGTGACGTTTACCAGTCACCCTAAATTGAATGATTAACTTTATAAGTATAGTATAGTATATATTTTTTTGTTTTAATGCATGTTCGGGCATAACTCTCTCATACAATAGACGGATATGCAAATTTTTTTTGTTCCAAAGAGGTTCATTCCGAAATGGTCCCATTTAAATTTCGTAAAGATCTGATGATGAGTTTTTGGAGACAGACAACGGAACTCTTCAATAAATGCCAGCAAATCAACCGCGATTGCTGCTATACCATAATTATGTATGCATTGTTTACGCATTCACACAACTTAAAATCACGCCTGTACCCTTTAAAGGGGTAGGCAGATGTGTTCAATAGCTTCCTGTCACTGATATTCACATAGCAAGTAGTGTTATATGAATTGGTTTGGGGTAGGTAGGTAGGTACAACTAAAAAGTGAAAAATAACTTTAATTTCTAAAGTCGGTGTCAAAAAAACGAAAATACAGAACCAACGACACCGAATTCCAAAATTAAAGTTATTTTTCACTTGTGTAGTGTTTTTTTTGGAAATCGGTTGTTTTTTTTGTAAAAAAGTTTTTTTACACCTGTTAGATTGGCACACCCAAATATTAAATCGTATTAATTAATAATACCTTGAGTTTTACATGGAACAATCTCAAACGGATAAGATAATATTGTTTTATCTCTTTTTGTTTTGAACACTTAAACCTCGGATTTCTGAAAGCAATCTTTATCAGATAAACTAGCTTCTGCCCCCGACTTCGTCCGCGTGAAACTTCTTGTTCCCCCGACGTATCCCGTCGCATCGAATCGCCTACCCGCGCTATCACTTCATTTGCCCTAAACCCTAAACACACAGAGACGCGACGCTGCGCATGCGCACACATTTCAATAGAGCTATTCAAAATCTAACTCTATTTACTACTCGAAAAGATACACATTTGCACTATTGTCGCGTCGCGTCTCGGTGTGAGCTGACCCTAAGGGTGCGATTCCACTGAAGCGGAGCTGAGCGGAGCGGAGACATAATACAGGAATCGACCAATCACAATGGTTGAAATCCTTAGCGCGTCACTCGTCTCGTCTATGATTGGACGATTCCTGCACGTCTCCGCTCCGCTCAGCTCCTCTTCAGTGAAAACGCACCCTTAAGGTACTATATTTGGAAACGAGCTGCCCACTGCAACTGCCAACAGCACGTGCAGCGGCTCATGCCTCGCTCGTGTCTGGCTCGTGTCGGCATGCAGTCGCTGCACCTGCAGTTGCAGTCGGCAGTTGCAGTTGGCAGTTCGGTTACAAATAGTACCTTTAGCGTTCTTTCTGACTTTTTTCTTTTTGCTTAGCACCTTAGGGTGTCCTAGCGTGATGATGATGATGATGATATGATGCCTATGGCGTTCCTCAAGAATTGAGCTATCAAATGCAAGAAGAATTTTTCAAATCTGACTTGTAGCTCCAGAGATGAGCGTGTTCAAACGCACAAACACCTTTATTAGTAGTACATGTATATACGTAGATAAAAAATGAAATGCTGTTCAATGGTACGCGCATCACTTGAGACCGGATGGACCAATTTGATAATTTTTTTTTTAAGTGAAAACTTCTTCAGCATCTTTGTGATTTGAAATTTTATGAAACGAAAAAGCGACAGTAAAAAGAGACATGTAAATTCATAAGATTTAACGTGGGAGAAAATGAGATAGGAAGCATTATATTTATTATTACAAATGGGAGGGAGGGAGGGATGGATGGATGGATGGATGGATGAATGGATAGATGGATGGATGGATGGATGTTGATGTTTAGCATCGTTGTGATTTGAAAGTTTATGAAACGAAAAAGCGACAGTAAAAAGAGACATGTAAATTCATAAGATTTAACGTGGGAGAAAATGAGATAGGAAGCATTATACAGTGTTTTTGAAGGTTTCACTTCTACCACGTGTGAATTTTTGTTTTATAATTTTCATAATAGTCCAAAATTGCATTTGATAAGGAAAATTGTAAATGTTGCCCGAAAAAAACTGAAAGTCCTTTGTTCTATGGAATTTTTGTATGAATTATTGTTCTGTTTGAATTGATGTTGTTCATTGTTACTAGTTATCTACCAAGGAGTGCAAAGTTCGACGCCCGCGGCTCACCTTGCTGCGTTGCCGTCACCACATGACCCTGGCCGAATAGTCGACATCGGCTCAGTTGCCATTGAAGAAAAAGAAAAAAAAATTACTAACAAAAATTGTCTTGTCCTTTCAGCTACTAACGCATAACTAGTTATCTACCACGGAGTGCAAACTTCTACGTCTGCAGTTCTACATATATTATGGGTTTGGTTTCCGCACTTAGTTCTTCAAATGGACCATTGTGCGTACGGCTGCGGCTCATCTTGCCGCGTTGCCGTCACCACATGACGCTGGCAGAATAGTCGACATCGGCAAAGTTGCCATTGTAAAAAAAAAAAACACTTGTATACCCCAAAGGGTTAGACAGATGTGTTTTGTACGGGGTGCCGATGGGAGCTACACGATATAATTGAAAAATACTTCGACTTGTATAAAAATATATTCACGACTTTACATGGTCACGTTATTTCTAGCACTTTTCTACAAAAAACAATACTACCATATTAGAATCTTTGACATTTGCTTGAACGTTCGAATGGAACACACCGGCAATAATTATAACCAGCCTGTGCTACTAAAGGTAGAGCTACACAGACAGTCTCTACATGAGCTACGCCCATCCTTGAATAAAAGTATTGGCATAGCTCCATTACCAAACCAGACTTTTATTCACACCATTCGAACATCCAGGCCCTTCCTGCTTAACCTATAAGAAAAATTACCTAACGCCAGACTTTTAAGTTTACAAGGTGAGGTTCAACCCTTGCAAGAGAAAGCTGAAGTCAGGACGAATGAACCGTGTTTCTGACACTTCGTTAAGTGCCAGGTAAGTTTACATGGTCACGTTATTTCTAGCACTTTTCTAAAACAATACTACCATATATATTAGAATCTTTGACATTTGCTTGAACGTTCGAATGGAACACACCGGCAATTATAACCAGCCTGTACTAAACGAAGGTTTAGAGCTACACAGATAGTCTCTACAGTACCTATAGTACCCCCACATTCCGCCAATTTGAATTTCGCGGGCTACCTTAGCGCCCCTTAAATGTTACCTATGCTATCCAAGATAGAAATATGTAGTATGTTATTTATTACTAGCAACACTGTGGACTACCCTACTTTTTTAAGTTCATCCAAACGTTGGTAGAAATCATTATCTGCAATAAGATGCCATAGTACCCAAAAAATAAATATAGTAGGGTATGTAGGTACTAGAATATTTTTGGGAATGAATTTTCTAAATCTGATCAGTAGTTTCAAACCTTTAACCCCTACATTCAACCTCAAATTTTACCTCTTTATAATATTAGCAAATATAGATTTAGATATGACAAAACCACAAACATGTTGGATTGAATACTAAATAACAATTAACTGTGACATTTTACTAATGTAGATAAAGCCAAAAATAAACTTTTGTACGAGTATATTTTGTTAATGTCTACAAATAAAATAAAAGATAACAATGCTTCTATAATTAAATTCAGTGCTTTAAATAATATTTTTTTAACTATAAACCTAGTTTATCAGGTAGATAGATAACAAATAATAATAAAGTTTTAAACTATGAGAAATGAAACTTGGCATTTATTTATATCAACTTATGCCTACTCCGAGAGAAAAAAAAACGCGTGATGCATCATGAATTTATGATTCGCAGACTGATTTGACAGAAAAACAACAACAAACGAATTAATATTGGTAATGGTGTCGCGGTCGTTGCCGCGTTGTACACTCGGCCTGCCATAACCCCGTCATCTAATATGTTTATAATTAACCGCGTGGCAGCGACGACGCTACAAAAATAGCCTTGATATGCGAAAGTTGTTTATATTATGGTGTTGCGTAATCCCTAGTCTCGATCTCATACCATGCGCCCGGGGTTCAATAACAAAACTTGTAGGTAATAATAATAGTTAACTGCGCAAAAAGGTACTGCGTTTGCGTGACCTTCGGAACGTAGCCCGGATGCCCTTTACAGAGGTACATTACGTGACTCGCTGTGTAGTAAACATTACGTAAAAAAAAATACCCCAAATGCACCTCTGTTCATGGTGTAGGAAGCGTTTTCTAGAACTTTCAAAACAGCCGGTCGGAGTTAGTTAAGATGGAAATAAAGTTAAATGCAAGGCGTGTCACCTACCTTTCTTTGGCAGCCCTCGTCCATGGCCGTTGCGCGGTCTGCGACTGTTCTTCCAGCTTCGGTATTTTGGTAACGGCGTCACAGCCGAGGCCGTCGCGTTCACCGGACCCTCCTTGCTATTAGAGCGCCAATACTTCTTATTCTTGCGACGTAGACGCTCCGAATGGGAGGTGGCCGCGTCTCCGGCGCCTTCGTCCACAACCGGCTTTTCGCTATCGTCTACCGCCACGTTTTCAGAATCCGAAGCGAAACGCTCGACTTCCATGACGGCGGCGGAACGAAGGTTTATTACTACAAATCGACGTTAAAAATCTAATAAGAATTTGAAATAGAATAATTTTTGTGCGATTACCTCGCACAAAAAAAGTGGGTCACGTTTATTTTGTTTATAGGTACGATAAACAATGGCTCTCACGACGCACGTATTTGTTTTGGGGAGCACACCGACATGAAGTTCGTCAAATAACATGGCGGACGACACGGATTTTTTCTTTGAGTGTTCCTAAACTGGACTCTAGTCTTTTAGTCATACCATTACTTCCGTGGTCACGGTCACACCATATTTTTGGACATTTATATCTAAAAAAACATAACCTTCCTTCTGGCGCAGTCGGGTAAAAACCCATGAAAGTAATTAATGATACAAGTGTAGAAAATATAAGGCCTGCGGTAGGGGATACAATACAATCCCAAATCGTTAAGAAATTATAAGACTTTATGGCGAAAGCTCCAGGGTAGCCCGCGAAATTAATTTTTTTTTTCGTTTTTAATTTGCTGGTCAGCATTAAGTTGTACGTTGATTAATATATGATTCGCGGAAAGACAGAATTATAATCATTAAAGTCATCAACACAACTTTCTAAGACCAAGTAATCCCACAGAATGACTATTTCATGAAATCTTGACATTTTGGGATAATATTAACCTAACAAGTTGTATTACTGATTTCGATGATTATGATTCTGTAAATACATATTTGTTATGGCCGCGAATCATATTTTTATCAACGTACAACTTAATACTTACCAGCAAATTCCAAAAGACGTAAGAAAATTTGAATTTCGCGGGTTACCTTAGCAAGATTGACCCGAATAGGTATGTACACATCACGGAGCCAAGTGGAGCTTAGCAGAGACCGGTAGACGTTCTCGATAAGACGAAAGCGCCAGGCAACAACAATAATTTCAAGCAAGCAACAATAAGTCCTAGCAGGATGGACGGATGGACTAAACTCATTTCTGGAGAAAAAGCGGAAACAAGGAAACAAACATATCGACTTCGAAATCGATCAAAAAAAATATGGTTACAAACTTTTCTGACCAAAAACAAATGAATGGTTTAGTAAATAACTACTACTTCGATCAATAATAGTATTGATCGAAGACCTAGTATTTTTGTTGGAGCAAACATATGTAACCTCATGTCTGTCACATTAATTTGTAGACAGGCTGGTTGTGAATTTTAAAATGAGATTGTTTTTAAAATTGACAACTGTTGTTTGGAACAATAAGAAAATTTATTTTGATATAGATTTATTATTGTTGTCAACGTGTGTATGTCCATCAAAGTTCGCTTTCTATATCTTTTATCTTTTCTCACATATATATTTGTTTAACACCAAATAAAGGTTTAATTATTCTGCGCTGTGTTTAATTAACTGAAGACACAACAACGAGTTCCAACAAAGGTTATGGACCCAGAAACCAAATAAACCGAGAAATGATTGAAAACGGCGAAAATCATTCAGCAGTAACTGTAAGTAAGAATGATTCTTTGAGCATGGCGTCAATTGAGAAACTAGATGGTGCCATTAACTATAGTTCATGGAAATTTGTGATGGAATTATATTTAATACACGATGATCTATGGGAGTATACACATACTACGCCCGTTGATGAGATAGGCAAAAAGAGAGATCAAAAAGCAAGGAGTAAAATATGCTTGATGATAAAACCAGAGTGCCTAATTCATGTGCGTCAAGCAAAGACGGCCAAGGAGGCTTGGAAAGCTTTAGAGAAAGCATACGAAGATAAAGGGCTAAATAATCGCTGCAGATTGCTGTCAAAACTAGTTAGTCTTAAACTGGAGCAGTTCACGACTATAAGAGATTATATTTCGGCATTGATGACGACTGCACAAAAACTGTGTGATCTAGGAAAGGAAATAGATGACGAATTATTGGCTGCCCTAATGCTTCAAGGTTTAACAGATAATTTTCAAGCTATGAGATTAGCAATTGAAAATTCAAATATTGAGCTTACTACGGATTATGTGAAAACTAAACTTTACCAAATGGAGGATACACATACAGCGACTACGAGTGCAAACAATCATGCTCTTTTGACAAAGAAAAATACTTTTAAACAAAAACAACAGAAAAAGTTTAAATGTTTCATTTGCAATGGACCACATAAAGCGAAAGATTGTCCAGACAATCCAAGCAAGAAGAGAAATGAAGCATCTACAGCTTTGGCGATGTCGACTTCAACTTCAGAAGATTTTTGGATTGTTGACTCGGGAGCTTCTAATCATATGACTTCAAGGCGTGAATGGTTACATGATTTGAAGAAGTATGAAAGGGGAGTGACTGTAGCGTGTGCAAACGGAGAAAGGTTGCAAGGTATTGGAAGTGGCACAGTGGTATGTACGAAACCGAATGTTACAATTAATGCTATGTATGTCCCGAGATTAGCTGCAAACTTACTTAGCGTTAGTGCTGTCACTAAGAAAGATCTTAAGGTAGTATTCTACAAGGGAGGTTTTAACGTAGTAAAGAGTAGTAATTGTGAAATAAATGGCGAACCTTTACTTATAGGTGTAGAGGAAAATGGTGTGTATAAATTAAAGCAAAGCTTAAAGCACACAGCGCTGGCGACTACTATCAGTGGAGATGAGATGGACTTATGGCATAGAAGAATGGGTCACCTTGGAGTACGTAATCTTAAACTATTACGCAATATCATGGCGACAGGGGTGAGTTTTTCTAACAGTTCTAATACACTAGAGTGCGTAGCTTGTCTGAAAGGAAAACAAACCAGACAACCATTCAAGAAAAGCAGTCCAGCAAATA
The DNA here is from genome assembly GCA_927399505.1 of Luperina testacea. Taxonomy (NCBI): domain Eukaryota; kingdom Metazoa; phylum Arthropoda; class Insecta; order Lepidoptera; family Noctuidae; genus Luperina; species Luperina testacea. The sequence continues at coordinate 6,555,219 of OV656785.1, read as the reverse complement.
GAGCAGACAGTGTACTTGAGCTAGTACATACTGACGTCTGCGGACCAATGGCTGAAGAGTCATTTAGCGGATTCAAATATTTTGTAACGTTTATAGATGATTATACGCGTAAAACCTTCGTATATCTTCTTAAATGTAAAAGTGAAGTATTTAATAAACTTGAAGAATTCAAAACTTTTGCGGAATTACAGACTGGAAACAAGTTAAAAACTTTACGGTCAGATAATGGCAAAGAATATGTAAATACTCGGATGAATGATTTCATGAAGAAGTACGGAATCAAACATCAATTAACGGTGGAATATACACCTGAACAGAATGGTGTAGCAGAAAGGGCAAACAGAACAATCGTTGAAAAATCTAGGAGCATGATCCAAGAAGCTGGATTAAGCAATAAGTTTTGGGCAGAAGCTGTGAAGACAGCTGTTTTTCTGAAAAACCGATCACCAACGAAAGCTGTTAGGAATAAAACGCCTGAAGAAGCTTGGACTGGAAAGAAACAAAATCTGACATATATCAGAGTTTTCGGATGCAAAGCGTTTATGCACATACCTAAACAAAAACGCACCAAGTGGGATCCGAAGAGCAAAGAGTTGCTTCATATTGGATACTGTGAAGATGCGAAAGCATATCGTTTGTTTGATCCAGAAACCAAGATGGTACATAAAGCAAGAGATGTTGTTTTCTTCGAAAATCAATTTCAACCCATAGAGAGAAGTTCAGAAACAAAGAAAGATGATATATCTATAGTTTTTGAACACGAAAATCCACCAGTTGTACCAACAAACACTGTGATAGAAAGTGAAGAAGAACTTCAAGAACAGAATGAGACTGTAAGAGAAATAAATACAAATGATTTAGATCAAAATGAAGAATCTAATGGCAATGAAACAGAAAGCTGTGATGAATGGGAATCCCTTGATGAAAGAGACGAAGAGGTACTACAACCAGAGCCGGTACTTCCTAGTGAGAGAAGATATCCATTAAGAGAGAGGAAACCTAAACAATTTCCGGATCACATCACATATCAAGCTATTGAAAGTGTTTTTCCACTGACAGTGGATGAAGCTTTATCACGCATGGATAAAGAAAATTGGAGAAAAGCAATTGAGGAGGAGTTAGATGCTCTACAAAAAAACAATACCTGGACACTGGTCAAACCACCAGCGTACCCTTACAACATCGTTGATTCTAAATGGATATTTCGAATCAAAGAAGAGGTGGGCGGATATAGGTATAAGGCACGCCTGGTAGCAAGGGGATATAGTCAAAGGAGAGGCATTGATTACCATGAGACCTTCGCACCAGTTGTGAGACACAGCTCACTCAGAACTTTAATAGCTCTCGCAGCTAAATTGGATCTTCAAATTGATCAGATGGATGTTAAGACTGCATTCCTAAATGGAAACTTAAATGAAGTTGTTTACATGAAACAACCACATGGTTTTGAACAAAAAGGAAAAGAGGACTATGTGTGTCTTCTGAAGAAGTCATTATACGGACTGAAGCAGGCTCCAAGAAGTTGGAACATAAAATTAGATGAGGAACTGAGGAAGCTAAACTTTAAGCGATCCTTAAATGAACCCTGCGTCTACACTAGGACTAGAGGAAAGAACATAATAATCCTGGCTGTCTATGTAGATGACATTCTGCTATTTTGGAACAATTTAACAGAAATGAAGGTAGTGAAGAAAGAGCTTATGTCGAAATTCGATATGAAAGATCTTGGCAAGGCAGAGTTGATGCTTGGTATTCAAATTAAACAAAATTTGAATAGCATAAACCTCAATCAAGAAAAATATATCGAAAAGTTGCTTAGAGAATTTGGCATGGAAGATGCAAAGACAGTTTCAACGCCGGAAGTAACTGGACAAAGGCTAGAGAAGCCTCCATCAGAACACAAGTCAAGAGATGACCTACCATATAGAGCATTGATAGGTTCTCTTATGTATCTTGCTGTGTGCACACGTCCAGATATTGCTCATTCAGTGAACAGTTTGAGTCAGTTTAATAATTCATTTGACGAGAGTCATTGGATCGCAGCAAAACGAGTACTTCGTTATCTCAAGGGCACTAAGAGTCATGGTCTAAAATATTTAAAAGGACAGAATGGACCTCTAGAAGGATATGCAGATGCAGATCATGCTGGAGAGTTTGATAGGAGATCATACTCTGGTTTGGTCTTCATATTGCAAGGTGGCGCAATCAGCTGGGAGAGCAAGAAACAAAGAACAATAGCTCTTAGTACAGCAGAGGCAGAATATGTGTCACTATCAGAAGCTGCAAGAGAAGCAATATTCCTGAGAAGGCTAATAGCCGAAGTAACTGATGGACAGGGCTACAAATTGGATGAAGCCGTGACCATTTTCAGTGATAGTCAATCTGCCATCGCTATTGCCAAAAACCCAGTACATCACCAACGTACTAAGCATGTAGATGTGAGGTATCATTTTGTGCGTGAGGCAATTGTAAATAATGAGGTGATACTGAAGTATAAGGAGACCACATGCATGGTCGCAGATGGTTTAACGAAACCACTTCCAAGAGAGAAGTTTCAGTGGTGTGTGAGAGGTATGGGTGTGTGTGTTTGATAAACATGTATGGTGTGTGAATGGACACGAGATTAAGGAGGAGTGTTGGAGCAAACATATGTAACCTCATGTCTGTCACATTAATTTGTAGACAGGCTGGTTGTGAATTTTAAAATGAGATTGTTTTTAAAATTGACAACTGTTGTTTGGAACAATAAGAAAATTTATTTTGATATAGATTTATTATTGTTGTCAACGTGTGTATGTCCATCAAAGTTCGCTTTCTATATCTTTTATCTTTTCTCACATATATATTTGTTTAACACCAAATAAAGGTTTAATTATTCTGCGCTGTGTTTAATTAACTGAAGACACAACAACGAGTTCCAACAATTTTAAATCTCATACCTATTATGTATTTCGGTTTTTTTTTTCAGTATCGATTTGACGTCTTTGTTTGTTTTGTTTGACTATTGTTTTGTCAGTGTCAAATGTCGTGTCACATTTGTTTACTTGTGTTCAGTCCGTTCAATTATTTTTGTATCATTCTGTTTGTTGAAAGATAATTTTGAAATACAAAAATGGATACTGAAGTAGTAGCAGCCGCTGCTCTTTATTTGTGTGCTACATATAAATACTATTTAGCTGTTTATCGGCACCACACAGCCGTTAAAAAGAGACTTCGTCGAAGGCGTTGCTGGATGCAGGCTATACATCATGAAAGAACTAGGTAAATTAAAACAGGGTATAAATAAATACAAAAAATACTCTAGGATCACCCTCTGACCCATAATATCAATAAAAATATAGGTACGAAAATGTTTGTGCATTTTAAAACTAGAACATGAAAAAAAAGTACAAGAACTTGGAGGAGCTCTATGACCAGCAGTGTGATAATAAAGGAAAATATACGGTCAGTGGGTCGTCTTAGGTGCGGACTATGTTGTGAGGTAAAAAGTATTTGGTATGGTAGTGGTGTTGGGCTCAATCACAAAAATGTTGAATCAACTGGTTACTCACTAAAAATGTAGTGATTAAATTATTATTTACTAAATCAATCGCGATTGCACATTTTAGTTTTATTCACAGCGTCTTTGGCACTTTGTAACCACAACTAAAGCGCGCGTCGCTTCGTGAAATCATGGGATTTTTATCTCACGATTTCACAATATCATTAATTCTTTTTTTTAAATATTTCACATTTCTTTGTCTAAAACTCAGACCAAATAAAAAACCAAGACAGAGGGCTGTTAACAGTAAAGTGAAGCCAGTTTCTTAAACATGTATTCAGATTTTTTATTTCCAGGTCCAGCCTGAACAACCGTCTTGTTGAGCTTCTAACGGAGCTAACGGGTGAATACTTTGTTCACATGTCATCAAGTGACTTTGAGTACATACTGCAGAAAATATCCCCCATTATTAAAAAACAGGACACTCATTGGAGGGACTCGATACCAGCTAAGATCCGACTTGCAGTCACTCTGAGGTTTCTGGCGACGGGAGACAGCTACACCACTTTACATCGGTTTTTCAAGATTTCCAGTTCGTTGGTGTCAAGAATCATACCAGAAGTCTGCAAAGCTTTTATTGTCATTTTCAAAGACTTGATTAAGGTAGGTTTTTTATGTTTTACAATAGTTTTCATACATTGAGAGATCGATCAAACCAGCATCAGTACCCTAATTGAGCAACACACTATTAATCCATTCCATTTCTTTTTCATTTCATTTTTTTAATTTTTCATTTATTTTTTTCTTTCCATTTTTCCTTTTGTTACTTTTTTTTTTATATAACTTGGATTTATATTTTGCTGTGTTTAGTTTAGTTGCGATCTTCCTGTACGAGTCGCAATAAATACTTTTTCTTTCTTTCTAATCACAATCTGAATAATTTTGAAGGATATTGTTAATGCATTGCTTCGTAGGTTTGAAAAAGTTGTCTGCTCAACAATGTAAATAATGCAATGAATGTTTTTGAACTATCAAAATGAAAGCCATGCCTACTGTTACTGTGTTATGCATTTGACCTGCAGGACTGATGTTTACAATGCGTGCCACGAAAGATGAGACTTAACCCCGCCTCCCCTGCTCTTTCCGCTGCCCCCCTATGACGTCCGGTCCCGTCCCGCACTCAGACCTCATACCGCTAAAGATACCTAAAATCGTGTACTGCGCATGTCAAACCACGTGGTGTGCAAGTCTCATCTTTCGTGGCACGCATTGTACGTCAATAACAGACATGCACGACATTTTTAAATTACTTACATCACAGATTATATAAAATTGTACATTATACATTAAAATTGTAAAATCAACAAAAATTCAATTCATCTTTTCAGATACCAACATGTCCTGAAGAATGGCTGGAGAAAACCCAAGAATTTAGTTTCCCGCATTGCCTCGGGGCACTGGATGGGAAACATATCTCCATATGGGCTCCGTCACACACAGGTCCTGAAGATATGAACTACCAGGGAAGCTTCAGCATGGTTCTACTAACCCTTGTAGACAGCAATCACAATTTTATGTACGCTGACATTGTGCAGAGCCAAAATATGGACAACAAAGTATTTAATGAAAGCGATTTATGGCTAAATATTAACACTGACAATTTAAATTTACCTCCGTACACACCATTGCCCGGAGACACTAACAATATGCCTTATATCTTTGTAACAGATGGATCGTTTCCCCTCGAAAGACACATTATGAATCCGTTCTCCGGCCACCATGATTCCAGCTCCCCTGAAAGTATTTACAATCAATTGGTCGCTCAGTCTCACTCCGCAGTTGATAATGCCTTTGGTGTTCTTTCAGCCGTTTTTAAAGTTTTGAACAAACCTATTATATTGGAGCCAGCCAAATCTGCCATTATTATACGTAGCTGCCTGCTGCTGCATAACTTTTTGATGAAAAGCGACTCGTCTAAAGATATTTACTGTCCTCCGGGCTCGGTGGACACTTATATAGATGGTGGGATAGTGTCTCAAGGTTCTTGGAGATGTGAGAATCAGGACCATTTTTTGCCATTACAAACATTGCCTTACGAACCAGAGGAAGATGCCATTCAAATTAGGCTTAATTTCCTTGATTACATCAAGAGGAACGCGCTCATAATTAATTAATTTATCAGGGATCCCTATTGCACGGGAATTGGTACAGAGAGAAAAGAGATTCTTATCCTAAAGAGGTTTAATGAAAATGCCATAAATATGTAGGTAAGTATGAATGGATGTCTATGAGAAAAGAGACTGATTAGAGACGTCGGTTGGTTTGTGTGAAAGATATGTTCATGCGTTATGCGTCTTCCTCTTCAAGGTGCGGTTGTGGTTGAGAGTAATGATAACTTCTTGGTGAAAAATATTAGAAAATGATTTATTGCAAACTTGAGTTAGTGATTGGTACAATAGGGGCTCGTCAAAACTTACAGTTCGAGAGTGAAGCTATACAGAGCAAGGTCGATTCAAATGAGTTGGTATTGAAGAAAAAACCGAGCGATTTTAACGTTCCGCGAAGGAGTACTCGGAATTCTTCGTAAACTGCTCCCATTGGTGCTGCCTTGATGACTTCCTTGGGGACCTCTCATTGGCCGTCCGAAGATGACGTGATAATTTTGATTGTCGGTGCGTAGATACCCCAAAGAAAAGAGCGCCTAAAGCTTGTGTGATAGCAACACGCAGATTGACAACATCATGCGTGAACAAGATTATATGGCTAAGGATGAAGTAAACTGGAATTACGGCCTCACCGCGCCAACTACTAATAAATTGGTGAGAAGGGAGGTAATGATGATGACATCACATAATATTATAAAGTCTATGCAAACCCGTGATTCAAACTTATGTATTTATCAAATTAATAAAATATCAACTTTATTTTAATGGTAATAAGTTGATTTCAGAGTGAATAGGACTATTGAACAAGTTATAAAAAATATTTTGAAGTTTTAGCGTAAACTGAGCTTTATTGTGTAGGATTTAAAGTTATTTTTCCATAAACTCATATTTGTTTACATTTTTGGCAAATAAATCGCGAATGCAGATTAGATAATATTGCACTACGCCGGCTAGTTCCGTGGTTCGGTTCAGTAATTTTTGTATTATAACTATTGTATAATTTGGGTTAAGTACAAATAGAATTAAAATAAACGACAATGTTATTAAAATTCCTTTTTTTTAAGCTAAGGCGCATCGCCGGATTATAGGTCATCCATATTTTTTTTGACTTAAAGATGATGTCCAAAAAATGACCCAGAATCGACAGAAATGAACTGTGTACCAATGGATTGGCATTTAAATATAATATAATGTTGCCAAAGCGGCAACCCTGAAATCGTTGTAGTATAGGAGCTAAGAGCAAATAAAATAAGTAAAAAATTCTTTTTTTTTATGTTTTTTTTATTTTTATTTGGCCCATAGATACTACAATCGTTATAGTACTGTGTATATTATTGGTAATTCTGTAGCTAAGGATTAAAAAAATACACAGTTGCTACTGGCTATTATGCGCGGGCGCGGCGCGGCGGACGGGGTGACGTGGAGGGCGTTATAAGTATCATATTATTATCTTGCATGGGCGAGGAACGAAGGTGATTTGATTCAACCTGCGGGATTTTTAGACTTAGTATGTTTGGACATAGAAAATAATTAATAAATAAAAGAGATTACTGTTACAATTACAACAAAACCGCGTACATGTTTTTAGTTCGTGTATAGTTTGTGTATAGTTCCAAACTGTATTTTCTTTGATTATTTGGGCAATAAAGTTTTTATGATAATAATTGTTGATTTTTTTTTAACCAAAGCAACATAATTACCAATAACAAACAATACGTTGATTGTAGTATCTATGAGCGAACAAAAATAAGTATAAAAGTTAGAGTATTTCTTTTGCTTGTACATTAATGTGTAACACAAGTTATTGTGGATTAGAATGTCGTTGTTGTTATAGGAAATATCATTAGAACTTATCACAATAAGACTTACATTATGAAAATAAATGATTAACAACGATATTCTCACCCACAACATGGCTCTTAGCTCCTATACTATACCAATTATTTTTATATTTGCAATCTTTAGCCACAGAATTACCAATAATACACACAGTACTGTAACGATTGTAGTATCTATGGGCCAAAAGAAAAAAAATATACAAAAAACAGAGTGTTTGTTATGTTGTGATTTAATATGATGTTGTTATTATGTTGCTGTTGCTTGTGAAATGTGTTGATGATAATTATCACAAGTGATACAACATTAAAACAACGTCATATTAAGCCACAACATGACGTAAACTTATTTTATTATTGTTTTAAACGAATTTTTTTTCTCATTTTATTTTGCTCCTAGCTCCTATACTATAACGATTTCAGGGTTGCCCCCTTGGTAACATTATATTATATTTCAATGTCAATCCACTGGTATACATTTCATTCCTGTCGATTCTGGGTTTTTGGTCCATACATTTTTGGACATCGACTATCTACTAGACGACTACTACTACGACTATCTTGCTAGAGTTATTTATTAGTATTACTATAGATACGCAAGTTCAAAAAAATATGTGATTAGCTTTGAACGGTTTGGCCCTATTATGTTTTCTGTTTGCATTTATGTCGGCTCTCAATTTATACATATAGGTTTCATGAGTGGCATCAGTGGCATTGGCAAACCATTTTGGAAAAAAATCTTCAATCCTCTTGCGAGATCACTTAGCTCACTCTTTTATCCTGCATTCTCGCTTTTCTGCATAAGTCGACAAAGCATCTCTTATTTCTATATAAATAAATAAAGATACCAAAACAATAAAAGTGTATTGGTTTCGTCAGTACTTATCCTTATCTATGCTGTTAGCCTAAGCAGTGAGTGCAGTGACTGAAACTATAATATTTAAAAAAAATTGAAAAGAAAGAACCTTATACGCAAAATACGTGTATTGTCGTGGAATTGCGGACACCAACGGTTGGTGTCCGCTTAATTTTTTTTTTTTTGTAATAGGGTTCGTGACCAACCCTACCTCAAAATAAAAAAAAAATATTAAGAAAAAATCTAACTGTCATTTCACACGGTTGTCACTTATAGTTGTCAGTGTCTCATGTCTGTCAGTTCAGTTTTGGTTGTCATCGAATGGATTTGGTCATTGTTTACTAAGTTTTAAATCATGCAAAAACACAAAGATAACGTATTTCTGGAAAAATTCAGTTTGTTAAACTCACAAGATAACAGTGAAGATATCAAATGGTCATTGAGTTCATCTAGTGATTATGAAAATACATCGCATAATGACAAATTGTGCAACAGTAGCAAAACTCTCAGCCGGAAACGAAAACGTAAGAAAAAAACGCTTAAGAACATATCTAACTTAGATATCACGATCATAGATGCGTCCAAAGACCATAAAAGGGTTAGCTTCAGAGAGAAATCGCCGATTTTGGTGACGAAATGCGTCGTCGACACTCCCACATCCCCAATACTTACTTCATCCAGATTCCCGCTAAGGAAACGCTCTTCTCCCATATTATCCATGTCTATGAAAAGTTTACAACAAAAAAGTCCTATTTTGATGTCAAAAAATGTTTCACCTAAATATTCAAGCAAAGTGAAAAAAAAACTGGCTTACAATGAACAAAAAACATCAAGAGAAGAAGATAATAGCTATGATAATACAGGAAGAATACTTGATTCCAATTTTAAAACTCCAGAAAGAGACAAGATCCATGCATCAAAAGTTGACAACTTAAACATTAGGAGAAATCAAACAGAATCAAATAATCTTAGATCTGAAGTTTGTAATGCAGATGACAAATCAGATTTACTGTGCTCAATAAAATCAGACGAGAGTGGATCTTCAATGAATGCAAAACTAAAACTGATGAACAATGTAAAGAATTTTTTTGACAGCCATTTTAGCTCAGAAAATACATCACAGAATATCAGTGACACACCTACTCCTGAAGAATGCTTAAAAAATGAAACTATTGATATTTTAAGCTGTAAAACTCAACCAGCTTCAATTTCAATTGTACAGAACTTATCTAAACAAGAGAGTACCTGCACTAGCAACTTCGACACCACAACCTACTTTGAGAAAAATAAGAAGGTGAAGTACAAAAAAGGAGGGCTAGCATACAAGTTGAATGTGCTTTTAAAAAAACAAAACGCTCATATTTCTCTATGGCAACATGAAAGATTTTTAGCGGGAACTTCAAACTTTGTCATTCCGAAAGGAGAACATGTGGTTTTCTTTATAAAAAAAATAGATTTCAAATATGGATGCTACTTACTTGATGCGGTTGATGTGAAATATGAAAAATATATAATTTTTATGAATAGTTTATATGTAAATAACAATGTTAATGCAGAATCTGTTTTGAAATTGTATGAGCCCTATAGAACTTTAGAATTTGAAGACAAAGATTATAAAACTATTGTTAATGTTTGTAAATTTGAATGTTTTGATTTAAATAATAGGTAGGTGGAAGAACACAGGCATTGGAACACTTGATTGTTTTTCAATGATGCCAAAAGGGAGGAATTAATAGAAATCAGAATGACAACTTGACTTCAATCAATGTAAAGCAGTGTTCATAGTCTCAGATAATTTACATTCCATCGCCATTTAATCAGTTAAGTTTCTCATAAAAATATATTTTATTTGACTTATTTTATTACAAACTATTTACACTAGATACTAAATTAAATGACTAACTAACTTACTATACAAATAAAAACAAAAATAAAGTTATAATCAGTTAAGTTGATTTTTGAGTGACCATTTGTAACAAAAAGGCCCTGATAATTTTTGGTTGTAATGGAACTTGAACTTTGTTAGTATGACATTCAGTTTGTTGTTCCATAACTTAAAAATTATTATCTCACAATTCCTGAGTCTAATATAAATTGTTCTTGTTCGTATCAACCATAGATCTATGGTGTCAACTCAATTGTATGGAGGTGTTAATACTGGCGAATTCCAATAGTCGCGTGACTTCTTACGCCGCTTTCACATTAGGACGTTGCCAGCGCGGCTGCCGCGCCGCAGTTTAAATCAGTGTGGCACACTTCATTTCAAAAATGGAATCCGACGGGAAAACCTTGTTGGTTATTGCTTTTGATAGTATTCTAGCTCATCGCCGACAGTGCGCACGCAGCGGCCGCCGAGCTTTTTTTAATATAATATTAATTAAAATAATTAATATTAATTAAAATAAAAATTCTGACAGGACGACGATCGCGCGCCTGTCGCGTTGCTAAAGTCGCGTAAATGTGTAACTGGTCTAAATCATTAAAATAATCGACACATGCAGTCGCGTCCCGCATCCAGCGCGGGTTTTGCCTCAGTGTGGAGAGAGCTTTAACCCTTTATATGCACTACAATCCATCACAATAGAACTGAAATTAGTATTGTATAACAGAATGTCGTAGGTATGTGATATTGTAAATAAAGTATAAGTAAAAAACTGTTATTTTTATAATATAACTACTTAATAAAAAATAAAATTAATATTGTTTTAAAACATGTGTGTTTTTTTAATAACTCCTAAAGCGCTAAGTAGGTAAGGTAGCCCGCAAAGTTCAAGTTCAATCTGGTACACTGAGTAAATTAAATTTGGTTTAAAAAAAATGTGTTATATTATAAAATACTCTTGTAAATTACACTGATAAAGCTAATAGTCTCAGAAGGCTTGTAAAGGCTCCTCGCGCGGCTAAAACCCGCCGGCTGTGCCGTCGGCATAGTGTGTAGGAGCCTTAAAAAATATTAGACAAAATATTAAGTAATATTATTATTACAAAAGAAATTTTATGAAACAGATTCGGACATTTCCGAAGGTGAAGGGGAGATACAATAAATGATTCGTCGTCGTGTCTTTTTAACCAGAAACACTTACGAAATATTGATAAAACGTTTGAGGAACCCCCAAACAGAATGTATTTTGCTGCTAATTAACTGCTCAAAACCATATTTGTTACGGCCGCGAATCATATATTAATCAACGTACAACTTAATGCTGACCAGTAAATTGCAAAAAACTTAAAAAAATTGAATTTCGCGGGCTACCCTGGCGCTCTCGCTTAATATCTCTTGAGAGGAAACGTCATAATTTTCATGAAATATACCTAGGCATAGTATTATTATTTTACTACTCAGAAGAATGCGCTAAGGTAGCCCGAATTTCAATTCTAAAAATACATATAAATGTTACGGTCACAAATTATATTTTAATCAACATACAACCTGACACCCACCTGCAAATTGCAATAAACCTAAGAAAATTTGAATTTCGCGGCTATATTATTACCCGCAACAATTTTACAAATGTTTACCGGCAACGTCAATGTCATAGAAACACCATAGGATCGTTGTAGCCACCTTTTACACTTATAATATCACTAGCTTCCTCCCGCGGCTTTGCCCGCGAGGTATTTCGATAAAAACTATCCTATGTACTTCCCCGGGATGCAATCTATTTCTCTGGCAAATTTTATCGAAATCCGTTCATTGGTTTAGGCGTGAAAAGGTAACATACAGACAGACAGAGTTACTTTCGAATTTATAATTCTAGTTTCCGCCCATGGCTTCGCCCGCGAGGTATGTCGATAAAAACTATCCTATGTCCTTCCCCGGGATGCAATCTATCTCTCTGCCAAATTTTATCGAAATCCGTTCAGTGGTTTAGGCGTGAAAAGGTAACATACATTCAGACAGAGTTACTTTCGAAATTATAATATTAGTATGGATTAGTTGTAGCACCATCGAGATATAAGTTAGTACTTATATCTCGATGTGTAGCACTGTATTTTTAATATTATGATGAAATAGGCTGAAGATATAAATATTCCCAAGGATGGAACGCTCTTTTAATTTTGACTTGACGTTAGCTATTCGTTTACGAAGATTGCTATTTATTAAGAATAATTATAATATTTTCAACTCCAAGTGACAATGAAACAGGCTTTAATAATAACAGTAATAGTAATTATTTGGCTAGCGTTTAAATATTTAATTACGATATTAAAGATTTCATGCGAAATACAAGTCAACAAAAGCTCTCTCAAGTCGTTTTTTTCTGACCTAGCAACTCTGATTTCAGTAAAGGTCCTGAATTCAGTCGATATTTATAGCACACATTTGATACGCGCGTCCCGGTCGTTCCAAAACAAAATCAACACAATAAATCAAACGAAAACAGTGTTATAAACCTGAAATAAAACTATAGTTTATGAAAAAAGTTAGATACTCTCAGATTAGGGCATTAATTTAGAAAATAATGCGTTCAATTTGATAAAATCTATTTTGAAGTGTTCTAGAGTATTTATTGATTGATTCCTGTATTTTGATTCAAGGAATTTTGGTAAGTTTAGTTTATTAACAGCTCTAAATATAAATTGTAAGCATTATGAATAAACAATCTTGAGTTTTGTTTACGACGCTGCTCTCGAATTAGTTACTTCATAAAATAATGTATAATAAAATTATATAATAAATAGCAAAACCGATATTGTAAATGAATTATGAATTTTTGTAATTAGGTATATTATATTATTATTAACTAAGTATAATAATAATTTATTGAGTGGGGATTCGCAAGAGCAAACGTGCTCGGAGGAAGTATTCCAGTAAGATGCTAGTAGGGATCTTGACCATACTTCCGGGATTGTCCTGATAGCCGTGGAATACCTCTCCACTACTAGACCGGATGGCAAACCAATGGCACGCGTGCCGCTGCACGCTGCTGGCTCGCGGCAATATAATTTAGGCACTCCATCAATTTTTCGAATTCGAATGACGTTGCCGCGTAAATGCAAGGGATAATGTGACTGTATAAACTCTTTGGCATCATCAGAAGTCGCAATAATTTGTTCTTTCATTCAAATAAATATAAAATGGTAAATGTAGTTTATGTCTCTTTCTGTTTGCAACAAACCATCTTGACTTCTTGACTACTGGAAAAATAACGCAATAGTTTCAGAATAATACTCCTTTATTAATCTGGAACTGGAAAAGTAACGCAATAGTTTCAGAATAAAACGCCTTTATTATTCTGGAACTGGAAAAATAACGCAATAGGTTAAGAATAATATTCCTTTATTATTCTGAAACTATTGCGTTATTTTTCCAGTAGTCCAGAAATCAAGATTGTTTGTTGGCACGTCATGGCCATATCAAATATTTATTTGGAAAAATTGCCACGGAGATCTATAGAGGTTCGCCATTCCTGCACTAGATCAACGATGCAGTCCTTTATCATTAAATATTTTTTCCGTAACATCACGCCTGTATTCACCAAACGTGTGAGCAGATGTGTAATGTGGGGGGTGCCGATGGGAGTACAGTATACCTACTAGGTATCTTCTTACACCCACGTCTGTAAATTTTACTCATAAAAAGTTCTCGTTAATCAGTGGTGCAGGTGGCTCAGGTAGTTCTACTTACTCGCTCTATAAATTATCGATTTACGCAGAAACTCGGGATAAATATACCATAAATCAATATTCTTGTTTACATAACTGTCAATCGCCATTTAAAACTCATACTATCGATGCCGATGTGTCCATTAGCAGAATAATCGGCCTGTAATTTTCTCACCGCTGGGACCGGTTTCCTCACGATATTTTCCTTCACCGTTTTGAGAGCAGTGGTGATGAAATTATTTACACAAAGTCAAGCGGCTGCATGCGTTCGAACCCACTCGTAAGTCGGGGTTGGCCACCACTGCCACAAGAACACTATTACTCCTAGCGGAGACCACTGCCCTATATAAATGAGACCTTTTTATTTTTTTCGGGGTGGGAAATCATCAAATGACCCCTCCCGCTCTGGGTGGAGCGGAAGGGAGTGTCAGACTCCTACTGACTAAAACCCACCCGTGTTCCTTCCTTAGCCCTTTATGTTCCGGGCCAGCGGTAACCCTTTCGGACAATCCCGCTGACCCGACCAAGTATACCCATTATAGGCACTTTTGAATTGTCAAGGTGTCGGTCAGTCAAAAAGATGTAGTTAGTTGCCTATTATAAAGCGTAGTAGGTACCTGTGGAGAAGAACGGGCAAGAAACTCCACGGACACTCTTTTACTTGAAATAAATGCTTTGAATTTGACTCTTTGGGTGGGTGCGGAACCCTAAAAATAAGATGGCGGCCTTAGTTCCGGTTTAGAACACGCGTCAAAAGATCCTGGTATACTGTACATCTGTAGGTACCTCTGTGGCTGTGTGATAAACATAAATCTGTAGCTAAATCAAAGTATTTTTGTTCCAGAGTCGGTGTTACTATGGAGAAGCTTCCAGACCGCGCTCGAAATAATATTTTCATAGCTGCTTTTATTGCATTGTGTTGGGCAACTACAGGTAAGAACTTTATCTATAAAATGTAGGTATTATAAAATTCAAAGTCCTGACTGACTGATATATCAACGCACAGCCTAAACCGCTGGTCCTAGAGACATGTAATTTGGAGGGTGTGTTCGTTGTAAAGAGTAGGTATCCACTAAGAGTGTTTTTCGAAATTCCACCCTTAAGAGGGAGTCAAAAATTCATAATTATTCCTCGAATAAAGTTATCAGATGATTGAACAACCAGCCCTAAGTCTTATACTGATAATAAATTTTGAATTTTTGACAGTATTTTTTTCATACTAGAACTGTCAGATGTTAATTTTATTCCACGCATAAAAGTTATCTGACTTTGGTAAAATCAGCCTTTAGTAGGCGTAACAAGCTTCAGTGGCTAGGATAGGTATTATAGTGTCATAGATGACAAAATGGCAATATTTTTATTACTTTGGCGATAACTATCCATTTATTAACTCCTTTTTGGTTTATAGACCAATATCTATCACCATAACTTTTTTTATTGCTTTTTTATAGATGGCAAACATTCGCATGGCTATTTTCGTTTTAATACTGCAGGTGTTCCGGAAAGAATACCTACTCTAACTAATCTTAAAACTTCCTGACAGAATCGCCTTAAAACGAAATTGTTAAAAAAAAAACGTAAACGTAAACGTTCCAAAACGTAGGAACCTCGGTGTCCTACGTTTAGGCAGTTTTTTTTTTTAACAATTTCGTTAAAAAAACGCTCAGTTTTTGTCGCACAGTTAGGCGCATTTGTACATATTACAAGCCAGAAAAAAATTAGTATTTTCAAGTTGATTGGGAAAATTTGACGATTTCGAGTAGCTTGATGTGCTGGCCTCTGTACAAACAAAAGACTTTTCAAAAATATTTGATATAAATAAAATAGTCTCATCTATTCTAAATAATAACAGCCGCACAGGTCGATCGGTCAGGTTAAGCTACGCTTGCCGTGGATGACCATCTTTACATACCGATAATTAACCCTCCGTGCCTCGGTAAGCACGTTAAACCGTTGGTCCCGGCTGTCATTCGTGGGTCTTTGACAGTCGTTATGGGTAGTCAGAAGCTCGAAAGGCTGACAACCAGTCTTACCAAGGGGTATCGTATTACCCATAAAGTAACTGGGTTGTGGAGGTCAGATAGACAGTCACTCCACGTGAAATACTGGTATTCAGCTGCATCCGGTTTGACTGGAAGCCGACCCCAACATAGTTGGGAAAAGGCTAGGCAGATGATAAATAAATAGTACCTATCGAAAAAAAAAATATTTTACATAGCATAATTCTCAACATTTTGAGCATAAACTGTCATATTTTATGTAATGATAATGAAGGGAATTTAATCAACTAAATAAATATATACTTAAAAATATTTTTACTAAGCCGTATTTTTTAATTTAATTAAAACTGCAATTTTATTTTGGTGGTCATCGACACAATACTTGTTTTTATTTTTGTGAACATTTTCTTCTCATAAATAAATAAAAATGGAAATAAAATGAGAATAGCGCTATACCAACTTTACAAACTGTTAGTTTTTGAAGCGTTATAGCAACTTACCTAGGTATCGTTATTTTTGTAACGTCCCATCCACTTACCAACCGTTTTTTTTTATAGCTCCATGCCTTCTTTTCTTTCGTTGTTTTGTAGCGCTATACCAACATATCAACCGTTATTTTTTGAAGCGCTAAAGCAACTTACCTATCGTTATTTTTCTAGCGTCATATCTACTTACCAACTGTTTTTTTTTCAGTACACAGCATCGATTGCTTCAAGTGCGTATCCATGAATGGCCGTTTCCCTGCGTGTGACGACCCATTCCACAACAACCACAGCCTGCAGATGCTGGAGTCACCCTGCATGGGCGGCAGGAAAGGACGCGACGGGCTTTTTCCTGCTACTTCTTGTATCAAAATAGCTGGAGTTTTTGGTAAGAACTTTTTTTTGTGACTCACCGGTGTGCCGATCAGCACCGTGATTGCGTAACACACTATCAGAGCGGGTACACATTGGGCGTTTTGAAACGCGCGCTTTGCTAACGCGCGTTTTGAGAACCCCGAATTCTATTGAAGTGTACACATGCAAACGCGCGCTGCTGGTCAAGCGCGCGTCAATCGCGCGCTTACATTTTTTCGTTAGAACGCGCGCTTGAGAGTATATAGTGTTCTGTGCGCGCGTTGCTCGGGCGTCAGCTGCGCGCTTTGAGATACATGAGCGGCCATTTTGTTGTACATTTCAACGCGCGCTTTTGTGTAGAGAGGACGTTTCGAAAATGGAGATCGAGCATTTTGATACTGATTTCTTTATAGATGAAATCGACGAGAGACGGTAGAGGAGCCACACACAAGCGATCTCTTCGACCTCCATTTTCGAACTGATCCAAAAGTATGTTCGCCCTACTAACGCGCGCTGAACGCCATGCTAAAGGCGCGTTTCCATTATGCAAGTGATTTGCATACTAGTTGCAAGTTGCATGCAAATTGTATAGTGGAAACAACAACTTGCAAACAAGTTGCAACTTGTATGCAATTAGGTTTAAACTTGTACGCACAATAATCAAGTCGGCACATTTGCACGCAAGTTGCAAGCGCATGCGGTCGTGCATAGAGGATTACTTTGTTTATGACTTTATTACTTTGTAAGAAAGACTTTGAATGACACTGTACAACTAGAACTAACTTGTATACCACTAAAATCTTGTATGCAAGCTGCAAGTTGAACAAAATCGTGTTTCCAATTCAAATCACTTGCACACAAGTCTGACGTCATACATGTATGCAAACACTTGCATAATGGAAACGCGCCTTAAGCGCGGTGTGTGTACGCGACCAACGCGCGCTCAACGCAACGCCGAGCGCCAAGTATGTACAAGCTCTCAATCTGAATAATTTTGAAGGATATTCCTAATCCATTGCGTCATATGTTCGAAAAATGTGTCGGCTCAACAACGTAAAAAACGCAATGAATGTTGTTGAACTGTCAAAATGAAATCCATTGCTACCTCAGATTGCTACCGATAGTGTGTTACGCAATGAGGGTTTTCGTGAAAATTTACGACACCAGTTGGCACCACTGTGACAAGAGGTCTTCCAATATAAAATATATGATGACGTTCATCATTTGATTCATTCATTCGTTCATCATTCAGTCATGACTAAAGAAAATATAGGATCTTTGACAGATGCCTGGACCTGACGTGTCAGTGCTGCCACCTAGCGAACGTCATTTCAGAAAACCCTCATTAACCCGCAGGAAAGTCTTGTAAAACATCTTGCAACTGTTTCAGATGACACTGGAGAGACTATCACAGTCCGCGGCTGTGGGTTAGACTCTGGTACGGCGACGACTGACACGGAGATCATTAGGATGTCACACTGTGGCCGATTCTACTACGATGACAGGTAAGCGAGATAAATAAATGCCATTTATTGAAATTTGGCTGAGAATCAAGCCCTTTTTGACCGTCAAAATTACAAGACTGTCCCCCAAAATGCGTACTTTTCACCAATTCCTAGTGATTTAACTGGGAAGAAGAAGTGACGCAACAAACTCCCTAGGAAGCGACTCTGTCTGTTCAGTTAAAGAAGTAATGGACATTACAAAACGAACACAAAACGTTAAATTATTTGCCATGTCACGCCAATATAGCGACCTTTTGGCGACTGAATGAATTGTTAGGGGAGCGTTGTTGGTTCAACGTTTTGTGAAAACGAAATACGATGGTTGCGCTAGTTCCGATTTTGTCTACACGCCTAAAGAATCTTTTAGCGTTATACCAACATTTGTATTTTAGTAGTAGGTCCACCCGCTGAAGACCTCCCACCTGGACATGAGTTGCCTTGGGTAATTTAAAGGTCTTTAAACAGACTCCGGACCCAGGTTGGCTGAATCAAGGAAAACCTGTTCAGGTGGAGATTCCTAGACGACTCCGCCTTGGAGTGTAAATGTGATGCTGTTCCACAAACGATGGGACACTTAATATCGAATCCTGCGTGTCCTGTCAGCTGCACGTTACAGGAACTGATGGAGAATAGTGATGGTGCCAAACAAGTAGCCGAATTCTGGGCCGATTCCATTTAGATCGCCATCAGCACGCTAAGAAGAGGTGCTAGGCATCTAGTAGAGCTCTTGTTTTATATTGTTTCTGTGCCTCGCGGCCTCGAAGAGAGAGGGTCTCGGCAGTCATTTGTGTATCTTTGACAGTCGTTACGGGTACAATAATAATATACCCCGATACCGGTGGGCTACTATTTTTTATGTTTTTATATTTTTTAATCCTAATTTAAAAAAATACTCGTATAATTTATATGTTTAAAAGGAAATAATAATAAACCATTTATTTTCAGGTAACAAAGACCCATAGATACATGCCTTAACCTAAGTATACATATCTAATAAAATAGTAAAAATTTTGTTAGTAAATTTATTTACTAACGAAATTTTTTTTTTATTTATTTATTTTTTTTATTTTTTTTTTCATATTATAAGGTTTACCTTATAACTATGTTAATATCACCTACTATGCGAGCCAAATAGAAATCAATCACGACGCCATTTTGCTCCGCAATACTCGCGAACTTCATTAGCAAAGCGTAAGGTGTGCGTGTTGCTGGCAGTACTAATTTGACAGCTATCGTGTGAAGTTGGCAGCAAGCGCGATCCTATTCTTAGTTGGCTCGCAATGCTCATATAGCAGTCCCTGGCTGGAGGCTTTGAGTTCTCTCAAGGCAACTGCAGGATAGTCCGGTTAAGTAGTCACGACCTCTCAAGGTCAACTACGAGATGCCATTTAAAAAAAAAAAAATCGTATAGCAGTTTGCACTAAATCTTTGTGCGTTCCGGTGGTGCTTGTCCGCGAAAGCGGTGGAATACCACATCCTGGTTGTGCATTATCATCCACAACCGGGTACAACTATACAAGAATCAAAGATGTGTAACATTGCTGCCAGCAACATTTGAAGTTGCGGAAAGCAATGTTGAACAACTGTTGAGCAACTGTTGAGCAACTGTTGCGCAACTGTTGTGCAACATTTTTCCAATCGTAATCATAGTTCCCATTACCATTACGTGGGCCTTTGCATCTCAATAGCATAAAGATACTGAATTGAATAAATTTCTACCTTGGCCTCATTATTATTAGATTGGTTTTTCTTTCAGATACGTTCACGGTTGTCTGCAAAGCTGCAACGACGCGGACGCTTGCAACAAATCTGAACAACTCCGGTCTAGTTTCCCCGCCATACTTCTTATTTACCACGCATATCTTCTGTTAATAAGCTAACAAATATCCTAAGAAATATAACCAAATGTTTATAACGCTATGTAGTCATGTACAACCTAACTTTTAAGTTCAATCAAGATAAAAATTAAACCCGACTACGACGGTTAAAAAGAGATTAGTTTCAGATTTTTGTAATAACAAGCGTCCGCCATTTTGAATTTTGTATGACGTCATCTCAGATACATTACGTCATGGATCTAAATGTGGATGGTAGCGCTGCTTGTCAAGGAAGATGTCAAAAATCTGTCATATCAATGTCATGTTAGTTCCCTGTTTTGAAACGTTCATTCGGATACTTGTCGGTCTGTATCTACATACTCTAGATCAAGGTACATACATCTATTGACTTGTTGAATAAGGTTCAGTGGTTTTTGCTGTAACGGTAAGATCTGACATACAACTTGTAATTCATTACTCTTCCATGCTTTGTCGTAGTCGGATAAAATGTATGTTTTGCAATAATTTGACGACGGCAACATACGGGCGATAGTTGCCGTCAACCGGAGTCGCCAGAAATCTAAAGCTGAGTTGATATTGTAAAAAACATAACATCACGCCCATATTTCCGAAGGGGATAGGTGTTTTAACACCCTAACAATACCCGGCCGTAAAAAAATATGGATACACTTAGCAAAATTCAAATGCGATATTAGGTATCCAAAAACGTTGATTAACTTTTCGATTGACATACTAGACATACTAGGGGCTCAAGTGTAAGTAATAACAACGCGCGGGTCGATCAGGTTAAGCTACGCTTGCCGCGGTTGGTCCGTGGTCTTTACATATCGAGACCTTTCCGTGCCTCGGAAAGCACGTTAAGCCGTTGGTCCCGGCTGTCATTCTTAGGATCTTTGATAGTCGACTCGTTACGGGTCGTCAGAAGCCCAAATGTCTGACAACCAGTCTTAGAAAGGGGTATCATGTTACCCAGTAACTGGGTTGTGGAGGTCAGATAGGCAGTCACTCCATATAAAATACTGTTATTCAGCTGCATCCTTATTTCACTTTTTAAATAAATCGGCCAACTGTTGCCCGCAACTACGTTCACAAACTTGGGACTAAATTACTCTCTTAGTGCACTTCTTCACCTCTATTTTTTGTAGAAGAAATATTTTTAAATGTTAGTTAAATATGTAAATAAAATTATAGTACATTACGATACGTGTAACTCAAATCCATTATTGCACGCAATGCAAGACTTGGTGTCCATCATTGCACGGCGTGAAATTAGCGCCCGAGCGTAGCGAAGGGTGCTAAACGCCGTGCATTATACTATCACACGTAGGTATCATAATTATACTATTTTATAGCACGTGTGACCTAAACGAGCACTGTCACGCTTTTCTGTGTAAAAATGGACTATTTAAGTCACAGAAAAGCGTTACTTATTTACTTATTTTAAGTGCGGGTTTAGGTCACACAGTGCTATCAATATTAGTCCAGTCAAAATAGACATTCTTTATAACAATAGATCGTGGAGTATACCTACTGGGGAAACCACGTTAAAAAAATGCGCCAAGTACATTATTACCTTATAGGTGGTGCGGAAATGTGTGCATATTATGTAAAATATGAATTTTCTAATGATTAAAACCGCGATATCTCACGAATGGTGAGTCGTAAGAGAAAAAGTGACTGGACCATTTTTGTAGAGAATTGTATGATCTACAACTTTTGTCTGATCTATTTTCACGATAATACTTACTGTTTTCGAGAAAAATGGAAAAACCTTAATTTTGTACTTTTGACCTTGAATAATTTTTTTTTGCAGAAGTAGGATCTAAGGGGATTTTTGATATTTCATTTATAATGATGTATATAACGTCTCTGCCAATTTTCAGCTCTATGCGAATTTTGTCTAAGTTATGACTTATTTTTGTCTATTTTGACTGGATTATATTATTTGTAACCATCATCGCTAGACCCACATATGAGTACATATCCACATGTATTTGCAAAAATCAAAGTGATTGTTTTTAATATGCTTGCTCCTAAAAATCTACCGACTAGGAAGCGAACAGCTATCAACGATTTTCTCACTCAAAAAACGTACTACGGGACCAAACCTGAAAACGCGAAAAAAAATCAGCTGTTCCCTACATTTTGACGAGTTATACGAACATAAATGTAGGGAACTGCTGATTTTGACGTGACAACGTCTAATAAATCGATGAAGCTGGCTGCAGACACGAAAAAACATGACTCATGTAGCGTTACCTCGCGGCCTTGCTCTGTAGCGTTGTAGCGTTCCATGGCGGCTTGAAGTGCAAGCGAGAGCGCGGAACGAGCGATGAGAGACAGATGATATCGAACGCTGCCGAATCGGCCTCCGCGTTCGGCAATTTCATTAATGTTTTGTTATGACGTTGTCACGTTAAACTATCGTACGTAAACCGACTTTACAGACAACCGATTTTTTTTTTCGCGATTTGGTCCAATAAAAGTTGTTCATAATGATGAGTACAATGGCCTCTTAAGAGGTTGTTAATGTTTTACCAATAACCTGTATATAAACATACAAATTCAAGGAAAATTAGTTAGGTATATTATGTTTTCAACACACTATCTAACTAGCATAATTATATCCTGAAGAATATCATATATTTTTCTGATTTTGTTTACAGTAGTCGATCAATAGTTTTAGTTTCTAAAACTTGCGTTTTTTGTGTTTAAATCTTGTAAGCCCCTTAAACGCCGGCAGTGGACCCGGTGAAGCGATCATGAGTGATAAAAAAAACTGCATTTTCGTTTGACAATTTTGTAGATATTTTACTTACTTTGCTATCTCTAAGGCTTTTTTAGTCAACTGCGGGGTATGATTATGCGTTAGCCAACCGTTGTCTTCCGCTAATATTTGACGGATTTGGAACAGTCTTACCAAAGGGTTACCCCAATCGCTGCCCAACCCAACTGGATCCTTCTGTCGGCTTCATATTTGCCCTTTAAAGGCAGTAACTCCGTGTAAACTCAAAACTCAAGTAGGTTTTTTGTAGTTCAAGTGGTAGATACTGGTAGGTTACTATATTTACGTAAGCATCTTGTGTTTATCATACGTGCCGAAGTTTTAAAGCCCGCAAGTGACTATGTTCTCGCATTTCTCGCTACTGACTATCTTCCCGTTTACGAGATCGTTAAGCCCGTAGGTGACAATTCGCATCTGTGCCCGCATGTGACTATCTTCCCGTTTATGAGACCGTTAAGCCCGTAGGTGACAATTCGCATCTGTTCCCGCATGTGACTATGTTCTCGCATTTCTCGCTACTGACTATCTTCCCGTTTACGAGATCGTTAAGCCCGCAGGTGACAATTCGTATCTGTTCCCGCAAGTGACTATGTTCTCGCATTTCTCGCAACTGACAATCTTCCCGTTTACGAGATCGTTACTATGTTCCCGCAGTTCTCGTTACTGACTATCTTCTGGCAACTTTGTTTCTTTCGCTTGGCTGTGATAATTTATCTGTTTCTATCATTATACACTTCTATTTAATACCTATTGTATAAAATATACAAAATACTTAGTATAAATTGTACCAAATTGTTTAATTAAACCATGACTCCGTATTTGTAACAATATTTTTTATTTATAACTTCCAAGACAAGATTATTTTCCAACCTTTTTGTTAAGCGACGAACTAAATGAAACATACATATTATTTTTTTTTGTAAAATGTGAGATTATAATATGGATTCAGTTTTAAAAATAAAGCTATCTACTTTATAAAAAATAAATGATTTTATAAACTGCTATGAGCACACATTTATGTATTGATAAATTAATAAAATATAAGAATGCTGTAATTATCTTGTTTTATTCATAAGTTTAAACTTTCAGCGCCACTTCTTTAGTCGGCACATCGGCACAAGTCTGGGTGCTTACTCTTCAATTTAATTCCGATAGATCGACATTGGAATTGTGACGTTTCGTACTCTTGAGTTCGATGCTAGCGCCAAATGATTTTTAGATTGGGTGTCCATTTTGGAGAACTAAGTGGAATTGGGTTCGGGCTTGGCGTGGGGTAATTGTTGACAATACTGTTTTCAAGAGTATCGAATCACGTGACTGTAAAATTAACATTGGAATCATATTGGCATCTCATTGGAATTAAAATTAGTTTGGAGAGTAAGCCCCCTGAACCTTTGCCGGTGTGCCGAGTTTACGTTTTACCATCAAAAGACTGATCTTTTGATGGTAACACGTAAACTCGCATCGTCTTTTATCAGACGTTCATCGTTTTTTTTAGGGTTCCGTACCAAAATGGTAAAACGGAACCCTTATGGTGAGACTCAGTCTGTCTGTCACAGTTGGATATCTTAAGAACTACTAATGCTATCTACTTGTTTGGAATAGTTTTATATGACGTTTGCCCAACTATTTTGCGAACAAGAAAGAAATAAAAATATATGTATATTTTTTGCAACAGGGACTGAAACGGGGTCTGAAAAATTCGAAGTGGAGGTAAATTAGAGCATGTGGGGTATCACATGAAAGAGCGCAGTTTGCACATTCTCAGACATTTTTTCTTTTTTTTTAGGCTGCATAGTGTTCGACAGTTGATGAAAAAAAATACCGCTTCCCCTTCCATTATCTCCGAAGTTTACAAAGAAAAATAATCTGAATTATTCTATGTGATAGAAGTTTATGTAAAGATTACAAGAAAAATAAAACAAAGTCTCTAAGTAGCACACTTTTTCAGAAATCATCAACAAAAGTTACATTAGTTCCACTATCGGTCTAGAGATGGCGCTGACCTAAAACTGCAATATTCTACACCGCAGCGTGCAGTGTTAAAATTATCTGACGAATATAGGCCTCGCCGATGCAAATTTAAAAACATATGATGGTACGGAACCCTCGGTGCACGAGTCTGACTAGCTCTTGCTCGTTTTTTTTTTAAATTGTCTCTTCATTTGTTTTTTTTACATTGTTCCACATAAAGAAGCACCAAGAATAAATGTACCAAGAATAAATGTAAAATGTGTATGAATAAATGTATGTAATGTAAGATTTTGTAATGTCTTGATTTAAAAGAGTTTTCATGGAGTTTCTTGCCCGTTCTTCTCCATAGAGACCTACGTTTTGGAATGGGCAACTAGCTTCAACTTTCTAACTGATCGACTTCTTGACAGTTCAAAAGTGTCTGTAAACGGTTTAATTGAAATAAATGCTTTGAGTTTTGTGTTTATTCTTCCGTCGACAAACGCCCGTTTCTATGGTGGTCATGGTACGCGTGCTGAATGACTAGTACAGACGGCAGCACATCAAGCTACTACAATCTGTCAAATTTATTTAATAGATTTTCAACTTTATCGCTAAAGCATAATTAAGGATCAAAGTTGATTGGGAAAATTTGACAGTTTCGGGTAGCTTGATGTGCTGGTGTCTGTACCATTGAAAAATTCATAAAAATGATAGAAGTGTGTGTAGCGCAAACTGAACAATTAAATGTGAGGGTCAGCTCAGCCCTCCCCCTCAAACTCCCCGTCCGTCCGTCCCTCGCCTGTGACAGTTGACGTGTATTCCGTTGTGTCCGTATAATCCGTCAGTTCCTCAGAGATTGCGATTAGTTCTGGAACAGAATTAGATTAATAAATTTACTTAGCGTAAGCACAGACAGAGTCGCAAAGGGCTCAAGCAGTTTTCTAAGAGTTTGAAAGTTTTTTTTTTAAAGGAGACTGGCACACCCTACTGTCACGCCATTTTGAAAATGGCGGCCACGCTTGAAACTTATATATAAATCGATCACTATCTTGGGGTCGGCTTCCAGTCTAACCGGATGCAGCTGAATATCAGTATTTTACATGGAGCGACTGCCTATCTGACCTCCACAACCCAGTTACTGGGTAATACGATACCCCTTGGTTGTCTGACTTTCGGGCTTCTGACTACCCGTAACGACTGTCAAAGATCCACGAATGACAGCCGGGACCAACGGCTTAACGTGCTTTCCGAGGCACGGAGGGGTCACGGTAGGTAAAGATGGTCACCCATCTACAGATCAACCGTGGCAAGCGTAGTTTAACCTGATCGATCGACCTGTGCGGCTGTTATTATTTATCCACGGGCAAATGTATACAGTATGTTAACTAACAGAGGGCGTTCCCGTTAACCCGCAATAGTATAGCATCCATACATGCTAAAAAAAATATTACCATTCGAAAATAAAATGTTTTTTTTTTTTTATATTAAAATATTCACAAAAAATCGTAAATTGATACTCTATTTATTTAATTAATTCTAATTTATTTAATTAAATAAATTCCGACATTGCTGTCCTTCAAGTACGCGTGTACAGAGTGTTTCTTTAACGTATCAATTTACGATTTTTAGTGAATATTTTAATAAAAAAAAAAAAAAAAACATTTTATTTTCGAATGGTAATATTTTTTTTAGCATGTATGGATGCTATACTATTGCGGGTTAACGGGAACGCCCTCTGTTAGTTAACATACTGTATACATTGATGTCAGCTACGATTTGTATAGGACACATGCGTGGCCGCCATTTTGAAAAACTAAAAACCAAAATGGCCGACAATCCCCTTTCGGTTTCGGTCTTTGAGAATAACTGCACAAAAAGACATTTCATAAGACTTCTAGTACTACTGTACCGTGAACTGGATCATCCGGTTCGGCGTCACACTTGCATTTCTTCAACTCCTCAAGCACCCTCAGCTCTGAAGGCAGTAGCCTCTTCTTCTCTTTTTCAGGCGGTGGGGCTGAAGAATAGAGAAATTAGTTGAAGTTTCGTAGCGTGAAAACAGTCAACAATATGTCGTTCATAGATTCTAACCCAGACAAGCACTTTCCTTTGTGTAAATTATTTCATCACAAAACGGCGAAGGAAATAGAACCAAAAAAACCTTTTCAACAAAAAAAACCGACTTCCGAAAAAAACACTAAACTGAAAAATAACTTTAATTTCGGAAGTCGGTGTCTTTGGATCTGTGTTTTAGTTTTTGCCGCCGACTTCCGAAATTAAAGTTATATTTCAGTTTGTAGTGTTTTTTTTGGCAGCCAATTCAAATTATGATATTACTTTTTGCTGTTAGTTGTTCGGTAAACTCTACTTGCGCGATGCAGGATTTTGCCTGACGTCAGTGTGATGCGTAGTTCGCATGTGGCGGTCTAGATGCCGCTACAGAGTGTTACGCAATTAGCTGCGCTGGTCAAGACTTACCGAATCCTATTTTTATTTTCTTGGGAGGCTTGGGGGCGGGCTCTTCCCCCTCTTCCTTGCAGTAGCAGGGCCCCAAGGCCGCCAGGCGCGCCGCTTCCTCCTCCGCGCGACGTCTCAGTTCTGAAGGCAGCTCCTTAGGACCTGGGCAGTGTTGCAAGTTGTTGAACACTATTAGCCGAGGGGAAGGCCAAAGAAATGATGGATGGACTGTGCGAATGATATAGTTAGAAAACGGGTGACTACGATGATGACTAAGAGTCAGTTCACACCGCGACGCGACGCGGCGCGCATTTTTCAAGATAGCAATACAATAAAGGCCTAAAAAGGCTTCTTTGGCAGAATCATAAAAGGATAACATTATGAATCATAATCAGAGATCGGAATTGGGTGTGTGAAAATACCTAAAGTTTGCAGCGGGACATAATATGGAGCTGTTACAACCACTTAAGTTAAACCGGTTATGGATTTTACCGGTTTAGTTTCGGTTTTTTTGTTGAACATGTTCCTTACCTTTGAAATACCGAACTATAAATATTTACAAACTGCTAATACAGTTCTAAATTAATTTTTGTTTTGTACTTTTCCGGTGAAAATTCGGTTTTTCAGTCCTAATTATTCTTTGTCGGTCAAACACAGAATTTTACATAGATGTGTAAAGGTGTTTCAGACATACGAATATTACGCAGTTAGGGTGCTATGTTGTGGAGGTTAGATAGACAGTCAATCCATGACACATACTGGTATTCAGTTGCATCCGGTTAGACTGGAAGTCAACCAACATACTTAGTTGGGAAAAGGCTAGGGAGGCTGATTAAAGATGGGGGCGATACAAATAAGATCGACCACGATGAATTATTGATAAGTAGTTTATTTTATTGAAAATTACAATTATTGTGTGTCGCGACAAAAGTATGGCGGTGCGCGCTAATCTCGTGAAGTGAAGTTGCGGTTCGTCCGCGTGACGTGTCGCGAGCGACGTTGACATAGGGTGCGTTCGTATCCCCCCCGGTGGGTTCCCGCAATGTCGAGGCGGGGGGGCCCAGTAGCCGTGGTTTTGAGCCCCACGGTGAAGCTAAGAGGAACCCGAGGAGGGGCCGCTCGTTAGGGCTTTTGCTACCAAGCCGACGACGTAGCGGCCAAAAGTAGGTTGCGGTGCCGCTTAAGCGGCATCGCAACTGAGGCGGGCCGCGATGTCGTAACGGGGGCGTCGCGGCTGAGGGTTGAAGTCCGCGGCGGGAGAGGAGTGCCGGTATTACGGTGCGCCGCTCTCCCTACCTTCCGCGGCCTTGACGGGGTCGCCACCGTAAGATGGCGGACGCGGTGGGGCTGCAGGGGAAGAGGAGTGCCGGTATTGCGTTGGCCGCTCTCCCTATCCTCTGCAGCCGAAAATTGGCAGGCGGCGGGGCCAATGCTCTGACCCGTCACAGGGGGACCAAGGGTGTCCAGACACGGGGTCGTCTGGCGCCCATGTGCTGGTTTGGTCCCTGGGGTGGTCACGGCGTGCTATGTGTTCTGGTGCGCCGGTGATGGGGAGTACTCCCCAGAGGAGGGTCCGGTAACGGACAGCCGCGGCGGGTTCACGGATGAGTGCTAACGCGTGCCCGTGTTCCCGCCGTAAGCGGCAGAGGAGGACACCGTGGAGTTTTAGTGGGTTAGAGTCCCACATAACTGCACTATCTCCCCGTGGTAGTGTAGTATGCATGAGCATTTCTCCACGTGAAAAAAAAAAAAAAAAGGGTGCGTTCTTATCTTCGTAAATATGAATATAGGCTGCGTTCAGGCGTAGACAGATGTCAAATAACTTACATGTTCCTGGAGGTTCATATGGTATGGTCCGCGGTAGCGCGTCGGTACGACTGTGTCTCGAATAGTAGTGATATTTATTCTCTTTCACTGGTAAAATCTTTTCACCAGTAGCTATGTCAAATGCTGAAAAAATGTAAAAAAAAAACAATGCAGTTTGTAAACAGACTCCGTGGTCATACAGTGGTCGTAGGCACGACTGGTGCGTGTGGGTTCGATGCCCCAGCATAGCTATTTACAACCCCTCGATACATGAGGGTATTCTGAAATAACGTTCGCTAGGTGGCAGCACTGACACGTCAGGTCCAGGCATCTGTCAAAGAGCCTATATTTTCTTTAGTCATGACTGAATGATGAACGAATGAATGAATCGAATGATGAACGTCATCATATATTTTATATTGGAAAGTGGTGCCTCTTGTCAAAGTGGTGCCAACTGGTGTCGTAAGTTTTCACGAAAACCCTCATTCCGTGTCTTAACGAATATGAATCAATGTTTCATTTATGCATTTATAGTTAACTATCTGCGCCCCGCGGTTTCACCTGTGTAAATGTCGATCCCGTGGGAATATCGGGATAAAAAGTAGCCTATATGTTAATCCAGGGTGTCAGCTACCTCCATACAAAATTTTATCAAAATTGATCCAGCCGTTTGAGCGTGAAGAAGCAACAAACATATAAACACACACACTCACAAACTTTCGCCTTTATAATATTAGTGTGATTAAAACACAACACCTATTACATTAATTAACATAGGAACCATTATTACGTTGATAATTATTATGTGTTGTACAGACGCCAGGACATTAAGCTACCCGAAACTGTCAAATTTTCCCAATCAACTTTGAACCTTACACTTTAGCGATAAAGTTGAAAATCTATTAAAGAAATTTGACAGATTGGAGTAGCTTAATGTGCTGGCGTCTGTACATAATTTAATTTAAAACTGTAAAAGGACTTGAGTACTTACCGACATCCAAGTAGTGCTTCACATCCAGTGTTATTTCCACTTTTTCATCGACAATGTCTTTGGCTGTGCGCAGTTTTTCCAACGCCTCTGCGCGGTCGGCGCGTGATTTCTTCACAACTGTGTGAATTTTTTTATATTAATAACTTATCGGGTCGGGCAAAAGGGTCCCTTGTACAAACAAACAAACAAACCAAACAAACTCAAAAGATTATTTGGCTGGTATTAAAGCGTGTTTTTTAGTTTTTTTTTTTAAACTACAATTATTTTTATACTGTGTTCTTACCGTCATCCACTAAATCTCTCAGCATACACCTCATCTCGTGCGGCATCGGGAACCGTTCTGACAGCGTCTTCTCCGTTGACTTCGGGCGAGCTGAGAAATATTAGCTATTAAATTACATGACAATTCATTGTATAAAATAAAAGTAAGAAAGAAAATAATATTTGACTAAAATATATTTAATATATTTGCAAATATGTACTTAGTGCAAAGTTGCAAACAATAAAAACAGTTGACTCTGTCGCCGACGCATATCGCTCTATAAACGTATTATATGTAGATGAATAATATTGCACATCGACCTTTGGAAAGAGACAATCAGCTAATTTCGGCTTCGTAGAGCGTTATCTCTGTCGCACGAAATACAAACAGTCCGGTATCTATTAGGAGCTGTTAAAACAATTATGATTTGCTTCTTTTGATAATTATTTTTATTCTTTGTATAAAATACAAAAAAGGGTAAAGGTCGATGTACACTGTTTATCGCCGGGTACTGTAGTTAATTTTTTTGAAACTCACCTCCCGCGAGCTTCCACCTCCAATCATACCTCGACGGTCTCTCCGTTGGTTCCACCTTGATAGGACAGATTGGACATCGACACTTCCCATCTAAGGCTTCGCCGCAGTTAGTACACATGTCTGCAACAAAACATCAAGGTTGCATTACCCGAAAGGAGTACGAGTAGGCAGTGATGGTGTAATCCCACCTAATTCGTGGTTCCCACTTCAATGAGGGTTTTCTGAAATGACGTTCGCTAGGTGGCAGCACTGACACGTCAGGTCCAGGCATCTGTCAAGAGCCTATATTTTCTTTAGTCATGACTGAATGATGAACGAATGAATGAATCGAATGATTAACGTCATCATATATTTTATATTGGAAGACCTCTTGTCAAAGTGGTGCCATCTGGTGTCGTAAATTTTCACGAAAACCCCCATTCTCTCGCTGTGACAATATACTAAGAAATGCCTAGTGGAAAAACCCAATAACCCAGTAGTCCCCAAAGTTCGGAAGTTAGCGGTGAGATACCGTCACGTCATGCCTCGGAAAGCATGAGCCGTTGGTCCCGGCTGTCATTCGTAGATCTTTGACAGTCGCTTCGGGTCGTCAGAAGCCCGAAAGTCTGCCAACCAGTCTTACGAAGGGGTATCGTATTACCCAGTGACAGGGTTGTGGAGGTCAGATAGGCAGTCGCTCCATGAAAAATACGGGTATTCAGCTGCATCCACTATCAGAGCCGCAGTCAGCTAGCAGTTAGCTGCGTAGTTGTGAAAAGGCTAGGCAGATGATGAATCTTTAAGGATCTCATCAATGTTATATGCAATGCGACGCGGAGGGACAGGGTCCGTTTTAAAAAAAAGATGCTGTTATTTTAGCATAGGTATTGTGTATCTTACGACTTTCAAGCGAACGAAGGCGCGGACAGAACCTATAAAAAAAATTATTGCTAGCTATAGAAAGAAGAAAAGAAAGAAAATTAGTTTATTCTGCACAAACAAAAACGCACATTGCAAATAAAAAAATAAAAAATATTAAAAAATGACATAAAATACACACACACAACGTAGTCAAAAGCCTCGTACAGTATTACCCGGCGATAAATATTGCACATCGACCTTTGGAAACAGACAATCGGCTAATTTCGGCTTCGTAGAGCGTTATCTCTGTCGCACGAAATACAAACAGTCCGGTATACTATAATTAGGAGCTGTTAAAACAATTATGATTTGCTTCTTTTGATAATTATTTTTATTCTTTGTATAAAATACAAAAAAGGTAAAGGTCGATATGCAATATTTATCGCTGGGTACTGTACTCAATCTTAGAAAATGTTGACAATTTTGTCCATTGCTTGATTTCAGGGTCAGGCACCAAAGACAACACACATTATTATTTATTTGACATTGACAATACATATCAATCCGTGATGCGCCTATGACAACAAAACATGAAAACAACAACAATCAAACAAAAATACCAATTGCAGAGTGAAAAAATAACCACTTTTGTAACAAAGATAATGAAAGAAGATCGATCATCGCAAGTCTGGTACTTACCTATCTTAGACTCTGCATTGTCGAGGAGACCGAAGATCGCCTTCCTCGCAGTCTCAATACTCTGATTCTGAAGCTTGGTGATGTGGTGTCTTGCGGCAATCTTCGTGGTGTGAGGTAGCAAGAATTGCTGGACCAACTCGGCCACCAATTCGTTTGTAGTAGCCGTATTTCTGAAAAATTAAAAAAAAAAATGCAGGTTCAAATTAATTTAGCTAGCGAAATTCCACAGATGATAAATGATTTTATTTTTGAATCATATATTTTTTTAAACTAGACGAGGTCGGCGTTTTCGTTTGACTCTGAGAAGAAAGGCCGAAACAAACTCAGAGGTAAATGATAATGGGTGGTTTTGAAGGAAATAGTGAAGGAATTTGCCCAGCTGTGGGAACATTAAACCATAAAGTGCAGGACAGCTTCAACAATTTGGAGGAAACGGCATGTCCTTGAACCAAAAATTCGTAGGCAGGTGACATCTACAAACCCGCACTGGGCCCGCGCAGTGAATCACGACCCACTCTCTCTTTTTTTTTTTTTTTTCTCTTTATTTATTAGGGACTTGCAACCATTAACAGGTCATGTCAGCCCCATCATTTCCTTAAACAAGTTACTTACAAAATTTTCTTAAGACTATTAAATATAAATTTATAAATAAGCTTAGCTTTATTGCTTGCAGGGTAAGCCAGAATACATTGAAATTTACCTAAATCTAATGCATTTAATTTTAATTTTTTACATAAATGTTGCCTTTCAAAATCATTGCGAATACAATCGGTAAGGAGGTGTTGGGCATCTTCTGGTTTATCACAAACAATACAGTTAGGTGAAAGGGATTTCTTCATTAAAAAGGTAAATTTTTTTAGTGGTACATGTCCTGATCGTATTCTAAAAGCTATTTTAAGTAATTGCCTACCTAGTTTAACATCGGCAAACCACGGTATCCGAGGAGGCTCACATTGCATAGTTTTGTACCATATTCCTTTTTCTCGAGATCTGATGTCAAAA
Source organism: Luperina testacea (assembly GCA_927399505.1). Taxonomy (NCBI): domain Eukaryota; kingdom Metazoa; phylum Arthropoda; class Insecta; order Lepidoptera; family Noctuidae; genus Luperina; species Luperina testacea. The sequence continues at coordinate 6,521,761 of OV656785.1, read as the reverse complement.
TGTTCTATCCACTTTTGTTGCCATATTGTCTTGTACCGTGAAAAATATTCTGAGTAGTCAGGAATTATGAATACCTCGCTTCCGTCTGAACAAGATCTTTTAGCCAAAATGTCAGCCTCCTCATTACCTCTCAAGCCCGCATGCGAAGGGATCCATTGCAATCTCAGAGTTACATCATTAGGCATGGTATAGATTTTATCAAGAACAACGTAAGCTAACGCTGTCCCTCTGCAACCAGAGGCGGAGCGAGCTATGTGCTCTAAAGCGCTTTTGCTATCCGAAAAAATTACAACATTTTTAGATTTTAAGCACCTATTTTTTATAGACGATATAGCTTCTGAGATCGCAAATAGCTCGGCGCACATAATGTTTACTTCAGAACAAATTTTAAAACCCTCACGTACTCCTAAACTATTACTAACATAGGCTGCACCAATACCATCCTTAGTCTTAGAACCATCTGTAAACACTTTTTGCCATCCTTCATATTTAATATTTAATTCATCTAGTATATTATTTAACAGTAAACTATAATTATACGAAACTTTGGATGCTTTAACGCAGTCCAAATTGGATAAAATGACTTCATTAATTTTTACTTTAGAAGTCCATATATCTAAATTAAACATCACTAGAGGAGAAGAGGCGAATACTTTCTCGTGTTTAATCTCTGTGTATACAAAAGGTAATAGTGGTTTCTTTTTCTTTTGCCAGTATCTAGAATCAAAAAGGGTTTGGAGTTCTTCTAACAAAATTATGGTGGGATTATTCGAAAAAGAACGAGCTTTAATACAATATTTATAGGCAATATATTGTCTTCTCAAAAACAATGGCGGTATGCAGATCTCACATTCCATAACGTGTATAGGAGTTGTTTTTATAAATCCGCCAATAATTCTAAGGGCATGATTTTGGAGCAAATTTAACTTTGAAATATGACTTTCTGCACTATTGTCATATAAACAAGAAGCGTAATCTATCCTGCTACGAATTAAAGCTATGTATAATCTACGTAAATGTTTTGGGTGTACTCCCCAAGCAGGTCCAGCCAGTACCCTCAATAAATTTAAAAATTATAGTGTTTTTGCATGTAGTTCATTTATATGTTTATGGAAAATCAATTTAGTGTCTAACCACATACCCAGATATTTGTAATTCTTAACTAACTCTAAGGGAGTACCCTCTGCTTTAATATCTAGTTCTTTACCTTTCCTACCTCTAGTGAATAAACAAATTTTAGTTTTATTTACCGAAATATTCAAGCCCAATTTTGCTAACAAATTAACAATGAGATTAACTGACTCCTGAAGTTGAATAACACTGTCGTGAATTTTTGATTTCTAGTGTACAATACAAAATCGTCGGCGTATTGAGCAACAGATACATTTGTAATGGCCTTACAGATGTTATGGGTAATAATATTAAATAGTAGTGGCGACATAGGATCACCCTGTGCTAGGCCTCTGTTTGTATACCTTTCAATAAAATGATTATCATTTTCACATTTAATTTTTAGTCTCCTTTCACTGAGAAATTCCCATAAATACTTACATACCTGAGTACCCACCGACAAACCATCAAGTATAGTGACAACTTTATCAATTAAAACATTATTGTAGGCACTTTCTATGTCCAAAAAACAGGAAAGCGTGTCACAATTTTTTGAAAAACCAATCTGTATATATGAAACTAATCTAGTGAGAGCATCTAACGAGGAGTGACTTCGTCTGAAACCTACTGTTATTGGAGCTAAAATGTTGTTTTTTTCAACAAACCATTCAAGACGTTTAGTGATCATTAAATTAAAAACCTTACAAAGGCATGATATTAAAGATATTGGTCTTAATTTTTGTGTTAAATTACGACTACCAGCTGTAGGTTTAGGAATCGGGATAATTAAAATATCACGCCATTGCACTGGTACAATTGATTGCTTAAAAATTGCATTATAGATTTTAAGAAGGTATTCTTTCGCTGACCAAGGTAAGTTATACACCATCGAGTAAGTTATTTCATCCACACCGGGAGCTGTATCTTTCTTTTTAAGACAACATAGAAGCTCCTGCATATGAAATTCACCTTCCAATAGTTGGTTTGTCGACATAAATAGTGGTTGTTTCGTAGATACAGAATCAGGAGCTAATTCACAAAGCAACTCCAATTTATCTTCAGTAGATGAAGTGAATTTATTATATTTATTGCCTTCCTTTTATCCACCTCATTTTCCTCCAAACCTCAGGGGTAGAAGAAGCATCATCCAATCCATCGCAAAACTTCTGCCAATTTTCTGATCGAGCTTTACTAATTTTTGATATTGATTCAGCATATTTATTTTCTAGTTTGTCTAAGTTCTGAGGTGTAGGGTTTCTCCTGAATTCTTTTAAAGCTGACCGTCTTTCTGCTACAATTTTAGATAAATCAGGTGTCCAGTACGGTTTAGGTGTGAAGTTTTGCGATGGGTTTGTACAGACTTTAATTTTAGGAATACTCCTGTCAGTTGCCTCAATGATTATCCTAACAAAAGCATTATACATGTTCTGAACCTCCTCAGAGCTTGGTAGCGAATCAACACGCATTATAACTTCTTTTTTATACATTGACCAGTCAGCTCTTTTAAAATTACGTTTCGGACAAAGTTTAATAGCATCTTGATATTTATAATTGATTTTTATAATAAGATGATCACTTCTTATATTCTCATTCAAAACCCGCCAGTTAAAGTGCATAACTAAGTCCGTGGAAACAAAAGTGACATCTGGTGATGTTTGTTGGAGTACACCATTTACATATTTACTTCTTGTTGTACTACCATCGTTTAGAGAAACAAAACCATTTTCTATTGAACTCTCAAACAACTGATTGCCCCGTGTATCATTTTTGCAGGACCAGTTCGTGTGATGGGCATTAAAATCACCAACTATCATTGTACTGTGTTTAAATTGAGAAAATAAACAGTCCCAGTCAGCTTGTGAAGTACGAACAGGAGACGTACAATATATCGCAATAATATTTGTTAAGTACTTACAGTTTAGGATTTTAACGCACATCACTTCAATTCCTGTATTGGTTGGGTGAATATTTCATTTCGTGCATATTGTGATCTTTTGTAGAACAGTCAAATAAATGTGCCTAATAATGTTATTTATATGTTTTTTTGAAAGAGTTTAATGATGATAAGTGAAATATAACAAAGGGACAGTAATCAGGCCTTTAGTTTTTAAGATATTGACTGTTGATTATTTTCAAGGAACGGTAATGAGATTTAACACAAACGGAAATTAGATATCTATTTATGGTAATGAGGTAGAAAAAATGGTAATTAACAATACAACAACAGTTTGATAAATCAGCCTTTAATTGCAATAAAACAAACCTATAAATTAACTTCAAAATAGGTACATATTAATAAAACTATAAAATAGTACAGAAACAAAACATAATCATACAGAAACTCTAAAATAATCTTTGATAGTGTAGCTTGATATGAACTTCAAAATAATAATTATGGCAATCTATAATTTATTAAAATAACGCACCTCCTGGTGCTTCAAGTTATAACTTAATATAATATAATCAATTTACATTGACAGAATAGCATAATAGCGACAATTACTCTGAAACTTAAAAAAATCAATAGTTTCTGGCTGCTCCGTAGCTTATTTACTTCGCACTAACTAAATAATAAACATAACATAATTAATATAACAAATAATAAGTAGTACATTATGTACTTAATAGAAAATTCGAATCAAGAAGAACGGTAATCGATGGTAATTAGAAGAATGGTAATTAGATTCATAAATATTTTCGATAAATTACCAAATTTGGAATAGGTATAGCATTGTTAAGTTTATCAGCGGAAAAATATACTTATACCGAATACATCTGGCAAATAATTCATTGATAAAAATAAATAAAACTACCTTTCATATCACGAACGGTATGCAGAAATATTCTGAACCATGTCACTTTTCGGACGGGAGAACTTTAATTTACATAGCTAAAATCACTCTATAACGCGTGTGTTCATCTCGGTGGCCGAGCGTTGACCAAGGAACATATTTACTCTAGGAGAAGAACGTCAACTACGAACAAATAAAATGGTACGGTTTTTGGCGCCACCTAGTGGGTGCCCCCAAAAACTTGTGAAAGCGGGATATTCAAAATCGATTTCTTTGAGATATTTTCTTTGAGATGTTTCTTTGAGATGGTCCACGAAAGCAGAACTGAGAAACTGTAACCGATGTTTAATTGTGCTATTTTACTGGTTACAATTTTCCAGCTCCGCTTTGGTGGTCAAGCAGCCTTATTGTTTACATTAACTTAAAAGGTGGATAGGAGATAATTCTTCTAGTAAAAAAGTTTGAGTTTTGACATAAATCACAATTTTTTGTCAAATGTTTTTACTAGTATTATTATAATAAAAACAGTAGTGTGTCTTTTATGTCAAAAGTACTTTATTATAAATTACACAATTGGTATTGCATACATAGGAGCTATCAAAATGGGCAACTGAATTTATACCTATCAACAAACAACATAAACACAAACTATAATCACTATCTCGTACACAACACTCAGGTGATTCGGCACACAGACGGTGGAACGTATTATAGGCTCTACTCAACGTCGTTAATAGCGAGGATAACACTTAACGTTGCAAAAAGAGAATTCACAAGAAATAACATCAATATGCGCTTACGCCGGCAGACATTTTTCATGTGAAGTGGTATTTGTGGGGCTGCCATGTACATTAAACAAAATCGTACCCACCTAATCTTGTAAAATTAATAATTTTAGAAAGAAAGTAGCCTCTGCCCGTTACGTTGCAGTAAATTAAATTTATTATTTATGTATTGACTTGATTGGTAACCCTTTTGTTTATTTAAAGTTAAAACATATGCTATACGAGCGTATATCTATTATATTCGGCATGAATTATAGTTATATTTATTGTATTCTAATAAAATTAACGTTGAATAAATATGCGAAATATTATGTCGGCTAATTTGTTGATTAATAATTTAAACAAAAATGTCGCTAAAACTACCAGATGGTAGCTTTTTAACACCTAAGCAACTTTTTAGTTTTACTAATGTTGCCATCTTTGAAAACGTCATTATTAGAGACCGAAACTTTTAGGTCTTACATAATAGAGGAAAACTTGGCAACACAGGTCTAGCCCCCGTAGGTATTCCAAAGTTTACCCAATGAGTCGACCCCGCCTGGCGTTGACTGTCGTCGAATATTTTCTGCGAAGCACGGTGCACGGAGACGCGTAAATATTAAAATATCGGATCGAGCATACCGTCGAATGGTAATTATGGGAAAGTGTAGGGACATTTTTCAAAGTTGTATGAAACCGTTGAAATATGTTCTTCCTAAACAATAAATCGTCTCTGAATAGATTAACTATCCTGTTATCCTTATAAGTAATAAAAATGTCGTTCTTCAAACACAGTTTTTAACAGGATGTGACAATTAACTAAAATCTGGTAAAAGGGACACAGATGGTAATTAGATTTTAGATTCTTTGTTTTAAATTTAGTGCATTTCTAATAAAAAAAAAGATTTTCTAAGGATTGTGTCTAATAGAACACCAAGTTAACCATACAAAAACAACGTTAGGTTCAAATTCTTTCAGCGTTTCATATATTCTTTATCGTCTGCCGTGTAATATGCACGAAATGAAATATTCACCCGGTTAGACTTATTGGACAAACGTACGACTGGATCGATTTGTGAACAATTATTGCTAAACCACCATATCCATCATCCCGATCCTTCCTGTATATGTTATAACCACTTAAATTGAATGTACTTTCTGGTTCCAACCAAGTCTCACATAGAATCGCTATGTGAATCTTTTCCTGGCTTAAAATAGTTTCAAACTCATGTCGTTTCGGTCTTATACTCTGCGCATTCCATTGGATGATGTGCAATAAAAAGTTTTGAGACGTATTAGCCATCTATAAAACAGCTAATAAATCTATCAAGTAATTCTCCTTCGCGCATTGTTTTCTTAAAATATAATCTACATTCTGTAACAGCTAATTTAAAAAGACTTATCATGATATCACTCAAAGATGAATCTGAAAAAACTATTTCTTTCACTTTCTGTAAAATCCTTTTCCAAAACAAACTGCTATCTTTTATCTGTGTCTGTTCACCTGTATTTTCCATCTCAACCTGCATTTCTTCCGCTTCTTTATCGATATCTATCTGTTCAAATATTTTTTCCTGCTGCTCTCTCTGCGTGTACTTGGGTTGTGCTCGGTTTCGATTAATAATAGGTGACATAGGTACTTCTGTTCTCTCTTCAAAATATGGTACTTTTTCCAGAGCTATTTTCGCTCGGTTTCTATTTGTTCTACTGATAATAGGTGATGTAGGTACTTCTGTTCTCTCTTCAGAATATGGTATTTTTTTCCCAGTTATTTCTGTAGTTTTATCTTGTTGTGGGCCCGTAACTGTTGTAAGGGCATCTTTATAGGCAGTTTTATTGCTAAAAGACAGTAGATTCTTGTCTGAAAGTGTAACCATATCTTTGTTGATGAAATCCTTCTTTTTTTGTAAATATTGCTGAAGTGCTTTCTGATATGTACAACTGTTTTGACTCATAATTAGTCTTATCTCTTTCTCTTTATGGAACGACGGGCAATTTTTATCAAGAGACATATGGGGACCTTTACAGTTTACACATTTATAACGTGTAGTCTCGCAATTCTCATGCCTCTCGCCACATTTTGGACAAATCGCTTGATTTATAGGACATGACCGCTGCATGTGACCATATTTCCAGCAACCCGAACACTGAGTGACTGGAAAGATATATGGCTCCACCTTAAATCTGCACCCATGAGCGTAAACATATAAAGGTAAGGTGGCCGTTTTAAAACAAAAACGTATTGATTCACTATCTTTCCACCCTTCATTTGTCATTCGTTTTAACCTTTTAACGTACAATATCTCCTGTTCACATGTAAAAGTTTCTTTTATTTCTTCTTTGGTAATTTCCTGTTCAATTTGTTTTACTATTCCATAGGACAAGTTTGAATCAAAAGTAAACTGGCACTGGTATCCCATTTCTTTAAGTTTTTCACAATTCATCATTTTATCAGCCTCCATTCTTGAACCAAAATTCAACAAAACTTTGTACGGATTTTTATATTTGATTTTTTGTATGTTAGTAATATCTTGTGATCTCAATAATTTAGCCATACTTATTGGTTTGGGTAGAACAGTTTTTGACGTCAAACTAATTTCGAAAATTTCCACAGGTTCGTTTATATTTTCCTCTGATTGTTGAGAATTTTGTGTCTGTGACAAGCTGCGCGCAAGTTTCTTTGCCTTTCTAGCTTGAACGAGAGTAAAACCATCACTATCCGTAATTTCTATTGTCTCAGTTAGACTGTTTAATCTGCGTTTGTCAGCACGGGATAATTGTTTTTGCTCCGCATTCTGACATCCTTCGGAATTTTGATGAGTATTCAACTCCAAAACATCACTAATATTCACCTCTTCATCACTTAATAGTTCGTCAATCACAACTCCTCCTCCTTCATCTTCAATACTTCCGTCAACCGAGTTATTTACGTTCATGATAACGTTATATTTTAACGTAGGGTAGACCGAAAAAACTACTCTGCGCTCGAGTACACTACGTGCGTACGCTGTGTCGTGCCGCGCGCGAGTGACCCACTCTCTCTTGTAGCGGCATCTACAACGCCACATGCTAACTACGCGTCATACTGACGTCACGCAAAATCCTGCATCTCGCAAGCAGAGTTTACCGCGCAACTAGCATAGATAAAACTCGGACAGCTGCCCACCAGCAACACCCGTCGGATCCTCCCTTTTCTATAGAGTACTAGCTTCCGCCCGCGACTTCGCCCGCTAGGTATGTCGATAAAAACTATTCCTTCTCCGGGATGCAATCTATCTCTCTGCCAAATTTTACCGAAATCCATTCAGTGGTTTAGGCGTGAAAAGGTAACATACAGACAGACAGACAGAGTTACTTTCGAATTTATAATATTAGTATGGATTAGTGAACGTTACACAGTACACTCTGCCCCTCATACCTCAAACAAAAAAAAAATATAAATGGAAACATTATAAGCTGATTATGTATACCTTTTCTGTATTATCTGTAAGTACTTACAAGTCAGGGTTCTCAATAAACGTGTCGGTGTATTTGGCAGCTTGGGCCTCCGCCCTGGTTCTGGCATCGTCCTCAGCGGCCAACTCCACTCCTTCCTCTATGATTTCTTGCAAATAGGCCTCCACTGTTCCTTGTGTTACGCCGAGGACCTAATAATTTGAAATTGTGTGGATTTTAGAGGATAAACTGAACTGAGAGAGTGAGAAAGAAAATGAACGCTGCAGTATTTGCGTTTCTTTCTTACTAAGGTACCACCACCGACGAGAAGCGACTAGCTATCGACAATTTCTAGCCCAAGAAAGGTACAGACGCCAGCACATCAAGCTTTCCCGAAACTGTTAAATTTTCCCAATCAACTTTGACCCTTAAGTTTTAGCGATAAAGTTGAAAATCTATTAAAGAAATTTGACAGATTGTGGTAGCTTGATGTGCTGACGTCTGTACAACAGATGTCCGATGTCAGTAAAGGAGATACATACAGGGTGGCAGAGGGGCATCGACGACCATGGTTTGCAAGGGTGCTGAAGCGAATAGGGAGGCTAAAATGAAAATGCAAGATGGCAGATGCGAAAATTTTAAAATTTTTCGTCACGGGTGTCGTTTTCATGGTTTTCGAGGGTGCTGAAGCCAATAGTAAGACTAAAATGAAAATGCAAGATGGCGGCTGCGACATTTTAAAATATTTCATCATAGGTGGTATTTTCATGGTTACGAGGGTGCTGAAACCAATAGCGAGATCAAAGACAAAATCCAAGATGGCGGCTGCGGAAACTATCAAAAGTTTTCGCCATGGGTGTCGTTTTCATGGTTTTTGAGGGTGCTAAAGCTGATAGCGAGAAAATGGAAATGAAAATCCAAGATGGCGACTAGTACGTACTAGGATAAACCTGTATCACAGGCGGAATGAGCATACTTTATAGTAATTGTAGGACTATAAAATTCTTAACAATATTTAACATTAGAAGAATTGAAAAATAAAAAAATATTAATTCATTATTTTATACCTAGTTTACTTAAATACTATTTACCTTAAAGATCAAAATAACAAAGTCTTATTATACACCCTTACGTTTTAATACTTAAAAGGGGATCATTATTAAAAAAAATAAAACAGCTGTTCCCTATAATTATGTTCGTATAACTTGTCAAAATGTAGGGAACGCCTGATTTTTTTTTTCGCGATTTCAGGTTTGGTCCCGTAGTAAAAGTTGTTCATAATGATGACTACAATGACCCCCATTACGGATTAAAACGATCAAAATTTAAGGGTGTATAGGTATACGTAATCATTGAGTCAGCGTACAGTACCCGGCGATATTGCACATCGACCTTTACTATTTTTTGTATTTTATACAAAGAATAAAAATAATTATCAAAAGAAGCAAATCATAATTGTTTTAACAGCTCCTAGTAGATACCGGACTGTTTGTATTTCGTGCGACAGAGATAACCCTCTACGAAGCCGAAATTAGCCGATTGTCTCTTTCCAAAGGTCGATGTGCAATATTTATCGCCGGGTAGGTACTGTAAAATAGTTTCTTGCACTTTAAAACTTGGATAGTAGCTTGTATGAAGATATTTTGGCTCTGACTGTACCTGTTTGAACATCTCATCGTGCTCTCTCCGCCGATGTTCTTCCCTCTGCCTCCTGCCAGCCTCAGCGGCCTCTCGCATCGTCTTTTCACGCACTGATAATAAAACCAAATAGCTTCAGGTGTGCTACACACATACTGTACGTCATGTTCGGGTCGGGATGATTCGGCACAGCCGGGTGTCAAAATCGAATATAAATGTAGATAAAAGCCGAATAATTAAGTGAGGGTATATGCCAAACACAGTTTGCCGATCGGCACGAGCCTAATGACAGCCGAATATGTATAGCAATTGCTTCGGGTCAGCTTTGTTGACCAACATTACTGTTGAATCGAAAGTGCCGACACGAACAAAGGAAAGTGGGTAACTTTACTATGTTCGGGTCGGCACATTATTATAGTTCAATAGAAAAAATCATTTACACTTGAATTCAGAATTTAAGATAATTATTTATATAATTTAAGATATTAATGGTAAGTAAAAGGGCTTTGAAGATCCGTGGCATACTCTACTGTCGCGCCATTTTGAAAATGGCGGCCACGCATGAGCCCTTTATAAATCGGTAGCTGACATCAATGCAAACAGAAAACATAATATCAATCAATCCAATCCAATCCTAATCTCTTCCTACGTAGTGCAGCGAAAAAAAGAAAAACACGGACCGTCTTCGCCATATTATGATTCCTAATGTTATCCTTTTATGACTCTGACAAAGTGGCCTTTTTAGGCCCCCTGATTTCAATCTCAATCTGCAAAAAAATACCTCAAATATCCCTGTATTTTTGACAATGAATGTCGCTGCCTCGCTAAGATGAGATTAAGACGATAAGAAGATATGATGACGTTCATCATTCGATTCATTCATTCGTTCATCATTCAGTCATGAGTAAGGAAAATATAGGCTCTTTGACAATTGCCTGGACCTGACGTGTCAGTGCTGCCAACTAGCGAACGTCATTTCAGAAAACCCTCATTAAAACGTTCAACGTTTTAATTACTGGTTAATGAATCACATGACCACGGTTTGTGGTGTTAGGACACTTACATGCTATTAAGAGGAAGGCGTGCTGTCTCCTCTCCTCCTTCAGTCTTCGGAGCTCTTTCTCCAGGAAGTCCAGTGCGGCCGCCACGGCGCCGCCACAAAGTTCGTCAACAAGAGCTGAGATAGTATCCTCCTGTAATAATACTCCTTCGTGTTATGCCACCCTGGTACACAGCCTCAAAAAGATGTATATACGGACAAGAACATATTATACCGTTTCATTGTCAACAACCTGTTTTCTCATTGTTTCCACGTCATTATCTGCCTAGCCTTTTCCCAACTATGTTGGGGTCGGCTTCCAGTCTAACCAGATGCAGCTGAACACCAGTATTTTACATGGAGCGACTGCCTTTTTGACCTCCACAACCCAGTTTCTGGGTAATACGATACCCCTTCGTAAGACTGGTTGTCAGACTTTAGGGCTTCTGACTACCCGTAATGACTGTGAAAGTTCTAACATTGACAGCCAGGACCAACGGCTTAACGTGCTTTCCGAGGCACGGAGTTGTCTCGGTATGTAAAGATGGTCACCTATCCACAGACCAACCGCGGCAAGCGTAGCTTAACCTGATCCATCGACCTGTGCAGCTGTTATTATTTAGCCACGGGCTGTGCTTGTGTGAGCGCATTTTTTTTTCAGGATGGGAAATCATCAAATGACCCCTCCCGCTCTGGGTGGAGCGGAAGGGAGTGTCAGACTCTTACTGACAAAAACCCACCCGTGTTCCTTCCTTAGCCCTTTCTGTTCCGGGCCAGCGGTAACCCTTTCGGACAATCCCGCTGACCACTTGGTGGTACCTTCATTTCAGTTTCAGTCCTCCTCGCGTTAAATTCTCGAGCCTTCGACTCCTCATTAGCAATCCTGACTTTGTCCTCTCTTTGCAGGCCATGCGTTGTCTTCAATTCCTCAGTCAATTCCGCAGCCCGAGTGCGTCCTTCATACATCTATAAAATTTACGAAAATTATTAGTAGAGTTTTTTCGAAGGTGCTCAAACTCAAACTAAAAACATTTATGTTAAATTAGTGTTTAGTTATCGTTACCCAACACGTCTGCTGAGTTTCAGTGCAACAAAAGATACAGTACAGGTATTAAAAACAACAAAAAAGGTGAAAAAAAAGATAACAAAGATTAAAAAGATAAATTGAACCATAGACACCTAATTAACCCTAATTTGACCCGGTATAGGTTATTTCTTACCAGATTCTGCACGGCGCGGCCTCGAATGATTCTCTGCAGCACCAACGCCGCTTGGTGGGTTATTTCATCGGAATCGTCCAGCGATTCCACCTCAGGCGTGTCAGGGCGAGCAACGACCGGTTCTTGGCGGGCCTTGAGCACGTGGAGAGGACCTGCCGTCAGTTTAGCAGCACCTAGACGGGCCTCTGAAAAGAAAGGAGGTTTGGTAGCTTATACTCCTTTGGTTTATGCCACCCTTGGGCACCTGTTCCACCTGTGGCAAAGATGGAAAGTCAATTCTGTTTATGTATTTAGTTCAAATGATAAAATAAATGATAAATTATGATTTATTTTGTAAGTAGGTTTGCACAAACACTTTTACACGTCAATCATATTTTTTAAACTAGATGAGGTCGGCGTTTCCTATCTGACTACTCTGAGAAGAAAGGCCGAAATAAACTCAGAGGTCATAGTCTCTTTTAAAGTCCAGACATAATCTTGGTCAGGTTATATGAAGACCATGTAGGTCCATGTCCGAGATGGTCTTTTGAGGAAAGAACCACACAGATTGAGAGGACCTGTCCAGTCAGTGCACGCATTTGTCAGAAATCGTGCAGCTCAACTCAAGACTTAATGAGCTCAACGATCCGACGAACAATACCAAAGAAAAGACATTTGGGTAGGACACATAAATTACTCAAACTGAGCCTTTAAATTTATAAATAAACTAGTTTCTGCTAGTCCGCGTCGCATCGCATCTCTCGCCCGCGCTATTACTTCTTTTTCGAAAGAATTTTAAAATCCAACTGGTAGGTCCAGATATTAGCGCGTTCAAACAAACAAAAAACTCTTTAGCTTTATTATTAGTTTTAGATATACTACGCCCTTACATTTTGATCGTTTTAATCGTTTTAATCGTTAAAGGGGGTCATTGTAGTCAACATTAGAACAACTTTTACTACGGGACCAACCCCGAAATCGTGAAAAAAAATCAGCTGTTCCCTACATTTATGTTCGTAAAACTCGTCAAAATGTAGGGAACATCTGATTTTTTTCTGATTTTTTTTGTCTAAGTAGATCTAAATTAATCTTCATTCCGATATTATATTGTTGAGTTGGTATTGTTAAAAAATAGGCCAGTATCATTATATTATATTTCTGTTAAGTATCAAAATTATTTATTCATAGTATACACTAGTGTGGTATCTCCACATGTCGAATTATTAAAGGGTTGAAGGTCCGTGGCATACCAAATTGTCCGCCATTTAGATCGTTTTTCAAAATGGCGTCCACACCTGTAACCTATACAAATGGATAACTGATATTAATGCAAACAGAAAACATAATAATACCAAACCCCGTAAAGTGTCACATTCAAAGTTGATCACGTGACATCCATATTTTTTGCATAAATGTCTGAAATAATCACTCTGAATGTTTAAAAATCTTCAATCACCTTTGACGCGCTTTTTCATGTGCCAGACTCTAGAAAATATGTAATTATTTGATCTTGTATGAACCTTTCTAAAAGCTAAAAATCTCCACTTACTCTTCAAATCATTATGAAGGTTCTCCAAGAACTGCTCGCTCCACTTAGTCTCGCGCTCACACAGCACGGTGGGGTCCCGAAGAAGGTGGTGTCCGGAGCAGGTCTTTGTGAGGTCCTTGCCGCAGCTCTCCAGCCACGGGGGAGGCTCTGACAGCGCCTTGTGGTCTTCCAGAGCTAAGAATTGACATACTCAATATAAAAGCATTTATTTCAATTAAATTAATTACAGGCCGAGTTCCGTACCTCACAGATGGTGCTCTTAGCGTGTAGTCGCTTAGTTTTATAGTTTTTTAAGCCCTGGCTGGAGGCCTTAATTTATTGTGGCACCCGCCCACAGGCAAACCCGGTTAAGCAACCGATAACAAAAAAAAAAAGCACGCAGTTACAGAGCTACTGTCAAGTATTATACTTACCGAACTGAAAGACGTCAAAATAGATGAGGGCAGCATGATTTTGTCAACCACACAGGGCTTACCAGGCGATAAAAATAATGTAGGAGATTACACAACAGCGTCGGTTCGTAAGTAATCTCCGCAAGTTTCCTGCGCGCCTGGTACCCGTGTCTGACGAGCAACTGTCAAGTACTAGGTGGTAAGAATAGCACAGGAGCTCACACAGCAGCGTCGGGTCGTAAGTAAATCTCCGCAAGTCTCCTGCGCGCCTGGTACCCGTGCCTGGCTTGTTGATAAGTACTAGAAGATAAGGATACCACAAGAGCTCACACAGCAGCATCGGGTCGTATGTAATCTCCGCAAGTCTCCTGCGCGCCTGGTACCCGTGCCTGACGAGCAGCTGTCAACTACTAGGAGATAAGAATACCACTGGAGCTCACACAACAGCGTCGGGTCGTAAGTAAATCTCCGTAAATCTCCGCAAGTCTCCTGCGCTCCTGGTACCCGTGCCTGGCGAGCTGATAAGTACTAGAAGATAAGGATACCACAAGAGCTCACACAGCAGCATCGGGTCGTATGTAATCTCCGCTAGTCTCCTGCGCGCCTGGGACCCGTGCCTGGCGAGCTGATAAGTACTAGAAGATAAGGATACTACAAGAGCTCACACAGCAGCGTCGGGTCATACGTAATCTCCGCATGCCTCCTGCGCGCCTGGTACCCGTGCCTGGCGACAGGGGCGTGCAGATCTGACGTGGGGTCCTTGGCCGCGTACGTCATAGGGCCGCAGCCACGCGCCGCCTTCATACGCGCCACTAAGCCCACGCGACCCCCGCCTTCGTGTATCGCTACTAGTTTTCGGAGCTCTAGAAATAAAGAACATATGGGTCAGGACCAAATTTTTGACGGATACAGACACGCTGTGGTGTCCGACTCATATATTGCGTAAAATACATGCCTTAAAATAATTTTGGATATTTGCTAATAATATCTTAATATATATGACCCGTCTAAAATCTACCACGCAGGCAGTGCGAATTGGTGGACGTCATAATTATCATGTTTTCCAATTTTTGGTTCTAGGACAAGCCCGTTTCCTCGCGATGTTATCCTTCATCGTTTTGAGAGTATTGGTGGTCTTATTTTGCAACAGTTTTTCAACCATTACTTAGAAATTGTTTTATTTTTCAATAAATATTTTAGTTGTTATTTTAAAAATTACGTTTATGTTTCAATCAAAGTAGTAAATATATTAAACGCAATGAATTAATGAATGAATGAACTTTAATGTTTGAGAATTAAGGTTTATATATAAGCAATCGCGGCCACAAGAGCGATGTATTTTGTTCCTAATCCTTATTCCAATGCCAATACCTCATAGAGGTATGAGGAAATGGGTGTAAAGTTCACTCATACTCTATAGAAAAGGGGGGATCCTCCGACCAGACGGGTGTTGTGTCTTCATGTCGGGCCGTTCTATATATGCTAGTTGTGCGGTAAACTCTGCTTGCGAGATGCAGGATTTTGCGTGACGTCACTATGACGCGTTATTCGCATGTGGCGTTGTGAATTATTGTTGATTACTACACTACTGTTGATCGAAGTTATAGGAATAACACAATAGATTTCTGACTTCCACTCACCTCTGTCTCTTGTCTTTCTAATATTGTTGACTTTCCTATCCATTTCCTGCTTCTTCTCGCTCCAGAGCTTCGCCAGCTTCAAGCTAGTGCGGTTGGTCCTCTTCTTGCGCTGTTCCATCTGCAGACGGTGCAGTAGCTCCAGGCGGATGTCTTGGAGCTCGTCTATCTCCTGGAGAGTTATGTAGGTTGTTACAACGACTTGGAGTTTTTCATGAAGACTTCTTTTGTCTGAATTTGTTTTTGATTTAAAATATGAGTATATTTAATCACACTAATACTTATTATAAAGGCGAAATTTGTGAGTGTGTTTATATGTTTGTTACTTCTTCACGCTCAAACGGCTAGACCAATTTTGATAAAATTTTATATGGAGGTAGCTGTGACCCTGGATTAACATATAGGCAACTTTTTATCCCGATATTCCCACGGGATCGACTCTTATGCGTGTGAAACCGCAGGGCGCTGCTAGTTGTTTATATTCCTTTGACATCAATCAGCCATGAGTATAAAGTGACAAAAAAGTCCTTACCGCCTTTCTAAAAAGCCAGTCTTTGACGACCACATCATCGATGATGGCATCTCTCCGCTTCATCCATCGAGGGAACTGGCCTCCTTCAACCAGATTCATCCACGCGCGAGCATGACGCATCCTGGGAAACACGAAGTCAGGTAAAGTAGGTACCTACATATCATCTGCCTTGTCTTTTCCCAACTATGTCGGGGTTGGATCCAGTCTAACCGGCTCAGGGGGCTTATTCTCTAACTAATTTTAATTCCAATGATATGCCAATATGATTCCAATGTTAATTTTACAGTCACGTGATTCGGTACTCTTGAAAACAATGTTGTCAACAATTACTCCACGCCAAGCCCGAACCCAATTCCACTTAGTTCTCCAAAATGGACACGCATTCTAAAAATCATTTGGCGCTAGCATCGATCTCAAGAGTACGAAACGTCACAATTCCAATGTCGATCTATGGGAATTAAATTGAAGAATAAGCACCCAGGAGCGAGCTTCATATGTTTGAAAAATTCGTCTGCTCAACAACGTAAATAACGTAATGAAAGTCGTTGAACTGTCAGAATGAAAGGCATGGATCTTTCGGCGCAACTAGCGCCGCCATCTTGTTTTTACGGTTCCGTAGAATAAAATAGAATACTCTTTCTTTATTATGTACACCATATAAATTACAGACATAAATATAGAAATTTTACAAAGGGTAACACAATGGGCGTATTTTTTTGTAAAAATTTGTAGTTACATTACAAAAAAAAAAGTAATTTTAAAACTATTTACATACCTACAAATTTGTACGAAACCCTCGGTGCGCGAGTCCAACTGGCATTCGCACAATTTCACTAATGATTACTCTAACAACGCCCCCAATGTTATTCAGGCGCCAAAAGAACATTGTAGCATGGTGTTACGAAATTATCCCGCTGTTCTGTTATATATGTCTGAAATACGTCATTCGTTTGACTTTTCGGAACGCCAGCGCCATCTGGTGGCGCTGGACAGAGTCTAGCCTGAGTCCGTGGGGGGGTCGAGGAGAGCGAGCAGCGAGGTGCAGCGGCGCTCTTGGACATATTGTCACGTGTTCCGTATTTGGTTGTGTCGTGTACCTACAGTGTGTAATTTGCTAGTGTGATTAAATTGTTCGTGAAATTATAATCTTATTTGAACTGCAAACGGTTTTTCTATTGCGCAATAACCAACACATACCCACTGTACGCCCACAGTAGTTCAAATATGGCTGATAATAACGACACACACTTACCTTCTCCGTGTTATACGAATTTTGTAACGTTAGGCAACTAGAGGTAGTGAAAATAAAGAAAAGGGAAAGTAAATCTTACTTGTTAATGATGGCCGTGGTATGGAAATCAGCTGGCAGATCTCCAAGGCGGTAAGGAGAGCCTGGACCTAAACACAAAAGTTATTATAAATCATCATCTGCCTAGCCTTTTCCAATGCCGAATTAGCGTCTAAGCAAATTAAGCAATGCCTTTTCCAGTGCCGGATTAGCCCCTAAGGAAATTAAGCAATGCCTTTTCCAGTGCCGGATTAGCGCCTAAGCAAATTAAGCAATGCCTTTTCCAATGCCGGATTAGCGCCTAAGCAAATTAAGCAATGCCTTTTCCAATGCCGGATTAGCGCCTAAGCAAATTAAGCAATGCCTTTTCCAGTGCCGGATTAGCCCCTAAAGAAATTAAGCAATGCCTTTTCCAGTGCCGGATTAGCCCCTAAGGAAATTAAGCAATGCCTTTTCCAGTGCCGGATTAGCGCCTAAGCAAATTAAGCAATGCCTTTTCCAGTGCCGGATTAGCGACTAAGCAAATTAAGCAATGCCTTTTCCAGTGCCGGATTAGCGCCTAAGCAAATTAAGCAATGCCTTTTCCAGTGCCGGATTAGCGACTAAGCAAATTAAGCAATGCCTTTTCCAGTGCCGGATTAGCGCCTAAGCAAATTAAGCAATGCCTTTTCCAGTGCCGGATTAGCGCCTAAGCAAATTAAGCAATGCCTTTTCCAGTGCCGGATTAGCGACTAAGCAAATTAAGCAATGCCTTTTCCAGTGCCGGATTAGCGACTAAGCAAATTAAGCAATGCCTTTTCCAGTGCCGGATTAGCCCTAAGCAAATAAAGCAATGCCTTTTCCAATGCCGGATTAGAGTTTTAAATGCTCCTTTTTGAATTACATATTTCTGATTACAGTGTGTCCCAAAAAAATCTTTTTTTTTTAGCTTTACTTACTACATTTGTTATTATAAATAACAATATAACGCTTTTTTTCCCTAAAGGATCAGGCAGTGGTGTCGGCGCTGATACTCTAGGTACTACAGAATACGCACCCCATTCCAAATGATCTAGGTACAGCACTTCTGGTGTTTTCTCGCACTGTTCAGCTACCTTCCCATCAGGCTGCCAAGGTTTCGTCTGTGCTGAAGATTCCCTGGAACACACATAATCTAGGTTGAAATTTTAATAACTGTTATCTCTTCACCTGAAATCGTAAAAAAACCGGTCAAAAGCGAGTCAGACTCGTGGCACCAAGGGTTCCGAACCATCATGTTTTTAATTTTTCATCGGCGAGGCCTATATTCGTCAGGGAATTTTAACACTGCATGTGTACTAGTACGTGTAGTACTGCAGTAGTTCTTGAGATATCTAGCTGTGACAGACGGACAGACTGAATAACACCATAAGGGTTCCGTTTTACTATTTTGGTACGGAACCCTAAAAATTAGCCGTTCGCTACATTTTGATACACAGCTGATTTTTTTTTCACGATTTCAAGTTTGGTCGTAATGATGAGTACAATGACCCCTTAACGCTGCCTTTCCACCAGAGATGAGCGAGGATGCGTAGCGAGGGATGTGTGTGAAACTAACCAATACCAACGCTAACTCAGTTCAAGCTATAAAAATGAAGCGATGGTATTGGTTGGTTTCACACACATCCCTCGCTACGCATTCTCGCTCATCTCTGGTGGAAAGGCAGCCTTAGAGGATAACGGTGATTAAAATTTCACCCTGTATAATATTTTAATTTTGACTAAAAGGATTTTTCGAAAAAATTTTTGTCGGTTATAAAAAAAAAAAATTGCCGTTTCATATAAAAGTGCAATACCGACGCGGTCAAAAAGTATGGGAAATCTACTTTTGAAGTGAAACTTCTTTACGCACGCTTGACTTGGGGAGTAAGCTGGCGAACGCGTGACGTAAGCGTTACGAAAAGTGTGATCGAGCGTGGCGAACGGGAGTTTAGTGGGGATATAAGCAAGAGAAAGCAGTGCGCGCGCACTATTTCTTTCTCTCTTTATCTTATAGCTAGTAAATCAAATATGTATATATCTCAGTCAGTAGTTCGTTTGCGAGTTTAATAGCGTTACGCAAACGGTGATTCCTTGGTTATTTTTTTTTTTGTAATTCAAATAATTGAAAAAAAAATACTCCAAAACGCGGAGGCGATAAAGATATATATGCAGACCTATATATAAATATACATACAGATGGAGCTAAAGAAGTTTCACTTCAGTCGTGTGGTCATAACACTGACGTATATTATTTATACGTCAGTGGGTCATAAGCACACTCGCTTTTTTTTTTTTTAAACGCTTGAAAGATTTGAGCATCATGATTGAATTTATGGTTACCGTTTGCGCATCTATGTCCCTAGCTGTCACCCTGGTATAGGACTGGCTTAGCATTATTGCAAGCAGGGCATCAGCATCTTGGTTGTCTTACCGGAAGAGGCTCTGGGTAGCCCGGTTCCTCGGTTTGCCGGGTGGGGGCGGCTCCAAGACCGGTGTGTTGGGCCGAAAGTCCGGGCTTGCAGACGGTATTGACATTACTCTCTTCGGCCTGAACGTAAAAATGTTTGATTAGAAGATTTTAAAGTATTAGCGGAGCTTGTGATGGTTGAATGTCACCTAAAGGGTAATGGACAGGGCTATGTTTAGAGTTTCCCTACGCGATCAGAAATGAAGAGATCCGTAGGAGAACCAAGGTAACCGACACAGCTTGAAGAATTGCTAAACTTAAGGGGGAAGCGGTAAGGTAGCCACTAGCCAGCGAAATTCAAAATTTCTTGTGTTTTTTGCAATTCGCTTTTTTTTTTATTCGAAATGGGTTTGCTCTTGACTCTAATCTAGGTCATAGATGACACAGATAAAGTCTACGACGTCTGCTGGTCAGTATTAAGTTGTACGTTGATAAAAATATGATTCGCGACCGTAACAAATATGTACACAGGCACAGCTAATAATTGAAAAGGGTCTGATATTATAAGATTTTTCAATGATGGATTCAAGCCATGTGGGCGGGGTTCCAGCAGCGTTATATCGTTGTTGTAATTTTGCTTACATGGGAGGTGATTTAATTTTGTTTTTTTTTTAAATATTTGTAACTTATAACATCGCCTTGGATAAGTCTGTAAAGGTGTTATAATTGTGGTTTAAATAAATAAATAAATGTGTTTACAGAATTAGAATCAGTAATACAACTTGTTAAATTAGTATAATCCAAAAATGTCAAGATTTCATGAAATAGTCATTCAGTAGGATTACTTGGTCTTAGAGAGTTGTGTTGATGACTAATTCTGTAAATACATAAATTTGTATTTACAGAATTATACCACCCTCCAAAATGAAATATTTGCCTCGCCTTGAGAAAAACTCTACATCCGCGCCTGGCTCGGTGAGCCATACGGTAGGTTCTACTAATTAGGTACCTACTTACATGGCAGTGAATTTATAGCAGTCCTTCCCGCTGAACTCAGGCGCTGGAAGACTTCTGGCTTCCTCCATACGATTTACATAGGCGGTGTAGGATCTGTCGATATGTTCGGGCAGTCGGCAGTTTGGGTAGTACACTGTAAGACAGGCAATGTTAGTATACTGACTCTTAATCAACCGACTTCAAAAAATTGGTTCAATAGTTTAGATGCTACGGTGGAACACGTAATTACAAACATACAGTGCGTGCCACGTAAGAAGAGACTTGACCCGCCTCCCCCGCCTCTTTCCGCCGCCCCTATGAGGTCCGGTCCCGTCCCGCACTCAAACCTCATACCGCTAAAGATACCTAAAATCGTGTTCTGCGCATGTCAGACCACGTGGTGTGTCAAGTCTCTTCTTACGTGGCACGCACTGTACATTAGGGTGTCCCGAAAAATTTTTTTTTCGGTTTTCGCTACTCAAGCCCCCTCAAAAGTTGCATTATTAGTTTTAGATTACCGTAAAAATAATAAAAAAAAACATAAAAAATATCTTGAGGGTTCTACCGGCATTTTTTTTTAATTTTTTTGGATTCAAGGATCTGAATCAGGATCTGAATCTGAATCAGAAACAGGATCAGAATCTGGATCAGGATCAGAATCAGGATCGGAATCAGGATCAGAATCTGGATCTGTATCAGGATCAGAATCAGGATCAGAATCAGGATCCTGGATCTGAATCAGGATTTGAATCAGGATCAGAATCAGAATCAGGATCAGAATCAGGATCTGAATCAGGATCTGAATCAGGATCAGAATCAGAATCAGGATCTGAATCAGGATCAGAAACAGGATCAGAATCAGGATCTGAATCAGGATCTGAATCAAGATCTGAATCAGGATCTGAATCAGGATCTGAATCTGGATCTGAATCTGGATCTGAATCAGGATCTGAATCAGGATCTGAATCAGGATCTGAATCAGGATCTGAATCTGAATCAGGATCTGAATCAGGATCTGAATCAGGATCTGAATCAGGATCTGAATCAGGCTCTGAATCAGGGTCTGAATCAGGATCTGAATCAGGATCTGAATCAGGATCTGAATCAGGATCTGAATCAGGATCTGAATCAGGATCTGAATCAGGATCTGAATCAGGATCTGAATCAGGATCTGAATCAGGGTCTGAATCAGGATCTGAATCAGGATCTGAATCAGGATCTGAATCAAGGTCTGAATCAGGATCTGAATCAGGATCTGAATCAGGATCTGAATCAAGATCTGAATCAGGATCTGAATCAGGATCTGAATCAGGATCAGAATCAGGATCGGAATCAGGATCTGAATGTGGATCTGCATCTGAATCAGAATCAGGTTCAGAATCAGAATCTGAATCAGGATCAGGATCAGAATCCGAATCAGGATCTGAATCAGGATCGGAATCAGGATCAGAATCAGGATCAGAATCAGGATCAGAATCTGGATCAGAATCTGGATCAGAATCTGGATCTGAATCAGGATCTGAATCAGGATCAGAATCAGGATCGGAATCAGGATCTAAATCAGGATCTGAATCAGGATCTGAATCTGAATCTGAATCAGGATCGGAATCAGGATCAGAATCAGGATCAGAA
Source organism: Luperina testacea (assembly GCA_927399505.1). Classification (NCBI taxonomy): domain Eukaryota; kingdom Metazoa; phylum Arthropoda; class Insecta; order Lepidoptera; family Noctuidae; genus Luperina; species Luperina testacea. Next base: position 6,499,351 of record OV656785.1, on the reverse strand, counting down.
TCTGGATCTGAATCTGGATCTCAATCTGGATCTCAATCTGGATCTGAATCTGAATCTGGATCTGAATCGGGATCTGAATCTGGATCTGAATCTGGATCTGAATCAGGATCTGAATCAGGATCTGTATCAGGATCTGAATCAGGATCTGAATCAGGATCTGAATCAGGATCTGAATCAGGATCTGAATCAGGATCTGAATCAGGATCTGAATCAGGCTCTGAATCAGGGTCTGAATCAGGATCTGAATCAGGATCTGAATCAGGATCTGAATCAGGATCTGAATCAGGCTCTGAATCAGGGTCTGAATCAGGATCTGAATCAGGATCAGAAACAGGATCAGAATCTGGATCTGAATCAGGATCAGAATCAGGATCAGAATCAGGACCGGTCGATTCTGTAAAAATCTCACCGTGAAAACTTAGGTGATGTGAGTTTGTTTTTGCTAGGAATTGACACTATTGACAGCTCACTCCACGCTCACTTCACCCAAGTTTTCACGGTGAGATGGTTACAGAATCGCACTGCTGAATCAGGATCTGAATCAGGATCTGAATCTGAATCTGAATCAGAACCTGAATCTGAATCTGGATCTGAATCTGGATCTGGATCAGAATCTGGATCAGAATCAGAATCTGGATCAGAATCATCAGGATGTTCTTTAGCATCGTTGTGATTTGAAAGTTTAAGACACGAAAAAGCGACAGTTTTTAAATGTTTTTTTAGAGACATGTAAATTCATAAGATTTAACATGGGAGAAAATGAGATAGGAAGCATTATACAGTGTTTTTGAAGGTTTCACTTCTTTCACTGCTGTTTTTTTTTGTCTGTGTAATAGTATATTTCATTACAAGTGCGGAAAGGTTGTCATTGCAAAGAGTTCCGACAAATGTAGACATTTGTCGGAACTCGGGTAGACCCGAGCCGAGGCGCAGCCGAAGGCGAGGGTTGACAGTCGGAACAAGTTGTCGCACGTGTACTGAACGACTATTTTTAATACAGTTGCGAAAAAATGAAGCAATTTCATAAAATAATAAAAACACAATAAACTCAACTAACCAATGGCGCCAACAGTAAAATATAAGCAGAGATTTTTTTTTCTTCACCCGTTCTGGTAGGCAAAGGGAACTATGCCCATACAGCCAAGTCTTCAGTAGAATTTTTTTATTGATATGAAATGAAAATGAAATTTAATGAGATGAAAAGAAATGAAACCTAACCTAACTCATTCAATCAAATCATTAAATCTGATATTGAAACAAATTAGTAGCTTCTTTTTAGAAATATACGTATTTGCATGAATCATAAAAACTTCTATGAATTTTTTTAGTATAAACTTCATGGTTGGTTTTTCTTTTTAATAGACATTATTTTGACAGTTGGGAAAGATTACGCACGAGTTCGGGAAAGGTAAAAAAAAAGCACGAGTATGTAATAACCCACTTCCCGAACGCTATACGTCCCTGCAATACGCCACTTTTTGAGCAACTGTATTAAAAATACCAATCAATCCAATCCAAATCTTTGATTATACCTACGTAGTGCAATGAAAAAAAGAAAAACGCGGACTGACACAGTCAGTGGAAAGATGTGTAAAACTAGTGACGGAGGCTTCTCAAAGCGTCACGGACGCTACAGCTCGGGATGGTTTTATTAGGAACAGATTAAAATCTCGCTCAGAAATGCCTAATTTTGGTCACAAAAACCAGTTCCGTTTTTAAAGTTGCCATTGATTATTTTGTCTTTCAACTATTTAAACCTTGCTTTAACTCATTGTTGTTTCCTTAAATTTAATAAATGTATGATTTATAGTTTATATTAGGAACCCCTAAAAATAGCAAATTTGAAAAACTTCAAGGACTGGTAGAGGCCTCAAGATGCCGGATATCTAATTAAATTTTATAATAATCGTAATAATAATGTGTCAAAACGCAACTTTTGATACCTCTTGCGTAGCCGTAGCTCAATTTTTTTTTTCCTCCATACATGACGGGACACCCTAAACTGTACATACATGAACTGCTAAAATCATAACCCTTCTTTTTGACTTTGGTGTAGTCGGGTAAAAAAGGGGGAGGTTCTCAGTTCGTCGGAATATTTTTTTAATACGCTTTTACACTTGCAACTAACAAACAATGTATGTAGTAAAAAATCTTAGAAGTCAATTTTAACCTACTTCTAATTACCGTATCGAAATGAAACTTTGTATGTCTATATGTAGTTCGGATGACAAAACTATAATTTGGTATTTTGGAGCTGATCTGATGATGGAGCCAAGAGGTGGATGGTGGAATTCTTCAGTGGCTACTAGTAAACTCCTCGAGTTTGGGCTCATATGATTTGTTTTGACGAATCCAATAGATTGGACGCCTGATTTTTTAGTATTTTTAAACTACATATTTTTTACGAAGACGGCCAGAGCGATTTGGAAAATTCTTTTTTGGTTTGAAAGGGGTAAAGGGAAGGTTTGTTTCTCAGGAGGTCCCATTGTCATCAGGTCAGGATCTGATGATGGGATCCTGAAGAAATCGAAGGAACTCTTCAAATATTATAGGCACACCTATAGCGATTTGGGTATTTTTTAGTTGTGGTAACAATAACCACAAAGTAAAAAATAACTTTAATTTCGGAAGTTGTTGTCTTTGGTTTTGTATTTTCGGTTTTTGCCACCGACTTCCGAAATTAAAGTTATTTTTCACTTTGTTGGGTTTTTTCAGTTTCTGATCACTCTGTTGACGTTTTCATCAATAGTTTCAGCACAGACCATACCTAGTTAGTTTTGAAACAAACTCACCAACTTTCATTCTGGGTCGGAGACTATGTTCTGAGAACATAGTATTGTATATTGGCTGTAACACCTGGAAATAGAGAACACAATAATTATTTCAAACATCTATATTGGTAAATCCCCTGGATTTATTATAGATCGATAATATCGCACGCGTTATTGCGATAATACGTCCCGTTCCTTTTCACACAGCTGCGTTTTTGTCGTCCGATATTTGTATCGTGTGTAATAGTACCATCCCCTTTGGCAACACTGTTTATCAGACTTTTGGGCTTCAGACTACCTGTAATGACTGTCAGAGATTAAGGCGCTCCACCCACTGCACCGCGCCCCGTCGCGTAGCGCGGGATGGCAGATTTTACCATTGTATAGTATGCAAGTATCTCAATTTATATAGAAATCACGCCTAGCACAACACACTGCCGACGCGGAAATGCGCGGGAAGGCGCCCTGCGCGCAGTTTCTGCCAATCTGCGCGGGAGCGCGGGGCGTGCCGCGGGATATGACACGCCGGCTCCGCAGTTTCGGGCGTGATGTGATACTGTAAAGACGTTTGCACGATGGATCTCGACGTAGACAACGAGGCCGTCGTAATCTGCATCACCGCGCGGGGGAGCAGATTACACCGCTAAGTAAGGCAGATCTGCGCCTCCGTCGCCGCGCGCGTTATCCGTCGCTCCACGCACCGCGGCGGGACGCATCTTCAGTGGGTGAACCGCCTTACGAATGACAGCCGGGACCAACTGCCTACATGCTTTCCGAGGCATGTAGGTAATGGATGGTGACTCATCCACAGACTGACCTTAGCAAGCGTTGTTTAACCTGTTTGCTACTCTATGGCATAAAAAGTTTGTAATGTTCTCACTGCTGGGACAAAGGCCTCCTCTCGGTGAGAGGGCGTGGGCGGTAATCCACCACGCGGGCCCAGTCCGGATTGGCAGTGTCACATGTCTTCGAATTTTTGGTTCTAGGACATGCCGGTTTCCTCACGATGTTTTCCTTCACCGTTTTGAGAACAGTGGTGATGAAATAATTTACACAAAGAATTAAGCGCCTGTCTGGGTTCGAACCTACGACCTACAACTCGTAAGTCGCAGCCGTTACCACTTGGCCACCACTACTCTCTGTAACAAGTACAATGCGTGCCACGAAAGATGAGACTTGACACACCACGTGGTTTGACATGCGCAGAACACGATTTTAGGTCTCTTTAGCGGTATGAGGTCTGAGTGCGGGACGGGACCGGACGTCATAGGGGCGGCGTAAAGAGCGGGGGAGGCGGGGTCAAGTCTCATCTTTCGTGGCACGCATTGTATAGATGCTTACCAATTGTGAGGACGCCATAGCTGCTTTGAATGCTGTCCGCGCGTAGTCGCGGGCCCCCGACACGATGAACGCCGAATCTGACAAGTACAGGAATAAAATCGGTGAAAGGTAGGAACTGAAAACTTTCACACGTGCTCCATTTACCCATTTTGTATTCGCCCGTCGACTTTCTACTAGCCGAAGCCTGTGCTGTGTAAAAATCGCAGCATTATGCTGAGATAGGAGCCTTTTTGGCCTGGCATAGGTCTCTTTTAGGGTTCCATACCAAAATATTGTTTTTTGGTAACTTAGTTTTAAATGCTTCTTTTTTACTATTTTTATCTATTTTGTACTTGTGTACTTTCGTACTTGTATATGTGCACAATGTACTTACTAGGTATATGTGCACAATGAATGAAACCGCGCGAAATGAACGCTAGATTGGCGGGATTAGGACATGGTTTCGAGTAAGGAATCTTGAAGGAATCGTTAAGCGGTCATAGAGAATTAGGGCCCACCAGGGCCCAGGTGCTCTTTCGCATTACAATTAAAATAATGGACTTACCGTAAAGATAATCATGACACCGTATTTTAGACACGGTGTGTTTCTTTCTAGGAGCTTCGTATAATGTATCCCCGCTCATTTTGTCACTAAAATAATGTTTAACAAAATAATCTGTTATCCTATCTGTTGATGTCAATATTGAAGTAACAAATATGGTTGCTATGGCAACGGATGGTTTGTGAAGGTCGCTTTTCATCTGTGACTATCTTTGTAGATTCTAAAGAGCCCGTTAACATTTTTTTTACTATAAAGATCATAGTGATGTTGACAGACTTGTTAATGGCAGCGACCCAATAGTAACCTTATTGCTACGATAATAAAGATCAAGCACTATGATATTGACAGTGATGTAAAATCAGAGGTAAAATAACGGACTGTAGGCACAGGCTTGTCCACTTGAGACTTACCTACTACCTACCGCACTCAGAGACGACATTTAAAGTAACCATCCATTGTAAGTCAACAAGGTTGAAAATTTGTTTTCAAGCCATGCATATAGCTGTCCATACATACATACATATACCTATAAACATCTGAAATGAGAACCTCCTCCTTTTTTGAAGTCGGTAAAAAAAATATAATAATGAAAGTCCTCCAAATCGAATTTCGGACATGGTGACCAATCTCAGTGGAGATCAGCATTCGGCGCGTGAGATATTATAGAGCACGCGTGTTTGCGCAAACACATAGGTGCACTCACTTTTCCGTCACTCTCACAGTCCGATGGGACGGCAAGACACGACCAGAAAGAGATCGGACGCAGGACCAACGGCATCGCCTACTTCCTAACTCCAAGCTGTGACTAGAAATTCCCCATTACAATTACCTCATTAACAGTTGAAGTAAATTTTTGACAGATACGTATGAGAAACGTTATTTTAAATACCTACCTGAATTGTCCCTCTAGTGAAGATCGCGGCAATCCGTTGAATACGCAGAACTGTGGGGTAATGAAGGTTTTCTGAAAAGACGTTCGCTAGGTGGCAGCACTGACACGTCAGGTCCAGGCATCTGTCAAAGAGCCTATATTTTCTTTAGTCATGACTGAATGACGTACGAATGAATGAATCGAATGATGAACGTCATCATATATTTTATATTGGAAGACCTCTTGTCACAGTGGTGCCAACTGATGTCGTAAACAAGAGCAATGGCTTTCATTTTGACAGGTCTGCAGCATACATTGCGTTATTTGCATTGTTAAGCGGACAAACTTTTCGAACATATGATGCAATGGATTAGCAATATCCTTCAAAATCATTCAAATTGTGATTGATAGTGTGCCAAGTAAAAGCGGCTACACGACCCTAAATCAGTGGCGATATCGGGGAAGTGGTGGGGAGGTCCCTAAATCGTACTTTAAATCGGCACGTGTATAGACAAATCGTAACCGAAATTTTATTGTTTACCCTAATTCAAAAATCACTTCGGGCGAACTCACGATTTAGGGACGATTATCGCCTAGGGAGCATGGTCGGCACGTGTGTAGTGGAATCGGGACTGATTAACTGACTGACACCATAGTAAGTGCCAAGACAGACAATGCCTATTTTTTGCTGCTTTGAGAGTGTCGGCGGCATCTCGGATTAACGAGCAGTCTGTTGCACGGTCGGTTACGTACTGACTGCCAGCGACGTGTGTAGATAAGTAGCCGATTTCATACCCACTAGCACTGTCTCGATATCGCCGCTGATTTTAGGGCCGTGTATAGCCGCTTTAATTAGGGTGTCGCGTCGATGTGGTGATACTTGAGGGAGGCCCATGGGCAGCAGTGGACGTAAATCAAATTCAAATTTTCAAATTAAAATTATTTTATTAGTCACAATTTGTACAGGAATAGAGTAGACTGTGACCCCCAAACTAGGCATTTACCTGTATCTTGGGAGTCAGTGTTGCGACATTTTCAAATTTAAGTGGTACGGACGCCAGCACATCAACCTACCACAATCTGTCAGATTTCTTTAATAGATTTTCAACTTTATCGCTAAAGCATAAGGTTCAAAGTTGATTGGGAAATCTGACAGATTGTGGTAGGTTGATGTGCTGGCGTCTGTACATAGTGCATAGTGATTATATATTACAAGACAGGAAAAAAAGAAACTAAAATTTCATCATCATCATCATCATCAGCCTATAATGTTCCCACTGCTGGGACACAGGCCTCCTCTCAGTGAGAAGGAACTAAAATTTAACTAATCTAAAATCATTTTAAAATAAAAAATAAAATACACTTAGAACAATCAGCTCTTTTTATTTTTATTTTTTTAAATCAGATTCTGGTACTCTTTTTGCTTCATCCACAAAAACCTAGAAAATCATCTCTTACACGCGGTTTTCAACTTTGAACTTCATTTTAAATTTATCAAAGAACACAGCACAAATAATCATCACTTGCACGCTATTTTGAACTCTATAACAGTTGAAATTTAGTCCATTTTCAATTTATCAAGAACACAGCACAGAGAATCATGTTGCACGCTGTTTTAAACTCTATTGCAATTTAAATTTAGTTTATTTTCAAGTTATCAAGAACACAGCACAAATAATCATCACTTGCACGCTATTTTGAACTCTATACTAGTTGAAATTTAGTCCATTTTCAATTTATCAAGAACACAGCCCAGAGAATCATCTCTTGCACGCTATTTTGAACTCTATTTCAATTGCGATTTAGTTCATGATCAAAGAAAACAACATTCATTTCATTTCATAACTAATTTATTTTCCTTCAATTAATTGTAGTATTTACAAAACTTACAACTACCTTACATTAACTAGAATTAAGTTTCAGTTTTAAATTGTTATTGCTTTTGATTTCCAGCGTGTATTAAAATAGCGTCCGTTTTTTTTTTTCTGAATGGTCTTGCTCTGACCTCAATCACGCCTGATGGAAAGCGATGGATGAGGTCTATGATGGAACGAGCGTGCCCAGAAGATGTCTGTTCACTCTTGCTTTGAAAGCAGACGGGGACACAGACGCCGGCAGAGAGTTCCACATTTTGGCTGTGCGCATGATAAACGTGGAGAAGCGCTGATTACGACTGGTCGGAAATCAACCAAGTGTGGATGGTGCGCTGCAGTACAATGCGTGCCACGAAAGATGAGACTTGACACACCACGTGGTTTGACTTGCGCAGTACACGATTTTAGGTATCTTTAGCGGTATGAGGTCTGAGTGCGGGACGGGACCGGACGTCATAGGGGCGGCGGAAAGAGCGGGGGAGGCGGGGTCAAGTCTCATCTTTCTTGGCACGCATTGTACGTCTGGTAGTCCGGTAGTAAAAGGACGATGGTCGGATCAGGTCGTGGAACTCCTGCGCACATTCTCCGAATTACAGTCAGTAGAAAACCGACAGGCGAGCAACATTACGCCGATGAGCCAGGCTGTGAAGCGTAGCCACCAACATCTTGTCGCCAATGGCTCAATGCCCAGGATAAGCTTAATAAGCGAAGAGCCAAACATTGTAACATAGCGAATTTTGAGCCACTCTAACGCCACCTAAAGAAGGTTGTATTCAATTTCAAAAGTTGACGTTACAGTCAGAGGAATTTCAACATTATTGCTAACATCATAAAGATCGAAATAGCAGGTCAAGTATCTCCAAACTGCAAACTCGCACGAGACTTTGATTTTGATCTTTATGGAGTTAACAATAAAGTGTAAATTCGTTTGTAATGTAAAACAGTCCTAACGCTTCTTGGCCCTAGCTAACTATGGCAGTAATAAAATTACAATTAACAGTACCCGGACGTTAATAAGACATCGAGTGTTAAAAAGAGACACAGGTATGAGTGACAGAGATGGCGCTCTACAAAAATAAAATCGGCCTAAAATGTTCCCACTTCTGGGACACAGGAAACTCTCCGTGAGAGAGAGTGGGCCGTAATCCACCACGCGGGCCCAGTGCGGGTAGGTAGATGTCACATGTCTTCGAATTTTTGGTTCTAGGGCATGCCGGTTTCCTCAAGATGTTTTCCATCACCGTTTTGAAAGCAGTGGTGATGAAATTATTTAAGCGTCTGTCTGGGTTCGAAACCACGACGTACAGACGCTAGCACGTCAAACTACAATCTATCAAATTTCTTCAATAGATTTTCAACTTTATCACTAAAGCATAAGGTTCAAAGTTGATTGGGTAAATTTGACAGTTTCGGGTAGCTTGATGTGCTGGCGTCTGTACAAACTGTAAGTCGGGGCAATCACGCTCTAGAAAGACGAACTTTTCTTTAATTTGCTGTGCCATTTTTAAGCGCACGATTTTTTTCCCGCGTGGTGGATTTTAGCCCAATCTCTCTCACAGACAGGAGGCCTGTACCCCAACAGTGGGAACGTTATATCTGCTGGCTGATTATGGGATTTTTACGGCCAGGTACTGTAAAACATTTACATTATTATTTAGGCGGTACAATAAAACAAACAATATTGTAGCGATATCTACGAACGCCACATGTATACGACGTCATACTGACGTCACACAAAATCCTGCATCTCGCAAGCAGAGTTTACCGCGCAACTAGCATAGATACAACGGCCCGACATGAATCATCGGGCAGTTGCCCGCCAGACAACACCCGTCTGGTCGGAGGATCCTCCCTTTTCTATAGAGTATGAGTGAACTTTACACCCTACTCCTCATACATCTATAATATTAAAAATTCATTCCTTATAACTTTAAATTTAAATTCATATACAGGTTAAATTTTTCACGCGTGCATGACAGCCTAATCTAAAATTAAAAAAAAAACTAAGAATCTGGCTAGAGGAGATTGAAGATTTTTATGGAACTTGGGATTCCTACTGTCCGCCATTTTGTTTTTCCTTTCAAAATACCCAATTCAGCGTCACCGACCCGAGACGGTTCACTGTTCAGAGAGAGCGCAAAGTGCGTCTAAAAAAGTTTTCATTTGAAAAAATTTGAGTAAAACCGCGGACAAGACTGCAAAAGCTAGTTTTACTTATGGTTAGATCCAAATCCGTCATTCTAAACTTAATATCTGTGGTACAGATATTCTATTTCACGAAGTCCGTTCGGCTTTGATTGTGGTAGTGACGTATCCCGACAAGCGCGCTCCCACAGCGGCTGCCCCTTGCTGCCGTCGCATGAGGCTATTTCCGCGAATGTGTACCGTTTTACTTCACCCATTGTTGAGTCTCTGTTGATCACAATGTGCATGTGCACGCTTGACAACATTCATAGCCAAACGGACTTCGTGACATAGAACATCTGTAGCTCGAGTCCTGGAGTGGAGACCGCGTATCGGCTAGCGTAGTGTGGGACGCCCCGCCAGCTAGATAGACCGACGACCTTACAGTACCCGGCGATAAATATTGCACATCGACCTTTGGAAAGAGACAATCGGCTAATTTCAGCTTCCTAGAGCGTTATCTCTGTCGCACGAAATACAAACAGCCCGGTATCTATTAGGAGCTGTTAAAACAATTATGATTTGCTTCTTTTGATAATTATTTTTATTCTTTGTATAAAATCGATAGGATCACAAACACACACTGTACAAAGGTGACTGGAACTGACTGGGAGGGGAAGGCAGAGGACAGGGTGTTATGGTGCAGCCTGGGAGAGGCTTATGTCCCACAGTGGACTGCGACAGACTGAGGCGATTCATTAATCAGTGATGTATACGGTCATGCGGCTCTCAGAGTGTCGTCGATCTCTGCTAGAGCCATCGCGGCTGACCTCAGCTGGTCGGCTTGACGCCGCGCACTATCAGTCAACGCTGACAAACTTTGGCGTAGTGTGTCCACTTTTGCACTGACGCGGCGACGTTCGGCGATGAGTAAGTCGCGGGCTTTTGCACCTATAACATGAATACACGAGAGTTTGAACAGCGAGTCGTGGCATAAGGAATCGGCGGAAATTTTAAAATGAGGGTATTCTGAAATGACGTTCGCTAGGTGGCAGCACCGACACATCAGGTCCAGGCATCTGTCAAAGAGCCTAATTTTCTTAAGTCATGACTGAATGATGAACGAATGAATGAATCGAATGATGAACGTCATCATATATTTTATATTGGAAGACCTCTTGTTGGTGCCAACTGGTGTCGTAAATTTTCACGAAAACCCTCATTCTTCAGCTTACAACATGAAATAATGGGTGTAAAAAGAGACTTAACGAAGTCGAGAGTCACTTGTACTCTCTCCGTCATTGTGATAATTTTTTTGTACTGGATTATGGTCCAGGATGGATGGACGTAACCGTAAGGTTCCCGGGTATGCCTGGGAATCTTCCGGTTACGGAGATGTTGAAGGTCAAAATGCAAACTTTTACCGAAGTTTTTTTTTGCGAAAACAAATTTTTAATGTTAAAACACAACTTTTCATACCCCGAAGAGCCCTGTACCGTTGGATGCACCCATAAGCACAAAGTTTTGCGTGCGTTATACTACGCGCAAACAGTAAATTTTCACGCCAGAAACAAAAGTTATTTCTCAACAATTGTTTGTATGCAATGTTGCTTAGTTTGAATAAACAGAATGCGTAGTTAATAATAATATAATAATAATAATTTATTTAATAAAAACGTTTACAAAAGGTGTAAATATAGCCAAAAAGTAGAAAAACTTTCCGTTGAAAGCTATGTGATGGGTTTTCATAAATCATTTAGTCTTTTTTTTTTTCAGGATGAGAAATCATCAAATGACTCCTCCCGCTCTGGGTGGAGCGGAAGGGAGTGTCAGACTCTTACTGACTAAAACCCACCCGTGTTCCTTCCTTAGCCCTTTATGTTCCGGGCCAGCGGTAACCCTTTCGGACAATCCCGCTGACATCATTTATAGTCTGAAATGTTATCATGATCCTATGCTACGTTCTTCCTCATATCATCAAACTAATTAGCATAAAAATACTAAAGCATCATTGTTTTTTAAGGGTTCCGTACCCAAAGGGTAAAAACGGGACCCTATTACTAAGACTCCACTGTCCGTCTGTCTGTCTGTCACTAGGCTGTATCTCATGAACCGTAATAGCTAGACAGTTGAAATTTTCACAGATGATGTTTTTCTGTTGCCGCTATAACAAAAAATAATAAAAATAAAATGAAGTTTTTTAAAGGGATATAAAAGAAACGTTTTTTTTCGGCATTTTACGCCTTGTGGTACGGAACCCTTCGTGTGCCAGTCCGACTCGCACTTGACCGATTTTTTTTAGACTATATTTCATGTTGCCAGCTGAAGTTTTTTTTTAATTTGCCGCCATTTCCTTGTGCTTCTTACTTATAGAAGAAATAAATGACAAAAAACAATTGAATTCTGCAGAAATAATTAACTTACCTAATAATGGTAAGTAGTCACCGGCTCTTTCCGCTCGGATGTCCAGGGTGAACCAGTCGTCTAAGTCTTCGGAATCCGAAGACGGCAACTCCTGAAAACAGTCCACAATAATATTAATAAACGTCAATCAAACAAAACAAAAATTTTTGCAAATCCGTCTATATGTCCGAACATACATAAAAAAAACTATATATATATAACCATCCCAATTGAGAACCACTACCTTTTTTGAAGTCGGTTAAAAAGAGTGTCAGAAATGAAAACTCAACTAAAACCAAAAAATTACCAATTAAGTCATAATTTTCGAACTTCTAGCGCAAACTGAACTTTATGTGTAGGTGAGCCTGGTTGAATATATCCTTTGTTACGTAAGGGCGGAGGAGTTGTACTTCCCGCAGCGTCGGAGATGATGCAGAAGCAATTTTAAAGTGTTTTGAGGTTAGGTTACAATCAACAACACAAAACATATTATTAGGAAAATAATATTGCTTTCGAAAAACAAATTAACTTCCGGGGATCTGTGGTTGTACAGACGCCAGCACATCAAGCTACCCGAAACTGTCAAATTTTCTCAATCAACTTTGAACCTTATGCTTTAGCGATAAAGTTGAAAATCAATTAAAGAAATTTGACAGATTGTAGTAACTTGATGTGCTGGAGTCTGTACGTAATACTAAGCTGTGTTAAAATGAATTACCGAAAAATTAACACAAAAAAACCGAAACAAAATTTTGAATGTAACTAACAAAAATGATCTTATTCAAATTAAAATTCTACGAAAAATAATCTGTACTTTCAAATAATAAATTAATTTCCAAACAAAATCTCACCGTGAAAACTTAGGTGAAGTGAGTGTGAAGTGAGCTGTCAATAGAGTCAATTCCTAGCAAAAACAAACTCACGTCACCTAAGTTTTCACGGTGAGGTTTTTACAGAATAGCACCGCTGCAGTGCGATTCTGTAACTATCTCACCGTGAAAACTTAGGTGAAGTGAGTGTGAAGTGAGCTGTCAATAGAGTCAATTCCTAGCAAAAACAAACTCATGTCACCTAAGTTTTTACGGTGAGATTTTTACAGAATAGCACCGCTGCAGTACGATTCTGTAACTATCTCACCGTGAAAACTTAGGTGAAGTGAGCGTGGACTGAGCTGTCAATAGTGTCAATTCCTAGCAAATACAAACTCACGTCACCTAAGTTTTCACGGTGAGATTTTTACAGAATAGCACCGCTGCAGTGCGATTCTGTAACTATCTCACCGTGAAAACTTAGGTGAAGTGAGCGTGGAGTGAGCTGTCAATAGTGTCAATTCCTAGCAAATACAAACTCACGTCACCTAAGTTTTCACGGTGAGATTTTTACAGAATAGCACCGCTGCAGTGCGATTCTGTAACTATCTCACCGTGAAAACTTAGGTGAAGTGAGCGTGGAGTGAGCTGTCAGTGTCATCACACCTGATACTAGGGATTGGCCAAGCATACATTTACAATCATAATCGTTTATTTTTATGTGCATGTTAGTTTTCACTTTGAGATTTTGACAGAATCGACCGGCTGGACAGGATGATGTTACCGTAAGCAGCACCACGCGTGTTTTGTTTATAAGACGATTAAAAAAAATTCCGCTTCAGATGTGTTCGGCTGTCCTCGGGATGTACTCGGTTTTAATGTATATCCGATATGTCAGTGAGTGATGGCAAAGTATTCTGTTGGTGTTTTGTTTTGCCTTCTCGGCACTCCCGGAGTGCCCCTGTTTTTTTTTTTGGACTAGAATCATGTCTATGAAAAGTTACTTACGTCATAAAGACTTCCATCTTCAGATCGACTTTCGGCATCGCTCGGAACCTCCTCATCCATCATTTCAGGTCTCATGATGCGCTGCTTCTTAGAATCCCCGTCTTCAGATTCTTCGCCAAACTCCTGAGAGTAAACCAGAGAATTAGCAACATAATGTTGCGCGCCACAATTGATGCCTGGTACATGGTGACATTAGTTACCACTAGCGCCATCTAGTATCGGGTGGCAGAACTATTAGGGTCAAGGTCCTAGAAATTGCGAGAACTATCGACATCGGGTCAGTCGGGACCGGTATGTACTCGAACGTTCTAGATGTTTATATAGTAGCTCTGTGGCACTATATAAGGCCGGTGTGAGCCGCGAGACACATAGTTTTGAATAAGCGATAAAAGCGAGTACATCGAAGCGATATTCAAGTGCCACTAAGAGTGATCAGTAGTGAAATTGTGTTTCATAATTAGTGTGTTTGAGTTGTAATTAGTGTTGTGAAGTGTCAATTTTTGGTTATTAAATCGGCAGTTTTTAATTGTCACGAACCCCAAGCTCGTAACAATAACATAACGCATATACTCCAGGGGTAGCCAGAGGTGTGTAGTGAAAAAAAAATTTGAGATAATTTTTTTTTATTGAAAGTATCAACAAAGTTCAAGTTCCATTACAACTAAAACCTTATCAGAACCTTTTTGTTACGAATGGTCATTCAAAAATCAACTTAGAATACATTTCATTAAAGTAGATAACTGATTAAGGGGGAAGCGCTAAGGTAGCCCGCGAAATTCAAATTTTCTTACGTTTTTTGCAATTTGCTGGTCAGTATTAAGTTGTACGTCGATCAAAATATGATTCGCGGCCGTAACAAATATGTCTTTACAGAATCATAATCATTAGAATCAGTAATACAACTTGTTAGGTTAGTAAAATCACAAACTGTCAAGATTTCATGAAATAGTCTTTCATTAATACCAGTGTGATGAAATACGCACCTCCTCGTCCAAATCCGAAACGTCTTCTTCCAAGAATTCCTCTTCGTCGATAATTTCATCGAACTCCTCATTTCTGGTGGCGATTTTACTACCCTTGACTTCTGACTTTGAGCCTTTCTCTTTGGAAATCGATTTGTCCAGCGGCTTGAACGGTGTCGGGGTTTTGACTTCCACCGGCTTTGACGACTTCTGGTTAGAGGTGGGGGTGGCTGGCTTAGGAGTCGACTTTTGGCTGGTAGGCAGCTGCTTGCTGATGGATTTTTGGGCAGGTTTTTCTGTAAAAAAAAAAAAACAATTTTTTTGGTACATGGTGACATTAGTTACCACTAGCGCCATCTAGTATCGGGTAGCAGAACTAGTAGGGTCAATGTCCTAGAAATTCCGAGAACTTTAGTTAGTTGGGACCGGCCGGTATGTACTCGAACGTTCTAGATGTTTATGTACTAGCTCTGCGGCACTATATAAGGCCGGGTAGGCCGCGAGACACATATAGTTTTGAATAAGCGATACATGCGAGTACATCGAAGCGTAGTCAAGTGCGACTTAAGAGTGATCAGTAGTGAAATTGTGTTTCTTAATTAGTGTGTTTGAGTTGTTATTAGTGTTAGTGAGTAAAGTGTCATTTTTTGGTTATTAAATCGGCAGTTTTTATTGTCACGAACCCCAAGCTCGTAACATTATGTTCACTTACGAGATCTATTAAGGCTGGTGTTGACCTGAACCACTTGTTTCACAATTCTCTTTGGTTCCGGTTTCCTGTTGCTAGAAGGCGGTTTCTTCACTTCGAATATCCTCTGCACTGTGGTACCTTCGTCTGAAGACTGTGGAAAAAAAATAACACACATTTGCATTACATATAGCTACCTTAAAAAAAATCGGTTGCCTGTAAAGTCGGTTTACGGACGATAGTTTAACGTGACAACATCATAACAAAACATTAATGAAATTGCCGAACGCGGAGGCCGATTCGGCAGCGTTCGACATCATCTGTCTCTCTCCTACTCATCGCTCGTTCCGCGCTCTCGCTTGCACTTCAAGCCGCCATGGAACGCTACAACGCTACAGAGCAAGGCCGCGAGGTAACGCTACATGAGTCATGTTTTTTTCGTGTGTGCAGCTTCATCGATTTATTAGACGTTGTCACGTCAAAAAAACATGATGTTTATCTAGTGCATAGGTTCTCACTCTCAGCTTTATTCAGCATACCGCCCACTATGAGAATATTTTTTTCTAGAGCCCAAAATATTTTTAATTGCCATCTGTGGCGAATCTGACAGCTATTGCCATGATTATATTTAGGGGGGAAACGCTAAGGCAGCCCGCGAATTTCATTACAAGCTGCTAATACAGTTCTAAATGAATTTTTGTTTTGACTTTTCTTTGAAACTTTTCCGGTTAATTTTTTTTTTTTTTTTTAAACTTAAACTGTATTACAGCTTGCAGATGTGTAAAATTCGGTGTTTCAGACGTACAGAACAAGTAGAACTAAAAAACCGAATTTGAACCGGAAAAGTTCAAAACAAAAATTAATTTAAAACTGTATTAGCAGCTTGCTAATGTTTATAGTTCGGTTTTTCAAAGGTAAAGAACATGTAAAACAAAAAACCGAAACTAAACCGGTAAAATTCAAAATCGGTTATTTTAAGTGGTTGTAACAGCTCTATGTTATGTCTCGCTGCAAACTTTAGGTATTTTCACACACCCAATTCCGATCTCTGGTTATAACATTAAAAACTTTTTTCCGTAAAAAAACGTCAGTAAAAGTCGGATTTTTTTTTAACCATTTTTTTTCCTATAATGCTTATGATAATCAGCCTGTGTTCCCACTGCTGGGACACAGGCCTCCTCTCAGTGAGAGGGAGTGGGCCGTAATGCACCACACGGGCCCAGTGCGTGTTGGTAGATGTCACATGTCTTCGAATTTTTTGGTTCTAGGACATGCCGGTTTCCTCACGATGTTTTCCTTCACCGTTTTGTGAGCAGTGGTGATGAAATAATTTACACAAAGTAAAGCGCCTGTCTGGGTTCGAACCGACGACCTACAACTACAACGGCTGGTAGATGCTGCATGCTATAATGCTTACCTGATCAGTTTCATCATCGCCGTCACTCATGTCTTCAGGTATCGCTTTCGTCGCCGTTCTCTTGATTAAAGCATTCTTCGCTAGTTTCAGAGTTTTGACTTGACTGCGCTGTGGGTGAAATAAATCATATGTTTTAAGAAAGCCGGTATTCTACGATGGGTTAGGGAGAACTCAGAGAAGTATACACAGGGTGACAGGTACAGACGCCAGCACAACAAGCTACTCCAATCTGTCTTTCTTTAATAGATCTTCAACTTAATCGCTAAAGCATAAGGTTCAAAGTTGATTGGGAAACTTTGACAGTTTCGGGTAGCTTGATGTGCTGGCGTCTGTACATCTGCTTATCACTTCAATTGACAACACATCACCATCATAAAGGAAGCGCGGGAAGGGGAAGCGCTAAGGTAGCCGCGAAATTCAAATTTGGGGTTACAAGGTTTTTTTTTTTGGAAAATAGTTTTTATTTTTCACTTTTTAGTTGTACCTGCCTACCCCAAACAAATTCATATAACACTACTTGCTATGTGAATATCAGTGACAGGAAGCTATTGAACACATCTGCCCACCCTTTTAAACACGGGTACAGGCGTGATGTTACGTAGTGTGATTGCGTAAAGAATGATATGCTATAGCAGCAATCGCGGTTGATTTGCTGGCATTTATTGAAGAGTTCCGTTGTCTGTCTCCAAAACTCATCATCAGATCTTTACGAAATTTAAGTGGGACCATTTCGGAACAAACATCTTTAGAACAAAAAAAAAACAGCATGTGTGCAATTCACACGTGGTAGAAGTGAAACCTTCAAAAACACTGTATAATGCTTCCTATCTCATTTTCTCCCACGTAAAATCTTATGAATTTACATGTCTCTTTTTGCTGTCGCTTTTTCGTTTCATAAACTTTCAAATCACAACGATGCTAAAGAACATACATACATCCATCCATCCATCCACATCCACGTCCACTCCACATCCACACATCCATTAAATGTGATGTCATTTGTACTAATAAAAAACAAAAACACTGTATAATGCTTCCTATCTCATTTTCTCCCACGTTAAATCTTATGTCTCTTTTTACTGTTGCTTTTTCGTTTCATAAAATTTCAAATCACAATGATGCTAAAGAAGTTTTCACTTTAAAAAAAATTTACAAATCCATCCATATGAGGGAGTTATGCCCGAACATACATAAAAAAATATATAAACATCCGAATAGAGAACCTCCTCCTTTTTTGAAGTCGGTTTAAATAAAACAATGACAATTTTGTTACCTACCTCGTATATAAAATCATCATCATCGCTAGAGCCCTGATCATCATTCTTATCAGTCTTCATCACTTTGAAAGTCTTTTTCTTCACTTTTTGATCATCTTCACCCAACATGCGCTATAAACAAAATTGTATAGTGTAAAAGGGTATTCGTAATCAGTAAAAGATACATTGGTGAAGGGTAAGGTGATTTTAAGGGTAATTTAAATCAGTAATGGGTAAGATTAATAAGTTGCGAGTGTTTTTATGTACAGATATTCTATTTCACGAAGTCCGTTCGGCTTTGATTGTAGTAGTGACGTATCCCGACAAGCGCGCTCCCACAGCGGCTGCCCCTTGCTGCCGTCGCATGAGGCTATTTCCGCGAATGTGTACCGTTTTACTTCACCCATTGTTGAGTCTCTGTTGATCACAATGTGCATGTGCTCGCTTTACAACATTCATAGCCAAACGGACTTCGTGACATAGTACATCTGTAACTAGGGTAAGGTTAAATAACAACAGCCGCACCGGTCGATCAGGTTAAGCAACGCTTGACGAGGGCGGTCCGTGGATGGGTGAACTTTTTTACATACCGATACCCTCCGTGCCTCGGGAAGTACGTTCAGGTACTGTTCCCGACTGTCATTCGTCAATCATTGACAGACGTTACGGGTAGTCAGAAGCGCAACAAGTCTGACCACTAGTCTTACCAAGAAGTATCGTGTTACCCAGTAACTGGGTTGTGGAGGTCAGATAGGCAGTCGCTCCATACTGGTATTCAGTGCACGTAGCTTCTGACGTTTAATAAGTGCCCATGTAAGTCTGACAACCAGTCTTACCAAGGAGTATCGTGTTACCCAGTAACTGGGTTGTGGAGGTCAGATAGGCAGTCGCTTCATGTACAGACACCAGCACATCAACCTACCACAATCTGTCAGATTTTCCCAATCAACTTTGAACCTTATGCTTTAGCGATAAAGTTGAAAATCTATTGAAGAAATCTGACAGATTGTGGTAGGTTGATGTGCTGGCGTCCTTACAATACTGGTATTCAGTGCACGTAGCTTCTGACGTTTAATAAGTGCCCATGTAAGTCTGACAACCAGTCTTACCAAGGAGTATTGTGTTACTCAGTAACTGGGTTGTGGAGGTCAGACAGGCAGTCGCTCCATGTACAAGACTGGTATTCAGTGCACGTGGCTTCTGACGTTTCATAAGTGCCCATGTAAGTCTGATAACCTGTCTTACCAAGGAGTATCGTGTTATCCAGTAACTGGGTTGTGAAGGTCAGATAGGCAGTCGCTCCATGTAAAATACTGGTATTCAGTGCACCTAGCTTCTGACATTTACTTTTTATTAGGGATCCATACCCAAAGGGTAAAAACGGGAACCCATTACTAAGACTCCACTGTCCGTCTGTCTGTCTGTTTGTCACCAGGCTGTATCTCATGAACCGTGATAGCTAGACGGTTGAAATTTTCACAGATGATGTATTTCTGTTGCCGCTATAACAACAAATACTAAAAACAGAATAAAATAAATATTTAAGGGGGCTCCCATACAGCAAACGTGTTTTAATGGTATGGGATCCATCTTGTGTGAGTCTGACTCGCACGTGAACAGTATTTTTAAGGTAATTTTACTCAGTTAATGGTAAGTTTTTTTAAATAAAACAGTATCATACCAATAGATCATCAGTATCGTTGCCATCATCTTCATGTTGATTCGCCTTCATTGCTTCTGTTTCATCAGACGTTTTAGCCTCAACCACATGCCCGTCTGTCTTCCTGTGAATAAATGGTACATTTCAGATTTCAGACCTACAACCAGCGGGGTAGTTGCGTAACCCACGATCAGTAGCAATTTCAGACCTACAACCAGCGGGGTAATTGCGTAACCCACGATCAGTAGCAATTTCAGACCTACAACCAGCGGGGTAATTGCGTAACCCACGATCAGTAGCAATTTCAGACCTACAACCAGCGGGGTAATTGCGTAACCCACGATCAGTAGCAATTTCAGACCTACAACCAGCGGGGTAATTGCGTAACCCACGATCAGTAGCAATTTCAGACCTACAACCAGCGGGGTAATTGCGTAACCCACGATCAGTAGCAATTTCAGACCTACAACCAGCGGGGTAATTGCGTAACCCACGATCAGTAGCAATTTCAGACCTACAACCAGCGGGGTAATTGCGTAACCCACGATCAGTAGCAATTTCAGACCTACAACCAGCGGGGTAATCTGACGGCACGGTTGGCGCAGTGGTTAAGCGATTGACTGCTGCGCTGCGTGTCGCGGGTTCGATTCCCGCACGGAACAAATATTTGTATGACCTACAAGTAGTTGTTCCGGGTCTGGCTGTTTGTGTATGTGAGTTTAAATGTTTGTAAACGCACCCACAATACAGGAGAAATTCCTAGTGTGGGGCAATGTTTTTAAAAAAAAAAAAAAAAAAAAGCAAAAGAAAGAAAAAAAAAATTGCGTAACCCACGATCAGTAGCAATTTCAGACCTACAACCAGCGGGGTAATTGCGTAACCCACGATCAGTAGCAATTTCAGACCTACAACCAGCGGGGTAATCTGACGGCACGGTTGGCGCAGTGGTTAAGCGATTGACTGCTGCGCTGCGTGTCGCGGGTTCGATTCCCGCACGGAACAAATATTTGTATGACCTACAAGTAGTTGTTCCGGGTCTGGCTGTTTGTGTATGTGAGTTTAAATGTTTGTAAACGCACCCACAATACAGGAGAAATTCCTAGTGTGGGGCAATGTTTTTAAAAAAAAAAAAAAAAAAAAGCAAAAGAAAGAAAAAAAAAATTGCGTAACCCACGATCAGTAGCAATTTCAGACCTACAACCAGCGGGGTAATTGCGTAACACACGATCAGTAGCAATTTCAGACCTACAACCAGCGGGGTAATTGCGTAACACACGATCAGTAGCAATGGGTTTCATTTTGACAGTTCAGCAACGTTCATTGCGTTTTTTTACGGTGTTGAGCGGACACATTTTCGAACATATGAAGCGATGAATTAGGAATATGCTTCAAAATGATTCAGATTGATATCGATAGTGTTTTGCAATTAGAGTGTGTTTTTAACCCACAAAAACATTTTAAATTCATACAATGTATTTTTAGGGTTCCGTGCCAAAATGGTAAAGCGGAACCCTTATGGTGAGACTCAGTCTGTCTGTCTGTCACAGCTGGATATCTCAAGAACTACTAATGCTATCAACTTGAAATTTGGAATAGCTTTAGAGGACGATTGCCCAATTATTTTGCAAACAAAAAAGAAATAAAATTCATAAACTGATGTTACCTTTGTTTTTTTCAGGATGGGAAATCATCAAATGACCCCTTCCGCTCTGGGTGGAGCGGAAGGGATTGTCAGACTCTTACTGACCAAAACCCACCCGTGTTCCTTCGTTAGCCCTTTATGTTCCGCGTCAGCGGTAACCCTTTCGGACAAACCCGCTAACCCGGATAGCCTATAGCCTTCCACAAGAATTGAGCTATTGAATGCAAAAATAATTTTACAAATCCGACTGGAAGTTCCAGAGATTAGCGCATTCAAACAAACAAAGTATATATAATAACGAAGTATAGATAATATGTTTGGAAGGACTTTTTAAATAAAGAGCCATTGCAGATAAGATAAATCCAAGCAAATACCTGATCAAGAACGCATCCAAATCATCAGTCATTTCAACCCCATTGTGCGTACTCTCCAAATTATTCAACTGCTCCTCAATATTCTGGGTAATGTTGCCAACGCCCTGGGTAACACTACCATGACTAATATTGCTGTGTGCAATAGTTCCGTGGGTTATAGTGGCATGGGTAATGCTGCCATCGTGTAATTCCACCTGTCCGATGACTGTGGTAGTTTGTATGGTCTCCATTTCCTGTAAAGTTTGGGTAGCTTCATTCTCTTCTGGGTTTGCGGGTAGGGTAATATCGCTTTTGTCTTGTGATTGGTCTTGCTCAGTCTGGAATTGACAACGAGAACTTTATTTCAGGGAAATTAATTGTTAAGCAAATCAACTACTAACTTGAATTATCTGTTTATTCAAATCGCATCACATAATGAATAATGCTGAGCGATAGCCGTTTTGCGTGGATGTGACGCATGTCAACCTTTTTTTTTATTGTTTTTATTTGTTTTGTTCTTTTTTGCGTCATGTTTACCGCAAATAAACATATTTTCTTTCTTTCATCACACTACCATTCATCCATCCTATGGTCCATTCATCCTATTGGTTCCATCCGATTAGCTCCATTTCAGCGTTTATTAGCTTAGCACTAAAGTCACGCTCTTCTGTGTAAAAATGGACAACTGAAGTCACAGAAAAGCGTGACTTACTGCGGGTTTAGGTCATATTAGTGCTACAAAACACATTTCTTAGAGCTATTATTTTGTTGTTGGTGTAAATACACTTACAGTCTGAACGTAGTCATCATCCGTTAGCACTCCTTCGCTGAGCCATTCTTCCTGGCCCTCTTCCAAGCATTCCTCACCCTCTGGGTCTAAATACTGAATGAAGAAAAAAAAATTGTTAATTTGCCTAAGACGACCCACTACCCACTGACCGTTTAGGCAGAGGGTAACCTACTGTTAAGTACATAAGTAGGTAGACAAGAAAAAAATAATCAATATTCTTCTTCTACTACTATGACAAATCACCCACGCTCGAGGTTTACCAGAGGGCTATGGAACGGAGTATTCTGGGTATCAAACTAACAGACCAGGTTAGGAATACGACCATCCGTTCCAACACAAAGATAGCTGATGTCACTTGGAAAGCTGCCACGCTTAAATGGAACTGGGCTGGACACATCTGCCGCATGTCAGACAATCAATGGGCCAAACTTACGGCCATTATGGGTACCTCTTAATGGCAAACGACACCGTGGCAGGCCCAGACGGAGATGGCGGGTTGAGCTGGTCTCCTTCAACATGAACTGGTCCTTAGCAGTTTTGAACAGAGAGACGTGGAAAGAGAGTAGGGAGGACTTTCCCATGAAGTGGGACATCACAGTCTAATAATAATAAATAATACTACTATGACAAGATCATAATGGAATGGCACAGATACGTTACAGTAGTATAGAATGTTTTTACACGAAGAAACTGGCAGCCAACGCATTTAAGCGGCTTTAGCAAACCAAAGAAATACACAACATACCTCTTCGTATTTCGACATCTTCGACGGCGGTTCTTCGACGTCAGACATTTTGTAACATAAATTTTAAAATAAAATCGCTTTTCTAACTATTTTTGCCACTTAGAACACGCAAATAACATATTTTCTCGCCAATTCATGAATTCAGGTAAGCTTTCACAGTTTTAAAATAACCTCAATCAATACAGCGCGTTCCATAGTATGCACGATTACATTATTTTTTGTTTCACTTTTCTCGTAGTTGAAAGACGGAGCCAGAACACAAAAAGGCTAATGCTATTCAAAGATCTGCGGTGGAACGCATTGCGACGCCAGCAGTGTTTTGACAGATTTAGGGATGTCCAACGTTTATTTAAATCGATTGATTATGGTTGGATTCATCTTTATGTCGTTATTGGCTAGTTGCAATTCCACATTCATTCTTTATTAAACTTAACAGAATAAATACGTAAGTATTATTTTACTGAAAAATACATAATTTAGTATTTTGTTACTGACCCTATTATAAAAATGTACTCTGTGTTACTGACTTCTGTAAAGTGAACGTTAAAGTGAGTGAACGACTTCTTAGGATTAGCTAGGGAGTCTTTCACTTGTGTGCCGACGATAAATAGATCACTATCGCCATCATCAATTAAGATATTAAATTATTTTCTTACGACTCTGTATCAACGTAGCACTCCGCCCCTAAGACGACCCACTAACCACAACAAACTCAAATGCTAAAACGAGCTTTACATCGATTCATATTGCTAATAATTATTTTACTAAGTTGTTTTGTTTCAAATGCGTGCCCGTAATGGTGAAGAAGGTTACAACCAAGAATAAAACTGCAGCTGTACAATAGACATTTATTTATTTATCAATAAAGAAATTTTCATTATTTACAATTCACAATATTTATTCATTTATAAAGTAGGTACAATATTACAAACTGAAAGCAGTCTATTATTATTTTATACTGATCTTACGCGACAAAACAGCGTCATGGAGATATGGTACCATGAAAGTTTGAAGGCGAAAATATATTTAGAGGGAGTTCTTTGTGCTAGTGATAAATCCAGTGTTTTTTCCTACTACATTACAGTATTTAGTGATCTAATCAAACCTGTAATGTGCTTCGTTGTACGTAGATAGAGAATAACTGTAATGTGCTGTATTTTTCATTTTACACAGTCTAAAACTGGTCTAGCTGCGGGTTACAATGCGTGCCACGAAAGATGAGACTTGACCCCGCCTCCCCCGCTCTTTCCGCCGCCCCTATGACGTCCGGTCCCGTCCCGCACTCAGACCTCATACCGCTAAAGATAATATCTAAAATCGTGTACTGCGCATGTCAAACCACGTGGTGTGTCAAGTCTCATCTTTCGTGGAACGCATTGTAATTGCGTAACACACTATCAGTAGCAATGGCTTTCATGTTGACAGTTCAACAACATTCATTGCGTTATTTACCTACGTTGTTGAAACTGACAAATTTTTCGAACATATGAAGCAATGGATTAGCAATACATCATTTAAAATGATTCAGATTGTGATTGAAAGTGTGTGCAAATAGGGTGCCGCAGTGCGATTCTGTAACCATCTCACCGTAAAAACATAGGTGAAGTGAGCGTAGAGTGAGCTGTCAATAGTGTTAATTCCTAGCAAAAACAAATTCGCATCACCTAAGTTTTCACGGTGAGATTTTTACAGAATCGACCGGCTGGTACGCCTTTTAAGACACCGAACACGAATTACCGATAATCCGAATTTCAGTGAATTTCATGTTAGGAAGTTTCTGTATGTGCCACTAGACCAACATAAGACAACCGTCAGTCGGGACGTCATTTACAAATTTTGACCGATTTCAACGGTACTATACCGCGTTTGCGATTTATTTGCCAAACATGTAAACAAAATTGGAAAAATAACTTTAAAAACCTACACAATAAAGTTCGGTTTAGGCTACAACTTCAAACATTTTTCAATAGTACTAGTCACTCTGAAATTAACTTTATTTTCACTCCACTAAAGTTGATATTTAATTTGACATAACATCAATATTGGAAAGATTAATTTGAATAGACCTTAGACGATCACGGGCCCTGAGGCATTGTCGCGACTGTTATGGAGACTTTTGTTCTACATGAATGGTGTTGCGTGATGTAACTTATAATAAAATATTTGAGGCTACAATAGAAGAATTGTAATGGAAGATATGTTTATTCCAATTTTTTGTTTGCTTCATTCTAGGAACTATGTATAATCGCGAATTGGAAGCTCTTTGTGTTATTATTTTGCCTTAATGGCCTATATTTACGCTCAATTCAGCGGTGAACTACGATAGGCGATAAAATTATACGATCCATCTAACTAGATATAAAAAATATTAGCTAAATAGCTATATAATAATTTCTCTCACTGTTATAAAGCTTAAGGCAAATTACTACAATAGCCATAAATCTAGGTAAAAATAATAATAATCTAAATACATTTCCGCCTTCTCGACTCAACAGCTATAATAATCGATATATTATCACACCCAAACATCAAACGGCACTGCCCTTACAAACACCAGTAAAAAAAAAAGATAAAAATAAATCTATACATTACATTCACATTTTATACATTTCCCGCCTTTTTTTTTGCTTTAAACCTACAATTTTGCCTGAGAAACATCTCTGTACTATTCTTTTCGTCTGGACTGTGCCTCGGTCCACATAAAGGTAGCCTCGATTCGTGTGGTTTCGTGAGGAGATTCTGTGTAGCCTGTCTACGCCTCTACGGCGATCGGGGGGTTAAAAACAGCTTTCGAGGTAAGCCACAATCTTTAAAATTCGATCACGAAGTAAAAAAAAATGTAAATATCGCGTTTGGGATTTTCTTTCACTTCTTTACAATGAATTCTTTATATTTCTTCAATCAACAAGATATTATTTTTATTAGCTCAGTAGCTATCCGCCCGACTTGTTAAAGCATCGAGATTTCCAATGAAGAATGTATGTATTAAGTATACCCATACGTAAATCTTCCGGAATAAATTCTCTAAATTATAGTGAATACCGCAGTAAAGCCCATTGAACTAAGTGGTCTCACAGACAGACACAAAAGCTACATTTATAAAAGATGCTTATTTTTTTTTAATTTGTATGTATGTAGCAGCGGCTTCAGGAGGTTCTGAATCGATAAACTGAAAACTAGGTTAGACAAAAATAAACATAAAACCAGTAAATAAATTAAATTAATTTAATTATAAACAAGCAATATATACAAAGAATGCGATAATTCGGAATAAAAAAATATACATGATGCGTGTATGTTTGTGTATTGATATTATATTCCATATTAATAGGTACCTATTCATCTAGATTCTAGTGCAATAATAATATAAAATCAATACTATTATTATTAATTCGGGAAGCAGTAAAAAAAATGATTTTTTTTAAACCAATATATGTTGATTCACATTTTTTTTAAATTTTAGTCTTGAAAGAAACCACGGACATTATAATGGATTAAAATAAACCACAATTACTATTTTAACGGTAAACAAAAAAAACTGAAATAAAACTTAATTACATACAATTTAAATTAAAATTAACATAAAAGCTGGGTTTACAAAATAAAAAAAAATATTTAAAAAGAAAAAGGAACTATTTTAACATCGGACACACTTGAAACAACCACATTTTCGTTTCAAAGGGAATTCCAATTTCGAAAAATTCATTTTTTTTAAATTACGCAATTCGGGCATTTGAATTGCCCACTCTGCCAAACGTGAGGCCTTCTACAAAAAGATTATCTTAAAATTAAATAAGTATCGCTGCTTACATTTTTTTTTCTAATACAAACCTATTTTTTTATACAATGCCAATGAAAAAGTCTTTGTACAGAATCGATCATTGGTCTTACTAAAACAGCAACGTATCATCAAAAATTATAAGTCATGGAGGAAAGAGCGAATGGAGTGCACGTATGCGCGTGGCCGCTCTTGCAAGAAAGAAGTAGAGTTGACCTCGTAATTGCGTTACCACTTTTGACAAAACACCCAGTAAATTCGAACTTCACAAATTCTTGGGTTTACTAGGAAAGCGGTTCCGTCATGAGAATCTGACATTTTCACCGGTATTTGACATTAAGGTGTCAAAAACACTGTATTTGGACAGCCGACACTGTGTGACCGTTCAACGCTTTCGTCGGAAACCAGAACTGAAACTATCTGTCACATGGTCAAGAAAAAATAGGCCTTGACGATGACATGCAAGTGACATTCAACCTTATGGTGGTAACGACAAGGTCGACTACACATTACCTACAACTCGATTTTGCTTTGCCGACTCGATAAAAAGAGAAATAAACTTGATATTTCTCCTGTTTACTGGCTACGATAGCCTAAATATTCCGCAAAAAAGCCGCTCGAGTCAGCCCAGGTACGGGCGATTTTTTAATGAAAAATAACACTCTAGTGTTGGGCAGAGAACTCAAAATCCTAAGCGTTCCTGCACACGGTGCCGTCACCGCGCCGTCGCCGCGTCGACGCCGCACAATTACACTGTAGATACGAGTCGCGCGAAGTCCGCCACCGCGCCGCCGCCGCGCGCGTTCCCCTCCCTATCTGTTTGATTCATTCACGGGAAATTACGCGGCGTGCACGTTCGTACGCGGCCGGTAATGGAATGAATCAAACAGTAAAAACGCGCGCGGTGGCGGCGCGGCGGCGGCGCGGTGGCGGGCTTCGCGCGACTCGTATCTACAGTGCAATTGTGCGGCGTCGGCGCGGCGACGGCGCGGTGACGGCATCGTGTGCAGGAACGCTAAAGCGTGCATCGCGCGTCAAAAAATTAAACGGTTGTAATTTCAACTCTCGGCGCTAAGCATTGCGTTGAAAACCCAGTGCGCGATATAAATCACCCGTGGATATGAGGGCTCGTAGGTCCACGACTAATTTTGAAACGAGATTCGAATTTTTTTGTAACACTGTCTTCCTTTATCAGATCAATACATGCTAGATAACTGGGCGACTGTCTTTTGTAGTCCCAAGATATTTGATTTATAGAGAAGTGAAAGAAAAGGCCACATTTTGACTGGGTTTAAGAAAGTTTAAAACATTACCCTCCTTTTGGGCTCAGCTGCAGTCGGTATCGTATCCGATCTTTAGAGGAAACTCGAATTATTTGTAGGTAGTCCATCGTTTCAAACCTACAAGCCACACAATATTGCCATCATATACTCGCAGGTAAAACTAGAAAGAGACGGAAGAAAGTTATGTTTCTAATGCGCTGTTGGATATTCATCAGCTCATCGCCGAATGTTGAAAATTCATCAGCACGCTTTTATTTAGGCATTCATTAATGTGTCGTGTTTTGGACGTCTCCGAAAATGACGCATAAAAAAAACACAAGACAGTTTGACAGCTATAAACCTCGTTTGTCTCTTCCTCATTCTACCTGATGGAAAGAGATAACAACACTTTCGGCCTTATTAAAAAACCGAACCCCGACCTTCGAGCCAATTATTGTATTTTGAACTCCATTCCGACGATAATAAAGTTCTTAATGCAAAAACTGACTTTCGAACTGTGGTTATGTTGTAATATTTTTGTTTTTTCGGTTTTATTTTAGGCTGTGTTAACAGAATCTGAAACTTTTTAATCACAAAACGAGACCGCCTCGATGCGAACTAAGCTTTACAAAATGCGTTTCAAACTTCCCATTTTTTTACATTATGGTAAATCTAACGGTAATTATAATATATTTTTTTACAAATCTTTTGAACGCCTTATTGGTGTTTTTTACATCACATTATTACGATTAATGGTACGCGATTTTTTAGAACGTTGTTCCTTATCGCACGTCGCTCTGTACATTTGGTGAATGAGAGGTAGGTATACCGAAAAACTAACATATTGACCGTCATGACACTTTTGATACGTAACATAAGTGTGGTGACTTTACGGGGTACGCACGGTCAGCAACTAAAGTCGATTAACACTTCAGCAGCAAAATATTTGTCCAAAATTGCATATAATGCAATTTCAGAAGCAGAAGTTATACTTCTGCTGCAATTTTGAACAAATATTTTGCTCAATAACAGATTAAAAAAACTATGTTAATATTTTGCTCAAAAACAGAGATTAAAAAAAACTGAAGTGTTACTCGACTTTTGTTGCTGACTGTACATGGTTTTGCAATGTGTTTTTGATGCAGTAAGTTAGTGTGCTCGCGTATTTGCACTTTGATTGCGACCTACGTTTGGGAGTGCATTGACATACGGCGGAGCCTAAATAATGAATTTTTTGTACAGATGCCAGCACATCAACCTACCATAATCTGTCAGATTTTCCCAATCAACTTTGAACCTTATGCTATAGCGATAAAGTTGAAAATCTATTAAAGAAATCTGACAGATTGTGGTAAGTTGATGTGCTGGCGTCCGTACATCATTTAATTATTGTTCGAAAAGACTTGGTTTGAGTCGGACAGCTTGCATTTTTATTTAGATTCATACCCGTTGATCATTCATTGACATTCCTTGCATTTTCTTGACAATTTGCATTGACAGACTTTAGTGTTGTGAAATTGTCAGGTCTAGCTCTCACTCACTAAGTGTGCAGAAACGAAAGGACCTTTGTTTCAACCGGTTGTCCCACGTCACCTCCTGACTGTTTTTTTTTCATTTGCGAGACTTTCAGAGCAAAACTGCCTTTTGAGTTACGTTGTTATGTTCGACCAATATTTTTCCCCCTAACAGAGCTGTCTGTTAGAACACCTGGTAGCTTTGGCCGGTCGGCTGTATTCTCTATTACTTTAGGGTTAGATCGGAAATTAGTACTTTTGACGCCAGATGGCCCGTCGACGGTAAGTGGTCACCTCTGTCTATGGACATCTGGAGGCCAATTCCCGTAATTAAAAACGTCAATATCAAAAACTCGTCAAAAATGTAGGGAAATTAGAGGTGTTTTTGACAGATTGAGACTTGTGATCAGACTGTTAACGTTCTTAAAATTACGAGGATTGCCACTCAGCTACACTAGAGGCAGTTGCGTTGCCATCTAGGGTATCCAATTTAAATACTATGAAATAAAAAGGCAGTTTTGCTCTGACAGTTTCAAATATAATCTGTATTTACTTACTATAAATTAGCTATCTAGCGCCGAAATTATACAATCTGTTTATTTAATATTAGTCTAAAGCGTATATGTTTGGATTTTTAACTCTGAATTGAACATGGCGAGTTTGGGCTCTAGACAAATCTGAATGAAAAACGCGGCAAAATCGTCACAAAAGAGATACCGAGTCCGATTCAAACTTTTTGGCCGCTGCGGACATGAGGCTATTCGCTGCGCAGTAACAAATTCACCTGTCAGCGGCGGTGAGGGGTGCGGTACTGCGCAGAGAATAACGCACTTCAGAGCTGCCATACAGTTTAGATCAAACTGGACAGTTTGTACCATACACCGATCGAAAACACATGCACACACAGTCACGCTTCACCTACAGCGAGAGTGAGCGCACTAGCAAACGTTTGAGAACGCCGTACGTACGTGTCTATGTGTGCGCTGCCTGTTTTCAATCGTTGCATGGAACCTATCTTTTGTACAGACGCCAGCACATCAAGCTACTATAATCTGTCAAATTTCTTTAATAGATTTTCAACTTTATCACTAAAGAATAAGGTTCAAAGTTGACTGAGAAAATTTGTCAGTTTCGGGTAGCTTGATGTGCTGGCGTCTGTACGTTTCTCTGTCACTGTAGCAAGTTCAAATGATCCGAAAGCGCCATGACAAGGTGAAAAATCGCTGCGTTTTTCCGCTCACATTTGTCCCTAGCTTTTACAGGGTGACATTAATATGATTGGTCAATAGTTTTGACAATGCATAATATACAGGATGTTTTTTTTCTCACTTAGAAACTCACATTGTGTATTCTCTTTTCAGAATATAATGTTGCTGAATCTACTAGCAAGTTGAATTTCTAACTGACTTTCACCATCTAAACATCAAGTCGACTTCGAAAGTTTTAGCGAGCTTGCTAGTAGATTTAGCGGAGACACTGTTCTTAATAATAATTGTGCATACAGCACAACTCAAATTACGTTTCAGAATAATTTACGAAAATCACCTCATTCAACTACTTCGCGATTTAACTCAATAGCCCGTTTATGCAGACAATAAATTAAGAACTTGATCACATTTGTCACTTTTTCATCTGACACATGACGTAAATGTCAAATTAACAGCTGTCAGTGTTCTTAAAAATCGTGATAAGTCCTTACTTAGTGGGTTACACAAGAGATTTAGGCACAATTTTATTGCTTTAACGCCAAGCCTTGATAACATTAAAACTAAGAGCATTCAGCATGATAATGGCTTTCTTCAGACGTCAATTTTAAGTTAAAACCTCTTTTGGTAATTTATTCGTCGCCTTGTTGAATGCTCTAAGTCCTAAGGCCTGCTTTTATGTATTACTTTATTAATTTCACTACAAAATGGACCATAATATAGATTATAAACCGGTTCTAAAATATGATTAAAGCAACCGCGTATTTTTCTCAATAACTAAGATGTTCTTGTCTCAATAAGGGCGAAATTCTTGTCAGATTAAGGGCGAATTTCACCAAACTTTTACACCTAAAATAACTCTTATCATAAGAATAAATTTGAATTTTATGACAGTTTTTCTTCAATACTAAACTGTCAGATGTCAATTTTATTCCACAGATAAAATATATCCAAACTTTGGTAAAATCAGCCCTAAATGGCAAGTCGTCTTTAGCCGAAAAACGATCGAGTATCCTGAAATCCGTAATTTCGAACTGTCATAATTATCAATTTATTCTGAAATAGTTATATTTGTGGTTTCAAGAAATAAAAAAATGGTCCATTCCATAATCTATTAAAAAAAATGATCTAAACTAAAATGCGTGGCGTTCAAAAGACATCCTGTTATCAGAAATATTATTCTTTATATATAAACTACTTTATTCAGAATTGTGTTACTAAATACTTTCGGGCAAGGCATTTTTATAAGTTAACGGGTAGATGCGTTTTTATTCTTTTTATTGGCAGTAACTGTCAATGGAAGAAGGCTATCCACGTAAAGGTAAGTACTTAAAAAGCAGACAAAGGTTACTTATACAAGGTTTAATTGAAATAACTGAAACCTGAAAATCCTCCCTGAAACCTGAAATGTTATATAAATAACATTGAAATTTAATTGAACGTCGCGGCTTGCCGAAGGATACCGCGGCATCGTGGTGGTCAGTGTGCGCTTGCATGTAGTGATGCCGTCCTGTGCCGCCAGAGGGCGCAAGCTCTAAGTCGACATAGGAATAGACGACACCCATTTTTTTTTAAATTTGTTTTTTTTTTATTTCAAAGGAACTAAACTAAAACGATAGGTTCCTATGAATAAATAAAATAAAAAACAGTGAATAGCAAAACAGCGTGTTTATCATTAAGTTTAAAAAAAGAGCAAAAACGCTCTACCCTTTTTTATTAAATTTACAATTATTATTAACATTAGGTATACCTACTACGCTAGTTCACTTTATTTTTTTTACAAAATAATTATTTTAAAAAAATTCACTGAATATCGCACACATAACACTTTTAATTAAAACCTTCAATAATAATATAATCTAGCATTTACTTTATCGAAAAAAATATGAACAGAAAAAAAAAAATACTATTTTTTTTTCATCTACTCTAGTAATTACATTATGTCAGTACGGTCGAGGAAAAAAATGAGAATAAAAAAAAAAAAACTGCTGTAATACAGTTCTAAAATCTACGAAGACGCACGAAGATTAAAAGTCGCCAATACATAAGCCTACAAACACACTCAGAGCCAGTGTATACTTAACTATACACCGAGGTACCCCTTTTCCCAGGCCGGTGTATCTTTAAAGATACACCCAGGTTTATGTATACGGGCCGGTGTATAGTTGACTATACACCGTTTCATACATTTTATAAGGCGATTCGATAGGGGCTGGCCTTGGAGAATACGCCAATATTTCGTGGTTGGAGTTTTAGCCCATATGACCGTTGGCGCTGAGTGTGGTAAAGCTATGGTTTTCTAGAAGAGCGATGGCCGCACATTACGCCCGCAGTGACGGGCGTCATGAAAATAATAGCAGCGGTGAAGATTTAAATCGTTAGATTCGCCCTACCGCTACAAAAAAATAGTCTCGTTTCTGTTTTACACCTCTGGCACAATAGCGCAGTGATTTGAGACTTGATTGTAATGGAAACGCTATTTAATCATGTGTGAGCTGACTCGTCTCAGTATGAACACATTTTCGCGTGACTTTTTCAAAGTACGATGAGGGCAAATCTAGCGATGTAAATCATTGGGCAGCAGTTTAACTTGCACAAAATTATGCAATTAGCTTGCATGCCATTGTGACATTTATCAACGAGAAGTTTTTATGGTTCGATGACATGCAAGTAACTTGCATACTTTGGTGCAAGTTACAGGCCTCTTTAATTGCGACTTTAAGGGGGAAGCGCTAACGTAGCCCGCAAAATTCAAATTTTCTTACGTTTTTTGCAATTTGCTGGTCAGTATTAAGTTGTACGTCGATCAAAATATGATTCGCGGCCGTAACAAATATGTATTTACAGAATTATAATCATTAGTCATCAACACAACTCTCTAAAACCACGTAACCCCAAAGAATGACGATTTCATGAAACAGTTATTCTTTGGGGTTACGTGGTCTTAAAGAGTTTTGTTGATGACTAATGATTATAATTCTGTAAATACATATTTGTTACGGCCGCGAATCATATTTTGATCGACGTACAACTTAATACTGACCAGCAATTTGCAAAAAACCTAAAAAAATTGAATTTCGCGGGCTACCCTGGCGCTTTCGCCTTAACATCCTAATTTTCGTGCGTGTGTGCTTGTGTATTAGGTGCTTAAGGGTCTCTTGCACCACAAAGCACTGTGTCTATACACACTATCCCGAAAGTACGGGACCGAAATTCGGTATGATTACGCCTGCAATGCTATTTGAATTACTGACGACACATTATGCCGAAATTACGTTGCGTTAAATAGCATTGCAGGCGTAATTATGCTGAACTTCGGTCGCGTACCTTCGGCATAGTGTTTCTAAGTGCCAATTTCACTAATAAAACTCAACGCGATCACCTCTAAACTGCTTTGCGTCCAAGAGCTTTCAGGGTCAATATTCCATAGCAATTATGACAATGACAGCTCTTGAACGCGATTTAGATGTCTTGAACGCGTTCAGGCCTAAATAATTTTAGCATTGGTTGTATTTAGTTATTTGTGATGCAAAACCATTTTTAACGACCATGGCGAATCACTAAATAAACAATTTAAATGGTGAAGAAAAACAACGTGAAGAAACCTGTCTTAAAGTTAACTTTACATACAGTTAAATAATACTTCAGAAACAGTACTTTTAACTAAAATTGTAACTAGGCTAAAATGATAAACGAGACTCGTCACATTACATCGCGCCGAGAACACTGACTGTGTCACGAGATAATGCTACGACAAAATTTTGTCGCGCCCAAATTTAGGTCCATTTAAACTACTTTTCTGAAAACATCTTGCTATTTTTCCCCGACCATACTTTTATTCAGACATTACTCATCAGTACAAATTAATATTTACAATATCTTGTCATAGTTCTTGATAACATAGAGCTTTTTCAGTAGCTTCAAAAACTTTCAGGCCAATATTACATTATTAAAAAAAAAACACTTCTTATTACAATTTCTTGACACCTAGCACTTTTTTGACATCTGTAAGATAAGTTGACGGCAACTTATCTTACAGACGTCAAAGATGAAGTGACAGTTGTTATTTTAATACACGGGCAAATATAAGTGAATAATAAATTTTGTTAAACAATTATTTTCCCAGACATCATTTTTGATTTAGATGTTAATTTTTTATTATGACAGAAGTTTTAAAGTAAAAGTACCTTTTTAATTCATATTATTTTCA
Organism: Luperina testacea; assembly: GCA_927399505.1. Taxonomy (NCBI): domain Eukaryota; kingdom Metazoa; phylum Arthropoda; class Insecta; order Lepidoptera; family Noctuidae; genus Luperina; species Luperina testacea. The sequence goes on along the minus strand of OV656785.1, from coordinate 6,464,127 downwards.
TGCCTGAACATTTTCCGTCTAATAAAAACTGCTCCGTTTAATATTACGTCAGTGTACACACGAAAACATATCAAACTATTCAGCAGTTGCAGTATAAGCTGACTACTTCATCATTCTCTTATAACTTATACCAATTAATTTGGTGTCGGCGCAATATGTATGAGGAAAAGTTCACTCATCCTCCATAGAAAAGGGAGGATCCTCCGACCAGACGGGTGTTGTGTCTGGCGGGCAACTGCCCGTTGATTCATGTCGGGTCGTTGTATCTATGCTAGTTGCGCGGTAAACTCTGCTTGCGCGATGCAGGATTTGCGTGACGTCAGTATGACGCGTTGTTTGCATGTGGCGTTGTAGATACCGCTACAATGTCTTTTTCTTCCATACTTCTCTATTACTGCTGACCTCTTGTAGTACGGAGAGCCTATAAAATGCGTGGTTAACTTATACCAGGAATGCTAACCTTGATATGTCATCGTGTGTATTTTACTGTGTCTTTAATACCTAGTTTCTAGAAGCCTCTTCAATTTAATCTGTCGTCACATGTCATAATAGCCAGTCCTTTCCGGATTATTTCCCCTCTGACAGCATCAACCTTATAGCGAAGAGAATAAAAATTACTATGCATTGACAGACTTGTCTAAGGCGGCAATCCAATATCAACCTTATTGTAAAGAGAATAAAATCACTGTGAATTTGACAGACTTGTCAAAGGCGGCAAGCGAACAGCAACCTTATTGTAAAAACTATAAGGATCACGGTGATTTTGACAGCGATGCATAATCAGAGGTAAAATAACAGAAAGAACTGTAACATTAGATCTTACAGCAGGATAACCGATTCACTTGATCAGACGTAAGCTCCGGCCACAGGCGGTGAATTCCGCGCGGGATGCGGGACTGTGCGTCGATTGTTTTAATGATTAGGAAGTTACGAAGTATCTCCATACAAGTTAGTTGACACATCAGTGCGAGCGAAATTCGTCCCGTATCCTGAGCAGGATTCACCTCAGTTTGGTCAGTTTTATAATCAAGGAAATGTAAATTCTATTAAATTGAATAGGTTTTTAAAAACCGATGTACAGTACCCGGTCGTAAAAATATGAAAGTAAAGTTTTAGAAAAAGTCCCGCTTTGTAGTGCGTTGTCTCTGTCACTCATACAGGTATGAGTGACAGAGACAGCGCGCTACAAAGCGGGATTTTTTCGGTCCAAAGCGGGACTGTCACACAGGTGTGACAGTCTCTTTCTAAAGCTCGACGTGTTACGGTGACTTACTACGGAGCGTGATTTTAGGGACAAGTATGCACATATCGATAGCAATATTAGACTGCATAGTTGTCATCATAAGAATCAAAATCGAAGTTCTATAAGTGGATGCGGTTTTGAGTCACACATCCTACTATTTTGATCTTTATGTTGTTTGCAATAAAGTATAAATTCAATTGATTAATGGGCGTACGTGTCCGTAAAATCACGCACCGACGAAAACCTGCTTTATATGTCCGCCCGGGCACTGTAAAGTTGTTATTGAACGAATTTTAAGAATTCCACGATTGATAATTTTGATATCGTCCATATCGGTCGCGTGTTGACTAGTCGAGCGATAATAGATCTTATTGTAAAGAGAATACTAAACAAATAGTAAAGAATCGGGCTGTTTTATAAAAATCGGACACATCGCAACTCAATTCCAGCTGTAATGCTAGTACTTGGCTATTTGACAATATATTCGCATCATTTTGGTAGTACAAAATATACTCTATTTCTAATCAAATAAAGTTCATTTTGTAATAACGAGAATATTTCGAAAAATCCTCCAAGCATTAGGGTGTACAGACGGCAGCACATCAAGCTACTACAATCTGTCAAATTTACTTAATAGATTTTCAACTTTATCTCTAAAGAATAAGGTTCAAAGTTGATTGGGAAAATTTGACAGTTTCGGGTAGCTTGATGTGCTGGCGTCTGTACATTCGACAAAAGAACAAGTCAAGCTAAAACAGAAATAACACTTCATATAACTTCGCCAAAACGGTGAAAGAGAACATCGTGAAGAAACTAGCGTCTCCTAGAACCAAAAATTCGAAGATGTGACATCTACCAACCCACACAGTGCCCGCGTGGTGGATTACGGCCCACTCGTCACAGAAAGGAGGATAAGACTGGAAATGTAAAAATTGATATGTCATCGTGCGTACAAGATCTTTTGAAGGACAATCGACAAAAGAAACATTTCAAATATAGTGCGTTCATTTTATGTTGCTTGTAATGACACTAACCAAAACATACACTTTTTACATAGTTAAAGCGAGATCTACTATAGTCAGTTCCTAAATAAAAATCGAATAATCTTAAATTTAGTTTTGTTACGCTCGCTCTTTTAAAGAAGCATTTAGCATCTGTCATAACGATCATCATTAAATGAACAGAGTATAGTTGTACTAACACTTCATTGCCGAATAGTCAATATTTTAAAGCTATGAAAAGCAAGGATCAATTTTGGAGTTACATAATCAGCTTATAAATGTTCCCACCGCTGGGCTTCAGGCCTCCTCTCTGTGAGAAGGAGTGGGCCGCGACTTTTGATGGGCTGTGAAGGTCAGATAGGCAGTCGCTCCATGTAAAATACTGGTATTCAGCTGCGTCGGATTAGACTGGAAGCTGACCCTAACATAGTTGAGAAAAGGCTCGACAGATTATGATGACAATAAATAACCACGAAATTAACAAGCACTATTTAGCTTTGTATTTACTTCAACAGCTAGGAATCGAACTCACAACCTCGCATTCCTTACAAATAATGATTACAAAAACTTTCGTTTAATCCCTCATTCTCTAGAAAATGTATGTAAGTCCGAATCTTAGCGAACGTGTGATGTTTCCTTAACTCGTCGCCATGGTAATGGTGTGTATAGTCCTTGCTGTGACGTCAGTCACTCGGCTGCGCGTGCGCTGCCTCTTGGTAAAAGAAGTCTTATATTGTCCTTATTATATATTACTGAAAACAAAATTAAATAAGCATTAGATATTTGGTAATGCTCAGTATTACCAAGGGGTACCGTGTCACAGTATTTTTAAAGTGACGCGCGCTTTACTTGTGATAACCAAGTATGTTGTGAATGTGTGTGTAAGTGATCATTAAAGTCATCAACACAACTCTCTAAGACCACGTAACTCCAAAGAATGATGATTTCATGAAACAGTTATTCTTTGGACTTCATGGTCTTAGAGAGTTAAACTTACTGACTTTAATGATTATAATTCTGTAAATACATATTTGTTACGGCCGCGAATCATATGTTAATCAACGTACAACTTAATACTGACCAGCAGATTGCAAAAAACCTAAAATAAAATGAATTTCGCGGGCTACCCTGGCGCTTTCGCCTTAAGAAAACAGTGAGTCATCGTTGTCCGTCGGCTTAGCCCCGCCCCTCGACCAATGAGGGTTTTCTGAAATGACGTTCGCTAGGTGGCAGCACTGGCACGTCAGGTCCAGGCATCTGTCAAAGAGCCTATATTTTCTTTAGTCATGACGGAATGATGACCGAATGAATGAATCGAATGATGAACGTCATCATATGTATTGGGAGACCTCTTGTCACAGTGGTGCCAACTGGTGTCATAAATTTTCACGAAAACCCTCATTAGGTCGCAACAAATTAGAAAACTCCATCGTGAAAACACCTTTACCCTGCAGTAGCTTTACTTTACACTGATGACTCACTATTTTCTTAACGCGAACAGACTATAATCACAGATTTGTCGTGCTCTCTGTCCCGTTCCTGGTCCCGGTATTGTAAGTAAACATAACTAAGATGACTGGTTTTACCAAAAGCAGATCCATATTCACAATAAGTGACCCCATTTTGGCAAAAAGTGGGCCGCTTTTTACCAACGATGGCCTCAATCTACTAAAAGGGACCCCATTTTACCAAAAAAAGATCCCAATTCACCAAAAATGATCCCAATCTACTAAAAATGTCCCAAAATTCACCTAGACGTACAGGACATGCTCTCTGTCTTGCTCGTGGTCGGAAGTGCGCGGGCGCAGCTAGTTGAAGAAGTAGTGTCGCACCGTTCACTCACCTAGTCGTACAGGTCATGCTCTCTATCCCGCTCGTGGTCGGGAGTGCGCGGGCGCGGCTGCGGCGCGGGCGCAGGCGAGGCGCCGCCGTAGTTGAGGAAGTCCCACACGAGGATGGTGTCGTCGTGCGAAGACGACACTATTTGGAACTCGTCGAACTGCAGCCGGAATACGCGGCCCGTGTGCTCCTGTGGCAAGGTGTGTGGTCACATTGGGGAAGCTTGGTATAGGTTTCAATATTCAATAAAATTAGCCTTTAATAGTACATACAGTGCTCTGCGAGTACAATATAATAACGCGTTTAGGGCGCTGTTCGGGCTTCCGCGCCACTGCAGCGCTTCAGCAATGTTTGCGGTGAAAAGCGTGGATGGTTTTCATGCCATCATGCGGAAGCGTTCTGCGTCCCTTATGAAGCGCATGCGGGCCAGCTCGAACAGCCTTCTGAGCGTGTTCGTGGGACGATGGGACTCGCCGATGTGGTGGCACTGGATGCGACTACACACTGCGGGTGGTCGCGTCCAGGGCCTGGCATAGACTGGCCCTCCTGTGCGGTGCCACTTCGTGCTTTTTATTTCTTTCTGTGATTTTGTTTTTGTATATACTAACAATAGTTTTATAAGGTTTGTGTGTTACTAACAGTATATGGACTACGTCTGAATTAAATGTCTTATTATTATTATTGTTCCCACTGCTCTCTTCGAGGGAGATTGGTCTGTAATCTACCACGCAGGCCCAGTGCGGGTTGGTAGATGTCACATGTCTTCGAATTTTCGGTTCTAGGACATGCCGGTTTCCTCGCGATATTTTGCTTCACAGTTTTGAAGCAGTGGTGATTAAATAATTTACACAAAGTAAAGAGCTTGTCTGGGTTCAAACCTACGACCTACAACTTGGTAAGTCGTGGCGTGCTTGCCGCTGATTTTGCATAGAGATTGTTAATGAGTCAGAAAGTGACTACATTCTTTATTTTTCGGGAAAAATGCACGGGTCCTGTAGGACAGACCACGCGAGCGAAGGCGCGGGTAAAAGCTAGTGAAATTAAAAGCAGTATTTCTAAAGAACACCACTCACCACCAATGTTCTGAGACATAGTTCTTGATGAGGCGTGCGAACGTCTAATGCTGCGGGGAGGTCCCACACTTTAATTTTACCGTCGTACGCGCCGCTTACTATCCGTTTATTGTCGAATCTGTGGACAAAGTGGGTTTGGTTAACCAAATAATTAAAACCAGCTTATTAATGTCGCACTGCTGAGCAAAGTCGGGTTGGCGATTTTAGACTGATATTAACCAGTCTAGGTTTCCTCACGATGTTTTCCATCACCAATGTCGGTAATATCCAAGATAAACCCAGAAAGTACAGACGCCAGCACATCAAGCTACTACAATCTGTCAAATTTCTTTAATAGATTTTCAACTTTATCGCTAAAGCATAAGGTTCAAAGTTGATTGGGAAAATTTGACAGTTTCGGGTAGCTTGATGTGCTGGCGTCTGTACATATGAATTGAAAAAATACATATATTACAGGTATATTTTAGACAAACATAACTAAGATTTATAGCCTTAAATGCCCAAGTTTTCGAACGATGACAAGAAAAAAAAGTGGCACTCCGGGAGTGCCGACTGAAGTGAAAACAAAACACAAACAGAATACTTTGCCACTCACTCAGTGACATACATATCGGATATACATTAAAACCGAGTACATCCCGAGGACAGCCGGACACATCTGAAGCGGGTATTTTTTTAATCGTTTTATAACCAAAACACGCGCGGTGTCGCTTACGATAACAGTGACGCAATTCTTGGTTTTTCCCAGCTCAAAAAATGCCCAACGCGCCTAAACTCGCAAACAACCAACCTAAAAGTGTCTCCCGTTTCCAAACCTGGCACCCGATTTACCAAGTGACCCCCAATTTTCCAAAAATAGCCCCAAACTTACCGTGTACACCTGACGAGTTCTTCATGCCCTCTTAAGACACGTATACACTGCCCGCATTCGATGTCCCACAGTCGGATAGTGTTGTCGGCCGAACCGGACTCTACCATTCAGTCCCGGTGTGTCCAAAAATGACCCCAATTCACCAAATTAGACCCCACTTCACCAAAAGTGACCCCATTTCACCAGAAGTGACCCCCCATTTACCAAAAGTAACCCCAAACGTCCTTCTACCTTCCTAAAGTGACCATTACAACTCACCGTATACACCTGACGAGTTCTTCGTGGCCCTCTAAGACACGTATACACTGTCCGCACTCGATGTCCCACAGTCGGATCGTGTTGTCCGACGAACCGGACACGACCAGTCGGTCCCGGTATTGTAGGCACGCGATACCGCGCTTGTGACCGTTTAGCGTGCGAACGAATTCGCACGATGATGTGTTCCATACCTTGGGAGAAAAAATAATACGTTTTCTAGTACAAAGATATTGGTTATGGCGAAACCGATCGTAAGTGGTAACAGTAAAAAAAAAAAAACGCTCTTACTAGTATGGATATTCCATGCAATTCTTTCTTTTAATGCTTATATTAAAAGAAAAAAGGAACGAAAATATATTGATTCAGCACAGACTTGCTCGAAGAGACAATTTCTTAATACCTCAAATGAAGCATACCATCCATCATTATCTGCCTAGCCTTTTCTCAACTATGTTGAGGTCGGCTTCCAGTCTAACCGGATGCAGCTGAGTACCAGTATTTTACATAGAGCGACTACCTACCTGACCTCCACAACCCAGTTACTGGGTAATACGAAACCCCTTGGTAAGACTGGTTGTCAGACTTTCGGGCTACTGACGACCCGTAATGACTGTCGAAGATCCACGAATGACAGCCGGGACCAACGGCTTAACGTGCTTTCCGAGGTACGGAGGGGTCTTGGTATGTAAAGGTGGTCTCCCATCCACGGACTAACCGCGGCAAGCGTAGCTTAACCTGATCGATTCGACCCTTGCGGCTATTATTACTTAACCACAAGCCCCTATCAAAAAAATTCTGTTTGAGAAATTTTCACAATGGTGCTAGGTCAAAGGGCTTTGAATGTCTGTGGCATAGCTACTGTCGCGCCATTTTGTTTTTTTTTTCAAAATGGCGGCCACGCATGAATCCTGTGTAAATCGATAACTGACATCAATGTAAACAGAAAACATTATTAGACTAAACCCCGTAAAGTGTCACGTTTCCGAGATATTAACGTTCAAAATTGATCACGTGACATCCATATTTTTTTAAACATGCTTTGGTCTTGTTGGCGCGGCATTAGGTATGCCATGGTATAGAAGCAACAAGAATAATGTACCCAAGATTTTGTAATATCTTGATTTAAAAGAGTGTCCATGGAGTTTCTTGCCCGTTCTTCTCCATAGAGATCTACATTTTGGAATGGGCAACTAGCTTCAACTTTCTAACTGGCAGACTATTTAATTTTGTCAATTCAAAATTGCCTGTACAAGGTTTAATTGAAATAAATTATTTGAGTTTGAGTTTGCCGGATATAAAAATCTTAAATCCCCTTTCATTTTTAATAACTGTTAACATCGTTTACCTTAATAGTACGATCTCCACTCGCACTAACAATATATTTTTCGTCAAAATCAACAACGTTAACGGCGGCACGATGGCCGACTAACACTCTTCGAAGCATGATCTCTGTGGTAGAAGTCATGTCCCATACTGCTATCGAACGATCCTGGAACAATGGACATGATATTTAAAATAAGGGTATAACCAGCCAAGTGCGTCTCGGACACGGGTACCGTACCACAAGGCATTAAACGCCGAAAAAAAAAACGATTCTTTTTATACCCCTTTAAATGTTAACTTTATTTTATTTTTATTATCTGTTGTTATAGCGGCAACAGAAATTCATTATCTTTTTTTTTTTTTTTTTTTTTTTTTATCATTTAATCTGCAATCAGCCCAGTAGCTTTAATCAGATGGGATGTTGTTTCTTTGACTTTAAGAAAGTGCACATCCTGTGATGTGCCATCTCTTTCTGTTTTTCAATGAGTTTTATATGGAAGCTAATCGCATTCTTTTCAGCCGATATAGGCAGTTGTTGGTGTTTATGAGCTGTGTAGCCAGATGGTTGCTGTGTCGCTCAAGGCGTTGTTTGTAGGTTACAGAGGAACTCTCTATTTCCTCCCTGACTGTCGGAATTTCCAGGTAATCATGCACTTCCGTGTTCCGCGTGAACCATGGCGCATTGGTGAGGATCTTTAACACTTTGTTCTGGTAAGGCTGGAGAATTTCAACATTTGAGTGGCTCGCTGATCCCCAGAGTTGTATACCATATGTCCAAATCGGTTTCAGGATACACTTGTAAATAAGGACTTTATTTTCCAAGCTTAGCGTTGACTGTCTGCCTATCAGCCAGCACATATCTCCAAACTTTCTATTTGCCTGTTCTCTTTTGGCCTTTATATGGGCTCGCCAAGTGAGTCTCCTATCCAGGTGCATGCCTAAGTATTTTACTGTCGTGCCTGTTGGCAAGACAGCACCGTCTAGTGTAACTGGTGAACAGTCCCCTCTCTTTAGTGTGAACGTTATGTGGACCGATTTTGCGGGGCTTGCTCGGATTCTCCACTTTTGTAGCCATAGTCCAATTTCGTCCAGGCATTCTTGCAGTTTTGCGGATGCTGTGTCTGCATCCCTACTACAGGCGAGGACTGCAGTGTCATCTGCATAGGTTGCAGTCACAACATTATCTGTGGTGGGTAGATCAGCGGTGTATATTGTGTATAGGATGGGACCCAGCACCGAACCTTGGGGCACTCCTGCTTCTATTTTACAGATTGATGACAGAGAGTTCTCGCATTTGACCTGGAATAATCGGTTTTGCAGATAGGACTTCAGTAACATGTACGCAGTATTTGGTAAATGGAGCTTTAGCTTATACAACAAGCCCTTGTGCCACACGCGGTCAAAGGCCTGCTGTATATCAAGGAAGACAGCTGAGCAGTATTCTTTTCTCTCCAGCGCTTGCCGTATTGTCTGGGCTACTCGGTGTATTTGCTCTGTTGTCCCATGGTGTGCGCGGAAGCCGAATTGGTGGTCCGGTATAACTTTTTGTTCTTTTAGTACTGGAAGGAGGCGTTTTAGGACCAACTTCTCAAAGACTTTCGAAAGCAAGGGGAGAAGGCTTATGGGTCTATATGATGTAACCTCTGTAGGAGGCTTCCCCGGCTTGGCTATCATGTTGATGATGGATATTTTCCATAGCTCTGGGAAATACTGTAGTCTCAGTATTGCATTAAAAAGGATTGTCAGCAGAACGATGCCTTTTCTTGGTAGTTGTTTAAGAACTTCTGCCGTTATTAGATCAAAACCTGGTGCCTTTTTTTTGTTTTAAATGCATGATAGTTTCTTTTATTTCCATCGTTGTCACCAGTCTCAATAGTGGAGACAGTTGTTGATCGCTGTTCAAGACTTCATCAATGTCCTGCTTGGTGTGTGTATTATCAGGTTCATTGGGTTTGAATACATTCTTAAGGTAATTGGCAAACAACTCAGCTTTTTGTTGAGGCTTTCGTGACCAGTTTCCGTTAGCTTGTCTTAGTGGATGCATGTGTTCTTTTGGTCTTTTCAATGAGCTGGTCATTTTCCAAAGTGTATGATCCTCTGCTTTGAATGGCGATAGAGTCTTGAGTTTGTCTTGGAGGGTATTGTTCTCATTTTCTCTAAGCATTTCCTTCAGTTCCTTTTGTATTTTGTTGAGAGCTTTTTTGTCTTGACGATTCCTGCTGGTGTGCCACTGATGTCGCAATCTTCTCTTTGCAGCTATCATCTCTCGTATTTCCAGAGTAGTGTCATGACTTTGCGGTTTAGTTGCTATGAATGGAGTTGATAGCCATGCCGCCTTTTGTATTAAGTTAGTGGTATACCAAGCAGCGTCATCTATGTCGTCTACCGTTTTAAGAGGTATGCTCAGATTAATATTTTCATCGATATAGTCTCGAAAGGACTCCCAGTCGGTTTTATGGTTATACAGGGTCTCTCGTGGTTCTTTCCAGATGACTGTGGTACTTAAGGTGCATATCACGGGTGTATGGTCTGAGGACCCATCTAGACATGATTCTACTTTTGTATAGAGCCCCGACATCTTTCTACTGATAAAGAAGTCGATGAGATCCGGAGTTTTGTTAGGATCCGACGGCCAGTAAGTTGGTTCTCCTGTTGATATTACATTGAGGTTATAACTATCAATTGCCTTTTTTAGTTCTCGACCCCTTGTCGTCGTCAATCGAGAGCCCCAGAACGTGTTTTTTGAATTCCAGTCTCCCCCTACAATGTATCTGTCGCCAAGCATGTTAAAGAAATCGGAAAACATTTGTTCATCTATGCGATGTCGTGGAGGACAGTATACTGCAGCCACATTCAGTGATCCCTGCCAGTCATCTATGGATATTATGGCGGCTTGTATGTGTGCATGTGCAAAATTTGGTATGACGTGGTGTCTTATGTGTTCTTTAATTATCACAGCGGCCCCAGCATGTGATGTGCCATCTGGATGGTTGGCATAGTATATATTGCATCCTTTAATTTTTATAACTTTTTGATTGGTCATATGTGTTTCAGAAACTAATAATATATCTAATTTGTTGTAGTTTATGAGTAGCTCTACTTCTTGCTTATTCGGGGATAAGCCATTTATGTTCCATGCTCCAATTCTGAGGAATTTCATTTTTTCTGCTGGGCTATTAGTGTCGTTAGGAGCCCCATTAAGGTTCCTATTTGTTGAATAAGGATATCTATCTTCTGCGACTGTTTAATTATTATTTGCTCTAGCGAGCTTGTTGACTGAACTTGTTCATTCTCTTTTTTCCAGTTGCCAGTACTTGCAGTGTTGGCTACGTTTTCACTTGCGCGCATATTGGTTATTTCCTGGTTATTTCTGGGCTGTTGTGTAGTGTGTCTTGGGAGTTTTAATGGTGGGAAATCTTCTATTCGAGGCGTGAACGTATCCGTGGCTTTTACCTTATCTAGTGGGGCTTTTCTATTACCAGCATAAGCCATTTTGCGTGAACGAATCTCCTTATAGACTTGGCAGCCCTTGTAGTTGGCTGGGTGGTCACCTTGGCAGAGGGCACATGTGGCTGGCGAGTTCCTATCCTTTTTTACGCAGTCTGTAGTTTTGTGTCCTTGTGCGCATTTGACACACCTGTATGGGCGCATGCAATTGTTTTTCGTGTGCCCATATTGTTGGCACCTAGTACACTGTGGTATTTCAGTTGATTTCCTTGGATCTTCAATAGTGACTCTTGTGTGAAATATAGTTTCTATACTTTTTATTTCTGGGTTTTTGGGGCTAGGTTCAATGTTTACGAAGAACATGTTTAAGGGCTTTTTGTTTTTTCTGGATATTGCACAGATGATTTCACCTCGTACCCTGTTCCCTGTGTTTTCTATTGCTTCTGTTATAGCTGATTTAGGGGTGGTGTGATGTAAGTTTTTAATTACAATTCGGTAGCATTTATTTTGCTTCTGTGTAAATGTATGACCAATGAGGCCATTATTCCGGATGAGTTCTATTAAGTCCTTGTATATTTCAGTTGACTGGGTCATGACTCTTAGCTGATCTCTGTTAATTATTTTATAAGAGTAGCTGTCTCTAGGTATAGTATTATTTAACAGCTCTGTTAATTTTGATAGGTCTTCTATGCCATATAGTATGACCGGTGGTGGTTTGCTAATTTTTTTGGCATGAGTGGATGGATTTTCTGGTGTGTCGTCAGTTAGATCTATAGGAAGTCCACTGTATCTGTTAGAAGTTGCAATTCCTATCTGTGCACTGTGGCTGGGCTGCTCAGCCTGTGGCGGGCTGTTCGGTCTCTTCCTTTTAGGGTAGCGGTCTGTAGGTACTCTTTGCCAAGAAGGAGGGCAAGGTTTCTTGGCACCATCATCTGTGGTATTTATCACTGGGGACGCAGTAGGCAAGTTCACTGAGTCAGTGGTCTTGAGGTTTCCATCTGAAGACGATCTCGGTCTTGTGATGAATAGGCTTGGATGGAAGGCTTGTTGCACAAATTTTTTGTTACTGCTGTTGCCAGTGGTATTCACCAACACAGGAGACTGGTCACCTACTCCTGTGCGGTCTTCGGTAACATTATCCATAATTTCAGGGGTAATTTATGATTTTATGTGGTAACACTGGATTGAATATGGTATCCCTTTTGACAATGACATTTTACTACAAATTTGAAAGTGTCAAAAAATTATTAATCCAAATGTGGGTATAAGTTTTTCACTGATAGAATCTACAAATGTTTTAACAGGGTTTTTGGCGTTTTTAGGATAATAAATCACTAGATAACGATTACACAGTTTCCGAAACACTTCAACTACACTTTAACAATGTTTTGGTGCACAACTTCACAGTATTTATCACAAATCGCGAAATTAATTGAGGAGCGTATGTGCTTCTGACAACTGTTTGACAGCCAACCACAAATTCATTATCTGTGAAAATTTCAACTGTCTAGCTGTCACGGTTCATGTGGAGTCTTCGTAATAGGGTCCCGTTTTTACCCTTTGGGTACGTAACCGAAAAAATGAACGGTAATTGCAGAAAAACTGACCATACATTAAATGGGTCAGACAAATTGATACCACTAGTTCTTGTTAAACATATATTTTTTCCTTTCAGGTGGCAGGGCATGCGGCGCAAGATGGAAGGTGAGTCATTGTCTGAGAGGAGAGACACCGCATACACACCGGTGGTCTGAACCGTCCATGAACCTCCAGTTGTGGAGGTTGTCCTTGCTACGACCTACATGGGTACGAAGTCTATTCCAGGTTTTCCAAGTAGGCCACGGTAACCTGCGCCCGGATGGGAGGCTCTCTGATGGTTTAATAAAGAACTCAGGAGGTTTAAGCAGTTCTTGCCAAGGATCAGTTTTTCCTGTGGAGGAGTTGTTAACGGCTGGAGTCACGCACCTAAGAAATATTTTGCGGTTTTTAAACCTCTGTGGGACTAGATTAAATCGCCCTCTCGATAAGTCTTGTTAATAGCGAATTTCAAAGACATATCCCAGATAACGTCGAATAGGTGATTCACAGATGGTGTGCCCAAGTGATCCAAAAATACCTCATTCTAGGCGACACAAAAAAAAAAACATTTATGGTTAAGATAACCTCATCATAATAGGTGAGCCACCGTAAAAATGATCTCACCAATGCGTGCCCCCCAAAACACCTCTCAGAAATTACTTTTTGAGGTGACCCCAAAAATGCCCTCACACAATGACCCTTTTATGATGACCCCAAAAATGCCCCCAATAATTTCTCTCACCTTACTGCACGTGACCATCATCCCGTTACAGAACCTGAGATGCAGCACAGCCTCGCAGTGGTGTATGAGCGTATTGAGCATAGCGCCCGTGTTCACATCCCACACTCGCACCGTGCTGTCAGAGGAGCCCGATATTATGGCTCGCTCGTCGTATTGTAAGCACAGGACGGAGCCCGTGTGGCCTTGCAGTTCCTGCGGAAAGAAATGCGAGGTTAAACAAACGTACGTGAATTTACACCGGATTACGAACGTCATAGTGGTCGAAATAGCCAAACGAGGTTTTAAAAAACTGCAGACCCCGTCGGATATTTAAATGTGATCTTTATTTGGTAAGCAATAAAGTATAAAAACGCTTATATGCAACGCGGGAAGCCAAAATAGGATGTTCCAAGTCTTTCTGTCACTACATCTTAAAGTGTCATAAGCGGCAAGAGACTTAACGGTGATTTAAATAAAGTCACGTTTGCGAATTCGGCCACAAGTGGACTTAAAAAAAAACCGCAACACCTATATTGGTCCCACTGTTGGGACTCAGGCCTCCTCTCTGTCAGAGAGAGTGGACTATAGGTCAAAAATGCGGGTACAATATGAGTAGATAAATGTCATCGAATTTTTGGTTCTAAGACAAGCCGGTTCCCTTCACTGTTAAGAGAGTCGTATTTATTATATAATGAAGGTTTTCTGAAATGACGTTCGCTAGGTGGCAGCACTGACACGTCAGGTCCAGGCATCTGTCAAAGAGCCTATATTTTCTTTAGTCATGACTGAATGATGAACGAATGAATGAATCGAATGATGAACGTCATCATATATTTTATATTGGAAGACCTCTTGTCAAATTGGTGCCAACTGGTGTCGTAAATTTTCACCCTAACGTAAATAAACCCCCATTGACTCAAAAAAGAGCTAAATAAGCATCATAGTAGGAACCACAGAACCGGTCGAAGTGGCGGTGCTTGGGGGAGCCTTATGTCCAGCAGTGGACGTCTTTCGGCTTAAATGATGACGATGACCCGTCTGCCTTCAAAACAAGAGTGAACAGGCATCTTCTGAGCGTGCTCGTTCCATCATAGACCTCATCTATCGATTTCCATCAGGCGTGATTGAGGTCAAGAGCAGGCCCAATCAGCAATAAAAAAAAAAAACAGTGGCACTCCGGGAGTGCCGACAGAAGTGAAAACTTGAACAATTACGTGTGTATTTTGTGAATCGTCTTATAAACAAAACACGCGCGGTACCGGCTACGGCCATCCGTCTTACGAATTTTCGATCAGGTCACGTGTCCTGACGCAAGTTTAACATTTTTTACCCATTACAACGCCGCTAAAGAAGTTTTCACTTCAAAAATTAAAATGAAAACAATGATGATATTATTATACCGTACGCCAAATACGCGCATGGACGTGGAGTTGCGGACACCAGCCCGTATTACCTATTACCTACCTAACAATGATGATAAAAGCTAATAAAGTCAGTGCCGTTACCACTGGGTTGCTAGCTCTCATAATATGGAAATTATATGATTTGGAAATAGTAGTTTAAACTCACCCTAACGCATTGCAACGTTTTCCTGTCCCAAATCTTAATAGTATTATCTCTTAAACCAGAAACGATCTTGTTGTCGTCGTATTGAAGGCAGTACACGCCTTTAGAGTTTTCTGATCTGCAGTTTATCCTCTGTGGAAGAAAAAGAAATATTATTATTTTTATTTTATATAATTAATTTTAAGTATTCGTCATAGTGTCACTTTTATTTCGATGTGTTTACATTTTGTTTTTTTTATCGGCACCTTGTTTTATAATCATGTGGGTAATTTGGTTGTCATCTAATATTGTACTTTTGTGTGTTGTGCTGTCTTCTTGTGTGTGCCAAATAAATGGTTTATCTATTTATATTATCCTCTCACCTGTAGATTGTGCTTGCCCATTCTCCAGTTATCCTCAATCGACTGTATGTCTTTGATGATCTTGGGGTACAGCTGTCTGTAGAACGAGTGGGACGGATGCTGGCTACCTGGCTTCGGTTTGAATAGGTATTGGATCCTGGAATGAAAAAGAAAGAATCGCTACATTTACAGCACGCGTAGCATGACCACCATAGAAATGGGTTTTGTCGACGGAAGAATTATAGACAAAATGAAAGATTTTATGTACAAAGATTTCTTTTGCAATTTGCTGGTCAGTATTAAGTTGTACATTGATTAAAATATGATTCGCGACCGTAACAAATATGTATTTACAGAATTATAATCATTAGAAACAGTAATACAACTTGTTAAGTTAGTATAATCCTAAAATGTCAAGATTTCATGAAATAGTCATTCTTTGGTATTACGTGGTCTTAGAGAGTTGTGTTGATGACTTTAATGATTATAATTCTATAAATACATATTTGTTACAATCGCGAATCATAGTTTAATCAACGTACAACGTAATACTGACCAGCACATTGCAAAAACGTAAAAAATAAAATGAATTTCGCGGGTTACCCTGGCGCTTTCGCCTTATGATACGGATACTTCAATACAACTATCATAAATAAAAATTTTACTCAAGTATAAAGTAAAAATATGATTTACAATCGAGGAAAGTAAAATTCTAACTGTGATGTAGACCTAAATAGGCTACTTTGACAGAATCATACAAGGATAACATTATGAATCAGCTGGTTTGGTCCCTGGGGTGGTCACGGCGTGCTATGTGGTCTAGTGCGCCGGTGATGGGGAGTACTCCCCAGAGGAGGGTCCGGCAACGGACAGCCGCGGCGGGTTCACGGATGAGTGCTAACGCGTGCCCGTGTTCCCGCCGTAAGCGGCAGAGGACACCGTGGAGTTTTAGTGGGTTAGAGTCCCACATAACTGCACTATCTCCCCGTGGTAGTGCAGTATGCATGAGCATTTCTCCATGATAAAAAAAAAAGACAGTCCGTGTTTATCTTTTTTCGCTGCACTACGTAGGTATAATCAAAGAGATTGGATTTGGATTGGATTGATTGGTACTTTAGCACAGATAAAAAAAATACTGAAAAATCATTCACCAATAAGATTTGATACGATTAACTTAGCAGTTAACTGTCCATTATGATCCATAACGTTATCCTTTTATGATTCTGCCAAAGTGGCCTTTTTAGGCCCCCTGATCTAGCTTAATGAAAAACCTGTGTTTCAGGCCATCAATTTACATCAAACATTTAAAAAGAAGTATAAGAATAAATGTATTAGAAGCTAGATTGGAAGTCAGCCGGATTGTCCGAAAGGGTTACCGCTGGCTCGGAAAATAAAGGGCTAAGGAAGGAAGACGGGTGGGTTTTAGACAGTAAGAGTCTGCCTTGAAAAAAAAAAACCTAGATTGGAAAGGTCATAGCGAGTACTTACCACCCCCTTCGCTCCGCAAGCCCCCGCCACAGCGAGTCGGTGCGCACTTTCCTCTCTATCAGCTTCTTCCACAGCATCCCTTCGGAGATGACCCTCAGCCACTCCCGGCAGACCAGCTCGGCCGCACAGAGGGAGCTGGCGTCCAGGTACGACAGGATGTTCTCCGCTACGTGGTCCAGACCTTTTTCTGGGGAAAGGAAAAACAAATTGGTGTATAGTCCGTTCCAAAAGTATCTATTGAAGATGTAAACATCCATTTGTTTAGATCAAAGGCTGGTTTAGATCTATACACAGGGTTATTGGTAAAACATTAACAACCTCTTAAGAGGTCATTGTACTCATCATTATGAACAAATTTTAATATGGGACCAAACCTGAAATCGCGAAATAACTTTGCCTACCCTATTGGAGAATACAGGCCTGTCGTTTACTTTAAGAAACAACCTCTATAACCTTGATTTTAGAACATGATTATCGTATTTCGATGTGTTTCATTTTCCATGATTGAATTGCAGATTTCTTGCGAGACCACGATTTGAATTTAAAATATTATTATTGCGACTTGTCTCCCTTTTATTATTCACTGCGAAATATACAGGATGAAATTGAAAACTTGCGCCAAATCGCAAATCAGAGGTGCAGTAACTGCTACATTATCATCCAAATCTAAATTCTTTAAAAAAAATCGTGTAATTATCGTCTTAGATAGCGCAAACTAAGTGATTGCCTTCAAGGAATTGTCCGCATCGCACAATGAGTGTCGATGTTACTATTCCACATGACGGGAATCTCGTAAAAGCTGAGACAGAGAAACAAAAATTAATATCTCGACTTAGCACACTAGGTTGTTGACATGTGGAATGTGAGCTCGGCTGTCAATGTGCCGATTGTCGTATCGGCACATTGACAGCCTGATGCCTGATGGCCGAAAGCCTCGATCAGCTTTATCGAGGCTCTCGTTAGGCGGTTGGATCAAGGGCCTAATTCAAAAGGCAGTACCCCTCGATAGGGCTCGCATTGTGAGGAGGTTCCTGTCTCTGGAGCCCCAACCACCGGTAGCTTGGACCCTGCTCCCGACATCGGTGGTTCACTATTTTTTTATATTTTTAAATGTTTTTTATACTTATTTTTTATATTTTAAGAAATATTCAAAAATGTAATTAGATAAGTAAATAGACAAATAAACGAAATAATAATAAATTCATCACAGACGACAACAAAAAATCTGCAAAAACAAAACTGAAATCAACCTACCTATTGATTCGCAAAAAAACAACATGTCTCATGAAAACACAAATAACGAACACGACACACGACTTCTCATGGGCTAATACAAATGAGCACCTTTCGGAACTCAAAATATCATTGATATCTGTGATATCAATATTTTGAGTTAAGTTAGTTATAATATACTTATTAAACATGCAAAGTATCAATAGTAAACTGCACTTATTAGAAACATTTCTCGGTGAAAGCAGAGTACCATGCATTTTGCTTATCGGGAAGTGCATGGCACTTTTAACACTGGCAAAGCAGGTATTAATTAACTGCAACGGATCCTCGCTACGTCATACTGTCGACTGAACTACGAATGTAGCGGTGTATGATATATGAGTAACGCAATGTTTTTATATCCACTTACACCGCAAGAAATCCAAACTAATATTATAAATTCGAAAGTAACTGTCCGTGTCTGTATGTTACCTTTTCACGCCTAAACCACTGAACGGATTTCGATAAAATTTGGCAGAGAGATAGATTGCATCCCTGGGAAGAACATAGGATAGTTTTTATCCCGATATTCCCATTGGATCGACTCTTATGCGGGTGAAACCGCGGGGCGCAGGTAATGTTTAATATACACCCCCGGGGCGCTCACACTCACCCAGCCAGCAGTGCACAGGACTGAGCGCGAAAGTGGCGGCTTACGATTTTTGTTCGTAAGCTGATGCGATTTTTGGCACGCGAAGTAGTAGCTCTTGTCTTATCTATATGTATCTGATCTATATCTGTGGTGCAGTAGCTTAGATTAAGTTTTTTTAAGCCCTGTCTGGAGGCCTTAATTTATTGAAGCACCCAAAGGCAACTCCGGTGAAGCAGACCTCAACCTCCAAGGTCCATCTGCGAGATGGCTTTAAAAAAGAACCGGCGCTAGTGAATTTCGTCCAGTATCCCGTGCGGGTTTAGCTTCAGTTTGGCCAGAGCTGAAGAGCTAGATACACGTGGCTGGCAGCGCAATTATGGTTTTCCAGGGTTTTAGCTGACCTCGAATTGTATAGGCTTTTCGAACAATGAGAAGTCAGCTAATAAATACAGCTCTAAGGAACACCATAGTTTCTAGGTAGAACGTCATACTTACTAGGTAACATGCTGATGAAATCTCTCTGTAGCATAGGTTTGAGGTAGGCATTGATGTGACCATGTTGATAATGACACATCCGTGCCAACAGCTGTTCCACAAACTCCACCTGCAAGACAAACAAACTTTCATAATAAACTTAAAACTCCATTCATCGTCATTTATTCAAACTAGGCTGAGAACCAAAACTTTATGAACGTCAAAGTTACATAGCCACACGGCGCTGTGCGGTATTTATCCCGAAAAATGTATGGTTAGGGCGATGCCACACGGGCGTTGGCAATGCGTTGAGTCGGCGCTGCAACGCCTAAGCGGTGACGTCATCGCAGCGCTAGTGTAGCACTCACTGCGCTGCGTCGAAATCACTGCGCTGCGACGTGCAACGCATTGGTAACGCCCCGTGTAGCATCGCTCTTACTGTAGACATCTTGCTTGTAGTTTGTAGGACACATTCCATACCTGATCTGTTTCGTTCCATCTTGTGAAGTAGTTGAGGCAGGCGTCCCTCTCCGCTGTGTACGCGGCGCTGCTCGGCATTGGTCGCACGCCCGAGTCCACGCATGTGATTGACGTCACCTGTAATGTAACAACACAAATAAATAAGACTGTAAAAAGACGCATGCTGGACCAGTCTCCAGACGGTGAGTGGGTGGCAGAGGACGGCGCCGCCGAGGCCGGCCCAGGAAGAGGTGGCGAGACTAGACGCGTACCGCAAGGGTTTGATCGAGGTGGCTCTTGAAAAGGATGCCTGGAAGGATTTGTGGTTGGCCTTTGCTAACAGTGGGACAGTTCACTAAGAAAAATAAAATATAAAAGACGAAACTAATTTTATTTTTGGTGTGATGGATCGCCGTTTACGGTAGCGCGCAATGTAACGCACGGAAAGCATTGTGCTTACGGGTGCATGCATCGGGCCGGAGTTTTGGAGGTATAACATTTAAAACTTGTTTATGTGACAAAAGTTGGAACTTTGACCTTCAATATCTTCGTAATTAGAAAGTATGGTCTAGGACAAAAAAAAATTAGGAGTACAACTTACAGCATCGTTAAGCGTTTTTTAACACCCGTTCTAAAGAAAAGTTCTGACTCACTAAGTCACTCACTCACTACTGACTGACTCATCAATGGTCAGCTCAAACCTTGGAACTAGAACGCTGCAAGTTACTTTTATGATGTGTATAAGTGAGCTACATGATTACTGACAAATGCACTGAATGGACTGGTCCACTCAAATCTGTGTGGTTCTTTCCTCAAAAGACCATTTCAAGCACTAATCTACATTGTCTTCACATGATCTGACCAAGATTATGAATGGGCTTAATGTATATTCTATATATGAATGACTTTGACCCTTGAGTTTCGCAATTTTTTCTCAGGGGTAAGATAGGAAATGTCGAATCCATCTAGCAATTTTTTTTTATGTTATGACGTGTAAAAGTATGAGGCTAAGGTGATTATCACACTGCCACGCATCACGCAGCGGGGCGCAGATAACGCACTCACGCGCGTGATTTTATACATACAAATTCAATAAAACGCACTCACGCGCGTGGAATTTGGCTCCGTTTCCGCCACACCGCTGCGTGATGCGTGGCAATGTGATAATTGCCTAAGTTATAACAGCCGGACGGGTCGCACAACCAGGTTAAGCTGCGTTTGTCGCGGTTGGTCCGTGGATGGGGACTTTCTTCACATACCAAGACCCCTCCGTGCCTTGAAAAGCACGTTAAGCCGTTGGTCCCGGCTGTCATTCGTGGAGCATTGGCAGTCGTTGCGGGTCGTTAGAAGCCCGAAAATCTGTCAATCAGTCTTACCAAGGGGTATCTTATTACCCAGTACTTAACCGGATTGTGGAGGTCAGATAGGCAGTCGCTCCATGTGAAATACTGGTATTCAGCTGCATCCGGTTGACTGGAAACCGACCTCAACATAGTTGGGGAAAGGCTAGTCAGATGATGATGACAACATGTAACAGTGATTCAGCCGGTCGATTCTGTAAAAATCTCACCGTGAAAACTTAGGTGAAGTGAGTTTGTTTTTTCTAGGAATTGACACTATTGACAGCTCACTCCACGCTCACTTCACCTAAGTTTTCACAGTGAGATTTTTACAGAATAGCACTGCTGATATCCTATTTATAGTGTCGTCTGCATGAGAAGCCAATGACCTACAGCAGGACAATTGCAGTTTATTATAATTATTTATAAACATAATTATAATTATCAGTACTTTCTTCACAATATGATGAGACATAGTACTGTCGTTGCTCGAGCCGTCTCCTGTCCGTCGCACACTCTCTGCGCTAAACTCTCTCTTGGGCACTAATCCCGACTGTGATGTGTTTGCAGATGAATGGAAGAAGATCTTATCAGTATGTCTGGAGGATAGTGTAATGAGCGTATTACGCTCAAGTATTTGTAAACTTTTCGTTATTGTACTTATGTATGTGTTTGTACTTCTAACTAATATACTGGACTTGGCCGTTTTATGTTAAATAAATAAATAGTAATATTACTTGCAGTATGCCAACTTTATGGTTTGGTCATATTGAGAGGATGAATGGAAGGTGACTAACAAAAGATATTTATAAGGTAAATGTGAGAGGAAACGCGGGGAAGGGACGCCCTAAGAGCTTGGTGATGTTCTTCAGAAAGTTCAGGTGCGTAGTACTCGCTACCGGTATGTGTGTATTACCAGATGTATGAACTTAAATGAAGCAAAAGGATCGTATTAGGTGGCATTCTGTAGTTTCTACCTACCTTCATGGTAACAGCCCGTTCACACATGGTCTCCGTTTTACTGGTCCGTTTTATCAGATACTTTTTTTTTTCATCAATGGCGTATGGAGTTGTATGAGTGACTTCACATATGACACAGTATTCAGTAAAGTATTATTAAGAATTTGTATCCGTTAAAACGGGTACTGTAAATACGGAGACTATGTGTGAATGAGCTGTAAAAAGGAGTGAGTTTACCAACCATTATAGAACATTGTCTCTGCAACTCATGCCTGTGAAGCGGTATGCCACTGATCTTCAAAGTCATTACTGGGAATTGTTTTCAAAAGTGATAGTAAGCAATTATGTGGTTGACTATACATACAAGTTGTATGTTGAAGATTTTACTTGGAGTTGATGCCGCACACCTTTTTTCTTCCATAAAAACAAGTAATTTTTAAATGTCTAATAAAGATGTTTATTAGACATTTAAAAATTACTTGTTTTTAGCCATTATTTAAGAAAGAATGAAAGAAAAATGTGTTATGGCATTACAGCAGAAAAAAAAATCCCGAAAACTATTAAAAAAAAAAAACAGAAAACAATGATTATAATCCAACAGGAGTCAGCTCAGCATAATGTCAGAGGACAACATGAGGTGTACCTGATGCTGATTTTCATTGCAACCCACAACTTAGTTTTAACAAAAACCATAGGCTCAAATAAGCTTTCAGAATAATAAAATTCTTACCCCCTTAATAATAAACATATTAATAATTTTTCATTTATTAATAGTCTTTTATCAGGTGGAAATAAAGTGCGTGCCTTCAACGGTTGGGTCATGCCGGTTTTGATGTACTCTTTTGGCATATTCAAATGGACTCAAACAGAGCTAGACGCCCTGGATAGGCGGGTCCGTACATTGTTGACGGCATATCGAATGCATCACCCATGTTCTTCGGTTATGAGACTGTATATCCCACGGAAGTGTGGAGGTTGAGGCTTCTTAAATGCTAAGACTCTTCACAATCGTGAGATATGCAGTCTCAGGGAATATTTCCTAGAAGCCGACGTGGGGATGCATCGAGATGTTGTGGCAGTGGACAAGGGCCTTACCGCGCTCTCCTTGGCTAAAGAGAACTGGCGCAAACCTGTAGTGCTTGACACTAACGACCGCATGGAGGTATGGCAGAGTAAGGAGCTTCACGGACGCTTTTTCCGGGCCCTACATGGACCCGATGTAGACTTCTTAGCGTCCGTAGCCTGGGTACGTTCCGGGGAACTCTTCGGAGAAACCGAAAGGTTTGTCTGTGCAATTATGGACGAAGTTATGATGACGAATAACTACCGGAGATTTATTGTGAAGGACGGTACGGTTGACATATGTCGGGCATGCCACCGTCCGGGCGAATCAATCCGTCACATTATCTCCGGGTGTTCTCGTCTTGCTAACGGAGAATATTTGCATAGACACAACCTTGTAGCCAGGATTATCCATCAGCAACTTGCTCTGCAGTACAACCTTGTGGAATCGGAGGTGCCGTACTACAGGTATGCGCCCGACCCAGTTCTCGAAAATGGCCATATCACACTGTACTGGGATCAATCCATCATCACTGACAGGACTATTATAGCTAATAAGCCTGATATAGTGGTGGTGGATCGATCAGAGCAGCGCGCAATGATTGTTGACATAACCGTCCCGCATGACGAGAACCTCGTAAAAGCTGAGACAGATAAGCAAATCAAGTATCTTGACTTGGCTCGCGAGGTTGTCGACATGTGGGGTGTGGACTCAGCGATCATTGTGCCGATAGTCATTACTGCCAATGGCTTAATTGCCAAGAGCCTCGACCAACACCTGAGGAGGCTCTCGTTAGGCAGCTGGGTCAAGGGCTTGATGCAGAGAGCGGTACTCCTGGACACGGCTCGTATCGTTAGGGGGTTCCTTTCTCTGGAGCCCTGACCGCCGGTAGCTTGGACCCTGTTCCCGATACCGGTGGGCTACAATTTTTTATATTTTTAAATGTTTTTTTTTTTTTTTTTTTGTAAAGAATATTTAAAAATATAATAAGTTTGTTTAAAAATAAATAAAACCGTTTAAAAAAATAAATAAAGGAAATAATAACATATTATATCTGATGAATAGTTACACACCGATTTCTCTCTTTCAGTCTTAAGTAATTTCACTTAAGAAAGAAGAAGACAATGCGTTGTGTAGCAGACGCTATACAACATTTATTAGTAAAGGGGTTAGAAGAAGTTTCCTCAAGGAAAAACATGACTTATTTATCATCTATCATTTTAAGTATCTAAAAAAATGTTGACAATTCAACATGAATAAATTGTTCATAGAAACATGAATATACCTAGTATGTTTGAATTATTCAGTGTTGTTATATTATGAGAATGAAGTAGATATAGGTGCCTATGTGGGTGAAAAGTAGTTTTTTCCTGATCACTCTCTAATATTTTATGCCTAGATTAAACCTCATCATTTCATAATCTTGTTGATGATAATTAACTACTGGCAGGATAATGCTATAACACTATGCAAACTCTTTCATCTGCAAAATGCATCACTATTACGAAATATTTAGGGAAAGTAGCACAAACATTATTTTTAATGAATTACGCCTTTGTTCGCTTCTATTACGAAGTTTATCAAAGGAGGTTCGTTTGGGCGAGTTATAATGAAGGTTTGGATACATAAAATCGTTTTTTAAAGATCAAAAAGAAGTTTCTATTCCACGATTTCCTGTGAAACGTGACAGCTTTACTCGCGTACGAATTGTGTCGTGGATGTAAATAAACAGCTCAATACCGACACGAAAGTAATGTGAATGCATACAATGAAGTACTAAAAGCAATAGACCTCGACAATGACTACAGGAAATATACAAAAAATTATATCTTTTTAAAGATCCGCATTGCAGGACGGCTTAAAAAATTAGTACAGAGGCGTTGTACCAAATCTCTAACACATAGCATAGTTTTTACGTCTCAACTGGCATTGTTTAGGTAATTGAGGAGGATAATAAACCTTCCAAAACTACTTTTGTTATCAGATTGGTCATAAAAACACAAAATAATTCAAGCGAATAATGGTAAAAGTAAATATGGCCGACGGACCATCATGACATTAAGGGTTGTTCCATTTACAGTTTCCTGCCGTACCTGGGGTGGCATGGTGTCTTCTATCATCCTTTCGGTCTCCATTTTTGCTATTTCACAAGAAACATCAATATTAAGTCCACTAAAACACCACCAAATAATGAAACCACTGTCGCTAAATACTCATCGCTCGCATGACGTCAAGCACAACTATTTTTTTTTCGAGTTGGAATTACAACTGTTGGCACTGGTATTTTATAAGCATGCAGCCAACATGTTACACTTAGTTAAAAAAATTGTTATATTAATTATGTTAAACGCATAATTTAGGTAGCAACCAAGTTTTCTTCAATGAATATTAAGTTTTCACGATATAAATAGTGAAAGTTAGGGAAATATGAAAAAGAAAATGCTTTTGCTCAATGACTTATTTTTCGCACAAGTGTAAAGAAACGTAGAGAAACGTCATTTCAAAAGTGAAAATAGTGATTGACGTATAAGAAAATACTAAATGTCCGAGGCAGTTCGAGTCGATTATAAATTTAGATTGAAACAATAGCGTATACTTTTTTATTTGTTTTTACCACAAAAGCCGTAAATCAATCCACCTGTTGGAATTGTTGACTATTAGTTCAAATTTCTCACAACGGTATTTAATGAAGCTCTGATAATGAAACACCACTACTGCTCTCAAATCATGAATGAGTAGCCAGAATATAATGAAACACAATCATACATGCATGCTGATGGTAATCTAAAACCTTGTACGACAGCCAAGATTAACTACACAATTTCCTAAACTTTTAAGTGGTGTTGTGTGTGGCTTACAACCTCATCTAGAAATTCATTTATGTAACCATATTGCTGCATGCGGGAAGCACGAAGACGTTGACCGTTGTATTGCGCATATATTTTATTTCTTACTGTATTTTTTTATTTTATCTGCTGCACCGGTTCACGTCATCAAGCCAAACGCTAGCTGTCGCTAAAACCAGCGCTGCGGGTTTGCCTCGCATATGGTCCTAGCATTATGCTGAGCGATGGCCGTTTTGACTGGATGAGACGCATATTTTCCTCCAACTTGTTCTTATTTTGGTATATTTTTTCTGCGTCATGTTTACCGCAAATAAACGTATTTTCTTTCTTTCCTTCTTTTTATGGTTCCGTACCTCAAAAAGAAAACCGGAACCCTTATTAGATCATCATCCGTCTGTCCGTCAGTCAAGACCCTTTTTCTCGAGCACGCGTGGAGTTATCAAGTTGAAATTAATATCAAATACTCTGCAATGCCTGCAATCCCTAGAAGCAGTGAAAAAATCAAACTTCTAAGTCAACGCAATCAAAAGATACGGTCATATAATATGTTCTGAAATCCAAACCTATAGGGTGCTTCCCGTTGACCAAGAATCGTGAAATTTGGCAAGAAGCAATGTCATGTAGCACAAGCAAAGGAAAAAACCCAAAAACCGTTTTGTACTTACATTCCTACAAATTTGTACGGAGCTCTCAGCGCGCAAGTCCAACTCGCACTTGACGAGTCTTTTATATATTTTTCCTCCCGGCTGTCGTTCTTGGACAGTCGTCACGGGTCGTCAGAGCCTAAACCAGAAGGAACCTTTCTTAGATACCAACGGGTATCGTATTACCCAGTAATTGTGTTGTGAAGGTCAGATTATATTATCAGATAGACGCTCCATGTTAAGGCGAAAGCGCCAGGGTACCCTGCGAAATTCATTTTTTTTAGGTTTTTTGGAAGTTGCTGGTCAGTATTAAGTTGTACGTTGATTAATATATGAATGACTTAATACTGACCAGCAAATTGCAAAAAACGTAAGAAAATTTGAATTTTGCGGGCTACCTTAGCGCTGTATTCAGCTGCATCCTGTTAGACTGAAAGCCAAGCCAACTATGTTGGGGTCGCAACATAGTTGGCTTAAATTTTTTATTAAAAATTGTCAACAACAGAAAATAATACAGTAAAACAGATATTAAATCATCATCCCATTTTAAAGAGATTAAAGTAATAAAAATAGTAAGTGCTGCCATTACATTGACGAGTTTCTCAACGCTTTTAATCGATTTGATTTGATTGATAGAACTTTAAAAAGTATTTGGGCATCACTAGTAGTTGTCAAGACTCAAGACTGGATGTCAACAACTTCTGTTCCCAATCCCAAATTGTCATCTCATTTTCGCGTACAAACTTACATGAAAAGGAAACAAATTAGCATAATTCTATAAAATACTGTTGTCAAGTCAATAATGTAGATTTGTACTTTGAATAAAGTGCAAATAACCTATCCATAGTTTTAAATAACTCAATACATGAACAGTTTTCAAGAAACCAATGTCTAATGAGATACGCACTTTGAATGCAAAGTGGTTTTGTAAATAATTCAGATAATATTATTGTACAGGTCAGTATTTACGTTTGTATTTATTATAATTTAAGTATTTTGTATAAATTGTCACGGTTATTGCGTTATTCTCTGAAAACTTTAAAACAGAACGACGATATTTTGAGTGAAACTTGGATTTTCTTTCGTATCTATCAAGTACCGTAATTTATTTAACCGATAGTGTTTACCAATGAATTTTAAACAGGTGTTTACCAATGCATTTTAAACAGATACAAAACAGACGTGATCCGAAATTCATTGTGAACTCTGATTTATTTGTTCCTTGTATGTTTATATAGCTATTGTAGTGTTAAATATGTTTTTATTTGCATGGGTAATTCCTATATTATTCCTAAATTTTCCTTGTAATTAATAACTGTATTTAGAACTGTTTTCCGGGTAGCTTCTTGTTTGATTTATACCTAAAGATTAATTGTTTATTTTATGTCTTTGTGGTAATTAATATTTTTTCTTTGGTTGTTGATACATGACCATCTTTACATACCAAGACCCTCCGTGACTTGGAAAACATGTTAAGCGGTTGGTCTTGGCTGTCGTTTGTGGACCATTGACAGTTAGTATGGGTTGTCAGAAGCCCGAAAGTCTGACAACCAGTCTTACCTAGAGGTATCGTATCATCCAGTTACTGGGTTGTGAAGGTCAGATAGGCAGTCGCTCCATGTAAAATACTGGTATTCAGCTGCATTGGGTTAGACTGGAAGCCGACCCTAACATAGTTGGGAAAAGGCAGTCAAATGATCTTGGTACTATTATTACTATTCACTAGCTGTTTCCAAGACTTAGATCTCATGCGTGTTGGTAAAAAAAAGAATTTCGGAGGTTTAAATTTTTTTGCACGGTATTCTAATTTTTTTTCCAAAATAGAAGTGACCTTAGTTAGACCTTATGACATGAGCTATCTACCATTGAAAGTCCCATCAAAATCGGTCGAACCGTTTCAGAGATTAGCCGGAACAAATAAAACAGACAAACAAAAATTTTATAATTTTTTTTTTATTTTTAATAATGATGCATGAATTAGCCTCCTCGTGTAGCGCAGTTTGTTCCGCCAGTTACTCAACTGAACCGAGCGCTCGGCGCGTTCTGGACAGTCAAAGACAACACCTTATTTGACTGGCCAATTCTTCCCTTGCGGTGGTAGGGCTAACGCCCGCTTGGTTTGCAACCACTTTCCCACCAGAGTCCGCCCTCAAGCAGCCTGCTGTGTTTCGTCGATGCGTGGGAATTCCAGTGCCTTAGGCATCTTCTGGGCACGCTCGTTCCATCATAGACCTCATCCATCACTTTCCATCAGGCTTGATCGAGGTCAAGTGCGGGCAGGCCCATTCAACAAGAAAAAATTAAAAAAAAAAATCTTTTGTTTGCAGTCATAAGCCATGTTGTCAGAAGACGGAGTAGAGAACAGGCGTGGTCCTCCTGGAGTGAACTCACGGTCTCTAAGCGTCGCGCACTCCGCTGCCGATCTAGAGGTAAGCACTACATTTATATAATAAAATAAATAAACTATGCACCATTGCTCCCATGTGCCTAAATGAATGTAAGACCAAGGTCTCAAAGTGGCTATTGTCACTGAGTTACGATGGAACTGAAGATTTACTACATATATCAATCACATAACCTAATGTAGTTAATAAAGTCATATATTTATAATTATATTTATACAGGATTACATAAACTCAAGCTTTCACCATATTTATCTCTCTCTCTCAATACATACAATGGTACTTTAATGGGCCACATCTATGCATTTACTAGTAAGTAATTATCATAATAATAATATACCGTGCTCGTCCTACAGCTACTGATATACCTTGTTCAATTATAGGCGAGGACGCTGGCACCCTAAACACAAGTTAAATCTTACTTTGGGTGCCACAGTTCATCGAAATCACTCTATCCCTTAGTTGTAACGCTGCATAGTGTTTTTGTACAACTAAAGTTAATAAAGAAACTTTTTTTTTTTACATCACGCTTGTGTGCTCCTAGGAGGTAAACAGACGTGTAATACACCCACATATAGCCATATTTAAGGTGGAAGCACGGAGCACCAGCGGGGTAATTGCGTAACACACTGACAGTAGCAATCCGCAAAAGCCATTAAACGAAGAGAAGAAGAAGACAGTAGCAATAGGTTTCATTTTGACAGCTCAAGAACATTCTTTGCGTCAGTTACAATGCGTGCCACGAAAGATGAGACATGACACACCACGTGGTTTGACATGCGCAGTACACGATTTTAGGTATCTTTAGCGGTATGAGGTCTGAGTGCGGGACGGGACCGGACGTCATAGGGGCGGCGGAAAGAGCGGGGAGGCGGGGTCAAGTCTCATCTTTCGTGGCGCAATACCCTTCAAAATGATTCTGATTGAGATTGATACTAGTGTGTTACTCAATTAGGGTGCAGAGTAGCCCGCGAAAATCAAATTTTCTTACGGTTTTTGAATTTATACTTTGGCGCTTCCCCCTTAAGGCGAAAGCGCCAGGGTAGCCCGCGAAATTCAATTTTTTTAGGGTTTGTGCAATTTGCTGGTCAGTGTTAAGTTGTACGTTGATTAATATATGATTCGCGGCCGTAACAAATATGTATTTACAGAATTATAATCATTAAAGTCATCAACACAACTCTCTAAGACCACGTAAGTCCAAAGAATGATGATTTCATGAAACAGTTATTCTTAGAGAGTTGTGTTGATGACTTTAATGATTATAATTCTGTAAATACATATTTGTTACGGCCGCGAATCATATATTAATCAACGTACAACTTAATACTGACCAGCAAATTGTAAAAACTCTAAAAAAATTGAATTTCGCGGGCTACCCTGGCGCTTCCTCTTTAAGGTGGAACTAGTCGCGAGCTCGAACTCACTGGTGGCCATGGCCAAAAAGCACGCTGTCTCACCTGGCTTCGTGTCCGACAGAGATAGCATCAGTGATGAGCAGTTAGACACTAGTCTACACGCACAACGTCTATATTATATAGTTCTTCGAATCGTTGAGATCTTTAGGTTGAGCTGCAAGATTACTGACAATTGCGTGCACTGACTGGACGGGTCCGCTCAATCTGTGTGGTTCTTTCCTCAAAAGACCATCTCAGACATCGATCTACATGGTCTTCACATGATCTGACCAAGATTATGTCTGGACTTTAAAAGAGACTGTGACCTCTGAGTTTGTTTCGGTCTTTCTTCTCAGAGGTCGGCGTTTCCTATCTGACTGGATAGGAAACGCCGACCTCATCTAGTTTTTAAAATATGATTGACGTGTTTGTACAAATTTACTTACAGAAATAAAATCATTTAATATTTATAGTGCATGAAGTCCTAATTTACAACTTAACCTTCCAAGTTTTTGTTTATTTTTTTTTTCGTTTTGGTCTAGCTTAAACCTTGGACTCAGTTTTTAGGGTTCCGTAACTCAAAAGGAAAAACGGAACCCTTATAAGATCACTTCGTTCTCCGTCTATCAAGACCCTTTTTCTCAGGAACGCGTGGAGTTATCAAGTTAAAATTAATATCAAATACTCAGACCTGCAATTCCTTGAAGCAATGTAAAAAATCAAACTTCTAAGTCTACGCAATCAAAAGATACGGGTGTTTATGTTCCGTTTATGCCGCATATTTTGACACTCACAAGGGAATTAAAACCAATAGGGTACTTCCCGTTGACCTAAAATCGTGAAACTTTGCAAGAAGCAATGTCATGTAGCACAAGTAAAGGAATCAATCTGAAAACCGTAAATTTGTAGGTTCCATTACAAAAAAATAAAAAAGTTTTTTCTGTGATAAACTATATACCAGGGGTGGCCAACCGGTCGATCGCGACTATTAGACTAGTCGATCGTGGCAAGGAAAAAATATAAATACGTCGAATAGACTCCACAACGTATAATTGTGTACTGCACTATGCTGTTTCACTTAGGATTTCAAGAAGTATGTAAATGGTAGATCGCATAGGGTGTCGTCAGTGAACAGTAGATCTTGGGTCAAGTCAAGTTGGCCACCCCTGCTATATACCTACTGTACGGAACCCTCGGCGATCGCGTCCGAATCGCACTTGACTGGCTTTTTGTATTTTGTACTTTATTCCGATTCGTTTTATAATGAGATGGTAAATATCTAAACCATTATTTGCAGGTCCTCCGCGAGATAGAGAATGTCTACTTCCACTCGCCGTCGGAGTTCGATGCCGGCCGCTATGTGTTAGAACACGCGCCCTCCATCACCTCCTGTGACGATATCGAACGCATGTTTGCTAAACTGAAGAGGCAGCAACAGGTATACTTATTACAGATTATATTTACAAGGCTATATTAAACTAGCAGCGCCCCGCGGTTTTTCCCGCACAAGTGTCGTTCCCGTGGTAATATCGGGATAAAATGTATCCTATGTGTTAATCCTGGTTATAAGCTATCTGTGTGCCAAATTTCATCCAAATCCGTTCAGCCGTTTGTGCGTGAAGAAGTAACAAACATACAAACACACTCACAAACTTTCACCTTTAAAATATTAGTGTGATTAAACTAGTGAAACTTCAGGGACGTAATGGGTCAATTATTGAACGGACCCTGGTACCCTCTGACGTGGCTTTCTATGATAAAAAATAAAGGGCTTTGATGGTCCGTGGCATACCTACCTACTATCCGCCATTTTGTTTTTTTTTTCAAAATGGCGGCCAGGCATGATTCTTATATAAATCGATAGCTGACATCAATGCAAACAGAAAACATAGTAAGGCCAAACCCCGTAAAGTGTCACGTCTCCGAGATATTAACGTTCAAAGTTGATCACGTTACATCCATATTTTTTAAACTTGCTTTGCTCGCATTCATGTCAGCTATCGATGTATATAGGTATCAAGCGTGGCCGCCATTTTGACAAAAAAATACAAAATGGCGCGACAGTAGGTCTCGCCTGTCGAGGAGCGGTGAATGTTTATGCGAATCCGGCACCCCCGGCCATAGGCAGAGGTGGAACACCGCGGTGGTTTTAGCCGGTAAGAGTCTAACATGCCCATCTGTCACCCCCACGATGGAGGAAGTCCATGAGGACATCCACCGCGACACAAAAAAAAAAGGTATGCCAGACTCCATATAAAAATCTTCAATCCCCTTTTGCACAAGAGTAGAGACCTCTTCCCATACAACTTTGCCACTTTTTTCAAAATACACATTCAACCCTTCAATTCACAACTCACATTCCACTCTTTTGTACCACAGGTAGTATCAGGCAAAGCTCTCCACCTAATTTCTCAGCAACGGGATACATGCGACAGGGAATTCAAAGAAATTCAGAACATACGAGACCAGCTCTCAACAACTTTACAGACCTGTCAGAAGGCAAGAGTCCAACTCAGGGCAGCATCCAACCATCTGACCATATCCACGTTCGTAATCTTAGCAAACTTCAGAAAACGTCAAATCATTAGGTCCGTACTAAAATCCCTTGAATTACTCAGAAGTTTACGAAGCGTAGAAAAAGATGCAGCAGAGTTGTTACTAAAAAAAGAATATTTTGAAGCCATAGAGCTCATTTTAAAGAGTAAAAAAGCCGCGAGCAGTCATAAGGAGTATACTTGCATAGCAGATCTAGCGACACGACTCCAAGACACCTTGGATATGACTGAGGAGAAATTAGACTCAGTGCTTGCAAGCATATGCTATAACTTCGACGAGAATACGTTTAGGAAGCTAAGGAAAGCCTACGCATTATTGGGAAAAACTCAGGCAGCGATGGAACAATTGCACATGCATTATTCATCTGCTGTCAACGAGTCTTCCATAGAAGCAGTGAAGAACTACGTCGGGGATTGCACGGATATGAAGTTCCAAGAAATGTGTCAGTCTGTGCAAGCCAATAAAGCCCCTATTTGTTTGTTAAATCTATGCGAGAATCTGTTTTTAATCATGAGGAGCTACTATTTACTTGTTGATTGGCATTCGAAGCATGACGAGGAAGAGGCGATACCGATATCGAACAACGTTTTTGAAATAGAAAAAAATGTCAGCAGAGAATATATTCGCCAAAAGTTAAAAGCTGGTCTTGTCCGAATCTGGAACGATGTACAAGCGAAAGTCTCCACGTTTTTAAAAAGTTCTGGCTTAGAAGAGTATCCTTTCGAGAAATTTATTCAAATGCTTGGTGTACTAAGGAAGCTCACACAGGTTGCCGAAGTTTTCTGCGGCGACAAATCAGATTTGCTACAAGATTTTATTAAAACCCAAAGTGTTTTATACATCAAGAATTATCATCGGGGCAGGATGGAAGAATTAAAGCTTTTTCTAGAGAACGAAGGGTGGGAACAGTGTCCAGTTAAATCAACGTTCAATCTCTTGTACTTACAAGAGTTTAAACAGTTCAAAAAGTACCTCAATATCAGGTCTGACACATCATTGTTAAAAACACAGTCCGATGGCGCGTCCTCCGTACATTCCCAAGATGACAGCGTCTATATTGCAAAGTATTTCAAACAAAATACAAGTCACACTCCCTTCGAAATATTCAGAAACGAAAATATAACGAACGATGACATTTTCGGCTTAGAACCAGAGCTGGTTAGCGATGATTCGGAAGACGACGAACCCGACGAGTTGAAACGGGACTTTGTTGACGAAAATGATAGGCCGGAGCCGAATGAGAGTCCCAGCAAAGTTAAAGACAGCGTTATAGTCACAAATACGACGTTATCCGTTTTAAGACACTGCGGCCAGTATTTACAGATTTGTCGGTATCTACCACAGATTTCTTTAGAAGTCGTGATGCTCATGAACCAACTTTTCGATTACTATTTCTTCACCGTCCATTTATTTTTCACCGCTGACTTAGACGTCGCTTCTTCAACTTTGTATAGCTCCAAGTTAAACTCTGTGTTAAAAAGGATTAAAAACAACATTGATACAGAAAATTCTGGAGTCGTTGATGGGAAGGTGCCTTCCCCAGATCCGCCACAGCACTTGAATTTAACTGCCGAAGAAAATTTACACGGTCTGTCGGAGCGGATAGTAGCGGTTGAAAGTGTAATTTTTCTGTCGAAGCAATATGAGATCTTGGAACCTTACTTAGAATCTATAGTCGCCCCTCATCAGAGGATGATTTTGGAGCATTTTAAAGATAATACTCTAGCTGTTGTCCAAGACTTGAGGATCCCAGTGTATATGTGTTCCGCTTCGAAAGCTGTAGATGCGCGAACAGCTCTAATAGCGATGTCTCAGGTGAAATGGGATGTCAAGAACGTTGCCGTTGAACACAGCGCATACGTAGACATGATTATAAGAAAAATACAAGTGTTCGCGTTACGTTTGGAAAACGTATCGAGCAAGGTGACCTTGAACTTGGAAGTCTTGAACGCAATTTGGAGTATGGTCTCGAAATTTATAGTGCATTTGCTTGTTGAAGG
The DNA here is from genome assembly GCA_927399505.1 of Luperina testacea. NCBI lineage: Eukaryota > Metazoa > Arthropoda > Insecta > Lepidoptera > Noctuidae > Luperina > Luperina testacea. The sequence goes on along the minus strand of OV656785.1, from coordinate 6,429,373 downwards.
GTTCTCAAACGCGACAAAGTGCACGAACGGGGGCCGGGGTCTTATGCAGTTGGATTACAGGCAATTGTTCTTGAAATTGGAGAAGATTTCGGGGTTGAAACCTGTTCCGTTTCAAGAGTATGTAGATAAGTATGTGAAGGCGTATTATTTGCCGCGAAAAGGTTTGGAAGATTTTGTTTTAGAACGGATTGAGTATTCCAATAAACATTTGATGGCTTTAGTCACTTGTGCCTGTGAGAATAAAAAGGATAGACAGGCGTTGTCTATGATCATTGAAGCCAGGGATGCAGCGGTGTGATAAAGAAGGGATACTCAACCTTTTTGGAGCAGTGGTGGCCCAGTGGTAACATCCACGACTTACGAGTCGTAGGTTCGATTCCAAACAGGCGCTTTACTTTGTTGTAAATTATTACATCACCACTGCTCTCAAAACGGTGAAGGAAAACATCGTGAGGAAACCGGCATGTCCTAGAACAAAAAATTCGAAGACATGTGACATCTACCAACCCGCACTGGGCCCGCGTGGTGGGTTACGGCCCACTCTCTCTCACAGAGAGGAGGCCAGTGTCCCAGCACTAGGAATGTTATAAGCTGAATACGTTACTCAACCGTTTTAGCCGTACGCACCTGTCCCATCGCCGGCGATTAACTAAAATCGACTTGGCTAGCAACGAAAAGCGAATGCGCGATACCTTTCAGCCATTTTTTGCATTCCGAAACTTATTCCGACTACGATAAAGTTCTTAATACAGTACCCGGCGATAAATATTGCACATCGACCTATTCGATCCTATCGATTTTATACAAAGACAAAAGAAGCAAATCATAATTGTTTTAACAGCTACTAATAGATACCGGACTGTTTGTATTTCGTGCGACAGAGATAACGCTCTACGAAGCCGAAATTAGCAGATTTTCTCTATCCAAAGGTCGATGTGCAATATTTATCGCCGGGTACTGTACAAATTAAAATCTTTTACTGTTTATTGCTTGAATAAGTTGAAAAAAAACCTTTTTAAACACACTTGCTTTGAAAAGTGGCCTTTATTCCAGGTCCACACGGGCGCATTTTCCCCGCGGCGGATTTTTTTTCGCGCACTGGTTTTTCAACGGACTGCTTAGCGCCGAGAGTTGGAAATCCAACAGTTTTTTTTTTAATGAAAATCAGTGCGCGATAAAATCCCGTCGCGATACTTTTACGTCCATGCGAACTTGGGAGCACCGCTTTTAGGTTCACAATGTATTTAACACGCGTGCTTTTTACTTTGCATTCTCGCACTAATGCGGGAAAGTATGCATAATGTGCGACTTTTTTTTTTATAAACCTTATCAAAGAGCCTTCAAGTCACGTTATGCCTAAAGATGTTGTGAAAACATAAACTGTGTAAATAATTAAATGAAATATGATAAATCTAGCGCCAAAACGCCGCGAGCCTCGGTTGTCAGTGTCACTTCCAAGCTAATATCAACGTTGCACTCCTCAAAATAAAGTCTTAAGTAAATTACCTGACTTCTGATGCGCTCTCGAGTTACTAGAGCTTTTTTTTATTTTGAGCTTTATGTCAATTAGCGCAAGATCGATAATTAATTGTTAGGCGGTGACAGCCGAACCTCGCCTGGTCTGCGTCAGTGGCTCAGTGAATAAGCACATCGAGCTTTAGGAAAAACATTGCGCATGGCGACGCGTCGCCACACAGTACACAAGACTGTGACTGTATATAATATACACCATCATATAGCGTGGCGACGCGTCGCCACGGCATGCGTCGCCACGCCAGAAATTTGTTTTACGTGCGGCTATAGATGTTTCACATCAAAAAATCGGTTTAGTATATCGTCGTCTCTCTTACACATTCCTGTGTCAGTCTTCCTAAAGCTCGGTGTCTCATATATTTACGCCTAAGGGCTGATTTCACCAATGAAACATAACGCGATCAGCATATCTAAACCGCGTTTAAGAGCAGTCAGTGTCATCATTGTTGAGAAATATTGAAATGAAATGTTTATTTCTGTAAGTAGATCTTTTTCGACATCGGCTCAGTTGCCAAAAAGGAAAAAAAAGTAGGTCTTGTAAGACATTTTTACACGTCAATATTTTGTTGGTCAATATTTTAAAACAAGATGGTGCTGGCATTTCCTAGCTGACTGATCCTTGAGAAGAAATGCCGAAACAAAACTCGGATGGCCTTTTTTAAAGTCCAAAAATTATAATTAGGATTTTATGTGAGTCTAACAACGCAGGGCCATGTATGGAAGGGCCTTTTGAAGAAAGAGCCATCGACAATACATCAGCCATCGTGTACCCTATATTAGGGAACTCAACGACCCGGCCACCAATGGCCTTATACAAAACCGCCAAACAGTTATAAAGTCATGTATCCAATCTAGCGTGCATGGTACTCACATTCCAAGTCAATTTCTCTACCTTTAGTTTGCAAATTGACATTAACAGCTCTTGAACGCAGTTTAGATGTGCTGATTTCGTTTAGTTTCATCGGTGAAATTGTCACTTAGAACTGGATCGTAGTCTTTTAAGTTATATTTTAATAGTAAAATCGTCTGATTCAATTTGTAACTTAGATATTTTATTATAACTATAAATGTATGTTTGTATGTACACTTATAGGGCACATGTAAAATCTCAAAAAAAAAAACATTAGATTAGGTAATAAAACTATTTTATGTTTAAAAACTTTATTATTAATTAAAGAAATGGAAAGTATTATTTTTGTTTTATTCTTAAAGGTATGATTCCGATCTCGGCAGCACGCAGCAGTGCTGCCGCTGCAGTGCGGTCGCAGCACTACAGCTGGGGGCCTAAAAAGGCCACTTTGACAGAATCGTGAAAGGATAACATTATGAATCAATAATGGGCGGCTCGCCGCCGCAGCGAACGCGCCCACTCCGGGGCCTCGTATAGGGCCATGGACCGCACGACCCCTGCGTAAAGCCTCCGGCAGGAGGCGTTTGGCCCCCTCAGGTTGGGCAAGAACTGCTTGAAGGCGGCCCCAGCCTGTTCCAGTTTGGGGCCCAAACGTCGAAAGTGCTCGACGAAGTTCCACCGACTGTCGAGGACGAGACCCAAGTATTTCATCGTCCTCTCGACGCCGATGTGAACTCCTCCTACCGTTAGTTGGGATCCCGATGGTGGCGTGTTCCGGGGCTCATGAAATGACATGGCCTCGGACTTGTGCAATGCCACCTCGAGACCCAACTGCCGGGTCTTCTCCACGACTATCGCAACCCCGCGTGTAGGTACTATCGCAACCCCGCGTGTACTATCGCAGCCCCGTGTGTTTACTATCGCAACCCCGCGTGTTTAGTTACTACCTTACCTTACCTTCCTACGCACTGACAGGTGGCTTGCATTGCGCCTAGAGCCTAGCGAGTCACCTTGTGAATAGCGAGTTGAAACGAACGCTCTAGAATTTTCGCAATCGGCCAAACTGTGCGCTTGGCGCCTAGTCGCCTAGCGTGTGTCGAACAGATTTTAAGGGGGAAGCGCTAAGTTAGCCCGCGAAATTCAAATTTTCTTACATTTTTTGCAATTTGCTGGTCAGTATTAAGTTGTACGTCGATCAAAATATGATTCGCGGCCATAACAAATATGTATTTACAGAATTATAATCATTAAAGTCATCAACACAACTCTCTAAGACCACGTAACCACAAAGAATAACTATTTCATGAAATCTTGACATTTTGGGATTATACTAACCTACAATTTGTAACAAGTTGTATTACTGATTCTAATGATTATGATTCTGTAAATACATATTTGTTACGGCCGCGAATCATATTTTGATCGACGTACAACTTAATACTGACCAGCAAATTACAAAAAATGTAAGAAAATTTGAATTTCGCGGGCTACCTTAGCGTTTCCCCCTTAAGTCACTGAGCTCTAGGCTACAGAGCACTAATACCCTGCTCTAGGCAGTAAGCAAGCCACCTGTCAGTGCGTACGTAGCCTTAATGCGTGCGAATCAATCAATAAAATCTCCCCACCACATTCAACTTCGGTAAATAACTAACTTCTTTAACAAACTGGTCATAATCACAGCAAAAACTAAACGTGCCATCATTGGACCGCCACTTCAGCCACGAAAACTCAGAGTTACCGTCACAAATGTTGTCACAGAATATTAAGCTGTCGATTGTAGTGTCGTTGTAGAATGACGAGTTGATCGAAATGAAGACCACTGCTGTTTTTCGTTCTGGATAATAAACAAGCTGAAAAAACATAAAAGGCATTAGGAAAATCGTAGTACAGCAGTACGATTCTGCCGGTCGATTCTGCAAAAATCTCACCGTGAAAACTTAGGTGAAGTGAGTTTGTTTTTGCTAGGAATTGACACTATTGACAGGTCACTCCACGCTTACTTCACCTAAGTTTTCACGGTGAGATTTTTACAGAATAGCACCGCTGTAACCATCCCACCGTGAAAACTTAGGTGAAGTGAGCGTGGAGTGAGCTGTCAATAGTGTCAATTCCTAGCAAAAACAAACTCACATCACCTAAGTTTTCACGGTGAGATTTTTACAGAATCAACACTCACCTTATAGAAATACATAGGCACAGGTACGTCCAGGTTATTATTGGCGTCTGCATGCAAGTACACCTCTTGCATACGACCTCTTGTGTCGGGTAGTGTCATGACACCGTGGGTTCCCGTAAAAACTGTCACTTTGGTGCCTAGGACTCGCACGCGGCGTCGCAAACCCTGGCGGTAATAGATATAATTATCTTAAACAGCCTAAGTTCACACGCCTCCTTTCTGACCTTCACAACTTAAGGATTCTATTGGGTAACTACGGTACCTTATGGCAAGAGTTCTTGTCAGACTAAAGGCTGATTTTTCCAACGCCAGATAATTTTATCCGAGGATAATTGTGAATTTTTGACAGTTCTTCTATACAAAATCTGTTAAACGTCAATTTTATTCAACGAATAAAAATTTATTTGTCGATTGAAAAATCAGCCTTTAGTCAATTGAATATTATATCTACTAAAGCCCCAGCCTGCTTGCTCTTTTCAGTTTTCGTGCACCCTCTAGAATTCCGCGTAGTGCCATCACGCCCCTTTGTCCACCTTTTAGAAGAACAGTTTTGGGCGCCAATTCGCCCTTTGCAAGAATGTGTAAGGCAGTGAATGGCTACAGTGATGTTATTGATCTCCACTTTGACTCTCTTGCTAAACAGAAAGCCATCCTGCATGTCGATTCTGTAAAAATCTCACCGTGAATACTTGCGTGGAGTGGGCTGTCAGTGTCATCCTACTGATGCTAGGGACTGACCAAGCAAACATTTACAATCATAAAAGAGATTTTTTGATTCCCACGTAGTTTGTGTGGCGTGATCACTTCACCCGATTCACGACACTAAATGTCGTAAATCGGGTGAAGTGAAGGTGAAGTGATAAGATCACGCCGCGCTTGCGCGTTAATCACTGTCATTATCACATTACAGATTGCGTGATCACTTCACCTTCCCTTCACCCGATTCACGACATTTAATGTCGTGAATCGGGTGGAGTGAAGGTGAAGTGATAAGATCACGCCGCGCTTGCGCGTTAGTCACTCATCACATTAGAGATTTGTTTTTACATATTTAACTTGTAAGGCGTCATGTATAAGAACATTAGGAAATTATGGTAATAATATTAATAATTAATATAATACACCATGGCGACCCTGCCTTAGAGTCTGCCAAGGGGCAGATTAAGCAAAGTTTTCGTTGAGCGATTTTCAAAATGTGTAACTCTAAAGTAGAAAAAGACGAGGTATTCGTCAATCAAAACGCGGCTGGTGGAGGTGTTGTTGACGCCGAGGTGATGTTGCCATGGTTACGAGATTCGAGTGGAGTGATATATGGTACATTCCGAATTGCACTGTAATCGACTACAGCGTGCTTACACCTTGACCCCAATTCTGCTGTATGGTATTTATCTATTATTCCTCGCATAATCTTACCACGCCGTACGTTTGTCAAGCGTGGTATTTTGACAGTTCAAACCGGTTTCGGTCATTGTGTCATAGAGAATACGTTAATAGCAGATGTAGTGATTAGGTTATTAAGGAATTGACGTGGTTTCGAAGTAACGAATCATTAAGTGGTCATAGTGAATTAGGGCCCTTTTCTGAATTAACGTGAACGCGATAACGATGTTCCGTGAATCGACATAATATATGAAGTCATGGCATGTGCCATCTTGCGATAACGCCGACTACCGACCATGCCCTATTTAGGGCATGGTCGGTTTTTCATTTAGGGCCTAAATTAATAATTATCACCGATCTTTAAACTAACGTGGCATTTTCGAAATTGTGCTTCTGGCTACAGTCGCCACCTTACCAAAGAAGAAGAAATTCGTGGTGTATACACAAATAAATACTATAATCCAACCATGAGTAACTATTCAAGTGAATAGGTATATTACTGACTCTCAGCTGCCATAGTGGTGATTTATCTAAATCGGAAAGCAAATTATTCATGTGAGCGATGATGACTTAATTCGGAATGAGCCATATTTCACGCCGCGCAAGCGCGTTAGGCGCTGGCGCTGTCTGGCTATATAAGGACTTACTAGTCTAGGGAAAAAAGAAAAAAAAAACAAGGTTGAGATTCTGACTGCGCTTCTGTTTTGCTATTTTATTGTAAGTAAAACCCCACAAAATATTAATGTTTTGACCACTAAAATACTAGCTTTGAATTATATAAAAATATCAATAGGATTAGCATTAAAAAATATTATTAAAATCTCGATTATGATTGTAAATATATGCTTGGTCAATCCCTAGTATCTGGTAAGATGACACTGACAGTTCACTCCACGCTCACTTCACCTAAGTTTTCACGGTGAGATGGTTACAGAATCGCACTGCTGTATCGTCTACCGAGCAACCCTTAATCCTAGTCAATTATTATGAATGTGTAAATTTTACCACTGTTAAAAATTTATCAATTTTATATTTTATTTTTACCAATGTTATCAATTTCTATCAATCAATTTTAATTTTTTGTCGTTAATTTTAATCCTAGTTTCATTTATGTTTATTACATACATATCTATGCATGGCCGATGTTAATTCATTTTTAATTTATGAATGTTTTTATATTTTTTATTTTTACTTAATTTCTTATCAATTTTTATTCATGATACAATGTCAACCTCTACCAATTTTAAAATTTTTAATCAGAATTTCCAATTTGAATTTTTAAATGTAAATTTTTACCGAAGTTGCCAATTTATAAATGTTAGCGCTTATTACTAAGTAAGTTAGCTTATTTCTATGATTCATTGTTTTAAGCATGTTGTGTTTACCTATAAGTAATTGATGCACTGTTATTTTTACTTTTAAAAATGTATTATGTGGTTGTATTAGTGTAATTAATTGTTGGTGAACCTAATAAAATAAATAAAATAAATAATGCATAGCTCACGTCTTCTAGGGCTGCCCAATCACCGGCGTTCCCTCTAAACCACTGTGGAGCCGTGTTGATATAGTGGAAGGTAGCTCGAACTAGCGCACTCGTCGAGTAATCAGCGTTGGCAGCTAGATGTCCTCGAGACAGGAACTGGAATAACAAAATACATTTTTGATTTATTTTATTGTCTGGCGTATTGTAACGTCCAACAAAATAAGAATAAAAAATAAGCGGTTTCGGAAAATAGTGGCCGCTTTTATCAGTTTTAGTGACTATCATAAAACTAAACAAGGTAAAACTACCGTTTATAATAATATTAACGTATAATCTTGTGGAGCATAACTTAACGTGCTTATTTTGTGCATTTTCATTCAAAACTAAAATAAATAACCAAATAAAAGATGAGGGCGCTACTAGGCGGTCGGATTTTGATTTTAATATTTAGGTATTTTAACTTTAATTTTAATTTTAATTCTAACACTAAGATAGTTTGTAAGTTCTAATACTAACTAATAAGTACACACGCCAGCACATCAAGCTACCCGAAACTGTCAAATTTTCCCAATCAACTTCGGACCTAATACTTTAACGATAAAGTTGAAAATCTATTAAAGAAATTTGACAGATTGTAGTAGCTTGATGTGCTGGCGTCTGTACAACAATATGGATGATTTCCGAATTAAATGAATTGAATAACGTCCACCGATGTTTGAAACTTTGAACATCAGCGGTGCTATTCTGTAAAAATCTCACCGTGAAAACTTAGGTGAAGTGAGCGTGGAGTGAACTGTCAATAATGTCAATTCCTAGCAAAAACAAACTCACTTCACCTAAGTTTTCACGGTGAGATTTTTACAGAATCGACCGGCTGCAGTAAAATCGTAGACGCGTGGACGTCCACGATAAAGTGACGTGCTGAATTACAAAAATGCACATTTCCTACCTGTTTTTTTGTCAAATAATTTCCCGCCATGTTCTTTCCTAAGACAGCGTCCAGGGCCATCGTCTGAGCACCAAATTTATAGACTTCATTCATTCGAATTTTTCCAAACATGTTTCCTTCTGAAAACGATAAATACAATTATGTAATCAACCTGAATGTTTTGCATGGAAAGGTGGTTTACATGTATAAACTAGCTGCGCCCCACGGTTTCACCCGCATAAGTTTCGATCCCGTGGGAATATCGTTTTGGTTGGAGACCAGGCATCGGAGAAAGGCATTGATCTTTCAAGGCATTGCGGAGGTTGACGGGGAGGTCAGCAGTGCGGTCATCTTGGAGGTGTTAAATAAGAAACTGGCTCTTAAAACTGTCACTGCGTCCTCCATAAAGGTCTGCCACAGACTTGGTGTAGTCAATAAAGATCATCATAGGCCCATCCTTGTCAAATTCTCAAGTTACGATGACAGGTCTGCAGTCTGGAAAGCGAAGACTGGGCTGAAGGGTTCCTCTATCTCCATCAAAGAGTTCTTGACAAAGACTAGACAATCCGTCTTTGGGAAGGCGCGGCTTCACTTCTCTATGCGGTCGTGTTGGACTCAGGACGGTGTCATAGTTATTAAAGCCCCTGATGGAAGCAAGCACAAGATCACGACGCTCGAAGAGCTGAGTCCTCTGCTGGTGAAGTATCCCAAGGTTCAAACTTCTGGGTGATAGCCTGAAAAACGGAATGCCTTGATGATAAATGATGGTAATATTATTCTATTATTAACTTACAGCATAGACAGTCCTACGTAGGGTAGGATTTACTTACTTACCATTAGAAATTGTCATCTTTCACTGTTTTTAATTAATATGTTTATAGTTTGAACTTTGGGTTTGTAATCATTGATGTTGTTTACGTCACACGTCTCTGTGATAACATTTTATAAGTTTAGCATGGTATTTAATTAGTTAATTTACCCTCAACAAGGTGTCTTTATTTACATTTCAAATGTCATTATGTCACTCATGCTAAATTGTCGTGATTGACAAATCTGACATTGTATTATTTCAATGACGTTTTTATGATCGGATACGTTTCACAAAAATTTGTTGTGGGGGTGCGTTCCGAATACCATAATAAGCTTTTTTGTCCTTACTCTTTGACTACTTTTGAATCGATTATGCGATTGTTATTTTATTTTTATCTCATAGTTTATTCATTGTCATTACTTTTTCTGCTCTTGTTTTTTTTAAATGATGTTAGCTGGCGGGTGGTGCAGAGATGCAAACGCCGTACTAGATTTTCGTGTAGTTCTCTTATTTGTGTAGTGTTTTTATTTAATTTTATTTTGCTGTATTTATTTTATTTATATCTATGACAACTCTTTTTGATAATGAATCTTTTTTTTCTGCCAACGAATCAGCTGCCACTTCTGATAATGATAGTTTTTGTTCCGTTGTAGACACTCTTGGCGATATTTTACGTGAAACTTTCAACCAAAACCTTGATCGGCTGTTAAACGTTTGTCACATTAATGCCCAGAGTATCCCAAGCCACTACAATGAACTGTATGATACCTTTACGAACAACAACGTCCATGCCGTCCTGATTTCCGAGACCTGGCTAAAGCCTGAACTACCATCCACCACTTACTCTCTACCAGGATTCGTTCTTCTACGGAATGATCGTATTGGTAAGAGAGGGGGTGGTGTAGCAGTATACCTTCGTGCTGATTTTCCTTTTAAAATTCTCGCTACTTCTTCCTCTAATAATTCGGCTGAGTTTCTTTTTCTTGAGGTTTGTGTCAAAGGAGCTAAAATCGTTATTGGAGTTGTATATTGTCCCCCTTGCCTTGATTACTTCATCGAATTCGAATCGGTCCTAGAGTCTTTGGGTTCGGAGTATGCACATCACATTGTCATGGGGGATTTCAATACCAACCTCCTTGCCCATAACTCCCCTCGATCCTCTAAACTCCTACATCTGGTCGAGTCAGCTAGTTTGCACGTGTTGCCTCTCCAACCTACACATCACAACACTGTCGGTGATGATACTTGGCTCGACCTAATCCTCATCTCTAATCCTTCCTTAGTCTCCTCACATGGTCAACACTTCGCTCCTGGTTTCTCACATCATGACCTTATTTTCCTGTCTTATGTCCTTAAACCTCCTAAACCCAAACCTACATTCCAGTACAGGCGAGCCTTTGCGCGGATGAATGCTGAAAAGCTAATACAAGATGCTTCTAATATTGACTGGAGACCCTTGGAGGAAGCCGCCTCAGTTGACGACAAAGTTAATGTTTTTAATTCAGCTGTAGTCAAGTTGTATGACACCCACGCTCCTATCAGGAAAGTCAAGCTGAAGCGCCCGCCTGCGCCATGGATGAATAGGGGAGTTCAAATGGCAATGCGACGACGGGACCGCGCGTTCCGGAAGTTTAGAAAGGATAGGTCGGAGGATAATTGGATCCTCTTCAAAACTGCTCGCAATCGTTGTAATCAGATGATACGTAACGCTAAACGCCGCCACATTATTCATAATATCACTTCTTCTTCTCCGGCTGATATCTGGAAGTTCCTTGGAACTCTAGGTATCGGCAGATCGCGACATTCAGACCCTCCTAATACATTTGGTTTGGACGATCTAAATCGCCATTTTGCCACTGTTCCCACTCTTGATAGTCTAACCAAATGTCAAACTATTGACTATCTTGATGGTCTGACGCGACCCAATATCACCCCTTTTGCCTTCACCCCGGTCGACCCGGAAGAGATCAAGAAGATTATCCTCTCCATTAAATCTAAAGCCGTGGGCTGTGATAACATTAGTCGCCACATGATAGTGACGGCTCTTGAACAGCTCCTTCCTGCAATCTCCCATATCGTTAACTTCTCCCTTCACTCTGGTGACTTCCCTTCGCTCTGGCGGAAAGCCCATGTGCGACCACTACCTAAAATTCCTAATCCCACTCTTCCCAGTCACTTTCGTCCGATTTCCATCCTTCCCTTTTTATCTAAAGTGCTCGAGGCCTGTGTCCATAAGCAATTCTCCCACTTTATTCACCATAACTCCCTCATTAGTCCATTCCAATCCGGGTTCAGGCCCGGCCACAGTACCGTCTCAGCTCTCCTTAAAGTGACTGACGATATAAGGAGGGGTATGGAAGACACTAAAGTTTCCGTTTTAGTGCTGATAGATTTTTCGAATGCTTTCAATACCGTCAGTCACGAAGTCCTTTTATCCATCCTCTCCTATCTTATGGTCTCTCCTGAGGATTTGCATTGGTTTTCATCCTATCTTCGGGGGCGTCAGCAGTCGGTTCTTGTGGGAGACTCTTCTTCCAACTGGTGTAATCTTGATGCTGGCGTCCCTCAAGGCGGTATTTTATCTCCACTTTTGTTCTCTATTTTTATAGATCTTATTACTACCCAGCTTCAGTGTGCGTATCATCTCTACGCTGATGACTTGCAGCTGTACAGTCGGGCGGGTGTTGACAACTTATCTGATGCGATTGAGGAGCTAAACCGGGATCTAGCTGTGGTGAAAAACTGGTCTGATCGCTTCGGGGTAGTCGTTAACCCAACCAAGTGCCAGGCTATCATCGTTGGGAGCTCCCATAGCTTGAGAAGGCTGAATGATTTAACGGTACCGCCGGTCACCTTTGACGGCAAAGTGATTCCGTTTAGCTCTGACGTCAAGGATCTGGGTTTGTATGTTGACACCTGCCTTGACTGGCGTAAGCAGGTCGCGATTGTGAGCAAGAGAGTCACCGGTACGTTGCGGTCGCTCTATCGTATGAAAAACATTCTCCCATCCCATATAAAGGTAATGTTAGTTCAGTCCCTTATCTTTCCTATTCTTGACTATGGTGATGTGTGTTACTACGACCTGAATGCAGATCTCCTCAATAAACTTGACCGACTTCTAAATAACTGCATTCGATTCGTATTTAATCTCCGTAAGTACGATCATGTGTCCGCGCATCGGTTACGCTTAAAATGGTTACCCATCAGACAGCGCAGAGCGTTAAGAGCTTTGACAACTTTGTTTTCTCTTCTAGACAAACCCACTTCTCCTTCTTATCTTACTTCTCACTTCCAATATTTATGCTCTGCGCACATCAAGAATCTTCGTTCTTCCAATAATCGTCTTCTACGATGTCCTACTCACCGCTCTGGCTTTCTTAAATCTTCTTTTCCTGTCCAGGCGGTTTTCCTTTGGAATGCGCTCCCTCTGAATATCAGGATGGCAACCAGTCGGTTCACATTTAAAATAAAAGCTCGGGAACACATCCATAAGGAGTTGGCAGACTTGTCTCATAATTAATTTGTTGGTTTTCTCCATCTATGTTTTTTTATTTTTTTATCTTTCCTCACTTTGTATAATTTGTTGTATGTATGTATATAAGTATTTATTATTATATTTTATTCCTCAAATTTTTCTGTTCTGTTGCACCTACTGTTTTGTCTCTGCATCACCCTAAGGTAGACTGGTAGAAAATGCCCAAGGCATTAAGTCCGCCTTTGTACATTATGTGCATAAAGTTTTAATAAATAAATAAATAAATAAATAAAATATCGGGATAAAAAGTAGCCTCTATGTTAATCCAGGGTGTCAGCTACCTCCATACAAAATTTTATCAAAATAGGTCGAGCCGTTGGAGCGTGAGCGGGAGAGCCTCCAGTTCCAGCCGACGCGGGAGACGCTCCGGGCGTCGGGAGCCGCGCGACGACTCCGGCCGTCCCCCCGTAGGCGCGGGCCTGCGGGCGAAGAATAATGGGTAGCTCACCGTCCGATAGGACCAGGCCCGTGCCGGACGGCGTGTACGTGTTCCACGCGTGCCTCAAAGAGATGTCAGCAGCAACTGAAGGGGCCCGTCAGGGCCGAAGCCTGCCGGGTCAGCGGGATTGTCCGAAAGGGTTACCGCTGGCCAGGAACATAAAAGGCTAAGGAAGGAACACGGGTGGGTTTTAGTCAGTAAGAGTCTGACACTCCCTTCCGCTCCACCCAGAGCAGGAAGAGTCATTTGATGATCTCCCATCCTCAAAAACAAAAAACCAGTAGGGTAATAATATGATAACAATATATTCATCATCATCATCTGCCTAGCCTTTTCCCAACTATGTTGGGGTCGGCATCCAGTCTAACCGAATGCAGCTGGATACCTGTCGGTCGATTCTGTGAAAATCTCACCGTGAAAACTTGGGTGAAGTGAGTTTGTTTTTACTAGGAATTGACACTATTGACAGCTCACTCCACGCTCACTTCACCTAAGTTTTCACGGTGAGATTTTTACAGAATAGCACCGCTGTACTTACATAGAGCGACTGCCTACCTGACCTCCACAACCCAGTTACAGGGTAATACGATACCTCTTGGTAAAACTGAACACAATGTATTATGCCTCTTAAAAAGATCTATTACATACCTACGTTTCCGTGGGATAATTTCCGACCTCCACACGGGTGGAGTTCTGGACAAAAGCTAGTATCAAATAAATTACCAGTAAACGGTGGTCGTTTCAATCCATTTTGTCGAAACACGCTCGTTGGGGTAAGCCGATGTTTCACAAAGTGTGTGTGTATTAGGTTCTTGTCGTGGCAGGCTTCATACAGGGAATGGAAGGTGCTCTTCACTTTATACCCGACACTGAAAATTAGAGATTATCCATTTATCCCCCTTAAAACGTATATTATAAACGTGTATTATCGTGTATTTTATCTGTCAATTTGACAGGACTAAACTAAAATTTATCTTCAGTCCTTTTCCTATTGAAATAGAAAGAAAAAGATGCACTGAACTTAAATTTAGTTTAGTTTGTGAACAAGGCAATCGGCGCCAGTGTCAGGCGCTGATCAATTTGACAGAACTAAACTAAAATATTTATCTTCAGTCCTTTTATTATTGAAATAGAAAGAAAAAGATGCACTGAACTTAAATTTAGTTTAGTTTGTGAACAAGGCAATCGGCGCCAGTGTCAGGCGCTGATCAATTTGACAGAACTAAACTAAAATATTTATCTTCAGTCCTTTTCTTATTGAAATAGAAAGAAAAAGATGCACTGAACTTAAATTTTGTTTAGTTTGTGAACAAGGGAATCGACACTAATGTTTGTTATGTTTATGGAATAAACAATTTAATTTCATTTGCCCGGTTTATGGCAATATACCAACTCGCCCCCTATAACCCCATAGGTACACTCCTACCTATCCCATAAAATAATACAAGCGTGATGGTTTGTTGACTTACTGATAAATGTGGGTCCGACCGTGGCAGGTTTCAGAGCTCTCCTCGGTAGTATAATAGGGCTGGGTGTTACAGCGAATGTCTTTAAAATTAACAATCTGGCGATCCACCCTGAACGTTGCGTTATAAATGCAATGCGCCTCCTGAAACACAGACATTTATCGTTAAGACTATAGATGTATGAAGAACAGAGTGTAAAGTTTAGGTACTCATACTCTATAGAAAAGGGAGGATCCTCCGACCAGACGGGTGTTGTGTTTGGCGGGCAACTGCCCGATGATTCATGTCGGGCCGTTGCAGTTGCATTCTATGCTAGTTGCGCGGTAAACTCTGCTTGCGCGATGCAGGATTTTGTGTGACGTCAGTATGACGCGTTGTTTGCTTGTGGCGTTGTAGATACCGCTACAAGACCAGTGACCCACCCTTACTTGGTACGGGTACAATCTACGAAAGCGACATGTCAAATCATCGAAAGGGGATTGAAGTTTTTTTTTAAAGAGGAGGAGAGGAAGAGGACGGGGAGGAGGAGGATTGCGTAACACACTATGAATCAGAATCTGAATCATCTTGAAGTATGTATATTGCTGATCTATTGCTTTATATGTTCGAAAATTTTGCTTAACAACGTAACGTCGTTGCGTGTGCAAAGGCCGCTATGTGTTATTTAGTTATTTTCGGTTCTTTATGCAGTTTTAATCGTTATTTCAATACACACATACTGTATAAACAGCTATGTGATAAGAGCAGTATTTAAAGAGATAAGGAATGTAGCTATGTGATATTCATACATCGAAAGTTCCGTATAAACACGCTAAATGTTATAATTCACTAGCTTCTGCTCGCGACTTCGTCCGCGTGAAATTTCTTGTTCCCCCGACCCACCCCGTCGCATCGCCTGCCTGCGCTTTTAATTCGTTTACCTTTTTTCTGACTTTTTTAGTTTTTGCTCGGCTCCTAAGGGTCCTAGCGTGATGTTAAGTACCTATAGCCTTTGTCGAGAATTGGGCTATTAAATGCCATATATATGCCATATATAGCTATTAAATACCAGTCGGATTTGAAAAATTCTTATTGCATTCTTATCGAGTTTGTTTGTTTGGTTGAACGCGCTAATCTCTGGAACTCCAGAGATGCGCGTTCAAACAAACAAACTCTTCAGCTTTATAATATAGTATAGATATAGCTCAAATAAGTTCACTAAAAACACCCCAACTAACATTTAGGCGCTAAGCAGGGGCGTAGCTACCGCCGTATCTGCCGTATCAATTATACGGGGCCCCCGGGCCACGGGGGCCCCGTATTTAATTTGAATTGTTTGTAAAAATTTTGGAAAAAGTGACATAAATAATTATGATGAATAAATATTTTTTTTAATTTATGCAAACATTTTTTTTTCTTTTGTGAGAAATCTTTACCCTTCCTAAGGGCCCCCAAACAAATTTTTATACGGGGCCCCGCCAAGGCACGCTACGCTTCTGGCGCTAAGACAAGAGTTATAGTAAATAGCGACTTTTGCATGCGCAACGACGGTAAATAACGCAATGAATGTTGTTGAACTATCAAAGTGACAGCCTTTTCTACTGTTAGTGTGTAACGGTAAGACAGTCTTTAAAGCTCAATGTGTTATAATTATCAACCTCGAGTAATCACATCACATCACACTAATATTATAAAGGCGAAAGTTTGTGTGTGTGAGTAGGTATATGTTTGTTAGTTCTTCACGCTCAAACGGCTGAACCAATTTTGATAAAATTTTGTATGGAGGTAGCTGACACCCTGGATTAACATATAGGCTACTTTTTATCCCAATACCCACACGGGATCCACATTGACGCGGCTGAAACCGCGGGGCGCAGGCAGTTAATATTATAAAGTCGAAAATTTGTGAGTGTGTGTTACTTCCTCACGCATAAACGGCTGAACAGATTTGGATGAAATTTGGCACACAGATAGTTTATAACCAGGATTAACATTACCTAACACATAGGATACTTTCTATAGGTACAGATATTCCCACGGGACTGATGCGTGTGAAACCGCGGGGCGTCGCTAGTCACTGTAATAAACTTACTATTGTATCATAGCTGGTAGTATAGTTTCCCAGAAGAATCTTCCGTTTGGGTCCTGGACATGAGACCTGCACAGTCTCCGACCTTCCGAAGGTAATGTTTCCGAGTGCAGTGTTAACTTCCATAAACGCCCCATTTCTGATGAACACTGGGCCGGGGCTGCCGAAGTCTCTGCTCAGAGAGAGAACGCAGTCTGAAATGAAAACAGGTTTTTTATTCATCATTGGTGCCGATTTCCTTGTTCACAAACTAAACTAAATTTTTAAATTGACTGCATCTTTTTATTTCTATTTCATTATGAAAAGGACAGAAGTTACATTTTAGTTTAGTCCTGTCAAATTAATCAGCAGTCAAATTAATAAGATTTGTGATGCTGCTAAGGTTAGAAATGGGTTGACCCTTTCGAACCATATCACCATTTGTGAATGGTGATATGCAGTGCGATTCTGTAACTATCTCACCGTAAAAACTTAGGTGAAGTGAGCGTGGAGTGAGCTATAATAGTGTCAATTCCTAGCAAAAACAAACTCACTTCACCTAAGTTTTCACGGTGAGATTTTTACAGAATCGACCGGATGGTTCGAAAGGGTAGGTCCATCCATCGTTTCTTTGGTCTTCCCCTGCTCTAATACCCACCGACATCCATACTCAAAACTCTCCTCACGACATTTTCCTCATTTCTCCGTAACACATGCCCATACCATGGCAACCGATTTTCACACAACTTTTCAGCAACCGGTGCCACTTTCAGGCTTTCTCTATGTACTCATTTTTTGCTCTACCTACTAATAAGGCACTCTGTCACTATCGGGTGGCATCATTAACCTACTCTAATTTAAGTTGTAACACAAAGCCCTAATTATACTAATTATAAAGTACTTTAGTTCCCGTTTTGTTAATTGCAATCTGTGCGTCATTCGCGTTTGTTTTTGGTCTTAAGTTAGTAATCAGTGCTAATTATCTACATACAAATATCTGACAGCCAATTCCCGTAATTATTAAAAACGTTCAAAATCTCATGTTTTCGTGGTTTTCGAGGGCGCTGAAGTCGATAGTGAGGTCAAAATGACGATCCAAGATGGCGGCTGCGCAAATTTTTAAATTTTCGCAGAAGACGGAACCTTCGGTGCGCGAGTCCGACTCGCTCTTGACCGTTTTTTTTTTATAGTAAAAAAAAAGTCTTATTTTTATTTTTCAGTTTTCCTTACCCCACACAATTTCTTATAACACTAGTTGCTATCAGTGACAGGAAGTCATTATAACATCATCAATATAAACCAAGGGGCAAAATACGTAATTGAAGCCAAGTCAAAAACCACACAAGCAAAGTTAATAAAATTTATATGGGACTACCCCTCAGACATACCCTATCCATTAAAAAAAGAATTTTTGAAATCGATTCACAATTGCCGGAGATATCGCGTAAAAAAATACAGTCGAATTGAGAACCACCTCTTTTTTGAAGTACTTAGGTACTTAGGTACTAGGGTACTTACGTACTTATATTTTTATCGATATAGGAAACTTTATTTCAAAGAAAAATGAACTTATAAGAAAGACGAAAGAGCGAAGACGCAACACAGGTGTGACGTGCGTCGTCATTTCAGAGATAAAACTGGCCATGATAACAAACAATCTGCCTAGCGTTTGCTGTACTATTTTGGTGTCGGCGTCCAGTCTAATCGAACGCAGCTGAATACCAGTATTTTACATGGAGCGACTGCTGCCTATCTGACCTCCACAACCCAGTTATTGTGTAACACGATAGCCCTGGCAAGAATGGTTGTCAGACCCGTAACGACGGACAAATATTTACGAATGATAGCCGAGACCAACGGCTATAAGAGGAAACGCATCATCTAGTTTTTAAAATATGATTGACATGTTTGTACAAACCTACTTATAGATGCAGCGTGGGTGGAAGCTTTGACGGTGATGAAAGATGATGAACGCAAAAAATGCATGTTTTAGACACAATAAAAGTATACGATCGACTACAGTAAACAAAATCAGAAAAATATATGATATTCTTCAGGATATATGCTAGGTAGATAGTGTGTTGAAAACTTAAACAACTAATTTGATACGATAGAAAAAAATCGTGAAGATACCTCTAAAAACTTTCTTTTTACAATAAAAACCATATTAATACACATATAATCATTCTGATTTTTTATCAGATTATTCTACAAGCAACATACTAAAATACCTACTAGTGTTTTAATTTTTTAGTCCAAACAATAGATTTTTTGTAATTAAATAATTGCTGCATATTTTGCAATAAATTACCAGGGTTGTGACATCGCGCTTCTCTTTCTTTTCTATGCAGTCCAACAGTGACCGCGCTTTAGGTCATGTAAGCCCCTTAAAGTCCTTTCCGAGGCACGGAGGGATCTCGATATATGAAATGGATGTTCTGAGCATCTCATATTATATGCCTGTTTCATTACCTTAAAACTGCCGCTTGAAAGGCCGAAACAAACACAGAGGTCTCTTTTAAAGTCCAGACATTATCTTGGCTGTCATTCGTAGAATCTTTGACAGTCGTTACGGGTAGTCAGAAGCCCGAAAGTCTGACAACCAGTCTTACCAATGGGTATCGTATTACCCAATAATTGGGTTGTGGAGGTCGGATAGGCAGTCGCTCCATGTAAAATACTGGTATTCAGCTGCATTTTGTCGGACTGGAAGCCGACCCCAACATAGTTGGGGAAAAGCCCAGGCAGATGATGACTATCAATCTCAATCTGAATAATTTTGAAGGATATTGCAAATCCATTGCTTCATAACTTCGAAAAATTTGTCCGCCTAACAACGTAAATAACGCAATGAATACTGCTGAACTGTCAAACTGAAACCCATTGCTACTGATAGTGCGTTACGCAATTACCCCGCAGGTTGTGCGTCGATTTTCCTGTCAACTTGTATAAAAAGAAGGAAGGATTCGTCCGCATTCGTACCGTCAACAGGAAAAGTGCCCCGGTACCTACTGAGTACACCACAAATCTTTCAAAAACCGCGTCCATTTTTAATTTGTAAACCGCGCCAATTTACAAGAAAAACAACACTGTAAACTAATAAAACAAAGCAGGTTTAACGTCAGTCAAATACATATATATCTGTAAGCCCAATAAAGCAAAAACAAAGTAAAAAATATTCGGAGTAATTTTAAATATGAAATTTTCACTTACCACTTTTGGCATAACATATAAAATTGATTATAAAAATTGCGATTAGACTGAACTCGAACGATACGTTAGTCATTGCTACGGTTGTGCTAGAGGACTGAATAAAATCAATGTTGATATTAGTCTGTAACGGTACCTGGTGACGCTACGATTTGTAAAAATCGTTCTCGAGTCACTTAGCAAAGTAACTGGCGATCTTGAAGTGAGTTTTGTTCGAGTACGGTCATCTATCGTTCAGTTTCCTTACTGGTTCACTGAAACTAGTGACCAAAATCGATATCGGACCTACTATATGGTATCCGGACGGATAGTAAAATAGGGCCGCATAGTACGTTATATTATCGCAGGGTAGGTATCCGAAAATTTAGAAAAAAAAACTAAATATATCAATTTTGATACTTGGTCTAGAGTATCCGGCCGGATAGTAAAATAGGGCCGGATACCGGATAGTCGCCGGATATTCGTTTCATCACTCAGGCGTCGTTCGCACTGCGACGCGTCCCTACCTACATACCTACGAGTATTTATTGCGTAACATAATCATCCTATAATTTTCCCACAGCTGGGACACAGGCCTCCTCGATTTCTGCGAGAGAGTGGGCAATAATCCACTAGGCGAGCACTAATGCGGGTTGGTAGATGTCACATGTCTTCGAATTTTTGGTTCTAGGACATGCCGGTTACCTCACCATATTTTCTTTCACCGTTTTAGAGCAGTAGTTCAAAAGAGTTTTTTTTTTGTTTTAGTTTTTTTTTTTTACAGCGGTGATTAAATAATTTACACAAAGGAAACTGCTTACTGGGGTTGAACTGGGTTGAACCCACGACCTAAAACTCGAAATACGCTTTTTTATTGCGTGTGTATGAAAAAAAAAATCAATTGCGAGGGCGCAATGCCGCTTGATTGAACGACGACGGTAGGTTTTTTTCCTAATTATGTTCCGGTAAACAAACACGATACTAAAATCAAGAGTTTTCACATCAATCACAAACTTCAAGGACAAACAAAATGTTTCACTGTTTCGTGTAGTCATGACTTCATGAGCATAAATACAGGGTTAAATTAGATTAACTAGTGAAACTCCGCAGACGTGATAAAATATAAAAAGAAATTAATTTAGAAGTGTTTTTTTTGTATGGGGTCATCAACCGCTGTTAGTGTATTTACTTGCAGCTTAAAAGTTTTTTTTTTGTAAACTTCACATAATATAATCATTCTGATTTTTTGTCAGATTATTCTACAAGCAATATACTAAAATACTAGTGTTTTAATTTTTTAGTCCGAACAATAGATTTTTTGTAATTAAATAATTGCTTTATATTTTGCAATAAATTACCAGCGTTATGTCATCGCGCTTCTCATTTTTTTCTATGCAGTCCGACAGTGACCGCGCTTTGGGTAATGTAAGCCCCTTAATACACTGTGAACTTAAAAGCGGTGCAATACGTCCAAGTACACACAGACGTAAAAATATCGCGGTGCGATTTTATCGCGCACTGGTTTTTCAACACACCGAGAGTTGCAATACCAACAGAGCGCATCTCAGCGCGTCAAAAAACACACACTGTTAAATTGTCAACTCTCGGCTATTACCAGAGCGTTCCAAATCCAGTGCGACAAAAAAAAATCGTCGCAGGAAAAGCGCGCGCAAAAGTGGGCTATACTTTAGCATTTATAATAGTAGTATGGATAGTCAGTATACTAATAATACATTAAATAAAAATTCAAAACAGATATCAATGATTTTATTTTACAGGTAAAAGATCTCCCCAATTGCACGATCTTGCACATCTGTATGTAGTCTGGTCATACTTGGCTTTAGAAAATATTATCTCTTTCAATTCTCCTTGAGCAGTACATAGCCTACATATTGTATGTTTGGATCTTACAATAGGTGCACGAACTATCCTAGGCCATTGCGGGTCATCTGATGGACGAGGCCCTTTCTTCAATACGACGTAGGAAAATAAATCAGCAAAAATTTCAGCTTTTGAAGCGTACCCCAATGATTCATACTTCATTAGGAAGTTGCAAGGTGTTTCCTTCTCCAGATACCGGGGACAGACATTATCGTTAGGGCACGGTGAAAAAACGTAACCCTGTTTTCGTTTCTTCGCTTCTAAATTGAGAACAAACTCTCTGGCTTCGTTGACAACACTGAATCCAGCATTCGAACCATGTTCAACAAAAATTAAGTAGTCTTCTGTCTTGTTCCAAAGTTTTTGTATGGTTTCCAACCTTGATTGCATACTCGGGAGCTCAAATAACGAGTATGCTGATAGAACTATACTGTACTTCAGATCTGTAGATGCTGGTAAGAATTGTCGTTGGAAATATCCTTTTAAAGGCATTTCAACATTTTCTTTGCCTTGGCATAGTATGAGGCGTGCTAGCTCATGCATCGTAGATGAAGTGTCAACGCAGAAATATTCAAAAATATCATTTTTCCAGAAGTGATTCACTGCCCACGTTCCTGTACCTACACCGGAGCCAAAATCGAAGAAACTACGAGGTTTGTAGTCCGGGTTAAATTTATTTATTTCATCTAAAACTCGTACTAAGACAGCATATTCGGGAGCAGCTCTACTCATAAGATACTGCAAACTAGTCGGTTCATCGTAGGCAATATTGCCCCAACGGTAAACATTCTTCTTCAATGCACTAAACACTTTGTTTTGAACCTTTTTTTCATACAATTTCTGTTCGTCTTCTGTTAATTCTCGATTTACGGTCGAATAAACTTTTTTCGAAATGATGTCATGAAATTTCTGTGCTTTTTCATCGATTTCTCCTTCTTCTGGGGGTAGGTGCCGTGAGCGGATGTAGTTACTTAGATTTACACTGTCCTGGAAAAAAGCCTTGGCCCCGGCATCGTCTAGAATTAGTTTAATAGCATTCTGAATATCCGGAGGAATAGAGGCTACTTTGATTCGCGTTGTACCGGGATGTTTCCGTGGTTTGAAGACTTTTGTTTCAAAATTCTCCTTTAAGTTAGGGTCAACTGCTACTCTAGTTGTGTAATTAGCGTACAAAGATGTGAAGTATTTTGTTCTTATCTTTCTAAACATTTTTATAACCTTAAAAAGTAGCACTCAAAAATGTTTGTATTAATGAATGAAATGTCACATGTATGTCATGTGTCATTGTCCAGTCAAAATACTGGCCACAGACTGTAGCATAAATAATGGTCCAACATCACTGACCTATATTATATTATTAGCAGCGCCCCGCGGTTTCACCCACGTAAGTTTCGATCCCGTGGGAATATCGGGATAAAAAGTATCCTATGTGTTAATCGAAGAAATGGTCTATCTATGTGCCAATTTTCATCCAAATATTATGTTCAACGGTTTACGCTTGATTGAGTAACAAACATCCAAACATTTACACAAACTTTCACATTTATAATATTAAGTAGGATACAAAGTGCTTGTTTATTAGAGGTCAGTGTCCAACGTTATATAGGGTCGAAAGTGAAACACTATTATTAGAGTTTTTGCCCACTTGAACACTTTTTAATAAGTGCTCAAGTGGGCAAAAAGACTTAATTGTTTTAAACCACTATAAAAATTATTTCTTGTTCATTGAAAACAATCTTTATTGAAAAAGTGCATTTCGTTTTAAAAGTTACTACCAAAAAACTAACTAGAATTGACTTAAAGACCTCAGTAGCCACGACATTAAATTCCCAAAAAAAATTTATGTCAAACAAAAAAAAATCAATACATTTACATAGATAGACATTGTTTTGAAACATTGGAAAGGTAAAAGTTCAAATATTATTAGTTTTGTACGTTTTCATCTATTAAATAAGCTATAATATGATTATCTTAAGTATATTTGTTGCCAATTTAGTTATTAACGCTGCCGAAGTAAATATAGGATACTGTGATAAGACAAAAACCTGCGAGAATGATATCGAAGTTAACAATGGCAAAAAGCAGATTTTTTACGATGTTAATCCCCCCGAAGGCTTTAATTTACGCAGGGACGTCTACATGAGGTTCGCGATAATGCTGTCCGAAGCCCAAAAACGAGGTAAAGACAACTGGGAGCTAGTTTTACCTCCTTGGAGTAACCTCTTTCATTGGAAAACTGACCGGCGAGTTCCGAAACCGTGGAGCCAATTTTTCGATATAGATTCCCTAAAATCGTACGCTCCAGTTGTGGAAATGCACGATATATTCAGTAAAACTAAGAAAAAGGTGTTAGAAATTGACATTTTGTATGTACTGGAACATTATGAAGATGCTTTCGAAAATGGTGTATTTGAGGAGAAGTGGAAGGTAGTGGGTGACTGCAGTCACAGCGGACAGTTCTGGGGCTACAATAACGTGACTGTTAAAGAAACCTTGTGTGTCAAGTTTCAAGGCAAGAACTCGAAACTTTGGGAGTTGGTGTCATTGCATCCCCACAGCAAAAAAATCATGTTTTCTCATGGGGAGATTCCTCTTCACGACAGCTATGGCACCAAAACTTACTGGGACTGCCGAAAGAGCATGAAATTTAATAAAAATCTTGTCAAAATTGCCAAAAAGTATGAATCGCAATATTTAAATTGTAAATCAGATAAATGTAAGACCTACTTGAGCGTTCACTGGAGGCGGCAAGACTTTGCCCGCAGCCGCGGCAACGACGTCCCATCAATATCAGGAACTGTAAAACAGATCCATGATGCACTAAAAAAACTATCCAACATCAAAAAAGTTTTTATTGCAACTGATGCATCCATGTCTGAATTGAACAAACTTGAAAGCGAATTGACTGCTCTCGGGTACGAAATACACTTTTTCTTGCCAAGTCCGTCAATAATAGACGAGTTTGGGGATGGTGGAATAGCAATAATTGACCAAATCATATGCTCGCATGCGGCCCATTTTATCGGAACTCATGAAAGCACATTCACATATAGAATTCAAGAAGAGAGGGAGATATTGGGTTTTGACAGCGGAACTACGTTTAACAGGCTGTGTCCAGATACAGGGCATTGCGAACGAGTCTCTAAATGGACGATAGTTATCTAGACATTGATAACATTGCCACATATATTATAATTTTCATGTTTTATACCAGTAAATATATAAGGCCCTGTTAAAATAGATGGACAAACTTTTAGAAATCATTCAGACCACCAAAATAAGGACGATGGTAAAAAAATATATCAGAAAAACGCATAGATACTTACAAGAAAAATAATCAGCTAACGAAAATACACTAATATATTATTTTAGGTCAAAACAAAATCACTTTAATCAGTTATTTTTTTGCTTGGATATCTTTAGTTAGACGTACTCAGTGCTGTGTTAAAATTTGTCCATCTATTTTAATGGGACCCTGTATAGAATACTAGCTCGGATATTATAACTACCGGGATAAAAAGAATCTTATGTGTTAATCCAGGTTATAAACTATGTAACTATATAGATGGAGTATTGGGACTATGGAGTTGACGGTGTGTGAGCGTGCATGTTCCTTCGCTACCCGTTCGATGTCCACCGCACAGGGTGGATGGAAAGCAGCACATAAAGTAATTTTTTGCTCTATTGGTGTAATAGCTGTAGGGCGTTCCAGTAGGAGGATAAATAAAAAAATGTGTGCCACGTTCAGTGTCCTAGGATGAGTTCATTAAGGAGTCAATTCCTGAATGGTGTTCCAGTAGGAGGATCACACTAATATTATAAAAGCAAACGTTTTTGAGTGTGAGTGTGTTTGTTACTTCTTCACGCTCAAACGGCTGGACCAATTTTGATAAAATTTTGTATGTAGCTGACACTCTGGATTAACATATAGGCTACTTTTTATCCCGATATTCCAACGGGATCGACATTTACGCGAGCGTAACCGCGGGGCGCAGCTAGTAAATAAATAAATGTGTGCCACATTCAATATGGATGGGTTCATTATGCATACTTACCTGTTATTTGTATAGTTACTAAAAAGCCATTTTATCTGTTTTTTATTTTTAATAATTTCTGATTTAATTTATATTTAAAAAGTAAAGTAAGTAGGTATTTTGTAAGGCGTGCTGCACACTTGTTTCTGGCTTGCGGTCGCATCGCGCGCCGGTAAGCACACAAAATTCCAATTGGCCGAACGGAACTTCCGTTCGGCCAATTGGAATTTTGTGTGATTTATGCAGAAGTGAACAAGTGTGCGCGCCTCATTTAAAACTGTGCCATAATAACAATACCAAAGGTTTATTTTAATAAATTATTTTTTCTTAGTTGTTACTGTGCTTTTTTTTTACTATCTTCCATAGACATAAATGTGTAGATTAGAGGGCCTAAAAAGGCCACTTTGGCAGAATCATAAAAACATAACATTATACATTATAATATGGCGAAGAAAGTCCGTGTTTTTCTTTTTTTCGCTGCACTACGTAGGTATAATCAAAGAGATTGGATTTGGAATGGATTGATTGGTATTTTAGCACAGACAAATAAAAATTACTGAAAAAGCCTTCACCATTGGGATTTGATACGATTAACTTAACAGTTAACTGTCCATTATGATTCATAATGTTATCCTTTTATGATTCTGCCAAAGTGGGTTTTGAGGCCTCCAGTAGTCTATCAGCGTTCTTTTAGCCTTTTTATTCGTGACGAATGTGTAGGCGGGCAGAAGTCTAAAAATAAAACAATTTCTATTATTTTGGAATGTTTATTTTTGTAGGAATTTTTTCAAAATATTACATTTTAGTTACATAAATGTTACATACATTGATAAATTCACCACCGATTCACTGAATCTATTTATTTTCTAGATTTCAAAAGACTATGTTTTATAATGATGTTAAATAAGTACAGTTTTCAAGACGACACAGCAATAAAGGGAATTTTTAACTGTCTTTAACCTTATGGGCGAGTACCTACATAAGTTACTCGCGCTTGACTACTCAATTTGTCACATTAAATTTCGCTCGGAACACTGGCCCTTAGTGTCAGCGTAGCAACTACGCTAGATTTTTAGGCCCCCAGTAAGTATGTACAAACAATGTATTATGTCTGTAAATGTATCTGTATGCCTACGCAAAATACACGCATTGACGTGAGTTGCGGACACCAGCCAGCATATCAAGTAGTTGATAGGAAACGCCGAACTCGTCTAGTTTAAAAAAAAAAGATTGACATGGAAAGGTGTTTGTATGTACAGACGCTAGCACATCAACCTACCCCAATCTGTCAGATTTCTTTGATAGATTTTCAACTTTACTACAATGGAATAAGGTTCATATTAAATTGGGGAAATCTGACAGATTGGGGTAGGTTGATGTGCTGGCCTCTGTACAAAGACCTAATTATTTAAAAGTTATCGCATAAATTTATAAATCGTGCTTTTAGGACGAGCGCGCATTACGACTTTTAATTGCGCGATTATTTTGTCGCAGAAATGCAACGTATTAGTTTATAGGGCAACGAGAATGTCGCTGCCATTCACCATAACAATACGTTGGATTTTTGCGACAAAATAATCGCGCGTGCGCGCTCGATCTTACAAGTAGTGCTATTTATTACCTTGATCTAAAAATACCTATGGTCTACTTTTCGGGAAAGAAAAAGAAAGAATGAAGTTCCTTATCGCACGCCTACCTATCTGACCTCCAGAAACCAGTGACTGGGTAATACGATACCCCTTGGTAAGACTGGTTGTCAGACTTCCGGGCTTATGACGGCTCGTAACGACTGTCAAAGATCCACGAATGACAGCCAGGATCAACGGCTTAACGTGCTTTTCGAGGCACGGAGTCGGAGGGGTCTCGGTACCCAGGGCGCAAGACCCGACTAGTGAGACCAAATCTAAGTATGCTTTAATTTATTTCATGATGCCTGTTTTTATTAATACATCATAATATGCAGCAAAGGAAACTTCGTTACAACCGGGTGTCCCTCGGCACCTTCCGACATTTTTTTTACATGTTTAAGTACAGACGCCAGCACATCAAGCTACCCGAAACTGTCAAATTTTCCCAATTAACTTTGAACCTTATGCTTTAGTGATAAAGTTGAAAATCTATTAAAGAAATCTGACAGATTGTGGTAGGTTGATGTGCTGGCGTCCGTACATAGTTACTTTTTATTTGAAAAACAGGTATTTGTTTTAAAAAATAATAATAATGAAGTACAGGCACCAGTGCATCAAGCTACTACAATCTATCAAATTTCTTTAATAGATTTTCTACTTTATCGCTAACGCATAAGGTTCAAAGTTGATTGGGAATGTTTGACAGTTTCGGGTAGCTTGATGTCTGTACATTTAAAAAACGTGAACTATTCTCGTACTAAAAGATTTTTACTACAACATTATTTTTTATCATTTAATGATATTTTGTCTTACACCTAAATAATTATCACAATTTAAATTAAAATAGATATCACGTACAGTATTACAAGGATCTTTTGAAGCTTCAAGGCGGGGTAGAAGCACATTTTTAGGTAATTGACATAGCGCATCGCGGCAATAAATAAGGTACAAAACAGCGATGCGATTGATGTTAGTATTGTATACAATCAAGTATTTTCTAACTGAACAGACAGCTGTACTGCTGGGGAGCTTGTTACGCCACTTCTTCTCCCCAGCTATAGCACTAGGAAGTGGTGAAGAGCGGGCGTTTTGGGAGACTGTCATTTGTAATTTTGACGTTCGTAAAGTGCTGATTTGAATAAATAAATTACTTTTGATTTTTGTTAGTTGAATCGAATGACCACCAAAATAAAGGTAGTTTTGCAGTATTAATTAAATTAAAAAAATAAATGTAGGTACGGCTCAGTGGAGTAGATTTTAAGTATTTCTTTAGTTGATGGAATTCGATTTGTTATCATTAGGTACAGACCAAAATAAAGGTAGTTTTGCAGTATTAATTAAATTAAAAAAATAAATGTACGGCTCAGTGGAGTAGATTTTAAGTATTTCTTTAGTTGATGGAATTCGATTTGTTATCATTAGGTACAGACGCCAATGGAAAAACCTAATAAGACTTCGCCTGACTAGGGGATCGATTCCAAGATCTCACGCTCAGCAACTTGCGACCACTAGACCATCGACGCAGGCGTTTAGTAAAACGTATTTAAAAATCAAGATGGCAGCGCTAGTTCCGATTTTGGCCACGCGAGATAAGATCCTTGTATAACTGTAGTCAATCTGACCCATAAAATAAAAAATATCATGAAAACATACGTCGTACATGATTATATATATTTTTTTTTATTAAAAGCGTTTAATATAAAACATAAAAAAATATAAAAATAAACTTAGACCTGGTGATCTAATTTTTAATCACAAAAATCTGTCAAACTGCATGTCAATAGAAACACTCGAACTACAAAAGCCACCCTTAGCCCTCGTGTATACGGGCGCTTTTTCAATGGAACTATTTTTTAACGTGCAAATAATCTCAATGCGCCGCTTAGCGCTGGCAGTTGAAAGTCCAATGGTGCGCTTTTTAACGCCCTTAGGATGTGCTCTGTGGGATTCTCAACGCTCGAATCAAGGCCGAAAGTTGAAAATCGAATGCGCTATTTTCTAACGCCGCCCAGAAAAGAGTCCATGCGAACGGGGTCTTAATGCTACGCAATAAAAGCGCTGTCGAAGTTAAACTGTCACCATGGACATGCAGTTGACTGTACCTACATACTTCGTTAAGGTAAAAATTTTATGACCCGAAATATTTGTAAGGTCAGCGAAATTATCTGTTAAGCGAATTGACTACCACATTAAAATGTCTGTAAGTAACACAACTGTCATTTTTGACAGTTGTCTGGAATGGCTCCAACAGGGTTTAAGTTAGAGATAGTTGACGCAAGGTGTCAGTTTGCCTAACAATTAATTTCCCCGAGTGTACATTTAAAATATTACCACTAAAAAGGACATAATGATAAATACAGCAATGGAAGTAAAATTTTGTACAATGCAAGAAATTAACTAATTGATCTATTTATTATTAAAACAATTTATTATGTTCAAATATATGTCATAAATTTAATAGTGGTAAAATAAATTAAGTTATTTAATCATAAAATATAAAAATAACAAATCACTAAAATAAATTATTAAATTATTTGTACAGGAACTGTTAAAAATTTAAAATTTATAAAAAATTTGAACTAAATAATAATTATTAAAAATTGGTAACTAAATGACTAAGTATACAGTTAATAAAAACAATATCACATTCGAAAAATCAAATGGACCAGCATAGCTACTCACAACCACTCGATACGCTTTCGTACAATGCGTGCCACGAAAGATGAGACTTGACACACCACGTGGTTTGACTTGCGCAGAACACGATTTTAGGTATCTTTAGCGGTATGAGGTCTGAGTGCGGGACGGGACCGGACGTCATAGGGGCGGCGGAAAGAGCGGGGGAGGCGGGGTCATCTCTCAAGGTCAAGTCTCATCTTTCGTGGCACGCATTGTACCGTATCGAACATCAATCAATGTTATCGTAGGAGCCCTCTATACGCTGTTCACAAGTCCAAAACCCGAAAATTTTATCAGTATCAGGGCTGATTTTTCAATCATCTGGTAACTTTATTCGAGGAATAATTTTGAAATTTTGACAGTTATTTCATACAAAAACTGTCAAACGTCAATTTTATTCTCTGGCATTGGAAAAATCCGCCCTAATTCAAATAGACGACCGCTATTCTCCAGACAGCTGTTAGCTGTCGGAGGTAAGGCAAATGAGATTATCGAAACGTGTCATTTTCGATACAATAGCCTGTCAGATGATTGTGAATAGTTATCAGTGGCGAAAGTACAGACGCCAGCACATCGACCTACTACAATCTGTTAGATTTCTTTAATAGATTTTCAACTTTATCACTAAAGCATAAGGTTCAAAGTTGATTGCGAAAATTTGACAGTTTCGGGTAGGTTGATGTGCTGGCGTCTGTACCATACAACTCGATTCCCACCAATTTCCTTTTTAAAATTGCATAGTCAGTGTTCTATAGACAAATAATAAAATCATATTAAGGCAAAAGCGCCAGGGTAGCCCGCGAAATTCACTTTTTTTTTTGTTTTTTGCAATTTGCTGGTCAGTATTAAGTTGTACGTTGATTAATATATGATTCGCGGCCGTAACAAATATGTATTTACAGAATTATAATCATTAAACACAACACAACTCTATAAGACCACGTAACCCCAAAGAATAACTGTTTCACGAAATCGTCATTCTTTGGGGTTACGTGGTCAGAGAGTTGTGTTGATGACTAATGATTATAATTCTGTAAATACATATTTGTTACGGCCGCGAATCATATATTAATCAACGTACAACTTAATACTGACCAGCAAATTGAAAAAAACGTAAGAAAATTTGAATTTCGCGGGCTACCTTAGCGCTTCCCCCTTAAAGATATCTATTCCGGTTTACCTCTTACATAAATTGATCCTTCGCCACTGATAGGTATGCAGATCAGGACGAAAGAGCACGCTACAACACCTGGTATCCCTGAAGGGATGTGCAGATGTGTGACCTATAGTACACGCCAATTATGTTTAAGACCCATGTAATAGAGGGCGACCCTATCATCGCCAACAACCGAGCACAAAATCACAAATCCAGACTCCGCGGTGCCATTGAGAAATTCCTGGTAGAAAAACTTAATAACACTTCGCCTGGGTGCTTACTTTTCAATTTAATTCCGATAGATTGACATTGGATTTGTCACGTTTCGTACTCTTGAGTTCGATGCTAGCGCCAAATGATTTTTAGATAGGGTGTCCATTCTGGAGAACTTAGTGGAATGAAGAATGTTACCTAATTTTGATTATTAGCACTCCATATTCTCTGTCAAAAATAAAAAATACTAGTGAAAGAATTACTTCGATACGTCAATTAGTTTCCGATTTAGAAATAAAACAAGTTGTAACCGCACGACGCGGGCTGCCGGTGACGGTGTGACGTCATCGCACAACACGCTCAGTCTGGCTCACTCAGTCCGCTCGCGGTCGCGCGCCCGTGCCGTCGAAATTATACCTAAATACTTAAAAAAATGTCCAATCCAAATACTAGGAAATCATGCGTTGTGCCTAAATGTAAAAATACAACTACCAATTCACCGGAAAAGTTGTTTTTTATATGTAGTTCCAAAGGACGTTAAAATGCGAAAAAAATGGATATGAAGATTGTTCGTTCGATTGAAGCGGTGTTCTGGCGTGCTTCTACATTTAACCGTACATACATCACCTACTCTTTTTACTTGAACATAACCAATAGCATCATCGCCATAGCAGTATCTTGCCGATCTGAAATAAGTTTCAAATAAAAATAAATGGCCTTACGTATTTTGTTAGTAAAAAAAATACAAATAAATAAAAAAGGTTTAGTACATCCGTTCGAACATCTACATTTGCAATAAAAATTTAATTAAATAAAATGGCCTTACGTATTTTGTTAGTAAAAAAATACAAATAAAAAAAGGTTTAGTACATCTGTAACGTTCAACCCACTACATCTACATCCTAAGTACCTATCCTACTTCCTACTAATATTATAAATGCGAAAGTTTGTGAGTGTGTGTGTGTTTGTTATCTTTCACGCAAAAACTACTGGATAACGGATCTAGACGAATTCTGGGATAACACATAGGCTACTTTTAATCCTGGGAAAATGTACAGTTGGCGAAGCTGCTGGCGGAAGCTAGTAATTTGCAATAAATCAATGTATGTATTCATTTAAATTTACTAAGAAGAGCAGTACCTACCTATATATACATACGTACCTACCTATAGCTACAAAACTATAATACATTTTGTTGTCTTTAAGGTAAAAATTTAATGGTAGGTACCTAAGTACTTCTACTATTTGAGTTGCATTCTTCCATTACGACATTAGTTGGGTATTTTGTTTTGATAAAACAATTTAGAACAGATAAACTATTAAGCTTACTTTGCATTTTTATTCCTCGCATTTCGACGGCAACGAAATCACTAAGTATTTGTAGATA
Source organism: Luperina testacea (assembly GCA_927399505.1). Classification (NCBI taxonomy): domain Eukaryota; kingdom Metazoa; phylum Arthropoda; class Insecta; order Lepidoptera; family Noctuidae; genus Luperina; species Luperina testacea. Next base: position 6,396,558 of record OV656785.1, on the reverse strand, counting down.
AATAATGCGCAACCATTAATCCATCTATTTTAGGCAGATTATCCGATTGCCCTTTTTCGAATCCTTCATCCATTTTATTAATCGAATAATATTTACTATTATTAGACTATTAACGAAAACACAACAAAATACTGCGCAAGCTATTACACCTATTATAACCGTTGGCGACCTCAGTTTTATTATATTAGTCTATGTTGGCGACTTGATACTAAGCGGGCCGCGGCCCGCGCGGGGCGTTGTGACATGACATCACAAGCGGTCACGTGACTGTTAGCGGGTCTCGATATTTTTCGAAACTTTGAATGCCTATAAAATCAAAACTACTAGGTATATTTGACTACAACAAAAACTAGTGTATTTGTATACATACACGCTTTACTGTGACAAAATTTCAAGCGATTTGGCATACCTAGTAACATTCTTCATTGGGTTCGGGCTTGGCGTGGGGTAATTGTTGACAATATTGTTTTCCAGAGTACCGAATCACGTGACTGTAAAATTAACATTGGAATCGTATTGGCATCTCATTGGAATTAAAATTAGTTTGGAGAGTAAGCCCCCTGAGCGGAGAATCGAATCCAGGACCCCTCATGCTCAGCGGTAGCTGTGGCTGTGGTTAGGACACTTGACCACCTATTATATATTTTGACCTTGACATAAAGCTATTTTTAGCTCACGAAAGGATTCGAGAATACTCTAATAGCCTTTTTCCCGACATGGGAACAGAACCTATGTTCTCAAGGTCTTATAGCCTCTCAATATAGGGGTTTATTCATAAACGTTGCTAAAATTAACAGACGTCTAAACTAATCTACGAAATAATTTAAAATTTTATTTACCTAATAACGTATTAAACTATTTTAAACATAGTAAGTACTTTTGAAATAATAATTTAAATTAAGTACTTAATTTTTATAAAAAAAAAATCATGTGTCAAAAGCCAATAAATAGATAAAAAGTTTAAAAGTCAAATTAAAAATAAATAACGTCAAATAATAAAAGTCCATACAGTCCATTTACCGTTAATTTTACCTCCGACTTTGAATCGCTGTCAAAATCACAGTGATCTTTATCATCGTTGTACAGACGCCAGCACATCAACCTACTACAATCTGTTAGATTTCTTTAATAGATTTTCAACTTTATCACTAAAGCATAAGGTTCAAAGTTGATTGGGAAAATTTGACAGTTTCGGGTAGGTTGATGTGCTGGCGTCTGTACAATAAGGTTACTATTGGGTTGCAGCTGTCAAAAGTATAATAACTGTAAACAGACTGTAATATAAAATCAAGAAGCTTATAGATAAAAGTGGAGGCAACACTCTAAATACCTAAGTGAAGACGACTGTGGTCGGACACTCTCTTTCTAAATACATACATATGACAAAGAAAACACATAGCACTGTCTCGTTCATAAGTGTGTATTTAGAAAGAGAGTGTCCGACCACAGTCGTCTTCACTTAGCGTGTTTAGAGTGTTGCCTCCACTTTTATCTATAAGCTTCTTGTATAAAATACTACCACAGAGTGCTACAAGGAACTTTTAAGCGCTCCAATGACATTGACAAAGGGGCGCTGTTGGTAAAAAAATTTTGTTCAAAAACGTTAGTTCCGATTTTGGCCACGCGCCAAAAGATCCTAGTAAAACTATACGGGTTCAAATTAAAGTAGCTTGAGAAACTCCACAAACGCGACGGGTATGAATATCTAATCACGACAAAATAAAAATTGATGATTTTTTTGGGGTCAAAGACCCCTGTTGGTGTTATTTCAAGTAAGTACTTATGAGCTCAGAAAATCTTTTTTTTGTGTTATAGTGTTTGGATATCGATCACGTTTGTGAAGTTTACACAAAGAAAACTGATATTTCAAGTGACAGAATTACATGCGGTTGATGATCAAAACCATTTTTTTTTTGATCATATACGCTGTATATGATCAAAAAAAAAATGGGTTAGGTTAAACGAGGGACATATTTTAAGGGAGTGTAGTACTCATGAAAGTGAACAACTTTTAATATGGGGCTGACTAAAAAATATGAAAAAAAAAACAGCTGTTCCCTACATTTTGTCCAGTTATGCGAACAGAAAATGTATAGAGAGGCTGGTTTTATTTTCTCGATTTCAGTGTTGGTCTCTTAGTAAAAGTTGTTCATTTTCATGAGTACTACACTCTCTTAAAGTACGTCCCTCGTTTAACCTAACACACTGTTTAGTTCCAATCACGTCTGCGGAGTTTCGCAAGCTAATTCAATTTGACGTTGTATTTTAATGAGTGATTGTACTCATGATTTAACCAAACCATGACCTGCCAAAAACGCAAAATATAGCAGTAAGCACGTCAAATTTATTCATAAAAAATAGCTTTATGAGAATGCGCTAAGGTAGCCTGCGAATTTATGTTTTTTTGCAATTTGCCAGGTAGTATCAGGTTGTATGTTGATAAAGTATGATTCGCGACCGCATCAGGTACGTATTTACAGAATTATAATAATTCGAATCATTAGGTAAAGTTAAATTTTAATTGTGAATGATTCTAATCGTAATGTAATTATTATTTATATATTTTTTTTTTGTAATTGATTCTAATTCTATAATGTGATTGTTATTTATATTTAATTTGTGTACCTACTAACATAAATTTTAAGTTCCTGTTGTACTAACCACTATGGATCATTTGTAATCTGAAATATAAGTAAATTAATAAAATAAATGAATACATCTTTCTAAGTGATTTGTTCCGTAAGAACAAATCTCTTATGGTTATGGAAAAGTGCTTATGGAACAAATCTAATTTAAAGAGATATATTAATAATTCTAATGACTATAATTCTGTAAATACATATCTATTATAGTCGCGAATCATATTTTGATCAAGACACAACCTGGCGACTGGCGCCAATTCCCTTGTCCACAAACTAAACTAAATTTAAGTTCAGTGCATCTTTTTCTTTAAATTTCATTATGAAAAGGACAGAAGATAAATCTTAGTTTAGACCTGTCAAATTAGTCAGCGTCTGACGTAAATCGACGTATTTTTAGTAGTCAATTTTTTTAATCAGGACAGGACTAAACTAATATTTATCTTCTGTCCTTTTCTTAATGAAATAGAAAGAAAAAGATGCAATGAATTTAAATTTAGTTTAGTTTGTGAACAAGGAAATCGGCACCACTGACTTGCAAATTGCAAAAAACATAAGAATATTTCAATTTCGCGGTCAACCACTGAGCATTCATTATGAATCTAGTCACAATCAATGTCAAAAACTTCTCAAAAATATAAAAAAAAATCGAGGTATTTTTGACAGTTCGACACTGACATTAGAACATTTTTAAAACTACAGGAAATGCCCATCTGGTATATCGCCCAAAAAAAAAGAAGGTTTTTACCTTTACAAACCTGGAATTTCCTTTAAAAGCCTGCACCCTAATTGCGAAACACATTTTCGATTATAATCCGCGAGTTTTGAAGGACATTGCTAATACATTGTTTTGTGTGTTCGAAAACATTTGTCTCCTCAACAACGTTAATAACGCAATGAATGTTATTGAACTGTCAAAATGAAACAGATTGCGATCAATGAGGGTTTTCGTGTTAATTTACGACACCAGTTGGCACCACTGTGACAAGAGGTCTTCCAATATAAAATATATGATGACGTTCATCATTCGATTCATTCATTCGTTCATCATTCAGTCATGACTACAGAAAATATAGGCTCTTTGACAGATGCCTGGACCTGACGTGTCAGTGCTGCCACCTAGCGAACGTCATTTCAGAAAACCCTCATTGTGTTTTTGTGTGTTACACAACTACCCCGCTGGTATTTTCATTTAAAAACCTGATATTTTAACAGAATTATAGTATTTATATCCACTTGTCGTCCTTCTTTCCATTCAGTAATGGCGTGGACTCCTCTTTGGAATCCTTAACTGGGCTATCTGGCTTCCCGTTGAAGAATTTAGCTGTGTTAACGCAGGAAACGATGTAGGGTATGCCAGCCAGGTCTGATGAGAGAGGGTTGTAGTACTGGCGATAGCAGAAGATCGCCACGGAGTAACCCAGGATAGAACCGACCAGGATATCTGAAAAAAAAAAGTGTTTAAAACATGATCCTTGGGCCTTATTACGAAGTATTAAGGGGCTCACAGGACCTAAACACAAAAAACGCAAGTTTTAGAAACAATAAAAGTATATGATCGACTACTGTAAACAAAATCAAAAAAAATATATGATATTCTTCAGGATATATGCTAGGTAGATAGTGTGTTGAAAACATAATACATTCAATTTGATACGATAGAAAAAAGTCATGAAGATACCTCTAAAAACTTTCTTTTTACAATAAAAACCACACTAATATACATACAATCATTCTGATTTTTTGTCAGATTATTCTACAAGCAACATATTAAAATACTAGTGTTTTAGTTTTTTAGTCCAAACAACAGATTTTTTGTAATTAAATAATTGCTTCATATTTTGCAATAAATTACCAGCGTTGTGTCATCGCGCTTCTCTTTCTTTTCTATGCAGTCCGACAGTGACCGCGTTTTAGGTCATTTAAGCCCCTTAATACCATCATGACTTCAGTTCAAAAAAGGGATGGCGCTATCGGTCATGTATAGCTCCGTCTCTCTCTAACACTAGAATCATTAATAGCTCCGTCTCTCTCTCTACCACTAGAATCATGTTGGCATTAAACCGTCATAATACGGCAACTGATCTGTATTTTTCATAGGAGTAGACAGAGGGAGAAATTAACTGTTTAACACATTGGCTGCCAACTTAAATTGTTCGTATATTCAAATCACAACTGTCATGCTTTGATAGTTGTATGTAATAGCTATAACACGGCAAATTGACGTAGGGTGTCATTTATTTTCCGAGGCAAGGAGGGGCCTTGGTAAGTATGTAATGGTTGGTCACCCATCGATGGACCAACCTTGGCAAACATTGCTTAACCTTGAAGATCGACCGGACGATCGATTAGCTCTTGAAGGTTGTCTTTAAAAGATCGCTCTTAGCGATAAGATCGCCCATTGTGTCACCCTTTGTATATTTTCTATATTTATGTCTGTAATTTATATGGTGTACATAATAAAGAGTTCTATTCTATTCTATCGACCAGAGAGAAGTCATCATCACCTGCCTAGCCTTTTCCCAACTATATTGGGGTCAGCTTCCAGTCTAACTGGATGCAGCTGAATACCAGTATTCCCACTTCCCAGTGTTTTGTTTTGTATTCCTCGGGTAATAAAGAAGTATGGATGAAAAAAAAAAGTTTAAAAACTAAAACCCGATTACTGAAAAGGAAGAAACAAGAAAGTGCCTTCCCGTGGTCGCATGCCGCTGTACTAACATACATAATAAGCTATGGTAGCATGCGACCACGGGAAGGTAGTTTCTTGTTTTATCCTTTTCAGTAGTCGGGTTTTAGTTTTTAAACTTTTTTTTTATTTCATTATTTTGGCGCTTATTTCAGTAAAAATGTGAAATGAATGAATGAATGTGAAATGTTTTGAAATGTGCTAATTAAGCCCTTTCATTTGATACCCCACAAGGTACAGACGCCAGCACATCAAGCTACTACAATCTGTCAAATTTCTTTAATAGATTTTCAACTTTATGGCTAAAGCATAAGGCTCAAAGTTGATTGGGAAAAAATTTAACAGTTTCGGGTAGCTTGATGTGCTGGCGTCTGTACCATCCCAAAATATTTATTTTTAAATTAATTAATTTATGGCCTCTAGAGAGCGCCATATTGAATTTAGTGTGACGTCACATAGCCTATAACCAGCGGACGGTCAAGACGGTTTAAACGATACCTCATTTGTCAAATTATTATACGTACTTTTGAAGTTATTAGGGAACAGATGGAACATACATACATACATGCCGGTCAAAATCATAACCCACCTTTTTGCTTCGCCGTAGTCGGGTAAAAAGACAAGTTACGCCGACGCCGACGCGACGCCGTAGGAGGCTGGCGATGATACATACCTTGCCAATGATGATGATAATCGCAGCTCCTGGACAAGGCAATGCTGCCCGCTACCATAAGAGGCATGAGGCATCCGATCACACGCAGACCGCTGCCTCTACGCCGAGATAACACGCCGAGTCGGCCGCAGAGCCAAGCTGACGCCATGCCCAGGGAACAGAAGGACACTGGAAGATCAAAGCATTAATTTCAAACTTGCTTCTGCCCGAGACTTCGTCCACGTGAAAGGGCTTTGAAGGTCCATGGCATACCTACCTGTCCGCCATTTATTTTATTTTAGGATCTCCAACAAAAGATATACACTAAACATTATTTTATAGTCAATGGACGATAAAGTATTTGGTAGGTGTACACCTCTTTCAATTACAGGAGACCACAGCATGCCTGCATTTTGTTTTTTCAAAATGGCGGCCTCTTATGAGACAGCTGACATCAATGCAATAAAGGAAAATATATTTATTATATTTTCCGTTTGCATTGACGTCAGCTACCGATTGATATAGGTTTCATGCGTGACCGCCATTTTGAAAAAAAAAAATCAAAATGGCGCGACACTAGATACCTATACCAGGCTTCATATAAAAATCTTCAACACCCTTTCTTTTTCTCCCGACCCGCCCCATCGCATCGTATCGCCTACCCGCGCTAATACTTCGTTCTCTCTTAGCTTTCTTTCTTATTTCTGCTCGGGTCCTAAGAGTCCTAGCGTGATGGTAGCCTATAGCCTTCCTCAAGAATTGGGCTATCAAAGGCAAAAAGATTTTATCAAATCCGACTGGCAGTTCCAGACATTGGCGCGTTCAAACAAACATATAAAACTCTTCCTCATCATTTCAGCCGAGACGTCCACTGCTGGACATAGGCCTCCCCCAAGCACCGCCACTTCGACCGGCTCTGTGCTTCTCACATCCAACGGGTTCCTGCGGCCTTCACAAGGTCGTCGGACCACCTTGTGGAAGGCCTTCCAACGCTACGTCTTCCGGTACGCGGTCGCCACTCTCGAACCTTTCGGCCCCATCGGCCATCTGTTCTGCGAGCTTTTAAAAAGAGTAACCGTGGAGTTTCTTGCCGGTCCGTCTCCATAGGAAACGACCAATTGGAACCGTGCACCTAGCTTCTGACGTTTCATAAGTGCCCATGTAGGTTTATGTAAAATAAAATATTTTAATTTTGATTTTGAATGTGCCCTACCCACTGCCACGTAATTTTGGTAATAGGGAATATGCATGATTTTTTTTTTATTTAAAAAATTAATCCTCATTCATGTAATAAACAGTTTAGTAAAACTGTTTTTCGGGTAACTATGAAATTAAAAAAGATATGAGCCATCGAAGATTTGTTTCAATCTCTTTCTCGCAAAACGAAATTTAACACGGAGTTTATATGGCCGTAGTGACATGTGACGTCACAGTCTATGTCGGATCTCTCTGTCTAATTGGTGTGTAATCAATAGTTTTAAATGCTCACATCGGCCGTGTTTCTTGGCCGATTTTAATTTCACTTTTTGTCATCTCTACTACGGTATTTTCATATTTTGTTAATAAATGCCATGAAAAAAATTCATGCATATTCCCTATTCTGCGGGATATATTTGGCTATGTCGGTTACCTTGGTTCTCTCTCTCTATCTCTTCAGATTTATTATATTAGTATAGATAATTATAGTTACTTACGACTGCTATGTCCGCTTGGAAACGACTTCCGGCCTTCCATGATTTCATTCGGATCTCCTGTGCACTGAAGATATTTAGTTTCCACCCCATCTGGGAAGCAGCGGTAGAAGAAATCGGGTCTCGGTCGCCCTGAAAAGTTATATAAAAATTACCAAATGTATTATACGTGATCTGATGTATGATACGCAACGCAGGTGTGCAGTTACCTTGCTAGAGACAAAACTGAAATGTCTGATGTGCCTGTAATTACATAATGAATACGTACCAGCCATCAGTTTCATCATGTCTGTCAGAACTCCGTTTATCCCAAGAGCTAGGGACCAGGACAGAAGGATCTGAAAAGATTAAACATTAAAAAATTAAAATGTACTAATCACACTAATATTATAAAGGCGAAAGTTTGTGAGTATGTTTGTTTACTTCTTCACGCTCAAACGGCTGGACCAATTTTGATAAAATTTTGTATGGATGGATGTAGCTGACACCCTGGATTAACATATAGGCTACTTTTAATCCCGATACTCCTACGAGATCAACATTTATGCGGGTGAAACCGCTGGGCGCAGCTAGTATTATACTAATTACACTCATCATCTACTTACCTCAGATTTTCCCAACTATGTTGGGTGGGCTTCCAGTCTAACCGGATGCAGCTGTATACCAGTATTTTACATGGAGCAACTGCCTATCTGACCTCCACAACCCAGCTTCTAGGTAATACAATACCCCTTTGTAACACTGGCTGTCAGTGTCAGACTTTTAGGATTCTACCCATAACAACTGTCAAAGATCTATGAATGACAGCCGGAACCAACGGTTTAACAAGCCACAGAGGAGTCTCGACGTGTAATAGACAGTCTTCCATCTGCAGCAAGCTTAGCTTTACCTGTGAGGCTGTAATTATTTAGCCACTAGTCCCTCATGAACACTATAAAATAAATATACTCTCTTACCTCAAAAGCATCGTTGCAGTCATTACAAACAGCCCAAGCCATTAGTGACAGCAAGCACGGTACTGCCAGAACTGTAGCCCAAAGCATGGACCCTGTCACGTACGAGTCCATGTGGGGATACATGAAGTCAGACTCCAGCTCCGCTTTCTGTATCACACGAATGAACGGCTGCATAGTTTCCATATAACTGTAAGGTAATAAATAAGAATACAGCCTTTTTGACGTGACAACGTCTAATAAATCGATGAAGCTGGCTGCACTCACGAAAAAACATGACTCACGTAGCGTTACCTCGCGGCCTCGCTCTGTAGCGTTCCATGGCGGCTTGAAGTGCAAGCGAATATTAACAAATGCAATGCAACTAATCCATCAGTATTTTCTTATGACGCTGTCACGTTCAACTATCGTCAGTAAACCGACTTTACAGACAACCGATTTTTTTTAATAACCAATCTTCTTCTTAGGGTGTCGATAGCAATCTAAACGGACTCAGGTACCCGGCGATAAATATTGCACATCAACCTTTGGTAAGAGACAATCGGCTAATTTCGGCTTCGTAGAGCATTATCTCTGTCGCACGAAATACAAACAGTCCGGTATCTATTAGGAGCTGTTAAAACAATTATGATTTGCTTCTTTTGATAATTATTTTTATTCTTTGTATGAAATACAAAAAAAGGTAAAGGTCGATGTGCAATATTTATCGCCGGGTACTGTACTTGTTTGGCACCATCACCAGCGTCCACCAGTTCCTGCCACGTGCAGCTGACAGGAAACGCAGGGCACGATATCAGGGATAAGTTTCAATACAGGGGGTTCATAATCATGTACCAAATCCATCATAACAGGTTGCGCACATAAAATGTATAATAGCAGCTTGGAGTTTGGATTTGTAACTGGTTTATGACAATAGGCTCTCAAATTACCTCGGACTGAATATGACTCATGAAGAAATGCAGGTGTACTTTACACCACTGCCTACCTTTTCAGAACAAAGTGGCATGATGTTATGTTTCTGTCATAAAAGTGAAAATTTCTCTGAATCAATCAAATATTTCGTTTATTTATACTAATTATAATAACATTAATTAAAATAATATTAATAAGTCAAAACACGTTTGATTAGTTTCTAATAACAGCCGAGGGAATAAACTGATACGGTTTTGATGATGTCACTTATCTATTCGTAAGCGAACAACGGTAAAACCGTGGTGCGACGAACAATAAAAAAAACTAAAATATTTTTACAATTTCTTATCAGAAAATTTATATTTTTCGATAAAATACTTCTTGAAACTATAGTTAGCCGATGGAAAAATAATTTTAAGTAGGATTTATGGCAAATAAAAACATATTTCATTGATAAATTACCAAAATATGTTTGTAAATATTATAACAACATATGGAGACTACTTACCAGAAGGTGGACACTAAAATGATACGCACGACTATTTCAACAAATAAATTAAAGTTTGCGGATCGTATTAGCGGCATTTTTAATGTATTTTACATAAATAAATCGTTAGGTTTGCTAAAATCCTCTTCGCACTTTCGCAGTAGATACAGAAAATTTTGTGATAAAGGAATTGACGTTTCACTTTTCGTTCGAAATCTTCCATACAATTTTTATCAGTTATCTTCGTTTAGTTTATGCTTTGTAGTTGCGTTTTATTTTGATGCCAACCTAGCCCTGGTCAAAAAACAAGTTTTTACTTCATGTTTTTGTAAGTGGCACGGAGACTTTCGGTTGTAGGTATTTGCAGCTTCATTAAAATGTAATTTTCTAGTTTATTTTCGACCAATTGTTTAGATGAGTAGAAAGATAAAATGAAGCCACTATAATTCTGTCTTGCGTGTGTGATGCGGGTGCAAAACGAGAGTTCCGAGTAGTTCTCAGCAGTGAAAACCGATGAGGGAACATTAACGTTAAAACATAACTTATCATTCAACAAGCTGTGCACCCCATCGACAAAAATGACGAACTATCCACCATACAAACTTTTATCCCTATTGGGTTTAATAGGCGGGATAAAAGTTTCTCTAAGAGATGAACTTTAAAAAATCCTTCCTTCACGTGTGCTCACTTTCGTTAGGGAAGGAACTTTTTGATGTGAAACATCTATAGCCGCACGTAAAACAAATTTCTGGCGTGGCGACGCGTCGCCACGCTATATGATGGTGTATATATACAGTCACAGTCTTGTGTACTGTGTGGCGACGTGTCGCCATGCGCAATGTTTCACATCTGCCAGGCGTCCCGTGACGGCTCACTTTTTTTACTAAATTTCATGCTTACAGACCACTGATCTCAAACTGATTTCCATTAACAATGTTTCAGAGACGTCATTCACCGGTAAATTGCAGACGCAAAGTATCGGCCAATCATACAAGTATGCGTACTTACTTAATACAGTTCTGTGTTATATACAGATTGGCACAGAGTACTTTTTGGTAGACTGAAACCCATTGGTTTAGGCTGTGCGTTGACTCTGAGTGAATTAATGAATTTAATTAAGATTAAAAAAAATCTAGATTTATGCTCATTATATTACGTGTCAACGTGTGTGGTATGTATGTAAGAGGGTGAACTGTTTTTGATTGATTTAAAGAAAAGGAATAGGTAAGTTTAAATTGTTTATTAACTTATATCTAAATATAACAATAATATCATACATGTACCTATATTTTGTCATCGTAAAACAAGAAAATATAACTTATTTTAATCTTATTCAACAAGAGCACTCGGTAACTATTTAAAAAGATAACAAATAAAACGATCAATTTTTAACACAGAAAAATAAACGGTAACCAAATCAATTGATAAAACAAGATGGGGAAGTTAGTTCCGATTTTCGTCACGCGCCAAAATAACCTTACACTGCTGTACGCACAAATGCGTGGCAGGCAAAAAAATGAATCCGCGCAACCATCGGCTTGAAGTGAGATGCTCAATGCGCAGTACCGCACCCCTCACCCCCGCTGACACGTGCGACTTGCCTCATGTTGCGAGACGACCTAAAGTTCGCATCGGGCTTTAACGTGCGTAACTTCTCCGTATTCTATACAGTTGTAGAATAGCACCATAAAGGTCTAATGTAATAAAACAAAAAAAAACATATAGACTGTATGCAATGTATAAATTTATGTACAGACGCCAGCACATCAAGCTACCCGAAACTGTCAAATTTTTCCCAATCAACATTGAACCTTATGCTTTAGCGATAAAGTTGAAAATCTATTAAAGAAATTTGACAGATTGTAGTAACTTGATGTGCTGGCGTCTGTACAGTCACGAGCATAAGTATGTATACATTTGACTTTATTCAAAGACGATTTTCTCTTTTAGTTTTGAATGATATTTTACGTTATTACGAACAAAGTATTTCGAACCCATAGGTTTGTGTAAAGTGTCGTATTTAAACGTTGCATTAATTATTTCACAAAAAAACCGCCATTGAAAATTGCCAAGTGTTGACATATTAGTGTCTAATTCTCATTCTATCCATAGTACAGTCACGAGGACTGTACTATGGATAGAATGAGAATTAGACTAATATTATTGCAAATTTCAACGAAGAAATCGCTTTCTTGTTTTGTGCCCATTCACCCCTTTTCGGCCTATTTTACAGAATAAATAGCTTCAGAATGAATGAGTACGAAATGAACACTTATTTTGTAAATGACAAGACAATTTAAATTAGTTTCCATTAGACATAACTATTACTAGTAATTTGTGATCATTTTTTAAGGTTTTACATGTTAAGCACAGATCATTAATACCAATGATTGTTTAAAAATAATAAACGAAAGGTGTCGTGGGATACCTACACCATAATGAGGGTTTTCTGAAATGACGTTCGCTAGGTGGCAGCACTGACACGTCAGGTCCAGGCATCTGTCAAAGAGCCTATATTTTCTTTAGTCATGACTGAATGATGAACGAATGAATGAATCGAATGATGAACGTCATCATATATAATAGTTGTAAGTGAGGATATAAATAAATAAATAAATAAATATTTTATATTGGAAGACCTCTTGTCACAGTGGTGCCAACTGGTGTCGTAAATTTTCACGAAAACCCTCATTGCGTAACACTTTGTCAAACACAATCTGAATAATTTTAAAGGATATTACTAATCCATTGCTTTAGATGTTGAAAAAAATTATTTGTTCAACAACGCAATGAATGTTGTAGAACTGTCAAAATTAAAGCCATTGCTACAGATAATGTGTTACGAAATTATCCCGCCTGATGGAACGAAGTTCCTTTCGCTTTAGATGATATATTGAATAACAGGCACACTGAAATAAATTAAGACAAAAGCGCCAGGGTAGCCCGCGAAATTATTTTTTTTTAGGTTTTTTGCAATTTGCTGGTCAGTATTAAGTTGTACGTTGATTAATATATGATTCGCGGCCGTAACAAATATGTATTTACAGAATTATAGTCATTCAAGTCATCAACACAACTCTCTAAGACCACGTAATCCCCAAAGAATAACTGTTTCATGAAATCGTCATTCTTTGGGGTTACGTGGTCTTAGAAAGTTGTGTTGATGACTTTAATGATTATAATTCTGTAAATACGTATTTGTTACGGCCGCGAATCATATATTAATCAACGTACAACTTAATACTGACCAGCAAATTGCAAAAAACCTAAAAAAAAATAATTTCGCGGGCTACCCTGGCGCTTTTGTCTTAATTTATTTCAGTGTGCCTGTTATTCAATATATCATCTAAAGCGAAAGGAACTTCGTTCCATCAGGCGGGATAATTTCGTAACACATTATCTGTAGCAATGGCTTTAATTTTGACAGTTCTACAACATTCATTGCGTTGTTGAACAAATAATTTTTTTCAACATCTAAAGCAATGGATTAGTAATATCCTTTAAAATTATTCAGATTGTGTTTGACAAAGTGTTACGCAATGAGGGTTTTCGTGAAAATTTACGACACCAGTTGGCACCACTGTGACAAGAGGTCTTCCAATATAAAATATTTATTTATTTATTTATTTATATCCTCACTTACAACTATTATATATGATGACGTTCATCATTCGATTCATTCATTCGTTCATCATTCAGTCATGACTAAAGAAAATATAGGCTCTTTGACAGATGCCTGGACCTGACGTGTCAGTGCTGCCACCTAGCGAACGTCATTTCAGAAAACCCTCATTATGGTGTAGGTATCCCACGACACCTTTCGTTTATTATTTTTAAACAATCATTGGTATTAATGATCTGTGCTTAACATGTAAAACCTTAAAAAATGATCACAAATTACTAGTAATAGTTATGTCTAATGGAAACTAATTTAAATTGTCTTGTCATTTACAAAATAAGTGTTCATTTCGTACTCATTCATTCTGAAGCTATTTATTCTGTAAAATAGGCCGAAAAGGGGTGAATGGGCACAAAACAAGAAAGCGATTTCTTCGTTGAAATTTGCAATAATATTAGTCTAATTCTCATTCTATCCATAGTACAGTCCTCGTGACTGTACTATGGATAGAATGAGAATTAGACACTAATATGTCAACACTTGGCAATTTTCAATGGCGGTTTTTTTGTGAAATAATTAATGCAACGTTTAAATACGACACTTTACACAAACCTATGGGTTCGAAATACTTTGTTCGTAATAACGTAAAATATCATTCAAAACTAAAAGAGAAAATCGTCTTTGAATAAAGTCAAATGTATACATACTTATGCTCGTGACTGTACAGACCCCAGCACATCAAGCTACTACAATCTGTCAAATTCCTTTAGTAGATTTTCAACTTTATCGCTAAAGCATAAGGCTCAAAATTGATTGTGAAAATTTGACAGTTTCGGGTAGCTTGATGTGCTGGCGTCTGTACATATACATAATTATGTGCGCTTGTAAAGAAACAAACACATATACTATACTAGCAAGTGTCGTGGCTGTCAAAATGGTACACTTTTTTCGGTCAAGCTCTCATTCGCCAAGTGTGCAGAGTATACAGTGCGATAAGGATCTTCGTTCAAAAATATCATTTTTAAGTACATACCTATATTTTTCTTAACAGAAACTTACAACGTAATTAATAACTATAATTTTAAAATTTAAATGCGCAATACAAATGCCAGACTTAATTTTGACGAACACTCTAAAAAGATATGCCCATAAAAAAATGCGTTTAAAAAAAAAAAGAAATTTGAGATTTCGTAAACATGTTTTAGATAAAAAATACTACTTAAATTATTATGATTTCCTAATGTCTAAACTAAAGGGCTTTGAAGGTCCGCGGCATACCTACCTGCGCCCATTTTGACCTTTTTTCAAAATTGCGGCCACGGTTTAAACCTTTTTAAATCGATATAAATAGGCGACATGTGAATGCAAATCGTTGCTGATTAAGTGGATAAATAAGTTAAGCTACGATGACGTAGAGAATCTTCTACAAAATATAAGGTAATTCCGCTCCCTGTACAAAACAACCACACACACGCACACTCACACCCACACCACACACACACACACACACCCCAACACACACACCAATCAGACTATTGTTAATCTTTTCTATCTTCTTCTTTCTTTATTAACATGTTGCACTAATTGTATAAGATATAAAAGAGCGGCGCCTCCTGGCACAGGCATCTATATGCTTAAAAGGAGACGCCACCAACTGTATAATTTATAAAACGTGTAATAATGAAATAAAACCTTTTTGATTTTTTTTTTGATTTGATGTGAACCCGCCATTTTGAAAAAAAAAAATGACGGACTGTAGGTATGCCAGCTTCCTAAAAATCTTCAATCCCTTTTTTAACGTTTAATTGCTCATTATAGGCCAACATTACATATTGTGCACACATCGAATAATCGGCCTATTTTTAGCCTAAAGTGATATAATCATTATAATACATCTCAATGAAGACGAGACTGGTACAGATGTTCTATGTCACGAAGACCGTTTGGCTATGAATGTTGTCAAGCGTGCACATGCACATTGTGATCAACAGAGACTCAACAATGGGTGAAGTAAAACGGTACACATTCGCGGAAATAGGCTCATGCGACGGCAGCAAGGGGCAGCCGCTGTGGGAGCGCGCTTGTCGGGATACGTCACTACTACAATCAAAGCCGAACGGACTTCGTGAAATAGAATATCTGTAACTGAATATGGTTAGCATAGGGCCGGTGGTTGTGAAGATACTTGGGAAAAGCCCAGGTCTAGCAATGGGCTTCTTTCAGCTGAATGATGAATTGATGATGATGTAGACGTTTCTCGGAAAGCACGTAAGGGGGCTGTTCATTTATTACGTGAGATGTTTAAGGGGGGGAAGGGGGTCGAGTCAAATCTCATCTAATCTTACGTTGGAGAGAGGGGGGTCTCGGCAAATATCACGCAATTTTTTTTCTGTACTATTTACGAGCTGAGTGGGCACGAAGCAATTTTTTTTTTCTTTTTCAATAGCAATCCAACGCGTTTACGTAAGAACCCCACATTTTGAAAAATCTCACGTGAGATTGGGGGATGGGGTTGAATAAAATCTCACGACATCTCACCAGGGGGGGGGGGAGGGAGGGACAGAAAATTTTAACCTCACGTAATTTATGGACGCCCCCTAAGACAATTTTGACCAGTTTCTGACCCCCCTCCCCCCACGTAAGAAAAATAAGACTTATTTGGACCACCTCCCTCTTCAAATCGTGTTACGTAATAAATGAACAGAACGGCCGAAACCAATAACCAATTTTCAGTTAAAAACAAATCTCTACTGGTGGTAGCAATTTAAATCTTTGGGCTGTAGGGTTTGACTTTACGGCGTCAAAAACGCTCTCCAGGAAAACACACCAACTTACTTTCGTAGATAACGTTTCAGTGACGTCATTCGCCGGTAAAATACGGACGCCGTAAAACCGTAACTTTACCAAGGGGTATGGTATTACCTAGTAACTGGGTTCTGGAGGTCAGATAGGCAGTCGCTCCATGATATAATCTGCGCGCGATCAGAATGGGATGCTACCTTTTTTTGGAACTGAGACGCGCGCGGTCCGACGTCCAGCCGTAGCGTAGGCAAACTCGCGTCGATGCTCGCAACTCTAGTTGTGTATAACCATATGATAGATCGTAGAAATAACAAATTTATAATTAATATCCAGATCTTTTTTGCTAACGCTACTTGATAACTGTCATTTTCGATTTACTTTGACGAGGTTCCATCCTATTCTCATTACGCGCGGATTATAAAAACTGGTATGTGTTAATGTAGACATAAAAAATACTACTGATATTATTTTAACATACTGTTCTGTAATTATAAGTAGTACCCCATAGAATGTGTTCTAGCATTCTTATAATAATCAAAGTATTCTTGTGGGGAGTTGGCGTGCTTCTTCACAACGTCATCTAGCTGCATTTGATCGCCCCAGTCGGCCTGAAAATCAAGACATACATAATTAAATGACATGATTATCGCACTAATATTATAAAGGCGAAAGTTTGTGAGTGTGTGTGTATGTTTGTTACTTCTTCACGCTCAAACGGCTGGATCAATTTTGATATAATTTTGTATGGAGGTAGCTGACACCCTGGATTAACATATAGGCTACTTTTTATCCCGATATTCCCACGGGATCGACATTTACGCGGGTGAAACCGCGCGGCGCAGCAAGTATGTGAAATAAAGAAAAAATGCGTGTCCTAGAACTAAAAATGTCGAAGACATGTGACATTTATCCACACGCACTGGGCCCGCGTGGTAGATTACAGCTCATTCCCTCTAGAAGATGTACAATGCGTGCCACGAAAGATGAGACTTGACACACCACGTGGTTTGACTTGAGCAGTACACGATTTTAGGTATCTTTAGCGGTATGAGGTCTGAGTGCGGGACGGGACCCGACGTCATAGGGGCGGCGGAAAGAGCGGGGGAGGCGGGGTCAAGTCTCATCTTTCGTGGCACGCATTGTATTTGTACCTACTACGCTTTGGAATGGGCTACTAGCTTCATCTGACTGATGGACCCCTTGACAATTCAAAAGTGCCTAGTAATAGGTTTATTTGAAATATGTAAATGCTTTGAGTTTGAGTTTGAAGAGAGGCGGAATGTGTCCTAGCAGTGAGAATTTAACCGGCTTTTAACTGGAACAGCTCAAACATTTAAATTGTTAGATTTGCCCTCAATGTACATACTTATGTTACGCGAAAAGTGTCATTACCTACTGAGAAGAGTGAGCTCACACATTCCATTTAAATTATATGGAAAGAAAGAAAGAAAAAGTATTTATTGCGACTCGTACAGGAAGATCACAAACTAAACTAAATACAGCAAAATCAAAAACCAAGTGATATAAAAAAAAAAGAACAAGAGGAAGGATATGGCGTTTCTATCAGTCACGTCAATTGCGTCATTTTGTGTCAAAACATCCATCTTTTTACGCGGTAGGGCGAATCTAGCGATTCAAATCTTTGGAACAAGTAATATTATTAAAAAAAAAAATACTTTAAAAACTGTACAAAATAATTAATCTCCACCTGTATCAAGTGTGGATTATGACCCTCACCCTCACACTCACCCACTACTCACACACACACATACTACATACACATTCACCTTATTGCGCGTTATTTGTCTTTTTACTTGTATAAAAATACTGTGTACCCATTTTATTCCTGCATTTTTATTAATATAAATTCATTTAATATCATGATCAGGTTCAATAACTTAAATACGATTACATAACCTGGGGAAGGGCGAAGCATCCTAAAACAAGCATACTACTTGCTTTATTTTTTATTTATTATCAAAGTGTACTTACAAAATTAGGGAACAACCCTTTTTTCTCATCGAATTTCCTCTGGTTGACACATCGGAGGAGGTACAGCCTCTCCACCCAGGGCCATATCATGTAGTCCAGCATGCCAGGACGGTGACCTCCGAAGTAGTTTGTACCTGGAATCAGACCATAGAATAGAGTATTAGCTGCCTCGTTTGTGTATAGTGTTCGTAATGGATAGCATACCTATTTAATAAAACGTTACTACACCAATTACATTAATTAACATAGAGACAATTACTACGTTGACAATAATATAATTTAATTTAAAACTAACATGGAACTGTAGACTTCCCTTGCATACATTTTCTCACAGAACACCAGATATATACGAATAATTTTGCTCCATTCATCCGCAAACACATCGCATTCAGGGTTGCCAGTCAGAAGGGAATTCAGCAACTTTAGAGTACGACAGACAGACTGGTGATTAGGTTTTTTTTTCTTTTTTTTTCAGGATGGGAAATCATCAAATGACCCCTCCCGCTCTGGGTGGAGCAGAAGGTAGTGTCAGACTCTTACTGACTAAAACCCACCCGCGTTCCTTCCTTCGCCCTTTATGTTCTAGGCCAGCGGTAACCCTTTCGGGCAATCCCGCTGACCTGGTGATTAGGCTCTGGTTACAGTTTTGGCTGGTAGCTGCGCAAAGAGATTGTGCTTGGCTCTGACAGTTTCCGATGCATTTGTCGGGCAAAAATAGTCAGAAAAGACCATGAAGCTCTGGGCAGTCGATACGCCCTCGTAAAGCTTAGCATGGACGTCGACGAGACAGCAGCTCATCATAGGCGTATATGGGGGGGGGGAGGGATGGCGAGTGGGCCCTGAAGAGATGTCAGGTTGGTATGTTTAATTTAATGTAGCATTTTATGAGACGCCTATTGCCAACAACCGGGTAGAAATCTAACATCCGGGGCTGCTATTAGGTGATTCAGAATAGAAAAGACTCAATAAAATTTTGAACCCATAAACCTACTCATGTCCAGAACAGTAAGATGAATAAAAAAGATCCTTACCTCTTGAAGCCAATTCCTTTTCGAAGATATCTAGTGTTTGTATGATTTGATCACTCCCAAATGCAAAGTTAGTGTCGAAACATTCTAAACTGCCTTTTATTAACTGAAAATGAAATATAAAACCAGAATCAGTAAAAGCGACTAAAATTGTGGCTAACATTTCTCAGTTTCATTGCAAGCCACGGGCAAGCTAAGCACGTGTTTTAAAGAAATAAAGGATATATCGCTCATTGGGAGAAACATCGACCAAAAAATGAAGCACTTAGAAACGTATGTATGTTAGGAAAAACAAAGACGTAAAAAAAAGAAGTAAAATAGCAGTTACGTCGATGTTTCTCCAAAGGAGATGTACCTATATATTTGGCGAATGTCACATTTATTTTTTTTAATTACACTGGGTACTTGATATGAAAAATCTTAAATAAAAAAAAATATATTGTGCCTCACGGTTACATGAACTTAGAGCTGCGCCAAATAGGCCCCAATTTGGCGTAGCTCTAAGTTTATACAGTATGTTAACTAACAGAGGGCGTTCCCGTTAACCCGCAATAGTATAGCATCCATACATGCTAAAAAAAATATTACTATTCGAAAATAAAATGTTTTTATTTTTTTTTTATATTAAAATATTCACTAAAAATCGTAAATTGATACTCTATTTATTTAATTAATTCTAATTTATTTAATTAAATAAATCCCGACATTGCTGTCCTTCAAGTACGCGTGTACAGAGTGTTTCTTTAACGTATCAATTTACGATTTTAGTGAATATTTTAATATAAAAAAAATAAAAACATTTTATTTTCGAATGGTAATATTTTTTTTAGCATGTATGGATGCTATACTATTGCGGGTTAACGGGAACGCCCTCTGTTAGTTAACATACCTACTGTATATTTGGCATATGTAACATTTTTTTTTAAATACACTACTTGAAATGAAAAAACTTAAATTAAAAAAAATATTATTGTGCCTCACGGTTATATGAACTTAGAGCTCGAAGTTTACATAATTATCCTTCCTACATATTATTATATTCTCTTTTAAAAATAATTTGCTATTACAATATTTTTCAAATTACAGTGTTAATAAACAAACGCAAAAAACAACGCAAATAAACGTATTTCTTATTATTATTTTTTTAATAAGTTAAAGAGGACAGTGCAAGCCTGTCAATTCAATAAGTACCAGGTACTTAATAAAATAGAAAATGGTCTATAAATCTACAGACTATAAGGCCTACAACGTTCTCACTATCACAAAATATAAAAGAATTTGTCTAAAAGACAAATAAAATTAAAAAAAATATTAAAATTTTAAATAATATTAAAATTTTAAAAATATTAAAATCCGAAAAAAATTAAAATTTTTAAAAAAATATTTAAATTAAAAAAAATATTAAAACCAAATGAAATGATTACCTCATTAAACCTCTCTATGAGCAGCCTATCCTGAGCTTTCACGTAGGCGTCGCGGGAGTGGAGCTGATTCCTGCCATATTTCTCGTCGAGGTAGTCACAGATCACCACACTCTCAAACAAATATTTGTCTCCATTGTCAGTGGGAATCTCTAGAACTGGTATTTTTACTGAAAATAAGAAGATACAATTATGTTGTAATCTGCATTCGCGATTCATTTGCCAAAAAAGTAAACAAATATGAGTTTATGGAAAAGTAACTTTAATTCCTACACAATAAAGTTCAGTTTACGCTACAACTTCAAATATTTTTATAAATTTTTCAATTGTGGTAGTCACTCTGAAATCAACTTAATTACTATTAAAATAAAGTTGATATTTGTTTAACTTGAAATTTGAAACATAAATTTGAATAGATTTTAATTTTAATTTACATCAATTCAGTTTTAGTCAGTAAGAGTCTGACACTCCCTTACGCTCCACCTAGAGCGGGAGGGGTCATTTGATGATTTCCCATCCTCAAAAAAAAAAATCGTGGGGGAGGTAAGAGCTTTGGTTACTTTTGCTAACGTGGGGGAGGAAAGGGGGGGTTAATAAATGCAAAAAAAAACTGCTTACGTAGGTAATACTTGAATGACCCCATAATAATAATAATAAAAAACTTATCGTCTACTTACGTCTCGGATTCTTGTTCCTAAACCACTCTGGTAGCCTGAGTGGGTCGAGTTTGTATACTTCATATTTCGCCTTCTTAGCCTCCAGGATCAATAGGACCCTGTGGCCGTAAGGATTCATATCCACATGGTAAAGACGAAGCTTGTCTGACAGCGTCGGCGGTGGCATGGGACCTGAAACCAGAAAAACAAAATATTAGGAGGGCAGGCATAGAGGTAAACTCCTAAAAACAGCCCGCGATGTATCGCAGTCGCAGTGAGCTATCAGAATAAAAAAAAAAACTAAATCAAAAGTCATTTATTCAAATTAGGAAGAGATTCAACACTTTTCGAACGTCAAAATTACATAATATGACAGTCCCCCCAAAACGCCCGCCTTTCACCACTTCCTAGTGCATTCTTTTTTTTTTATTCTGTTTTTATTTAGGGGTTTTTATCTTAGAGACATGCCAACCCCATTATACCCTTTTACGATACATCGAATTTTATTATCTACACACATCAAAAGTGTCTAGGGATCAAGCATTTTTATGCGGATTTCTTGAGATTGAGATGTGGCTTTGTAATAAATTTATGATTTTATAAATTTATATGGATCCTTTTTGGTGCATTTCATAATTTGAAACAGGAACTGTTAATCAAATTCGAGTAAAAGATGAAAATCAGCTGTCAATATTTTCCCTATAAAAACATACAACGCATTGAAGACATTATTAGTGCTACTGTTTCCCTACTACTGATTAAAACCAACGTTATTATGGAGCGGCGACGTCATTTAAGCAGGGAAGAAATGCTCAGAGCCGTGGGAATGATAGAAGCTGGTTCCCGGCAACGTACTGTGGCTTTAGCTCTGAATACAAGTCAGAGTGTTATCAGTCGACTTTGGACACGTTACCGAAGCACTGGTACCGTGGCTGAGCGCCATGGAGGACGGTATCGCTGCACCACACGGAGACAAGACCGATACATTCAAATCTTAACTCGAAGAGCTCCAACAATAACCGCCATGATGTTAGCCGTGAGGCTTCATCACTCTTCAGGGAACTTAATTAGCGACCAAACAGTCAGAAACCGCTTGCATGAAGTGAACCTTCATTCCCGAAGACCGCTACGGGTACCACCTATAGCAATGCACAATCGTAGGATTCGATATCAATGGGCTCTTGAACACAGAAATTGGGCAGAAGAACAATGGCGTTTCGTGTGCTTTTCTGATGAGTCTCGTTTTGGTATGAGACCGGATACAAGACGTATACGACACTGGAGAACCCCTGGACGCCAACAGCGATTAAAATCCTGCCAGGAAGTCCATCCTTATAGTGGTGGAACCATCATGGTATGGGCGGGTATTTGGATCGGCGGAAGAACTGAGTTGATTTGGATCAGAGGCAACCTCAACGCTCAAATTTATGCTGAGACGATTGTATCTGACGTCATCGTTCCTCTACAAGTGCAAATCGGTCCCTTATTTCAGTTAATGCATGATAATGCACGACCGCACACCGCAAGAGTTGTAAGACAGACTCTCGCCGCAGCTAACATCAATGTCCTGCTCTGGCCTGCTCAGTCACCAGACTTGAACCCGATTGAGCATGCATGGGATATGCTACAGAGAAGAGCTCTGCCGAATATGGAGGGTATCCAGTCGCAAGAAGACCTTTTTTTGTTGTTGCAACGAACATGGGCGGCCATTCCACAGCGTGATTTGGATGAACTCATTTTGAGTATGCCAAACCGATGTTCTTGTGTGTTAGTGTTCGCGGTAGAAACACGGATTATTAATTGTTTAAGTTACCCAATAAAATTTTAAAGAAAACTGTTATTTCAGTCTTTTTTTCGAACTTTAATGTTAGTGGTTCAAATGTCAAAAATCCCTTTATTAGGAAAATGGCAAATTTCTTTATTAATGCAAAGGTGACTTGGTTTATCGTTACTGTGACAAACGAAAACACTTTATTTGATGAATCCTTAAAGAAAATTTTAATTAATATCAATCAGGAGAAAAGTTATTGCAAAAATATATGTTGATCCCTAGACACTTTTGATGTGTGTATTTATCTTAACATCTATTTGGATTATTATTAGTACTAAAAGTTCAAATTTTATATATTATAATATTATATATATAATTCCTAGTGCTTTCGCTGGGAAGAAGCGGCGCAACAAACTTCCCAGCGAAGCATTAGTTCTTCGTAGCCTACTAAGAAATGAGAATGATTCATAATCCTAATACATTATTTACCTTGCAACTGACGTTGATATCGTGTAGCAAGTAACAGGTAGGTACAATGTTTATACATCCGCCATTAACCTATTTCCAGAGGAGGTCAAGGAGAATTACATCGATAATTCAGTAGTGAGGGCCTTGTTGAGTCGATAGCATTGTTTAGTCGATAGAATGTGGGCGTGTAGAGCGGTCTTTCTTTTTTATGGACTTCTTTTGTATCGTGGGTGTGTAATGAAATGAAATAATCTATACTAATATTATAAAGCTGAAGAGTTTGTTTGTTTGGTTGAACGCGCTAATCTCTGGAACTACCAGTCGGATCTGAAACATTCTTTTTGCTCTATTTAACATCACGCTATGACCTGTAGGAGCCGAGCAAAAAGAAAAAAAGTCAGAAAGAACGCTAAGCAAAAACGAAGTAATAGCGCGAGCGCGGGCAGGCGATGCGATGCGACGGGGTGGGTCGGGGGAACAAGAAATTTCACGTGGACGAAGTCGCGGGCAGAAGCTAGTAATTTAATAATAAAATAGGATAAGTACCTGAATCAATTTTACAATAATATAAAAGATAAACTTGATGAGGTCACAACATGCCGCTCGTCTATTTGAGCACCGTACTCAAAGACACGCGTCGACGGTTGCAGTTACCTCTGTCGTAGTCGCTTGTGTAAGTGTATTAACACTAAGAAAGGAGAGTAATTGCCTAAAAATATTTAGTTTTCCTTTGAATGAGACACGCCTCTATCAAAAAGTTGATACTCAGCTACTTAAGTATTGTTTTAGTATGGTTTATTTTTTTTCGTAGCCTGCCGGTCGATTCTGTAAAAATCTCACCGTGAAAACGTAGGTGAAGTGAGTTTGTTTTTGCTAGGAATTGACACTTTTGACAGCTCACTCCACGCTCACTTCACATAAGTTTTCACGGTGAGATTTCTACAGAATAGCATCGCTGCTCTGTCTTGCTGAGCAATCATGGCCTCCCTCAAATCAAGCCACCTTCCGTCTTTAGCAAGCCCGCGCGTCCTCCTTCCAGCTTGGACGGAACCTATCCGAGCGATGTCGTCTTACTGTCTGGGGGCACCAGTATATTAATTTCCTAACACACTATCAAGCTCAATTTGAATAGTTTTGAAGGATATTGCTAATACATTGCTTCATATATGTTCGAAAAATGTGTCTGCTAACATAGTAAACAACGCAATGAATGTTGTTGAACTGTCAAAATGGAAGCCACTGCTACTGTCAGTGTGTGACGCAATGAGGGTTTTCGTGAAAATTTACGACACCAGTTGGCACCACTGTGACAAGAGGTCTTCCAATATAAAATATATGATGACGTTCATCATTCGATTCATTCATGCGTTCATCATTCAGTCATGACTAAAGAAAATATAGGCTTTTTGACAGATGCCTGGACCTGACGTGTCAGTGCTGCCACCTAGCGAACGTCATTTCAGAAAACTCTCATTACCCCGCAGTTCTTTGCTCTTTGTGCCCATTTCGGCATGTTTAAAAATACAAAATAGTAAACAAAGCATTCTCTTATCACTTTATCAGCTGTCAAATATTTTTGCATGCTTTGCTTGAGACGTAGCCTAATTACGTGAATTACTTCAATGATAAGAAATGCAAACATTTTATCTAGACTTTTTGTTGGTTAGGTATACCGGAAAAGATTGTGCGTGCATAGTCTTGATTAAAACTATCACCTTTTCTTTAACTACTGTGCTGGAGTGCCGCTGGGGAGTTTGTTGCGCCCCTTGTTAGGGTATATGGTTGGACACCAAAGGAAATACCGTTTTAAGGATTTCAATAATACGTTTATTAATCCTTTTATTTATATATTGGAAGGTGTGTTTACTAATATTACGTGAGACGTGTGATCCCACACAAGGCTAATAGAGCAGTACAGTTACTATGCGAAAGTAAGGATTTCGGTCAAGTGGTTCAGGGTGGGCACGGATACATAAATAATATTTATGAGTTAGAATGAGAAAGACGATAGTGTTGAAGTAGGATAGATTTGTTTTTGCTATACTCCAACACGCCCCCTCAAAAATAAATCCTTTTCTTTTTAATTACGATATAAGATATTAAACATCTTTATACAATTACAAAATCACACACCTCCAATTTATCTCTCTCTCTGGGAATACAATCATCATGGTCCAACATTTGTTGCGCAGGATTAGGGAAAACCCAGAAAAACCTAATCAAACCATTATCAATCAATTTATCCATTATAACTGGATACTATTGATGTTATTCATCTACATATTATAACCAAGCTCTTATAATTAACATATCCATATCATTTTATTCATCCACGTTGAATATAATTACAACGACACCCAGAGTTTCATGCTCATCTCGGTGAAACACACCGCGGGTAATGATTTTGTCAGGATATCAGCCAGCTGGTTATCTGTAGAAACATAAAACATTTTAATCACATTTTTCTCAACCTGTTCTCTAGAAAAATGATACTTAATATCAATGTGTTTAGATCTTTTGTGACTAGTAGGATTGTCCGCGATGCTTATGCATCCATTATTATCCTCATAAATACAAATAGAATCTGGTATCGCAATGCCAATACTTGTATGACTTTAACCACAGAGTTTCTTTTACTGCTTCATATAGAGCCATGTACTCTGCTTCAGTGGATAATGTTGCCACTGTCTGCTGCCTCTTTGTTTGCCAGCATATTGTGCATTGATCAAATACTTTAAAAAAAATAACCCGTAGTACTTTTTCTATCTATTGTATTACTACCCCAGTCAGAATCAACAAAACCACTTAGAATATTTTTGTAATCATTTCGTGTAAATGTTAACTTGAGATTTATAGTGCCCTTTAAATAACGCAAGACCCTTTTTAAATGTGACCATAATGAATGGTTGTTTTTGCTTGCATATCGACTCAAGATGTTAACAGAAAAACTTAGGTCAGGTCGAGTGCACAGCATGATATACATCAAACACTCGATAATATTTCTACAAGGGGCACTTGTTATTTCACACGAATTTAATGCTTCGTAATCTAGTTTACTTTAAAGGGGTGTAGTGACAGAATTACAGTCACTCATGTTAAACTTCTCAAGAACTGTTTTTATGTAAATTTCCTAATCCAAAGTAACTTTGTTTTCTGACTTGGTTATTTTGATTCCCAGAAAACATATGATCTCTTTTAAGTCTACCATTTTAAAAGTGTTCATTATGTATGTTTTAAAACTATTCATAGTATTTATATCTGCGGTTGAAATCACAAGATCGTCCACATAAAGTAAAACATAAATATTCTTTAAAACATGACCTGCATTAAAATGTAAATGCACCGGTCCGCTGATGAGTATTGAAAACCCCTTTTTATCAAAGCTTGCTCAAACACTTGGAACCAACAGAGTGCAGACTGTTTCAATCCATATAATGACTTATTTAATTTGCAAACCATATTACTTCTAGCCGGGATACCCTCGGGAATTTTCATATAGATTTCCTCATTCAGTTTCCCATTCAAAAATGCTGTTTTTACAGCCATATGGTGAACCAGCAAATTAAATTGATTCGCTGCTAAGTCTAAAACTTGCAATCCTTGCAACAGGTGCAAACGTTTCGTTATAATCAATCAAATATTTTTGACTAAAACCACGAGCCACTAATCTCGCTTTATACTCCAAGGTTTTCCAAACTCATCATTTTTAACTGTAAATACCCACTTACAATCGATAATATTTCTATTATCTGGCTTTGGTACTAAAGTCCACGTATCATTTTCAATAAGTGAATTAATTTCCTCTTTGATAGCATTTTCCCATAGATGCTTATCATCCCAAGTTTCAATTTCTGTATATGATTGAGGAATTTGAAATATCAAAGATTCTGCACACAACAAGTAGTTGTCAAATACTGTCCTCAACATTTTCATTATAAGAAACAGTTGGCATGTTTTGGACCCTATTACTTCGTCTCAAATTATGTGATGTATCATTGTTTTTAGATAAAGTTAACTCATTTTCATTGTGATATGAAGACCGGTTTAAGCGCTCCCCTGTTTCATTGACAGATTTATTATTAGCAGGTATCCTATCCGTTTGTTTACTCATACAATCTGATTGATCCTTATGAGATTCACACCTCTTTTGAAAAAGGGTGTACAGAGTCAGAGTTGTCAACAACAGAGTTATTGCTATTTCTAGCCATAATCCGTTCGGGCTCAGGTTTCACTGGCCTATTTGATAAGAAATTAATCTCATCCATTTCCACATCTCTGACAGAGTAGTCAACAACAGAGTTATTGCTATTTCTAGCCATAATCCGTTCGGGCTCAGATTGCACTGGCCTATTTGATAAGAAATTAATCTCATCCTTTACGACATCTCTGATAGAGTAGTCAACAACAGAGTTATTGCTATTGCTAGCCATAATCCGTTCGGGCTCAGATTGCACTGGCCTATTTGATAAGAAATTAATCTCATCCATTACATCTCTGACAGAGTAGTCAACAACAGAGTTATTGCTATTTCTAGCCATAATCCGTTCGGGCGCAGATTGCACTGGCCTATCTAATAAGAAATTAATCTCATCCAATTCCACATCTCTGACAGAGTTGTCAACAACAGAGTTATTGCTATTTCTAGCCATAATCCGTTCGGGCGCAGATTGCACTGGCCTATTTGATAAGAAATTAATCTCATCCATTACCACATCTCTGACTCTCACAAACTTTTCATTTACCACATCCCACACCTTATAACCATTTGGTTCAGAACTAACGAAAATTCCCTTTGATGATTTCCTGTCAAATTTCGTTTTTCTACTTTTATTAACAAAATAAACAGTTGAACCAAAAACTTTTAAATACTTTAGTTGCGGCTTAGTATTATGCCATAACTCATAAGGTGTTTTATCCAACCACAGTGCTTTCGTGGGGCTGATATTTATTAAATAAGTAGCAATTAACACAGCCTCACCCCAGAACGATTGATTTAATTTAGACCCTTGTACCATTGTACGACTCCGTTCTGTTATTGTTCTTATCATACGTTCGGCAATACCATTCAAAGCCGGAGTATGTGGCACTGTTAAGTGGTAGCTAATACCTTTCCGCGAACAGAACTCTTTCATTTCATTGGATACATATTCCCCTCCATTATCACAATATAAGTTAACGATTCTCAAACAAAAACGTGCTTCACCTTTTGCTACATAATCCCGAAACGTAACAAAAACATCTGATTTACGAGCTAACAAGTAGGTAGCACAATAATGAGTGTACCCATCCACAAAAATCACAAAATAATTTTTGCCATCAATAGACGAAGGAGTAATAGGACCGCAAACATCTGTGTGCACTTTAAATAGAGGTCGTTTCAAATCTTTTGTTTCCAATTGTTAAATTGCAGGCATGCTTGTTTACCATAAATACAAGCCTCACACAATTTATATTTTGGCATAATATTATCAATTTTATCAATATCAGAAAAAGAATTTCTTTCTTTTTATTTCCATACATTTTGATTTGCCTTTATTGTCTAACCTCTGATGCCACAATTCATAATTATTATTTACGACTCTATCTAATGTGCATTCGCTATTTAAAGCATGTTTAGAAAGCATACAGTTAATGCTTATTAGATTGTTCAAAGACTCACCCTTTATTACCGGCTTACCATAGTTGTACACAACAACACTACCGTTTTTATCAAAAAAAAACGACAGTCATTCCCGCATTCTGCATTTTCTTAACCGATAGCAGGTTGTAGGAAATATCAGAACAGAAAAGTACATCCTGTAGTATACCTGGTACGCCCATCTTGCTGGTATCGGGGAGATCACCTTTCTTTGTCGCTTGAATGCCAACAACATACCAACAACAACATGCCATTTTTCGCTACAGAAATGTTTATTGGCTTTTCAAGTTCAGTGAAGTTTAAAACCAAATCTTCTCGATTTATCAAATGATCTGTGGCTCCAGAATCCAACACAAAAGTAATGGTTTTGCCCGTCATTGCTGCAATTTTTATCACTGTCCGTCATAAAAGCAAATCCAGAACTTTGTAGTTTTGAACCACCATCTGGACCGTTGTTTATTCTTTTGTTGTCAATAGCTCTTTTGTAAGAAAAACAATGCTTTTTCAAATGTCCCTTTTTTTGCCACAGTGATGACATTTCTTGTGTGAACGGTTTTTTATTGACTTTTGCTTATATTGACAGCTGCGTCGCCACGCTTTTTCTTTCAAAGATAGAATCAAGTTTCGCGAAAATTTGTTTTGCGGTGTCTTGTTCTGTAGTCAGGCCTAGTAATGAGTCTGACAAACATTCTATTATCGTATACTTAGCTGATGCATTATTTTTAAGCCACTCAGCATTTCTCTCTGTCGGAGATTCATCGTCGATAACGTTCAGAACTCCAAATTCACTTAATAGATTGCAAATTCGAAATTTCCACACACACTATACTTTTCACCATCAAATTGTTTGATGTTTCTTTTAGATGTTAAAGCCATTTTAAACACTCGCACTAAAATAACTTTTTATGAATTATTTAGTGTCCAATCACTTTCACTTTATATTATTTATTCACAGTCTGGCTTAGCGCTCTGGGCCCATAACCTGTTAGGGTATATGGTTGGACACCAAAGGAAATACCGTTTTAAGGATTTCAATAATACGTTTATTAATCCTTTTATTTATATATTGGAAGGTGTGTTTACTAATATTACGTGAGACGTGTGATCCCACACAAGGCTAATAGAGCAGTACAGTTACTATGCGAAAGTAAGGATTTCGGTCAAGTGGTTCAGGGTGGGCACGGATACATAAATAATATTTATGAGTTAGAATGAGAAAGACGATAGTGTTGAAGTAGGATAGATTTGTTTTTGCTATACTCCAACACCCCTTCTTCTCAGCTAAAGCACTAGGCTGCCGTACTTACAATAGGCGCAATATTTAGGTACTCTCTAACTACACTCGCGAGCAACCAAATCGACTCAAGCCTTGACGGCGCACATATACATTGATTTTCCTAAAACGATAAATGGTAATTACAAAAGTGATATGTCATTCGAAAGCTGAAGAATTATGCTTTCAATTAACATCAATACCTTAAAAATAAACTCAGCGCTGATTTATTGACGCATTTTAATTAGCCGTCAGCGTAAATTACCTCATTAGGAATTCGCGACTTGCGCTACGTGATCCAAGTTGACCGGTACACATCTCCGTAAATTGTATTCCTTGTTTTCGCTAACCCATGGATACCACACCAGAAGAAGCCGCTCAAGTTGTTGCCTTGTTGCAACAAGGGTTAAGTTAGCGAGCAGTCGCTGCCCAGCTCCACTTGAGCCAGTCTTCTGTATCCCGAATATACAGACGGTTCCAAGAGACTGGTGCCTTCAATCGGAGACCAAGAACGAGCCGCCACTGATGCACTTCAGAGAGACGACCGCTTCATTGTCTCAAACTCGCTACGCAATCGACACCCTACGGGGGTTGATGTGCAACAAGAACTGAGACGTGTACGACAAGTGGTTGTCAGCGAGTGGACAGTGAGAAGACGCTTGAAGGAAGCCAGCTTGATGCCAAAAAGACCTGCGACGGGCCCTAAATTGACTGCAGGCCACCGACAAGCGCGCCTTCAATTTGCTCGAGAGCATCTCAATTGGAGCGTTGCGCAATGGCGACCGGTCCTGTTTACTGATGAGTGCAGAATGTTTCTGCATGGCAGTGACAGGAGAGGCCGAGTCTACAGGCGTCCGGGGGAACGATTTTTCCAATGTTGTTTCGCTGAAACAGTGGCATATGGCGGCGGTTCCGGCATGATGTGGGCTGGTATTTCTTTAGAGGGAAAACCGAACTTGTTTTCGTGCCTGGGGGCGGCCGAGGAGGCGGGCTAACAGCTGATCGGTACATCACCGACATTCTATTCGATCATGTTGTGCCCTACGCAGGGTTTGCCGGTGAAGATTTCGTGTTAATGCACGACAATGCCCGCTGCCACACGGCACGAGTCACTCAACAGTTTCTGGAAGAGGTCGAATTACGCACGATGGACTGGCCTGCGCTCAGTCCTGACATGAATCCCATCGAGCACTTATGGGACGAGCTTAAAAGAAGAGTTCGGGCCAGGAATCCAGTCCCTTCAAGCGTATACGAGCTAAAGACAGCACTATTAGAGGAGTGGGACGGCAGTCCTCAAGAAAATGTCAAAAAAATTGATAAGGTCAATGAAAAACAGACTGCAGGCTGTAATTAGGGCTAGAGGGGGCAATACGAAGTATTGATTTAAATAAATTAATTTTATTTTTAACATTTTTTGTTTAATTTGGAAAATACGAGACCCATACCCTTTTTCCTAAATTCCCGTTTTTCCTACTCTTGCGTTCAGACATCATTTATTTCAAAAATGATGGATGGATTTCAATGATAATAATATCAAATTAAAGCTGACATCTTAAGCTTTCGAATGACATATGATTTTTATAATTTTCATTTATAATTTTAGTTGTATCAATGTATGTGTGCGCCGATAAGGCTTGAGTCGATTTGGTTGCTCGCGAGTGTATACTCGGATTTTGGACTTTAAAAATTTACATACATATCCGTAATCAGCAAATTTTGCTGAATCCAAAATCCGAGTTATTGCACTTATTGTAAGTACGGCAGTAGGAAGTGGTGAAGGACGGGCGTTTTGGGGGACTGTCTCATGTAATTTTGCATGTACGGACGCCAGCACATCAAGCTACCCGAAACTGTCAAATTTTCGCAATCAACTTTGAACCTTATACTTTAGTGATAAAGTTGAAAATCTATTAAAGAAATCTGACAGATTGTAGTAACTTGATGTGCTGGCGTCTGTACGTTCGCAAAGTGCTGATACTCAGCCTAGTTTGAATAAATGAGTTTTGATTTTGATAAAAATAGAGCCTGCAAAAAGAGTATCGAATAGCTGGTATCTAGCAAAACATCCGAGATTTTGTAACGTTTCTCGTGGTAAAACTCGCAATAATAACGAATAATTAGAATTAGTTGAGTAATAATACTCGTAAGTTAAATAAAATTTAAATAACGCGACGCAAAAAGTGCATTTCAACAAAATGGTGCTTCTTTGTACTCTTGTCGTCATTTCAGACAAGGCCATCTATTGTTAGACATAGGGTTTGTGTCTGTGACTAAGTTCCTAATAACAGCCGCACTCGTCGATCGATCAGGTAAAGCTACGCTTGCCGCGGTTGGTCCATGGATGGGTGACAATCTTTACATACCAAGACCCCTCCGTGCCTAAGACAGCACATTGGCGTTTGTCCCGGCTGCCATTTGACAGTCGTCGGGTCGTCCGAAGCCCGAGAGTCTGACAACCAGTCGTACAATGCGTGCCACGAAAGATGAGACTTGACCCCGCCTCCCCGGCTCTTTCCGCCGCCCCTATGACGTCCGGTCCCGTGCCGCACTCAGACCTCATACCGCTAAAGATACCTAAAATCGTGTACTGCGCATGTCAAACCACGTGGTGTGTCAAGTCTCATCTTTCGTGGCACGCATTGTACCAAGGGGATCGTATTAGCTAGTAACTGGGTCGTGGCCTGTGGGGGTCGGATGGGCGACTGCCTATTCGACCCCAACAGGCCACGAGCTGAGTACCAGTAGTTTACATGGAGCGACTGCTCTGGTTTTACATGGAGCGCTGCTGGTACTCAACAGCTGCATCCGGTTAGATTAGAAGCCAAACCCAGCATAGTTGGGATACTTGAGCATTTAGGATTGCATCTCATTGACTATTGTATCTAAATTAAGTCAGGCAAGAAGAGGTTTTCTCACTCTGTTTCTGTGCCATGAGTTACTTACAGTACCCGGCGATAAATATTGCACATCGACCTTTGGAAAGCGACAATCGGCTAATTTCGGCTTGTGGGCTGGCAATGCGATGGGGTGGGTCGGGGGACCATAAATTTCACGTAGATGAAGTTGCGTGCAGAAGCTAGTACTAGGTATAAAAGGAAAAGCTTCTTTCCAGGCATGGAGGGGTCTTCTTTCCAAAGGTCGATGTGCAAATATTTATCGCCGGGTACTGTACCTCTTGTCGTATAGCATTACCAATTCTGGCACCTATTGCATAAATTTATTTATATGCTTAGGTCATCAATGAGGGTTTTCGTGAAAATTTACGACACCAGTTGGCACCACTGCACTGTGACAAGAGGTCTTCCAATATAAAATATATGATGACGTTCATCATTCGATTCATTCATTCGTTCCTCATTCTGTCATGACTAAAGAAAATATAGGCTCTTTGACAGATGCCTGGACCTTACGTCTCAGTGCTGCCACCTAGCGAACGTCATTTCAGAAAACCCTCATTGTCTAACCTTTTTCCAACTATGTTAAGGTCAGCTTCCAGTCTAACCGGATGCAGCTGAATATCAGTATTTTACATGGAGCGACTGCCTATCTGACCTCCACAACCCAGACTGGGTAATACGATACACCTTGGTAAGTCTGGTTTTCAGACTGAGCTTCTGACTTTCCGTAACGATTGTCAAAGTTCTACGACAGCCGGGCACGGAGGTGTCTCGATATGTAGAGATGATCACCCACCCATCCACGGACCGCCTGCGGTTAGGGTAGCTTAACCCGATTGATCGACACGTGCGGCTGTTATTACTTACCCACGAGCCCCATCGTATGCTTAGGTATTAACTTATATTATTATCTGGTACCGAAAATTAAGAAAAAGTATAAATATTGTTTCTGTATTTTAAAAAAATGATGGCCTATTTGAATCCGTAGCCTCTTCGTAACGTGACATACATATCAATGTCAACAATACTGTCTAACCTCTTCTCCATAATAAATGCTGAAAATAGGCTAAAACTATTGCCAGAGCTAAATAATCATTGGGAAAAATAGGTCACTTCTAATAGATCCAGAACACTTTTTTTAGTATAAACTGTATAAAGTATAAAAAATTATTAGAATAGTCAACTGGGTACATTGAGATAAATATTATTCTTGAAATCATTGACTGGGTCCGATTTCTTTAGAAAAAATGAGGTCGCCTATTTTTGGCACCTATAGAAATTTATGAAGATGTTGCAACATTATCCGTAGATTAATAACCGAAAAACGAAATTTAGCAGTTTCGTTTTTCGGTATACAAATTATTGTTGTACTTTGTATTGTATGCACAGATTATGAAGAGAAGTTACCTTATGTATAGTGAACGCACACACATGAATCACATGATGTCATTTTAAATGCACTATTTTTTTTGTGTCAATAAGCAAAAGACGACCCACTGACCCAACGGACCAGAGACAAGGTCGATATAATTGACACAGCAGGTAAAGGCGAGGGATGCACCTTACGGCCTTGGTGAGAAACAGCTGTTCAACATGTAGGTATTATGCAATTGAGCTACCATTTAACTTACAATTAAATACACAAAATTATGCCGATGTTCATATCACTGCATTTATTAATTTAATAATTTTAGCATTGTTTACAACATTATTGTTGGTTTAAAAATATATTAACAGCACATAAAAAAAAATTGGCGAAGGAATGAAAATCGGAGAACTAAATATTTACGACTTATGTCTAAATACACAGCCAGAATTAAAAAAAAACCAGCCACTATTTTCACGATCAATAATAAAAAGTAAATCTCACTTACCGACAGTCCGTTGTTGATAATACGACATGTTTTTTTCACAAGCTCACGTAGAATTAAAGAGAAAATTGTTTTAATTCGTGTAATCGTGCACCCGCAAACCACGAAAACCTGTGTGGAAATAATAACGTCATTCTTAAAATTAAAGCTGTCGACAGAACCAATACACTTAGGCTACATCACGCCGCGGTGACGTCATGGGTAATGAATGAACGACTGAATCGACTAGTCGAGTCGGCATCGACCGATTCACAGTCGTTCATTACCTATGAATTATTTGCCGTCATAGTAAATAAATAATCAGCTTATAACACCCAATGCTGGGACACAGGCCTCCGCATGGTAGATTACTAGTCCACTCCCTCTCGTAGAGAGGAGGCCTGTGTCCTAGTAGTGAGATCATTGTAGACTGATTACACAGGTCAACAATTTTTTTCCCAAGAAACCAGACTATACTTTTCCGAAGGATTTTGACGCGCTGAATTCAAATCTGGCCTCAAAATTGCTCTATCACGTCAGGGTTTCGAGATATCCTAACCTAAAAGTGCAAAAAATACCGTTTTTGCTCATTTTTGAGGTTATGTAGCACGGCCGATCCTATTTTCTTTCTAAAATTATTAATAGCATCTCAAAGGACTAGTTTTTCTCTTTAAAATGACGTTGAGTTTACTCATATATCTTTTTTTTTCGCTGAGAAATTGCATTTTGAAATTTTCCAATAGAAAATGTATGTGTATGAATTCTCAAACGTAGAACAATACACGTACGAAAATTTCAAAATGCGATATCTCAGCGAAACAAAAAGATATTAGAGTAAACTCAACGTCATTTTAAAGAGGAAGACTAGTGCTTTGAGATGCTATTAATAATTTTTGAAAGAAAATAGGATCGGCCGTGCTACATAACCTCAAAAATGAGCAAAAACGGTATTTTTTGCACTTTTAGGTTAGGATATCTCAAAATCCTGACGTGATAGAGCAATTTTGAGGCCAGATTCGAATTCAGCGCGTCAAAATCCTTCGGGAAAGTATCATCTGGTTTCTGGGGGAGAGCGTTTGTCAAATTTTGTCGACCTGTGTTATTTACAAGGACTTCTAGGAGCCGAAAAAAGTAAGAAAGAACGCTTAGCAAAAAAGAAATAATAGTGTGGGCAGGCGATGCGATGCGACGAGGTAGGATGGGTTAACAAGAAATTTCACGCGGACGAAGTTGCGGGCAGAAGCTGGTTAAAAACATAACATGATATAGATTAGTAAAATACGAGATTTTGACAAGCTGTATTATGAGCAAGACCCTAATAATATCTTTCTTTTAGTGATTTTACAAAAAGAAAGCGTCAAGCTAATTGCAGAGTGTAAGCTAAGTGTGCAAATGGCCCTATGGTATGACATCATCTGTGACCCGATTATCTGTAACCCTGACAAATTGAATAGTCCTAAACATGACATCACTGTTCCATACTTTTAACGTATTCTGAATTAAGCCGCCTTATTTTTAGAAGGCCAATAACATAGGTGTTTGTATTTTTTACTCATACCTACTTTTATTTAAATTAAATGTGTTTAAACTGATTAATGACTGGAACGTTATTTTAGAAAATGAGTCATTTCAGAATTTCGTAACCACGTTTGAAGAATTATAATTACATACAGAAGGTATTTGAGATTTGAATATTTTGAAGACTGATGTGATGAATTTGAAGCGCTCTGCAGTAAGATTACTGTGAAATAAAACGTTGAAGTCATTTAAAGGCATTCGATTCATTATGAGATACTTACCTACATATTGAATTTCGCATATTGAAACTACTATTCTCTTTATCAGTATGTATTTTGTATTCAGTATGTAATTTTGTATCCTATTATAATGATCCACATGATATTTACTATTCTGATAACTAATACGCTGAACTGAAACTTGTGTTTTGGTATTTTATTACTGCAATAATTAAACGCGAATTAAATGTAGCAAAAGGAAAATAAATACTATGACTATGTTTACGGATGTTTTTATTGTGGTGCCGCCGCCCGGTTGACTCCGATATATTTGTTTTGCCTGTAGCAGTGTAAGTATAATTTCTATTAATAAGCAACTGTAATAGAAATTTAATTTAATAACTAGAAATAATTTTAATCGCATTATGAATCAAATAAATGAGTCTGAGTAAAACAAAAAATAGGTAAAAAGTAGTTTTGAAGATTATAGAGTGGCAACACAATAAATGCTATCAAACCGTGGTGCTGTCAATGTCACTTTTTTTTAAACTCGTTCCATTACTTTTTAATTTGAAGCATTTTTCTATATCACGCTTAACCCTTCACGCTACGAAAACAATGCTTCTTCCATCTCGCTCATATTTAAAAACGAGTTTTTCTGACAAAAATAAAATAAATCGAAGTTTCTTTTGGGAAATACCTAATTATGTTTAATTAAATCCACAGAAAGGCTATATAAATACGCTGTAAATTAAAAGCTTTGATAAAAAGCCGGTTTACATGTGAAATTCGTGGCAAAATGTTGTAGAACAAGCATTTTTACAAACAATAATTTAGGTATTATTGTTTGATTACATTGCCACTGACTTCAGTAAACATTGAGTACTTATAGCAGGTAATTATGACTTATTCTTCCTAATTAATAAATTCTGAACATTTTAATATGTCTTCTATTGATCTAGAGATGAAATAAAAGTATTTTTTTACCCCTTAAACATACCCATACTAGTATTTCCTCAAATAATAATATTTAAGGACAAAATTGCAATTTGCTAGTGTTTGCCCGCGGTTTCACTAGCATCCCAAAGTAACTACAACATGTATCTGAATAAAAAGTTGATTCAGGTTGGTTCCTGGCTGTACTAGGACCTTTAAAACAATAGACAATCATTTTGATGTATTGAAGTTTTTTTCCCAAAATCTGTTGTGGTATGTTTAATATAACTTTTCATAGGTTTTAAAAAAGGAGCAAAGCTCACTAAAATTCAGTCTGCAGAATAGGCCACTCTACCTTTTTTTTATTCCATTTATTTTTAACTTTTATACTACATGTCAGTCTGATGAATCTTATTCACTAGTTATCTTTTTCTTTTTAAAAAACCGTTACCCCACACTAGGAATTTCTCCTGTATTGTGGGTGCGCTTACAAACATTTAAACTCACATACACAAACAGCCAGACCCGGATGATGATGATGATTAGGGGACTCCCTTTTCCGCACTTAGACTCCCATTCGGTCCGTTGTGCGTGGGGATTCTGGCTGACAGAGCCAGCCTAGCTCCGCCCAAAAGCACAGAAGCTTCCTGGGAGCTTCACAGGCTTCGCGGAGCGACCTCATTGTTCCGAGGATTTCTGCACGTTAACCCTTAATTTGATTACGTTCACTGTGATAAACATTCATAAAAGATAAATACTGAGCGACTGCTATCTACTAATTTTCGATTTTTTATTTGATTATGGCACATTTAAAATATATTTATTGGTATAAAAAATAATCCCTTAGTGGGAACATCGTTCATCTGTCATTATCGAGACAAGATGTCAGCAAGACGCGGGCACTCAATTCTTCGCAAGGTAAATGTTTTTATTTTTCATGTTTTTCATTAGTACATTACATTTTTCATGATTGTTATTTAATAAGCAATGTTTATTCTTTGATTTGGAATGGTTTTTGTGCAATGTTTTGTGTTTTTGGTAACTTATTTTTGGAGGCAAACTTGTTTGTTCATCGCAGTGAACACTGCCAAATACTCGAATAAGTATTGCCAGTTTGGTACGTTCATTGTGATGAACGTTGTCAAATTGGGTATAACTTTTATTTGCAAATAATAATATGCTTTAGGTGGTGGGCTTTCAATGGGCTTATGTTTTTTTTTCCGCTTGTTAACAGCATAAAATACAAGACCGCACGCAAAGAATTTTAGCGCTTGTTCCCGTCGAGCATGCACCGTCCGACACCAGCGACAAATCAGACACTAACAGTGACAATGAACTGCCGCCACCTTCTCCAAGCCCGGTTTCATCATCTGCTCCTTCTATTAATTCTTCCTTAGAACGCTTAGATATCAATAGTAGTCCTGAACAAGAAGCAAATCAAACTGACGATGAACAGCTGTTAGAGCCATCTGATATATATCACTCCGAAGCACTTCAATTAACTCCAGTTTTACAGGAAATTTGCCCCAATTCACCATCCAGGGAACCAAACTATGACAATGTTCCTTCATTATCTTCTATGATATCTCTTCCATCTGAGATAGGGTCGCCAGTGCCTGGTCGGTCTACTAGGAAAACTAGAGCCCGAAAGCAGATAGCTCCAGCTGCCAAAAAATCGAAGAAAATTCCAAAATTTTCCCTTACTTATAAATGGAAGAAAGGTATTTTTCGCCACCGTGCCTTAATCGAAGAAACATAAGAAGCCTCAGTTGATTTTCCAGATGATGACCCCCTCAATTATTTTTATTTATTTTTTTCTCAAGATATATTTACCGACTTAGTGGAACAGACGAACCTTTATTCCGTGCAACAAACCGGAAGATCCATCCAAGTTTCAGAGGATGAGATGAGAGATTTTATTAGCATGCACATTATGATGGGAATTGTTGAAATGCCATGCTATCTGGACTATTGGAGTAATAAGTTTCGATACGGGCAGATAGCTGTTTAGAGCTGTTTTACGTATTGAAAGAAAATTACGGAGTCTTTGGTCTTGGCACGATACGTAGCAACAGGATTAGAGGTGCCGAAAAGTTTTTACCGGATGAGAAGTCAATGAAAAAGAAACAGAGGGGTGCGTATTCACAGGTTGTTTGTGATGCTAACAAATTAGTTATTGTGCGCTGGAATGATAATAAACCTGTAACTCTTATTAGCACCTTTGTTGGATCTGAACCAGTGCAATAAATAAAAAGGTATTGCAAAGAGCAGAAACAAAAAATAGACGTCGATTGCCCGCAAATAGTTCGCGAGTACAACAAACATATGGGGGGTGTAGACCTGGCTGATATGTTAATATCATTATATAAAGTTCCGTTTAAAACTAGAAGATGGTACATAGGAATATTCAGTCAACTATTAGATATATGTATAAATAATGCTTGGCTTTTGCATAAACGTAACTGCCACAAAAATCAACGAAAAAAAGTCATTGAAAGTTTTTCGATATGAAATTTACATAAGTTTGACAAAGAAAAATAGATCTAAACCTCATGAAAAACAGCAAGAATGTAAGATTCTAAACCCTAGATCAGCCAGGCCTACAAGCCCCATACGATTCGATAATGTAGGCCATTTTCCCAGCATGAAAACATGGGGCGATGCAAGTTTTGCCAAAAAAATACAACTGTGTATTGTTTAAAATGCAATATGAGACTTTGTTTTGTTACCGGAAAAACTCCTCGCAATTGTTTTTTAGATTTCCATAATAAATAATTAGATTTGCTGATACATAATATAGTATTTTTATTTCACCTGCTTAAACGACATTAATTTGACAGTGTTTCCCACAGTGAACATTACAAATCACTTGTTGTTCTCAACGTATTTGGCAGTGTTCATTGTGATAAACATTGATTTCCTGAAAACCTGTAAATGAAATGATATTTTTTCAATTTTTCCCAAGTTCTAAATAATCCTGATACTTCAGAAATACAAGTTTTTTCATAAAATAAAACAACCCGGATCTCTGCCAAATTAAGGGTTAAGAAGCCACGGCCTCGCAATCCAAGATGACGTGGGCGGCTGATTCCTCGGCATCAAGGCAGCCCCTGCAAAGGGGGCTGTCCGTGGCGCCTATGTTGAAAAGATGTTTGTTAAGGAGGTTGTGGCCCGTAATTATGCCTATTATTATTCTAAGGTTATTTCTACTCAGGCTGAGAAGTTGTTTGGTTAATCGCGGGTGTATCATTGGTAAAGCCAATTTTGACTGTCTACAGTCTGTTGCCCGTGACCATCTGTTGTTATGGAGCAGCCAGACCCGGAACAACTACTTGTAGGTCATACAAATATTTGTTCCTTGCGGGAATCGAACCCGCGACACGCAGCGCAACGCAGTTATACATCATTAGTATAACTTAAGATGATAATAGTGTAAACAAAAGACAAGCTCCTTCCTTGTTAGGGTTTGAGAGTATAGAATTCATGAAACCAACCTGCGATTCGTCTAGATCCAATTTTTCCAATAATTCCTCTCTCTGCATGAAATTGAACACATTCCATCAACAAATTGATGGAATGTGTTCAATGCTACTCTTCCTGTAACCCTTTGATATACAATGTGTCTGGAATGAAATGTGAAATCAATGAAATCTTTAAACGGCTGGTTGACACTTCCCGTGACCCAAGGGCTGGCTTTTACCTTGGCCAGAGGCAGTGGCGTGGTTTGGGGTCAAAATTAGGGCAAAACCACAGATTTTTAATGTATAAAAATAACGGCCAACTGAGGGATTGAAAAAAATTATGCCTACCTATCAAAAATTATTGTAAATTACTGCAAAAACAACCCCTATGACCCTTACGACGAAATTTGGTATGGGGATACTTTGAGCCCTGGGGAAGGGTATAGGTTATCTATCTTTTGGTGCACAATACTATTTTAAGTTTTTTTGTTGATGTGTATGAATATTGGGTGCCTTACTTAACCTGGGTCAAATAAAATTGTTTTCTTTCTATCTTTTATCGACATACCACGCGGGCGGAAGCTAGATTTGCAATAGAAATAAAATAAATTTCAATGAAATTTATGTTTTTATTTCAGGAATTAAAATGGAGACGGAAGAGGTGGAGGAAGTAGTAATAAAATGTGAAGTAATAGAGATATCTGATGAAGAAGAGGAACAAGGAAAGAAGAAGAAAAAGTGAGCTTCCTCTATTTTATAAAATCACAAAATAAATTACTTCAAGGGGGGAAGCACAAGGGTAGCCCGCGAAATTCAATTTTCTTACGTATCCTGTGTCAGGTTGCATGTTGAACAAAATATGATTCGCAACCACAGATATAGATACACCTAGATAATGCAAGAGCCAAAAATCGCACCAGCTTACGTACAAACATCGTAAGCCGCCACTTTCGTGCTCAGTCCTGCCGGTCGATTCTGTAAAAGTCTCACCGTGAAAACTTAGGTGAAGTGAGTTTGTTTTTGCTAGGAATTGACACTATTGACTCACTCCACGCTCACTTCACCTAAGTTTTCACAGTGAGATTTTTACAGAATAACACCGCAGATCGTGATACTTCCGTTATTTAGGTAAATCTATATCTGTGTTCGCGACCGTAACGAGTACGTATTTATAGAATCATAATCATAAAAATCATCAATACAATCCTCAAAGTTCGTATAATCCAATTAAATGATCCTATGACGAGTATTCACGGTAACTAACTGACTTTTTTAATTAAAACTTTCTTACGTTTGTTGCAATTTGCAGGAATATTTCATGAAGTAGCCGTTCAGTCTTAGAGCATTTAACCTATGGAGATGGCAAGCAGCGAATCCCCGAACAATTTTTTCTGCCACTTTCTGCGGGAGGCGAGGAAAACACATACAGCACACTACTTAAATTTGACAACTACACACAGATACATGCTTCCTATTGCTACAAACGCACACAAAAACAGAATAGTCACACAATAAAAAAAACACACATGTATTGACAAATTTGTACGTATCTATGCAATTGTCCTATGACAACAAACACAAAGTGCTAGTGTTGTGGCACAAGCAATGTATGAACGAATGAATAAAAGTATTTCATTGCATGAATGACCGAATAAAAAGATAATATTGTTTTATTTTCTTGTACAGACGCCAGCACATCAAGCTACTACAATCTGTCAGATTTCTTTAATAGATTGACAGTTTCGGGTAGCTTGGTGTGCTGGCGTCTGTACAAAAAATACTCAATATTATTAGTGCCTACGAAACTACGTAGCAAACTTAGTAAACTACGTAGTAATGACAAAACAATTCATACCCTAGTGCTATAGATAAGTACGATTGTATTTATTTTCATAGTCAAACATTTTTTCTTATTACTCAATAATATTATAGTATTATATTGCTTTCCTATCATTCTGCATTTAGGTTCGGCAATTCGGGATTCATACTTGAACCC
The DNA here is from genome assembly GCA_927399505.1 of Luperina testacea. Taxonomy (NCBI): domain Eukaryota; kingdom Metazoa; phylum Arthropoda; class Insecta; order Lepidoptera; family Noctuidae; genus Luperina; species Luperina testacea. Next base: position 6,352,991 of record OV656785.1, on the reverse strand, counting down.
CGTTCTTTAATACGGGCTTTTAATGTATACGTGTCAAAAAGTAGGAAAGGGTAGAATTTAAAATAATACAATCAATCAGATAATACTTTTATTATAAATAAGCACTTTTAGACATCCGTTTTTTAAAAGCATTTCAGTTGGGTGTTGTCTAGCTAAATGATGAAACAAACTAAATTATGTATGTATTTGTATTTGAATACATGCGGATGTGGCTTTATAGCCATAGTTATATATATATATATTTTTTTGTTTTTTTGGGAAAACAAACAATTACACATTAAGAATTACAAAAAGATAGAATACAGAAATGAAACAAATGTGGAATCAACCACGTTCTCCACGTTTAAAACTAGACGACATGAAATGTTCTGAACAGATTGCACTAGTACGCGTGGGTCCCCAAGTTTCTATATTACCGCAAAATATCCTCCATTTTTCTCTTATTACAGGATCTTTTGGAAATCTGTTGAAAAAATATATATAATATAAGTAATCAGTTTAAACAAGTGCCAACAGAATCAAACGAAAATGATATCCATTATTTTTAATGTGTATGTACTGCATTTTCGTAACAGCCTTGAAAATTCTACTTGTTAATACCTACGGTACGCGGTGGGTTATTTGGGCGTCATATTTACCTACTTATTTTATTGTGTTTCTTTTCAAATTGCATTAGCTACATAAACTCACATACGAAACGAACAAACTGTTATTTTTTATTAACCTAAACCTACAAAAGAAAAGAATTGAAATCGACTCACAGAGAACTGATTTTTAATTATATATATAACTAGCGACCCGCCCCGGCTTCGCACGGGTGCAATGGAGAAACACTGATAATTTTAGAGCCATTATTTCTCGTAAAAAGTATAGGATAAAAAATGGTTATTGTGGGTTATCCCTAAGAGATAGACATATACCATCGCGGACTTTTTTGTAGACCTTTTTAAGGTGTACAATACTGTAGTACATTATTTTGATCTATCTCGACGGGTTCAGCCAGCATTTACAATGTAAGCGCAAAATAATGTGTTTATTTACGACATTACATTAGAAACCTCTAAAATTACCAGTGTTCCTCTACTATATTATGTATGTATTATACATATAAACCTTCCTCTTGAATCACTCTATCTAAAAAAAACGCATCAAAATCCGTTGCGTAGTTTTAAAGATCTAAGCATATATTATAGGGACAGACAGACAGGGAAGCGACTTTGTTTTATACTATGTAGTGATAATAATCGTTTTTTATTTCAACCTGACTTGTCCAGATACATGCACTAAAAAACCGGTTACTGAACCTATTGACTAGAAAAATAATTTATTTAAACAATCATTCATTCACGTTGTCCCAGCACTATGCGAATCCCTATCCCAGTTAGCCCCTGTACTGCGTTTGCGCTACCAACGTACCACTGTATTTTTCTATGGTTATGTCAATAACGATTACTTCGACATTTTACTTAATAAAACTATTTTAATGTATAATTTATACTTACATGTGGTAGGAAACACCATGATTTCGCAAATTTGAAATTGCAGATCGGTTTTTGCACGAGGAGACAGCACAATTAACCATTTTTTGGGAGCACTTACTTGCGACACAATACGATACACAATGGCGGCGGTCGGCGAATGAACTAGTTTTATGTAACGTGCATGGTCATATGGCCAACCGACTTTGGCAGAGGGGTTCGTTCAGCTATGCCGTCTCCATAGGTTAAATGCTCTAAGCGTTCAGTATATGAATCTGGGTTATATGAACTTAAGGCGAAAGCGCCAGGGTAGCCCGCGAAATTCATTTTTTTTTACGTTTTTTGTAATTTGCTGGTCAGTATTAAGTTATACGTTGATTAAAATATGATTCGCGGCCGTAACAAATATGTATTTACAGAATTATAATCATTAAAGTCATCAACACAACTCTCTAAGACCAAGTAACCCCACAGAATGACTCTTTCATGAAATCTTGACATTTTGGGATTATACTAACCTAACAAGTTCTATTACTGATTCTAATGATTATAATTCTGTAAATACATATTTGTTACAGTCGCGAATCACATCTTGATCAACGTACAACTTAATACTGACCAGCAAATTACAAAAAACGTAAAAAAATTGAATTGAAGTTGTCAATTTCACCCTTAACGACTTACCCCTTATTTTCAGACGAATAAGAAAGCGCACCGTTCCGAAAGAGAGATCCAATTGCGAACACTGTCCCAAAACGTTCGCCACAAGGTATGAACTGAAAAAACATATTAGGACACACACTGGCGAACGACCGTACATGTGTCCTATCTGTGGTAAAACTTACACACAGCTGGGCCATCTGAGTATACACCAATTATCCCACGAAGGCATCAAAAACTTCAACTGTGGCGATTGTGGGGCGTCCTTCTACAGGAAAGCGGATTTGGACCGTCACGAAAAAATACATCTTGGTATTAAACCTCATGTTTGTGAGATATGCTCGAAGAGTTTTACGCAGAAGAATAATTTAGTGATGCATGTTAAAATGCACGTCGGTGATAGAGCTCATTTGTGTACAGTTTGCAATAAAAGGTTCATGACGAGAAGCAAATTGATGCTGCATGCGAAGCGACATGAAAAAGCTAAGAAAGTTAAAAGTGAATTAGATATGGTAGATGATGAAACTGATTAGTTTTTCGTTAGGTTTTTTAAGGTACGATGCGTGCCACGAAAGATGAGACTTGACACACCACGTGGTTTGACTTGCGCAGAACACGATTTTAGGTATCTTTAGCGGTATGAGGTCTGAGTGCGGGACGGGACCGGACGTCATAGGGGCAGCGGAAAGAGCGGGGGAGGCGGGGTCAAGTCTCATCTTTCGTGGCACGCATTGTACAGATATTCTATTTCACGAAGTCCGTTCGGCTTTGATTGTAGTAGTGACGTATCCCGACAAGCGCGCTCCCACAGCGGCTGCCCCTTGCTGCCGTCGCATGAGGCTATTTCCGCGAATGTGTACCGTTTTACTTCACCCATTGTTGAGTCTCTGTTGATCACAATGTGCATGTGCACGCTTGACAACATTCATAGCCAAACGGACTTCGTGACATAGTACATCTGTATGTTGGGCAAAATGTTATTAGGATTTGCCGTCTGGAATTTCTCAGTAGCAGTGCGGAGTGTGGATTTATGCCCAAAACTTTGTACAGATAGTTCAACTCATCTGTGCGCGCCATGCGCCATGCGTGCGTGCGCTTTTAATTAAACAAGCTTTAATTTTGTGTGGCAGTGACACGGCTGTCGTCGTGTGAGCAAAATGTGTCCTTAAGGCGAAAGCGCCAGGGTAGCCCGCGAAATTCAATTTTTTTTAGGTTTTTTGGAATTTGCTGGTCAGTATTAAGTTGTACGTTGATTAATATATGAATCGCGGCCGTAAGAAATATGTATTTACAGAATTATAATCATTAAAGTCATCAACACAACTCTCTAAGACCACGTAACTCCAAAGAATGATGATTTCATGAAACAGTTATTCTTTGGACTTACGTGGTCTTAGAGAGTTGTGTTGATGACTTTAATGATTATAATTCTATAAATACATATTTGTTACGGCCGCGAATCATATATTAATCAACGTACAACTTAATATAATACTGACCAGCCAATTGCAAAAAACCTAAAAAAAATTGAATTTCGCGGGCTACCCTGGCGCTTTCGCCTTAACGCTTTAGCCACACATAGCTACGCGCTCACAGGGGGCTTAAAAAGGTCACTTTGACAGAAAATTTAAAGGATAACATTATGAATCATAATGGACAGTTAACTTAAAATAATCGTATCAAAGCCCATTGATGAAGGATTTTTCAGTTATTTTTTCAGTTAGTTATTTTTGTTTGTCTGTGCTAAAATACCAATCAATCCAATCTCAATCTCTTTGATTATACCTACGTAGTGCAGCGAAAAAAGAAAAACACGGACTGTCTTCGCCATATTATGATTCATAATGTTATGCTTTTATGATTCTGCCAATTGGCCTTTTTAGGCCCCCAGATGTGTTGAACTATCTATGACGCGAATGCTTGCGTTGAGTATCTTACTTAGAATAATAATACCTTTTGCAATTTTGACAATTCAACAACATACATTGAGTTATTTACGTTATCGAGCAGACGAATTTTTCGAACATACGAAGCAATGGATTATAAATTTCCTTCAAAATTCTTTTCATTGTGTTCCTCATACATATAGGGTGAAGGACATTGAAAAAATCTTCTACTGTTAAGGAATTTATCACACAGTACAATGCGTGCCACGAAAGATGAGACTTGACACACCACGTGGTTTGACATGCGCAGTACACGATTTTAGGTATCTTTAGCGGTATGAGGTCTGAGTGCGGGACGGGACCGGACGTCATAGGGGCGGCGGAAAGAGCGGGGGAGGCGAGGTCAAATCTCATCTTTCGTGGCACGCATTGTACTATAGTAAAATGTCTACTGTTTTAGTTTATACTTACCTTAAACAAGTTGTAAAGATGACCCGCAAGAGTTAATTTGAGACCCGAGCAGCCCCGGCTCAGCGGTGCTATTCTGTAAAAATCTCACCGTGAAAACTTAGGTGAAGAGAGCCTGGAGGGAGCTGTCAATAGTGTCAATTCCTAGCAAAAACAAACTCACTTCACCTAAGTTTTCACGGTGAGATTTTTACAGAATCGACCGGCAGTAGTGATATTCTGTAAAAAAAAAAACTCACCGTGAAAACTAAGGTGAAGTGGGCTGTCAACACTACCATTTCCGAGCATCAGGTGGAATGACAGCTAACTTCACCTTAGTTTTCACGGTGAGATTTTTACAAAATATATCGGCTGTTACCGCTCTCGCTATCGACGCCTCAGTACCGCGCGCTTACGTCATCCGGGCGAAGGCTCAAGTTAACTCTTGCGGGTTTATCAAAAAGGTGAAGAAAATAGTTAACAATACAAGTCTGAAATAACAACAGTACATCGACGGCGAAGTGCCAATAACTCCTAACTGACAAAGTCAAAAATTTACACGTACTGGAATAAAACGTTCAAAAATAGACACGTTGTTTTAGTTGAGAGGTTTATATTTCCACATTTTAATTTAATGCTGTTGCAACTAAAAATACACTAAGGCGATTTCACTAAAACATGCGAATAACGTCTTTAAATTCAAAACGAAAAAAAGTGAATTTCTCAAAAAAAATCAGTTAGCAGGTATTGGCACTTCGCCGTCGACATGTAGAGTGCGACGCGCGCTTTACTTGTGGTAACCAACATTCTTGTGGCGCTGTGAAAATGAGTAGCCTCAGCACATATCACACACTTCCGACTACGGAATTATTTCCTCGGACATTCATAGTGTGTTTGTACAGTCACCAAAGGAGATAAGTAACCAGGGTCGTCGCACGTGGTATATAGTTGAAGTTTATTAAGAAAGCGATGGATGCTTTTGAATCAAATTTAATTCAATTAATAGAAAACAAACGGTTAATTTATGAAATTAAATTTCATTCGTAAACATCCGTTTGTTTCTTACCAAACTTCAACTATACCCGAGGTCCCGACGACCCTGGTAACTTATATTTTTTGGTCACTTGGTAACCACAAGTAAAGCGCGTGTCGCTTCGTGAGGTAAAAAATACTGTACAAGGATCTTTTGGCGTCTGAATGACATTGACAAGGCCTTATAAACATTTGTGAAATTTTTACTGTCATTGCATTTTGAAAAAACAAGATGGCAGCGGTAGTTCCGATTTTGGCCACTCGCCGAACATGTTTTGTACATACCTGAGGGGCAATTCTCGGTCAGCAGGATTGTCCGAAAGGGTTACCGCTGGCCCGGAACATAAAGGGCTAAGGAAGGAACACGGGTGGGTTTTAGTCAGTAAGAGTCTGACACTACCTTCCGCTCCACCCAGAGCGGGAGGGGTCATTTGATGATTTCCCATCCTGAAAAAAAAAAAGGGGGCATTTCTCGTAATATTAAGATCGTTCATAGTTAGATCTCAGTCTCAATATGTCAAAAATACCTCTAATTTCTGTACATTTTTGACATTGATTGTCGCTGATATGTTTTTAATTACGGGAATTATTGGTCTTCTGTTTTTGACACTTTTTTTATAAGACGTCGTCTTAAGGCGATAGCGCCAGGGTAGCCCGCGAAATTCATTTTTTTTAAAGTTTTTTCCAATTTGCTGGTCAGTATTAAGTTGTACGTTGATTCATATATGATTCGCGGCCGTAACAAATATGTATTTACAGAATTATAATCATCTCTCTCGTAAGACCATGTAAGTCCAAAGAATAACTGTTTCATGAAATCATCATTCTTTGGAGTTACGTGGTCTTAGAAAGTTGTGTTGATGACTTTAATGATTATAATTCTGTAAATACATATTTGTTGTGGCCGCGAATCATATATTAATCGACGTATAACTTAATACTGACCAGCAAATTGCAAAAAACCTAAAAAAAATTGAATTTCGCGGGCTACCCTGGCGCTTTCGCCCTAAACAAGTATCACATCGGTATTGGTGTAACGGAGGGGTTTCAATTAGTAAGATTTTTCAACGGTGTGGTTGAAATAAATCGGACGCTATTATACGTATTTTGCTAAGCCTAGATAGTATGAGCGCGCCCGCGGCGACATTTTATTTCGCGCACTGTATTTTGATCGCACTGCTTAGCGCCGAGGGTTGAAAATCCAACATTGTTTTTCGCCGTGATGCGCTCAGGGTGCTTACTCTTTAATTTAATTCCGATAGATCGACATTGGAATGAGGTCTTTTCAATAGCATGATTAAAAAAAAAAAGTTTTCAAAAGCTCCCATAGATGGCTCTAGTAAAAAATGATCTGTCAAAATTGTCAAAATGAGCAGAGCATATCCGTGAAGTTTTTCGTATAACATGCTTGTATTTAACGGCTTGTATCCATTGGGTTTTTCGCACTTCGTTCTTAGGAAAAAAGTGCGTGCCGATATTTGTACAGTATTGTACACAGCACGGGCTAGCCATGTCAGATCAACGTAGTAGATGTAGGCAGTTAAAAAAAATATATTTAATGTTGCTTGAACTTTTTTCACGGCTGATTGAATTGAAACTCAGATTTGAAAACAACTTTGACATTTTAGTTTTAAGCTATGCCATCTATCGGGGATATAGAAAACTTATTTTTTTTTTCTTATGTCAATTTGAAAAGAGCTCATTGTGACGTTTCGTACTCTTGAGTTCGATGCTAGCGCCAAATGATTTTTGACGTGATAACGTCTAATAAATCGATGAAGCTGGCTGCACACACGAAAAAACATGACTCATGTAGCGTTACCTCGCGGCCTTGCTCTTTAGCGTTGTAGCGTTCCATGGCGGCTTGAAGTGCAAGCCAGAGCGCGGAACGAGCGATGAGAGACAGATGATGTCGAACGCTGCCGAATCGGCCTCCGTGTTCGGCAATTTCATTAATGTTTTGTTGTGACGTTGTCACGTTAAACTATCGTTCGTAAACCGACTTTTTAGATTGGGTGTCCATTTTGGAGAACTAAGTGGAATTGGGTTCGGGCTTGGCGTGGGGTAATTGTTGACAATATTGTTTTCAAGAGTACCGAATCACGTGACTGTAAAATTAACATTGGAATCATATTGACATCTCATTGGAATTGAAATTAGTTTGGAGAGTAAGCTCCCTGTTGTATACTCGAAGCTCGGCTCAACATTTAGAGTTCAAATTCCAGTGCGCGATATTTTTACGTCAGTGCGATCGTGGGCTTCCGAAAGCCTTTTGAACTGAACATGTTTTCAATCTTAGCCAAGTGATTTGATTAGCTCGTGTTCATTCAGAGCGTGTTAGTTAATTTTTAATGTTGTCGGCTGTTTAGAAACCGGCGGGGTAATTGCGTAACACACTAACTATGGGGGTTTTCGTGAAAATTTACGACACCAGTTGGCATCACTTTAACAAGAGGTCTTCCATTTCGACAATGAATATAAAATATATGATGACGTTTATCATTCGATTCATTCATTCGTTCATCATTCCGTCATGACTAAAGAAAATGTAGGCTCTTTGACAGATGCCTGGACCTGACGTGCCAGTGCTGCCACCTAGCGAACGTCATTTCAAAAAACCCTCATTATGAATCAGTGGATTAGGTTTAAAATGTGTTACGTTATTTAGGTGCTGGTGTTAGTTTGTTATTCCATAAAGAACTTTCCTATAGCTCGAATTATATATATTTATCATATTTAGGTATTAAAAAAACTCGAAAATGTTGTAATTATTTTAATTTTACTATTAAAGTAATGGCGGTCTGTCTTTAGTTCCTCTTAAAGCCGCAAAAGGCGCTAGTGTAGTGAGATTGACCCTTGTGAAAATTTATAAATAATTGTATCATATTTAATAAAAAAATAATTAAAAATTGTAAGGAGTCGAATTTGATTTTATAGTTCTAATAAAACTAGTTTATAAGTATTGTGTTTTTATAAATAAATTGTAAAAACATTCCAGAGAGACGTTGTTTTATTATTTTCACATTTGAATCGTGCTTTAGTCAAACGGCTTTGACGGGCCGTAGCATGTCTACTGTTGCCCCATTTTGATTTTTTTTAATAGCGGCCACGCATGAGACCTATACAAGGTTAAGTTAAATTAGCTAACGAAACTCCGCAGACGTTATGGGTATCCATATTTGTAGTCACTTGAAATATTAGTTTAAAAAATCAGTTTTTTGAAGTGAAAACTTCTTTAGCGGCGTTGTAAACTTTTTTGTAATGGGTAAAAAAATGTTAAACTCGCGTCAGGACACGTAACCTGATCGAAAATTCGTAAGACGGATGGCCGTAGCCGGTACCGCGCGTGTTTTTTTATAAGAGGATTCGCAAAATACACACGTAATTGTTTAAGTTTTCACTTCTGTAGGCACTCCCGGAGTGCCACTGTTTTTTTTGTATGTTAACTTCACATAGGTACGTTATTGGTATCGATATTTAAATACGATAAAACAAAAGAAAACGCGATTTTCTCAACTCATACTTCAAGTAACAACACTACTAGCGGTCGTTGACCCCAAAAAAAAAAACATATTTAATAGCATTTTGATATTGAATTTACTTAAGGTGAATGGGTAGTTGCGACCGCGAAATTCAAATTTTCTTACGTTTTTTGCAATTTGCAGGTCAGTGTCAGGTTGTATCTTGATCAAAATATGATTCGCGACAATAGCAGGTACATATTTAGACAAGTATAATCATTAGAATCAATAATACATCTTTCTAAGTTAGATTTCTACCACTAACACTTTTCCATAAGAGATTGGTGGTTGGTGGTAGAAATATAACTTAGAAAGATATATTAATGATTCTAATGATTATAATTCCTTAAATATGTACCTGTTATTGTCGCGAATCATATTTTGATCAAGATACAATCTGACACTGACCTGCAAATTGCAAAAAACGTAAGAAAATTTGAATTTCGCGGTCTACCACTACCCATTCACCTTAAGATACTCATCACATCTGCAGAGTTTTGCTAACTAATTTGATTTGAGCCTGTACAAATCAATAGCTGACGTCAATGCAAACAGAAAACATAATAAGACCAAAACCCCGTAAAGTGTCACGTTTCCGAGATATTGTTGCGCGCCACAAATAATGCTTGATACATGGCGACATTAGTTACCACTAGCGCCATCTAGTATCGGGTAGCAGAACTAGTACCTTGGTACTAGTACTTTGACCCTACTAGGTAGGTACTAGTAATTCCGAGAACTATCGACGTCGAGTCAGTCGAGAGCGCTATGTACTCGAACATACTAGATGTTTATAGAATAGCTCTGTGGGACTATATAAGGTGGTGCGAGCCGCGAGACATAGTTTTGAATACGCGATACGTGCGATTACATCGAAAGCGATATTCAAGTGCGACTTAAGATTGATCAGTAAGTGCAAGTCAGTAAGTGTTTTTTTGGTTATTAAATCGGCAGTTTTTATTGTCACGAACCCCAAGCTCGTAACAATTAACGTTAAAAGTTGATCACGTGACATCCATATTTTTGGAACTTGCTTCCATCTTGCTGCTTAGATGTTTGACTACTTTAAACTTTTCAGAGGGATTATTTGAAACATCCAAGCAACAAGAGGTACCCAACGGCAAACTACGCGTGGAATTTATCAATGAGATTCGACACTTTGATTGAAGGATTGAATGTAAAAAAAAATAATTACAGATACAGATGTTCTATGTCACGAAGTCCGTTTGGCTATATGAATGTTGTCAAGCGTGCACATGCACTTTGTGATCAACAGAGACTCAACAATGGGTGAAGTAAAACGGTACACATTCGCGGAAATAGCCTCATGCGACGGCAGCAAGGGGCAGCCGCTGTGGGAGCGCGCTTGTCGGGATACGTCACTACTACAATCAAAGCCGAACGGACTTCGTGAAATAGTACCCATCTGTACCCATTTTCTGTAAAAAAAAAAGTCAGCCGGTATACTCATTTCTTATTCTATCCATTCGCGTAACAGCACACATCCCTCTTAGTATTCTCATCTCAGCTGCACGCAATTGGTTTTCATTAATCCCTTTTGTGGCTCGACATTCTGGTCGCCTAAAAAGGCCACATTGGCAGAATCATAAAAGGATAACATTATGAATCATATTGGACAGTTAACTGTTAAGTTAATCGTATCAAATGCCATTGGGGAACGATTTTTCAGTTACTTTTTTATCTGTGCTAAAATACCAAACAATCTAATCCAAATCCAATCCCAATCTCTGATTATATCTACGTAGGGCAGCAAAAAAAAAAGAAAACACGGACTGTCTTCACCATATTATGATTCCCTTTTGATTCTGCCAAAGTGGCCATTTTAGGCCCCTAGATCTGCTAAGACCTCTATAAGATCCAAATATTTTATTGCACATAAACCTCACTCACTTCACTTCACTCACTTACTCACTCACTCACTTCTGAAAAACGTCAGAAGCTAGGTGCACGGTTTCAATTGGTCGTTTCCTATGGAGAAGAGCGGCAAGAAAGTCCAAGGCCACAATTAAAAAAAAAATTGGCTTTTACAATGTTTTCCATAATAGAAAATTGGCAACAAATCTGCAGTCTACCAGGGCTAAAACGTTCTCACGTTCACACATTATAAAAGAATCTATATAAAAGACCAATTAAATAAGTTAAAAAACGACACAATTTAAACCAAATTAAATAATTGCCCTTACAACTATAACAAAACTGAACTTTACGTACTTAAATAAATAATTTTAATCAAAAAATATTAAACCGAACTTTGCGTGTAATTTTGCGTAGCTTTTGCTACGAGGCGCTACAAGTATTTTCGTAGCAACTGCTACAGAAAATGCTACGAGGTTTTAATTTTATTTTCTTTATTTAGGCAACAACAAATAGTACGTAACAGGGTGTATTACAGTATTGTATGGCTAATAATAGGTTTCCCTGTAGTATAATAGGTTTCGTAGCTACTGCTACGGAAAATGCTACGAGGTATAGCGTAGCTGTTGCTACGAACGTACTACGAGAAGGTCAATTCTCGTAATTTAAAACGTTCAAAATCTAGATGCAATACGGCGTAAACGCTCTTAAAGCTCACTTTATCTAAGTTTTCACGCTGAGATTTTTACAGAATAGACAGGTTGTAGTGTCTCAAACAAAATTTACTAAAGCGATGTAAGAGCGTTTTTGTAAAGCGGTGCGGCCCCACCAAATCTGTATCAGTCAGGTACAAGTACAAAAACAAGACGATTTAATAGATTTTCAACTTTATTGCTGAAGCATAAGGTTCAAAGTTGATTGGAAAAATTTGACAGTTTCGGGTAGCTTGATGTGCTGGCGTCTGTACAAAAACAAGGTAGAGACGCTAGTCGCTAGCACATCAAACTACTACAATCTGTCAAATTTCTTTAATAGATTTTCAACTTTGTTGCTAAAGCATAAGGTTCAAAGTTGATTGGGAAATTTTAACAGTTTCGGGTAGCTTGATGTGCTGGCGTCTGTACATTATTTTCTGCACCTGCAAAGTGGAAGCTTATTCACTAAATACGTATAGAAACACTGTAGATTAAAATGTTTCTTCTTACTTTTTTTTTAATAATATTTATTCATGACCATAGATAAAAGTCTTTCAGTCGAATATATAGATGGGTTTTAACTTAGATTCTTCCTTTCTACATTTCGTCGTGATCAGCCCCGGATCTACGATTTTTTCGAACCGGGGCAAAACCTTGATAGTGGCGCCCCCTCCCTTCAGTGTTTGAGAAAAACATGCAAATTGTTGATTTCCACTACGATAATATATGATTTCACTAAAAAATTACTTATTTTATTAACGCTGATTACTCGCAAACGCAATCAACCACATAAACAAACAGTGTTGGTTGTCACTTGACGTTCAACTGTTTGAATTTGTTCGGCTCGGCTCGTATAGATATGTAACGGGGATTCCCCTTGGCAGAAAGATCACGGACACTACGCACGCGTTCAAAAATTTACTTGATCTTTTAAGATGCGTTCATAAAACTAACTGGGCGTATGGAAATAGAAAAGTTTGTTTTTCAAACATATTATATTAAGATTCGATTACTTGTTAAAAACCTATGGGATTGTAGGAAAAGAGGTAATTTGTTCGATATTTCGAATTCTTGTCTCAAGTATTTGGCGCCCCATGAAACTGCCGCCCGGGGCAAGTGCCCCGCTTTGCCCCCCCTTAGACCCGGGGCTGGTCGTGATTGCCAGTAAGAAATAAGCAGGCGTTCAAATTTAGAATTTTTATTTTATAAATTACTTTTAAACCTTCTGCCGCATCTTTTTCTGCTTTTGGTACGTTCGAGCAAATTGCCGGAACATTGCTATGCTAATGTTTACATACTTAGATAGTACCTAAGTAATTTGCTCAGATTAAAAATACACCCATTCTGATACCAGGCTGGCAGCTCACTAACTTTTTTAAATAACTCTAGTTTTATAAAAGCACATTGCTTTAAGGCTATACACGCACTGATAGGTGGCTTGTTTAGCGCCTTGAGCCTAGCGAGTCACCTTTCGAATAGCGAAGTGAAACGAACGCTCTAGAATTTTCGCACCCGGCCGCACTGCGCGCTTGGCGCCTTCGCTAGTCGCCTAGCGTGTATCAAAGAATATTAAGCCACTTGGCTCTAAGGCTACGTACGCACTGACAGTAGGTGGCTTGCTTAGCGCCTAGAGCATAGTCACTTAACATCTTACGATACACGCTAGGCGGCTAGCGAAGGCGCCAAACGCGCAGGCTGTGCGGCCGGTTGCGCAAATTCTAAAGCGTTCGTTTCACTTCGCTACTAGCAAGGTGACTCGCTATGCTCTAGGCGCTAAGCAAGGCACCTGTCAGTGCGTACATAGCCTTAATTTTACGCACATTCCTCACATTGCTGGAACATTACTTTCATGTGTATAGAATCACTGTTTTTTAACGTACACTCGTCATCCTGATGTTCACGAAAATATGTCATCATCTGCCTTGTCTTTTCCCAACTATGTTGGGGTCCGCTTCCAGTCTTAACAAGATGCAGTTAAATACCAGTATTTTTCATGAAGCTACTGCTAATCTGACCTCTATAACCCAGTTACTGGGTAACACGCTACCCCTAGTAAGACTAGTTGGCAGACACTAGTTGTCAAACTATTGGGCTTTTGACTTTGAACTATGGTTTACGAATGACAGTTAAGACCAACGGCTTAAGGCAAAAGCGCCAGGGTAGCCCGCAAAATTCAATTTTTTATAGGTTTTTTGCAATTTGCTGGTCAGTATTAAGTTGTACGTCGATCAAAATATGATTCGCGGCCGTAACAAATATGTATTTACAGAATTATAATCATTAAAGTCATCAACACAATACTCTAAAACCACGTAACCCCAAAGAATGACGATTTCATGAATCAGTTATTCTTTGGGGTTACGTGGTCTTAGAGAGTTGTGTTGATGACTTTAATGATTATAATTCTGTAAATACATATAAACAGTTATTCTTTGGGGTTACGTGGTCATAGAGAGTTGTGTTGATGACTTTAATGATTATAATTCTGTAAATACATATTTTTTACGGCCGCGAATCATATATTAATCAACGTACAACTTAATACTGACCAGCAAATTGCAAAAAACCTAAAAAAAAAAATTCGCGGGCTACCCTGGCGCTTTCGCCTTAACGTGCTATCCGGGGCACAGAAATGTCTCGGTATGTGGAATGATCCTGATAAATCCGTGAATCATCCACCCACGAATCGACCTCGGCTAGCGTGGTACCTTCGATCGATGTGTCCTTCTGGAACGTTTAGCTTGATATATCTTTGTGTGTACTTAATACTTATGTGGAAGGCTTTCTGCTTACCCGCAAAACATTTTATAGTATGCAAATAGACAGTAAAATCGTCCCACATACAAGCTGTAGGATTATCTGTGGTAACAGACATTCCCTTTTTATTCTTCAAAGATATCCGATGTCGTATTATGTTCCATCTTTTTAGTTTCGGAATATAGATTTCAAAAGTAAGTAGCCGCGTCTTATGTTTGTAGGTTCCTATGGAGAAGAACGGGCAAGAAACTCCACGGACATTCTTTTTATTCAAAATATTGTTTACATTACCTATTCATGTTGAAATTAAACATATGAGAACGATGTATAAGCGTGCATGGTAAAAAAGTTATAAAAAAAATTTGCTCCTGACGGCGCTCGTTCACGAACATGACGAATGGAGCAATTGCCGCCGTCTATCTGTACAATGCGTGCCACGAAAGATGAGACTTGACACACCACGTGGTTTGACTTGCGCAGAACACGATTTTAGGTATCTTTAGCGGTATGAGGTCTGAGTGCGGGACGGGATCGGACGTCATAGGGGAGGCGAAAAGAGCGGGGGAGGCGGGGTCAAGTCTCATCTTTCGTGGCACGCATTGTAACTCCTGCAGGCGTAGCGTGACCACCATAGAAAAGGGGTTTTGTCGACGGAAGAATAGACAAAATAACGGACTGTAGAAAGATTTCTACCGTCATGAGCATGGCGATAAAGAGAAGAAATGTTTCTATTTTTCAGTCGACAATGTCAAACGTGACGACCAATTTTTGTTTACTTTTGACACTTGCCCCAAGCGTCAATAAATTATTATCTTCTTTAAATTTACTTATATGTTACTAGTATGTTTTTGTTAGTTAGAATTTCATGCTAATACCTGTTTGTGAACTATGTCTAAGTTTAATAAATGAATTTGAATTAAAAAAAAAAATGATCACATCACCTAATTTGTAAGTGGCAACTACAAGATACAGTTTCTAACCCAATCGTTTATCTATATTTTCACCAAATTGTTTTAGAAAAGAGAATCACTGCTGTCCTCACCCCAATTGCGTCAAGACACGTGAAGAAAATTCCTAATACATTGCCTCATGAGACTTGAAAATTCGTTTGCTCGACGACGTGTATAGCGCAATGAATGTTGTCGAATTGTCAAACTGAAAGACTGCAACTGTTCGTGTATTACGCAAATACCCCGCTGTATAAAATCACCTTATATTCTAAAAAAGAAACCATTTTATTAATCCGAAGTAAATATAACCTTTTCAATTTGCAAAGTTTAAAATTAATTTAAAGTTTTCCTATAAATATGGTAAGCAGGTTCGCGCGTGGATTACCAATCATTTGTTTTTGCTCGTGCATGGCAAGAATGGAAAAGAGTTAATATTTTTGTTAAAAACTTATTTTGTTAATAAGGGCTTTAGCACACCTCCGCCGCAAAAATAATTATAGGAAACCGCTTAAGGAATTCCGCTAAGAAACATTACTACACGATGTCGCGAATCGAATAGCGTAACATCATGAGAGCCAGTTGAGTTGTAGCAACAATTCAACTGAGTCTGACGTCGCTTTCGACTGAGTAACACAGCATACTGTAGGTCTAATTTGGTCCTCTTAGGTTAGTTTTGTCATAAAAACAACATTCATTTTACAAAAAAAAAAAATAAGTTCCGCTTTATAAACATCAGTGCGATTCTGTAACCATCTCACGGTGAAAACTTAGGTGAAATGAGCGTGGAGTGAACTGTAGTGTCAATTCCTAGCAAAAATAAACTCACTTCACCTAAATATTCACGGTGAGATTTTTACAGAATCGACCGGCTTTAGTGATCGACCGTTATAGCCCAGCAAACATTTTTGTCATATAATCAAACATTTATATGACCTTGAGTCTTATTAAAGTTATTTTACAGTAATTTTTTTAACTTTTCGTCATGTACTGGTGCGTTATGTGTCCGAATAGTCATATACATTTTTTGTCGTATAATAATGTCATATAGACGTTATTTCGATTTTTTTTTACAATCGTCATATAATAGCGTCTACGACGACATCTATAAAACTTACATATACAACTTTTCGTCGTGTAAACGTTTTCGTAGTATAAACGTCATAATACTGTCAATTTTGTCATATAATTACCTTTTAAACATTTGCTAAACGGATAATAATTGTTTAAACGTAGTATTTGTAACCATTATATATAATTCGAATATAAGTATTACGAACGACCTCTATACATCCTAAAGTATCACAAACATGATAATACGACCGCTATTTAATTAATACTCATATTAAAGGTTTATAATAACCTTGTATACCACTTCCACCAGCTCTAACTATCATGGCGTAAACATTTAATACATGAACTCGCAGTTTATAGGTCGGGAAGTTATATAGTTGTCTTATAACGCATTCACATAATAAATTATTAATAAAAATATGTGAAAACATTAAAATTTTAAAAGCGCATTAAAATTTTGTTACAAAATAACCTCACATTAATCAGTAAACTTGATTGCACAATGGTTTACAACTGATGAAATGGTTTTATCACCTCAAATAACAGAAAAAATGCAATATTAACTCAGCTGTCAAAAACTGCTAAATTAAATTAATATTTTATAATAATTCGTTCAATATCATCTTTAAATGACAATAACACAACGATTACATCATATAAAAGTCATATTTTGTGACACAAAGTCGAATACACGCCGCAACAGCTATCATTACATGACATGTAGTCAAATCGCCGACGTGTATATGACTACTATGCGACTAAGTAGGTATTTATATGACTGTTACACGAAACTCTTAGCGCCGTAAGTTGAATAAAATGGGCCCTAACGCCGTCAAGTAAACGTCCTTATGACATTTATACGATTATACTAAATAACATTAAGTTGCCACCAACACGTCTACTCAACGTCGTAAATGTTTATTGGGGACGTTTATGAGTTAAGTGTCTATGGGTCAATTTATCTTTTTAATGTTTGTTTTTAATTTTTTTTTTCAACTTTTTGGATGTTTTTAATACCTGTATTTGTGTCTTTTGTTGCACTGAATAAACTATCTATCTATCTGCTTTATTCAACGATTATTCAAATAGAAGGCTATTTGAATAATCGTTAAATAAAGTAATTTTAATTCCAATAAAAATTCAACAGTTCGGTCAGCAACAAAAATCCATTATCACTGTCACTTTTACATCATCATCACCTGCCTAGCCCTTTTCCCAACTATGTTGGGGTCGGCTTCCAGTCTAACCGGATGCAGCTGAATACCAGTATTTTACATAGAGCTACTGCCTATCTGACCTCCACAGTCCAGTCACTGGGTAATACGATACCCCTTGGTAAGACTGGTTGTCAGATTTTCGGGCTTCTGACTACCCGTAGCGACTGTCAAACTTCCACGAATGACAGCCGGTACCAACGGTTTCAAGTGCTTTCCGAGGCATGGAGGGGTCTCGGTATGTAAACATGTCGGTCTGTTGATGGGCGCCACGGAGCGCGGCATGTTTAGCTTAATCTGATCGATTAACAAGGGGGCCTACAAAGGCCACTTTGGCAGAATCATAAAAGGATGACATTATGAATCATAATATGGCGAAGACAGTCCGTGTCTACGCCTGAACGCAGCCCTTCTTCATATTAACCAAGATACGAACGCACCCAATGTCAACGGCGCTCGCGACAGGCTTTACGCGGACGAACCGGACGAACTGCTTCACGATCTTAGCGCGCACCGCCATACTTTTGTCGCGACACAATACATAATTGTAACTCATCGTGGTCGATCTTATTTGTATCGCCCCCAGTCCGTGTTTTTCTTTTTTCGCTGCACTATAACGTAGGTATAATGAAAGAGATTGGGATTGCATTTGGATTGGATTGATTGGTATTTAGCACAGACAAACAAAAATAACTGAAAAATCCTTCACCAATAGGATTTGATACGATTAACTTAACAGTTAACTGTCCATTATGATTCATAATGTTATGCTTTTATGATTCTGCCATAGTTGCCTTTTTAGCCCCCTGTGCGGCGGATATTATTTAGCCACGGGCCCTTCGACAGAATCATGTACTGAATGCAGTATCAAGTTGCTTATCTATGTTCCCTGCCGCCCAGCCGGTCGATTCTGTAAAAATCTCACCGTGAAAACTTAGGTGATGTGAGTTTGTTTTTTGCTACGAATTGACACTATTGACAGCTCACTCCACGCTCACTTCACCTAAGTTTTCACGGTGAGATGGTTACAGAATCGCACTGCTGGGCGGTGTGTGTCTCATGGTTGCACCAAATGGGAGTCCAGCTCAGCATATGCCAGGTACAATACCTGACGCTGGTATTCTGCTGCATGCACACATCTGAGTTTCAACAAAATGGTACCCACATAGTGCGGAGCGTATATTATAAAGGTGGTAAGTACCCACAGTTGACTGTTATAGTAGAAGTAATTTTAAGATATTATTTCCATAATATACAAGGTCAAATTAAATCAGCTAGCGAAACTCCACGGACGTGATGAGTATCGATCTTTAAGCAAGAAATTAAATTGTCGATTTTCGAAACGACAACAAAGTTTGAGAATAACTAATTCTCAAACGTTGTTAATTTATTTCATTGTGCCTATTCTATACTAATATGTATTATAAAGCTGAAGAGTTTGTTTGGTTGAACGCGCTAATCTCTGGAACTACCAGTCGGATTTGAAAAATTCTTTTTGCATTTGATAGCCCAATTCTTGAGGAAGGCTATAGGCTATTTAACATCACGCTATGACCTTTAGGAGCCGAGCAAAAAGAAAAAAGTCAGAAAGAACGCTAAGCAAAAACGAAGTAACAGCGCGGGCAGGCGATGCGATGCGACGGGGTGGGTCGGAGTAACAAGAAATTTCACGCGGACGAAGTCGCGGGCAGAAGCTAGTTTTATAATAAATTCGTTCCAATCAAGTGTCCCACGATACGATACGTTATACGGTTATAGTTTTTATAGTGTTCAGGATTTCATTGACAAAAAATGTTAATGTCAGGCAACTGAAAAATTTGTAATGCTATTTTTATTACAATTTCATACATATTATGCACAAAAATAAAATATTTTTATGAAAAAAAAAAAACAACCGACTTCCAAAAAAAACACTACAAAGTGAAAAATTACTTTAATTTCGGAAGTCGGTGTCGTTGGTTCTGCATTTTCGTTTTTTGACGCCGACTTTCGAAATTAAAGTTATTTTTCACTTTGTAGTGTATTTTTTGAAAGACGGTTGTTTTTTTTTGTTTGTTGGTTGTTGAATTTGTTTGGAGTAGGTAAGTAGTGACTTGCTATGTGAATATCAGTGACAGGACAGCTATTGAACACATCTGCCTACCCCTTTAAAGGGTGCAGGCGTGATGTTATATTGTGTGATTGCGTAAACAATGCTTACATATGCTATAGCAGCAATCGCGGTTGATTTGCTGGCATTTATTGAAGAGTTCCGTTGTCTGTCTCCGAAACTCATCATAAGATCTTTACAAAATTTAAATGGGATCATTTCGGAATAAAAGTCTTTCGAACAAAAAAAAAATGCAAATCCGTCTATATGTGGGGGAGTTATGCCCGAATATACATAAAAAAATATATATAAATATCCGAATTGAGAACCTCCTCCTTTTTTGAAGTCGGTTGAAAAAACTTAAAAAAAAAAACAATAAAAAATAGTGGCCCATCGGCACCAGGAACAGGGTCCAGGCTGCCAGGTGGTCAGGGCTCTAGAGAAAGGAACCTTCTCACTATGCGTGCCGTGTCCAGGAGTATTGCTTTCTGAATCAAGCCCTTCACCCAGCCGCGCAATGAGAACCTCTGAGGTGTAGCCTGTAGGTATGCTTATTTTTTTTTTGTTTTGTTGTAAAATATACTTTTACCATCTTTTTATGCAAATAAATAGGTATGTTTACTAGGTATATTTTTAGGTACTTATATTTAGTAAATTTTTACTATTAGGTATCATTTCGTCCACCTGAAATAATAAATTACTTTATCAAACGTTAAAAAAGAAATGAACAGAAAAAATCTTGTATTTTTATCACGCAACACCAACGCATTTTAACTACTTCGGTAAACTTCAGCCGATATAAATAGGGGATGGAATCGGAACTACGGCATTCAGGCAACTGCTTTGGTGACAGCGCCATCTAGTATCAAGAAAATAAAGTAAACTTTTTTAAAAATGTTGAAGATTACTGCCGTCGTTTCCCTACTGCTCATTGGTAAGTTTTCAATTATTTTTGTTATATTTAAAACTAGCTGCGCCCCGCAGTGTTATCCTCATAAGTATCGATGCCGTGGGTATATTGAGGTAAAGAGTATCCCATGTTCTAATTCGGTTTTTTTTCCACCCATACCTATGCCAAATTTCATCTAAATTTGTTCAGCCGTTTAAGAGCGAAAGCGTAACAAACGAGCATATCGTCGCCTTAGAGTGAAAACCTCGGGAATGCAATTCCTCGTAAGTAGCATTTTATGCATTTCGGACAATCTTATAGTATCGAACAGCTCTGGGTATAAAAGCGGATTAAATAAAATTAATAAGAATACAGGACCTCCTTTTTTGAAGTCGGTTAAAAATACATAAAAGGTGGTTCTGTAACGTATTCTTATTAATTAATATGGAAATTTAACCCGCTTTTTTATCCAGAACTGTTCGATACTATAAGATTGTCCGTAATGCATAAAATGCTATTTACGAGGAATTGCATTCCTGAGGTTTTCACTCTAAGGCGACGATATAAAAATCTAATATTTTCTTTTTATAATATTAGTTAAGACTAATTATTACTCTAATCAGGCGAAATGAGGACTGTGCAACCACAAACTTCAGTCTTAGGGAAAAATTACACCATCATAAATCTATGATCACAGATAATATGTATCTATAAGACATGGAAGAGTTTGCGGCGAAATAATAACAGCCAGGGCCGTCTTAACCATATCAGGTGCCGGGGTGCCAAAATCAGCTTGCGCCTACCCTTGCCAATAAAAAAAAAAAAAATTAAACCTAATTTTTGTGTTCCATTTTTAAAGAATGATTTCCATTAGTTTTCTAAGGGATTTTTTTTTGAGGCGGTGACGTGGGTTACAGCTCAGGGTTATAATGAGTGATCAACAGAGATCGGAATTGGGTGTGTGAAAATACCTAAAGTTTGCAGCGAGACATAACACAGAGCTGTTACAACCACCTAAGTTAACCGATTTTGAATTTTACCGATTTAACAGTGGTTGTAACAACTCCATATTATGTCCCGCTGCAAACTTTAGGTATTTTCACCCACCCAATTCCGATCTCTGGTGATCAATGATGACCCGATCGGCTTGCGCCCCCTAAGACCCTGCGCCTGGGTGCCACGCACCCCTTGCACTCCCGGGTAAAGACGGCCCTGATAACAGCCACATCGGAGGTTAAAAGCGAGTTAGACTCGTTAAAATGTAGGGACCGATTTTCGCGAGCGATTTCGTTTTTTTTTTTGTTTTAAACGTCAGAAAAGGCGATAACAAGTATGTGGTATAATTTATTGCATATAGGTATGTGGTTTCCATGCTATATAACTTATTATGTGGCTATTATTATACTGTATATCCTATTGTGGATTGTGTGGCGGTGCTGTTCCACAAACGATGGGACACTTCATATCGTCTCCTGCGTGTCCTGTCAGCTGCACGTTACAGGAATTAATGGACGCTGGTGATGGCGCCAAACAAGTAAACGAATTCTGGGCAGAGTCCATTTAGATTGCTATCGACACGTTAAGAATATTATGCGGCTTACCCAAATGTTCTTTCTTTGGTATAGTTCGTCGAATCATTGAGTTGAAGTTCTGAGTTGATGAAGATTACTGATAAATGCGTGCACTGACTGGACAGGTTCACTCAATCTGTGTGGTTCATTCCTCCAAAAACCATTTCATACACCAATCTACATAGTTTTTACATTATCTGTCCAAGATTATGTCTGGACTTTAAAAGAGACTGTGACCTCTGAGTTTGTTTCGGCATTTCTTCTCAGAGTATTCAGATAGGAAAAGCCGAACTCATCTAGTTTGTAAAATATGACTAACGTGTAAAAGTGTTTGTGCAAATAGAAATAAAATAATTTATATATGGAACTAATATGACTTTAATTTGCCAGCGACATGGTCGCAGGCACATTCTAAGCGACATAAAAAGGAAGCTACCGCATCAGCTGATTTTTCTTCAGGTTAGTCAAAAGTAAGATGTATATAGCAATAAATTATACTGGAACACCATGGTAGCGCAATCATGGTTGCGTTGCCAACCAAATATATACCTATAGTCTATTCCAAAAGTATCTGTTGAAAAAGTAAACAAATGGATCAGTAAACGCGGGCCAATTTGTAGTGCCACTGAATTGAGTGCTTTAATTTGATTAACTGAATACTCAAACCCAAAATTCTAATTTAAAATAATAATCTTAGAGATGTTTTTCATTTGACAGTTAATTTTCGTCGATAATTTTTTAATTACCTACCTACAATTTGATAACTTTATCCAAACAATAATTGTCGGAAAAAGGGGTCAGATATTATATAGTTGACACTTTCTAAATACAGATGAATGTGTTCCTAATTCCTTTTAGAGAGTGATTGCGTAAGACTTTTACCAGCATAGCTATTCACAACTACTCGATACGCTTCCGTACCGTATCGAACGTAAATCAATGTCATCGTAAGAGTCCTTTAAACCCTGTTCACAAGTCCAAAACCCGAAAATTTTAAATCAAACAGGTTACTGTTATTTTTCCGACAGCTGTCTGCTGTCCGACGAAAGGCAAATCAGGTAAAGAAAAGAAAGAAAAAGTATTTATTGCGACTCGTACAGGAAGAAACTACTCGTTCAGGTTATCGAAATGTGTCATTTTCGATACGATAGCCTGTCGGATGATTGTGAATGCTGAACAAGGTTTGTTTACACTTTCATCAGATACCTTTGGTACAGACTATACTGGGTGGTTATCTCACCTCGTGTTCGGTTGGTTGCAGAACCCACCATACATTTTGTTGACCACACACCTATGGTTACGCGACCTTGGTGTCCCAGTGTAATATAGATGTAAGCCCAGCAGTGCGATTCTGTAACCATCTCACCGTGAAAACTTAGGTGAAGTGAGCGTGGAGTGAGCTGTAAATAGTGTAAATTCCTAGCAAAAACAAACTCACTTCACCTAAGTTTTCACGGTGAGACTTTTACAGAATCGACCGGCAGGTTCGCACGGGCGCGTTTTCCCAGTGGTGATTTTTTTTCGCGCACTGCCGGTCGATTCTGTAAAAATCTCACCGTGAAAACTGAGGTGATGTGAGTTTGTTTTTGCTAAGATTTGACACTATTGACAGCTCACTCCACGCTCACTTCACCTTAGTTTTCACGGTGAGATGGTTACAGAATCGCACTGTTGAGCTTTTAATTCACTGTTTAGCGCCGAGAAAAATCCAACAGTGTGTTTTTGACGCGCTGGCATGCGGTCTGTTGGAATCTCAACGCTCAGACCAACACCGAGGGTTTAAAATCCAGTGCGCGATAAAATCTCATCGCGATATTTTTACGTCTGAGCGGACTTGGGTTAAGAGGAAATGCGGTCGGAGAGACTTTTGAAAAAGCCTAAGTAAAAAGCCATAATTCGAGGTTTGGCTCTCGCCTATTTCTTCCTCCAATATTAGACTAATTTAAAAAATTATTTCATAAACAGCCGGTCGATTCTATAAAAATCTCACCGTGAAAACTTAGGTGAAGTGAGTTTGTTTTTGCTGGGAATTGACACTATTGACAGCTCACTCCACGCTCACTTCACCCAAGTTTTCACGGTGAGATTTTTACAGAATAGCACCGCTGAATAAGATATACTGTGTCCCTATGTTTTTCTTTTATCATTAATAGTTGTCTTTGTACAGACGCCAGCACATCAAGCTACTACAATCTGTCAAATTTCTTTAATAGATTTTCAACTTTATCGCTAAAGCATAAGGTTCAAAGTTGATTGGGAAAATTTGACTTTTTCGGTTAGCTTGATGTGCTGGCTTTTGTACACTAGGTCTCTGTTGACAGCGGCAATTTTTAACCTTTTTTTTCATTTTTGTGCTTATAATAATAACGTACTTTCAAAAAGGAAAACATAGGGTTATACAAGTAGTGAATATTTATTATTCTGTAAAAAATGCTTTATGGTCATTAATCAGAATGAAAAAAGGCGAGACAGTGTCTATAGAGAAACGACCACTCCCGCATTTCCTCTGAAGAGCATTTACGCCGTACGGCATTTCATACAAACTTTCAAGCCCTTGTTTTTCGAAATGCATGAACCGATTTTAATGAAACTTCATAAGCAGGATACAAAGGTCTAAAAAGTTACTTCAGAACATTTTCTAAAAATAGTGTTACAGCCAAATTAGACTGGGTTTAAATTTTTCATAGAAACAGAGATTTCCAGTTATCTTTTTTTTAATAAGATATTTCGAACTTTTTAGACCTTTGTATCCTGCAGTGCTATTCTGTAAAATTCTCACCGTGAAAACTTAGGCAAAGTGAGAGTGGAGTGAGCTGTCAATAGTGTCAATTCCTGGCAAAAACAAACCCACTTCACCTAAGTTTTCACGGTGAGATTTTACAGAATCGATCGGCTGCTTATGCGTATGAAGTTTCATTAAAATCTGTTCATTCATTTCGAAAAACAACGGCTTGAAAGTTTGTACCCTACCCTGGACGTGGCCAAAGGGCGTCATAGGTGCTAGTAGCTAATTTTAATAAGTGTATTTTAAATGTTAGTCATTAGATCTGGAATGTACAATGCGTGCCACGAAAGATGAGACTTGACCCCGCCTCCCCCGCTCTTTCCGCCGACCCTATGACGTCCGGTCCCGTCCCGCACTCAGACCTCATACCGCTAAAGATACCTAAAATCGTGTACTGCGCATGTCAAACCACGTGGTGTCAATTCTCATCTTTCGTTGCACGCATTGTACCCTACCCTGGACGTGGCCAAAGGGCGTCATAGGTGCTAGTAGCTAATTTTAATAAGTGTATTTTAAATGTTAGTAGGGGAAGGTGGGGTAAGACGGGGTAGCGAGGTAAGATGGGGACCATACCAAAACAGATGATACAGTGTCGCTAGAAAAGTTTTTTTTACGCCATCTGTTAGTGTTTATCAGAAGGTGTCAGTGTCACGAAAAGTTTGTCGCAAGTGGCCGCGTTGAGAGTTGGTAAGTACTTTCTTGGAATTTCTAGTGATTTTATCTAATTTTTGAAGTAAATTAAATGCGTGACTGTTCATAATGTATGATATACAAGCTGTGTGACATATTTTTTTATCGATCTTTGTTTATTTTGCCATTCTAAATTCATTAACTCGTTCCGACTTGCTTTGATTTACAACCTCAAAAAATTTTATTCAACTTGAGAGTCCAGTTTGGGAAAGATGGGGTACCTACTTGCGGGCAAGACGGGGTTGGTTTAACAGTAAATGATTCTTTGGATAATGCAGCATTTTGTCTGGTTAGCCCGAAGCAGTTAATGCCGTATCCACAGATGGCCGAAAAAGGACAAACCAAGTACGAAGAAGAGAAAAAACAGCTATTATTACTGCTTCTCCTTATAAAAAAGAGTTAGAAGAGAGAGACAACAGTAAGAAACCGAAATCAAAGGTAACAAACAAAAGAAACCTGAATAAAAACTAAAAGATCTTAAAGAAGCAAGTAAGCTGACGAAGAAGCTCAGTCATCAGATGACGAAGATACAGAATGTCTGCACTACCATGACTTGTATTCAGAGTCTACTGAAGGATGGATCACTTGCCAGGCTTGCGGTAAGTGGGCGCATTGTGGCTATGCAGGAGTGGACACGATAACGAAGCTACTTACATCTGCCCGTATTGTGAAGATAACGGCGATTAAAATATTCTATACCCCATCTTACCCAACGGGGTACCCCGTCTTGCCCTATGGGTGGGGCAAGATGGGAAAATTTTGACTTTTTTTCAAGTTGATTTTTCTATGAGAAGAATTTGTTTTTTTTGTTTTGACTGATTAGAATTAAAGGAAGATAGACTGATTGTTTTGTTAATAAAAGTTCCTACATTGTGCAATAAAGACGGAGGGTTTTATTTACAGAATACCTTAAAGTCCCCGTCTTACCCCACCTTCCCCTACATAATTAGATCTGGAATGTATACTTAGGGTGTCTTGAGTTTGTGTAAAACTCACCCCCGCTGACCCATTTTTTTTCAGGGCGGGAAGTCATCAAATGACCCAGGAGTGTCAGACTCTTACTGACTAAAACCCAACCGTGTTCCTTCCTTAGCCCTGTATGTTCCGGGCCAGCGGTAACCCTTTCGGACAATCCCGCTGACCCGGCTTATCCCGCTGACCCGGCGAATCCCGCTGACCCGGCAATCCCGCTGACCCATGAATTTGTTACTGCGCAGCGATTCGCCTCATGTTCCGACCCGCCATGAAGTTTGAATCGAGCTGTAAATTTTTTTTATGTTACGTTCAACCAATGTGTATACCCCAGCATAAGTGATCGTCGCGAAATTTTGGTCGACAAATCCTAAGGCCGCGTTCTAATCAAAGCGATCGTCGCGTCGCGCGGACAAGCGACCTTCGCATTAATTTTGTTCGGTAAACCCTCGTGGTATCGCCGATACCACGAGCCCGGGTTTACCGAACAAAATTACACATAAAATGTGTGGAAATAAGTGTACATTATAACGTTATCGTGATCCCGTGACGTGGACGTTCACGATAATATTGTCGTTGAAATTAATAAATCCCACAATGGGTGTCAAATAAAAAATTAATGTTATGTTTAAATTAAGTTTGTAATTTAGTATGTTGTTCATTTTATGAGGATTGATAATGCCACAGAAACAGCTAAATCAAAAAGGTTTTGAAGGTCCGTGGCAAACCTACCCGCCATTTTGTTTTTTTTTTTTTTTCAAAATCGTTGTTTTATACCTACCTATATAAATCGTCAGCTGACATCAATGCAAACATCCATATTTTTGAACATGCTTAATTACATCTTGTTGCATAGATGTTTGATTATTTAAAAAAAATCAGAGTGATTATTTCAATCATAAAAATGGCGGGCAGGTAGGGTGGGGGTGGTGGTGGGGTTTTTAAAAACGAATTCGGGTAAAACATCGTTTTGGTAGGTATACTAATTCGGGTTTTGATGATCACACATCTTCAAAACCTGAATTATTTGGATAAATAGATAATAATGGTTAATGATTGTTCTATGTGTAGACTATTTATGTTAGTTAATTAGCTGCAAACTTTATGTTAGAGTGACTATTATGTAGTATTAAGCACATTCCACTTCAGCGGTGCTATTCTGTAAAAATCTCACCGTGGAAACTTAGGTGAAGTGAGCTGTCAATAGTGTCAATTCCTAGAAAAAACAAACTCACTTCACCTAAGTTTTCACGGTGAGATTTTTACAGAATCGACCAGCTGTAAAGAAAGCGTTAAATACGAATATGAACCTTATTCTAATGCGGATAGAAAGCGGTTCATTCGTTCACACATTATTCGTACGGCCTTTATGTTCATTCTAAAGGCTCTATGAATAAGTTCATATTCGTGTGCGACGCTTACTTTACAATGCGTGCCACGAAAGATGAGACTTGATCCCGCCTCCCCCGCTCTTTCCGCCGCCCCTATGACGTCCGGTCCCGTCCCGCACTCAGACCTTATACCGCTAAAGATACCTAAAATCGTGTACTGCGGATGTCAAACCACGTGGTGTGTCAAGTCTCATCTTTCGTGGCACGCATTGTACTTAGCAAAGTAATGTCATAGTGCGATTTGTGAAGCATTCAATGTTATTACACTCGTAATATGCGACATAATAATTATAGAATTTTTAACAAACTCAGTCTTGCTAACTAAAGTTAGCGTTTCATACGAATTTCAACTTTATCGTTAACCAAATATTGTTCATATTAGTGTAAGCTAATACGAGCAAGTGTACTATTCGTATGAAACGCTAACTTTAGGTACTTAGCTAATTGAAAGTGCGTGCGTGCAAGTTAAAAGTGCGTGCATTAAAAATCTTGCCTAAGGAGTACAGTGCGTGCCACGTAAGAAGAGACTTGACCCCGCCTCCCCGCCTCTTTCCGCCGCCCCGATGACGCCCGGTCCCCGTCCCGCACCGGGCGTCATCGGGGCGGCGGAAAGAGGCGGGGGTGGCGGGGTCAAGTCTCTTCTTACGTGGCACGCACTGTACGCTATTACATCGTGAAAAAATGAAACCCTCCGTGCCTCGGAATTCAGGTGAAGCCGTTGGTCCCGGCTGTCATTCGTAGATTTTTGACAGTCGTTACGAGTAATCAGTAGCCCAAAAGTCTGATTATAAGTCTTATCATGCATCGTGCTTACCCAGCAATAACTGGGTTGTGGAGGTCAGATAGGCAGGTGCTCCATGTAAAATACTGGTATTCAGCTGCATCTGGTTAGAGTAGTAGAGTCAAAATGGCGGGTGTGCATTAACCAATCGAATCCTCCCATTCACAAAAAAAAAAAAACTAAAATGTACTATTTACTACCTAGGTTTAAAAAATTGTACCTTTTTCAGAACGTAATTATTTCGAAATGAATAATTTATCTATAATATTTAATTATTTAACCACTACTCATAAAATGTAATTAAACAAAAAAAAAAAATACATAAAATGTATTATTTAGTACCTATGTTTAAAAAAATTGTCCCTTCTTCAGAACGAAATTATTTCGAAATTAAGGTAGGTACACCCGCCATATTGACAGCAAGATGGCGGGTGTTCTATAATATTTTATTATTTAACCATTACTCTAAAAAATATTTTTTTCATTTCACAATTATTTGCACAACGTAAAGCGCCTGGCTTGGTTCGAACCTACGACCCTATAAAAATTCGAAGACATGTGACATCTACCAACCCGCACTGCAATGGGCCCGCGTGGTGGATTACGGCCCACTCCCTCTCACAGAGAGGAGGCCTGTGTCCCAGCAGTGGGAACATTTTAGGCTGACGATGATTGTGTGCGTGTTTAGTTTTATACACAAGACACGGTTGTTTTATTTCTCAGGAACTATCCAACTGATCAAGTGTTTTTTTTTTTTTACTTGTGGTACCTTTTAGGTAAAATTTTTTGGTGTAATTATATTTTATGAGTAATGGTTAAATAATAAAATATTATAGAACACCCGCCATCTTGAAGTCGATATGGCGGCTGTACCTTAATTTCGAAATAATTTTGTTCTGAAGATGGTACAATTTTTTAAACCTAGGTACTAAAATTAGTAATTTTTTTGGTAAATGGGAGAATTCGATTAGTTTATGTCGCCATTTTAACTCACTGGAAGCCGGCCCCAACATAGTTTGGAAAAGGCTAGGCCGATGATGATGTATCATCGTATCAGGGTCAAATTAAATTACCTAGCGAAACTCCACAGACGTGATAGGATATCGATATCCAAATATGGCAAAATAAAAATATGATATTTTTGGGTCAACGACCGTTGGTGGTGTTAGTTACTTGAAGTATGTGTTGAGAAAATCTGTTTTTTTTTGACGTGACAACGTCTAATAAATCGATGAAGCTGGCTGCACTCACGAAAAAACATGACTCATGTAGCGTTACCTCGCGGTCTCGCTCTGTAGCGTGGAGGCGTTCCATGGCGGCTTGAAGTGCAAGCGAATATTAACAAATGCAATGCACCTATTCCATCAGTATTTTCTTATGACGTTGTCACGTTCAACTATCGTCAGTAAACCGACTTTACAGACAACCGATTTTTTTTCTGTTTAATCGTGTTTAGGTATAGATACTCATCACGATTGTGAAAGACACGAAGAAAACTGTTTTTTTTTAACATTTTGAACGCCACAGTCATGTATAGATGACAAACCAAAATGTGCCCAGAACGCCACGGTTCGACTACATGACAGACTGTGACGCCGAGGGCACGTTTTTGATTTTTTGAGGTGTGACGGTCAAATGGTTAAAATGATATTTCAAGTGTTTACCCTATCCGCAGTCGATGACCCATTTTTTAAAATCAATTTTTATCTTTTGCCGTATCACGTCTGCGGAATTTCGCCAGCTAATTCAATTTGACACTGTAGAAACTGACGGCTTTCAACAAACAGACGCACTTTTAGCGCCACGAATGTTGTTAGCAATGCCGTCTCCAGACGCTGCAGTGCGCGATTCCGAGCTCTGTGTAGTGGACGGTCCACTCTTAATGTCTGGTAATCTCAGTTAGATTCCCGGGTAGGGTACCTACAAGAAGCTTATAGATAAAAGTGGAGGCAACACTCTAAATACCTAAGTGAAGACGACTGTGGTCGGACACTCTCTTTCTAAATATACACTTATGAACGAGACAGTGCTATGTGTTTTCTTTGTCATATGTATGTATTTAGAAAGAGAGTGTCCGACCACAGTAGTCTTCACTTTGGTACTTAGAATGTTGCCTCCACTTTTATCTATAAGCTTCTTGGGTACCTAAACTGTTAATGGGTTTTTCCATCTGGAATTTCTCAAAAGCAGTCTGCAGTTTAACTTTGTGCTTTGACTTTGTAATAGACTCGCTCTCTATTTTTTTATTTGAAGTCAAAGTCAAAGCATTTATTTGAAATAGGCACTTTTGAACGTCAAAATTTGAGATATTTAACGTGCCTCTACTGGGCCAAGGCCTCGCTACGCTCTTTCCAAATGTTTCTGTCCAGAGCTGCAAAAGACCAATATTTATTACAGTACCCGGCGATAAATATTGCACATCGACCTTTACCAATTATCAAAAGAAGCAAATCATAAATTGTTTTAACAGCTCCTTATAGATACCGGACTGTTTGTATTTCGTGCGACAGAGATAACGCTCTACAAACCCGAAATTAGCCGATTGTCTCTTTCCAAAGGTCGATGTGCAATATTAATCGCCGGGTACTGTAAAAGAGTTGCTCCTATCACACGTGACTTAAACTTATCAGACGAAATGTGGGTGGATTTTGGGTACATCTGTGCCTAACTCTTCGGGAAATATATGCGTGATGTTATGGTATGTGTACTCTTGCAGGAAGCACGCTGTGGGCTGCCAGTCTCTCCTGTGACTCCTGCGGTAGCGAGTGTGCGTCTGCATGCGGAACACGACACTTCAGGTCCTGTTGCTTCAACTACCTCAGAAAGAAGAGGGGGCCTGACACTCTCAAGGTATGATCTTTTTATGACTACGTACTCCACTGGGCCCTAATTCACCATGACCACTTCGAAACCACATCAATTCCTTAGCATATCACGACAGCAATATATTAAAGTATTCTCTATGACAAAATGAACGTAACCGCGCGAAAAAACGCGAAGTTGGCGTCGTTTGAACTTTCAAAATACCACGCTTGACAACTGTACAATGCGCGCCACGAAAGATGAGACTTGACCCCGCCTCCCCCGCTCTTTCCGCCGCCCCTATGACACAGAATAAAGAAATACAGTACTCGTACTCGGCCGTAACCTTGATGTAAATGCCTACAGCCGCGCGGTACGTAAACATGCGATAGGGCTGCCCGCCTCCAGTATTTTAATTACATTTGCCTACTTTGTGTTTCCATTTAGTTTTGTTATTGTATTTTACTGTGTGTACATAAATAATTTTATATAAACAAATAAAATACTTTGTGAATTGAATAGGAAGTGTTTAATAAAAATGCGTGTTGTTTTGATCGCCGCCGCACGACTCCAGCTAGTGAGCAGCAGCGCGCTGTTGCTATTCAAATTTCGAACTAATCGCCGCGCGGCGCCAGTCAGTAGGCAGCGCTAGCGCGCTGTTAAAATGGCGGGAAAGCAAGTGTGCATTCACAGATTGATTTTATTTAAAATTAAAAAAACAGTTTATTCGGTAATTTAAAAACTTGGCTGCATGCTCTAGTGTCTTTGCCAACATTTTCACGCAGCCACGGCAGAAAATAATCCTCGCGCCATTTTTCTCAAATTTTCTTTTCTTTGTACTTGTATTGTGAAATGTTTTTTTTTCTGTTTCCTCGCAAATGTGTTAAAAAACGTCGTACGATATACGTGCGTATTGGTTATAACATCTTAACGCACTAATATCGTAATGTACTATTACAGAATTATAATCATTAAAGTCATCAACACAACTCTCTAAGACCATGTAAGTCCAAAGAATGATGATTTCATGAAACAGTTATTCTTATTACAGTAACAGTTATTCAATAAAAATAATTAATTTTATTCATAAAAGTATGCAATCATTTCATTAATGTTTTGTTATGATGTTGTCACGTTAAACTATCGTCCGTAAATCGACTTTACAGACAACCAATTTTTTTGTAGTATTATTCATACACACAGTACAATAAACAACTATTATTAATAATAAAAACCACGTCTTTACTTTGAATTATACAAACTAACAAAACACACATGCGCCGAGGTTTTAACACAAGCGTACCTACCGTTTAATGATTCATGAACCGCCTATAACTACCTACCTCACTCGTGTTTATCACTTTCCTTTACTCTATTCACTTCATTTATTAATCCAGACATCTTTTTTTCGGGAGATAAAATGAAATACTTATCCATTAAAAATACACACATTATGTACCTACCTACAAGTAAGTAAAATTATTTTATAGTCTTACCTTTCAGAGTTTCCAGGTAATCTAAAAAAAGTTATCTCTGGATGCGTTATTGACGAATTCATGCAACCAAAAACAGCACAATATAGCCTACTCGTCATATTAAATATGTACTTGAACTTATTTTTAGTGCAAAAATCGCGCGGTTATTGTTAAAAAAAACAACACACCGTCCGTTCGTCACTGCAGCACAGTCGCGACTGTCTGCATGCTGAGCTTATGCCGTGGTCGAGGCGCGTAGGTATAGCTCGCGTTTCGTCCGTTTGTATGAAGACCTCGTACTGTATGTCTTTATACTGTGCCTATGACGTCCGGTCCCTTCCGCACTCAGACCTCATACCGCTAAAGATACCTAAAATCATGTACTGCGCAAGTCAAACCACGTGGTGTGTCAAGTCTCATCTTTCGTGGCACGCATTGTACGTGGTAAGGTTACGCGGGGAATAATAATTACTATACAGAATTGAACCTAGAATGAATTGAATGAATGAATTGAATTGTACCTAGTTTTAATAGATTTTTTTTATCATTGTTCCTCTCAAACAAAGCACCTGCCATCCAATCTTTTCACCACCCTTGGTTGACTGGTAGAGAATGCCTAAGGCATTACTTCAAATACCTTGGGCATGTCTTGACTGCGGGCATGAAGGACGATGACGATATTGAGCGAGAGCGAAGGGCGCTGTCGGTTAGGGCAAATATGATAGCTCGCAGATTTGCACGTTGCTCACGAGGTGTTAAAATAACCTTTTTTCGTGATTACTGCTCTTCTTTTTAGTTTACACGTGCAGTCTGTGGGCCGATTATATGCAGAAATCGTACAGCGTCCTTCGTGTTCAATATATAATAATGCGTTCAGGATATCGATGGGATTGCCCCGCTATTGTAGTGCGTCAGGGATGTGTGCGGAAGCTCGAGTCGATTGCTTTTATACAACGATGAGAAAACGATGCGCTTCCCTGGTGCGCCGCGTGCGGGCCAGCCCCAACCTTATCCTGCGCTGTGTGGCGAGCAGACTCGATTGTCTGTACGTGAGTCGCTGCTGCAAGCTCTCCACCTCGGTGATAGGCGTGTGGCGGTGATTCACGTATAGTCATGATTTTAGTCTCCATAATTAGAATAGGAATACTAACATAGAGGTAAGGAATATTGTTACTAACACGAATGAGTTGTCATATTACTTGATGAAATAAATATTATTATTATTATTAAGTCCCCCTTTGTACCTTTTTGTGCGAAAATATTTAAATAAATAAATAAATTGGGGTCCAGGACGTTATTATCTTCTCCTTCGTGACACCGTCGTCGGGATTGCCGGAAGCAGCAGCATCTTGTCTACAAGGAGGCCTCTTCTTCTTCTCCACGTTGATGAAACCATCCTTGTCGCACGTGTGCTTCTCTGGACCCTGCCTTTTCAAAACCTTGTTTGTTTTCAACCGGCTCCGTTTACCCCGTTTTGGTTTTTCCGCCAGTTTTACCTGCGAGTTTTGCGATTCAGCAGGCTTCACATCATGAGACTTTGAGACTATGAAAGCGAGGGAAAAGAGAGTGTATCTGTTTGCGCACACACTTGTGCACCATAATATCTCCCGCGCCAAATGCTAGTCTCTGTTGAAATTGGCTGCCATGGCCGAAATACGGTCTTTAGGACAACGTGACACAATATAGGGTTTGGTCTTATTATGTTTTCTGTATGCATTGATTTCTTGTCTCATGCGTGGCCGCCATTTTCAAAATGGCGCGTAAGTAGCTATGCCTCGGATCTTCGAAGCCCTTTTAGATGGAAAAACCCAAATATGGTTTAGATTTTTTTTTTTATTGGACATATTGACATTTTAACTTTTTTTAATTGTTTTATTTCTGTCGTAGTAGATGACATATTCATATTTTGGTTTTTATTTTTAATTTTATGATTTTTGTTAATTCGTAATTGTTGTTGTTGTTATAGAATTTTCGTTTAATTTTTTTATAATAGTATTATTGTCCATATTTAATTATTTTTAATGTGCATGTTTTTTATGTTTTTATTTATTGATATCTAAATAAATTGAATTGAATTGAATAGCACTTAGCCCGATCCGGGAATCGAACCCGCTCAGCAGGCGCACTTGCGACCACGACTAAAGAGGCAGAATCAATAATATAATATGTTAATTTTTTTTACAGTTCTTGGCGCCAAACCAGGATGTTAAGGAAACCCAGCAGCGAGGAAAACTTCCAATGTTTGTCGTCGAAAATATTCCAGTACCAGAACAGTGGATCTCCAACATGCTATCCAACGAAAACCACCCGTATTCCTTAGAAGATATGGTTGAAAACCGCATGTACGACGCTTAAGCTTAATTCTTTATCTGCAATACCGTTTGGAAATACTTTAATACATTTTAAATTATTATTTAGCGGACTGAAACAGAATATTTGCAATAATTAAAACTTTACTTCAAATATTTTATTTCAATAATGTAATCAAATGTTCTTCTCTTAACAAATATTTGAAACTTGCCAAAACTTACAGATAACACGTTTGACTAAGAGTGATACGAATATGAACCTTATTTTTAGACAGCTAATGTTCATAGTCGTATAAGCGAATTTGAGCAAACGTTTCATTTGAATATTAACCTGAATGCTATACGAATAATATTCTCATTCGTATAAGACGTTCTATGTATCATACGCATAATGTAACTCATTTTTATATAAAATAATTATTATTCGCCTCAAAAATAAAATTCTTATGTTTTATGTTTGAAAAATGTATGATTGTATTTCCAAGCTCCTGTCAATTTAAAATGTAAAAAAAAATATATATGTAAATTGAAAATATGATCGTTATTATACTACCTAATTTTAATTAATTTAGAGTAAACTGTAAGTTAAAAACACGCTATTTGATGAACATGAAAGCGTTTTGGTTTATTTATTTTTAGGAAAAACGAATGATTTTTTAAAAAGCTATGTTGTTGGAGGGGTGGTCGATTTTCAACACGCATTCGTGAAGAAAATCGACCACCCCGAAAATATCATCGCTTTTAAACAATTGTAATAGAACTGGAAAATTCCTGTTTGTCATAGGTTTTATGTCCATAAATGGCTGGATTAATAGACATAAAACCAAGCAAAAAAAAAAATTTTAATGTGGGTGTAAATATAAAATATTATTATCCAAATCCGTCTTTGATTTACGTATTGTATCGACACTAGGTAACTGCAATGTCTGCAATAATATTACAGCTACAGATAGCATTTTTTTTTTTTTGAGAATGGGATATCATCAAATAAAATAAATAAATAAAATTCATTTAATTCAGGCAAGACCCATATTTACATAAAATTAAAATTAAAATATCACAATGCTGCAATCACAATGCTACTACTGCCACAGAATGAAATTTCTCTAAATAAAATGCCTCTAATTAAAATTTCAATATATAATATACAAATAAAATAAATTAACGAAAACAAATTAAAAAGGTAATGGAATTAAAATACAATGTCAAAGCAATTCAAGTAAAGGAAAATTAAAAGATACAAATTGTCAGGGTCACAAAATTAAAAATTAAATCAAAATAAACAAAAATTCAAAATATAAAAGCAATACAGAACATGTCACTACATACATATAATACATCACTAATAAATATAATACATCAATGTCAATTCGAACCAAGTGTACTGACTATACATGTCTGCTACAGCATTTCCTAATGAAG
The DNA here is from genome assembly GCA_927399505.1 of Luperina testacea. NCBI lineage: Eukaryota > Metazoa > Arthropoda > Insecta > Lepidoptera > Noctuidae > Luperina > Luperina testacea. The sequence continues at coordinate 6,316,229 of OV656785.1, read as the reverse complement.
GGGCAGTCAATTCGCTCAGCGATCATCACCAGGACAGTATTGGAGCTGGCCCGCACCCTGCGCACTAAGGACGCGCACCGCTTGCGCATGGTGGCGTGAAAACAGTCGGTGCGCGCTTCCGCAAACATGCCCGAGGCGCTGCAGAAGCGGGGCAGCCCCATCACCGCCCTAAACGCGTTGTTGTACTGGACGCGGAGGGCGCCGTAGCTCGCTTGTGAGTAGCGAGCCCACAGGCTGCACGTGTACAGTGAGGTGCAATATGCCTTGAAAAGGGTGATCTTAACTTGATTTGAACAACGTGCAAACCTGCGGGCCAGCATATTTGCTCTTTTCGACAAAGCCCTTCGCTCCCGTTCGATGTCTGCATGATCCCTGAGGTCAGCCGTGACTATGTGCCCCAGATATTTGAAACGGTCTACTCTGTCTAGGGGTACACCATTGAGAAAAACCGGTGGTACATTTTCCAGACATTTGGCACCACTAGCTCCAAAAGTCATGCATTGACTCTTGCTAACATTATATTTTAGCCCATGCCCACCTGCGTACTCCTCACAGACCTGTATCAGGGTCCTCAAACCACAGACTGACGCGCTCAGCAGCACCATGTCATCAGCATAGCTTAGATTGTTGACGCAAACGCCATCAACATGGCAACCAACATGCCGACTGCTGAGCGCGACGATCAGCGCATCCATGTAGAGGTTGAAAAGGGTTGGCGAGGTCAATCCGCCCTGCCTCACTCCACATTCCAGCTGATATGGCTCCGACATTGCCCCCGCCCATCTAACGCTGTTGACCTGATGCGTATACCAATACTTGAAGATAGTCACAAGTTCACGCGGCAAGTTAATACTGGTCAGCTTATCCCATAGTATATCATACGCCACCAGGTCGAAGGCCCTAGACAAGTCGAGGAAACACGCGTATACAGGGGTCCTACGATCCGTGTAGTATCTGACGGTATGCTTAAGACACAGTATAGCACTCTCAGTAGACAATTGAGGCCTAAAACCAAACTGGTTATCGTGCAGACTTACATATTTATTCAACTGTGTGTTAAGTAAACCGTCAAACACTTTAGCTATGATGGTGGCTAGGGAAATAGGCCTGTAGTTTGTTTTATCGGCAAGGTCACCGGTTTTATTTTTCACCACAGGCACCACCACAGACTTCATAAGATCCGTCGGCAGGTAAGAGTGGCTCACACACAGTGAGAAGAACATCGCTAAGACCCTGGAGATATGCGGGCCCCCATATTGCAGGTGTTCAATGCTGAGGCCGTCGTGACCCGGGGATTTGCCTCTCGAGGTATTCTTAATAATTTTATTTACGTCTCTCGCAACAAACCTTACCCCGACTGCCTCGTTCGGCATCTCAGCATTGAAAACCCTACCCGCAGGCCCCAAAGGGGAGTTTATAGAAAAATGGCCCCTAAAGATATCCGCAATGTCCTTATGGTCACTCACTCCATCGATACTCACAGGAAGACCCGGCCTAATATTAGCCTTGCTGGTGCTTTTCCAGAAACCATGAAAGTCACCCTTGGAATGCTTCTCAGCAAGGGTGTCCATACAAATCTGATCCTGACGATCTTGGCAAGCCTTCAATCGTGACTTGAACACCCTTCTGCTCTCACACATTTCAGTGTACATGATACCGGACCTAGGCTTACCACATGCTACCCACTCCGTAAACCTAAGCCGAGCCTCCCCGTGAGCCCCTCTGACATGCTCGTTCCAACCCACTACTCGCGGACCACTCTCACCCGCCTTCGTGCATCCTCGACCCACCAAAGACGCATCGCGAAGGGCAGCCACAATGTCAGAGTACAGACTGTCAAGGGCACGCCTGTGGCCACGGTCATTACAAAAATAGTCAGCACAACTCATACATTCGACAGGAAAATCAATTAAACTCAACCGTTTATGACACACACTGGTATAGTTTGCGACCTGTTTCTCGGTTCTTACACCCCACACTACATTGTTATTAGCACTTGTTTTATTAGGCATCTTTGGTGTCAATAACTGTAAATTACACTCAAGAACCAGAGGGAAATGGTCAGACCAAATAGTGTCATATTTAATATAAACATTAACAACAGCTCGTTTTGCCGCCTGAGTTACAATACAATGATCTAACCAACTACAGGACCCGTGTGCCTCGCTAATGAAAGTGTAAGCACCCGAATCAGTACCCAAGAAATCTACATCTATGCACGACCAACTTTGTTCACTACAAAAATGCAAAAGCTCATTAAAAAACTATTCAAATAAATCAGCATTGTAATCACCTAGCATAAAAACTGATTCAATACCGTATTCGTCAACAATTGCGCTCACCGTACTTAGGCAATCCGTGAAATCAGGTAGGTTGTCCACCGCATTCGTAGGCATGTAAATACTCATCACAATTACCGGTCGATCACTTGTCGTTATCTTTATAGCACAGATACGAGCATTGTCACACCGCAACACTGACACTTGCTGGAAAATACTGGTTCTCCACAGCAGAGCGACGCCGCCATACGGCCTCCCACGCAGTATGCCTTCAGACGTGTCGACCGCAGACGTTCCCGCGCATCCGAAGCCACTGTCGATCGTGCTTAGATATTATGGTATATCATCCGGCATCAACCATGTTTCTTGTAAAGCAATCAGATCGCAGGTGTTACATAGCTCCCTAATACTATCCACGGAGCGTTTCACGTTTTTACAGTTGAAACTGGCGAAGCTAGTACATCTATTCATTATGACGTTTACTTTGACCGTTCGCAGATAACAATCTGCTCGGAGTTCGGCGTTTAAAATTAATAAAACGTCTAAATATAATACCTTTAGGCCATATGTTCTCATCTAAATACAAAGATAATTTCGATTCCAAGACTAAGAATTTGTATGCCTTGTGCCCTTTCTCTTTCTCCATACTTATTTTCTCGATGGATACCGTTTCCTGAGTCTTACTGCGAATATATTTAATTATGTCATCCTCTGTTGTTTCACTGTGTATATTCGTTATAAATATAGGAACTTTCTTGTCAGCAGCTTTAAAATTACAATTCTGATCTTTCGCTATGCCCGATTTTCCTAGGTAACGATAGTTAGATGGTTTCCTACGATACGAAACCTTGCGCCAACCTTCACCATCGGTATCCACGTTCGATGTTGTTTCGTTCACGCACAATACATTCGAACACGGCTGCGTCATTAAACAGCTGTTATTGTCACTAGCGTTATCAGTGGCAGTCAGCTGACGTTCCGCTACTTGTTCTATAGGGATCGAGCGCGCAGAGGTTACCGCTGTCGCCGATGTACTTGCCACCACCGAGTAACTTGTTATATCAGCTGACCCCTCCAGCTCTGGGTGGAGCGACAGATAGCATATTGCAGGAACTAGTACAGACTTACTCGAATGTTTTCTCTGATACAGGGGCGTAGCTACCGCCGTATCTGCCGTATCAATTATACGGGGCCCCGTTTAATTTGAATTGTTTGTAAAAATTTTGGAAAAAGTGACAGATAGATAATTATTATAAATAAATATTTCTTTTAATTTATGCAAACATTTTTTTTTCTTTTGTGAGAAATCTTTACCCTTCCTAAGGGCCCCCAAACAAATTTTTATACAGGGCCCCGCCAAGGCACGCTATGCTTCTGCTCTGATACATTAGGTTGTTTCCAGAAATTAGAAATAACCTTACCCCTTAAAGCAGATGCAAAACCAGTGTTTTTTAAGGCGCGCCCAGTACCTTTTGCCCTGAGATAAGGTAAACAATGAATTGGACAGATTGGTCTCGCTAGGTATTCTTAAACCGGTTTCTTATTCAGAGTACGCCTCGCCGATCGAACCCGTACCTACTCAAACGTGACGGCACACGGTGGGCTGGAAATCGGCTTTCATAGACTTAGGGATTTCAATTTGCAAGTGCTTGTTTTTATGCCGGATATCGCTTCTATTAGTCATTACTTACAAAAATGACACCCGAGTTAATTCTGCCCAAAAACCAAGGAAATATAATTTTTTTACGAAAAATTTGTATGAAGCTAGTATGAAAAATCGAATTATCTCCTAAACGGCATGTTTAACCGTAATATCCTTGGAGGTGGTCATAGTGCTAATTATTATTTATGATTTTTTGGTTGCCGATTTGACGAAAAATTTCATGCCGTTTTTTTTTAAAAATCGTCAAAATATTTTTATTTGTTTTTACATATGAAACGATTCCTTTTAGTGTTTATGTTGAAGAACACGGACTTTTAACTACACGTAACATAAAATAGCATCACTCCTATATTTCCGAAGGAGTTGGCAGAGGTTTATAGTACACCCACACGTAGACAACTATGTTTGAGCTAGATATATATCAACACATCATGAGTTTCAAAACTTTTCATACAACCAAATTACCAATTGTTTACTCTTCTAATGAGTCCGAAAAGAATTGATTAAGTAACTACACTAATTAGGTCTTCTAATGAGTCTTTATAGGTGATTTAATGATTTCCAATATCTCACGACAATGCCAACTATGGATTACATTCAACTTTTCCTGATAAGTAAGCTAATTTGTTAATTAGCAGTGCTATGAGTTCTAAGAATAGTTAGTGACAATTATAAATTTTCATTAGCTAATGAGATAACTAATGAGGGTAGTTACCTAATTATTGGCGTTTTGCAAGTCTTCATGGAGCACATACAAATATTCCAATACTCTCAAGGTGTTAGTAGGAGCTACACCAGGGGGATTGTTGTCTTTTTGCTCACCAGCTTATGGTGGATCCACTAGTGATAGACAGACAATAGAGCGCAGTAACTTGTTAGTTAAGTGTGAATCGGGCGACACAATTTTAGCTGACGGAGGTTTCAATGTTCAAGACATTTTTGTTTCCAAAAATGTTAAGGTCAATACACCAGCATTTCTTAAAGGTAAAAGTCTACTACCTCTCCCGCCTTTTTTGGCACCGACCTTGGCAGCCGGTACCGAAGTATCACTCAGGGCCGAATCCGACCCCGAGTCCGTACCACTACGAGGGCGCTTGCTCGGGCGCTTTGAGTTTGAACTCACAGCGCTTGCGACGGTCATCAGACACGACGCAGAGTCCGAGTCCGAGAGCACACCTCCAATCCTCTCAACAAGTACACGAAGCACTTTCTCTCCTTCAACGTCTTTAGTTTGGGTTTTTTTTAATATTTGTTTTATTTATTAGTCCCACGACAATGGAAGCAATTATTGGGGTCCTTCGCGGGCAGTGGCTCCATACCCTTAAACGTAGCCCTATATACTGTTGGGGGCGGGAGGTACCAACAGGTGGGAGCGCTAACGACCGTACTCCCAACGGCCATTCATCCCCTCGCCGCGCTCCCAAAACTTGAGATTGGGTGGTTTTTTATCTTAGCGGTGTCCTTCCTCTGGGCCAGGCGGTTAAGCCAAGACCCCGGCGGCGGCATTAAACATGCCTCCGTCCGCTGTCCGGCCAACCCGACTCAGCGGACCCGCCGAAAGGTTTGCTCCTCGATGAACGAGGAGACAAACTAACGCCGCTTCGGTGCGCCTGCACCTCAGCGGCAGCGGCCGCGTCCTTGCCTGGTCGACGAGCGTCGACGGAGCAGGAGCGACCCCTCCCTGTGTCCCTCTTGGTAATGCCCCTCACCTGAACCTCAAGGCGAGATCCAGGATCGGGACACGCAAGCCCCACCACGACGACAACGTGGGGATCTCTTCGGTGGGGGTTTATTGCTTACCTTTGTTAACTTTGTTTTACCATTGACAACTTGATTTGGTCGGTTTATACGCGGAGATTTAGTATGGAAAGTAATTAAAGCTAATTTCTCTTAAAATACAACATTTAGGAATCTGAATTTTTGGTCGCTATTACTTCTTTAGGAGTACTAATTTTTGTATAATTTTGGGAAGAAATCACAGTTTTTAATAGGGAAATCTTGAAATGAAAATTTGGCACCCGTGACTACCGCCACCCCACCAATGGCATGGTATATCTCGTAAACTAATGGAGTACTAACTTTGAATAGGTACTAATTTTATCTTGCAGGGTAAACCACAATGAGTTTCTGTCCAACTGTACTGTTGGAATATTGCTGATAAAAGTACATAAAAAATAAGTTGGACTCGTGCGAAGACTTATTGTATAGATGTTATAAAAGATGGACTCCTGAGAAAGTTGGACTCTTGCGAACTGAGAGAAAAATCAGCCAACTATGCTTTTAGGTTTATTAATGCGAATAGACTTGTATAATCATTCTTTGTAAATAGTGGACTGTACCCAAGACGAAAACAACAAAGCTTGAGTACTTTTTCACTAATTTAGTTTCATATTTGTCATAATCATAATATTAAAATCCTATATTATTTGGAGTTAGTCTACAGTCAGCAGTATCAGGCGCGGTGCAGCTCCACGAAGTCGCGCAGCGTGCTCAGGCACGCGGCGCCGCCCGCGCAGCAGCGCGCGCGCTGCCAGGCACGCCAGCGTCACGTGCTGCAGCACGGCCACGCGCGAGCCGCGGTTCATGACCACCAGCTCGGCCGGCGAGTCGCCGAACTTGTTGGGCTGGTCCAGGTGCGCGCCGCCGGCCAGCAGCACGTGCACCAGCTCCGTGCTGAAGTTGTACGGGATGGAGGCCATGTGCAGCGGCGTGTAGCGCGCCTCGTTGCGCACGCGCACGTCCGCGCCGCACGCCAGCAGCAGCGGCACTACGCGGGCGGGGAACACGGGCGCGGCGTCCAGCTCGTCCGAGAAGTACGTGGAGCGGATCACGTTGAGGCGCGACATGCACAGGTGCAGCAGCGTGTCGTGCGTCTGCGCGCTGCGCACGTCCGCGGCCACGAGCGCGCGCACGGCCGCCTGCACGGCGCGCTTCTCGGCCGCGCTGCTGGCGCGCTCGTGCAGGATGAACACCAGGTGCGTGACACAGCGCAGCGAGCGGTCCAGCGTGTCGGCCTGCGCCTTGAACACGGGCCGCACCTGCAGCAGGCGCCGGCAGCCCGGCAGCTCGTCGGCCAGCAGGCGGAACACGCGCAGCACGTCGTCCAGCGCCGGCAGGCCGCGCGCGCGCTCCAGCCGCCCGCCGTGCGCGTTCAGCATGAGCCGCGTCAGCTCGCACGCCGTGTGGCACGTGTCCGTCGCCAGCAGCGAGTCCTTCTCGATGCGCAGCTGCAGCGCCCAGCACCACAGGTCCACGCAGCGCTGGTAGCGGAAGGCGTCGGCGTAGGACGCTCCGCGGTACATGAGGCGGAACACCGTGTTCTCACAGCGCGTCCATATCCGTGGCCGCGGCCTCGAGCTCGGCCAGCGTGCGCCACTCGCGGGCCCCGCCCAGCGCCGGCGCGGGGGCCCGCTTGGGGATGTAGCCGTAGGCGCCCGAGCCGTTTTATAATTGTCACTATTCTTAAAACTCATAGCACTGCTAATTAAATACAGATTGTAATAGTTTTGTCTTTGGTTCCGTATGGTGAATGGAGCTGCTATTGCTCGTGCTTTCAGGTCTCCCCTCCAGAACACTCGATTCCACCGAGGAACTACCAGGAGGAAAATTCCGGAGGCTCGATTAAGATGTGGATGTGAAAGGATCCGTCAGTCCTCTGTCGTCCTTTGTCGATAACGTCAACCGCCAAGTCAGCGTTTGAACGTGTTAGTTTAGATATAATGGGCCCACTAGATTTAGATAGTTATAGCAATAAATATATATTAACAATCCAATGCGATCTAAGTAAGTTTGTGGAGGCTTACCCTTTACTACGAAAAGATAGCGAGACTGTAGCCAGATGTTTCGTCAACAATTTCATATTACGTTATGGTATACCAAATCAGTTTATAAGCGATAAGGGAACCGAATTCACTTCATCTATCATGTCAGAAGTTTGCAAGTTACTGAACATAGAAAAAATTCATTCAACTTCTTATCATCATGAAACTTTAGGTAGCTTAGAAAATACACATAAGCATTTAGGCGCATACCTCAGAATTCAATGCGAGAATAATCAAACTGACTGGAGCGATTGGATTCCATTCTGGTGTTTTTCTTTCAATACCAGTGTTCATTCGCAAACGAAATATACCCCATACGAACTAGTTTTTGGCAAAGTCAGTAATATACCTAGCAATTTAATAGAGTCTTTGGAGCCATTGTATAACTATGATGACTACCCAAAAGAACTTAAGTACCGTTTACAAAAGGCACAACAAGATGCTAGACAAAATTTAATAGAATGTAAAAACCGTAGAAAAATATCATATGATCAGAAATTACACTGTGTAACTTACAAACCAGGAGATTTGATCTTAATAAAGAACCAAATCGGAAACAAATTAGATTGTATTTATAACGGACCGTTTAAGGTAATAGAGGAACTCTCACCAAATGTGAAAATTCTTAAAAATAATAAAAAGATTTTAGTTCATAAAAATAACACGAAGCCATTCAGTAAATAAAAAAAAAGGTTTGTTAATAGAATAAGAGATTTTGTTAAATAAGCTATTAAGTAAATAATGTTAAAAGAATAAGAGATTTTGTCAAATAAGCTATTAAGTAAATAATGTTAATAGAATAAGAGATTTTGTTAATTAAGCTATTAAGTAAATAATTAGTATGTAAGAAAAGGCCTAATGTTACGTAAACGCAAGCAGGCCCTAGCGGATCTATACCTAACAACCGCCTTCCGAAGGGAGCGGTCTATTACAATGGGCCTATACAGGCTATCGTACCTGGATACTGTCATGCGCAAGCTGTACATCCAAGACACAATGCTCCTCCGAGAGGTAGCTATTCTCAATATCCTCAGGGATATCTAGGCAACAACAACCCGAGTCGACGGGGGACATCCAATACCAGGGGTTCCTTTCGATCACGAGCTGGACACCAAAACCGGTCTGTCAATGGACATTTCAAAAACACAACAAATCAGAGCGCATCCACAGGTGCCTCAAAAAATGACAATTTTAAAAACCGAAGGTATTGATTCGTGTCACAGGAGCACCGAGTTCAAAGCCGGTCAGTTATCCCAGTTTGTCCATAATTGGGAAAACTTGGGAGCTCCAAAAGTCCTTATCAAAATAAAGGTTATCGAATACCATCACCATACCGCCCATTGTGGCACCCTTTGTACAGTTTCTATATTTATGTCTGTAATTTATATGGTGTACGTAATAAAGAGTATTCTATTCTATTCTACCATTTCTTCAAAGACCGCCGCTAATTGTACCAAACGTGAAAAAGAGTACCTTCGCTATTCCTATTTCGACAGAAATGACGGCTCTCGTAAATCAAATGAAAATGCAGGGTGTTCTCGAGATTGCAGATTTATCCCCAAGCTTTCTATCAACAATTTTCTTGGTTCCGAAAAGCGAAGGTTCCTTTCGGCCAATTTTCAACTTGAAAATTGGCCGAAACAAGTTTGTTCTCACAGATCGTTTCAAACTTATAAAATCTTTCGGATACCGGATTTTCTCCAACCTCGGGATTGGCTTTGCAAAATAGACCTTTCCCAGGCATACTTTCATGTGACTATTACCAAGTCCCCAAGACGTTTTCTCCGACTTATTTACGACGGAGAGTTACTCCAAATTACATGCCTGCCGTTCGGACAGATGCTTAAATGTCGCACATGTTGGCAAACCCTCGAGGCAACATTGTTTTAGAACAAATTCAATCACCATTATGTAAAAGAAAAATTTATTGTAATAATACAAGAAACCAAGTAAGGCCATACATTCCATTTCAGTTTCGAAAGCAGTTCATAACATTAGCCACCCAGGCGTTAAGGCCACACGAAGAATGATCATAAAGTCGGTATTTTTGGCCTGACATGAATATAGACATCGCCAAATGGGCGAAATGCCGAGATCGTATATATTATGTACTATTGGAAACTGGAACAAAAACGATATTATGAGAACTGCATCAACAACTATAATAATTTGTGAGAATATCCATAGAAGATTCAGGGTCGATTTAAAAAAAAAATCTTCCTTCATTAAATAATTATATCAAAAATTTTTAAATATATATAAAAAAAAAACAAATTTCTATACCAAGTTATGACGGACACTGTAAAAAGAGCAAGTATTCCTTTATGTCAAATGATATTATCAGAGGATCATGATTCATGACATGATTTCTATACGTAACTGGCTAAGTTGGCTTCAAGGAAGGACGCCACCTAAACAAGTAATACAGATGATTCATCAGCCATGATTGGGCCAGCCGTTCTATCTTTTACAAGATTTACTTCTACCCAAACTTATCCCGAGCATGCTTTTAAAATATTAGAAGGAAGTGCAAGTGATTTACCAGAATGTTTCCTCCGCTTAGATAATTCACATTTTATTAAAAAAAATATAATTATATTATGATATAATTAATTAATTTATTATAATTATATATATTATATCATTGAAACTATAGGGGAAGCGGGGGCATGACGGGGACGCGAGGTAAGACTGGGTGACGCACACATACAAGAAACTAGACTCTTGCGAATAGAAAGCAACAAGCCAATAGGAAGCCATACTCGATCAACCGTCAGCGCGACAGAAACAAAGAGTGGGAGTGCACGCGTTTTTTGTTTACAAACGAAAATCACGTTGTGTGTCGTCGATTTAATTTTACGCAGTTAAAAACGTCTTTACTGTAAGGTAATTATGACCACCCAATTTATGTATTTTCTCGTATATGGTTGTTAGTGTTGTTTACTTTGTTGTGGTAAAGTTGGACAAAAGTTCAGTTAATATTTTTTTTTGACATATTTTTTTTTTCTAAATCAGCCTTTGGGGCAAGACGGGGTATTGAGTATAGGGGAAGCATGAGGAAGTGGATCTTCGTTTAGGTATCTATGTTTATAAATCTGCCATCCGTGCAGTGTGCCGTGATCTTACATCTAGCTTTGAAAATGCATCCCCTGGTGATATTTTGCGAATCCCTTCGGTCCAACGAACTGAAAAGAGGAAGCAATACCGAAGAGGAAAAGCAGCCGTCATTACTTCAACCCCTTATAAAAATGAGCTGGAGAATATGAAAAAACTGAGCAAAGTATCCAATCATAATGATCCTCAGCTCAAAAAAAAATGCTAAGAAAAAACAAAAGACTACAGTTGCAGCCAAAACGAAGAATAACGATGATGAAGATACAATTTGTCTCTATTGTAATGATGAAAATTATACTTTTCTGAAATCATCCGAAGGTTGGGTAGGCTGCCAGCTTTGTGAAGGTTGGGCTCACACTCACAATGCTTGTGCTGGTGTGGATGATGAAAACACCGAAGAAATTTATATTTGTATTTATTGTAATAATAATTAGCTTACCCCATGGTAAGGGGCAAGATGGTTTTTCGCATGTTCCTATTAAATCATTTATTTAAAACAAATGCTATAAGTTCATCTCCCAAAGACTATGCCAAATTGTAGTTAGATTAATAAGACATTGTGCCATTAATAAATAAGAATAATAAACGTAATGATTATACTGTATTTTTGGTATTTTCCTTAGATACCCCATCATGCACCCCCTTCCCCTAAGTTTATGGTAACTGAAATAAGAAACATAAGTTTGAGACTTGATATTATCCTCTTAATATCTGGAAAATACCGCGTCAATAGTGGTCCCATTCTCACCTAGCTCACTGCTCATAACTGATTCTATCTTTTTTAGACACAATGTCTAAAAAAGATAGAATCAGTTATGAGCAGTTAGCAGCTAGTCTACACGCATACGTCTAGTCGCACGCACACAAACACCGTGCCGAAGTCTGCCAAACTGAAACGACGTTAGACGATGCACGGCCACAGATTACTAAATAGTTACTACGTAACAGATACTTCACTCAGTAGAAAATTTCCAATACCTATTGCTATAATAGCCTACTCCGTCGCGTCAGCAACCGCTGCATGCTAAAATGTGCCTAAATGCTCAAGCGGACAGCTGTGATTGCTTCGCACCGCGCGATCCCACAGCAATCGCAGGGCTGCCTCTTCGATAAAATTAAATTAACATAACTATTTGTGTCTATTTTATTGAGAACTGTGAATATGTTCGGTAGTTTAAAATTGTATCGTATAAAGGTAAAATATGTTTTTAATAAATTGGTGCTGACTGTAATAATTTTGAAACGACAAAAAATGGTAATAATTTATCACTTAACTTTCTTCATTGACAGGTAAATGGAAAAATATTAGGTGTTTATCCCTTCTTTTACTTGATTTGCACCCATCTACTGCACATAAGGCACCAGACGGCATTGTAGGTACCCGTACAAACGAATGCAATGATTAAAATTGAATAACGTGCGTGCGCTTCGCTTGCGAAAACCGCACTGAATATGGTCCGCAAACGGCCCGAGACCGCTCGGCCGGGCGGTAGGTAATTATAGCACGCAAGTACATGGAGTGACGGAGTCCTGGCATGGCTTTCAATGCCGCGCCGCTGTGCCGGTCGGAGTGGGGGGTGTTAGGTTTTATTTTAAATATAATATTAAGGCAGCCTTTACCATACAAAAGCGAGCATTAAGAACCATGCTTCGTTTAAACCAGATGGAATCATGTAAGGAGTATTTTATAAAACATAGAATTTTAACGGCACCGTGTCTTTATATTTTAGTTCTCCTTACACATTTAAACAAAAACTTAAACGAGTTTGAAACGGACTATGAAAGAAAAAATAGAGTAGATACTCGCAGAAAAGATCTTCCTACTATTCTGCAGGCAAAGCTTAATGTTGTCAAACACTCGTCACGCGTGCAGTCTGTCAATCTGTTTAACAAATTACTCCCAGAATTAAAGAATATTCAGAATGTGAACATTTTTAAAAATAAACTCTGGGCTTTGTTAATCAATAAAGCCTATTACAGCATTGACGAATTTTGTAATGACAAAAATCTTAAAACTCGTACTTAAATCAAATAAGTGTTATTGTAGTGTAAGTGTAATTGCTCTTTGACTTTTTTTATACTTGATTAATTTTTTGACATTAAATGTATTTTTGTAGCATTTTGCTACGGATTTTGTTCTGTATCAATAAGAATATTAATGTTTGTAAAGATAGTATTTTGAATTTGGATAGACGTTCTAACTTCGATGATCGGTGAGGAACTAGGTTACTTGTAATTTTTTTTTATGTTGCTTCTTTTCTACTGTGCAAATATTTTCGACACAAATGTATTTTTGTTATGAATAAATAACTTCAACTTGAACTTTTCGTTATGGAATTTATTGATTCGGGCGCCGCACTCAAAGCCCGCGATAAAAGCGATGCAATAGCTTAAAAATATGATGCTTGATTACTGTTCCGCCGTTATTAATTCTGACAACACATTGATGAAAACAACAGAGTAGAATTATACAAAAATATATATTAATTGCCACACTTTCATAATACCCTTGTGAGGCTTTTAAATAAATTGCCAATGTGGGGCAGTGTTATAAATTCATTTTTAATGCAGGCTATAAAAGCCAAAGCTCTTCAAATTGCGAAAGTTATAGACTCCAGAAATGCTTCAAGAAATTTTGATCCACACTAATTCGCCAAAGACAAATTAAAAGTGCAGCAAATAATCCTAATGGTAATGCTTCTTCTTACATGCAAGAAACCACTATATGTGAGTTGAAAGCATTTATTGGCTTACTGTACTTAGCTGGCTTCATCAAATCTAATCGTCAAAATTTTAAAGATCTTTGGCGAACTGATGGAACTGGCGTTGATATATTTTGTACCACCATGTCACTGCAGAGATTCAAGTTTCTTCGAAATGCTATACGTTTTGATGACAAATCTACAAGAGAGCAGCGTAAACAAATTGATAATATGGCAGCCTTCAGAAGCATTTTTGACCAGTTCGTTCAACGCTGTCAAAATGCGTACTCTCCAAGTGAGTTTCTGACTATCGACGAGATGTTACTAGCATTTAGAGGTCGATCCGCGTCTACATTCAAAACAAGCCAGCTAAATACGGCTTAAAAATTTTAGCTCTAGTCGATGCAAAAAGCTTTTATGTTATGAATTTGGAAGAGTACGCAGGCAAACAACCGTCGAGACCATTATGCAGTCAGTAATATACCATTTGAGGTAGTGGAGAGACTCATTCCACTAGTTTCTGGTACACACCGAAACATAACATTTGAAAATTGGTTCACTGGATATGAGCTAATGCTCCATCTACTAAAGGAGCATCGCCTTACGTCGTCGTCGGTTGGAACTGTAAGAAAGAACAAGCGACAGATTCCTGAATCTTTCATTAGAACTAGAGATGCGCCGAGTAACACTTTTGCCGAGTAACGAGTACCGAGTTTCACTCGGCTCAATTTTTTTTCAACCGAGTACTCGGCCGAGTAACTCGGTTAAATCAAATTCCCATTTCGCGTGCGTAAACAATTAGTGCAAGCATTGTGTATAGCGAGCGATTGTTTTCGGCTAGTAACGTGTACGAAGAAAAGAGGAATAGGCTGTTACCAGAACGTGCAGAAAGCCTTGTATTCCTGCATCATAACTTACCTTTATTAAATTTTAAATATTGATTATTATTTATTACTGTTCTCTTAATTTTATCTCATTACTACTCATTCATTAGCATAATTTTGATTTTATAAATTGAGATTGTCAAAGATTTCCTAAATTAGTAATAAATACTTTTTGATTAACACTGTTGTTTTAATTATATCTACCTAAATATATTGCTTTTCTTAAACAAAGTATACTCGGCATTCAAACCGAGTTATTCGGTCGAGTACGAGTATCAAAAAACCCGCCGAGTTCCGAGTATCAACCGAGTACTCGGCCCATCTCTAATTAGAACTAACAGGCAACCTAACAGGTCACTCTTTGATTTCAGAAAGATATCACACTTGTTTCCTATGCGCCAAAGAAAAACAAGGTGGTTCTTGTTATGTCCACCATGCATCACGATAATTCTATAGATGAATCTACAGGTGAGAAACAAAAACCTGAAATGATAACATTTTATAATTCGATCAAAGCTGGCGTTGACGTGGTTCACGAATTGAACGCTTACAACGTTAGTCGCAACAGTAATCGATGGCCTATGACTTTGTTCTACGGTGTTTTGAACATGGCAGCTATCAATGCTTGCATAATATATCGAGCAAACAAAAACGTTACGACCAAAAGAACCGAATTCATTCGTAATTTCGGCTTATCAATGATTTACGAACACCTACATTCAAGAAAAAATATATATATTCCAAGATACATCCGCCAGCGAATCGAAGAGCAGCTCGGTGAGCCCTCACCTAGACCTGCAATTGTACCCGGATGATATGTTATAAGATGATACAAGATGCCAGGATTGTCCATATATGAAGGATAGAAAAACTAAACATTCCTGCAATGCTTGTGGCAAGCCTATATGTTTAGAACATGCAAAATTTATTTGCGAAAATTGTGCTGATTACAGTAGGTACTGATTAATCCTATTTCAATGAAAAAAAAAATAATAAGTTTTTTTACGAGGAGGATCTCATTATCTTTTAGTTTTAAGTTGATTTACATTCCATTTCCATATTTTTGTTAAATTCTATATTTTGTAAAACTTTATACTTTGTTCCTAAAATTACATAGGTAGTATAAGATAAATATGAATGAATAAATCATTATTATTTTTTAAAGAACTTCTCTCATTTAAATCCATTAAATAATTTATTATGTTACAAAATAAAATCAACAAAATTAAAATAATAAGACAAAAGATGATGACATATCATAACGCAGAGCTAAGACTCTGGACGCAGGGCACATTGGCGACGTAAAACTGGTGGATGCCAAGCTTCACAGCTTGGCTCATCGCCGCAAGGTTGCCTGCTTGTCGGTCTTCTACAGATTGTACTTCGATGAGTGTGCCCAAGAACTCCACGACCTCATTCCACCGGCCCCCTTCTACCTTCGGACATCCAGACGCACTGCAAGTTACCATCCCTGCCTAGTTGCTATTCCACCAATTCGCACTAAGCGTTTTCAAATGTCCTTTATAATGCGCACAGCAAAAGAGTGGAACTCTCTACCTGCGTTTGTGTTTCCGAGTGCATACAACCCGAATCTCTTCAAAGTAAGAGTGAACAGGCTTCTCCTGGGTGAGCTCACTCCATCGAAGACTTTGTCTCTGTCATCTCTGACCTAGACTAGAGTCAAGAGCAAACCCATTTCAAAAAATAAGAACTACATTACAGTATATTAAGATAAGGGTAAGTCCCACCCTGCCTCATTCTTGAAGTTACTTTTTTTGACCTCTTGCTCGCCGGGTTAAAAGCGTTTTTATTATGAAGAGCAAGCAATGAAACCAGGGGTCATTCCTGCATGAATTCACCAGTTTCCAGCCCTGCAAGAAAACAAGCTTCAGCCCCACTAACCTCCTCGCCGCCGCTTTGCCCCCGATAAGCTATAGCTTACCACCAGACCACTCAGCCACTCAGACCAGACCACTCAGTGGAGCTTTAGATAGTAGCACGTAGTATATACGTGCTTACTACCTATAGATTCAAAAGATTTGCTATTGACGAACTAATTCAATCAAAAGGGTTTGAAATTCTACGATTACCCCCTTACCACCCGAAACTCATTCCCATTAAAAAAATATGGGGGATTTTAAAAAACTACGTGGCTAATAAAAACATTGCACAAAATTTAACATCCATTATGGCACTAACAAATGAACGACTCGAAATGATTGACCGTACAATGTGGGCAAATACATGTCGATATGTTGCAAGACAGAAAAACAATATTTGCAATACTTTGACATGGATAAAGAATTTATTATTCATGTTAATGACTCTGATTCAGACGAAAGCGACTCTGTTGAGACGAGTGAATAGTGATACTTTTTTGAACCATAAATATAATGTTTTAAATACTATCATAACTGTAATTATATTTAATTGTAAAATAAACAATTCAAAAATTATTATTTTATTTTAATATATATATACTGAAACCCATAAATCACCAAAACGATGTATTCAATGTTCATTGCAGCCAGCACTATACAGCTGTGCGAACAAAATTAGCCATGTGGAGACCTTGTGCCCAGATTTGAATTATTTAATATTTTCGACCATACGACGATATTAACGACATTTTCAACATGGAAAACTTGACCTTCACAGAATTAATTTGAAACTCGAAAGACAACCATGATGAGACAACGTATTGTGTTTCTTGATTCCATTTTTTTATACAGAAGTCAAACAAAATAATTTTAATTATTACTCAGACATTTTGTTTTTATCATTTAAGATTTCGTTTTTATCACAAATAACATGCATCCTTTATGACAGAGAATCGAGACTTCTTGGTCTCGATTGTCTGTTATAAAGGATCGCTTTGAAAGTTTTATTGATACATTTTCCATCCACTATGAAATGATTTGTACATGTCTATGCTACTGATCCAATATGGTAATCTTCTTTACTGAGAATGTTGCAATCAAACTTCATAGCAGCCAGCATATTATTATAGCCAAAGTGCAAATAAATCCCCATTGTGGATATTGTCCACAATGGGGATTTATTTGCACTTTGGCCAGTGTGACCAGAGATAAATTAAAATATTTTGACCATAATGTGACTATATATCAACGCCAATTTCAACAAGAAAACTTTTATAGTGATTTATTAGATTTCTTTTTAAACTCAAACAGTCGATTACTCATCATCATTTTGTTTTTATTTTTAATGTTTAAGATAGAAGCAGCCAATGACTAGCAAAATAATTATCACTGATGGTTGCCTAAATAAAGAAAATAAAAAACAATCCTTGAAGACAGACAATCAACCAAAAAGCGTCCAAGCAATACTCATTGGATCTCCCTAAAACCAGACCAGGCTGCACACGTATTGAAAGTTTCTGAATGTAAACTACAGCTGTCACTGTGAAAATCATTACTAAACAATAGTTGTTTGGGTCAGTGGGTCGTCTTAGGGGCGGAGTGTGAGTTGGAGTGTATGTACGCTTACACACTTACACTACGAGTACCAAAAACGAAAAAAAAATTTTAGATTTTTTTTCGAAAAGGTTTTTTTTGAAAATATACTGTTTTTATTGCAGCATCTTATTAACCTTATCTATAGAAACCAATTATGCTCTGAGAAGCATGGACCTACGAGGCACCGTTTCCGAGTTATGGGTCTTTGATTTTTTTTATTTTTTTTTATAAGATACTCTATATTTCCAAAATGGTAGCTCGGATGAAAATCTTTTCTGGAAAGAAATTGTTGCTCTAGTCAAGAACTATGAGATGGTGTAAAGAAACAACGTTCGAATGCTAAGTCTAAGACCGTCTGTCGTTAAGGTAAAGTTTTGACCTACCTATACTCAAAATATGCGAATTATTGGGAATTCTCAATACTCCATATGCGCCAAAATTTTGTTCTTAATATTATAATTGTTTAGTTTTTCTGTTTCTAGTGTATTTTTAGTACTTAATTCTATATTTTTTTTATTTGTTTTTTATTTTTACTTGTTTATTAGTTCTAGTTTTTTCATTTATTTTTAGTTTAGATTGATTTAATTTGTTTTATTATTTAGCTTATAAGTTTTTTTTTATTTCTTATTAGTTTTAAGTTGTAGTTTGTAGTTAGTAGTTTTAGTAGTGTATATTTTATAAAATATGGATCCATTTGCACTCATTTTGGAACGAAATTTCAGCCTGTGGAATTACGCCGCGACTATAACATCCGAGCAAAGAGCCATTGAAGCAGCAAAACGGTGGCTGTTAATTCCATCGCAGACAGCGCGCTGCCCAACATGTAGGCGTCCTATGAATGCGGAACGAAATATACATTATAAGTTGGGATTTAGATGGCGTTGCAGAAGGGCAGGCTGCAACGTCATTATGCACGTCATTGAACGCAGCAATGTGTCGATACTTAATACGCTCAGAATTTTGCTACACTTCTTTCGGAGAGACAAAGTGTCACAGGCTGCTATAGACGTAGGGGTGACACGCAAAACGGCCATACAGGTATACCATTTCCTACGCGAGGTCTGCGAGGTAGCTGAAGCTCATGAGCGGGATATGATCGGCGGACAACGATATAGTGGAGGTCGACGAAACCCATCTTTACACTAATAAATACCACAGGGGTCGATTATTGCAGCGGCAAACGTGGTCATTTGGTTGCATTAACCGTCCTAGAAAAAAAATCACGTGGAGCTGATACCCAACAAAAATAGGGCCACATTAGATCCAATAATTCAACAAAATGTTAGACCTGACTCCTACATTATGTCTGACCAGCACCGGGCATACATGGGCGTGCACTTGAGACTGGGTGTGCGTGGACATTCCAGTGTCAACCACAGCCGACAATTCACGGCAGTGGCTGTCATAATCCCCGTGGATCCCAGTTTTGGGATCCTAGTACCAGGCACAAATAATGTTCGGTGCAAAGTGCACACTAATACAATAGAGCGGCAATGGCTAGAACTAAAACGTCAATGTCGCACCTGTAGGAGTCAGCGGCGGTTAAAGTGGTACATGGGCGAATACATGTACCAGCAAAATGTTTTAAAAAGCCTACCCACGGATGCTGCTAGGTTCCGCCGGTTGCTGCGTGATATTCATAGGATATACCCAGGACTAGGAAGGAATGGTATACAAATTCAAAATTGCCGATGTGGGCCCACTTGACCCCGCCATAACTCGGAAACGGTGCGTCGTAGGGCCATGCTTCTCAGAACTTAAATAATTTCTATGGTCAAGGTCAACCAGATACTGCAATAAAATTGGTACATTTACGAAAAAAACTTTTCGAAAAAAAGCAAGTCCTCGCTCCATAGCGCCCCTAAGGCTACACCACAGAGTACATTTTTATAAGGCTACACTCCAACCATTGTTTGATTTTGACAACTCTTTTCCCCACTATGCCATGGCTTGTAAATGTAATTCTATGCTCCAATAAATTAATCTTCCTTCAATCAGAATGTTGTACTTAATCCTCATTACAGACAGCACTACATAACCAAAGTGCAAAAAAACACTGCTGTGGACAGTGTGACCGGAGGTAAATTTAAAAAAAAATCAACCATATCACCATAATTAGCAACAATTTCAACAAGAAAACTATTCAACACCAACAATTTCAACATGAAAAACTTGACTTTTTCCATAGAATTCATTGAAAGACAACCATGGTGGGACGTGGATATTTCGTATTGTGTTATTATCTTGATTAGATTTTTTTTGACAACACTCGGTCCTTTGATTACTCTCATACATTTTGTATTTAACATTTAAGATAGAACTAACCAATGACTTATGCCAGAAAATTCCAACAGAAAACGATCCATTCATACAATCTACCAAAAAGCATCCTAAAGCAATACTCATTGGATCTTCGATAAACCAGACAAGGCTGCCACACATATTCAAAGTTTTGTATGTTCTAAAGCTGTCGTCACCATGTCAACCATTGAACAGCTCTTTTCTCGCCATGGCTTGTAGTTACATGTCTTCTCCTTCATTCAGAATATTGGATTTCATTTTTATTACAGAGAGCGCTATGTAGCCAATGTGCAAACAAAATCATTGGCAGACAGCAGCGACCAAGGACAAATTAAAACATTTTTAACCGACTTCAAAAAAGGAGGATGTTCTCAATTCAGATGTTTTTTTTTTTGACAATAACAATTTCCACAAATTATTTTTTTTTGTTTTAACATTTGGGATAGAACCAACCAACGACTTAACGACAGACAGCAGCGACCCCTTGGTCACTGCTGTCTGTCGTTAGTCGGTTAAAAATGTTTTAATTTGTCCTTACAAATTAAAACATTTTTAACCGACTTCAAAAAAGGAGGATGTTCTCAATTCAGATGTTTTTTTTTGACAATACATATTAAGTACATTTTCAACAAAAACAACTTGACAATTTCCTCAAATATTTTTTTTTTGTTTTTAACATTTGGGATAGAACCAACCAACGACTTGTACCAATTAACGTTCCTTCAACCAACGTCTTGAAAATATCAGCAAAAAAACGATCCTTTAAGACAGACAATCGACCAAGAAGCATTTAAGTGATACATTTTAGATCTTCCAAAAAGCAAGACAAGGCTACATGTGTCTATCATTGCACAATCATTTGATTTTGAGAGCATTTTTCTCCACTATGCTTTGGCTTGTGCATGTGATTCTGTGCTACTGACCCAAAAAATCAGAACTTTGTATTCAATCTTCATTGCAGACAGCACTATTCAAACCGCAAACAAATTCACCATTGCGTGCAGCATGACTGCTCACATAGCTCAAATCTTCAAGGTTCACAGTAGGTAGACATAATGACCAACTGTTGCTGCCATGGCTTCATCACGTTTTTTTGTCTATTTTTCGTTTACAGTGAACATTCCCTTCTGGGTCCTCCACAGTGGAAACAATTTTCCTGAAAAAAAAAAAAACTAATATTAATATCTAGTAACTTAGACCAGTATTGTGTCATTAGACCAGTATTGTGTCATTTCCTAGATATTTATCCCATATTTTCAGTTCAGATATTCGTTATTTAAACAAACGTCGAGCTAGCGGACCCCTTTTTAAATACTACTCTTTTTTATCATATTTTTATGTTTTATAGCATCATTTACATGACCACTAAGCATTTCATTTTAGTATAACTGTTTGATTTATACCTAAGTTAAACCTACATGACATTTTTAAGAAAACTATAATCTGAATGCACCTATAACAATAATATAATTTAATTTAACTTATCTATTTCATATTATTACAATTAACACACTAACTCTATAATAGAAATAAAAATATTTACAAGTATCAAAAAGAGTTACAGGGCGTCGAAAAATTCGTCCACATCGCTGTCAACAGGAAAAGTGCCCAGAAGGCTGGCAGCATTGCCACGTTGGATAGCAATGCTAATTCTTTGGCCAAAAAATAGGCCCGCCCTCTGGTCACGTGAAGAGTCGACCAACCGTTTGGCGATTTCCCGAAATACTAGGTGGGCACTCGGGCCCCATGGTCCTAGAGTTTCAACCCCAAACAGTTCAAATACATATTCGCCAATTAAATTATTGTATTTGCGCCGTTTGAGGTTTTCAGCACCTGCAGCAGCCGCCCCAGCGCAGCACACTGTACTAGGAAGATGGGAAGGTGCAAGGGTGTCGACGCAAGTTGCGTCCCACACCAAAGGCCTACCCACCTTCCATGGCATTATGGTCATACCATCTGGTCTCTTGCCATCGACGCGTGCCAAGCCAGTGGGTTCCAATACAGCTGGCACCCCGGCGGTGGCAAGAGCACGACGGATGAGATCATTAATGCTAGCGTGCCGCGCTATCCGACCTGCACTCTTACTACAAGAAAGGCCATGGTGTCCGAGGCAGTCGACTGCTTCACCACATTGACAGCGATGTGGAGCAGCACAAGGAGCGCCCAAACGCAAACATGTAGCGAGCCGGAAGGTTGTATCACCTAACATAGTTCCTATATTAGGTGACGGTAGAGCCTGAAGCCAAAGGCCCGACTCCCACTCACCCATAGCAAGCAGGCGGGCACGCTCAGCAGAATTGGTAGACGTATTAATAAGTTTATTCCGTACCAACCTGCAGAGCGGCTCATCCCACTGTCTCTGGGAAAACGGATTCTCGGGCCGATCCGTGTCCGGGCAAGCCACTTTCCAGGCGTCCTCTGCATCGGACAAGCACGGCACTTCCGAGCTAACCAGGGAGAGAGTTAAAATTTTCCTGGTTAGTTTTTCAGTGCTGTGGACAGAAGACAGGAACGCCGGTAAGCTAACACTAGAAATTTTGCGGATGCCAAGGCCACCAAAACGAATTGGTAGGGTGGCTTGCAGCATTTCATATTTAATTTAATTTTTCTGATACTATGGGCGTACGTGTAAAAAAAAAACTTGCCTGAAATAAATTATATTTATATTTTTTTTATTTAATTTATTTCATACGATAGTGTTAAGAGCTTCTAAGACGACCCACTAACCCTTTTATTTACTTACTTTTATTTTGGATTTGTAAGGTACCTACTTACCATAATATCCAAAATGAAAGTAAGTATATACCTAAATAAAGTTTGAATAGGCTGTACCAGCCACCTTGTGAAGATCATGGCTCCATATTCCTATGACTATGTTATTTTAAGGACACATACCTGTTGATTCTCTACTCCTACCATTGCAGCGCGCAGTAATGGCGGCAAGAACAGCACTTCTGAAAATTGAACAAAAAAAAACTTAAGTACATAAATCTAATAGAAAACAACGAAATCACGTCTATTATACATTGGTACTGGGATGTAAATATTGTATTGTAGGCAAATCGTTTTAGACCTAGAAGAAATTACGAGAACAATTTGGGAAAACCGTTGGTAGGTACCTGCGGTTTTATGTAGGTACTACTTTAAGACCTGCATTCTGAGATTACTTATTTTTCAACTGAATTAACAGTAAACTGTATAGTTATCAACTTAACACAGTCAATTGTTTTTAGGTTACTTGAAAATCCATGGAAATTTGAAGACTCGTGATCGACATCAAACAAAAGCAATGTTACAAAAAAGGAATGAAATAATCACAGATCGCGTAACTAGGTCAACCTCAAATCAGTTTTGAAATAATAACTCATTTAAATTCTACTTACCTGTTGTACTAAAAAGTCCTGTGTTACCCATAGTCCCATAGCTCAGACCATAGAGCATGTAACCGCTCGACCGAGCGAAACAGATGGAGTCGTAGACTTTCTAGTTTCTGTCTACGGATGGAGTGGAGGGATGTCTCATGTCGGTGCTAGTGATGGATTAATTAGCATTAGCATTCATTTTTAGTATGCGAATGCTCATTTAGCATTTAGCAAATGAAATGTAGTTGCGAAATTCTGTAAAGTGCGAAGTGAATTAATTTCACTTCGTATTTCGTTCAAACTATTGATGCACGATAGTACTCAGCGAGACAGCGGCGGCGTGCGCTCTCCGTTGCACCCACGGGAATACTAAATCTATCTGTTTCACGTGACTTTTAGCAGGTGCATTTGATTCTAAGAATAAGGTTAAGCAATTATTATCTTATTATCTTTGATTTGCTCGTACTTAGGGTCGTATATTGTATGAATGCGTGTGATAATTTAATTCGTTAAAATTATTAGCAGGGTGATGCGAACTGCGAAGAATGGGATTAAGGAAATTATTACCTTATTATCTTTGATTTGCTCGTATTTAAGGTCGTATATTGAATAAATGCGTGTGATTATTTAATAATAATTTGTGTGACACGTGCGTGGCTCGCGTCGTATTGTAATTTATTGTGTCAAAGTTCAGTACGTTTTGGCAAGTGATAGTGAAAGTTTAGTTTTTTTAAATTACATTCTTACGTTACGCTTATTATTGTACTTAAATTGATAACAGTGTGAACTCATTAGTTACCTATCTGTAAATAATAGTAGGTACCTAGTTAAAAGTAGTGAGAAGTGGCTGTGTATAAAAGTGTAAATAATAATTTTAGGTTTTGTATTATAATTATAAATATTTTAGTGTAAGTAGGTACCTAAGTATAGGTAGGTAAATAAACTTTTGAACGTGAACATGTCTCACCGTAAAAACAAAATTCATATATTATTTAATATCAATTGTCGTTATATTAGCAAATAGCATAGCAATAGCAGTTAACATGCTAAGACTCAAGAATTCGCATGCTAATGAAATTTATGCGAAATCGCATTAATTACATCACTCTCGGTGCGGAAAAACTCAAATTTTTAATTTTTTGTTATTGTTGCTTGCTCGGATACTAGCCTTTTCGGCACCAAATTTTTAATACCCGACGATAGTGTTGTGTATCAGTATACAGTGCGTGCCACGTAAGAGACTTGAACCCGCCTCCCCCGCCTCTTTCCGCCGCCCCGATGACGCCCGGTCCCGTCCCGCACTCAGACCTCATACCGCTAAAGATACCTAAAATCGTGTACTGCGCATGTCAAACCACGTGGTGTGTCAAGTCTCTTCTTACGTGGCACGCACTGTAAGCGCTAAGGTAGCCCGCAAAATTCAAATTTTCTTATGTTTTTTACAATTTGCTGGTCAGTATTAAGTTGATCGATCAAAATATGCTTCGCGGCCGTAACAAATTATGTACCTATTTATAGAATCATTAGAGTCAGTAATATAACTTGTTAGGTTAGTATAATCCCAAAATGTCAAGATTTCATGAAATAGTCATTCTGTGGGATTACTTGGTCTTAGAGAGTTGTGTTGATCGATAAATGATTATAATTCTGTAAATACATGTCGTCGCAAGCGATTTCACAACGGAAACACATTCGGATTATTACTTCCACGTAAACCTCAGAACAATAGTTAGGTACTGTCCTGAGACGTAAACCGTTGATTGCGAGCGATAATGTTACTCGACTCCAATGATATTTTAGTAAACAGATATGTTATGAGCGCGCAAATCGTGAAGACTAGAAAACGTCCTAATTGGGACGTATTGCCTTTAGTCTGTGTCACGCACGTCTACGAGTGACACGGTGCGCGCTGCTACGTAATTACCATCCAAAATGCCATCTTGTGTATTTAGCATAGAATTATAACGCCTAGAAACCGAGTACGCGCGATTTCAGTGAGGCACTTTCAAGTGAGTCTAAAAGACTCACTACGTTCCGAACGTCCGCCAGTTGTCAAGGTCAAACGCTAGAGCAAACATCT
Organism: Luperina testacea; assembly: GCA_927399505.1. Classification (NCBI taxonomy): domain Eukaryota; kingdom Metazoa; phylum Arthropoda; class Insecta; order Lepidoptera; family Noctuidae; genus Luperina; species Luperina testacea. The sequence goes on along the minus strand of OV656785.1, from coordinate 6,290,547 downwards.
CCGAGCTTTCCGAGACAATTTCATTAATAATGACTTATTGTGTAGTGAATGGGTGTCACAATGCATCAGAAAAGAATAAAAAACCTACCAACATATCATTTCATAGGTAAGTACTACAATTCGACTTGTATTTTGCTACAATAATGAATACAAAAATTAAATACGACAACAAAATTTTAGGCCGCCATGTTATGAAGGTGTTACCAGTTGCAATGAATTACCCTATTGTTCAACGAAAAATAAATACACACCCGTATTTTTTTTTTACAATGAACCCGAGATTTTTACACAACTGCCCAAAAATTTTTTAGAGAAAATTCAATATGGCGGCTTTGTAGCGCCATTTTGAGATTTGAAAAGAAACTATTTTAAATTATTACAAAATGGGTATCAAAATTAAGGTCTTGGTGAGCTCAATTCAAATATAAATAAATAATATACGGATATTTAATATAGATAAGTAGAGTGTACATGCAAAAAAAATCATCTTTATCAGCTGCAAACAATTTAGTTAGACTTTAGCGAAAAAAACTTGCTATTCTTTAGACCAGTAAAAATATAGAAATCGTGCGCTTCTAGTGTAAAGAAACTTTCACGCTAAATGAAATCTAATTTAATAAGGGATTTTCTCACAGATTGAAATTAAGAAAAAAAAACTGGTTTCATAAATGGTACTAGCTAAGCAAAGACGGCGCTAACAAATAATGAAGTTTTTTTTTATTTTCTTGCTCTATGGTTGCTCTGTGATTTCCATACATACAAATACCATAACACATAACCATGATGATTTTAATTGATTAGTTGTTCATGACGTATTTTCTCATAATTTATCAGTAACATCGATACATTTTCTTCTCCCTTTTGCGTTTTTCCTTAAAATGATTAAAACCATTAATGCTGCTCATTCATGTACCTATTGAATGTTAACTTATAATAAATATAGATTTTAATTACAAATATTCGTTTTAATGTAAATTAACATGTTATTTTTATAACAAGCTTTAAATAGAACTAGTACGTTACCAAGTACAAGATAAATAATCCGATTTTACGTAAGTATAAAATTTCCCCACTTTCGGGGAAACACTACTGCACTGTACACACTCCACAACATCAGAGTTTTGTTTGTGTGCGTGTCGGCGATCGTAAATACGCAATGCTCACGCATACATCAATAGATAGATTGATGTGTGCGTTTTTGCCTCACTTGAGACGAAGCGCTTGTATGAAGACTATCGATCTAGGCGTTATTAATCTAAGGTATTTAGAAAGTGTACCAATTATGATACCAAAGTTAATAAAACACAAGGGATCTCATACCACATGTAACTACACAATATACTTCGATTTATTAATATATTTCAATTATTTTCCTAATATTCTGATATTTGGAGGTTAGAAAAAAGAAAGAGATGGAAAATACATTTTTTGTCGTAAGAACGACAAGGATGCGTGCACTCCGGACATAGAATAAAAGTACAGATGCGAATATTAGGCAGTAAAGTCATCTTTACAGCAGAGTTCTAGTTTCCCTTTTAATAACTTTTCTTTATAATTTTGTTTGATATATTTAATTATAAATTAAACATGTCATATTTATAGCGAAAGAAAATATTAATAGCTTATCGTTACCATAATATGTCACAGATAGTGTTAAAATGAAGCAGCCATTGAGATCAGGCTTCAAGAATGGATCGCAATTGTTCATAAACAAAGAAATGGATCGTTTATATTACTTTACTGTGTGACAACAGCTACCTACCTTTTAATAGTGTTTATTCGTTGCATAGGCACAAATCCCGACTACAAATTCTGTACACGCGGTTTGTACTTTCTGCCTAGTTAATTTGTTAGTCTATGATGCCAACGTGCGGTGATTGGTAGCCCGAATAAGGTTTGTTTACATTCACGCGCAATTGACAATATCTAGCCGTCACTTTTTTTCTTATTGATTTTATCAAGCTATCCTTTTTACTTGTAGTGAAATGTAAAATGAATGAAAAGTGTGTATGTGTGCTGCCTCTCGGCGCGGAACACTTTTTTCTGTTGTTTTGTAAGTGTATAACATATCTGTTTACTAAAATATCATTGCTCGACTCTCATTGGTCGACAGTTCTGATGAGTTGACTGGTTTGTACTATGGACTGGTATGTATGGTTTCTGTATTACTCTACCTATTGTAAATATCTACAGTGTAATAAAAGTATCTGACTGTAATTCGAGTTAAACCTAAGTTTCATTGGTTTGCCCGAGTACCCAACTTTATCATGGAACCCGTACCAAGAAGACATGACGATGATGACCCTGCTATCGTTACGCCCACGCTCCTGCCGTCATATATATAAGAAAATTACAGCCACACATTGAGTTATAATGTACTACGTACTAGAGAAGCTATTTCAAACAAAAGATAGCGCACGCATTTGATGACAGCGGGGCATGCGCGGGGCAAGCGGGGGTTGTTAGGTTCTCATAGATGAAAATCAATGCGTGCAGATGCGACATAATTTTGTTATTCTGCCTACGTGGGTACTTACTCAGAGAATAAATAAAAAAAGTATTTAAACTGTAATAATATTTTAATTTCCTTTAATAAAATAAGTTTAGTTAGTTTCTGCCGTTTGGTATAGGTAGTGCACGGAACATATGCGTGAATAATCTGAAGGTAACCACATTTCTTCGCTGCGATTCTTCTGAACAAATTTGATCCATGATTCTCTTGTTTCATGACACGGCCGAGGAAACCTTTAAATCCAAATAATAATAAAAAATATTATTAAAACATTACTATCGTGATTAATAATTTTTTTGCTCATGATTATTAAAATTATACGTCGATAGTGTCATGTCTGCGCATACAAAAGCTTTACTCTTTGACATTCACGTAAACATGGCCGCCGCCACGGTGACGCGTTGCAATTGAAAAATTATAATTAAATAAAACTAAATTAAACTCACTAGTAACTCTAAATAAGAATTGAATGAATGAACTAATTTTTATTTCTAGGAATTAGTGCTACATGACTACATCTACTTGTTTTGCCAAATAGAACCTTGCGATAACTCCACTGCACCACCAAATTGACGGCACAGTTGGCGCAGTGGTTAAGCGATTGATTGCTGCGCTGCGTGTCGTGGGTTCGATTCCCGCACGGAACAAATATTTGCATGACCTACAAGTAGTTGTTCCGGGTCTGGCTGTTTGTGTATGTGAGTTTAAATGTTTGTAAACGCACCCACAATACAGGAGAAATTCCTAATGTGAGGCAAAGTTTAAAAATAAAATGCAGTGGAAATGAAGCCCCAGAAAATCAAATGGCAAAAGGTAAAAGAATTGACTATTTATAGTTAAAAATAATAATAATTTTGAAATTTTGACAGTTATTACATACAAAAACTGTCAAAAGTCAGTTTTATTCCTCGAATAAAAGTTATCTGGCAATGGAAAAATCAGCATTTTTTTTTTTAAATAGATTAAATTTCTATATGTAACAATAAAACATCAAATTATAAATAAATACAGTTTATTGCATAAAATATATATTTAGAACAATTTTTTATGTACCAAACACCACCGAAGTGTTTCTAATAACAGAAATTGCGGTTTTGTAATGGATCACCTACCAGCATATATAATTACGGATAGAGAACCAAAATGTTCTAGTTATTTTTAATGATTAGTAAATAAATCCCTAGGGTTACATTTTTTTATAGGAAGTTAAAAAAGCTTACCTACGCAGTCCTCAAATAAATGAATAAAGTGTCGCAAAAAAGTACATTTTCATAGTCAATGAATTAATAAGCTTGAGCAATCAAATTATGGGGTGAATTTTCTAACAGACCCATAATTAAGGATGACTGTCCCAACTGTGGTAGGGAAGATTGGCCCATAAGTAGGGGCGACTGCTCTAACAATGGTAGGGATGATTGCCCCAAAAGTAGATGGGGTGATTGTCCGCAAACGCCGGAGAGTTTTGATTGGCATAACAAAGGATTGTGTGTATGGTCCAATTGAGACAGGGGGCTATGGCCTAAAGTTGGTAGGGACGATTGGCCATAAACGGACTGAGGTGATTGTCCCCAAACGGAGTTCTGTGATTGGCCCAACAGATTATGTGTATGGTCCAATTGAGACAAAGGGGTTACGTTCAAAGATGGTAGGGCTGATTGGCCATAAACGGACTGAGGTGATTGTCCCCAAACGGAGTTCTGTGATTGGCCCAACAGATTATGTGCATGGTCCAATTGAGACAAAGGGGTTACGCTTAAAGATGGCAGGGATGATTGGCCATAAACGGACTGAGGTGATTGTCCCCAAACGGAGTTCTGTGATTGGCCCAACAGATTATATGTATGGTCCAATTGAGACAAAGGGGTTACGCTTAAAAATGGTAGGGACGATTGGCTATAAACGGACTGAGGTGATTGTTCCCAAACAGAGTTCTGTGATTGGCCCAACAAATTACTTGTACGGTCCAATTGAGACAAAGGGGTTACGCTTAAAGATGGTAAGGACAGTTGGCCATAAATGGACTGAGGTGATTGTCCCCAAACGGAGTTCTGTGATGGGCCCAACAGATTATGTGTATGGTCCATTTGAGACAAAGGGGTTACACTTAAAGGTGGTAGGGACAATTCGCCATAAATGGACTGAGGTGATTGTCCCCAAACGGAGTTCTGTGATGGACCCAACAGATTATGTGTATGGTCCATTTGAGACATAGGGGTTACACTTAAAGGTGGTAGGGACGATTGGCCATAAACAAACTGAGGTGATTGTCCCCAAACGGGGTTCTGATCCAATTGAGACAAAGGGGTTACGCTTAAAGATGGTGGGGGCGATTGGTCATAAACGGACCGAGGTGATTGTCCCCAAAGGAGGGAGAGTTGTGACTGGCCCAACAACGGACTGTGTGATTGGCCCAATAGAGGCTGAGAGCTAAGGCCTAAAGATGGTAGGTACGATTGGCCATGCACGGACTGAGGTGACTGCCCCCACAAATGAGAATGTAATGTAACATCGTTCTGCAGTTGGTTGTTAGACAACCACAGCTGGTTGTTTTGTAACAATGGTTGGTTGTTTTGAAGTGCATTTCCACAATAGACTGTCGGTGTGACACTTCCTTCGCTAACGAGACTACCGACGCGGTGAACTGAAATAATGTTGGTAGATATAAAACTGGCCGAAGGTAGAACGTCGAAGTCACACACCACTGCTCGGACGCCGATAGGTCCATTTGGGCAATTTGGGATGTCCTGAAAAGATATTTCTAAATTATCAACATCATCATTTTAGACAAGAGACATTTCAGGGATGTTACGCCTCCCACATGGTGACCTGGTGACAGGTGAAGGTCGTGACAATTCGCGGGATGAGAGAAGCACACAAATAATATTCCTGATTAGTAACACTTTGTCGTCAACACTGTTGACGGTCGGGAAGAAAAGGTTTCATTCATTCACAGTGTCGACGACCGGGACTTTTTGAAGTGAAAATTTCTTTAGGCGCGTTGGGAATTTTTTCAGATGGGGAAAAAACCATTGAACTCGCGAAACTGTTACCGACACCGCACTACATTCGGATGTGGTCGGCTGACCTCGGGAAGTATTCGGTTTTAAATCCGATATGTCAGTGAGTGATGGCAAAGTATCTGTTTGTGTTTTGTTTTCACTTCTGTCGGCACTCCCGGAGTGCCACTATGTTTTAGGTTGTTCCCGATTACTATTGGTTACTAGTGTCTTTCACAGTGTTGACAAACGAAACTATTTTTTCCCGATCGTTCTTAACTGTGATGCAAAATAGAAAGTACTTATTTGGCATTTTCTTAACTAATTTTAATAACTCTAGAAACAATAGTATTCTCAAAATGTGTGTGTGTGTGTGCAAAATAAGGTTGAGAATCTATAATATGGTTTAAAGGCGACATATATAGTTTAATAAAGAACACTTACTGGAATAAGAACTTTGAAGTCAGCTACCCCTGGCTGTAGAGACGTTTTGGCCAGTGGGATCCCGCTCCCAATCTCAGAACCTATTTACAAAATATTCCAACAAATATTAGGTACTGTGCGTGCTAGGCTAGTGCTGATGCTGCGGCTGCGGAACACCTCAAGCGGCATAAGTATAATAACCTTATTGGTAATTGGAACCCTCGGGCCGTGAGGTCTGAGTGCTCATGGATTTTAAAGAGGGCGCCGATCAAACGCCGACCGAGCAGTGGCGCCCTCATCGTTTGTTTGGTAATTTGCTTAGCCTCTGGCCAAGGAAAAACCAGCCCTTGGGACACGGGAAGTGTCAACCAGCCGTTTTGAGATTTCCTAAGGCGACGCCGAGCGCCTATTAGTGGTGGCGCCCTCATCGTTTGTTTGGTTATTTCTTTTATTTTAGTATAAAAATGCAGAAACTAAGCACGTTAAGTTGTTCTCCACACGATTATACGTTAATATTATTATAAACGGTATCTAGTTTTACATTGTTTAGTTTTATTATAATCACTAAAACGGATAATAGTGGCCACTATTTTCGTTTAGTTTTATTTTTGTATACTTAGTTTTATTATAATCACTAAAACGGATAATAATGGCCACTATTTTCATTTAGTTTTATTTTTGTTTAGTTTTATTATAATCACTAAAACGGATAATAATGGCCACTATTTTCATTTAGTTTTATTTTTGTTTAGTTTTATTATAATCACTTAAACGGTAAATAGTGGCCACTATTTTCGTTTAGTTTTATTTTTGTTTAGTTTTATTATAATCACTAAAACGAATAATAGTGGCCACTATTTTCGTTTAGTTATATTTTTCTTTAGTTTTATTATAATCACTAAATCGGTAAATAGTGGCCACTATTTTTCATTTAGTTTTATTTTTGTTTAGTTTTATTATAATCACTAAAACGGATAATAATGGCCACTATTTTCATTTAGTTTTATTTTTGTTTAGTTTTATTATAATCACTAAATCGGTAAATAGTGGCCACTATTTTCGTTTAGTTATATTTTTGTTTAGTTTTATTAAAATCATATTTCTTTAATTTTACTAAAACTGTAAATAGTGGCCACTATGTTCGTTTAGTTTTATTTTTGTTTAGTTTTATTATAATCACTAAAACGGTGACTAAGCTGAACCGTAATTGCGTAACACACTATCAATCACAATCTGAATCATTTTGAAGGATTTTGTTAATCCATTGCTTCTTATGTTCGAAAAATTTGTCTGATCAACAACGTCAATAACGCAATGAATGTTGTTGAACTTTCAAAATGACAGCCATTCCTAGTGTTAGTGTGTTACGCAGTTACCCCTCTGGGTCTGAAGATAAGTCTTGTTATGTACAGACGCCAGCACATCCAGCTACCCAAAACTGTCAAATTTCCCAATCAAATTTGAGTCTTGTAGTGTAGCGATAAAGTTGAAAATCTATTAAAGAAATTTGACAGATTGTAGTAGCTTGATGTGCTGGCGTCTGTGCCTAATAAGACAGGATAAACCTCTAAAAACAATGAAAGCTCACCAGTCTGTATCAGCCCGCACTGGTCGGTACCAAGTGGGTACGCAACCGCAGTTGCCCATGCGCAGGCCAACACCAGAAGACTTGTTACTGCAGCCATGGCGTCCAGAGAAGTTTAGCCAACATTTGTGTATAACACGCCTATATAAAAGGCACGAGATTAGAAAAAAATAATCTTAATTGCATTGAAAATACAATAATTAAATTACATGGGAGTAATGAGAGTGCAAAGCGAATATTTGATAATTCGGTGTTCATGAACGCTTCTTAAAATGTCGTTATTTCTCCAATTAGGATATTTTTAACTCATGAGTTGTAGGTCGTAGGCAGAAACTTTGTGTAAATTATTTAATCATAACTGCTCTCAAAACGGTGAAGGAAAACATCGTGAGGAAACTTACAACCATCAATGGGGGTTTTCATGAAAATTTACGACACCAGTTGGCACCACTTTGACAAGAGGTCTTCCAGTATAAAATATATGATGACGTTCATCATTCGATTTATTCATTCGTTCATCATTCAGTCATGACTAAAGAAAATATAGGCTCTTTGACAGATGCCTGGACCTGACGTGTCAGTGCTGCCACCTAGCGAACGTCATTTCAGAAGACCCTCTTCGTATCATGAGGTTTAGGTTTCCGCACTTAGTCCTTGAAGTGGACCATTGTGCGTGAGCCATGGTGGCCGATTACTCCAACCAGCCCACCTCCCTCCAGAAGCAGATTAGACTTCCCGGACTCCTCAGGGCATCCGCAAGGGATGTTGGTGTTCCCAGGGTCTCCTCGCGAATCTTGGTAACGCCTGTGCAGTCAAGAAGCACATGCGCCACCGTTTCCTCCGCCTCCATGCATGCTCTGCACAGGGGACTATGTGATTCCCAGGGTATGGAAGTGTTTATTTAGTGAACAGTGTCCAGTGATGGTCCCCGCCACCAGGCGCAGGCTGTCTCTGTCCAGGCGCAGAAGGCGCCTGGTCAGCTTTGTATCCAGGGATGGCATAGCTTCCTTGGATTGCCTACATCCTGGTGTCGAGGTCCACCATTTTTCCGTTTGTATTCGAGTGTGATCCTTTAACCAGCTTCTTAGCTGCTTGAAAGGAATGGGCACAATGGGTTCAGGTCCGTAGGGTCTTGTGCTGGATCAGAAGACCCTCATTCGAAGGTCACATGACATGTGACGTTCACCAACCCGCACCGGGCCGCGGCCCGCGCCCTCTCACAGAGAGGAGGTCTGTGCCACAGTAGTGGGAATATTAGTGGCCGATTATAAAGATATTTAAGTGAGATAAAAATGATACGGATGATTTTTTCTTTTCTGTGCCACGCAAAAAAAAAGCTCTTCACAATGATTTCGTCAACAGTGAATCATAGTTTAAAAAGTGAAACCTTCAAAAACACTGTATAATGCTTCCTATCTCATTTTCTCCGACGTTAAATCTTATGAATTTACATGTCTCTTTTTACTGTCGCTTTTTCGTTTCATTAACTTTCAAATCACAACGATGCTGAAGAACATACATACATCCATCCATCCATCCATCCATCCATCCATCCATCCATCCATCCATCCATCCATCCACATCCACATCCACACACCACAACGAAGCTAAAGAAGATTTCACTTCAAAAAAAATTGCTATTCGAGTCTGTGTGTCTAACCAAACTTTATTTGAGCAGCATGATAGCTAGCTATTCACAACTCATGAATCGAAAATGATAAATTTTAGATTACTGAATTGCCTTGCCCCGACAGCAAATAACTTTCGGATGAATGGCGGAAGTCTACTAGATTTAAACTGTCAAAATCTTCAAGTTTTGGATTTGTGAACTGCGTTTCGACGATTCATTTGATAACATTGATGGATGTGATTCGGCACGGAAGCGTATCGAAAGGTTGTGAATGCTGGAAGGTTTTTGTGTGTACAGACGCCAGCACCACAGATTACTAAATAGTTACTACAAACTGTCAAATTTTCCCAATCAATTTTGAACCTTATACTTTAGATAAAGTTGAAAATCTATTAAAGAAATTCGACAGATTGTAGTAACTTGATGTGCTGGCCTGGCGTCTGAAACTATACTCTCTATAATGAACTTAGGTGTAGAACTGAATTCTCTATATTTTTACAAGCTTTTATTTAGCTTGCACTGTTCGTATGTAAGTTGTCCGTCAAAATTTGCAAAACATTTTTCGACCATTTGTTGGTATCCGATTGAGCTGAAATTTTGCATACACCTTTACTTCTGGTAACAATACAATGTGCAATACTCAATATTGTAATAATTTCAATATGGCCGCCGCTCCAAGATGGCGGATTACATTTTTTTTCTCAACCCCCTTAATATGGGTATCAAATGAAAGGGTTTGAAGAGCAAAAAACGATAAAGTTAATAAAATCACACTGAATTCAATATGGTCGCCGCCGCGCCGCTCCAAGATGGCGGATTATATATTTTTTCAATCCCTTTAATATGGGTATCAAATGAAAGGGATTGAAGAGTAGAAAACGACAAAGTAAATAACATCACATCATATTCAATATGGCCGCCGCTCTAAGATGGTGGTTTACATTTTTTTTCAATCCCCTTAATAAGGACATCAAATGAAAGCGCTTGAAGAGTAGAAAACGATAAAGTTAGTAAAATTACACTAAATTCAATATGGCCGCCGCTCCAAGATGGCGGATTGCATATTTTTTCTCAACCCCCTTAATATGGGTATCTAATGAAAGGACTTGAGTAGAAAACTACAAAGTAAATAACATCACATCAAATTCAATATGGCCGCCGCTCTAAGATGTTGGTTTACATTTTTTTCAATCCCCTTAATATGGGTATCAAATGAAAGAGCTTGAAGATTAGAAAACGATAAAGTTAGTAATATTACACTAAATTCAAGATGGCCGCCGCTCCAAGATGGCGGATTACATTTTTTTTTCAATTTCCTTAATATGGGTATCATCTCGTCAAAATGTAGGGAACAGCTGTTTTTTTTCGCGATTATAGCTTTTGTCCCTTGGTAAAAGTTGTTCATAATGATGAAAACGATCTCCCATTTCGGTTTGTCGCATGTTTTCAATTTCAACCTGTTTAAATAGGAACTAAATAATACCATTGGTATAATAATAATGTAAATAGTGTAAATAAATAAATAATTAATAGTAAATAAAAATGTTTATAATAAATCTTTCGCGCATTGACGTGCAGTTGCGGACACCAGCCCGTATCACCTAAGACCAAAAAGTTAAAAATAAAAAAAGAGTTTTTAAAAACAAGCTTTTATTTAAATAAAAACGTAACCTAAAAAAGAAAGAATGACGCGAACTAAAAAGAGAAAAATAAGTTTAACAGACACTGTCATTTTAAAATACATATAAATTTTAAAAGCTAGCAACCGAGTACATCTCGAGGACAGCCGAACACATCCGAAGCGGTGTCGGTTACGGTAACAGTGGCGCGAATTCAATAGTTTTCCCCTTCTCAAAAAATGCCAAACGCGTTAAAGAAGTTTTCATTAAATAAATAAATAAGTGTTTGGTAGTATCGCTATAAGTACAAAGTATCATTTTTTCACAATGGCGGTGGTATTTTCTCACTGCTCAGTTGGTCTTGAGGAGATAAGCAGTATAGTGTTATATGCACGGTGGTATAGGAGTCCATTTTCCCGGTCGTGTGCACCTGCACCACCACTGTGGACGATTCAGTGATCTTCACGGATGGAATGTTTTCATCATCGCAAACACTGACATCTACGCCACTAATCTCGCCATGGCACTTAGGGAGCGGCTAAAAAAAATTAAACAAGTACTTCACGTAACACCCTTGATCGAAATGAAATTAATTTTTTATGCAAGAGCGATGCCACACGGGCGTTGCCAATGCGTTGCGTTGTCGCGGCAGCAGTGATTTCGACGCAGTGAGTGCTGCCGGTCGATTCTGTAAAAATCTCACCGTGAAAACTTAAAAGAAGTAAGTTTGTTTTTGCTAGGAATTGACACTATTGTCAGCTCACTCCACGCTCACTTCACCTAAGTTTTCACGGTGAGATGTTTACAGAATCGCACTGCAGCACGAGCGCTGTGATGACGTTACTGCTCAGGGTGTTACAGCGCCGACGCAACACTTCGGCAACGATCGTGTGGCATCGTCGCCCTTAATGGATCTTTTAAGACACACGTCACGTCAATATTATGTTGGCAAATATTTTAAAACTAGATGGCACCGGCATTTCCTACGTGACTGATCCCTGAGAAGAAATGTCGAAACAAATTCAGAGATAGTCTCAAGTCTATTTTAAAATCCAAACATTATTATAAGGACCTTCCAGACGCCCTTCCAGACATGTCTGGAAGGGCCTTTTGAATAAAGAGCAAATGCAGTTTGGGGTTGACCAGGGGCCTAAAAAGGCCACTTTGGCAGAATCATAAAAGGATAACATTATGAATCATAATGGACAGTTAACTGTTAAGTTAATCGTATCAAATCCCATTGGTGAAGGAATTTTCAGTTATTTTTTTTTTGTCTGTGCCAACCAAACCAATCAATCCAATCCAAATCCAATCCCAATCTCTTTGATCATACCTACGTAGTGCAGCGAAAAAAAGGAAAACTCGGACTGTGTTCGCCATATTATGATTCATAATGTTATCCTTTTATGATTCTGCCAAAGTGGCCTTTTTAGGCCCCCAGAAATTCAATTCAATTCAATCTTTATTGCATCCATAATGACACACACAGTAATGTGTGTGTAAATCCTTCAGATTGATAGTGTGTCACGCAACGAGGGTATTCTGAAATGACGTTCGCTAGGTGGCAGCACTGACACGTCAGGTCCAGGCATCTGTCAAAGAGCCTATATTTTCTTTACGTCATGACGGATTGATGAACGAATGAATGAATCGAATGATGAACGTCATCATATAGTTTATATTGGAAGACCTCTTGTCAAAGTGGTGCCAACTGGTGTCGTAAATTTTCACGAAAACCCTCACTGGGGTGCTCCGTGCTGATAACCTTGTTGTACTATGCTGACACCTACCATTTCCCAGTAAGCTTGTCCCTGTGGCAGGATAATTGGTTTCACGGTACGTTTAAACCCTGCGGTAGATCCTGATAACAAAAAAAAAACAAGTTGGGATAATAGTTTAAATCAAAGTCGCTCCAGCAGTGCGATTCTGTAACCATCTCAACGTGAAAACTTAGGTGAAGTGAGCGTGGAGTGAGCTGTCAATAGTGTCAATTCCTAGCAAAAACAAACTCACTTCACCTAAGTTTTCACGGTGAGATTTTTACAGAATCGACCGGCTGATAAAATTTTAAAAATCCATAACGGTAGACGGGTTCCCATGTTTGGTGGCGAGTCCCACAGTAATACGCGGATGACGAGGCGTGTGCCCTCTCCCACAGGGAGATCTCTGAAAGCTACATTTTTATCAGCTTAGGATATGTAAAATAAGTTACCTTCTCGAATCTTCATGCAGGCTTGTTTAAGAGGTGCCAGTGTCGCATTTATTGTAACGCAAGCGCATGCTAGGAGCACAAAAGTGGTTACGTTAGGAACCATATTGACTCTATGAAACTGAAACCAAAATGCAGACAAATCAGAGGCATACATCAACATGCATTTATAGAATGACAAATAAATGGTTATAATTGCAGGCATTGTTTGAAAATAAACTATAGCAATTTATCGGATAATAAAAATATTTTTAGATAAGAATTATTACCATATTGAATGCATTCAAGTAGAATCACATTACTTTAGCCCTGGGGAGTAACTTTGGCCCTAACTTGGAAAAAGATTAAACTTCCCGCCACACTGTTATATTGTCAATTTTTGCAAAAATTCACACTATATTCGGTAGATGACAATGTAGGCTCGTCGGTAAAACAGTCATTCATTCTCTAAAGTAACGCGCTTATTGGCTAATGGAGCAGGTTTCGACTTGTCGGTTTTTTACCAAATTGTTATGTGCAAACTTTCTTCTGGAGCGGATTAATTAGGTAAGTTTGTGACCTAAATTATTTTTCATAGTTTTATCTTGAAAAATTTAATATAGTTTGATTTTTCCGACATAAAATGGTGTTTTCTTTCCTATAGAATTTCGTTTTATTGATATATTTACTCCATATTTGAGAAAACTAGCGATTGGGAAACAAAAAAATCAGTGGGTCGAAGTATACACATCCAAAGTAAAACATTGGCCCAAATTTTGACAAAAAAAAAATGTACTAAAACACTGCAACATTTTTCCTTTTTTCACTTATAACGTTTACTTATATCCTCTTTTATATACCGATTTCATCAAAATAGATTAAGAGCTGATTAGACCAGAAACATGGAGCGAAAAAGAAAAAAAAATCAAAATTTGGAACAAAGTAATGCGATTTTACCGGTATTTAGTTTTACTTATTTATTACTTATGAGTTACTAGCTGTGCCCCGCGGTTTCACCCGAGTAAATGTCAATCCGTGAATCCGCCGCGGTGTCCGTCACCGGACCCTCCTCTGGGGAGTACTCCCATCATCGACGCACTAGAACAGATAGGACGCCGTGACCACCGCAGGGACCAAACCAGCACATGGGCGCCAGAAGACCCCGTGTTTGGGCACCCGTGGTCCCCCTGCGACGGGTCAGGTCATTAGCCCCGCCGCCTGCCAATTTTCGGCCGCAGAGGATAGGGAGAGCGGCCAACGTCATACCAACACTCCTCTTCCCCTGCAGCCTCACCGCATCTGCCATCAGACGGTGGCGGCCCCGTCAAGGCCGCGGAAGGTAGGGAGCGGCGCACCGCAATACCGGCACTCCTCTCCCGCCGCGGCCTTCAGCCCTCAGCTGTTACGAGTACGACATCGCGGCCCGCCTCAGTTGCGATGTCGCCCAAGAGCACCGCAACCTACTTGTTGGCCGCTACGTCGTCGGCTTATCGGCAAACGCCCTGACGACCGGTCCCTCGGGATCCTATTCGCTTCACCGTGGGTGACCAAGCCACGGCTACTGAGCCCCCCGCCTCGACAATGCGGGAACACACCGGTAGGGGAGCGCATCAAATCCCTGGATCAACGGTCGTGCTTGTGACCGCGGTTAATGAATCAGCCTTCCTTTTCCCAACTATGTTTGGGTCGGCTTCCAGTCTAACCAGATACAGCTGCATACCAGTATTTTACATGGAGCGACTGCCTATCTAAACTCCACAACCCAGTTACTGAGTAACACAAAACTCTGGCAAGACTGGTTGTCAGACTTTCGGCCTTCTAACTACCCAAATGACCAACGGCTTAACGTGCCTTCCGAGGCACGGAGGGTCTCGATTTGTAAAGCTGGTCACCCATCCTCGGACCAACCGCGGCCCGCGGCCCGCGACCCTTGAGGTTGTTATTGCTCAACCATGAAGATAATACGGTGGTTATAGAGGTCAGGTATGCTTATGCAAAAATTGACCATTGAATAATTGCAAAAACAAAATCAGCACATAAAATACAGCGTCTCATTTCTCAATTAGATACGGATGGACTCGCCATAATTGGACAGAGATAGTTCATTTTGATGATTTGCCATGCTTGACACGGGTAGAATCAAGCAGAATGCACACTGGCGCTGCAATTTAGCAGCTGGTATGCCGTTCAAATGCTGTCCATCTGTTTAGAACAGCCTTTCCCAAAGTGGGCGACAACGCCCCCCTGTGGGCGCTGCAGGCCTAAAGGGGGGTGGTAAGAGACCCAGAAAAAAAATGGGGGCGTTGTGTAGAGGCTTCGGGGGGCGATTTGTAATTTCATCTAGCTAGGAGGACTCTTAGACACCGACTGAGCTCTCGACTCTCGGCTACAACTTGTGAAGTTTGGGAACCCCTGGTTTAGAAGTTGGGTTAGTGGGGACGCCCCACTTGGGTGGGGGTCGTAGGGTCCACGGGGGACGTGGTGGCAGCAAAAATAAACTGTAGGCTGTATATCTATACTAATAATTTGTAATGTTAAAATAACAGATTTTTAATAAATGCATTGAAATCGACATAACTTTCGTTATGTAACTTAGATAGTGACCCGTATGTAACGAAGTCAACCAACTTGTTAAAATTGCGGGTACGCGGCACACTTCATCGACTCAACCTTAATAAGCATGGGGACATCCATTAATTATTACGTGAGGTGTTTTTTGACCCCCCCCCCCTTCCCCCCTCTTAGTGAGATATCGTGAGATTTGCCTCGATCCCCTCCCCCTTCCCTCTAATCTCACGTGAAACTGTTCAAAATGCGTTTTTTCATTGTAAATACGTTAATCCATGCTTCATTGCGTTGGATTTATTACAAAAAAAAAATCTTTTATGACTCAATTCAACCCAGTTTTCTCGCAATTTTACACTGTTTCTTGCGGAAAAAAAAATACGTGATACTTGCCAGGACCCTGCCTCTCCCCCACGTGAGATTGGGTGAGAATCGGCTTGACTCCCTCCCCCCTAAACGCCTCACGTAATTAATGGATGCCCCCTAAGGGGGTGATGAATAAGGGAAGTTAGGGGGGAGGGTGTAAGGTGGTTTATAACCTTAATACGTTTCAAGTTATTATGAAATAACTAGTAGATAGTTACTGTGAATGCGGGCTTAGTTTCACAACGCCTTTCCCGTTTTTCACAAATAATCATCATTGTAGATAATGAAGTTATTGTCGAAGCTGTCTTGTTTGTTGTCGTGTAAGTGAGTGTAAAAGAACAAGCCGGTCGATTCTGTAAAAATCTCACCGTGAAAATTTTGGTGTAGTGAGTTTGTTTTTGCTAGGAATTGACACTATTGACAGCCCACTCCACGCTCACTTCACCTAAGTTTTCACGGTGAGATGGTTACAGAATCGCACTGCTGCATAGCTATTCACAACCATCCGACAGGTTATCGTATCGAAAATGACACATTTCGATGACCAGCCGATCGATTCTGTAAAAATCACCCCGTGAAAACTTAGGTGGGGTGAGTTTGTTTTTGCTAGGAATTGACACTATTGACAGCTCACTCCACGCTCACTTCACCTAAGTTTTCACGGTGAGATGGTTACAGAATCGCACTGCAGCGGGTGAATTGCGTAACACACTATCAGTAGCGATGGCTTTCATTTTGATAGTTCATCAACATTCATTGAAAGAAAGAAAGAAAATTGCATTGCGTTATTTACTGTTACGAGCTTGGGGTTCGTGACAATAAAAACTGCCGATTTAATAACCAAGAATTGACACTTTAATCACAACACTAATTACAACTCAAACACACTAATTAGGAAACACAATTGCACTTACTGATCACTCTTAAGTCGCACTTGAATATCGCTTTCGATGTACTCGCATGTATCGCTCATTCAAAACTATGTGTCTCGCGGCTCGCACCCGCCTTAAGTGCTACAGAGCTACTCTATAAACATCTAGTATGTTTGAGTACATAGCGGTCCCGACTGACTCGACGTCGATAGTTCTCGGAATTACTAGTACCTTGAAGGGTCAAGGTCCTAGTACCAAGGTACTAGTTCTGCTACCCGATACTAGATGGCGCCAGTGGTAACTAATGTCACTATGTACCTATCAGGCATTATTTGTGGCGCGCAACATTACGTTGTAGATCAGACATTTTTTTTAACATACGAAGCCATGCATTTGCAGTATCATTCAAAATGATTCAGATTGATATTGATAGTGTGTTACGTAATTGGGATGTTGTACCTATTCGAGGTCAAATTAAATTAACTAGGGAAACTCCTGGGTGATAGCGGGACAGTTTGATACCTACAGACAGGATTGCTCCACACTAACTCAAGGTAGAGAAAAGTGGAAAGGATACAGGGAGGCCTTCGTCCTGCAGGGGACAACACCAATGAGGGTTTTCTGAAATGACGTTCGCTAGGTGGCAGCACTGACACGTCAGGTCCAGGCATCTGTCAAAGAGCCTATATATTCTTTAGTCATGACTGAATGATGAACGAATGAATGAATCGAATGATGAACGTCATCATATATTTTATATTGGAAGACCTCTTGTCACAGTGGTGCCAACTGGTGTCGTAAATTTTCACGAAAACCCTCATTGAAATAAATAGTGAAACTCCATACATCGACGCAGTGGTGGGTGTCTGTGAAGTTTCCACAGTCAATTTAATTTAACCTGCAAATCATGTAGATACTCCACAGAGCATAGAATCATTGGCAACGTATAGAGGCGGCAGTACCAATAAAATTCATGGCGCCGAAAGTGCGTTGAGCGCACGAATTCTGTCATCGCCATTTCATGCTGTCAGTTTGCGTCGATTCGCTCGAATTTATTCGCCCGAGACGGGCTAATCGTCATTTTTAAATAATATAATTTTTATAGGCGACTCTCACGAAGTTAATTTATTTGTGGGCGAGTAGACCACTCTAGAAATATGTATTGGGCAATTTTATGAAATAAAGTAGCTGAAAAATAATATAAAAGTGACAATTCACCCGTTTCAGGCGAGTAAATTCGAGCGAATAGATTCGTGCGAGTATATTCGAGCGAGAAAATTTGTGCGAGTAATTCGTGCGAGAAAATTTGTGCGAGTAAATTCGTGCGAGAAATTTTTTGCGAGTAAATTCGTGCGAATCTACTAATAACCCGTCAGTTTATATACGTGATTAGTGTCATAGTGCGAGTAGACGGTGACACGCTTAGTTTGTATGGACAGTGTTGACAATGTCGCTTCTAGCATTGCCACGTTGTATGGCAATAAGTACTGATTCTTTGGCCAAAAAATAGGCCAGCCCTCTGGTCACGTGAAGAGTCGACCAACCGCTTGGCGATGTCTCTAAGGCTGAGGCTACATTAGGCCGCGTCGCGACCTGCGACACATGAGCGATTAAAACAAGTAAATGAATGCTCACGTATGTATATGGCTACACCGTACATCAAATATTACTAGCGATCTTTGATTTCTTTATGCGATAGGAACAACATTACTGAAATCACGGCATCGGCTACATCAACATGAGCGAAATTGAAGCGAATTTATTAGAAAATTGCATTTTTTTTCGCTTGTAATGTAGCCATACCATGTTTTTCTCGTTTCGCTCTTCCAGTCGCATCGCAAATCGCTGCCTACTGTAGCCTCAGCCTAAATACATCTGATTTAAACTAAATTTTGTAACCAGCAAGTTTTGTTACCAGTGCTCCTCTGCGCGCTCAGCATGGCCTCGCCCTTGGTGGTGAAGACATCGGACGGTCGCAGGATGACCATAAGTAGGAATCAGATGAATATGTTGCACCCTCAAGCTAACCGTTCCAAACGACTGGTTAACTTCAAGCATATGCACACATTACTGGGTGAATAACGTTTTCTAATAAAGAATTGGCTAAATAAATTAGTTTGAATGTCTATTTTTTTTTTATTATATCCCGTGTTTTAATATTTTCCGATGGCGTGACAGTACACCATGGTACACAGAGTTATGTTTTTAGGCGTATCTATGTATCTTATGCGGCAACAGAAATACATCATCTGTGAAAATTTCAACTGTCTAGCTATCACGGTTCATGACATACAGCCTGGTGACAGACACACAAACAGACGGACAGTGGAGTCTTAGTAATAGGGTCACGTTTTTACCCTTTGGGTACCGAACCCTAAAAACTAACTGCAACTAAAACAAAACAAACATGCAGTTAGTAGCATAACTTTTTAAAGGTAAAACAAAAATATGCAGTTAGTGGCATAACTTTTTAAAGGTAAGTATGTATGTTGGGGAGGAAGTTTCGTCGAATTTCGCGGGCTACACTGACGCTTTCACTCAACGATTCTTTTTTTTTTTTTTCTTTAATTTTTTTTATATCGTTGCTTCACACTAGGATTACTCCTGCCTGCCGATTCTGTAAAAATCTCACCGTGAAAACGTAGGTGATGTGAGTTTGTTTTTGCTAGGAATTGACACTATTGACAGCACACTCCTCGCTCACTTCACCTAACTTTTCACGGTGAGATGGTTACAGAATCGCACTGCTGTATCGTGGGTGCGTTTACAAACATTTAAATTCACATACACAAACAGCCAGACCTGGAACAACTACCTGTAGGCAATAAAAATATTTGTTCCGTGCGGGAATCGAACCCGCGACACGCAGCGCAGCAGTCGATCGCTCAGCCACTGCGCCAACCGTGTCGTCAAATTCTTCTGATTGATTGATTGATTCTACGAACAATACCAATGAAGCGATCATATTTAGATCATTACGGTCTCGGTTCGCTTCCGCCTTGCTAACGCTCCCGCCTCGCTTAGCCGTCAATCAATTAATAATAATCGTTTATTTATAAATAATAATAATCGTTTAATAATCGTTTATTTATAAAAAGGGGATACATTTACAATGATTAACTTAACAATTAAAATAAAATAGCGCACAGTTGCTAATTTGCCTGAACTAGGTTGAACCTGTGCTTCAGGCTAGAAAGTGCATAAGTACTTAATGTAATAAATTAACAATCAATATAACTTAAAATATAAATTAAAACTTAGGTAAATAAAGTAAAATAGCATGTTAGCAGTTCTATTTGCAGACAATAAGTAGGTCTTCTGTCTGCGCATAGTCGATGGTTATCTAATAAATATTTAAGTATAATTTGTTTACAGCTATAGTAATTCAGTTTATAGATACTTAGTTTTCTATTTAATCTATTGTACAGGAATGGGCCTAAGAAAGTTAAAAATCTTTCTACAAAGACATGTTTTGAGGTAGCATTAGATATGCATACTAAATCATTCCGTCTCTTAATTGTTAGTGTTGTCGGCATTGTAGGCAAGCATGGTGTGCTGTTTTAATACTAAGTGCATAATGAAAAGCTGACGAACAGTTAGTACATTGCAGGATTTATATAGCAAATCTGTGGGAAAAAGGAAGGGATGAAAGTTTGCTACCTTTAATATTGCTCTTTGAGCTCTTTCAAAATTGCTCTCTGAGCTCTTTCAAGAGGAAGCAAATTAGTTTTTGGTGCGCCACATCAAGAAGTGATACAGTATTGAATTATAGATTGACATAGGGCCAAATAAACTTGTGTGATTAATTTTGAATCTGCTAATGTTCGCATTTTTTTAAAAACTCAGCCTATCGCAGTCCACTGCTGGACATAAGCCTCTCCCAGACTGCGCCACAACACCCTGTCCCCCGCCTTCCGCATCCAGTCTACCCCAGCCACCTTCTTTAGGTCGCGCGTCCATCTAGCTGGGGGGCGTCCCACACTACGCTTGCCGATACGCGCTTAGCCGTCAACAATTAAAATATTACTTTCAAGAAAATATAACGAGGTACCAATTAGTCCAATTGAAGTAACAATCAATTTACTTGATGCTAATAGTGAAGGCAGCAGTCGAGAAGGCGCCGCGGAAGGTTTAGGCTTTAACTAACTCCATGGATAACAAAAGTATTATTTTAAGACTATGTTCTGTAAGTATTTTATGTTCTTTTAAAAAAAGAGGAGGCGTCTTTGCAAAAGAGGACAAATACAAGCTAAGCACCCACCACATACTAAAAAAAAAACAGTGGCACTCCGGGAGTGCTGCCAGAAGTGAAAACAGAATACTTTGCCATCACTCACTGACATATCGGATATACATTAAAGCCGAGTATATCCCGAGGACAGCCGAACACATCCGAAGCGGGTATTTATTTTTTCGTCCTATAAACAAAACATGCGCGGCATCGTTTACGGTAACAGTGGCGCGGACCCGAGTCTACTCTCATAACACGAAACTCGTAGTGTCGGCCGAAGTTACGGGCGTTTCTTACTCCTTATCACCTACAGACATAAGATTAGTTCGGAGCCCGGACTAAGAATGAATGACAACACGATTCGACAGTTGTCCTTTGTCCCCATACAAAAAAGTTGCTAATTCGGGAGTAGGGTTCATTCGGAAGTATCGACCTACATTTTGGACGGGCTTGTTTCCTCGTTGACGGACTTCGAGAGTAGGACCCTTGGAAGCACTGCGAACTGGCTAAAAAACCATACCTGATACTGCAGCCAAGTAGCTGTGCTCTGTTCCCCGTTTTACCTAAAAAGTATGGGCCCGAAAATAGTTTTGTAAATAGTTTATTTGACCAGTGGTGGCCAAGTGGTAACAGCCGCGACTTTTTTTTTTTCAGCATGGGAAATCATCAAATGATCCCGCTCTGGGTGGAGCGGAAGGGAGTGTCAGACTCTTACTGACTAAAACCCACCCGTGTTCCTTTCTTAGCCCTTTATGTTCCAGGCCAGCGGTAACCCTTTCAGACAATCCCGCTGACCCGGCAGGCTTCGGCCATGACGGGCCCCTTCGAATGATGCTGACATCTCTTTGAGGCGCGCGTGGAACACGTACGCGCCGTCCGGCTAAACTTAAACTAGATCACCAATTTCATAATAATTACTTAATGGGGGATGAAAGGCAGTGACGATTTAGGCGCGATTCCATCATAAAGTCATAGCTAAAATGTCGCGTGTGCCTTCATATGGACACCCATTCCGGCCCATAATATAACAAATTCAGCCTATAATGTTTCCACGCTGGGACGCAGTCCTCTCGATGAGAGAAAAAAAGCCTTATAAAATTATCTATTTTCACAGGTTTTTTTAACACTGCATGCTACCAGAGCTAGCAACGATGTTTCTTCTTTTCAACTGGTAACGTATACTGACTTACTCTTGTTAATGGACTGGGTATATATTTTAAGCTTATACAAAAAGAAATTGAAAATTATAAAAAAAACTTTTTTTACAAAAACAAAAACCGACTACCAAAAAAAAAAACAATACAAAGTGAAAAAATACTTCAAGTAATGTAATAATAAGTTGATGGCGAAAAAACAACCAAAGTGAATTTCGAAATTAAAGTATTTTTTCATTTTGTACCTTGTTTTCTTTTGGAAGTCTGTTGTTTTTTTTTTTTTGTAAAAAATGTTTTTTATGTGAACGTTTTTCTTTTAATTTCAGCTCGCCCGGTTGTCGTTCCCTACTGTGGAAACGGTAAGAACTTTATGTATGCCGCGGTTGGTCTGTGGATGGGTGACCATCTCACATACCAAAACCCCTCCGTACCTCGGAAAGGGTAGTTGACTAAGAAAATATATTTAGTCCATCAGTTAGATTACTAAAAAATATTGTATACGTATTTTTTCTTTTGTCTGGCAAACAAAAAATTACGAAGATACAGCGCTTGGAAATTTCGTATGACGTCACGCCGTGCTACAAATAGCACGTTATTATGTCAAAGCCCCCCACTCCTGAACTTTGATGTGATATATCTTTGTAATTTTTTATCTAATTGATAAAACAAAAAATACGTGTTCAATATTTTTTAATAATCTTACTGAGGAACTAAATCGAATCGATTTATTTTTACCCAGGCAACATCCCTATTGGTCCTGGCTGTCATTCGTCGACCTTTGACAGACGTTACGAGTCGTCAGAGGCCCGAAAGTCTGACAACCAGTCTTACCAAGGGGTAGCTAATTACTCAGTAACTGAGTTATGGAGGTCAGATAGGCAGTTGCTCCATGTAAAATACTGGTATTCGGCTGCATCCGGTTAGACTGGAAAAGCCGACCCCAACATAGTTGGGAAGAGGCTAGTCAGATTTAAAAACCCTTAAAGAAACAAAATACAGATGTTCTATGTCACGAAGTCCGTTTGGCAATGAATGTTGTCAAGCGTGCACATGCACATTGTGATCAACAGAGACTCAACAATGGGTGAAGTAAAACGGCACACATTCGCGGAAATAGCCTCATGCGACGGCAGCAAGGGGCAGCCGCTGTGGGAGCGCGCTTGTCGGGATACGTCACTGCTACAATCAAAGCCGAACGGACTTCGTGAAATAGAATATCTGTACCGCATCTTTTGATAATCCAAACTCTAAAACCGCGGTAAAGCTTGCTGGTAGATCGGGGTCTTGAAACTTACCTCATCATCATCCACAGGCCAACTTTACCAACAGCTGGACTTAGGCCACTCTTTTCTTGTGCCAATCCCCACGCCAGCCAGCCTCATCTAGGATCTACCCATGATGGTAAACAGGGCCGTCTTAACCATATTGGGAGCCGGGGTGCGAAAATCAGCCTGCGCCCCAATTTTTGTTTTATTTAGTTACCTATACTCTACAATAAAATTAGGTACCTACATTTTCAATCATCAAATTTGACTTTTCCGGCTTTAAAATCGACAATCTTCTTTTATGATATCGTCTGTTTTGAAACAACTTTCATTTCGATAGGTAGGTATACTGCCGGTCGATTCTGTAAAAATCTCACCGTGAAAACTTAAGTGATGTGAGTTTGTTTTCGCTAGAAATTGACACTATTGACAGCTCACTCCACGCTCACTTCACCTAAGTTTTCACGGTGAGATGGTTACAGAATCGCACTACTGTAGTCAAATTTGTCAATCTATCTTGACTTGAGTCATAGTTAATCGTAAGTAGTTTTTTATTCATTTCAATTTCGAGAAGGTTTACGCATGGTACGTGTAGGTTTAAGGTTTGCTTTCGCCCCCTAAGACCCTGCGCCCGGGTGCCACGCACCCGTTGCACCCCCGGGTAAAGACGGCCCTGATGGTAACAATGTTATCCGCCCATCACGCGGCCGGACGACAGACACTTCAGCGGTCAAATCTTACCTAGCGAATAAGGGGAAATTGGCGAATAAAATCGCGGGTAACAGCAAGTTATACAAAAACAAACAATTATAAACAACTAGTTGCGCCCCGCGGTGTCACTCGCATAAGTGTCGATCCCGTGGGAATATCGGGATAAAAAGTATCTCCTATGTATTCTGATGTAATAAGCTATATTACTGTAAAGTTTCATCCAGATAGGTACGTGAAGAAGTACAGTACCCGGCGATAAATATTGCACATCGACCTTTTTACACAAAACTAAAAATAATAAAAATACAAAGAATAAAAATAATTATCAAAAGAAGCAATTCATAATTGTTTTAACAGCTCCTAATAGATACCGGACTGTTTGTATTTCGTGCGACAGAGATAACGCTCTACGAAGCCGAAATTAGCCGATTGTCTCTTTCCAAAGGTCGATGTGCAATATTTATTTCCGGGTACTGTAACAAACATCCAAACGACTTCACAAACTTTCACTTTTATAATTTTAGTAGGATATAATGTGAAGTGTGATTATTCTTTTTCTTTAAGTTTTGTAATGTTTTACCCAGAAACCCTACAACATGCCAAACTCCAAAGAGATCGACCCTCGACACAGCTACGCAGACGAGAAGTTTGAGAAGTTACAAGATTACTTCAACTACATGAACGGCCGCATGAAGGAACCACACAACCCTGTAAGTATTGACAACACCCCCCTTAAATATATCTATCTCTAACCTATACATTTTGTTGTTAATGATTCCACGTCTCATTACCCTACACGTTAATGGTTCCAAGTATGATTACCCTACAGTTTATACCTTCACGTTTTATTACCCTACTTTGTACAGACGCCAGCACATCAATCTACTACAATCTGTCAAATTTCTTTAATAGATTTTCAACTTTATCTCTAAAGCATAAGGTTCAAAGTTGATTGGGAATGTTTGACAGTTTTGGGTAGCTTGATGTGCTGGCGTCTGTACATAACTCAACATTATATGTATTACCATTCCGCATTTTCGTTTATTGACACCGACTTTCGAAATTAAAGTTATTTTTCACTTTGTTGTTTTTTTTTGGAAGTCGGTTTTTTTTTGTTTAATTTATTTTTCATTAGTTGTACTTATCTACCCCACACAAATTCATATAACACTATTTGCTGTGTGAATATCAGTGACAGGACAATATCGAACACATCTGCGTACCCCTTTAGAGGGTACAGGCGTGATGTTATGTTGTGTGATTGCTTATACAATGTCTACATATGCGATTGCAGCAATCGCGGTTGATTTGCTGGCAT
Source organism: Luperina testacea (assembly GCA_927399505.1). Lineage (NCBI taxonomy): Eukaryota > Metazoa > Arthropoda > Insecta > Lepidoptera > Noctuidae > Luperina > Luperina testacea. The sequence continues at coordinate 6,265,112 of OV656785.1, read as the reverse complement.
TTATTTATGAAGAGTTCCGTTGTCCGTCTCCGAAACTCATCATAAGATGTTTACGAAATTTAAATGGTATCATTTCGGAATAAACCTCTTTCGAAAAAAAAAAAATTTGCAAATCCGTCTATATATATGACGGAGTTATGCCCGAACATCACAAAAAAGAAATATTTAAACACATCAGAATTGAAAACCTCATTTTTTGAAGTCGGTTAAAAAACTAAAGAAATGTACCTATTTCAGTCAGAAAGACACGAAATAATGGAACTCGGATCAAAGAAACTCTTCAATTTTATTGATTCTCACATCAAAGATATGAAGAGGCTTCTGTTTGCCACCGACATGGCCCTCATGTCTATGGTTTTACTGAAACTTAACAAGAAAATGGACACTTCTGAAGCTAAGATCAAGTCAACGCAGGCGAAGATACCGTTCGGCTTATATACTAGTCCTGGTAAGGGTTTTTCTCACCCAGTTTCCTTTATCTGGCTAGTCCTCTGATCTATTCTGTAATAATCTTACCGTGAAAACTTAGGTGAAGTGAGCGTGGAGTGAACTGTCAATAGTGTCAATTCCTAGCAAAAACAAACTCACTTCACCTAAGTTTTCACGGTGAGATTTTTACAGAATCGACCGGCTGATCTATTCTGTAATAATCTTACCGTGAAAACTTAGGTGAAGTGGGCTTGTAGTAAGCTGTCATTAGTGTCAAACTCTAGCATATTTTTTTTTTCTTCTTTGGCGACTGAGCCGATGTCGACTATTCTGCCAGCGTATAAACTCTAGCATAGGTTATACAGTATGTTAACTAACAGAGGGCGTTCCCGTTAACCCGCAATAGTATAGCATCCATACATGCTAAAAAAAATATTACCATTCGAAAATAAAATGTTTTTATTTTTTTTTATATTAAAATATTCACTAAAAATCGTAAATTGATACATTAAAGAAACACTCTGTACACGCGTACTTGAAGGACAGCAATGTCGGAATTTATTTAATTAAATAAAATAGAATTAATTAAATAAATAGAGTATCAATTTACGATTTTTAGTGAATATTTTAATATAAAAAAAAATAAAAACATTTTATTTTCGAATGGTAATATTTTTTTTAGCATGTATGGATTTGCGGGTTAACGGGAACGCCCTCTGTTAGTTAACATACTGTATACTAATAGCTTTCATTTTGACAGTTGAATAACATGCATTGCGTTATTAACGTTGCTGTGCAGACGAGTTTTTCGAAGATAGGAAGCAATGGATTTGCATTATCCTTCATAATGATTCATTGCATACCGAGAGCCCTTCGTGCCTCGGAAAGTACGTTAAGCAGTCAGACAGTCGATACGGGGTACTTATAAGCCCGAAAGTCTGACAACCGGTCTTACCAAGGGCATATCGTGTTAAACAATTGGGTTATTATTGAAAGTGCGTTAAGGCGAAAGCGCCAGGGTAGCCCGCGAAATTCAATTTTTTTTACGTACGTACGTACGTTGTACGTTGATTAATATATAAATCGCGGCCGAAATAAATATGTATTTACAGAATTATAATCATTAAAGTCATCAACACAACTCTCTAAGACCACGTAACCCCAAAGAATAATGTTTCATGAAATCGAGATTCTTTACATATTTGTTATGGCCGCGAAACATATTTTGATCGACGTACAACTTAATACTGACCAGCAAATTGCAAAAAACGTAAGAAAATTTGAATTTCGCGGGCTACCTTAGCGCTTCCCCCTTAAGTAACTAAGGTGCCGAATCGGATCAGGCAGGTCTTTGAGACCCAGCTACTGAGCAGTATCCATATCCTAAACTTTTTGGAAAGGTGCTTATCCTGTAAAGTAGGTACTGTTACGATACCTTTCTCAATCTAGCCTTTTCCCAAATATCTTGGGGTCGGCTTCCAGCCTAACCTGATGCAGCTTTGATATAGGTATACCAGAATTTTACCTGGAGCGACTGCCTACCTGACCTCCAAATCCCAATTACTGAGTAACACGATTCGATTGATACCAGTCAGTCTTCTGGGCTTCTGACTACCCGTACCGACTGTCAAATATCTCAAAATGGCAGCCAGAACCAACGTGCTTTCCGAGGCACGGCGGGCGGGGTCTCGATGTGAACGGATGGATGCCACGTTATCTATTTCTGCCGCGAAAAAGTGATGCTGCATGAAAGATTTTAGTTTTTTCTCAGGGGTAGCTATGCATATACATGGTCAAATTAGATTAGCTATCGAAACTCTGTAGACGTGATGAGTAACGAGTATACAGTATGTTAACTAACAGAGGTCGTTCCCGTTAACCCGCAATAGTATAGCATCCATACATGCTAAAAAAAACATTACCATTCGAAAATAAAATGTTTTTATTTTTTTTTATATTAAAATATTCACTAAAAATCGTAAATTGATACTCTATTTATTTAATTAATTCTAATTTATTTAAATAAATAAATTCCGACATTGCTGTCCTTCAAGTACGCGTAATTTACGATTTTTAGTGAATATTTTAATATAAAAAAAAATAAAAACATTTTATTTTCGAATGGTAATATTTTTTTTAGCATGTATGGATGCTATACTATTGCGGGTTAACGGGAACGCCCTCTGTTAGTTAACATACTGTATTTTAATAGTTTTGTGTTCTTTGTAGAATTCAAATGCTTGGACACGTCGTACTACATAGTGTCGGCTCACAATCAGGAGGACGCCCAGATGATACTATCCAGCGAGAGGAAACCGCATTGCTATACATTTAGAGGTAAGATCTAAGTACAGTCGGGAGGACACGCCCGGGTGTTACCATTGTGTGGATCGCCCGGTGGAGCATACTCTGGAGGTCTGTCCAGCTTGGGCAGAGTACCGCCGCGTCCTCACGGCGGCGATCTCTCGTGTCCGGCCCTAGTCCAGGCCATGGTACGGAGCGAGAGTGCATGGGAGGCCGTCGCCTCCTTCTGCGAAGCAGTTATAATGCTCGCGAAGGAGGCGGAGCGCATGAGGGAGAGGCAATCTTTGCACCCTCACGCTCCTAGTCGCCGCGAGAGACGCCCTGGGCGTGGGGAATCGAGAGCCGATTCCCGGCCACCGTAGGCGCGGGCTTGCGGACGGCGAGCAATGGACAGCTCACCGTCTGGTAAGGACCAGGCCCGGGTCGACGACGGCGTGTTGTGTTCCACGCGCGCCTCAAAGAGATGTCAGCACTAACTGACGAGGTCCGCTAGGGCCGATGCCTGCCAGGGTCGTGGGTTGTTCGAAAGAGATACCGTGGCCCCTGGCACAGTCAACTGAAGGAACACGGGTGGGTTTTAGTCAGTAAAAGTATGTAAAAGTCTGACACGCCCTCTCGCTCCGCCCAGAGCGGGAGAAGTTATTTGTTAATTTCACACCAAAAAGAAAAAAAAAGATCTAAGTACAGCGTAGCATATCTTGGTAACCACAAGTAAAGCGCACGTCGTTTCGTGAGACAAAAACACTGTGCTGAGTTAATTGAAAAACCCAATGAAACTACACAATATTACAAGCATAGTGTAGCTTAGCTCAAGTTGGAGGGGTTAACAATAAGGCTTCGTGTACAAGCACCAGCATATCAAGCTACCCGAAACTGTCAAGATTTTTCAATCAACTTTGAACCTTATGCTATAGCGATAAAGTTGAAAATCTATTAAAGAAATTTCACAGATTGTAGTATAACTTGATGTGCTGGAATCTTTACAGGAAGCCTAATTGTATTAGGCTGCCTATCAACCAGAGGTGTGCTAATCTGCGTAGCGGTGGATGTGTAGGTATCAGCGATTATGATCGTTTGATTCTCATAGCTAAGTTGACCTTAGCTCTGGTTAAAGAGTGGCCGCCTTACCTAATCTGCGTTCGCGAATTATTTGCCAAAAATGTAAACAAATATAAATAAATGGAAAAATACCTTTAATTCCTACACAATAAAGTTCAGTTTCCGCTACAACTTCAAACATTTTTATAACTTTTTCAATAGTGCTAGTCACTCTGAAATCAACTTAATCATCATTGAAATAAAGCAGATATTGGTTTAACTTGAAATAGTGGTGTGCAGTACTGCGCATTTTTAATATGGTTTACCATTATGTGTCCAGGTGCTTTTGCCTTCATTGGTTTTTACCACCGCCACTCGGAGACGACTTACGTAGGGCCGCATGCGGAGCAGTTCCAAGCTAAAGACCCCAGCCAGGGCCTTTACTGCCATTCTGACGACAACTGGAGCGACGCCCAATGTATCTACAAGTAATTTCCCACTGTTGTTAACCTGGCCTCTCCTTTGTAAGAGGGAATACGAGTAGGCCGTAATTCACCACGCGAGTCCCGTGCGGTTTGGTGGATGGCACATGTCATCGAGGTTTTGGTTCTAGAATCTGGTACATGCCGCGTTTCCTCACAATGTTTTCCTTCACCGTTTTGAGAGCAGTCATGATGAAATAAATTGCACAAAGTGCATACCTGCCTCGTTCAAACCTGGGTGCTTACTCTTCAATTTAATTCCGATAGATCGACATTGGAATTGTGACGTTTCGTACTCTTGAGTTCGACGCTAGCGCCAAATGATTTTTAGATTGGGTGTCCATTTTGGAGAACTAAGTGGAAATGGGTTCGGGCTTGGCGTGGGGTAATTGTTGACAATATTGTTTTCAAGAGTAACGAATCACGTGACTGTAAAATTAACATTGGAATCATATTGGCATCTCATTGGAATTAAAATTAGTTTGGAGAGTAAGTCCCCTGAGACCTGCGGGGTAATTGCTTAACAAACTAACAGTACAATGCGTTTCATTCTGACAGTCCAACAACATTCATTGCGTTATTTACGTTGTTAAGCAGACATATTTTTCGAACATATGAATCAATGGATTAGCTAGCAATATCCTCCAAATGATTCAGATTAAAATTGATAGTATGTTACGCACAATTAGGATGCTACAATCTTAGGTCTGAGCCGTTACCACGTGGTCTTCAGCGGTGCTATTCTGTTAAAATCTCACCGTGAAAACTTAGGTGAAGTGAGCGTGGAGTGAGCTGTCAATAGTGTCAATTCCTAGCAAAATCAAACTCACATCACCTAAGTTTTCACGGTGAGATTTTTACAGAATCGACCGGCAGGAGTGACTCACTACTGCTTACAAGCTGACCTCTATTTATCTTCTTGCCAGAATCAATCCTCGCGAGGAATTCCCGGAGTCCGTCGAGTATGAGCCAAAGGTCTCGTACTACTGCGGGCCATACCGCTATTTCATCCCCGCCACCACAGACGTCCGCTGTATATTCTCCATCTTTGCTATGAACTTCGTCTTTAGATTCGGTTATGATGGCGTCACGTATAAGAGCTCGGATTTGACTTTTGTGAGTATTGTTGAGTTTTAATATAGGGCTCGTGGCTCACACGCGATTTCTGAATTGAGATATTGAAGTTGAGTAATGACAAATTAACCAGTCAGAATCACTTAAGGTGATGTCTTTAAAATGGAACCGCCAGAGTATCCCGCGAAACTCTATTGTACTTAAGTTTGTGACTATTTCATGATATATATCAATCAATAGGGTTATATGAACTTAGAGGGTTGTATTGATGATTTTAATGACTGTAATTCTGTAAAGACATATTTGTTACACTCGCGAATCATATTTCGTTCGACATTAATTCGACACTGCCCTGCAAACTGCAAAAAACTTAAGATTTGTATTTTAAATGACGCGTAGGTAATTAAGGAATTTTGAATATCGCGTGATAATTGAAGGAGTCACCTTAAATAATGCTAGAGTTTGACAAGTTAACTTCAAATTCTCAATTCAGAAAATGGGTGTAAGGAATAGCCGCTCGAGTCGGTAGATCCAGGTTTAGCTACGCTTCCCGAGGTTGATCCGATGGTGTATCCATGCACTTCATTCCGAGAACGGTCCTTCCCTCGGAAAGCACGGAATGCCATTAGTAGATCTTTGACAGACGTTAAAACTAGTCAGAAGAAAGTCTGACAACCAGCCTTACCAAACTGGCATCGTATTACCCAGTAACGGAATACCTACTTGAGTGCGAAAGCCGTATCATCGAAATTTTAACTGGGTTGTGAAGGTCAGATAGGCAGTCAGTTCATGTAAGATACAGGTATTCAGCTGCATCCAGTTAGACTGTAAGCCGATCCCAACATTTGGGAAAAGGTTAGGCCGAAGCTGATGAATTTGGTCCCACCACACAGGAAATTGGAGCATCTTAACTGTCATATCAGTTTTAGCTGTCATTGTGATTTTACTAAGAGCATGCAAGAGCGAGCGAAAAAAATTTGGAGTTTTTGGAAAGGATTTATGAATTTTTACTCGCGTTGAGGGCCCCTTGTAGATTGGGGCCTCGTATCATTAATAAGGCAATAGCCACGCCCCTGCATTTGACTATCGCCTAGATAATTTTGCCCCCCTGGCTAAGCCGCCCGGGACAGTCCTGAGTCCCAGCTGTGTCCTGGTGGGAACATTACAGGTTTATTATTTTTGTTTCAGATGTACCAGAATGGCCAAGTGTTCTACACGGACGAGCCATGGGCCGGCATGTCATGTTGGAACTGGGCGTGTAAGTGGCGCCACAACCAGAACCAACGCTCCAACGAGTTCTTTGTGAACTAAGTAGCTGCAATAAACTCAGTTAATAGTTATGGTAGTTTCATTTTTAATCTCGCCTAAGATTTAAACACACTCTTCTGCGGCTGTCATTCGTGGATCTTTGACAGTTCTTACGGGTCGTCAAAGCCCGAAAGTCTGAAAACCAGTCTTACCAAGAGGTATCGTGTTATCCAGTAACTGGGTTGTGGAGGTCAGATAGGCAGTCGCTCCATGTAAAATACTGGTGTTCAGCTGCATCCAGTTAAACTGGTAGCCGACCCTAACTTAGGCGGTTCACCCACTGAAGATGCGTCCCGCTGCGGTGCGCGGAGCGACAGATAACGCGCGCGGTGACGGAGCGGAGCGCAGATCTGCCTTACTTAGCTTAGCGGTGTAATCTGCTCCCCCGCGCGGTGATGCAGATTACGACGGCCTCGTTGTCTAGGTCCATCGTGCAAACGTCTTTACAGTATCAAACAAATCACGCCCGAAACTGCAGAGCCGGTGTGTCATATCCCGCGGCACGCACCGCGCTCCCGCGCAGATTGGCAGAAACTGCGCGCGGGGCGCTCTCCCGCGCAGTTCAGCGTCGGCAGTGTGTTGTGCTAGGCGGTGATTTCTATATAAATTGAGATACTTGCATACAATGGTAAAATCTGCCATCCCGCGCTACGCGACGGTCGTCGGTCATCTCAGTAAGTAAAGGGGGTCGCCACCTTTCTAACCATATCATCACTCACACAGTCCATCCACCGTTTCTTTGGTCTTCCCCTACTCTTATAGACAAAATAAAAGAACAGTATTTAAAAAAAAATCTTATTTAATTTACTAACAACGTAACAGATTAGTTTTCACAACTGTAACATCCTATAATACAGGTATATACATAAATTAATGCATTAACATTGCATCGCACCAAAACTTGAAAAAACTTTTACAAAAATTACATGTCAAAAAGATTATTCCTTAATTCTGGTACACTGGTTCGGTTTCACAGGCTTTTCTTAGCTCTTCCGTTAACATTTCACCCTAAGAACAGAGTTTATTACGTTTAGGGCTAGTCTCACCAATTGAACATACTTTGTCAGTAATATGAGGAGCAATTTTCGTCATTTTAAGAGCGTTCACAATCTGGGGGCCTAAAAAGACCACTTTGGTAGAATGTTAAAAGAATAACATTATGAATTATAATGGACAGTTAACGGTTAAGTTAATCGTATCAAATCCCATTGGTGAAGGATTTTTCAGTTATTTTTTTTTGTCTGTGCCAACCAAACCAATCAATCCAATCCAAATCCAATCCCAATCTCTTTGATTATACCTACGTAGTGCAGCGAAAAAAAGAAAAACACGGACTGTCTTCGCCATATTATGATTCATAATGTTATCCTTTTAGGATTCTGCCAAAGTGACCTTTTTAGGCCCCCTGATCTCAGTCTCAAGCAGACAAAAACACCTCTAATTTCCCCAGCTACCCGAAACTGTCAAATTTTCCCAATCAACTTTGAACCTTATACTTTAGCGATAAAGTTGAAAATCTATAAAAGAAATTTGACAGATCATACTGGTAGCTTGATGTGCTGGCGTCTGTACTCATTGACCGGTGAATGTCGGTGACAGTTTTATCAACTTTGGCTTTTACCAGAATTACAAAAACGGTAACTGGAGAGGACTGAAAAAAATGTTAACAAGTATTTGTTATTATTTTTAAATGGCACCCATGATGTATAATTATCCTTAAATAATATATTAATATTCTTACTGGTATGCCTGTATACCTACTAATATAATATATATACTATGAAGTTTTGAAACATTTAGGTTGGAGCCAGACAATCTTGTCAACGCAAACGGTTTCACACTGAATAGACTTCAGCGCTGACACAACTCTTTGAACGTATCATACGCCCTGATTAATTTTGTGTGTGGGTGTGGGTGGGTGTGTGTGTGTGTGTGTGAGTATCGTGCATGGCACTTCGTTCCTGACAGGGGTCCGGACCGCACACGTTTTTTTTTCCAAGCATATCTGGCTCCACCCTTACGTAATATTTTGTTAAATATTACTAAATAATGCATATTAAAAAAATTACTTTAAAAGCACAGGTAATATATTTTTATATAATTCTAAATACATTCTAATTGCATCATAAATGTTTTGTCTGTCTAACCTAAATATTGACTAAGATATCAGTGCTGTTTCTATATTTTGATTGGATTTTGTTATTTTTTTTAATCTACTTAGTAAAATAATAAATACATACTTAATAATATCTAAATACATACATTGTTAGTTTATAAGGGTGTGTAACCACCAGGCAGAGTAATACAACATGTATAATATTTTTATTTCACGTAGCGACGCGCGTTTTACTTGTGGTTACCGAGTATACAAACACGCTGTAAATGCGTGTGTAAGCGCAGGAGCTCTCGCTATCACCCAAGACACGGGCGATGTCGGAAGTCTGCGTATGTGTGTGTGTTTGTTATGTGCTGACACTACTCGTCCATGCGCAATTTCTAGGCGAATAATGCAATACATGAATACACACCCTTATCTAGGAACAATAAAAATTCCAAAATAAAACTATTTGAAATCATTTGTAAAAATACATGTTAGTTCTAAATACTTACTAAAAAATATACATAAAATAATTGTTTCATAAAAAATAAATAATAATATAATTATAAAACTACATTCGGAAGACTATGGACAAAAAAATATTAAACTTATTAATATTTGTATTGCACTGTGTGGAGCAATAACCCCATAACTAATTTTATATATACGTACTTTTATAGTTTGTCTAGCGAAACCCCACAGACGTGTACTGGGTCTGCTGCAACGACCACTTGTAATTACTTAAAATCATGAGTTTAAATTTTGAGTGAAAACTTCTTGAGGCGCTCTTTGCGCTGTTTCTGAACAGTGAAAGAATTTAAACCATCACGCTCGGGTCGGTGATGCTGAATCAGGTACAGTACCCGACGATAAATATTGCACATCGACCTTTGGAAAAAGACAATCGGCTAATTTCGGCTTCGTAGAGCGTTATCTCTGTCGCACGAAATACAAACAGTCCGGTATCTATTAGGAGCTGTTAAAACAATTATGATTTGCTACTTTTGATAATTATTTTTATTATTTGTATAAAATACACCAATTTCCAAAGGTCGATGTGCAATATTTATCGCCGGGTACTGTATACTGGACTCCAGTAGGTCGGTGACACTGAATCGCGCATATAAGTTTTCACTTCGATCGTGTGGTCATAAACACACACTCTCTTTTGTTTCTTTTATCATCATCAGATACCCTTCACGTCTATGAAGTTTCGCTAGTCAAATTATATTTGTATAGCAAAATTTGACGTTTTGACGACAAAATTACAGCAGATACGACACACTGATGCCGATTCTCTATAGCACCAAGTTAACAAAAAACATAGTATTGCTATCCGTTATTAAGAGACAGCGCGAGAAAAAGACAGCGATACTTCAGAGCTGTCACATTAACTAGTCGAAGAGATGTCTTTACAAAATCAATTTAAATTAGATGGGTAAAGTCAGTGAAGTTTCGCTAATTAAAATTTGTAATAGGTAATAGCTGGTGTCCGCAACTCCACGTCAATGCGCGTATTTTGCGTACGGAATTTGACATATGAATAAAATAATTAAAATATTAAAGTATGACGTAAACGCAAATTTAACGCTTTTATTTCAATTAAACCATTTACGGTCACTTTTAAATTGTCAGAGTCTTTCCGTTAGTCAGAAAGTTGAAGTTAGTTGCCCATACAAATTTCTCTATGGTGAAAGTGGGCAAGAAACTCCAAGAACACTCTTTTAATTATATATTACAAAATCATGAATAACTAATTAAAATATTATGAAAATATTATTAGTATGACAAGCGTTATGAAACGTAAAGACTATATTTCTTTGGTTTATTTGTGCTGCATTATGTATGAAAATTCCGAATAAAAATTCATGGGGGAGCTTTCAGCGCATCTACTGAATTTAATATTTTGATAAATATCATGTCAACTTATATGATCTGTTGTCACTATTTAGGCCAACCAATCACAACAAGTGACATGAGTTTCAAAATAATATTGGATAAATAGGTAGAGGTTTTTTGAAACGTCGAAGTAAGTATTGTAATAAAAAACGTTATTTCTCTATCTGACTTTTATTCCAACAAACCTAAATTAAACTAGATCAAGATTTTTCATTATTTTACTAACTTTTTTTCACTTTTTTCACTTTAATAAAAGTGGCGTCACTATCTGTCTCGCTCACTCATGGCAAACATACCTATCCATCTCTCTCATCATTTTGCCTTAAAATTAAGAACCTACCTAGAGCTTGTGCGAATCAAAAACATTTTAACTGAGATAGCAAAAATCGGGTTACTTGAGGTTTTAATTTTTTTACTCTTTTTTATTGTATGGAACTAACAAGTATTGTACCATTTTAGAATTCTGATTAAATGCACCAACTTTTAATGCCACTTGCCAAGGCACTATAGTACATTTTTTTTAAAGGAGGGCCTATCAAAGTCGACGAATCTTGAAAATTTTAAATTCGTAGTTTAACGAATAGTCTCAATTCTCGGAAACTTGAGGCAATTGTGTCATTATTGTTTATTGGGATTCTAGAAATGTTATTTAGGATTACGTTTCCAAAGTTCAAATGAACAAAAATAAAAAAGAATAACCACAATAACCGAAAAATGTTACAGTTTGATCAAAATTCTAGGTTTTTCTTAAAATGCCCATAATTTTCAAACTGCATGGGATAGATTTTTTTTCAGATTTTTCTCGTGATGGTTATGATCAATCCTGTCACCCCGTTTCGGCTTGACGTTGAGTTCTGGGACACCCTGTATTTACAATGGTCCAGTTTTGGTTTTATTTAGGTATTATCTATTGATATGGATGTACTTTTCGGGCTATGGTTACGAATAAAATTGTTAAAAGCTTTCGAGGCCGTGAGTAGAAGCTATACCCTTAATATAAATCAGCCTGGCTTGCCATGTGGTAAACAACTTAATGTATCTTTTTAACTAAAATTAATGGCTAAATGTGCTGCTAAGCGCAAAACTCAAGAATGGCTGGACCAATTCGGTTTTTTTTTAAATATTCGTTGAAGTCTTAGGAAGGTTTCTATGAAGAGAAGAAGGGTAGGTAGGCATGTACGTAGATAGGTAGGTAGGTATGTAGGGTAGGTAGGTAGGTAGGGTAGGTAGGTAGTTAGGGTAAGGCCTTTTGCACATTATAAGACACGGACACAAGACAAGAAAAATGTCTTGTCTGGTGTATCGTACACATTCATGCAATGGGCATTGTTCATATTTTTTTAAATGTTGTAATTGAAAAACCATTTCGAGGAATAGCGTTACTGATCATTACGGACTAATTAATTATGAAAAATAGTCATATTTTATTGATATTTTTGATAAAATACGATTGACCTTCTTTGTCCTTCAAATTACGTCGGCTTTGGCCGTACAGTTTTGTATCGTTACCTCAGAAAAAAAAAGTAAGATTGTCTACAATCTGTCAAATGTCAAATTATTATACATATGTCAAAAATATAAACATTCTTGTTTATATCTCATTACATTACATAGGTACATTATTTCAACACTCGACAATATTAATTAATATACTGAAAGAGTTATAGAATACAGGAAGTGCTTTGTTCCAACTTGCAGCAATAATAGTAATAATGTCACCGCGTGCGTTATTATTCTATTTCTAAGTCGCCGCTTCGATTGTTCTAGTGACGATAGAGAGTAGTATATTCCTTGGAGGACACTTACACATAAAAAACACCATTTGTAAATAAATACGCTAAGATAGGATTCGATTATTTAAGACGTCTATTCGGCCTATTGACACTGACAGATGTGACAGTACTCTTTGGATTGATGACGTTGTGTTGTCAGATAAAATTTTTTAATTATGTACTAGTCAGGCAACGGCACTTAATCTTTATGCCACTGATGACGTCACCTACCTTAAATACTAAATATTTTTTTTTTAAATAACTATTGAGCCAATCATCAAAATATTCAAATTAGTTTCTCAAAATAGTCTAAATTTTCAAAAAATAAAATAAAATCTAATGGTTAGAAATTTTGGACAATCCCCATTCGTCTTATCTGAAGTCTGTAGCCACAATTCACGGAGGATACACGTGTACAAAATGGACAGTCGACAGCGTCTATTATTGATTGCATACGTGTACCATTGAAGAAAATGCCGTAGTTGTAGGCGTCATTGGATACATCCATTAAATATGACAAGAATCAATGATGGGGCATATACGAAGTTGGTAACAGAACTACTTCAAGACGAACAAAAGTTTTTTAATTACTCCCGTATGTCCAAGACTACTTTTGACGAGGTGCTAGTACATTTGGAGTCATCATTTTTTCGTCAAAATACGCCATTTAGAGAAGCTGTTTCCCCACGTGAAAAGCTGATAAAAGTTTAATTTAAATAAAAGCGTGGACACTACACGTCTTTTCGCTAACGCAGCCGCGCCGAATGTGCACGCGCAAACTTGTTTACATAGCTGAGTAGATGTCGTGTCTAAGCAAGACGTCTTGTGTAGGCACGACATCGAACATGCAGCCGACAAAATGACTAGTATGCGCGTGTCTTATCCGACATAAGAAAAAATATCTTGTAATATGTATGGTCTGATATAACAATCATTGCGACTGAATTTCTTATAAGACATTTCTCATAAGACAAGAAAGTTTCTTATAATGTGCAAAAGGCCTTAGGCAGATAGGAAGGTAGGGTAGATAGGTAGGCAGGTAAGGTAGGTAGGTAGGTAGGTATAGGTAGTATAATTATCACTAGTGTATGTCATATTATTTTTTATAAACAAATATATTATAACTAAAATTCAGCTGAATAATCTTCAAGTTCTTCGACAGACCTTACAAGATGCTTGTGAGTCACCATGTCATCCAATAGAGACCGTAGTTTTTGAATGCCCAAATCATCTTGTTCCTAAAATGAATGCAGTTATACATATATTTACAAGTAAAACAAAAATATAGGTTCATAATTTGTAAAAAAAAATACATTCACATCCAAATCAACAGAATCACCTTCAACTTCTCTGGTAGAACTAATTGATTCACTACGTATAGGTAATGATTTTTTTATTTGATTTAATTAGTTGAATAATATTATTGACCCACTTTAGCCCACATGGATAGTAATGATAAGTGATAATTATAATAAAAAACATGACTACCAATTTGTTTTTCTAATTTTATGTAGTCTGTGCCACCCGCGGTCTGCGATAGACTGATTTAATTGATTGATTGATGTCACCCGCGACGATAGAAGTCGAGTAAAAAGTATTCGACTTTCGATCTGCCATAGAGAGATTTGATCCTTATGATTGACCCTATCGATTGATGCCATAAAAGTACAGGGTATTATTTTTTCGGATTTTAGGCGGTTCGATTCCCGAGAGCGGCAAGCGAATTTTCGAAAATCTTTGAATGCAGATTTGTTTTTTTTTTAATGAAGGGATTTTCCTTTGAGTAAAATTTGCTATCTCCAGTGTTTAGAGTACTTGCCCTCTAGGTGAGGTTAAAAAAATCCAGCCTGTATATACATATATATTATTGAACTACTACTTTTTACTATTGTATGACATTATTATTTTTAATTCCTTATTTTGTTGACTGATCTGTATTTACGATAATTTTATTTTCAATGACATTATACAGACGCCAGCACATCAAGTTACTACAATCTGTCAGATTCCTTTAATAGATTTTCAACTTTATCACTAAAGCATAAGGTTCAAAGTTGATTGCGAAAATTTGACAGTTTCGGGTAGGTTGATGTGCTTGGCGTCCGTACTTTATTGAATAGTGAAATTAACAGTTAACATTCTTGTTTTATATTTGCACACCTTATATGGTTATTAACAGTGTACCATTTGACCTTTTTTAACATCCACTGAACCTGTTTTATGCAAATAAATGATTTGATTTGATTTTTTTATTTGAAAATAATTACGCCGGTAATCAATAAATTGACAAATTATTAGCAAGTACGTAACCTATAATCATATTAATACCTACTTTAGGAGCATTTTCAGTTTTGTGTCACAATATGTCACAAATAATCGCAACGCATCAGAATAATAGACTTTACTTAGGCACCGAAAAGTAAAATTTATAATATTGGCTGAATCATTTCGTGGACGTGGACCTTCTGTGATCATTCACTACTAGTACTTACGACTTTCGTTTGAATGAGGTAGGTATTTTATAAACAGTACCTATGTACACAGAGTAATGGACAGCGCATAAGTTTCATAAAACCCCACTTGGGTAGGTACACTTTTTGTTTTTGCAGTAATATTTTACGATTTTATTTCGTAGTGCGGAGTTCTCGCAACGCGACATACGTCCACCTAGCAACACGATGCGCCCCGCACTAAATTTATGGACGAGTGCGGGGGTGATGTAGACGCAGTCCTTTATCAGAGGCCTTTTTAATTTATTATCATAAAAATAATACATATTTTAAAAAAGTAACAAAACCAAATTATTCTCCTTTGTATTGCGAAGATGTAGATATATTTTTTTACACTCTTTTGATAAAAAATGAAGGAGTAAAACGGTTTCATCTCAATGATTTGGAGGTGATTTGGTGATTTTTTTTAAAATTAAGTGATACCGGTAGAAAAATTATGGCTAAACCAAATTACGTACTATATCATGAAGATTACTAAGGATTTTTTTCAGATGTAATTTCTCTGTAAATGCCGACAAAAAATGGCTTCATCTGCATGCTTTTTTCAAGCTTTTTTCGAGAGAGCGGCCTTAACTATTGCGCAGTGATTTGTTGTCTACTTCAGAGCGGCAAAGTTATTTGTAAGTTTGTTTGAAAAAATCACTTTTTATTTATTTCGATTTTAGAATTTATTTGGCAGTTCCAAAATATTATTATGCATTAGTATTGCCACCGTTTTCATTTATTTATTGTCGTATTGTTGCCTCCACATTGTATTTAACATTCAAAGGACTTTATTTCGGTTTACATATACATCCTCTAATACCGACTTTCCTTCCAATACTGACTATTTTATTCTTAAGATTTAATTAATTAATTATCTCTTAATATTATGTTAAAATATATTCCTAGTAACTATTATTATTACCGAACCTATGTCTATATTGCCTTTATCAGACTGTAAAGGGCTAATGCTCAAAACATGTTTTTAACAATATTTTAGTTATTTTTCTACAAGTTTTAAACGTGAACGTCTTTTAGGCTAAACTTCTTGTACCAACTTTACAAGAAAAAAAAAAGAAGTCTAATTATACATTTTACTATAGGCATGATGATTAATATTGTAATTTAAACAACAAATAATGTAATTTAAAAGAACGCATAGTAAAATCTGGAGAAACTACACGCTTTACAAGTTTTTGGAGGGGATTACTCCCGTCCTTGTCGCGCGATACGGACAATGTATGGCGCTAGTGTGACGTTACAGTACCCGGCGATAAATATTGCACATCTCTTTACACAAAACCATTTTATACAAAGAATAAAAATAATTATCAAAAGAAGCAAATCATAATTGTTTTAACAGCTCCTAATAGATACCGGACTGTTTGTATTTCGTGCGACAGAGATAACGCTCTACGAAGCCGAAATTAGCCGATTGTCTCTTTCCAAAGGTCGATGTGCAATATTTATCGCCGGGTACTGTACTAATTATTTTATTATTAATTTCTTCCCGAGCTCCTACTATATATTTTAACTTGGGTTTTTTAATTTCGCCAGTAATTGCAATATAAATGGGCAATTATTGCCACTAAGCTTATTACTCTCAAGCACGTAAGCACGAAGTCCTCAGTATCGGCCGATGTTACGGGTGTATCCAGGACATTATCAACTTACGTCATAAGATTAGTTTGGGGCCCGAATTCAGAACGAATGACAACACGATTTGACAGCTGTCCTTAATCACAATGTAATTTTGGTCCGTCCAAAAAAGAAAATTAGTTGGGAGCAGGATTCGTTTCGAAGTACTACGGGCTTTCGAACGGGTCCGTATCTTCATTGAGGGATTTAGAGAGTACGGCTCGAGTTGATACGGTGCCGATCCTTTTCCAGTTTGATACGTGTGCTATGACCTTTCCTGTTGTCATTACGAGACGGTGTAACGTCGTTGTCTTAAAGTGTTACCTTATTTTATTTCAAACTAGCTGACCCGGCGAACTTTGTACCGCGTCACAACCAATAAATATTGTGTTAAGTTATTCATAAAAAAAGCCGTTCCATACAAAAAGAAAAAAAAGAAAGTAAAAAAAGAAAGAAAAAAAAAAGAAAAGAAAAATAAAAAAGAAAAGAATGAAAAAAACAAAAAGAAAGAATGAGTATTCTATTCTATTCTAATGTATGAGAAAATGAATTATTATATCTGCATAATTTCTTTTTTCGTGAATTTTTCGCAAATTTTAATAATTATTCTGTTATTCGGGGCGGACACAAATCCAACAAGTGAAATATCATAACAATCGGTCCAGCCGTTCTTGAGTTAGAAATGGTGCAATTAACCCGACTTTGTTTTATTTATATATTAAAGTTCGTTTTTTTTTATCCCAGAGACTTATCTGACATTTAAGTCTTTTGTGTTTGCGTGTTTTTAGTATAGAAGTTTGACATTACACCTGTCAGATTAGGCTCTGGGATTAAAAAACGAACGTTAGATGTACACCCAACAAAAGAGATAAGAAAACAGCTAATTATTATAATCGTTACGGTGCATCCACACCGCAGTTACTTTTTGTGGAGCAACAGAATGCAAGGCGGCCTGTGTCCCAGCTTTGGGAACATTATAGGCTGAATGTGTATATAAATCCTAGCATCGAAATTAAAAGAGTGATTTTTTCAAATCAACTCTAACTAGTTGATTTGAAAAAATCACTCTTTAACAAATACAAACAGTCCGGTATCTATTAGGAGCTGTTAAAACAAAGAGACAATCGGCTAATTTCGGCTTCGTAGAGCGATGACGCTGAAACTGGCAGACCAGTCTAGCAGACCGGCGAGTTTATGCGTATCGTTTTTATTTTAAAATATCGAAAAACTGTTGTTGAGCGCGCCAGTCTTTCGAAAAATTTATTTTTAGAATAACGTAATTCTTTTGTTTGGTTTAATTGCATAATTTTTGTATTTGTAAAATAATTGCCGCCAGGCCGGTCTGCTAGACTGGTCTGCCAGTTTCAGCGTCATGTAGAGCGTTATCTCTGTCGCACGAAATACAAACAGTCCGGTATCTATTAGGAGCTGTTAAAACAATTATGATTTGCTTCTTTTGATGATTATTTTTATTCTTTGTATAAAATGGTTTTGTGTAAAAAGGTCGATGTGCAATATTTATCGCCGGGTACTGTACAATGCGTGCCACGAAAGATGAGACTTGACACACCACGTGGTTTGACATGCGCAGAACACGATTTTAGGTATCTTTAGCGGTATGAGGTCTGAGTGCGGGACGGGACCGGACGTCATAGGGGCGGCGGAAAGAGCAGGGGAGGCGGGGTCAAGTCTCATCTTTCGTGGCGCGCATTGTAACTGCCTGGTTGCTTATCTCTTTTATTGAGCAGTGACGTCATCTCACACAAAATAGTAGAAAGGGTACAGGTATCTCCACCACCCACCAGTTTTTGGGTCCTCTTCATCCGCTTTGGTATCCGTTTCCGTAGTTGGAATCGAATGTGTCTCCTGATCCTGGAAAACATAAAAGTGTATTATGTTGAGACCACTCCTCGGAATATGTTGGGGGCCGTTCAAGTATTACGTAAACAGATGTTTTGCAATTTAACCCCCCTCCCTCCCCCTCGTCAGCAAAAGTAAGCAAAGCTCTTACCCCCCTTTTTTTTCGTTTTGCGTTTTCCCTATAAAACGCCAATTTCATATGTCATCATCTGCCTAGCGTTTTCCTATGTTGGGGTCGGCTTCCAGTCTAACCGGATGCAGCTGAATACCAGTATTTTACATGGAGCGACTGCCTATCTGACCTCCACAACCCAGTTACTGGGTAATACGATACCCCTTGGTAAGACTGGTTGTCAGACTTTCGGGCTTCTGACGACCCGTAACAACTGTCAAAGATCCACGAATGAGAGCTGGGACAAACGGCTTAACGTGCTTTCCGAGGCACGGAGAGGTCACGGTATGTAAAGATGGTCACCCATCCACAGACCAACCGCGGCAAGCGTAGCTTAACCTGATCGATCGACCTGTGCGGCTGTTATTATTTAGCCACGGGACCCTCATATATAAGGACCAATATGTTGACCAATGAGGGTTTTCGTGAAAATTTACGACACCAGTTGGCACCACTGTGACAAGAGGTCTTCCAATATAAAATATATGATGACGTTCATCATTCGATTCATTCATGCGTTCATCATTCAGTCATGACTAATGAAAATATAGGCTCTTTGACAGATGCCTGGACCTGACGTGTCAGTGCTGCCACCTAGCGAACGTCATTTCAGAAAACCCTCATTCGCAATACACCAGAGGGGCAATTCTCGTAATTTTAACCACAGTCAATCTGTCAAAAATACCTCTAATTTCCCTACATTTTTGACATTTGTTTGTTGCCGAGCTGAGACGCCTTCTGCGCCTTTCGGAAAAATACAGGTGCCAAATTAATAAAAAAAATTAAGCACGTTAACTTACATTTACTTTGTCCTTAACCTCATCGGGTTCGTCGACGGTGACCTTGGAGGACAGTTGCGTGACCTTGACGTCCGGCTGCTGCGGTAAGGTCGCGATGACCTCTGTCTGTGTGCTTTGTTCACGAGTTCCGTCTATGTCGGGACCAGTTTGAGAAGACTAAGAGACAAACAAAAAGGGAAATTTATGTAAATCATGAAACAACATAGGCGTCCACTCTTTTTTTTTTTTTTAAACGTTGCCCCCACTAGGAATTACTCCTGTATCGTGGGTGCGTTTACAAACATTTAAATTCACATACACAAACAGCCAGACCCGGAACAACTACTTGTAGGCAATACAAATATTTGTTCCGTGCGGGAATCGAACTCGCGACACGCAGCGCAGCAGTCGATCGGTCAGCCACTGCGCCAATCATGTCGTCAACTCGAGAGGGAGTGGGCTAATGGGCCTACCACACGCACAAGCTTCACCACAGTTTTGCCTGCGCAAGCCGGTTTGTACACGGAACACCGTGCGTGTGGTTGGTAAAACTGTATCGGTGTTCCGTGTTCATTTATAATAGTATTCTGAACATTCATACCAATTTTTAGCTCTATGGGAATTATTGTAACCTTACCTCTATTTTAAGGACTAATTTGACTGGACTATTACGTCAAGGTTAATTAGTTTATATGAAAATGAACAAAAAAAGAAAATATAAGAATTCATCAATGTGTCTATAATGAAAAATGCTTATTTCCATAGTCTGAACATCTGGTCGAAGTTTATGCATATCGTCCGGAACACGGTGTGTATGAAAATAAGGTTCATAATATATTTTACTCACCTCCATGTCCTCTTCGCTTTTTACGTTGGCAACTTCAACGCAGGGCTCCCCGTCATTCATGAATGGTATGAACTCAGGTAAGTCGTGCTGAAAAATAATATACTTCATGAAAAGACAAAAGAAAGCCTCTCTGTTCATATGCTAATCTCTACACGCCTGTGTCAGCCTCATCCAGGTTCTCATTTTCAATCAGGCGTGATCAAAGTCAAGAGCAGGGCCTTTTCGGCAATAAAAAAACGTTAATGATTACAATGAGGGTTTTCTGAAATGACGTTCGCTAGGTGGCAGCACTGACACGTCAGGTCCAGGCATCTGTCATAGAGCCTATATTTTCTATAGTCATGACTGAATGATGAACGAATGAATGAATCGAATGATGAACGAATGAATGAATCGAATGATGAACGAATGAATGAATCGAATGATGAACGTCATCATATATTTTATATTGGAAGACCTCTTGTCAAAGTGGTGCCAACTGGTGTCGTAAATTTCCACGAAAACCCCCATTCTGGAAATATTAAGTTGTACGTTGATTAATATATGTTTCGCGAACGTAACAAATATGTATTTACAGAATTATAATCATTAAAGTCATCAACACAACTCTCTAAGACCAAGTAATCCCACAGAATGACTATTGCATGAAATCTTAACATTTTGGGATTATACTAACCTAACAAGTTGTATTACTGATTCTAATGATTAAGATTCTGTAAATACATATTTGTTACGGTCGCGAATCATATTTTGATCGACTTACAACTTAATACTGACCAGCAAATTGCAAGAAACGTAAAAAAATATGAATTTCGCGGGCTACCCTGGCGCTTTCGCCTTAAGGCTCGCTTTTCTGTGACTTAATTTGTCCATAACTTAAGTAGCGGATGTTGGAGAAAAAACAGCCACGTTGAAGAGGGAGTGGTTCGGACACCTTTCACAAACGCACCACTGGACTGTACAGGCGTCCAGTGAGTGAGTGCACACGTCACTCACTGGACGCCTGAGGAAGGACATCGCCGTCAAGGTAAACCGGGACGGAGATTTTGCGACGATGTGGTAACATTTGCAGGGCCAAAATAGCCAGAGATCGCACAAGCAGGGAGGTTTGGAAACAAGGGGACGCCTTTGCCCAGAAGTGTGGGAAACAAAGAAGGCTAACAAGAAAAAAAAAGTTGTCCATTTTTACACAGAAGACCGTGTATGGCATACGGCATTTCATACAAACTTTAAAGCCCTTGTTTTTCGAAATGAATGAACTGGATTTTAATGAAACTTCATACGCGTAAGCAGGATACAAAGGTCTAAAAAGTTACTTAAGAACATTTTCGAAAAATTGTGTTCTAGCCAAAACAGACCGATTTTTTAAATTTTCCATAGAAACAGATATTTCCAGTTTTTTTTTTTTTAATAAGACATTTCGAAAATGTCCTTAAGTAACTTTTTAGACCTTTGTATCCTGCTAGAAGAGAAGTTTATGTATAACGTCCGGAACACGCTGTATACACACAAAGAACTGTCAAAAATAATAACACTTTTTAATCGGGGTAATCATCCCGCCCAGAGCCCGTATGTTAGGTCAACAGGATTGTCCAAAAGGGCTACCGCTGGCCCGGAACATAAAGGGCTAAGGAAGGAACACGGGTGGGTTTTAGTCAGTAAGAGTCTGACACACCCTTCCGCTCCATCCAGAGCGGGAGGGGTCATTTGATGATTTCCCATACTGAAAAAAAAAAACCCGTATGTAAATATGTTAGGTAAATTAGTACCTTTTGATGTCTCGTCAGTCGCCAGGCGCGGTATTCACAGGCGGCCCTGCGCATGCGCTGTAGGTAAGCAGGGGCGGCGCGGCCGGTTGCCCACGCCGCCACAGTGCTGGGCATCCCGCCCACGGCCGGCTCGTCGTAGTATGTTAGCACGAATTCCATGCCTATCTGTGAACATACGAAGCTTTGTGACTGACTGACAAAATCTTGAATCCATAGGTTCTCAACGTGGGCGACAACGCCCCGTCGTGGGCGTTTGAGATCTTCAGGGGGCAGTAGAAGGCCCAGAGAAAATTATATATCCTATCTTACGACTTTACAATATTACACGTTTAAATATAATCGTGGCAATAGTTGTTTCAGATTAGCTAATGGTAAGTAAAAAAAATAAGGGGTCTAGAAAAAAAAATATTCTCAAAGTGTGGCGATTATGGCAAGCCCCCCCCCGTCCCCCTTTGGGGGAGGCCTATGTCCAGCAGTGGACAACTTTGGGCTGAAATTGTTAGGACTTTGCAGTGAAAAGGCCGTTTCATATGGTTAGAAAGAGTTTATTGAACGTTTTAGGAAGACGCATTAAACAACACAGCAATTACTACGATAGCAGCCATGACACTCATCACAGACGTACAAATGTATTATAGGGATGTGTAACAACAGCGTTGCCAGTTTACTAGAAACTATTTTATTGTTTCTCACAGAAATGACCTCTCCCTTAAATATGACCTCACATTTCTGATACCAGTCCTCCCGGCCGTGTTTCGGCCACGGCGGCCAATCTCAACGAAGACTAGCTTTCGGCGCGGGAAATATTATAGTGCAGGCTCGTATGCGCAGACGCAGGTGTACTCTCTCATCCCTCAATCTCATAGTCCGATGGGACGGCAACCCGACATTCTCGGAGAGACATCAGGCGCAGGACCAACGGCTTAACGTGCTTTCCGAGGCACGGGGTATTACAACATTACCTCTTCGGGCTTTCATTACTAAGAAATTAATGGATCAAAGGACACAGCGGTTCGCTAGATAACGATGAAGGCGACGAGCTTGCAAGAAGAGGGTCGAGCATGGCACCAGTGGGACCTGAGCCCATCGCGCCACTCCCCTTCGGGTAGATACGCACTCTGGTAAGGAAACGCACAATAGACCAACATAACAAACTATGGACAGACCAAGGCGATTGCAGGCAGGCTAGGGAAGCACTTCCCACATTGGACGGCCGCCTCACGAAACAGGTTCTCCGTCTAACTAAACAAAAGCTGCGTCTAGTTATTGCAGCTTTAACTGGCCACGGGTCATTCAATAAACACCTCTTTGTCATAGGAGCGACAGACAGTCCGCTGTGCAGAGCCTGCATGGAAGACGACGAGAGAGCGGCACATGTGCTTCTAAATTGTTCGGTGGTCGCCACGTACAGGGCAAAGTACTTCGGTAACCCAGGTACCCTACGTGAGACGGTCAGTAACATCAAGGCGTTGCTGGCTATCCTTGAGGAGCTGGGGTGGATCGAATGATCGATTTTCCCACCCGTACGCAAAATACGCGCATTGACGTGGAGTTGCGGACCAGCCCGTATTACCTATTAAGAAATTCCTAAAGGTTATCCTATGATCTTTACCTTATCCCCTTATCCTTGTCCTTATCCTAATTATTATTATTATTATTTACCTTATCGGGTCCATCAAGGGTCTTCACAACCATATGACTCCAGTATTCCGACACCCGAATCGCATGTTTCGTTTCTGGAACCTTCGGGTGCTCACACGATCGTGAAATAATTACGTAAACTTTATTATCGGTCGGTTTTCCGTCTCTCTCTCTGTCGCACGCCTCCATAGCTTTCCGTTTCGCTTTGGAGTGCACGCTCTGGCGTTCGGCATAGATCGGCTCTGTTCGTCTTTCGCAAGGGGGGGTGCGAAATATGCAATCTTTGTGCTGTAGGCTTTTTGTTGCGGTCTCGAATTCTTTGTGTCGTCTAATGTAAACGTAATCTCTGTTTGCGAAAAGTCTCTGCGAAAAAAAGAAAAAAGTAGTGTAAAGGACTGAAATGGCTGATAATATTAGTAGGTGGTCGACGTGTGGGATGTGGACTCAGCGATCATTGTGCCGATAGTCGTGACAGCCAATGGGTTAATAGCCAAGAGCCTCGACCAGCACCTGAGGAGGCTCTCGTTGGGCAGCTGGATCAAGGGCTTGATTCAGAGAGCGGTACTTCTGGACACGGCCCGCATTGTTAGGAGGTTCCTCTCTCTGGAGCCTTGACCTATAGCTTGGACCCTGTTCCCGATACCGGTGGGCTACCATTTTTGGGTGGGCGCCATCCGCCCCTCCGTCCCACCGCTCAGGGCCTGTGCACACCACGTTTTTTAAACGCGCCGTCGACGCGCGTTTGTAGCGATACAGACGCTATACGCACGCGAGTCAGACGCAGTCTCTGTAGACCTTCTGTAGAATAAAAGCGCGCCGCCGACGCACGTTTCTAAAACGCGCGTCAACGGTGCGTTTAAAAAACGTGGTGTGCACAGGCCCTCACATACATACGGCGCGGCCAACTAATCGGACTACAGTTTAATAAATCCTAAGAAAGCATGTCTAAAATCACTTAGAGAAAAAAGATATGTGAGGAGGGGGGCTGTTCATTTATTACGTAAGACAATTTTGACCACTTTTTGACCCCCCCTCCGGCTACGTAAGGAAAAATAAGACTTCGATGAACCCCCTCCGCCCCTTTCAACGTTACGTAAAATCTACCAAAAATGCAAAGAAAAAGTAGCATTAAAATTAAAAACTCCTCATTTTTGCTTGCGTTTGTGATCTTGCGTAAGAACAATCTATACCCCTCCCACCCCAAGTAAGAAAAAGAAAACTAGTTTGGACCCCTCTCCCCCTCAAATCGTCTTACGTAACAAATGAACAGCCTCTGAGGAAATTAGATTGATTTCATTTTTATAACTTATCCTATTTCCTTTTTTTTTTTTGGTTGGGAAGTCATCAAATGACCCCTCCCGCTCTGGGTGGAGCGGAAGGGAGTGTCTGACTCTTGTTGACCAAAACCCACCCGTGTTCCTTCCTTAGCCCTTTATGTTCCGGGCCAGCGGTAACAATAATAATAATTAATTTAATTTATTCAGACAACCAATGATCCATTTACATTACATTTATTTATTTATTGTTAGTATGAACTTAAAACTAAGTTAGTACCTAATAACTAAGAGAGACTTAGTCCTCTGGGTGAGGCTCCACACCAGTGGGCTGTCTAGCTTATTGCTTATTACCTTCAGGATGCTGTTACTGCTCCCACGCAATCTGCTTAGCAGTGAGGCTGTCTTTTTGCGCCAGGTGGCATCAAAGCCGTCTGTGCGCGACTCGGCGAACATTGTTGACGCACTGCAGAAGCGTGGCAGACGTAACAGCGCCCTGAAGGCGTTGTTAAACTGGATGCGCAGAGAATTGTAACCCCTTTGGGTATATCTGAACCACAGGCTCGCTGAGTACAGAGACGCACAATAAGCTTTGAATAAAGTCACTTTGACCGCGTCTGCACATCGAGCGAACCTGCGGGCCAGCATGTTCGCCCGGACTGACAATGCCCTGCGCTCCCTCTCCATGTCTTCATCATCTCCAAGGTTTTCGGTAACCACATGCCCAAGATACTTGAATTGGTTTACTCGATTAAGAGGAATACCATTGAGTAACACAGGTGGAACAACAGTTGGGCACTTTGTACCCGCCTTGAAGATCATGAACTCTGATTTTTTAACATTATAACTCAGACCGTGTGTGGCCGCATACTTTTCACACACGGCAAGCAACTTCCGCAATGCACAAATCGAGGGAGCCAGCAGCACCATATCATCGGCATAGCTAAGGTTGTTCACACTGACACCATCCACGTAGCACCCTATGGGCATTTGACCGAGTTCCTCGATTAGCGCATTTATGTACAGGTTAAAAAGCAAGGGCGAGCTCAACCCCCCCTGCCTCACTCCGCATTCCAGCTTGTATTCACTGGACAATTCACCCGCCCACTTTACATTATTTTTCTGATTAAGGTACCAATACCTAAAAAGTGATGTCAACTCTGGCGGTAGGCCCGTTTCTTTTAGCTTCTGCCATAACATATCATAAGACACTAGGTCAAATGCTTTCGAGAGGTCTAGAAAGCAAGCATAAACCGGGGTCTGTCTGTCAGTGTAATATTTCACAGTGTGCTTAAGGCTAAGAATAGCAGTCTCAGTCGACAAGCCAGGACGAAAGCCGAACTGAGCGTCATGTAACTTAACATGCTTGTTCAAATATGAGTTAAGCACACTGTCAAATACCTTTGCTACAATCGTGGCCAGCGAAATGGGTCTGTAGTTGGATTTTTCAGACACATCCCCCGTTTTACTCTTGACAATTGGTACCACCAGAGTCTTCATCAGGGCAGGGGGTAGGTGTGAGTGATTTATGCACAAATTACATAACATTGCAAGTACTCTAGGAAGGTGGAAACCAGCATGCTTCAGGTGTTCCACGCTGAGAGCGTCATACCCCGGTGATTTTCCTCCCTTCATACCCCTAATAGCACGATCAATATCCTTCGCAAGTATCAAAGTTGAAATATTCATCCCCTGAGTCTCAGCAGCAAACCGTCCGCATGCTGGTCCTAAGGGCGACTTTACTACGAATTGTTCCATAAAAACATTGGCAATGTCTGCAGGGCTAGAAACACCGCCGACACTCACTGGGATGCCAGGTCTAGAATTCAGTTTATTTGTACACTTCCAAAAACTTTTAAAGTCCTTATTCGTGTAGTGTGTCGCCATCAAGTCCATTTTTATCTGTTCTTGATGGTTTTGACACCACTTAAGCTTACCTTTAAAAATTTTACGCGCTTCAATCATGTCTCTGAACAAGGGCCCGCTAGCTGGCTTACCGTAGCTTATCCATGTATCAAAAGTCCGCCTGGCACCCGAGTAAGACTCGCCCACGTGTTTATTCCACCCTGCTAATAACTTTCTATGTTTGCCTTTCTTCAACATACAGGTAGTAGTAGCAGCGTTTCGTAACACATTAATCATATCATCATATAATTTGTTGACAATATCCTTATGGGAATCATTGTGACAGATTTTTCCACAACAACTCTGAAACTCACATGGGAAATCTATAGTTTTTAAATGTGTATTACATATTTTTGTGTACTCCTTTATCAGCTCTGGGTTCCTATCGCCCCATTTAACTTTATTACATGGTGTGCTCTTCATTAAGATTTTTTGTGTAATAACATTAAAATTACATGTAACAACTAATGGATAGTGGTCTGACCAATACACATCATACTTTACATATATATCTACAACACACGGCCACGAGGCCTTTGTGACAATACAATGGTCTAGCCATCTACGACACCCGTGTGCCTCACTAATGAAAGTGAAAGTATCGGACGATAAACTTAGTTTATTAGTGTCCGCACATATCCAGTCCTGTTCCGCAGAGAATTCCAAAAGTTCCGTGTAAAAACGCTCACCTGGATGTGCATTTATGTCTCCGAGAATGAAAACAGATTCAACACTACTTTCCTCAATAATAGCACTAATCGCACTTAGGCAGTCTGTGAACTCAGGTACGTTCTCAGCACAGTCCGTAGGCATGTACACACTGACAACCAGCACGGGCCGATCGTTCGTAGTAATACGAATAGCCGATATACGCGGGTTTGCACACTGTATCACTGACACAAACTGGAATACAGATTTACGCCATAAGAGCGCCACCCCTCCAAAGGGCCTACCCTTGAGGATACCCATACTCGTGTCCACCGCAGAGGTCCCAACGCTGCCAAAGTCTTCGTGGATGTCCGCTAGGTAAGGCAGTTCACAGGGCAGCAGCCACGTCTCCTGTAAGGCAATGATGTCTGCAAAACCGCATATCTGCTTTATACCGTCCACAGACCGTTTTATATTTTTGCAGTTAAATGTTACCATAGTGGCATTATACATTATCAGTCAAAATATTTCTTTTCTTCTCATCATGAACTAGTTTGTACGGCATAAAGCGACGACATGTCACACCGTCTGGCCAGATCTCATCATTTAGGAAAACGTCTAATTTATGCTTCGTAACTGTCATTTTGTAAGCGCTGTAACTTTTTTCCGTTTTCATTTTAATTTTCTGAAGAATAACATTTTCGTTGGTTTTTGTGAAAATATACTCGATTATGTCCTTCTCAGAGGTATTTTTGTGCACATTAGATACGAACAATGGGATTCTAAGATCAGCTGGTCTGAACCTATCTTCAGGTTTAATTGAAGCTTTCCCTCTGATGCTCTCCGTCCTATTTCTGTATCTTTTTTTCTGTACCAACGACCACTCGTTACTTAATGTAGAAGCTTTTGGTTTCGATTCACTTGTCGACATAACTATTTCCGCCATTGACTTATCATTATTTTTTACGTTCGCACCACTAGCCGTGTTCATTACGGTGTGATCCGCGGCCGATCTCGTCAGCTGTTTCCTCGCGCGCGTACGCGCATCTTCATCTGCTTCGAGTGCGAAGGCGGTAGGACTACACTCATGCACCAAACCAGGTGATTGTGTACGTTTTGAACACGGCAAATTATGCACTTGCTCCTCCTGCACATTCTTTATTGATGCGGAGGTGTCATCAATATTCAAAAAACCGGTCGGCCCGCTATCTAATAAGTAGGCACCTCGTCTATTGTTTACATTGAATTCTTCATTTACTAATGATGCATATTTCATGTTATTCAACTCAGTTTTTAAGTACTCATTCGTAACATAAGTTTCCTTAATTAGTTTCAGTTCGGACTGTAGTAACACAATATCTTTTAACAACCTTGTTGCATCTATGTGATCAAAGGTAACTGGTGGTAATTTATGTAATTCTTTTGCTACGAAGATGGGAATTTTATCCGGATCAACAGTTTTAAAGGCACTTATGATATCTTCCACATCTTTTTGTTCTTTATTTTTACGTCGCACAACTTTTCTGACGGTAGACGGAAAAGACGTAAAAAGGAGTTCCTTCGCGTCACTGATTTCTAATGCGGAGAAATCACTTTTAATAAGTCTTACTAGACTCACTTCGTCCATAACACAGATTTTATTTTGTGTAAAGCATAATAGCTCATTTATAACTATGTTACACTGTGAACACTTCACAACTTCGGTAGACATTTTTATTCTGCACCCGTTCGCTTACGCGCTCGCGCGGAGACTGTAACCCTTTCGGACAATCCCGCTGACCCGGCAGATAACTTATCCTCCAACAAACTTATTGCGCTCCTAAAAATATTCATCACCACTTCCGTCCAATATCTGCAACACCCACAGACAGAGAATGGAGTGAGCATTAGCCTTAGAAACGTGACGTTAGAAACTCACCGGCCAGAGCACCTCCCAGTGGAGCACAGCCTGGTCTGCGAGGCCGTTAGCGTGGCGCTCCACGACCGCGAGCGCCGCCACGGCCGCGTCCCACACTGTTCGGTAAGCGCCATCTACTTGGACGGCTGCGAAGTCAGAAGCTCGTACGTCGGCATACCTGCCGTATACTGCGAAAGAAAGATTTATTTAGGTTTCCGTAACCGAAGGGTAAAAACGGGACCCTTTTATTAAAAACTGGTTCCTAATTTAATTTATATTTTTAAAATTTTTATTACATTGATTTTTGCAATCTGTGACTACAGTAACTCACACACTTGTTAAAATTCTAGAAAAATCATCTACTTTTCCAATATTTGTAAATAATTTGTAAATATGTGAGCACCATGTATCTATCACATAATTGATTTACCTGTAATTGCTTCATTTTTAATTCTTTTTATATTTTTTTTTGGGTAGACTTCTTTTATTCTAGGTGCATCGTCTTCACATATAATTATATTATGTATACAAAACCTTGTAAAACATTTTAAAAGAGTAACGGTGGAGTTTCTTGCCCATTCTTCTCGATACGAAAACTACCTTTTGGAAGGGGCGACTAGAATCAATTCAATTTTACTGTAACTTTTGACGTTCAAAAGTGCCTATTTGAAATAAATGATTTGACTTTGACTAAGACTCCACTGTCCGTCTGTCTGTCTGTCACCAGGCTGTATCTCATGAACCGTGATAATAGCTAGACAGTTGAAATTTTCACAGATGATGTATTTCTGTTGCCGCTATAACAACAAATACAAAAACAGAATAAAATAAATGTTTAAAGGGGGCTCCCATACAACAAACGTGTTTTTTTTTTCGACGTTTTTGCCTTGTGGTACAGAACCCTTCGTGTGCGAGGCTGACTCGCACTTAGCCAATTTTTTTTTTTTTTCGTATTTGCCGAATACAATTTTCACTGGTACCTTTATATGCGTACAATCCCAACCCAGGTTTGTACTCCTTCCGCCAGATGATGACGTCCTCAGCCTCCATGTAAGGAACCCAGCCATCGGAAGACTCCTCACACGCTGATGTTTCAGATACTTTACACCTGTAGCAGGTTTCAACAATTAGGCGGTAGACCTTGTGAAATGGGCTTATCAGTCGATACTTACGCACGAATTTACTCGCCCGAAACATGCGAGTCGTCACTTTTATTTTTTTTCTTTTCTAATTTAATTTTGTGCAATAAAGTATAGAACAAAGGACACTAGCGAACAGAAGTGATTATAGTTAAATATTATAAAACGTGTATTTTTTTCTAAGGGGACTACATGACCTAAGGCGCGGTCACTGTCAGATTGCATAGAAAAGAAAGAGAAGCGCGATGACACAACGCTGGTAATTTATTGCAAAATATGAAGCAATAATCTATTTACAAAAAAATCTCTTGTTTGGACTAAAAAATTATAACACTAGTGCTTTAGTATGTTGCTTGTAGAATAATCTGACAAAAAATCAGAATGCTTGTATGTATATTAGTATGGTTTTTATTGTAAAAAGATAGTTTTAGAGGTGTCTTCATGATTTTTTCTATTGTATCAAATTAGTTGTATTATGTTTTCAACACACTATCTCTACCTAGCATATATCCTGAACAATACCACATATTTTTCTGATTTTGTTTACTGTAGCCGATCATGGCATTATAAAAACTTGCGTTTTTTTGCGTTTAGGTCCTATAGTCCCCTTAAGTTCATTATATAAAATTAAAAATGTGCCAATTACTTACTTAAAACATATTCCTGGGGTTATCGAATTGTTCACAAATAAATTAATATTATAGGAATAATAAAACATTGCTCTGCCATACATTTTAACCGCGTAGGTATAATATATTATTATATTGCACTTTTAAAGCTGGCTTTAAACCAAATACTGGTACAGTACAGTGCGTGCCACGTAAGAAGAGACTTGACACACCACGTGGTTTGACATGCGCAGTACACGATTTTAGGTATCTTTAGCGGTATGAGGTCTGAGTGCGGGACGGGACCGGACGTCATAGGGGCGGCGGAAAGAGGCGGGGGAGACGGGGTCAAGTCTCTTCTTACGTGGCACGCACTGTACCCGGCGATAAATATTGCACATTGACCTTTACCTCTTTTTGTATTTAATAAAAATAATTACCAAAAGAAGCAAATCATAATTGTTTTAACAGCTCCTAACAGATACCGGACTGTTTGTATTTCGTGCGACAGAGATAACGCTCTACGAAGCCGAAATTAGCCGATTGTCTCTTTCCAAAGGTCGATGTGCAATATTTATTGCCGGGTACTGTTTACGGTTAGACTGGAAGCCAACCTCAACATAGTTGGGAAAATATTAGGCAGAATGCTTGAGGTATTGCACCTTTCTATGAAACAATAGATTTTTTTTTTATAACAGACGAAGATTTCTACGCTATTGAGTCTAGAAACATGTGCTGAATTCATGTTTTCAGTTTGCGCATCGATGTTCCTGACTCCGTGACACACTATAACAGGGGTGGCCAACCGGTCGATCGCGTTCGACTGGTCGATCGCGACTATTAGTTCAGTCGATCGTGGCAAGGAAAAAATATGAATGCGTAGAACAGACTGCGCAACGTACCTAATCACTAACTGCTGCACGCATCATCTTGTATCATTTTTCAATCGCCGTTCCGTCACGTTATTTATCCTCTCTTCTATGCAGTTTAGCTCTCTTTTGTTTTCGGTGCGCGATAACAATAAGCGGGAAGCGTATGGGACGTTGGAGAGGGGCGCGGGCGGTTGTCAATCCGTCAGTCAGTTAACGACAGACTAGCGGAGTTACGAGTTATATTTTACCTCTTAATAAAATAAAAAACACCACATAATTGTGTACTGAACTATGCTGCTTCATTTAAGATTTCAAGAAGATAATTATGTAATTGGTAGATCGCCCAGAGTGTCGTCAGAGAACAGTAGATCTTGCGTCTAACCAAGTTGGCCACCCCTGCACTATAACATTCCCACTGCTGGGCTGGGACACAGACCTCCTCTCGGCGAGAGGGAGTGGGCCGTAATCCACCACGCGGTCCCAGTGCGGGTCGATCTGGGTCCATCGTATATACTTACGCGCAATAAGGGACTCCTGGCTGTTTCTTCTCGATGACCAGTCTTTTGCCGCATCCATGGCAAAACAATGTGTTTCTGGATAATGTTTCAATTCCATCCAATTCTGTTAGTAGAGCCTACGGACAAATTATATTTATTAACATACTAGCTTCCGCCCGCGGCTTCGCCCGCGAGGTATGTCGATAAAGACTATCCTATGTCATTCTTACATATGAAGCAATGGATTAGCGATATACAATGCGTGCCACGAAAGAAGAGACTTGACACACCACGTGGTTTGACATGCGCAGTACACGATTTTAGGTATCTTTAGCGGTATAAGGTCTGAGTGCGGGACGGGACCGGACGTCATAGGGGCGGCGGAAAGAGCGGGGGAGGCGGGGTCAAGTCTCATCTTTCGTGGCACGCATTGTACGCTCGCGCCGTTAGCGTCAACTTTTGTATGGAGGTGTTCAAACCAGCGTGATTCCTGAAGGCGAAAGCGCCAGGGTAGCCCGCGAAATTCAATTTTTTATAGGTTTTTTGCAATTTGCTGGTCAGTATTAAGTTGTACGTTGATAAATATATGATTCGCGGCCGTAACAAATACGTATTTACAGAATTATAATCATTAAAGTCATCAACACAACTCTCTAAGACCACGTAAGTCCAAAGAATAACTGTATCATGAAATAATCATTCTTTGGACTTACGTGGTCTTAGAGAGTTGTGTTGATGACTTTAATGATTATAATTCTGTAAATACATATTTGTTACGGCCGCGAATCATATTTTGATCGACGTACAACTTAATACTGACCAGCGAATTGCAAAAAACGTAAGAAAATTTGAATTTCGCGGGCTACCTTAGCGCTTCCCCCTTAAGGAGAACGCGCTAGGTAGCCCGCTAAACAGCACATGATTCTGGACCTAGCATAGAAATTTTTCATTGTTTATCAAAAAAAATCTGCTGTTACATAGTGCAATATCTACACGGTCAAAATGTATGGAACTGCAAATTTTTCTTTTAAACTTTTGACCGCCACAGTTATGTATCTAGATGACAAACCAAAATATGCCCAGCACACCACGGCCACAACTACATGACAGACTTTTGTAGGTACTTCGTAGCTTGGCACCGAGGGCACGTTTTTGCTTGTTTGATGTGACAGTCAAAAGGTTAATAACCAACCAACAATTTCAACGCAGAGGAGTTCACAAGACACGTTCCAACATTTATTGAATCCATGGTAATGGCTTGCACATCAATGTCCCTGTCACCATGTATTTAATAAACCTAGGTAGGTAACAAAACAAAGCCATCAAGACATTTTATAAATAAAACAGATAATAGTAAACAAAGCATAATAAAAATAACATTACAAAAGTATCTTGAACTCTCTTTGTCAGTAAACAAATGCTTTCATCATTTATTTTTGTAATGACCTTGAAAATATCCTTTACATAAACCAAAGACTATATAATATAACCATTTGACTAAAGTGAAAAGTGAAAACTATTAGTATTTTGTCGCCTATGTATAGGCTATGGTACTAGTAACCATTTTAGTTGTGGCCAAGTGTTTAGACACTGCATGCATGCTAAATAAATACATTTTTTATTACTTTTTATACAATTACTAGCTGACCAGGCCACGCGTTGCTGTGGCTAACGTGAGCTATCCTATCTTTCAAGTTGGATCAAACAGCACATGGAGTACAAATTTGATTAAAATCGGTTAAGTAGTTTAGGAGTCCATCACGGACAAACATCGTGACACGTAATTTATATACAGTCAAAATCTGTTATAACGACATCGAAGGGACTACTCATATTGAGTCGTAAAAACCGATAGTTGTAACAACCGGTGACAGGTATTAATAGGAAAGATAATATATTGTATATTCATGTAGGAAATTAAACCGCATTTTGTTTACTTCAATACAAACAATTTTTACAGTTAACTCAACAATAATGTTTTGGTGCGTCTTGTGTAAAGATAAGTAACAAACTGACTTAAGAGATATGACGAAGCGGGCCTTGAGGCTACGGCATGCATGTGCTTTGTTTCTAAGAATTACAAAAGACCCTAAACTCTGTTTACTTTTACGATAATAGCCATTGACTATTATACTGTGCCAGATGTGGATACAGTTACCTATTCAAATTGTTTACAATACAGCTGAGCCGGTCGTTCTACAGATATAATTCTCCGAAAACATTAACCAAATGTGGTCGCTTAATGCGGTTTGTCGTAGTAAACAATGTCGTAAAAACCAATGTTTTAGATAGGGCGGTCATATAACATTCAGCCAGGACCTTTGATTTTGGTAAATTTAACCGGTATGTGGTTCTAAACGATGTCGCCATAAACGGTTTTGACTGTATATTAAGAGCCCCTAACAATTTCGCGGACTAAAAACAGAAAAATCAGTTTTTTTCAGCGCAAATTTCTCAATATCCTTAAGTTATCTAGTTTTTTAAAAAATACACAAGTATTTATCACCTATCTATCTAGTAAGTCTACGAATTTAATTTTTGATAACTACTTAATATAAATTCCAAAAAATAAAAAACAAACACACGTTTTTACGTAATCACGAAACACCAAGTTTTTCGATTGCTTTTTTAGCTTACTGGTAGCAAATAACGATCTGAAAAAAAATCCTAAATACTAGGCATATAATATATTAGTAAGTCTACGATTTATTTTTTTTAAGTTTAATGTATTAGTACCTGTAAAAAAATGTTAACTACGCTGAAAAATCCCAATAAAGTCATGTGCAAAACCGTCGTCTACGCGTAAGAATTTATTGAAAATAACAAAAAGTGTTAAATATTTTAAAATTTGAGATGTTTATCTACCAAACTCAATTTTTATATTTTTATTTTGACTACTAATTTAATTGTAGTAAAATATCTAAATAATGCCTTATAAACCGATGCGCTCGCTCGATGCATTCAGTCGCGCCCAAAGGCTTCTAGACGACGGACCTGTGTCGCCTGTGACGTTCGCCGCTCCCGTCGTAATTCTTGAATCGCGAGTGATTTTGTACTACACCTAACCAGTTTTGAGACTGTATGAATATTTATTTTTTTATGTCAATAGTGTGACACTTTGTGATTTGTTAATGTTATTCATACATATTAATGTTTTGTATTGTACTTTTGGATAAACAAAATAATGTTTCGTTTGAATAAAGCTATCTTCAATATTAAGTAATTTTCCTCCATGCCCCGCTCGTTTTCTCCTTGTTCTATACAAATAAAGTGATTAGCTTTATAAAATAGGACAAAATGACTTGCTATACTATACTCTCATGGTCTGCGGTCTTATGGCGAGGGAATACTACAGACCTCCCCGTCGTTCTGTATTACGTAAACAATAACACGTGTAATTCGTTTCAGACGTACCTTATAATACGCTGGTCACACTTTATAATTTGGTTTTACGAGTACTATAGTGAATGCCGTAATAGGTTACGATATTTTTATAGGGTACCTGAACATAACATGTCATAATCACCATAAAATCCATCCAGTATTACGCAATCTAGTAAGTAAAACTATGGAGTGCTAATAATAGCGGTTACGGACCAAGATTATTTGTTCCCGCTTCAACGCACACTACGATTATCAGTTTATAGTTCGAACGCACACAGACACACTGCGCTCCTATAATTACCTAATCTAATAGTGCGCCGAAATTGATAGGGGCTCTTAAGAAGATAATGCATCAAAATGCCTTCATGGCCGGTGAAGTGGTGTGGGTAACGTTCCAACACATCTAGTTACTAAATGGATGACATAACTTTTCATCGGTCAGTAAACAGTACGAAAAATTGGTGTTGATTTAATCAGATTACGAGCCACCGCAGGGTTCTATTTAAAATGGTGGCTGGGTAAACAAACACACTCTTTGAGTCACGGGTTGATGTCTTTTGGAAAATTCTCATTCTTGTATTGAACAATTCTAATGCATCTATCCCTTTGTAATAGCAGAATAACTATTAAAACGTGAGAAAAATTCACGAAAAAAAAGGTAGTTAATTTTATCATACCTTTTTTATGGAATGACTTTTTTGACCATATCTTGAGAACGGATTGTCTGATTTCGATAGATGGCAGTACAAAGTTATCTGGTTAACTAGTTCATTACATACACAACCATGCCTAATTCCCTTTAGACTAATTACGGATAAAGAGCAAAAAAAAGAAAAAAGTTGGAATTGAAAAGTACATTGAAAAGTCATCTTAACACTTCTCTCCCTTGAATCCATAATAATATTATAAATGCAAAAGTGTGTCTGTCTGTTACCTCTTCACACTTAAACTGCTGAACTGATTTAGATTTACTTTGGTATTGTTTGAGTCCCGAGAAAGGTCATCGGATAGCTTTTATCCTGATATTCCCACGGGATCGGCACATATGCATGTAAAACCATGGGGCACTGCTAGTTTGTATAAGGTAACGAGTATGTATGTGTATTACAGATATATTTTTACACCTATTTTATTTACAATTTAATATTAGTTTTAATATTTTTTTATCATTGTTCCACTCAAGCAAAGCACTTGCCATCTAATCTCTTCACTACCCTTTTTTTTTCAGTATGGGAAATCATCAAATGACCCCTCCGGCTCTGGGTGGAGCGGAAGGGATTGTCAGACTCATACTGACTAAAACCCACCCGTGTTCCTTCCTTAGCCCTTTATGTTCCGAGCCAGCAGTGACCCTTTCGGACAATCCCGCTGACCCGGCAGGCTTCGGCCCTGACGGGCCCCTTTTGATGATGCTGACATCTCTATGAGGCGCGCGTGGAACACGTACGCGCTGTCCGGCACGGGCCTGGTCCTAATCGGACGATGAGCTACCCATTACTCTCCGCCCGCAGGCCCGCGCCTACGGTGGCCGGGAGACGTCGCGCGGCTCCCGACGCCCGGAGCGTCTCCCGCGGCATCTCTTCACTACCCTTGGGTCGACTGGTAGTAGAGTTCGCCTTTAAACCTCTTTTGTGTGCAAAAAGTATAAATAAATAAAAGAACCTGTAACTCTTCGTCAGTAATGTTTTTGTCACAGCTGACTGGCGTGCTGTCGTCTTCGTCGTCGCCACGGGCTTTATATGCTGCTGTCGCCGAGAGCAGTAGAGTTCGTCTTGGCCGAAAAGTCTGTTTGAAGCATTGTATCACTTCCCGAACACTGCGATCCCGTTTACACCTCTTCACCACCGTACTCACTAAGTTACTCCGTGTCCAAACACTCCATACACGAAAATCCCGCAATATAAACCTCAGAGCAGACATATTTCCAAATTCCTTTTTACAAACATTCGCCAAAAACCCGTCGTACCAGATCCATCTTTTGAACAGATATCGAGACGTTATAAAATAGCGAAACTGCACGTTATTGTTTAAAGCTTGTTGTGGTAATACAATTTGTTTAAATTTACTACATAACATCTCTGTCGGGGTTGCGAAATTTATAACCTCAATTCATTAGACAGTATTTCTGAATGACAGAATGACATTGAATAGTGATGGGCTTATTTATTCATGATCATGGAGTGATGGGGTGAATTAAAGCAGTGTTGCCAACCTTACCGAAGCATAAAGCAGCAGATCAGACTTAAAAAAACGGCAGAAAGAAAATGAAACCCATAATAGAATTGAAAACACAAGTATGTACAGACGCCAGCACACCAAGCTACTACAATCTGTCTTTCTTTAATAGATTTACAACTTTATCACTAAAGTATAAGGTTCAAATTGATTGGGAAAATCGGATAGTTTCGGGTAGGTTGATGTGCTGGCGTCTGATAATTATTATTATTTATTAATTATGTTAAAAATATGAATAATTGACAAATTCTTAGAAATATTTTTACAAATAATTATATATCATTTTTAATTTCTTTGACATTAATATTTACTGTCCCGTTTTTTTTTTACTAAAATCATACATACTTTTATTGAATTTCTTTACTTATAGTATTCCTTTATTTCTGTTTTACTATGTAATCTGCCTTTGATTGTCGTCGTGGACATTTTATTTCTTAGTTTAGTTTTCAAAAGGTTTACTGCTGTTTTGTTAGACAGAGATAAAAGTTAATTCGGATACATACATGCATAAGATGAAGCTAGGTATTTTAACTGTAGGTTTTATCGTTTTAGACGAAATCTCCACTAAATATAATCATAAAAACAGTAGAAAAAACAGGGACGTCATGGTGAAAACAGTAAATCTACTGTTAAAGCAGTAGGGTTGGCAACGCTGATTTCAAGGAACATAATTTACTCTAGCGAGGCTTATTTTACTTACTAGAAAAACATGTGGGCTTCGAAAAAAGAGGTTGGTGCAGTTATTGATTCAAATAAAATGGTTTCATTTTAATGTATTTCTAAGATTTTTCCTATAAATATTGTAGTATAGTCATTGAAAAATAGTCATGCAGTGTTCTATGATTCTGGGAATCATTTTTAGAGTTCTGTACCCAAAGGGTAAAAACGGGACCCTATTACTAAGACTCCACTGTCCGTCTATCTGTCACCAGGCTCTATCTCATGAACCGTGATAGCTAGACAGTTGAAAGTTTTGACGTTCAAAAGTGCCTTTAATGTGCGTATTTAAAATAAATTATTTGACTTTAACTTTGAAATTTTACAGATGATGTATTTCTGTTGCCGCTATAACAACAAATACTAAACACAGAATAAAATCAATATTTAAGGGGTGCTCCCATACAACAAACGTGTGTTTTTCGGCGTTTTTGCCTTGTGGTACGGAACCCTTCGTGTGCGAGTCCGACTCGCACTTAGCCAGTTTTTTTTTTACCTTAGTTGTAACGATGGTCTGGCAGTTTGAGTACTTTATGCAGCCTACCCAAAGTTTAGACCCGTCCCGGAGTCACCTGGTACGCAACTTTTACTCTTTCTTACAAATTAGATTAAATTCTTATAAGACGCCAGCACATCAAACTACTACAATTTGTCTTTATTTAATAGATTTTCAACTTTATCGCTAAATCATAAGGTTCATAGTTGATTGGGAAAATTTAACATTTTCGGGTAGCATAATGTATATTTTAGTATTTGCCGAATACAATTTTCACAGGTACATACCTTTATAATATGCATACAATCCCAACCCAGGTTTGTACTCCTTCCGCCAAATGATGACGTCGATGATTTTCCGACATGAGTTTTTTTTTCGACTAAAATAATAATTTATAAAAAAAAATAGGTAAAAAAAACTTTTTCAGTTAAACGGTTTTATGTTATACATACATTGCAATGTTTAAGATAAATGTACTAAAAACCAAAAAATAATAAAATACATAGATACAGTCGTGGGAATTATAAACATATGCATAGACTAGACTAAAATAAAATCGTGGGGCACGTCAATTGTCTACAATCGTTGATTAAAATGTAGACAATTGACGTGCCCCACGGTTTTATTTTAGTCTAGTCTATGCATATGTTTATAATTCCCACGACTGTATCTATTTTATTATTTTTTGGTTTTTAGTACATTTATCTTAAACATTGCAATGTATGTTTAACATAAAACCGTTTAACTGAAAAAGTTTTTTTACCTATTTTTTTATTTTCTAGTTTTTAGTTTTTATTTCGCATTCTGTTTAATTCATTTAGTGCTTGAAAAAAAATTGTTATCAGCCATTTGGTAGCGGCGGCCATCTTAGATTTCAATTTTGCATAGTAAATTGTATTCTACTTGTTGAGACCTTTCATTTGATACACATATTGATGGGATTAATAAAACATAAATTATCCGCCATTTTGTAGCGGCGGCCATCTTGAATTTATAATGATAATGAATAAACATAATTGTATTGTCACCAAAATCCAAAGTGTATACAAAATTTCAGATTAATCGGTTGACAGGAAGAGGGTGAAATTTGAATTACTAAATATGACCCAAGAATAAAAAAAAATAA
Organism: Luperina testacea; assembly: GCA_927399505.1. Taxonomy (NCBI): domain Eukaryota; kingdom Metazoa; phylum Arthropoda; class Insecta; order Lepidoptera; family Noctuidae; genus Luperina; species Luperina testacea. The sequence goes on along the minus strand of OV656785.1, from coordinate 6,224,712 downwards.
AACAAACGGGGTGAGCTAAATATAAAAAAAAAATAATAAATAAAAAAATAAATAAAAAAAAACCGTTTAAATAAAAAAACCGTTTAAAAACCGTTTAATAATAAAAAACCGTTTAAAAAAACCGTTTAAATTAAATAATAAAAAACCGTTTAATAAAACCGTTTAAAAATCAAATAGCACATTACTTCAATATTGGTTGCATGTGCAAAAAGTTCTAAAATCCAACCGAAGAGATTTATTTCGATGACATTTTTTTTTTTTTTTTGTTGTTTCACTCATTGTTTTCCACTAAATAATAAATAATTTTGTATTTAATTTTTTTCCTTAGTCGAAAACAATAGTGAGTTCAAGATTTCCTTGCAACAAGAAAAATCTAAATCAATATAGTTTTTAGTGCTGGCAACTGCAAGCCGCATTTTCTTCTTTCATTTCATCGACGGACGACACAGCGTTCGTTCGATCGTTTGTTCACGTCATCTTTTATCCCTGTAATGTCTTATTTCTACGTCCCACATGCTTAGGGGTAACCGAATAAAGAAAAAATCCAAGAATCCCCGCACTAGAAGAAAAGTACGAGCGACGGCAAACGTAAATGTGAACTCAAAAGTGCGTGAATAAAGTAACGAGGTTCTTGTCCGTCCGGTTTGATCTGGATTATAGCAGTTTGGACCGCAAGTCGGGCTCCCTTTCCCTTGTATCCCTTTATTAAGAAGTTTAGTGGTGTGTTATTTAGACATTATTTTAATTATATTTGTCTACTAGTGCGTTTTTGTGGTGTATTAGTTAAATAAAACCGATCCAAAATGTCTGAAGAATCGTCAGCGGATCGCAATGTCGAAATCTGGAAGATCAAGAAGCTGATCAAGAGCTTGGAAATGGCAAGAGGGTGAGTAATTGAAAGTGTTTTTGTAGTGTTTCATTAAGTTTTGTTTGGGTTATGAAGTTTTCCGTGGCATGTTTTTGGCCACATGATTGGACGAAACTGCCAACAAGGCTGCGTCACTTTTCGCACATGCGCTTTTGTTGGATGCGCGAGTCTTTGGTGTACTGACACGCTAGCATGTGGCTAGGAAAGATAAAGGCTAAATTCGACTTTATCTATGGGCTTTTAAGGGACGCGGGGGTTGCGTAGCGACTGTTGTCAGATATGGTTATTTTATGTTTGCAACGTGCGCGGACAGGGCGCCAGTGTGTTCTTACGTCAAATTCCTATGTATGACTAACGATTTCACCACATGACCACACATTTTTTCTACCCTTATGGTGTAAAATTAACTATTATTTACTTATATATTTTGCTACAGGGTTGTAAAGAGTTAGGTATGCAATTTGAATTTCGAAATTGGATATGTCTTTCTTGAAATTGTCTATTGACCACCAGTATTATTAGGAAATACCCCCATTTAACACGTTCCCTGTCCCAGAACAAAAATTAAAAAAATATTCGTACGTCCATCGATCATACGTACGTCCATTTTCTTATAAGTTGACAATAATTTTTTAAGGGTTTACATCTATACTAATATCAGTTAAAAAATTGTATATTTTTCAGACCAAAACTGAAAAATAAATTTATGACTCCACAAGGAGTCAAGGACGTGTGAACTAAAAATTGTGTGACTCCTTATGGAGTCATGGACGTACGAGTTTGGCACAAACGTGACTCTTTTGGAGTCATTGGACAGGGAACGTGTTAATTTTTGAAGCCAATTGATACCTATGGTGAAATCTTGAGTGAACTGTTTAGAATTTTTGACCAAAACATGATTCAACAACAAATTATATTTCAGAAACATAAATAAGTATAAATTATAATTGTTAGTCATACAAAACAATCCAACACAAAGTCAACACACTTCCCTTTTTATTTACCTAGTTTCCTGTTGTAGGTACACTGAAAGAGATTTCTTTAAAAATAAGCATCACCTTTGTACAGATGCCAGCACATCAAGCTACCCGAAACTGTCAAATTTTCCCAATTAACTTTGAACCTTATGCTTTAGCGATAAAGTTGAAAACCTATTGAAGAAATTGACCAATTGTAGTAGTTTGATATGCCGTCTGTACATATTTTTCTGTTATTTTCTTAAATGTGGGTATGTAATTGGTTATTTGTATACACATCTAGTTACTATCTACTTGTATGTATTGCCTGTATTGTCCCCAGGGGCGTAGCTACCGCCATATCTGCCGTATCAATTATATGGGGCCACGGGGGCCCTGTATTTAATTTGAATTGTTTGTAAAAATTTTGGAAAAAGTGACAATTAAGTATGATGAATAAATATTTCTTTTAATTTATGCAAACATTTTTTTTCTTTTGTAAGAAATATTTACCCTTCCTAAGGGCCCCCAAACAAATTTTTATATGGGGCCCCGCCAAGTCACGCTACGCTTCTGATTGTCCCACTGCATTATAAAGACTTCCCTCTCTTTTCCACACTTCTCTGTTCTCTGTGAATGCAGGTTAAGGCCGTGACCCTCTGTCCAACTCAAGCTCATCTTGCCTGGCATTCACAGAATGGTATTAATAAAGGATACATTACTGCCACTGTCAGTTACTCCCTTTTTTTTGAGAACAGGAGTTTATCAAATGACCCCCCCGCTCTGGGTGGAGCGTCACTCTTACTGACTAAAACCCACCCGTGTTCCTTCCTTAGCCCTTTATGTTTATGTTCCGGGCCAGTGGTAACCCTTTCGGACAATCCCGCTGACCCGGCAGGCTTCGGCCCTGACGGGCCTCTTCGCTGATGCTGACATCTCTTTGAGGCGCGCGTGGAAACGTACGCGCCGTCCGGCACGGGTTGGTCCTGATCGGACTGTGAGCTACCCATTACTCTCCGTCCGCAGGCCCGCGCCTACGGTGGCCGGGAGTTGTCACACGGCTCTCGACACCGAGAGCGTCTCCCGCGGCGGCTGGGACGCCAGGCTCTTTCCCTCAGCCATCCCGCCACCTCCTTCGCTAACATGACTGCTTCGCAGGAGGTGTATGTTAAATTGAATGTTCTTCAAAATTAGATTTTATCTCTTAGGCTGCTTTCTGCATCACTGGGAAGCATCTGATTGGGACCAATTTCAAAGCATTTACATAGTGTCACTATATCCAGGTACTTTTACTGCACACACTGCAGCAGTGTCCGGTGTAGTGTGATAACTGCCTAAGTAACAACACATTAAATTCTATAAACTGAATGAGGCATCTCTTCTTAATATAATTATATAAATTACGTGTCACGATGTTTGTTCGCGATGGACTCTTAAACTACTTAACCGATTTTAATCAAATTTGTACACCGTGTGCAGTATGATCCAACTTGAAAGATAGGATAGCTCACATCTCCATTAATAATCGCAATATTATTTTATTGCACAAAAACGTTAGCCACAGCAACGCGTGGCCGGGTCAGCTAGTACATTATAAAATGTAACTGCGTTTTCAGAACTCTTAATAAAACAAAAGTTGTTTACATCCTAAGTAAATAAAAAACTTGATCCATATGGACACTATAAATGAACAGCCTGTTGTATAAACTGACTAATGATTTCACGGAAGTATTTTGCTTGCATTGCTGACCTTCGCGTGTTTGTATACACGTCTGCAGTCAATATTGTCGCTATAAAGGCTCCCACACTATGCCGGCAGGTTTTTGCCGCGCGGGTATACCGTCGGCATAACCAGGCGGCCGCAGAGCATCATTTCAGTTGTGTAGCTCGTTTGTGCGGCAAGGTTGCAATACCCGCCGGGAATGCCACCGGGCTAGTTGGCGGCATGCCCGCCGGCTGGGCCGCCGGCATAGTGTATAGGAGCCGGAGCCTTACGGCCATTCCGTTGCGAATAGGGTATTTGACAAGGTTTTGCAATCCATCTCAGATTATTTAGTAGTGTATAAGGAACCCACAAAAAGTAGTTATTTGTAATTCTGTGATGTGTTTCGTTAGAAAATCAAACTTAAAAATGAATGGTTTAATTATCCCGCCAAAACGTTAGTTCGAGCAATATGGCGGCATTAGCTCCATGTGACGTCACAACACAGTAAACAAAACACATTTCAATAAGTCAAATCTTTCCCAAGTGCTTTGGTACTGCTTTTTTTCCACTGTTTAATAAGAAAATGAATTATAAATGGTGTGCAATGCCAAACTGCACCAATACGTCAAAAAAGACTCCGGAAAAATTGTTTATTCATGTGCCGAAGAATGCCAAAATACGTAGAAAGTGGTTACAACTTGCTCGCAGGAACAAAGTCCTGATCCACGACGTAGTTGTACGTACCCAATAGCATCGTCACCATAAGATTCTCGTGCAGCCCTGAGAATGGAAACTAATTACTTACTGTAAACAAAATTTATTCTTCATAACCTAAAAAACTATTAGGTACTTACTGAAAGAAAGACTATTATTATTTCACCTTCGCAGGATTAAGGTTACTTACGTAGTGTTATATTAATTATGGTACAATACATTGCTGTTTTTACATTTCTCAGCTCTGCAGAATAAAAATCGGGGTTATTTTTGAAGAACATTCCAACCATGATTGCGTCCACTTTGGGCAAGTTTCTGCTGTCTGCTTTCACAAAATTGACATCCATGATGGAGTGGAATACCAAAATATACGATGGAGATTGTAAAATACCACAAATTTTCACGATAATATTTTATAATCTTATATAAACAGATCAAAAATCGTAAGACTGCAACAATGACAGATCCGACTACTGTTTTGTGACGTCATCTTAGATTCAGCCAATCCTGACTGTTTTGTATCACGTGACATTATTTAGAAATTAATAACTTTTTAACAGGGATTTTGAAATAAAATAGCCATTATATTTAAGTCGGATGATTGCAAATCCCTTTATAAATTTATAATAAATGTGGATAACAGCATTTAACACTTTATTATTCATACTGTCAAATAGCCTATTGTGGCGAGACTTATCGCGAGCGGTGTATTCCATACCCCAGTAGATACGTTTTCTATGACATCGCACGCGATTCTATAGTTGTCGCGTTTTACCGTGGCAATAGCGGTCATTCATCTACATTTTCTAGCATTTTTTATTTCAAAAACTCTGTTATGAAGTCCGTTAACGTCCTGAATCAATAGATTGTACTTGCAGCGGCCTACTGGATCCGCAGCCAATGAATAATATGACGCACAAATGTGATCAAGCAAGTTGCGTTTGTACGGACGCCAGCACATCAAACTACCCGAAACTGTCAAAGGACATGTTAGGAAATGGGCTTAAAATAATATTTTTTTTGAACAGCTGTCATGTATGGTTTTTCTGATAGGGAAACTTATTCAGGATGGCCTGACAAAAACAGAAAAAATATTAAAAGCACCATTATTGAATAAATACATATTTTAAATCCAGATATTTTTGGTGTCATAATATTATTTTTGCACATTGAAACAAAGAAAAAATGGTTAAATATCATTTTTTAAAGCAAATTATACACCTTATTGTTATTTAAAATATTCTAAAATAATATTAGATGGTTTAAAATAAAACCAACTCCATGATTTGTATGTATGGCATTAATTCCTTTGCCTCCTAATGGAATCTATGAAAATATTACCTGTGCCAGTAAGGTTGTCATACTTGTCAGCTGTCAGTACACAGGTCAAAATTGAATTGAATTTGACACTTGATTGACGTTTACAGTTCACAATGACAATAATGACATCCAACTGAAAAGTGTTGCCAAAATCAATAATTACTGTGGGTTGCAATTTATTTTTTAAATAATGATTATTAAAATGTATAATAATTAAGGAAAGGGTGCTTTCAAAAAAAATTACAAAAATATACAAAGTCTCCTTAATTTATGTACTTTCATAAAAATATGATCTCTTCCCTGTTCACAGTAGCTTCGAATAAAAGCCCAGCCTCCATACAAAAACCTAACATGTCCTTTTCGCAATCAACTTTGAACCTTATACTTTAGTGATAAAGTTGCAAAATCTATTAAAGAAATCTGACAGATTGTAGTAACTTGATGTGCTGGCGTCTGTACGTCATAAATTAATATTTTATCCGTCACGTATTCGCGCGGCTTTCTAATACGAGACGGTGTTACGCGATAGTAAACAATGTGCGACCAGCCTTAAAGTTTAATATTCATTGCGCCCATAAGATTACGTCAACAGTAATGGCTGCAGAAAACCTGAATTAGTAAAATAAAATACGTCACAATATGGTAAATGAGAAATTATACAGTCATGAATTACTATGAAAATCATGGAGCTGACGAAAGCGCAGTCTTGCGTAATTAGGTACCTACAGTAGGTAGGCTGCACCGCTGCACGTCATTAGGAAGTGTGCATTTACACACATACGACACGCGTCGACGACAGAAGCAACTGCAACCGTCGACGCGTGAGCACCGTACTCAAAGACACGAGCGACACTTCGTCGACGGCAGCCTCCGACGCGTCGACGGGTGCAGTTGCCTGTGTCGTTGACCGGTGTCGCTTGCGTGTATGCACTAACAAAACCAGTATTACGAGCACCTTAATGCGTTACACACTATTAATCACAATGTGAATCATTTTAAAGGATATAGCTAATACATTGCTTCATAAGTTCGAAACATTCGTCTACTCAATAACGTAAATAACGCAATGAATGTTGTTGAAAATGAAAGTCATTCCTACTGTTAGTGTATTACGGAAGTACAGACGCCAGCACATCAAGCTACCCGAAACTGTCAAATTTTCCCAATCAACTTTGCACCTTATGCTTTAGCGATAAAGTTGAAAATCTATTAAAGAAATTTGACAGATTGTAGTAGCTTGATGTGCTGGCGTCTGTACCTCGCATTATAATCGGGCTTGTTCTCGTACTATGCTAGACTCAGGCCAGATCTAGGCGATACTGTCTCCACTGACGTGCAGACCACTGCACGTGGTAGATAATGGAGAAGGCAGGAATTTGTCGATATCTCATCACCCGCGGCCACAGATATAGATACGCCTAGATAACGCAAGAGCAACCACTTCGCGTGCCAAAAATCGCACCAGCTTACGTACAAAAATCGTAAGCCGCCACTTTCGCGCTCAGGCCTGTGTACTGCTAGCTGTGTGAGCGTTAGCGCTGGTGCTAAGCCCCGGTGGTGGGGCGAGACGGGTGCCGCACGATTTTCCCACCAGTGCTTGTGACGTCATAGTAGGTAGTCAAAAATGGCATGCTTGGTTTTCATACAGATCGTGATACTTGCGTTATCTAGGCCTGTCTATATCTATGCCCGCGCCCTATCACCGGTAACAAGGAAACGCCTACTGTAGGTACGTGGACGCGTTTAGCTAATAGATAGGTAACTAGGTACGATAGGATGCGCGCGTGTTCAGTCGACCGCACGCCAGACTCAGTGGTAAAACTTTGACCTTAGTCACAAAAAAAATCATGCTGAGGTACGAGCATGTTGGTCCCCGTACATGACTTTCTAGTCTTTGGAATATTTTGACAGTTCAACGACATTAATTTACGTTGTACAGCAGACATATTTTTAGGGTTTCATACCTCAAAAGGAAAAACGGAACCCTTTTTTTTTTCAGGATGGGAATCATCAAATGACCCCTCCCGCTCTGGGTGGAGCGGAAGGAAGTGTCAGACTCTTACTGACTAAAACCCACCCGTGTTCCTTCCTTAGCCCTTTATGTTCCGGGCCAGCGGTAACCCTTTCGGACAATCCCGCTGACAAGATTGACAGTTTCGGGTAGCTTGATGTGATGGCGTCTGTACAAACAAAACGCCTAATAGACCCTATAACGGAGAATAACGGAACCCTTGCAAGATCACTTCTATGTCCGTCTCTGTCCGTCCGTCGGGTCGGTCATGACTCTTCTTCTCAGGAACGCGTGGAGTTGTCATGTTGAAATTAATATCACATACTCAGGGCTGCTGGATCCCTTGAAGCAGTGAAAAAATGAAACTTCTAAGTCGACGCAATCAAAAGATACGGGCGTATAAGTTCCGAAATCAAAACCTATAGGGTACTTCCCGTTGACCTAGAATCATGAAATTTGGCAAAGCAATGTCATGTAGCACAAGTAAAGGAAAAAATTCGAAAACCGTAAAATGCTGCGCGACAAAGCTGCTGTGCTCGGAATGTAATCTCATATAAACCTATAGAAAATGATGTATGGGCACCAGTAGTGTTGCAGCAGTACTGCTGCGTGCTGCCGAGATCGGAATCATCATACCTTTACGGTACAGATGTTCTATGTCACGAAGTCCGTTTGGCTATGAATATTGTCAAGCGTGCACATGCACATTGTGATCAACAGCGACTCAACAATGGGCGAAGAAAAACGGTACACATTCGCGGAAATAGCCTCATGCGACGGCAGCAAGGGGCAGCCGCTGTGGGAGTGCGCTTGTCGGGATACGTCACTACTACAATCAAAGCCGAACGGACTTCGTGAAATAGAATATCTGTACCAAGAACGCTCCTGTTGCCGTCATTTTCAATACAACCGTCACTGCTACCGTTATGTGGCGGCTACCGGTCTTTTAGGAAACCGTAACTTAAAGAGGAAAAGCTGTCTGAGAGACTTTTGAAAAAGCCTAAGTAAAAAATCGTAATTCGAGTTTTGGCTCTCGCCTATTTCCTCCTCTAATATTGGATCAATTTAAAAGATATTTCATAAACGGAATAAAAAGGATATATATACTGTGTCCCTATCCCGGTCTTACCAAGGGGTATCGTATTGCCCAGTAACTGGGTTGTGGAGGTCAGATAGGCAGTCGCTCCGTGTAAAATACTGGTATTCAGCTGCTTCCGGTTAGACTAAAAGCCGAACCCAACATAGTTGGGAAAAGGCTAGGCAGATAATGACTGTGTCCACATGTTTTTCTTTTTTCATTAATAGTTGTCAAACTTGTACACTAGGCCTCTGTTGACAGCAGTTTAAATCTGCATTTTTGAGGGTTCTAGTGCTTATAACATTAATGTATCATCAAAAAGGAAGACATACAGACATACAAGTAGTTAATATTTATTATTCTGTAAAAAAATCATTGCTGTATGGTCATTAACCAGAAAGAAAACAGACAAGAGCGTTTCTATGCAGAAAAGACCACCCGCATTTCCTTTTAATGCTACCACGACAGATTTCTCGAGTTTTTTGCTGTCGCATTGCACTCTAGTGTTTGCGTTAGGCAAACATTTGTCTGGACGTGCCTCCGGATTTCCCCCTTTTCACCACCCTACACTACCTGGGGGTATTCAAGCGTGGTAGAAGTCGCTAAGTTAAACAAACGCGGAGTAATGTAAAGGCAAATTTGCACTACGAATATGGTTAAACTGAAATGTTTTTTTCTGTAAATAGGATTTCGGAATCACATCTGCACGTCATATCTTACTATATCACACTAATATTATAAGGGCGATTTGTGAGTTTGTCTTTATATGTTTGTTACTTCTTCACACTCAAACGGCTGGACCAATTTTGATAAAATTTTGTATGGCGGTAGCTGACAGCCTGGATTAACATGTAGGCTACTTTTTATCCCGATATTCGCACGGGATCGACACTTATGCCGGTGAAACTGCGGGGCACAGCTAGTTAAAAATAATCTAGATGTGGTCTTTTATTATCTGACTACTCCTGAGAAGAAATGCGGCGAAGGCGAAACAAACTCAGGGGTCAGTCTCTTAAAATCCAGACATAATCTAGGTCTTGGAGGAATGATATGAAAGAAAGGAGTGAATGATATCGTGATGGTTGGTATCATGATTTTTTCTTCCACGCTTCTCTATTAGACATCATCTCGACCAAATCAATTTGCACATACAGCCCGAACATCAGACGAGTCCCTGGGCACTAGTAACAAATTCATGGTTCAGCGGGGGTGAGGGGGGAGGTACAGATGTTCTATGTCACGAAGTCCGTTTGGCTATGAATGTTGTCAAGCGTGCACATGCACATTGTGATCAACACAGACTCAACAATGGGTGAAGTAAAACGGTACACATTCGCGGAAATAGCCTCATGCGACGGCAGCAAGGGGCAGCCGCTGTGGGAGCGCGCTTGTCGGGACTACTACAATCAAAGCCGAACGGACTTCGTGAAATCGAATATCTGTACTGTGCAGCGAGTAACGCACTTCAGAGCCGCCATGTTTGACACAAATAATCACCCTATAACCTTCCCACTGCAGAGATACAGGCCTCCTCTCTGCGAGAGGGAGTGGGCCGTAATCAGCCACGCGGACACAGTATAAATAAGACATACAGTACATCGTCTTCATACAAACGGACGAAACGCGAGCTATACCTACGCGCCTTGACCACGGCATGCGCTCAGCATGCAGACAGTCGCGACTGTGTCGCAGTGACGAACGGACGGTGTGTTGTTTTTTTTAACAATAACCGCGCGATTTTTTCACTAAAAATAAGTTCAAGTACATATTTTAATATGACGAGTAGGCTATATTGTGCTGTTTTTGGTTGCATGAATTCGTCAATAACGCATCCAGAGATAACTTTTTTAGATTACCTGGAGACTCTGAAAGGTAAGACTATAAAATAATTTTACTTACTTGTAGGTAGGTACATAATGTGTGTATTTTTAATGGATAAGTATTTCATTTTATCTCCCGAAAAAAAGATGTCTGGATTAATAAATGAAGTGAATAGAGTAAAGGAAAGTGATAAACACGAGTGAGGTAGGTAGTTATAGGCGGTTCATGAATCATTAAACGGTAGGTACGCTGGTGTTAAAACCTCGGCGCATGTGTGTTTTGTTAGTTTGTATAATTCAAAGTAAAGACGTGGTTTTTATTATTAATAATAGTTGTTTATTGTATTGTGTGTATGAATAATACTAGAAAAAAATTGGTTGTCTGTAAAGTCGATTTACGGACGATAGTTTAACGTGACAACATCATAACAAAACATTAATGAAATGATTGCATACTTTTATGAATAAAATTAATTATTTTTATTGAATAACTGTTACTGTAATAAGAATAACTGTTTCATGAAATCATCATTCTTTGGACTTACATGGTCTTAGAGAGTTGTGTTGATGACTTTAATGATTATAATTCTGTAATAGTACATTACGATATTAGTGCGTTAAGATGTTATAACCAATACGCACGTATATCGTACGACGTTTTTTAACACATTTGCGAGGAAACAGAAAAAAAAACATTTCACAATACAAGTACAAAGAAAAGAAAATTTGAGAAAAATGGCGCGAGGATTATTTTCTGCCGTGGCTGCGTGAAAATGTTGGCAAAGACACTAGAGCATGCAGCCAAGTTTTTAAATTACCGAATAAACTGTTTTTTTTATTTTAAATAAAATCAATCTGTGAATGCACACTTGCTTTCCCACCATTTTAACAGCGCGCTAGCGCTGCCTACTGACTGGCGCCGCGCGGCGATTAGTTCGAAATTTGAATAGCAACAGCGCGCTGCTGCTCACTAGCTGGAGTCGTGCGGCGGCGATCAAAACAACACGCATTTTTATTAAACACTTCCTATTCAATTCACAAAGTATTTTATTTGTTTATATAAAAAGAAGTAGGTATATTTATTTATTTATTTTATTATTTATGTACACACAATACAATAACAAAACTAAATGGAAACACAAAGTAGGCAAATGTAATTAAAATACTGGAGGCGGGCAGCCCTATCGCATGTTTACGTACCGCGCGGCTGTAGGCATTTACATCAAGGTTACGGCCGAGTAACAATACTGTATGTCTTTATTTATACTGTGACGCGGACCCAGTGTGGGTTGGTAGGTGTCGCATTTCCTGGAATTTTTTTATTCTTTTCCTCACGATGTTTTCCTTCACCGTTTTGAGAACGATGGTGATGAAATAATTTACTCAAAGTGAATTGCTTGTCTGGGTTCGAACTCGCAACCTACAACTCATAATCCTCTCCATGTTTGACGCAAACTATATTAGACAAAAATAAATTGAATAACCTTTCAGACAGGGGAGGTTTAGATTAGTCTATATAGTTGCTTTTAGTCTAAGCTGCAGACTACAAAGAACCACTTAATCCCATTACTGTCTAGACGAGACCCTCGCTCGGGTAGTGTCTTATGCTGGCAAAGTATACGCAAGCGCGCTTGCCCGAACAAAGACTAAGCGCACACCACGAAATTTAATCGTTGCGAAAGAAAATCGCTTCAAAAATTATCTGCTTAGTCTGAGCAGTAGGGTACTTCCATTGTGCGGGCCTCTGGGAGATCTGATAACGTGGTTCTTGAATGCTTCAGTACTAATGAACTGCATACATACATACCACGATGAAGGTCTTTGACAGTCGTTACGGGTAGTCAAATACCTGAAACTCAGGCTACCAGTTCTTTTTTTGTGCGCTGTGGAAATCCTCATGGACTACCTCCATCGTGGGGGTGACTGAAAAAAAAAGGCTACCAGATTTACTGACGGGTATCTTATTATCCAGTAACTGGGTTGTGGAGGTCAGATATTCAGTCGCCCCATGTAAAATACTGGTATTCAGCTGCATCCTGTTAGACTGGAAGCCGACCCCAATACACTTGGGAAAAGCCTAGACAGATGATGATAGATTAGTATAGATAATACCCACTACGTCATCGACAGTAGTAATGACTTAATGATCCATCATCCGCTGTCTACGGCGGCCCGGAATGTACCGTACAAAGTTATACATAACAGAGCAGTTACTTCCTTGATATTTCACCTTGGATGCGCGGGCGCAGGTTTGGTCATGACATTGAACGGTGCTCGGTGATAATGTTATTATCGGCCAATTGGTTTATGTAACATGTACTTGTTAAAATTGGCCAAGTACCGTCTGTACAGAAGTAAAGAATCCTCTATGAGTCAGCCCGTACGTGATTTTGAACCCCAGGGGGGTAGAAATACATCGTCAGTTATTAAAAAAAAAATATAGCTCTGCCATACATATATATATACATATAGTATTGCACTTTGGAACAGCTGGACTTATGGAACAGCTGTTCTTAGGGTTCCGTAACTCAAAAGGGAAAAAACGGAACCCTTATGGGATCACTTTGTTGTCTGTCCGTCCGTCCGTCTGTCTGTCTATCTGTCTGCCTGTATATCTGTCAAGACCCTTTATCTCGGGAACGCGTGGAGGTATCGAGTTGAAATTAAAACCATATACACAGGTCTACAGTCCCTTGAAGCTGTGAAAAAAAATCAAACACCTAAGTTAACGTAAAAAAAAAAAGATACGGCCATTTATATAAATAAAATATGATAAAACATGTAACCGTTTCCTTCCGAAGATCGAACTGCAGAGACCTGTACCGGGAGTCAGGACCGAAAACGCGTTTCTGTATAAAGTTTGTGCGTGTGTGTGTTTATATGTTTGTTACTTCTTCACGCTTAAACGGCTGGACCAATTTCGATAAAATTTGATATGGAGGTAGCTGACACTCTGGGTTAACATAAAGGCTACTTTTTATCCCGATATTCCCACGGCTTAGAAACTTATGCGGGTAATACCGCGAAGCGCAGCTAGTTTATTATAAAGATAAACGCAATCCATACCGCTGACACGGGTGGGAAAGGTTATCACAATATCAGGCCGTGAACACTTGTTGATTAAATGGACCTCCCCCGCAAACAACAACGCGTAACTTAGGGTAAAGATCAGGGCATGCTCAGCGGTCGTGCTAGGGTTGTCAACTTTCCCAGGTGGAAGCCAGCAGGCGACGGGTGCGGGTTACCGGCACCCTCGCCTGTATTGCACCAGTGCCGGACGGGAATGGCCAGGTGTTCATGACCCTCCATCAAGGCGACGAGGGAACACCGCTGAGTTTTAGTGGGTATACTGCCACCTTGGCAGGGAGTCCCACATACTCCGTGTCGTCCCCCGACGAGCGGAGATGCGTAACGTCATTTCTCAGCGAAAAAAAAAGGTTGTCAACTTCCCCCCCCGGTGGGTTCCCGCATTGTCGAGGGCTAAAAGTGGCGGGGCCAATGACCTGACCCGTCGCAGGGGGAGCAAGGTTGCCCAGACACGGGGTCGTCTGGCGCCCATGTGATTTGGTCCCTGGGGTGGTCACGGCGTGCTATGTGTTCTGGTGCGCCGGTGATGGGAAGTGCTCCCCAGAGGAGGGTCCGGTGACGGACAGCCGCGGCGGGTTCACGGATGAGTGCTAACGCGTGCCCGTGTTCCCGCCGTAAGCGGCAGAGGACACCGTGGAATTTTAGTGGGTTAGAGTCCCACATAACTGCACTATCTCTCCGTGGTAGTTCAGAATACAGAATGCATGAGCATTTCTCCACGTTAAAAAAAATAAAAGATCAGGGCATTATATTACGTCAAGATAGCATAATTGGCTTATAACACTCCCACTTCTGAGACAGATGCCCCCTCACTGTGACACGAGTAAAGAAGTTTTATTTGAAAAACAAAAAAAAAACCCGCAGACCGCACTGCGCCTCGTGTGCGAAACTCCCTAGTAACAACTCCGCTTTAAAAACCACGCCACGGCGAAAAGCAAACGAACTTTCAGTTACTATGTAATTACTTAATGTAACTATGTTATTAATTGTCCTGACGCGCATGGGAGGGTAGGGTATTCTACATTGCGACCCTAAAGGTCAGTTCATACTAGCGCAGAGTCGAAGCGCATCGAAACATTAATCTGAAACTTAACATAGCATATTCACCCTTATCTCCACAACGTAATGCACGCGCACCAATCAGCATTGGTCATGCTCAGACGCGCGAATTCCGGCGAATTCGTGTGTCTTTCTATCTCAAAATAAATCTGTGAAAATTTCAACTGTTTAGCTATCACGGTTCATGAGATACAGCCTGGTGACAGACAGACGGACAGTGGAGTCTTAGTAATAGGGTCCCGTTTTTACCCTTTGAGTATGGAACCCAAAAAAGCACGCAAACCATCTCGCCTCGCCACATACCACACCACAGCGAAAAGCAAACATAACTTTCAGTTGCTATGTTATTAATGGACCCAAGCTCAACGCATGGGAGGGTTTGGTATCCTAACTTAATTATGAGTATAATTTACGTTAGTAAAGTTCTAGGAGTTTTGATAATAGGTCGTGTGTGTCCTTCAAATATTTACGCTCTTTTGGTAGGCTAGTAGAATGGAGGATTCGTTACTCAAAATAACGTTACGCGTAGTTCCAGTACCGATAATTGGTACGGTTCCGCCAGGATCGTAACAAAGTTAATTCCTTGGCTATAACAATACTGACAAACTGAACGAAATCTTAAACTGTTCACTAACAATATGATCAATATATCGTTAATTAGTATAACGGTTATCAGCATTACGCTGAGATGATTAGCGTAATGCTGGGTTTAAATAACAAATACCGCAGCCCTGGTACTCCGATAGGGCCCGCTGTGACGCCACGGAAACACCCATGGTCAAAATCAACACAACATCTATGCATTACATACATACCTTTAACGACGTTAATCTAGTGGCTCGTTATTATCAGGAATATTTTAATTACTGTGGGCGTACTGTGGGTAGTATTGGTTATTGCGCAATAGAAAAACCGTTTACAGTTCATATCAAATTATAATTTCACAAACAAATTAATCAAACCAGCGAATCACACACTGTAGGTACACAACACAACCAGGGTGCTTACTCTTGAATTTAATTCCGATAGATCGACATTGGAATTGTGACGTTTCGTACTCTTGAGTTCGATGCTTGCGGCAAATGGTTTTAAATTGGGTGTCCATTTTGGGGAACTAAGTCCCCAGCAGCACAGCTGTCTGTTTATAATTATTTGCGACGTACCATACCACCGTACCATTATTATTATTTCCTTTATTATTATTATAAAAACTAAAATAAATATTTACTTCTTTTTTTCCAGAAACGGGACCTCAATGATATCCCTTATCATTCCGCCCAAGGATCAGATCTCGCGGGTGTCCAAGATGTTGGCGGACGAGTTCGGAACAGCTTCCAACATCAAGTCCCGAGTCAACCGACTGTCTGTGCTGGGAGCCATCACTTCTGTGCAGCATCGACTCAAGTTATACACGAAAGGTAGCAAAATAAACATTTAAAAGTTATTTGATACATACCGCATACATTGGTCCCGAAAAATAGCATCGCGGTATACCGAGACAAAGATTACGGTTTAAAGTATTGAAAGATCCGCGGGGCATTTGCGTAACACTTTTCAATCGAAATCGGTTTCATTTTGACTGTTCAACAACATTCATTGCGTTATTTACGTGTTGAGCAGATTTTTTTTCGAACTTATGAAGCAATGGATTAGCAATTTGTTTCAAAATGATTCAGAGGTATAAAAAAATAGGGCTCGCTGTGAACTAGAAATAGGACTCGCTGTGAACTAAAAATTGGGCTCGCTGTGAACTAATAATAGGGCTCGCTGTAAACTAATAATAGGGCTCGCTGTAAACTAAAAATAGGGCTCGCTGTGAACTAAAAATTGGGCTTGCTGTGAACTAAAAATAGGGCTCGCTGTGAACTAAAAATTAGGCTTGCTGTGAACTAAAAATTGTGCTCGCTGTGAACTAAAAATTGGACTCGCTGTGAATTAATAATCATACCCCTATTTCTTCTACAGTACCACCAAATGGTCTCGTAATCTACTGCGGTACGATCGTTACCGAGGAAGGCAAGGAAAAGAAAGTGAACATCGACTTCGAGCCGTTCAAGCCAATCAACACTTCCCTATACCTTTGTGATAACAAGTTTCATACCGAAGCTCTGACCGCGCTGCTCGCTGATGACAACAAGTTTGGTTTCATTGTCATGGACGGTAACGGAGCCCTTTTTGGTACGCTGCAGGGAAATACGAGGGAGGTATGTATTGATTTTTCAAACGTTCTTAGATGACTGTTCTTTACTCTTTGGGTGGGCGCCCACGGGCAACTTAGCAGTTGCCCAGCAACTTTTTTTGTCTCTCGCTGTCGTCTCGCCGAGATTTGGACGATGAACACAAGGAAGCGACAGCAACGCTAAATTTTCAGTTGAGCGGCGACTGGCTAGCCGGCAACTTTTTTGTCGCCGTGCGCGCACTTGCATATTGCAACCAATAGACGGGCGACAGTTGCGTCCAAACCCGCGGACAAAAATGTCTCCCAGCTGTCACGTCGCTACATGCGCGCACTTTCATACAAAACCGTGGACTTGATGTGAGAGACAAATTAGTTGCGGAGACAAGTTGCTCGTGGGCTCCCTACCTTTGAGACATTTGACAAGCATTGATATTGAAAAAAAAAGTGCACATTCAGCATGATAATAGGCAATTTACACGAATTTTTTTGATGCCAATAAATGCTATTTCTTATACAATGAAACAATTGCATCTTTGTTTCTCAATGAATACTGGCATATGGATAAGGAAATCTTATTGGACCAACTGAGGCCTCTAATCTAGCTACTTACTGTAAGGCCTATAAAGCATGCATACATACATACATACTAGGGTGGTCCTTATTTTTCGACTTTCGAATTATCCCCGGGGCACTTTCTCATTTGATTATATACCTCTAAATATGAAATAAGTTTTTTTTGTTTTTTTTTTCGTTAAGATTTAGAGGTCGCTACCAGCTGCTAAAATTTTTAAAAAAGCGTTGAAGGACAGGTTAAATGATGGTTGCATTAATATTTCATTTAGGTGTTTATATTGGATTTTACGTGCAAGTGAAACTCGCGTAGACAATCACTTCTCATCCCTTCTCCTCCCCTCGACCTCTCTTCTGTACCGGCGTGTCGAGATTTAGCCCGCCCCGCACTTTAGTTCTAATAAGACATTAACGAGAGCGCACGCGTTTTATTTGTAAAAGTCATAGAAACGTGTTTCAACTTGTATTATAAATACCGGCCTAAGAAGTGGAGTATGCGTTCTTTTGGAGCGAAAACTGGATAAAAATATGCTTTGGCTTGCTTGTCGTCACCACATAATGGAAATTATGTTGTCAGCTGTAGTGGATCAATCGCTTGCCCCATCTAGTGGTCCTGATATACAATTATTTAAAAGATTTAAGAATAATTGGAACACTATTGACCAAAGCGACTTCAAAACAATAAAAGATGATCCTGAGGCAAATATTCTTGCAGAAGTGGTCGCAGACAGGATTTATTTTGCCAAAAAGCAACTTCAAGTACATCAACCTCGAGATGACTACAGGGAACTGTTGAATCTCACTATCATTTTCTTAGGAGGTGTTCCTGAAAAAGGCATTTCATTTAGGAGACCTGCTGGTCTACATCGAGCTAGATGAATGGCAAGAGCCTTGTACTGTTTGAAAATTTATTTATTTAAGCATCAGTTTAAGCTGACGAAGAAGGACGAAAAGGCTGTGAGAGAAATATGCATTTTCATGGTGATGATTTATGTTAAATATTGGTTTCAAGCCTCTACCGCATGGTCAGCACCAAGAAACGACTTACAATTATTGAAAGACCTTAAAGCCTTTGAAAGATTTAACAAAAATATAGCTACTGTTGCGCTAAAAAAAGATTCGAAATCATTTGTGGTACTTGTCGGAAGAACTAGTTTCGCTTGCCATTTTCGATGATGAACTTTCAGTTCAAGAGAAGAAAAAAATGGTAGAAGCACTGAAAATTGAAGGCTGAGCGCGGTGTTGCTTTAATGGAAGAATATAATAAATTAATTACAACCAATGAAGAACAAAAGCAATATTTGCTTTTGTTGGTAAAAGACTATAGGATAAAGTACCCTAATACTAAGAAATCAACCCTTATATCTTAAAAATAAATGATTCAAATATCCACATAATATCTTAATTTATAACAACAACAATAATTTTGTAATTTTTTTATGTCATAGCTATAAAAATAAAAGAATCTAACAAATACAGAATTTGAATTTTAATAAAAATTCAAAGCGACCTCTAAATATCATTTAAAAAATTCAAAAAAATTACTGTAATACTTTCTTATGGTATACAACGTGTAACAGAAACCCTATAGCTATCCTTAAGCACTAAAGATAACAGCTGGTATAGAGTCACTATACTTAGTTTCAACTCAAAATAAAATACTCTAAGAATTGATACCAAATTTTCGGTATCTTAGGTTTCTGAAATTCAAATCATAACAAACATGTCACCGCACTACGTAGGTCAATCACTTTACTTGCCAATATCACGATAAATCTCTTCCGTAATTCTGCGCGCCTAGTACTGTACTAGCCTACCAAACGCGGCGTCTTTGTCGGCGCGAACTGACGAGATCAAACATGCCGCCTACCGCTTTGGCGGTGCGGCGCGCCGTACCGCCAAAGCATAGGCGGCATGTGCGCGCGCGCAATACAATACCTACTTTACCGTGATGTAAAAATTAATGTGTAATTATTGATTTTCAGTTTACTCATTAATATTAATATTAAGCCAGAAATTGCACGTATAAACCGAGATAACAAAACTTACGTAAAATATCGAAACAAAGTTTAGGTAGGTTAACTAGTTTCATCTCTTATTATTACTTATTACCGAGAAAACAGTAAAATCTTAAAGTTTTGCTTAATTTAGTAAATTGACTTACATTTTTAAAGGTGGGGTTCGATGTGGTGGCCTTGGTACTGTATGCACAAGGCCGCTCGCTTGTTCATAGACTCCTGAACATTGCATAGCATGTCTGGTGTGATTGTCCTGAAAGCGGCCTCAATTCGTACTTTCATTTGGTCCACTGTATCACACTGCACTGCGTACACTGCATTTTTAATGTACCCCCACAAAAAAAAGTCTAACGGGGTTAGGTCTGGGGATCGTGGAGGCCAAGCCACGCTTGTGCTACCACGCCCAACCCACTGAGCAAAGCGCGCATCTAAATAATGGCGAACATCTCGAGCAAAATGTGCCGGTGCACCGTCATGTTGGAAAATTAAATTATTCCTCATCACGAGATTGACATAGCTTAACACTGGTAGCACTGTGAGGACATCGTCTAATTCATTCCTCAGGAAGCTTAAATAATTTTGGCCGTTTAAGCTTTGCGGCAAGAAAACTGGTCCTACGACAACGTCTCCAATTATACCTGCCCACACGTTCAGTCGCCATGGTACAGACGATGTACCATCCGGCTAAAACATGCCGACGAAGGCAGCTGTCGACGGTCAGCATCTGGTCTACCCTCAATAAAACGGTGACGGTACAGTTCTCGGGCAGCTCGCAAATTACCATGTTCTGCTCCGACACACAACATCATTTCGTAATATTCGCTATTACTTATCGACATTTTCAAACACAACAAAAAAAAGTCAATTAGGTGTAGCCGTACTGAACTGATGCGCGTGTCACAGGAACTAGAAACGAGTGCACTAGACACGGAACAGACGTCGACTGGCGTCCTGGCGAGCAAAACAATAACAATGCTAAATAAATCTCCTATTCCCTGCTATCCTGGTACCTAAATATTATTTCGTTAAATTTAGATACCTACGAGTATAGGGTGGCTGTCCCAATTAGTGTCCAGTACTATTAAAAAATATTGTTCAAGGATTCAAGATTATTTTACATCTTAATAATAATTTCAACTAAACTCCGTTAAACTTTCAAGTAAATCTAACACACCAGAGTTACGTACCTAATTCAAATTCAAAATTGAAAAATCATTCATTTTTTTTCACCACATCACGCAGCGGGACGCTGAACGTGCCCCCGCGCGTGATTTTTTACCAAATTCAATAAAAACGTGCTTCCGCGCGTGGAATTATCCGTTCCACGAACCCCGCTGCGTGACACGGTGCAGTGTGGGCCTCCCCTTAGATTCTTACCAGCTGACTAAAAACAACATTCCCGCAACCTCGGAAATTCCCGCAACTCCGGAAAATTATTAAGTAATTTCAATCCATTAAAAATCATAATTTATGGGGCCGCGTTATCTCTTTAGAAGTTGTATTTACCAGGAGTAATTGAAACTACAGGACGGCAATTGGTGCACGTACCCTACTAACCCATTAGGTTTACACACACTAAGATGCTTACATTGTGTGTGTAACGACGTAATCAGGGTTCTGTGAGCAAACGATTTTCAATTCGGCAATAACAATTCCTAACTCATGCGGTCCTAGTACTTTTATTAATTTCTTTCCACAGTTAGATGCAGTTTTGCGACATTTTTTATTGACTTCGTTTGAATTATACTAAAGACTAAACGTGCTCAAACCAATAAAACCCATGTACTATTGATAAAGCACCGACAGACCGTGAACTTCCGATAATTCTTTCGGTTAGTCCTACAGACAAAAATTATGCGGGCGTGCTATTATTTTGTAATAAAAAAATAGTATTAACTTGTTGTTAATAGTTTTCGACATAATTATTAAAAAAAAAACCTTATTTTTAAAATTATGAACGGAACCGTGCAACCGAACTGTGATTTTATTTGTACTAGGAGAAGCATCAATACCGAAGAGGTGAATTGAAATGATGTTTTGGGTTCAGTTGGACAAAAATTCTTGTTCTAAATCCTTTTTCTATTCTAAGTTTTAATGGCAAATAATAATGTTTATTTAAGCAATTAATTCTTGGTAGGATACACGTAAGGATTCGATTTTTTATGATCAATTCAATGGTACGAGCTGACGATTTTTTGAAACAATTCGTTTTAATGCGATCTTCAAGCAAATCGATTCAATAGTAAGGTGAATCGAATCCCCTGGATCGTATGTGTAAACATTATTATGATAAGGGCTCATAATAGTTCAAGTTCATGTTTGCCCAAAGTATTATGCTGACAATCATAAACAGCGAATAGGTAGGTTTATTTATTTCAAACAAGATCAATTACATACATAATTATGCCGACACTTTTTAGCTTGTCCGCATTATTTATGTTAGCACTAAGCGAAGATTGAAACATTTGATTTTAACCGACTACATCTGTACCATCTGAATGAAAGTCATTTAATTACGCTGGAAAGGTTATCAATTATTAATATTATTGATTAAAAGTTTAGACGTACCTACCTGACTGGCAACTGTAAATATGTCACATAATAAAGGTGTGTTAAATGTTGTTTAAAATTTTTTTGATTACGATTTTTGTTGAATTTTTAGTAGATCGATTCAAGAGCACGGGATTCGTTCTGTGAATCGATTAAAAAATCGATTTAAAGCAAAACATCGTTTATCCTTATGGCCACCAAAATAAAAGGATAGGAATAACGTTGGGAAATTCAATACAGGAATATTGTTTTTTAATTAGGTATTTATTGTGTTGTAGGTACGATGGTAAGGTGGGGTGGGTGGAAGATTACTATTTACTATGTAGATAATAATTATCTACAAAGTAATCTTCTACAAAAGGACAACTACATAAAAAACCAACAAGTGTGTAAATAATACGTGACAGTGCAAACAGGTACCTAAATATTATTTCGTAAAATTTTAATACCTAGACCAAAATCAAAGTTTAGGAAAAGTCAGTAATAATATTTTGTAAACAAAAAATAAACATGCGGAACCTTTTATTCATTTTATTCAGAAATACCAGGAGTAAGAGGTTTATTTTTACTCACAAATGGTTCACTGACACCGATCAGCTGATTTAGTGCTAGTGATGTGTTTATTTCAATTTGAAAAGTTCGGTTTCTGGTATCAATGTATTAAAATTTCTCATAAGTTCTGAACATGTAGATATAGGATTAAAAAACCCTTCCAATATCGTTTGATATCATCCAAAGAAGCCGTGCCTTTCGTATGTATATACCCTTTCCGTTACACGTTATATTCAAAGAACGTGGTGCCCCGCGAAATCAAAGAAAAAAAATTTTTTTCTTAGGAATAAGGACCACCCTAATACATACGTACGCCAAATAATAACGAATACGCAAGCCTATAATTTTGTAATTGTAATTTGAATCAACGCTTTATTTGGTTTAACGATACTTAGCGCCATTTTTGACGTATACGCGTACGTCAAGGGGACGTAGAACAACCCCCACTTACCAACCAACATTCTACTTTTCCAGGTGCTCCACAAATTCACAGTCGACCTACCGAAGAAGCACGGTCGTGGTGGTCAGTCCGCGCTGCGTTTCGCTCGTCTGCGTATGGAGAAACGTCACAACTACGTCCGCAAGGTCGCCGAGGTGGCCACCCAGCTGTTCATCAGTGCGGACCGCCCCAATGTCGCTGGGTTGATCCTCGCCGGTTCGGCTGATTTCAAGACTGAATTGTCGCAGTCTGACATGTTTGATCCGGTGAGTTTATTTATTTCTTCCACAATTTAAATGTTTCCAATGGAAACGATGATGATTTTGTATTTTATACTCAAAAAATATTTGTTTGCAAATAGTGCAAATTATACAACAAAAGCAGCAAATATGAGCAGTGGTGGCCAAGTGGTAACGGCCGCGACTTACGAGTTGTAGGTCGTAGGTTCGAACCCAGACAGGCGCTTTACTTTGTGTAAATTATTTCATCACCACTGCTCTCAAAACGGTGAAGGAAAACATCGTGAGGAAACCGGCATGTCCTAGAACCAAAAATTCGAAGACATGTGACATCTGCCAACCCGCACCGGGCCCGCGTGGTCGATTACGGCCCACTCCCTCTCACCGAGAGGAGGCCTGTGTCCCAGCAGTGGGAACATTATAGGCTGATTATGATACAACAAAAAATCAAAAAGCTTACAAAAAATGCCAGCTATAGACGTTTTAAAAAACAACTGCTAGACAAAGATGGCACTACCATAGTACACTTTTATCGTGTTTAGACCATCGAAACTCATTACGTCTGCGGAGTTTCGCTAGTTACTCTAATTTGAACCTGTATGACGTTCACTGACAAAAAGAAATGTTAATTAAGTTGATTTTAGAATGACTAGTGCTATTGAAAGAGTCGTAAAAAACTGAACATAAGTGTGGACATTCAAATTGTTATCCCAAAAACACGACACGGTTGGAGCAGTGGCTGAGCGATCGACTGCAGCGCTGCGTGTCGTGGGTTCGATTCCCGCACGGAACAAATATTTGTATTGCCTACATGTAGTTGTTCCGGGTCTGGCTGTTTGTGTATGTGAATTTAAATGTTTGTAAACGCACCCACGATACAGGAGTAATTCCTAGTGTGGAGCAACGATTTAAAAAAAAAAAAAACAAACAAAAACGTATTTTTTTTTACATTATTTGGAATCTAAACCGCGAACGCAGTATATGGATCGCAACACTGCAGTTGAATTAGTTAGGTTTAACCTACCTCCATGGGAATAAGGAAGGAGCGAGTTTTTAGGCGAATTCATGTATGTATTCATAGATTTTTGACAAACGCGTGCACTGATTGGACAGGTCCGCTCAATCTGTGAGATTCTTTCGTCAAAAGACCATTTCAGACACCAATCTACATGATCTGACCAGGATTTTGTCTGGACTTTAAAAGAGACTATGTATGACCTCTGAGTTTGTTTCGGCCTTATTTTTCTCAGAATAGTCGGATAGGAAACGCCGACCTTATCTAGTTTAAAAAAAATATGATTGACGTGTAAAAGTGTTTGTTCAAACCTACTTAAAGAAAATAAATCATTGATCATAACTTTTATTTTCTTCGACAGCGTCTCCAAGCCAAGATCATCAAACTGGTGGACGTGTCATACGGCGGTGAGAACGGCTTCAACCAAGCCATCGAGCTGGCGGCCGAGTCACTTCAGAACGTCAAGTTCATACAGGAGAAGAAACTCATTGGCAGATACTTTGATGAGATCTCACAGGTAAGGGTTTCATATTTCCTTGTTTAGTCTCCCCTTATACAGTACCCGGCGATAAATATTGCACATCGACCTATTCGATTTTATACAAAGAATAAAAATAATTATCAAAAGAAGCAAATCATAATTGTTTTAACAGCTCCTAATAGATAGCGGACTGTTTGTATTTCGTGCGACAGAGATAACGCTCTACGATGCCAAATTTAGCCGATTGTCTCTTTCCAAAGGTCGATGTGCAATATTTATCGCCGGGTACTGTACTATCTCCCCCACAGATACAGACAGGCCTAGATAACGCAAGTATCACGATCTGTATGAAAACCAAACGTGTCATTTTTTGACTACCTACTATGACGTCACGAGCACTATTTAGTGATGGGAAAATCAAATCGATTCAAAGACGCCGCCGCGTGCACGCGGCACCCGTCTCGCCACATGCGAACGACGCGTCATACTGTCGTCACGCAAAATCCTGCATCGCGCAAGCAGAGTTTACCGCGCAACTAGCATAGATACAACGGCCCGACATGAATCATCGGGCAGTTGCCCGCCAGACACAACACCCGTCTGGTCGGAGGATCCTCCCTTTTGAGAGGGTGAGTGAACTTTACACGCTGTTCCTCATACCTCTATAGAATCATGTGCTAGCACATGTGCACGTGTGAATTCATGGTTACAGGTTCCGCATCGAGATGTCCCTGTCACCTTGTTAGTAAGCGGCTATCGTTATTAACACTTTCCAGATACAGATGTTCTATGTCACGATACACATTCGCGGAAATAGCCTCATGCGACGGCAGCAAGGGGCAGCCGCTGTGGGAGCGCGCTTGTCGGGATACGTCACTACTACAATCAAAGCCGAACGGACTTCGTGAAATAGAATATCTGTACCAATCCGTGTCTGGAAAGTATTAGTAACTGCCCCAAACTTTAGTCTGTTTATATTGAACAGTAATTAATAATGATTATTCCCGTTACAGGACACTGGCAAGTACTGCTTCGGTGTGGACGACACTCTGCGCGCTCTCGAACTCGGCGCCGTCGAGACTCTGATCTGCTGGGAGAACCTCGACATCCAGAGGTATTTAATAGAGAATAATCCTACTAATATTATAAATGTGAAAGTTTGTGAAGATGTTTGTTACTCAATCACGCATAAACCGTTGAACAGATTTGGATGAAAATTGGCACGTAGAATATAATATTCTCTTTATTATGTACACCATATAAATTACAGACATAAATATAGAAACTGTACAAAGGGTGACACAATGAGCGGTCTTATCACTAAGAGCGACATAGATAGACCATTTGCCTGGATTGACATATAGGATACTTTTTATCCCGATATTCCCACGGGATCAAAACTTACGCGGGTGAAACCGTGGAGCGCTGCTAGTAAATATTATTTTGTACAAATATTTTCATTATTTGTTGAAGTCAAAGAGAGAACGCCAACAAACGTAAAACGTAGTTAAGAAAAGTAGAAGAGTTCATTGGCCCCCGAAAGTTTCAATGAACGAACTTTTCTACTCGAGAAATGATATTAAAGTAAGATAAATTAATAAATAAATTAAGATACTCCATAGACAAGATTAGACGTGATTAAAAAATTGGCTACTAAAAATACGTCAATTTACGTCAGGCGCAGACTAATTTGACAGGACTAAATTAATATTTATCTTCTGTCCTTTTCATAATGAAATAGAAAGAAAAAGATGCACTGAGCTTAAATTTAGTTTAGTTTGTGGACAAGGGAATCGGCGCCATTATCCTAAAACCACAATTCGAAAATCTGTGACACCCACTCACCAGCCCGCACTGGACCCGCGTGATTATAATCCACATTCGACCCGTTCACTCTTAGGTAATAGGTAATACGGGCTGGTGTCCGCAACTCCACGTCAATGCGCGTATTTTGCGTACGGGTGGGAAAATCGATCATTCAATCCACCCCAGCTCCTCAAGGAAGGCCAGCAACGCCTTGATGTTACTGACCGTCTCATGTAGGGTTCACTCTTATAACATCCCCTGTGCTCTAGCTGTGGGAAACAGCTACACCTTTCCGCCTTCGAGAAAAACTCGGCTGATGTTGTTTTTACCCGACTGCGACGGAGCCCAAAAGGAGGGTAATGTTTTTAATATCACATTCTTTAATATCTTCCGCCAAATTTTCCAGATACGTGCTAAAGCTCCACGCGACCAACCAGGAAACCATCCTTCATCTGACGCCCGAACAAGAGAAGGACAAGTCCCATTTTACAGATAAGGAGGTTATTATTTCTAAGTCACATTTCACTGACAAAGAGGTGATTATTATTTGTTGCTATTTCTTCCGCTTTTTTTTTCATTACAACATCATCCGGGTGAAATCATATTTTCTCGAAAATGTCCAACATTTTTTTTTTGTATCTCTGTAACTTTCTGTCTCACCCACAGAGGGTCACTTAAAAATTATCGTATTTAAATTTAATTATTGACCAGGCAACCAGTCTACGGAGTAAACTCTGACGTGCATGTGCTTACACTGTTGTGCCGACATTGGACGTAGACGGTCTTCTGTAGTTGACTGTGCGGCTAAAGGCTGATACAGACATTGCGAGGCATGCGCATGCGCAGCGCACGGCGCTCATCGCATGATTCGCAATGTGTGGACGGTGGTAGTCGTGGTGAGGCATGTGCTTCCACATGCGTGTCATGACGAATATAAAGAGTGTAGACGCGTTTTTAAAATGGAAGTTCTAAGAAATGTATCTTTTAGAAAACAACACTGACAGAATAAAGACAGAATGATTAAATTAAACTATAAATACACTCAATTTGCGCCGTAGTTTAAGGCGAAAGCGCTAAGGTAGCCCGCAAAATTCAATATTTTTTACGTTTTTTGCAATTTGCTGGTCAGTATTAAGTTGTACGTTGATTAATATATGATTCGCGGCCGTAAAAAATATTTATTCACAGAATTATAATAATTAAAAAATTCGAAGTGTCATTCGCTAGAACGAGTAGTCCGTTCGCAAGTATTCGCATTCATTCGCATCGTAAACGAACTACGTGCGATTGGATCTCTCACTCTAATGAATAGCACTTCTGAGTGACAGAAAGGGATAGAGATACAGTAAAATGACGATATATGCGTGCGAATGTGATTTCATCCACATACACCGTTGGCTATGCCACATCATATTTTTTGTTTTTGGTGAAAACCATATAGAAATCCATATAGTTGTAGTTTAGAAGTAAGCCCACACACAAACAGATGCACAATGTTTTTTATACTATGTAGAGATTGGATGACGATAAGCAAGCACACAGCTGCAATATTAGAGGCAGCGCAGGCGCATCGCTATTCACTGAAACTTACCAAGGGGTATCACCCAGTTACTGGGTTGCCGTGCCTCTGAAAGCACAATTGGTCCCGGTTGTCATTCGTCGATCTTTGACAGTCGTTATGGGTTGTCAGACGCCCGAAAGTCTGACAACCAGTCTTACCAAGGGGTAGCGAATTACTCAGTAACTGAGTTGTGAAGGTCAGATAGGCAGTCGCTCCATGTAAAATACTGGTATTCCTGCTGCATCTGGTTAGACTGGAAGCCGACCCCAACATAGATGATGATCTCATTTTACTGTGACCTCCTTTGTAATAACATTATTTGTTTTAACATAATATTAGTCAGCATCCATATTATGGTTCCAATTCGACATAATACTTACTCCCTTTGGTCTGAACACCGTAGGTTAAAAAAGGCAGGACACACAAAACACATACCACGTTAGCGTTACAGTAAAGATCATCCCATATTTTCTCTAATTTCCAGAGTGGCGTTGAACTCGAGCTGGTCGAGTGTCAGCCGCTGCTGGAGTGGCTTGCCAACAACTACAAGTCTTTTGGAGCTACCCTCGAGATCATTACTGATAAGAGTCAGGAGGGCAGCCAGTTTGTCAGAGGCTTTGGTGGCATTGGAGGTAGGTTTGATGATATTTTATTACGCAATACAAATTTCTATAACTATGATCTAGCTGGGTAGAGAGAGCGCTTTGATACATACGTGCCATTTTGAAATCTTTTTCAAAATGGCTACTGTCGTGCCATTTTGAAATCTTTTTCAAAATGGCGGCCAGTGACATTTTAAAGTTATCAAACATCTATTCAACAAGATTTAAGCAAGTTAAAAAAGATATGGATGTCACGTGATCAACTTTTAACGAACTTTTATAATGGGACCAAACTTGAAATCGCGACAACAAAATCAGCTGTTCATTATGTTCGCATAACTCGTCAAAAGCTTGTAGCGTTATCTGCAACGCCACAAGCAAACAACGCGTCATACTGATGTCACGCAAAATCCTGCATCGCGCAAGCAGAGTTTACCGCGCAACTAGCATAGATACAACGACCCGACATGAATCATCGGGCAGTTGCCCGCTAGACACAACACCGTCTGGTCGGAGGATCCTCCCTTTTCTATAGAGTATGAGTGAACTTTACATCCTCATACCTCTCTATAAGCTAATTTTGTTTTTTACGATTGCATCTGGACCATAGATGCAATCGTAAAAAACAAAATTAGTAAAAGTAGTTCATAATGATGAGTACAAAATCTCCCATTTCGGTTTGTCGCATGTTTTCAATGAGGGTTTACTGAAATGACGTTCGCTAGGTGGCAGCACTGTCACACGTCAGGTCCAGGCATCTGTCAAAGAGCCTATATTCTCTTTAGTCATGACTGAATGATGAACGAATGAATGAATCGAATGATGAACGTCATCATATTTTTTTTATATTCATTGTCGAAATGGAAGACCTCTTGTCAAAATGGTGCGAACTGGTGTCGTAAATTTCCACGAAAACCCCCATTTCGACCTGTATAAAAATACAATAGTTTGAAGTACCATAACTTGCCTCTGATAGATTTCCCCACCGATCTACCCAGCTAGAAAAATACACAATAAACTTTAATCAATATTATCTAAATTACTAACATGCTTTGGGAATCGCAAAAGAAAGTGATCTCTGTATATTATGTTTGTATGTTTACTTTATATGAATATCTTGGCCCGCAAAATCCTTTCCTTAAAAACAAAATTTCAATTAATTTTTATTATTATATGTGTATTTTTAACAATACAAAATGTTAAAATGGAGTTTGACGCTTCAATCGTGGTTGTATATTACCTAGCTGGTAATACGTTGGACCAATGCACTTGTGAGAACACTTACAGGGATGAAAATAAAATCACAATGAGGGTTTTCGTGAAAATTTACGACACCAGTTGGCACCACTGTGACAAGAGGTCTTCCAATATAAAATATGTATATGATGACGTTCATCATTCGATTCATTCATTCGTTCATCATTCAGTCATAACTAAAGAAAATATAGGCTCTTTGACAGATGCCTGGACCTGACGTGTCAGTGCTGCCACCTAGCGAACGTCATTTCAGACAACCCTCATTAAAATTAGTTTGGAGAGTAAGCCCCCTGATTCGGCCCTACCCTTGCAGCGTCAAACTCCATCAAATCCGCTTTTAAAAACTAATGCCTTCTACAGAACACTTACTAACGATCTTTGTTTTTTCTCCTTCCCGCCGCTCGGACACCGTGGGATACACACGTAAATATAATCTAATCTTCCTAACAGGCATCCTTCGTTACAAAGTGGATTTTCAATCTCTGCAACTCGACGAACCGCTCGACGACGTCGACTTAGACGACTATTAAAAAATATACGTTTCACTTATTTGAGAAAAAAACATAAAAAAACACCATTTCGACTCTTTAATGTTAGGATTTTATGCTTAAATTATGTTTTTGTTTCTGGTCGCTTTGGCGTGGACGCTGCGTTTTCTTTACGAGAGCCCTGAATGTTGGCAACGACGCAAATGACTGTCAAATGTTTTGCTGTTCTGAAAGTTGGCAACGGCCCGGCCGTGACGGCCCGAGACAATATTGACAGTCAATTGCGCTCAGTTGCGTCAAATTCAGGCACGAATATGAAAAGTACCGTCTGTGATTTAATGTTAATACAAAAGGGACCGTTTTCTGAATCGACAGTTCAATCTAAGATGTCGTAACTTTATTATTTTCATACTTATTTGTTTTTTGTTATTGCATGTGTTGTTGTGTTGTAATAAAAGTATGAAATAATTAAAGGTATGAGCAAGTCAGATTGACAACCGTCACGAGCCAGAAACTGAACAAAAACAAAAATTAAACGTCAAAAAATAACTCATCGAATGCATAACTTCCTTTTTGTAAGTCGGTTATAAAGATAAATTCCCATCAAGTTGTTCGTCGGGAAAGATGACCACGCGCCTTAAAAACGCAGCGTATATTAACCACGCGCCTGAAAAACGCAGCGTTGAAACGCCCAATGCGACTCAAAATGTTTTTCTAGCTAATATCCTCTAGTTCTAGTTAAAACCTATTTTCATTATTTCGTAACGTATTGCTTTGGTACAAACCACGCGTTTTTATACATTTTCCCTTTTCCCAGTAATAAGTAGTTTGTTTTGTTGTTTGTTTGTTTTTGATGTTGAACATCGGGATTATTACAAAGTTTTACGAATGTCACAGAAGCAAAGTAAAAAAAAAAACAAATATAAAAAAAAAGAAATACAATTTTATATTAAAACAGAGTGAAACGGAACGCACATGTAATTGAAAGATATTTTAAATACGTTTTTATTGAATGAAGCTTTGTATACTGCTAGTGGAACAGAAATAATCATAGTACTTTTCCTATTAAATAATTAATTATTGTTAGAAACTAGGTTTTCAAAATAATACTGGCCGGGATGCGTTTATTAATATGGGAGCGTTCAGGGGTGTTTGATACTTTCATTCAGGCAAACTGTTAAGTTTCTCGCGAGATGGCGCTAGTGTCTTGTGTCTGGCTATCGATTTCATTCAAAATTACTTTTACAAGTGCCAAATACTCAGTGCTCGCTCGCGACGCAGCTTCCAAAAAACAACCCCAGTGATGATAAAATATAGAATTAAAATATGAAAATGCGAGATAATTAGTGGCCTTATAAAATCAAGTCGTATAACAATTAGAAGTATAATATCTGTATAAATAATTAAAACATGCTAGTCGAAACTTAAGCAATGAGCCTCGTAAAGTACAGACGCCAGCATATCAAGCTACCCGAAACTGTCAAATTTTCCCAATCAACTTTGAACCTTATGCTTTAGCGATAAAGTTGAAAATCTATTAAAGAAATTTGACAGATTGTAGTAACTTGATGTGCTGGCGTCTGTATATAATGTAATATAAGAATATTGCTTATCTGAAACCAGTAGACACTTTGATATATTATAGAATACAAACACATTTATACACACGGACGGTGCAGAATTCTTCTGTATCTCTTTCTCTTTCTATCACTTAGAGCTGTCATCTGTTAGAGAGAGAAGTCCGCCTGTAAGTATTCGTACTGAAATTGCTTTTACGTGCGAATGGGCTTCTCACAACACAACATTTGTTTTATAAGAAGAAAATAGGCAAGAAACTCCATGGACACTCTTCTTCAATAAATCATTTAGAGAAACTTTTGAATTGTCAAACAATCGGCTAGTTAGAGACGTGAACGTAGTTACCAATTCCAAAGCTTCTCCTACGGATTATCCCACAAAAAAAAAACGTCAAGTTAATTAATTTTTTGTTTTGTTATGTTTAGACATCTGAACATAGATAGAACATCTGGAAAAATCGTTCAATAAGCTTTAAAACTAAAGCCCGTTTGGTCAGAGCATTAGTTTTCCCGATTTTCCTCTATGGAGTTGAGACGTGGACAATCCGAGCAAGAGAAAGACAGAGGATAGATGCATTCGAAATGTGGTGTTGGAGGCGGATGCTCCGAATACCATGGACAGCCAAACGCACAAATGTGTCTATCCTTTCCCAACTCGATGTCAAGACTCGATTGTCTACAATATGCCTACAGCGTATTCTGACCTATTTCGGCCACATAATGCGAAGTGGGAATAGCAGTCTTGAAAAGCTGGTTATTGTTGGCAATACCGAAGGAAAGAGAGCACGAGGCCGGTCGCCAACACGATGGTCCGACCAAGTGAAAGAAGCTACGTCCTCAAGCAATTTTCAGCAGGTGGTGATGGCAACGTTGGACCGGAGTAGATGGAGGCAGATTATCCGTTTAAAAGGGTCCAGTGACCACGATCCTCAGTAATGAGGGACCGATTGAAGAAGAAGATGTTTAGACATCGATAGTCATCACGTCTGCGGAGTTTCGTTAGCTGATTTAATTTGACCTTGGTTAGCGAAAGGCTCTCTTACTGTAGAATATTTGAAAAAAATCACCTAAAGGGGTTATACAGTATGTTAACTAACAGAGGGCGTTCCCGTTAACCCGCAATAGTATAGCATCCATACATGCTAAAAAAAATATTACCATTCGAAAATAAAATGTTTTTATTTTTTTTTATATTAAAATATTCACTTAAAATCGTAAATTGATACGTTAAAGAAACACTCTGTACACGCGTACTTGAAAGACAGCAATGTCGGAATTTATTTAATTAACTAAATTAGAATTAATTAAATAAATAAAGTATAAATTTACAATTTTTAGTGAATAATTTAATATTAAAAAAAATAAAAACATTTTATTTTCGAATGGTAATATTTTTTTTAGCATGTATGGATGCTATACTATTGCGGGTTAACGGGAACGCCCTCTGTTAGTTAACATACTGTATAGGGGATGAAAGTTTTGTACGGAAGTTCGTTATTTTTGACGATGGGTCATCGCTCTGGGAGTTTGAATTCGCTCTAAGTCTTATTAAATCGTATTTCTAGTGACAGAAAGTCATTAGATCATCAAGTGCACAGGTGACAGGGCATGCGGCGCAGGATGGCAGGCGGCCATTGTCTGTGGGGAGGTGCCGCATGCGCACTTGAGATCAGGGTGCTTACTCTTCAATTTAATTCCGATAGATCGATATTGGAATTGTGACGTTTCGTACTCTTGAGTTCGATGCTAGCGCCAAATGATTTTTAGATTGGGTGTCCATTTTGGAGAACTAAGTGGAATTGGGTTCGGGCTTGGCGTGGGGTAATTGTTGACAATATTGTTTTCAAGAGTACCGGATCACGTGACTGTAAAATTAACATTGGAATCATATTGGCATCTCATTGGAATTAAAATTAGTTTGGAGAGTAAGCCCCCAGAGCCGTCCGTGAACCCCCATCTGTGGAGATTGCCTTTGCTCCGGCCGACTTGGGTTTGAAGTCGATTTTTTTTTCTTATGACTGCGTCAGTGAGCGGAGTTCGCGCAGCTGAATTTTGGGCCAAAAATATTTTAACTTTTTGCCATCGATACAAGAAGAATAGTGACAGAAAGGGACAGAGATACAGGCAAGCAGATCTGTGCGGATAAATGTTATTTTACCCTCAAAAGCTTCGTAATAATCCCGATTATAGAAAACTCGTGAAATGTAATCTTTGCCTACTCAATATAATAAGGTGACCTTTATGTATCAGCAATAATATACATTTAAATAAATAAACGACATATTATATGAGTAAATTCAGTCGGTACATGTTTTGTGGTTGTTTTGTGGTAAATTGTTGGAAAATCTAACTCCGTTAAAGGACCTTTTGGTTGCATATCTTTCACTTAGACTTGAATATCCTAGCTAAATCATCATCATCGGCAGCCATGTTCCAACCCCAGCTGAGCTTCCTCCCTTTTGTGCTGTAGCGCTATCTACAACGCGTCATACTGACGTCACGCAAAATCCTGCATCTCGCAAGCAGAGTTTACCGCGCAACTGGCATAGATACAACGGCCCGACATGAATCATCGGCCAGTTGCCCGCCAGACACAACACCCGTCTGGTCGGAGGATCCTCCCTTTTCTATGGAGTATGAGTGAACTTTACACCTTGTTCCTCGTATCTCTATAGTCAGTAGCGCGACCACTATACCAACACCGCAGTCCCCCCCCCCTCCTTCTAATGTTACCGAAATAATCGCAAAATGTGTATACGGCTATATACATATATTTAAATTATTTAATACTCGTTGTCCAGAAATATTCGCATAAGTATTTACTGCATAGATGTTTTAATACACAATATAATTATATTTATATCAACATAATCTGATATTTGTACATATATTAGTTTTCACGTTTTCTATTTATTTCTGTAGTCGAATCGTTCTACGCCTAGTATGTGTTGTACAGATTTTTATATATTTTTAAGTAGAATTCTTATTAGCTGTATACTCGCTATAAAAAGCAATTTTTTTTGTTAGTATGAAATTGCAAGGCGGGTTTTCTTGAACAAGCGTGGTGATCAATGGTCATACCTTCTCTGTAGATATGAGAAGAGGTAATTGCCTTGCAATTTTAATTAAAAAAGAAACTTGCTAAAGCTACGTTTAGTACTTTACCGCTAATTATCGGTCGTAAACGAGCGAGTGGACATCTGACGGCAAACTGAGTACTCGCAAAAGATATTGCGTGCGTGTGTTCGGTTGGTCGCTCGATCAGCGTTGCACTAAATCCCCGCATATTATACCGACATAGCGCATTAGTCGGCCGACGTATGCCCACGGTCCTGAGTGCTTACTCTTTAATTTAATTCCTATAGATCGACATTGGAATTGTGACGTTTCGTACTCTTGAGTTCGATGCTAGCGCCGAATGATTTTTAGATTGGGTGTCCATTTTGGAGAACTAAGTGGAATTGGGTTCGGGCTTGGCGTGGGGTAATTGTTGACATTATTGTTTTCAAGAGTACCGAATCACGTGACTGTAAAATTAACATTGGAATCATATTGGCATCTCATTGGAATTAAAATTAGTTTGGAGAGTAAGCCCCCTGGGCCGCGCGACGTTGTACGCGCGTAGCGATTTATCAGCGCTGCACTGTAGTTCATAAGCTTTCATTGATATTGCTACGTTTAACCGATATCAGCGCTGACAGTCGAGCACTATTTACAACCAAAAACTGACATTTTTATGGAGTCGTCATGTGAAAAAGATGATTGCAAATAGCAATTGAGGACCTTGCAGCAAAAGGGAGGCAGATCCAAATGTTTAACGACATCGTAACCGTAAAAAAATCGTCGTCAAAAATGTATTTATTTCCCTTAAAAACTTTAGCAAAATATGTAGGTAAATATGTTTATATTATACGTATATTATACCATATAAGTCTTGGACATTAGAGTAACCAATCGTTTTAAAAAACCTTTTTTCTTGATACTTACCTGACATTTCTTATACTTGGACTTGCCTCCCTTTTGCTGCAAGGTCCTCAATTGTTATAGCAGATGGCTTCGTTAAAAGTGTCAAGTTGATAAAGAAACATTACCCTCGTTTTTAGCTCCGCTGGAGTCGATTAAAAAGGATAATGTTTTCATCTCCGCCCACAGGTCCTACGCTTGCTTTTCTTTCAGTAACTGATCACGCTTAACTTGGAACGAATATAAACTGATTGATTGATATTCATATACACTAGATTTGTAATGTTTTGATGTATTTAGTTCAACTTTCTTCCAAATTTATTAGTATTGTTATTTGGCGATTGCGCTCCAAATTTGCGTCAGAGGGTCGATGGTCCTGGATTGGACTGGGTAACCGTAAAATTGTATCATAATAGAATAGAATATTTATTTGCCAGAAACATGGTGTTCATAACATTGCATAGTGCTACATGTCTCACCGTTTTAACGGTATGCAAAAACAAATTACAATTAACAATTACATGCAGTTCTTACAAAAAAAAATACAATTTAAGTGCATTATTTACATTACATTAATTTTAAAATTATTTCAATTAGTGTATAAATACATATATTATACTACACACTTTTTACGCCATTTTTACTATATTATTATTAATAAATAAAACAATAGAATAGAATACTCTTTATTATGTACACCATATCAGATTCATCAGATTCTGTGTTTGTCGGTCAAACACATAATTTTACATAGATGTGTAAAATTCGGTGTTTCAGACGTACAGAACAAGTAGAACTAAAAAACCGAATTTGAACTGTGAAAGTTCAACACAAAAATTAATTTAGAACTGTATTAGCAGCTTGCTAATGTTTATAGTTCGGTTTTTCAAAGGTAAAGAACATGTAAATTAAAAAAACCGAAACTAAACCGGTAAATTTCAAAACCGGTTAACTTAAGTGGTTGTAACAGCTCTATGTTATGTCTCGCTGCAAACTTTAGGTATTTTCACACACCCAATTCCGATCTCTGGTTATTAGTCAAAACCCGTTCGTGTTAGCAATATAGATAAAAAGCTAGAAGTAGTAGAAACTCCCTGATATGTCCTTTTATTATTGTAGTACTTATATTAATATAGCCGATTCACGAAGTAACGGTCCGATGACTTTTCGTTAATTTTTTTAATTGTATTACCAAAGATTTAAATCTTATTTTCATATCTGGATTTCTTCGGTTCTTAAATGTGCATACGATACTTTAACATAACTTCTTTTGAAAAAAATATTACTTACATTCGTTTTTTAGGTTAACTTTTTTATTTGCAAGAAACAAATAAAAAAGTTTTCACTGTGAGAGCTCGATCATCTTATCATCTATGTCCTGTTTAATATTGTTAATTTGATACTTAGGGCAAATTCCACCAATGAAACTGAACGCGACCAGCTCATCTAGACCGCGTTCAGAGCTGTCAGTGTCATCGTTGCTCTGGAATATTATAAACTGACAGCTTATGACCGAGGTTATTGGTGAAGTTGTCCTAAGAGCTGTATAACATCATAATTATGACATATCAAAATCATATACCTGCTTTCTTCCAACTTTGTTGGGGTCGGCTTCCAGTCTAACCAGTATTTCACATGCCTATCTGACCTCTAAAACTCAGTAACTATAGTCTACAGAACTAGTTGGCTGCGCCTTAGGTAAGTGAGCGGTGGGACGGAGGGGCGGGGGCGCTTTGTCATTACTCAGTACGTGTGTTGCGAACAATAGGCGACCCCGCCGCCCTCACCCCCGGCCCCACCCAAGGCGCGGCCAACTAGTTCCGCGCGGACTATATTTAACATGCTACCACTTGGTAAGACTGGTCGTCAGACTTGAGTCTAACATAGCAATGATCGTAATGATAAAATCGGACCGTTACTCTGTGAAAATGGCATCAAAAGAGCCTTAAATTAGATTCAAAATAATGCAACGGAAAAGTGAATAATTATTATTAGTAAAATACATAATATCAAGGAATAAAACGCTTAGTTAGGAATATAAAGGGACTTACCAAATATTTTTATTAACATTTATATAAATCGCCGATTGAGTATCCTAGGGGGGTAGGTAGGGTTATGTTATAGCAGAAATGGTCTTATAAAATTGTCTATGGCAAGTAAGTCTATGACATGTATTTAAACTTAAACACAAATATTATTTAAAAATCTAAAAAAAAACTACCAAATATGTTTGTTTGTGCCTTTTCTGGCCAAGTTTTACCTCCCAAAAATGATCAAGTCAGTTTATCAATAAGATTCTAAAAAATCCTAAGAGTAACAAACATGAAATTTATTGTCTATGACATGTATTTAAACACAAATATTATTTAACAATCTAAAAACACCTACCAAACATGTTTTGTGCTTTTTCTGGCCAAGTTTTATCTCCCAAAAATGATCAAGTCAGTTAATCAATAAGATTCTTGTTTTTACCAAGGGAAATGTACTGCTAGCTACCTAAAGGCAGTAAACTGACTTTAATACCGTGGCAACTATGAAATTTGTGAAAAAGGGGCTCCAGTACTCTGTAGGTTTAATAGTAATAAGGTTATAAGGCATCGTCGACATACATACAGCAAACGGTGACAACAAAAAGACGCGCAACCGTTGTTTAAAAAAAATACCTTTCATACATTTTAACCACGTAGGTTTTGCTCTTTCGTAGGGGAAACAGCCGATGTTTTTTTTTTTTTTAATAACCCATTTTCAATTTCAACGCAGGGGGCTTAAGAATCATGTATTGAATCCACGGTTGCAGGTTGCGCGTTCATTTCCCAGTCACCCTATATTTTATATGCTCTCACATAAAAGCAAAAAAGAATTTAAAATATATTTATACATTTTATTAGCTGTTCGAATATTTCTGGACAAGTTTTTACGACCGTCGTATCAATTCATCATAACGAAATATATAGAGAAGCATATTGTGTGAAGTTTTGAACGGGAAGGTATTTTTTTTTTTTTGTAAGGGAACTTTTGTTTAATTTAAACAACCGTTTACGTAAAA
The DNA here is from genome assembly GCA_927399505.1 of Luperina testacea. NCBI lineage: Eukaryota > Metazoa > Arthropoda > Insecta > Lepidoptera > Noctuidae > Luperina > Luperina testacea. Next base: position 6,185,751 of record OV656785.1, on the reverse strand, counting down.
AATGTATTAATTAAAAGGTACGTGAGAGAAGGACCAAATTAATGAAAAAAAAACGGGTTAGTAAAGTAATTACCTAATGGTAGAATCGATTAAAAAGAAATTCAACGAAATTATAAAACTGAATTCGCTGCTTGCAAGCAGGATTCGGCAATTTTGTTATCGAAAATAGGTTTTTGTTTTAATTAATATTAAGTGAAACAAATGATTTGACATATTAGTGCAATAAGAAACGATGAGCTCACAAAAGATAAAATCATGTTAATTAAGGGTGTGTTAAAATTTAAGGTAACTGCGTTACAAGTTGGATTGTATGCTTTTCTTATATATAAAAGAGTTTGCAATGGTATTTGTTCGTTATTATTGTTACTACCCACATTTAAGAGATATATATGCTGTTGAAAGACCCTTCACGAATCCGCTTTTCCATACGTGACGATTCCTACCAGTCAACTTCTACCGCAAGCCGCATTAAGGCTCCTTCAAACAGGCGCGACACGCGATAAAATCGCGCGCGAAACAAAGGCACTGCAAGTCGCACAACGAACGGTGCCTTTGTGTCGCCAATGTGTATGAATTCTCCAACGTAGAACAAACCACGTACACGAAAATTTCAAAATGCGATATCTCGGCGAAAAAAAAAAGATTTGAGTAAACTCAACGTCATTTTAAAGAGGAAGACTAGTCCTTTGTGATGCTATTAATAATTTTTGAAAGAAAATAGGATCGGCCGTGCTACATCTCTAAAAATGAGAAAAAACGGTATTTTTTGCACTTTTAGGTTAGGATATCTCGAAACCGAATTGAGCAATTTTGGCCAGGTTTGACTTCAGCGTAAGCTTCAGCAAAAGTATAGTCTGGTTTCTGTGTAAAAATTTTGTCGGCCTGTGTAATTATGTATCTCTTTTACTGACACGGGATTTGCAAACCTTTGCACGTTTCTTGAGCGAGAAAATGGTCGATAACTCGTCGCTTACTCGACGGTGGGAGAGAGGCCTAAAGCGCAAAATTGTCCGCATATCGACGTATAAAAAATGTCTTTGGGAATCTTTCCGTTTGAGTTTATTATTAAATTTCATTATACAAGTCTGCCCTGCGCAAGCCATAAGCGACAATCAAAAGCAGAAATTGAAAAGACAACATTTATTTCATTGACGCAATTAATAAAAACATTTATATTACATTGATATAAGAAATTACATATTACATTATTTTTTACATTATTACATTTTAATATGTTTTTCTTTTACCAACATGCTAACTAACACTGGAGACGAGGTAATTTAAACTGATATGTTTTGGAATGCGTGTGCTATATGTGTGATATATATTTATGTTATATTATCTTTTGTGCTTGGTTAAAAACAAAGGTATGTTGGGGTGGGTAAGTTCGGCGCTAGGATAAGACAGTACCGTGTATACCCGCTTCCTTTTCTTCTCTTCGTGTCGATGGTTCTCTTCCTACTTGTTTTTTTTTTATATAGTTTGAGCCCAGTAGGTGGCCACGATTACTGCTAATTTGGCTATTATTTTTTAATGCTGTCAATATAATGTTCTGCGCGATTTTATTCTGGATCCCTAGAATTTTGTAAAAATGTTGTTACATTAAAAAAAATTATGGAAAATAAGCGGGGAATGTTAAAACGTGTACTGTCTTATCGCTGCGTCGAAATTACTATACTTAAAAAATATAATATAGTCCGGGGCGTCTAGAGAACGCGTTCTTGACACCTGTCAGTGCGACAATTCAAATAGGTAGTAAAGATCAAATTTGCAAAACACGAATTCGTTTGTAGGAAACTGACCGGTGTCAAGAAGGCCTCACCGGCCGCACCAGTGTTTTTTTTTTTACTTTTGCCACGCGATGTTTAAAATATTTTCTGCAATCGAATATTTTTATCGATTTTCAAATTCAGCATCAGATTTTTTTGAGAACAAAATGGATGTATGGAAGAATTCTTAAAAATTCGAAATTATTCTTCCGATTAAACTATCTGGCGTCGGAAAAATCAGCCCTAAATTATCAAAATCAGCCCTGAAACTATGAAACATTATTTTTATTTTGTTAATTTTGTGATTCACGAACCGTGTCCAAATAAACTTTTTTTTTTTTTTTTGACAACTGAAAAAGATTTCGGGTATTAGATTTTTGTGAACAGCGTCCAGAGGACCCTTTCGATATCAATGAATGATGTTCGATTTGGTACGGAAGTGTATCGAATGGTTGTGAACAGTATGGCAGAACCCAAATAAAATTGGTGACAGAATTTTGACTGGTTTTCGTACAGACGCCACCAGCACATCAAGCTACCCGAAGCTGTAAAATTTTCCCAATCAACTTTGAGTCCTATGCTTTAGCGATAAAGTTGAAAATCTATTAAAGAAATTTGACAGATTGTAGTAGCTTGATGTGCTGGCGTCTATACAAAAGCATAATTGGTCTATAATGTTCCCACTTCTGGGACACGGGCCACCTCTCGTTTTCTTACATAATTTCTAATTTCCATCATTATTGTTCCCAGGTCTTCTCCGTTACAAGGTGGACTTCCAATCGATGCAGCTCGACGACGAAGAAATCGACAACCTGTACGACATCGACGACTATTAAACGCGCGTCCGTCGCATCTGTCGCAACTGTGTGCCGTGTCGCACGGCTGCGTTCGATGTGTGCCTTTACTTATACATAGAAGCTCAAACTAAATTAGCTAGTGAAACTTCACAAACGGGTTACAGATATCTCATGATAATAAAATAAAAAAATAATGATTTTTAAACTCACCGTTTCAATCAGTCAACACTAGTTATCGAAACCTGTGTCTGTGAAGTTTTGCTAGTTAATCTAATTTGACCTTGTATTATGGTGGTATACTGTCATATTTCAATGCTCAATTATAAAAACACTAGCTTTTGCTCGCGTTTTCGCCCGCGTGGAGGTCGAAAATTATACCACGGGAACTTACTACCGGGATAAAAAGTATCCTATGCGTTAATCCAGGTTCAAAATGTCAGCCAAATCCATTCAGACGTATTTGCGTGATTGAGAAATCTTACAAACTTTCACATTAACGGTGTTACTAGCAGTGTCCCGCGGTTTTACCCGCATAATTGTCGATCCCGAGGGAATATCGGGATAAAAACTATCCTATGTCCTTTCCCGGGACTCAAACTATCTCTATACCAAATTTCATCTAAATCGGTTCAACGGTTTAAGCGTGAAGAGGTAACAGACAGACAGACACTTTAGCATTTCGACGGCGAAGTGCCAATACCTCCTAACTGATTTTTTTTTTTTTTGAGAAATTCACTTTTTTTTTTCGTTTTGATTTTAAAGGCGTTATTCGCATGTTTTAGTGAAATCGCAAAGTGTATTTTTATTACAACAACATTAAATTAAAATGTGGAAATACATATTACCTCCCAACTAAAACAACGTGTCTATTTTTGAACGTTTTTATCCAGTATGTGTAAATTTTTGACTTTGTCAGTTAGGAGTTATTGGCACTTCGCCGTCGATTTATAATATTAGTATGGACTAGCGGCCCGCCCCAGCTTCGCACGGATGCAATTTTTTTTTCCGAAATTTACTTTCATACAAACCTTGTCCTGGCAATACCGAACACGAAAAAATGTGCGTGCGCTTGGAATAAAACTTGCCGCCATAACAACAAATACTAAAAACGGAGTAGTAAAACGGAAACGTGTTCTTTTCGGCGTTTTTGCCTTGTGATACGGAACCCTTCCTGTGCGCACTTGGCCAGTTTTTAATCTTCAATGTGTCTTAAGAGCTCAACTGTCACTAATGAGACACAATTACTTTTTCTATTGTTACTGAATTTTACTCTACGCACGTCGAGTGCACACCATGTGTACCGATAACAATAAAATTTCTATTAAATTTCTATTTAATTTATATGGTGTACATAATAAAGAGTATTCTATTCTATTCTATTCTATTGTGTCTGACAACTAGACGCGCGACGGGTAAATAACTAGGCTAATTAGCCATATTCTGACGTGTCACTTGCACCTATCTACATCTTTTTTCCCTTTTTCTGTTCATCTTTTTAGGGTTCCGTATCACAAAAGTAAAAATGGAACCTTTATAAGATCACTTTGTTGTCAGTCTGTTCGTCGGTCAAGACCCTTTTTCTCAGGAACGCGTGGTGTTATCAAAATGGAATTAATATCAAATTCTCAGCGCTACAATCCCTTGAAGCAGTGAAAAAATCAAACTTCAAAGTCAACGCAATCAAAAGATACGGGCGTTTATGTTCCGGAATCAAAACCTGTAGGGTACTTCCCGATGACCTACGAATCATGAAATTTGCCAAGAAGCAATGTCTTGTAGCACAAGTAAAGGAAAAAATTCGAAAACCGTAAAATAGTAGTTTGGTGACGTGTCCGACTCGCACATGACCGTTTTTTTTTTTTTTTTTTTTTTTCTTTAATAGTGTAAATACTTGGCAGTAAGTATACCACCATATTTACTAGAAGACTGACAGTTTGCAATATAAATAATATATTATCTGTTGTGTGTTGCTGAATGAGTTTTAAAACAACTGTTAGTCTAGAGGCGTTTTACCAGTGGTTTGACCATAGACCCAATGATATTATTACTAATAATACATGGATAGGTTCACCTACACTGTGTTCGCGAAATAGTTTCCAAAAATGTAAACAACTAATGATTTTTTTCGTAAAAGAAGTAACGCTAACACATACACTTCAGTTTGCGTTAATACTCCAAACAATTTCCAAAAAAAAATCGGAAATCAACTTATTTGTATTGACATAAAGTTGACATTCGTTTAAGTGGAAGTAACAATTTCAATAGACTTTACCGAACATGCGAACTTCAAAAACGGCACAATGACAATTAGATAATACGTGGAAGTAGGACGGCATGTCGTAATTATCGGGAGCGGGAAAGAGAGAAGACGATATGAGCTCAACTGTCACTGATGAGACACAATTTTTCTATTGTTACCGGACTTAATAAACTTGCCTCACAGACTATTATACGGGGTTATTGGTAAAACATTAACAACCTCTTAAGAGGTCATTGTACTCATCATGATGAACAACTTTTACTATGGGACCAAACCTGAAATCGCGAAAAAAATCAGCTGCTCCCTACATTTTGACGAGTTATACGAACATTAATGTCGGATATACATTAAAACCGAGTACATCCCGAGGACAGCCGAACACATCCGAAGCGGGTATTTTTTTAATCGTCTTATAAACAAAATACGCGCGGTTTCGCATACGGTAACAGTGGTGCGAGTTCAATGGTTTTTTTTCCATCTCAAAAAATTGCCAACGCGCCTAGAGAAGTTTTCACTTCAAAAATTAATTATTGTTTTAATTTTTACTAACATAATTATAAAGTTATTGAATAACTGGAAAAAGGCGAATGAAGGGTTCTGTACTTAAAAAAAATACTCATAAAATACTTAACCTCTTCCTTTTTTGAAGTCGGTTAAATAAAGAACCTCTGCACAACGGCTGCTAAGTGAGTTTTTTATAAGAAAAGTATTAATTAAATAAAATCCAAACAAAGAAGCTATGTGAGATATTTGTCTAATCTGAGTTCGAATTTTGGTTGTCAAACATGTAAACAATATGAGTTTTTGGAAAAATAACTTTAATTCCTACACAATAAAGTTCAGTTTACACCACAACTTCAAACATTTTTATAACTTTTCCAATAGTAAATATTCACTCTGAAATCCAACTTTATTTACACTGTTATAAAGTTGATATTTGCTTAAGCAGTGTTAACATCAATTGGAAATATGAATTTGAATAGATCTTAAATTGTTTGCATTCACATATTTATATCACAATATTTCCATAATATATTACCAGCATGTATCAGAAGAGTATGGTGTCTTCTGATACGGAGAAGGCACGAGCATTGATCACCACGCTTGCTCGAGACTGGTTAGCAAACTAGCTGCGCCCGTTTCGATCTCGTGGGAATATCAGTATAAAAAAGTAGCCTATTTGTTAATCCAGGGGTTTCAGCTACCTCCTTACAAAATTTTATCAAAATTGGTCCAGCCGTTTGAGCGTAAAGAAGTAACAAACATATAAACACACACTCACTAACTTTCGCCTTTATAATATTAGTGTGACAATTAAGACTGATTTTAAAGAACGTCACAAGAAAACCACTGGTTTACACCTAAAGTATTGCTATAAGACACGGCACACATTCTCGACAACCTAGATCGCATGCGGAACTTCGTTTACGTATATTATGAACTTAATTACTGGCGCGTAATTAGTCGCAAAAGGTCGTCAAACTGTCCATTGCAATCATTAGAACATTACAGTATTTTGTTGGCGATCGCGCGACTAATCGCAAAAACGCAACCGCGACTAATTCCGAATGCGATCTGTTATTTTAGAAACCAACCAAGACATCTGTATTTTTTTATTCTCATTAAAGAAAATACGCGTTCTATTTAATTATATTATAAAATAAAAGAATATGATTTCCTATGTATTAGCTAATAACACCTGCACAGGTTTTTAAAACGATTTTATTTGTTATATTGTATGATAATATTAATAAACTGGCGGTTGGTGGACATGTCATTTCTTTTCTTACTTTTTTTACCTTTATTTACCCTCTTTCAAACCCTACTGCAAGGCTAAAGCAACGGCTTCTTAGAAGCTGCATCTGAATAATTTTTAAGAAAGAAAATACGTTTATTTGCGGCAAACATGACGCTAAGGATATTGCTAATCCATAGTCAAAGTCATAGTCAAAGCATTTATTTCAAATAGGCACATAAAAGGCACTTTTGAACGTCAAAAATTACAACAAAATAGAATTGATTCTAGTCGCCCATTCAGGTAGTTTTCGTATCGAGAAGAATGGGCAAGAAACTCCACCGTTACTCTTTTAAAATGTTTTACAATATTTTGCATACATTAATTATATAATAATAATATGTGAAGACGATGCACCTAAAATAAAATTACTGTACCACAATAGGTAAAAGAATTAAAAAATGAAACCATGACATATAAATTAAATTACTTATCTGATAGGCACATGGTGCTCACATATTTACAAACGTGGTAAAACTAAACTATTTTCATTTAAATAAAAAAAAAAATACAATTAATAAGTCAGGGTGTGAGTTAAAGTAGTCACAGAATGTAAGTCAATGTCATAAAAAAAAAAATTACAATTAAATTAGTAACCAGTTTGATTTTTGATTTTGTCTAGACTAGATTGTCCTATGGAGCAGGACCAGCATGTTTCCCTGGAAAAAGCCCTAGATACGCCGAAAAAGAAGAGTGAGAAAATACATCATCATGGTGCCTAGTCTTTTCCCAACATGTTGGGGTCGACTTCCAGTCTAACCGGAGGCGGCTGAAACCCAGTTACTGGGTAATACATACCTACGATACCCCTTGGTAAGACTGGTTGTCAGACGTTCGGGCTTCTGACTACCCGTAACGACTGTCAAAGATCCACGAATGTCAGCCGGGACCAACGGCTTAACGTGCTTTCCTAGGCACGGAGGGGTCACGGTATGTAAAGATCGTCACCCATCCGCAGACCAACCGCGGCAAGCGTAGCTTAACCTGATCGATCGACCTGTGCGGCTGTTATTATTTAGCCACGGGCCCTCTCGAGAAACCATTTTCTCATTTTCATTTTCTCATTTTCTTCATATAGTAAGTAAAAAAAGGACAGTTAATAGGCATTAGAAAAAACCGTACGAGGTTCCCCGTACAAATATGAGATTCTTGTGGTACATGCCGGTTTGGTTAGGTACTGAATGTTGTAGTACCGGTAGGCGGTACCTACTTGTTAGGTAGAGTACCAGAATGGCAAGAACCTGGTACCGGTTCCAAGCCCCGCCTAGAAGAGTGGTGGCTGGTACAGACACCAGCACATCAAGTTACTACAATCTGTCAAATTTCTTTAATAGATTTTAAACTTTATCGCTGCAGCATAAGGTTCAAGGTTGATTGGGAAAATTTGACAGTTTCGGGTAGCTTGATGTGCTGGCGTCTGTACTGTACATGTAGCGGCGAATGATGATTTGGTGTGTTTTCTTAAGCCACGAGCAACTTTTTTGCCGTGCGCGCACTTGCATTACAATCAGGGGCGACAGTTGCGTAGCCGACCTGTCTCCAAACCTGCCGACAAAAAAGTCTCCCAGCTGTCGCGTCGCTACATGCGCTCACTTTCATACAAACCCGTAGACTTGCGTGAGACAAATTAGTTGCGGAGACAAGTCGCTCGTTCCTAAAGTTAAGATCTTTTTTTGTGACACAGTAACCATGCTGCCGTCATTTCCATGACAGCCTCTTCTAGAAAATCTTAGCTTTAGTACTATATCGTCATTAAATTAATAAAAAAATGTGACCGTAAAATTATAACCATAATTGCGTAGCGTGTGGCGCCATCTAGCCGATCTTCAAGTAAAGCTTGAAGGTGAAGAAATCTCCCAATTAGTGTTGGTGAGAGTTTTATTTCGTTAAAATATAGATGGCGCTATTACGTAGTTCCTAGATATGATAATGATGACAAGGCAGTTTCATCATTCTCTTATTCCAATTTATTCGGGTTCGGCTCAACGTCTTTTTCGCCCACACTACTCTACAGAGTCAAATGAAATTAGCGAAACTCCGCGATGTTATAAAACATAAAAATAATTAATTCGATGGTTTTTTTTGTGGGGTCATAGACCGCATTGACCGCACTTAATGCAGTCACTTGAAAATATCAGTTATTTTTTTTTTTAATATACTTTACAGACGTGTGGGTTTAAATATTTAAACACCATAAAACAGAAGTTCTCAACCAAACTTCAAGTAACAAAACTACCAGCGGTCATTGACCCTAAAAAAAAACATCAAATCATTTTTATATTTTGTTCTGTGCAGTTTCGCTAGATAATTTAAATTGACCCTGTATTAGTAGTCATGTCGATAGACACCCCTCTTTCTAACCATATATTCACAGAGATCATTCATCGTTTCTTTGGTCTACTCTTAAGGGGGAAGCGCTAAGGTAGCCCGCGAAATTCAAATTTTCTTAAGTATTTTGCAATTTGCTGGCCAGTATTAAGTTGTACGTCGATCAAAATATGATTCGCGGCCGTAACAAATATGTATTTACAAAATTATAATCATTAAAGTCATCAACACAACTCTCTAAGACCACGTAACTCCAAAGAATGATGATTTCATGAAACAGTTATTCTTTGGACTTACGTGGTCTTAGAGAGCTGTGTTGATGACTTTAATGATTATAATTCTGTAAATACATATTTGTTATGGCCGCGAATCATATTTTGATCGACGTACAACGTAATACTGACCAGCAAATTGCAAAAAACGTAAGAAAATTTGAATTTCGCGGGCTATCTTAGCGCTTTCGCCTTAAAGCCATCCATTCAAGCTCAAAAGATGCCTCACGACAACTTAGCAATGACAATGCAGATTGCAAGTTACAAAGACAGATTAAAAAAAAAACTTGCTGGTCCAGTGACTTGCGGGCGTACGTCCCGTCCCGTGCAAGTAGTCCGTAACTAGATTGCTAAAGTAAAATGGACCGTGTCTAGACCTCATTAAGTCCAATATGGGTATTGTAGTCGTAAGCAAATTAACTCTAGTACATTTTTTGTCAAATCAAATCATCACAGGTAGTGTCTATTGAGATCAAATTGCTTCATCATCTAGCTTTAGTTCTTGGTTCTTCTAAGTTTTTAGGATGCTTGCAGAACTCACGTACAGTACCCGGCGATAAATATTGCACATCGACCTTTACCTTTTTTTGTATTTTATACAAAGAATAAAAATAATTATCAAAAGAAGCAAATCATAATTGTTTTAACAGCTCCTAATATATACCGGACTGTTTGTATTTCGTGCGATAGAGATAACGCTCTACGAAGCCGAAATTAGCCGATTGTCTCTTTCCAAAGGTCGATGTGCAATATTTATCGCCGGGTACTGTAATATAGCTCGCGTCCTACCGAAAGCAGAACAGTGATAGACCAGTGGTAACCGCCCCGACATAGGAGTGTAGGTCGGGGGTTCGATCCCAGCCAGTCGCCCTTCGTTCGACACCATTCGTTTGTCTAATTGCATAGCACAGATGTGAGTTCTATGTATGGTACCATTTACCGGGAAATGTGTCTTTCATTGACTTGAATGTGCCCTGGCGGCTGATAGTATGTCATGCTCACACAAATGTCTCGCTGACGGTGGCGTGTGTGTTGGATCATTTAGCTCCCTTCAAAATGGTTGAGCTGAATGGTGCTGATCTATGCGTCATGTTCGTGAACGGGCGCCGTCAGTTGGGGCTGGTTATCACTTAGCTGCCTCGGCTTATTTTTAATTATTTTAATTTTGAATTGTTGTTTCTTACTGTTTGCTGTACTCTGGACGCTTTTAACGCGTACGTCTTTTTTACATCGTTCTTACATATAATTATAAATTCAACATTAATGATGTAACTATATTAATATTTTTGTAAAAATACAATTTAAAATAGTGTCCATGGAGTTTCTTGCCCGTTCTTCTCCATACGAAAACTAACTTTTGGAATGGGCGACTAGAATCAATTCAATTTGTTGTAATTTCTGACGTTCAAAAGTGCCTTTTATGTGCCTATTTGAAATAAATGCTTTAACTTTGACAGGTGACGCGAACATTCTCTCGGCGTCGGGACTGTAAGTCTGAATTTGTGCCGGGTTGCCATGGGATGCGACTCAAGCATAACTGGCGAAAAAAGGTGTACCTTAGCAGACTCATGCGGAGATGGAGGGATTAGCTGGGCTCCATCAACAAGAACTGGTCCTTATCAGCTCGGCTGTCCCATTTCAAAACCTAGTAAGGGACACTTTTTACAAAAATCGTTTTATTGCATAATCTTGCTAACCTAGAAGGTCTCTATTACCAAATACAAAAACACCAGCGTTTTAAACTTACATAAAAGGAGATATATTTAAGCATCGATACCTAGTAAGTGCACCTTTCACTCCCATTTTAAAACCTAGTAAGTCACTTTAACCAATTCAAAAAATACTTTCCATAGGCTGACCAATATTACGTTTATGCGCTCTCCTGTAAAATTTCATTTTAAGTCCTTCCTAGGTTTTGAAATGGGAATTGTGGCATGAGAGTAGGGAGCCCTATGCCCTGCAGTAAAAGGTTACATGCTCTGTGCTCTGCAGTGGGACATCACAGGTTTTTAATAATTATTATTCATTATAGGTACCCTCGTCATTATATAAATTAAATTACCAATAGTACATCCTCTACAAGGAGAATCAACTGAACTGGGGGCTTAAAAAGGCCACTTTAGCAGAATCATAAAAGGATAACATTATGAATTATAATAAGGCGAAGACAGTCCGTGTTTTTCTTTTTTTTGCTGCACTACGTAGGTATAATCAAAAAGATTGGGATTGGATTTGGATTGGATTGATTGGTATTTTAGCACAGACGAAAAAAAAATAACAGAAAAATCTTTCACCAATTCGATTTGATACGATTAACTTAACAGTTAACTGTCCATTTTGATTCATAATGTTATCCTTTTATGATTCTACCAAAGCGGCCTTTTTAGGCCCGGGTGTGGACGTCAAACCAAAAAGTTCCACTGGCCTCTAACGGAATAATACTCAAAAGATTGCGCAAAAACTACATTGACGCAATAACGAATCTGGTTCGTTTCGAAAGTTAACTTTACGTTTATTTTTAACTAACTGGCAAATAGAGCTCGATGCATTTTGATGACTACAGTCCCAACTCAAAAGAAAGTGTTACCTACTTTGTTTGTGCCATTGATTGACTTAAGAAAAACAACATTATTGGAATGAGGGTTTTCTGAAATGATGTTCGCTAGATGGCAGCACTGACACGTCAGGTCCAGGCATCTGTCAAAGAGCCTATATTTTCTTTAGTCATGACTGAATGATGAACGAATGAATGAATCGAATGATGAACGTCATCATATATTTTATATTGGAAGACCTCTTGTCACAGTGGTGCCAACTGGTGTCGTAAATTTTCACGAAAACCCTCATTGTCATGTATTTGAGAAAGAGAGCTCCTTAATTCTGAGTTGAACTGCACGATTTCTGATAAATACGGGCACTGTCTGGACAAGTCCACGCAATTTGTGTGGTTCCTCTAAAGACCAATTCACACACTTATCTACATGGTCTTCACATGATCTGACCAGGATTATGTATGGACTTTAAAAGAGAGAGAGTTTGTTTCGGCCTTTCTTCTCAGAGTAGTCAGATAGGAAACGCCGTCCTCATCTAGTTTTAAAAAATATGATTGCCATGTAAAAATGTTGGACAAACCTATTTACAGAAATAAAATCATTAATTATATTTATGTTATTTATTTTATTAAGTAAAGTTTTAGATAATATATTATCTAATAATAAACATAAATATAAGTATCAGTAGCAAGGCTGAGCGGTAAGCAGGATTTTTTTGTATCACCCAAATTTCAGCAGGTCTGGTAGATATTTAAGCCCCATGTATGGGAGCTAACAAAGACAGACTAGTAGACAGACAGACTCCTAGTTCTGAGAATCATACCTACTGAAAAAAATCGAACCGTGGATCCGGTGGATCTAACCCAGGACCGTACGCTTAGCATCCGGTGTGGAACCTAAGATAGAAACACGCCAGTACGATACAACTACATACAGAAAGCAAAGCTCATAGAAATCTCTATTCTATTCTATAAGTTGATAGAAAACATTGCTTGTGGAAATGTCGGTCCATAGGAAGCACTGGTAACAGAGATCTCTGTTCATTGATAACACTTCTTGCCGTAAACTTTGTTCAAAGAAACCACTTTTTCCAGATACCTTTATGCACTGTGTTTCTAAGTCATACTTATTGCAGATGCAATAGTACATACTGATTCCATGTGCTCATCTTGACGTAAACTATTCTTTTTTCAAACTCATTCAAGATTGAAAAACGGCGTCCATTTTGAATTCGATTTAGTTCATTTTCAAATCCAACAAAAACTGCTGACCATGGATAGCAAAATAAATCTAAATACTTACTTTCAAAAAACGTAATATTGCAACAACCGAGTTTGTTTTTTTTTTAATGACCTTTTTAAGTTTTTGGCTGAATGATTTCCATGAATTGGTTTGAAAAAAAAGTAATTTTACGTTTCGTTTCGCGGCAGTCTTGCAATGATTTGAGTTCAAAACAACTTATTGGTGTAGAAGTAGAACCTTTATTAGAAAAAGGGACTATTTTAGTGTGAAAGTTGTGAAACTTACATAAGTCGACTTAATCTTTACTCTACTTAATCTTTTTTCTGAACACGCTACGTAAAAGTTTGTACCTACGTAAGTAATCTGATAATCTCATCGGAAATTTCTATAGACTACGCACTGTGATATTTTATTTTATCCATCACACTTCCTTTGGATTTAATAAGGCAAAACCCACGCTATCACGTATCTATATTTAGAACAAAACTGAGTCAAAATCATAAAATATCAAAGTATGCACGAGGTTATTAGCAAAGTTTGCCCCCATAAAAAAAAATATTGTAAAGAAGGTTCACTTCAATTCAAATTTATTTTACCACTATGGCAATGGCCAAAAGCCATGGTTGGCAGGAACGAGCTATGCTTGGCATTCACTGACCTGTATACAACTATGCATGATAGAGGTCAGTGTTGCCATCTCTTTGAGCGTTAGTATCCTGAATGAGGTGATCCGACAGAGAACAAAAGTTGTCGACATAGCTCACAAAATAAACAAGCAGCATAGCTATTCACAACCACCCGATACGCTTCCGTACAATGCGTGCCACGAAAGATGAGACTTGACACACCACGTGGTTTGACTTGCGCAGAACACGATTTTAGGTATCTTTAGCGGTATGAGGTCTGAGTGCGGGACGGGACCGGACGTCATAGGGGCAGCGGAAAGAGCGGGGGAGGCGGGGTCAGTCTCATCTTTCGTGGCACGCATTGTACCGTATCGAACATCAATCAATGTTATCGTAGCAGTCCTCTAAACGCTGTGCACAAGTCCAAAACCCGAAAGCTTTGGGCTGATTTTTCCAACGCCAAATTATTTTTTCCGAGGAATAATTTTGTATTTTTGACAGTTCATCCATACAAAATCTGTCAGATTTAAATTTTATTCCACGAATAAAAATTATCTGTCGATTGACAAATCAGCCCTAAATCGACGACTATTCTACCGACAGCTGCTGCCTGCTTGAGGTCGGGGACAAGACAAATCAGCAGTGCGATTCTGTAACCATCTCACCGTGAAAACTTAGGTGAAGTGAGCGTGGAGTGAGCTGTCAATAGTGTCAATTCCTAGCAAAAACAAACTCACTTCACCTAAGTTTTCACGGTGAGATTTTTACAGAATCGACCGGCAGGTTATCGAAATGTGTTATTTTCGATACGATAGTCTGTCGGATGGTCGTGAATAGAGCAGCTGTGCTGATGTGGCAATGGGCCGGCCATATTAGCTAGCCGTTGAACCGATGAAAAAGTCATAATTTTTTTTTGTTTTATCATTGTTGTAGATATCGATACTAGTGTCCGACCGAAACAGGTTTTTCAGCCGAAACCGAAACCGAACTTTCGGCTTTGCTCTTAGTTTCGGCCGAAACCGAAACCGAAACTCACTTAAACATATTTAAAATTTCTATCGTATACAGAAATCTGATGTGTTTTTTACACATTTATTTGAATATACAATGTATATTATACATACAGACAGTTGAATACTGACCTAATCATTATATGTGCAAAACACAACCTCAACTCCATGCGATTAACGATGGGCGGCGGCGAACTGGGCCGGGGCGACGCGACGAGCAAGCACGAGCTAGCCGCGAAGTTCGCCGAACGATGCACGATAATTCATGAACACTCGAGTTTCAGCGCGGCCGAAAGTTTCGGCCATTTCCTGGCCGAAACCGAAACCGAACTTTCGGTCGGTCATTAATCGATACCCATTACGTCTGTGGAGTTTCGCTGGCTAATTTAATTTGACTTTGTATATTATGTACAGACGCCAGCACATCAACCTACCACAATCTGTCAGATTTCTTTAATAGATTTTCAACTTTATCGCTAAAGCATAAGGTTCAAAGTTGATTGGGATAATTTGACAGTTTCGGGTAGCTTGATGTGCTGGCGTCTGTACCTAGCTCAGTGATATTCAATGTAAAGATTTATTGAGACTATGTCCCTCAATCACTGAGCATATCATTTTGGGGTCGAAGAATTGTAAACGAAAATCAAAAAAGTCTAACTCTGAAGCTCTCGATCAAACCTCACCTTGTGCACACTACTTGCAGCGACCTCACCTTCTGCACATAACAAGACTTGCAGCGTAAAAAACGAAATAACAAAAAAGAAACAGGTTTTTTTTATCAATAAGTGTTTTTATTCACGTTTTTCGGTGGCCGGTAGGTATTTTGTACAGTTCTGTGAGGTAAGCAAGCCAAAATTAGAAAGTAAGCGATTCGTGGTACTATTTTTAGCCCAGCCGCCATTAATAAGCAATATTTAAATAAACTTAGCGTACGAACCGGTTTTTCTAAATATTTTTGGAGTTGGTTTTATAACAAGGCTCCTTGCTTGTGTTAAATTATGTTTGCACGTGAGCTGTTACTTTTTTCAGAGTGGCTCGTGGCTAATTACATCCGTAATGGTCGATCGGTGGTTAAGCTACGCTTGTCGAGACCGGTTTGTGGAACGGTGACCATGCCTTACATTTCGAGACCCCTTCGTGATTCGGAAAACACGTTACGTCGTTGGTCCTGTTACGCGGCCGTCCCATTTCAAAACCTAGTAAGGGACACTTTTTATAAAAATCGTTTTATTGCATAATCTTGCTAACCTAGAAGGTCTCTACCAAATACAAAAACACCAGCGTTTTAAACATACATAAAAGGAGATATATTTAAACATCGATACCTAGTAAGTGCACCTTTCACTCCCTAGTGACCATTTAAAACCTAGTAAGTCACTTTAACCAATTCAAAAAAATACATTCCATAGGCTGACCAATATTACGTTTATGCGCTCTCCTGTAAAATTTCATTCTAAGTCCTTACTAGGTTTTGAAATGGGGCAGCCGTACGGGTAGTCAGAAGCCCAAAAATCTGACAGCCAGTCTTACCAATGGGTATAATCTTACCCTGTAACCTGTAACTGGGTTGTGAGGGTCAGATGGCAGTCGCTCCATAATACTGGTATTCAGTTGCATCCGGTTCAGACAAGGGATATAGTGCTTCCATAGTTCAAAGGTAACCGATCCATTCTAGCCACCCAAGCCCATAGACAAATATATTTTTTTTCCGTGTACTGCAATAGTCCGGAATCAACCGGGTGTTGTCGTTGGCAACACACAGGGTCGTCTTAACCATATTGGGCGCCGGGATGCGAAAATCAGCTTGCGCCCCCCTTGCCAACAAAAAGAAATTAAACTTAATTGTGTGTGTGTTTGTGTGTTCCATTTTTAAGATGGTTTCCACCAATTTTTTCCAAGGGATTTTTTCGAGGCCGTGACGTGCGGTTACAGCGCTGGAGCGGTGCGGTTATAATGAGTGATTAGTGATGACCTGATCGGCTTGCGCCCCCTAAGACCTTGCGCCTGGGTGCCACGCACCCCTTGCACCCCCGGGTAAAGACGGCCCTGGCAACACATACATAGTGCATACAGGGATAATTGTCGGTTGGATCCTTCTCTTCATTTAAAATTGTCTAAGGGGCCTCTGCGAGTTGACTCCGGCCCCTGGTACGCCTTCCAAAGGTCCGGGACCCCGGAGTCCCTTCTGTTTCGAGTTTTCATTGTGACCTAGCGAACTCTAAGAAGGCTTTATTAAAAAAACATGTTCGAATGACGTTGGTACAGTTTTTTGAATACTGGCATAGTTAAAACTAGTTTAATCTACGTCAATGCTTTGAACTTTGCGGTCCACTGCCAAATACGAGGAATGTAAGCTTCTCAACTCTCGGAATTTGATTATAAATGGGTTAGGTTTTTTAAATAAATAAAATTCATTTAATTCAGGCAAGACCCATATTTACATTAAATTAAAATATCACGTTGCCTACTGCCACAGAATAAAATTTCTCTAAATAAAATGCCTCTGAATAAAATTTCAATGTACCTATACAAATAAAATAAATTAACGAATACAAATTAAAAAGGTCATGGAATTAAAAGTAAAATAAAATGTCAAAGCAATTAAAGTAAACGAAAATCAAAAGATACAAATTGTCAGGGTCACAAAATTAAAAATTAAATCAAAAGAAACAAAAATTCTAAATATAAAAACAATACAGAACAGGTTACTATAAATATTATACGTTATTGTTATAATACTTTTTGTTGATGTTAATAATAATAGTCTTTATGCAATAATTATATCTTTGAATAGTCCTTCACCAACCGGGGGTTGTCCTTGGGTGCACTTGCATAGGGCGAACAGGGATAGTCGTCTGTTGGTGCCTTATTTTATCAAAAACGTCTAATGGGCCTCTGCGAGTTGGCTTCATACGCCTTTCAAAGGTCCGGTACCCCAGGGTCCAGAGAAATTAAAAAAAATAGTATTTATTCTACAATAGAGGCAGAACGTTAAATTATTGATTTGATGACTGGCTGTGCCCGTGACTTCGTTCGCGAGCATGTCGGAAAACAAATTGCATTTCATGGATTTTATTTTCTTACGCGAAACCGTACTTCTTTTTTCTAAAATACTAATACTGTAAAGAGGCAAAATTTGTTTGTTTGCGTGTAGGGGGTAATCTCCGGAACTGCCAGTCGAATTTCAAAAAAAATATTTTTGCATTTGATAGCCCAGATCTTGAGGAAGGCTATATAACATTACGCTAGGACCCTAAGGAACCGAGTAAATGGAAAAAATTCTGAAAGAACGCTAAGTGGAAACAAAGTAAAGGCGCGGGCAGGCGATGCGATGCGACGGGTTGGGTCTGGATCACGCAGACGAAGTTGAAGACAGAGGCTAGTCTAAAATAAAAGTAGCCTAAGTTACGCCTTATAACATCAGCTATCTGCTATGTGAAAGTCCCGTTAAAATCGGTCCAGCCGTTTCGAGATAAGCCAGAACAAACAGACAGACAAAAAAATTAAAAATAGTTTTTTGTTATAGTGCCGTATATACATTTCATATGCATTTAGTAAAAAGCTGTTAATTTGACATTACAAACTGACCGACACTAGAATTTTATTTATTTGTTTAAAGGTATCACGGATATCTATGGTATGTATAGATAAATTCTAAATTGACGTCATAATCTCATATATATAAAAATCTCGTGATACAGGGTTTTTATCGAACTCCTCCGAAAATGAAATTTTTTGTTTATATTTTGGTAGGTCTGAGAAAAGGTCAAAGGCTTTTTTTTTTTTAAATACAACGTTTGCGGGTCTGCTAGTATTATTTATTATATTAACGTGTGAATAACAAGTCATTGCCATGTTAAATTATTCATATCCTTTTTATCTCTCTAACTTTTTTATTAAATTTGTTGTCATAGCATTTTCTGTTTTTTTTTTTAATTTATTTCTTTTATATGTAAACGTAACAGGTCGTGTTCAGCCGGTCTATACGGTAAATTGATCACCATGAAACCATAGATGAAGTGAGCTAAGGGCAGTCTTTACCCGGGCGTGTAAGGGGTGAGTGGCACCCGGGCGCAGGGTTTTAGGGGCGCAAGCCAATCGCCTTATACCTACACATACCATGCGTAATCATAACTAGTATTAAAAATCTATATCTATACTAATATTATAAAGCTGAAGAGTTTGTTTGTTTGTTTGGTTGAACGCGCTAATCTCTGGAACTAGCAGTCGGATTTGAAAAATTCTTTTTGCATTTGATAGCCCAATTCTTGAGGAAGGCTATAGGCTATTTAACATCACGCTATGACCTTTAGGAGCCGAGCAAAAAGAAAAAAAGTCAGACAGAACGCTAAGCAAAAACGAAGTAATAGCGCGGGCAGGCGATGCGATGCGACGGGGTGGGTCGGAGTAACAAGAAATTTCACGCGGACGAAGTCGCGGGCAGAAGCTAGTTACTGATAAAAATATTCATTACACCTTTAAAAATGTAGGCACCAATATTGTTTAATATTGTTTATAGTATACTATACGCCTCGCTTTCGTAAATTCGATTTGCGACTTGCGATGTGTAAGCCTCTTATTACTAGGTACACGAAAAAGATGGGTATTTTTTTTTAATTATGTATTTTGCCATACTGACCGCCGATAAGTCAAAGAAAATTAAATCTTATTT
The DNA here is from genome assembly GCA_927399505.1 of Luperina testacea. Classification (NCBI taxonomy): domain Eukaryota; kingdom Metazoa; phylum Arthropoda; class Insecta; order Lepidoptera; family Noctuidae; genus Luperina; species Luperina testacea. The sequence continues at coordinate 6,166,428 of OV656785.1, read as the reverse complement.
CAAGGCAATAAGACTCAATTTTAAATGCACAAAGTTATGATAATGATACAAAAAAAAATTAACTCGATTATCTAATAATTGGGGTGTTTGAGGTCTTGCGATAATTATGTTACACATTGTATATTCCGGGGGTAGGTCAGTATCAACATTAGTTAATTCTGTGGTATCGAGAGAATCAAAATCAATTATTACCGGAACGGTATGTCTTTATTTCCATGGAAGGTGGGTAGGCCTTCTTTAGTGTGGGACGCAACGTGTGTCGATACTCTTGCGCCATCCCATCTTCCTGGCTCGGCGTGCTGTGCTGGCGCTGCTGCTGCGGCTGCGGAAAACCTCAAGCGGCGAAAATATAATAACCTTATCGGAAATTATATTTTCGAGCCGTTTGGGATTGAAACTCTCGGTCCGTGGGGTCCGAGTGCTCATGGTATTTTTAAAGAAATTTTTAAACGTCTGGTTGACACTTCCCGTGACCCAAGGGCTGGCTTTTAGCTTGGCCAGAGACAAGCATCGCCATACAACGTGGTAATGCCGCCAGTCTCTCATTATCAGTCGACAGCGATGCGGATGAATTTTTCGACGCTATTTTTTAGTTTCTGTATAGTTTTAGTTAAGTTAGAATTTAATTTTGTTATTTTTACCTTGCAATCAGAGTTAAGAGTTAATTACTGTAAAGGTTTTGTATCACTGCCGTAAAATGTATTGTAATGTATAATGTATAAATAGCAATAAAGTACACAATATATTTATTACATTATTATCAATTTCGATATTTTATTATGACGATCAATCAATAAAACATCGTTGCGCATGCAAAAGTCGCTATGTGTTTTTAGTGAACTTATTTGAACTACATATATAAATTATAACATTTAGCGTGTTTATACGTCGAACTTTCGATGTATGAATATCACATATAGCTACATTCCTTAACTCTTTAAATATTGCACTTATCACATAGCTGTTTATACAGTAGATATGTGTGTATTGAAATAACGATTAAAACTGCATAAATAACCGAAAATAACTAAATAACACATAGCGGCTTTTGCACGTGCAACGACTAAAAGATCCTCCACAAGTATGTATTTAAATTCTAAAGGTAATACGCGTTCTTCTGGCGCAACCTAAACAGTAAATAAATCATCTGCCTAGTCTTTTCCCAACTATGTTGGGGTTTGCTTCCAATCTAACTGGATGTAGCTGTTATATGGAGCAACTGACTAGTGACTATCTGACCTCCATAACCCAATTACTGGGTAACAAGACACCCTTTTGGCTGTCAAAGGGTACAGTATTGCAGCAATTTGGAAATAAATGATTAAAACCATTATACGTCTATGATTACATAACATACATAACATAATTAGCCTATAATGTTCCCACTGCTGGGACACAGGCCTCCTCTCAATGAGAGGGAGCGGGCCGTAATCCACCACGCAGGCCCAGTGCGGGTTGGTCGTCTATGATTAAAACCGATAAATTCTGAGAATCGACTGTCATGATTTTAATTATTCCGCAACTCAAGATTTTCCATCAAATATTTTTTTGCTTGTCATGTCAAAATTCGAATTCTGCCGGTCGATTCTGTAAAAATCTCACCGTGAAAACTTAGGTGATGTGAGTTTGTTTTTGCTAGGAATTGACACTATTGACAGCTCACTCCACGCTCACTTCACCTAAGTGTTCACGGCGAGATGGTTACAGAATCGCACTGCTGTTTATGTATTAATTGATTAGAAAATAAGGTTTTAACCGCAGAGGTAACTCTGCAATAGATATCTACAAATAAATAAAATTGAAGTGTGTTTGTTGTAAAGTAAAAATAACAGCTTTTTGTTACTAAATGCATATAAAAGGTAGGTAGGTATATACGGTAAGTACTTATAACCAAATAATTTATTTTTTATTTTTGTGAGATGACCTGATCTCTCGTAATTTTAAGACCATTCGACATTCGATATCAGTCTCAAACTCTTAAAAATACCTCTATTTTCCCTACATTTTTGACATTATTTGTTTGTCGCCGAGATAAGACTGCGAATAAATTTTGAACGTGTTAAATTACGAGAATTGGTTTTCTGGACGCATACCGCGACGGCTGATTCGAGGTGGCGCTGGAGAGGAGTTCCTGGAAAAACTTGGGAGAGGCCTTTGCTCAGCAGTGAAACTACTAACGATACGACGGAACCAACGAACGGATAGTCTAAACAAAAAAAATAGGCTGTCTGTTTCTTCCAGCTAATCACAGCTAATCTCCGAAACGGCTGGACCGATTTTGATTAAATTTGGTACGGAGATACTTTGAACCCTGGGGAAGGACATAGGTTACTTTTTATCGTTCAACCACGCGGGCGAAGCCACGGGTGGAAGCTAGTACAGAATAAACGAGAGATGTCGTGGGACACCCGATTGGAACGGAATTCCTTTCGCGTTTTCACACTTAGCGAATGGGAGACAGTGTATGTTGACCGTCACGACAATTTTGTTACATTTCGCAAATTAGAGCTGGACCGAAAAACTCTCGCATCGATCGCATTTTTTTTAAAAAAAACGTCACTTGTACACGTGGTAGTGACCCCGATTCGGCCGGTCCCCTCATTAGAACGGCTCCTGATAACATTTCTGGGTCTGGACCATCCGAAGTGCTCTCCAGACCTCTGACCTGGTCGCCACGCGTAGTAAAAACGTCAGTAATCTCCGACGATACGCTCCAAATTCTTTGAAGTTTGGACTACGATAAGACAATTTTTGCACTTATCTAATGTAATGCCTTTTTGTCGCAGCCTTGCGGTAAACATGACGCAGAAAAAGAACACACACACAAAAAAAAAATTACTAGTTGGGGGAAAACATGCGTCACATCCACGCAAAAGGGCCATCGCTCAGCATAACCTGCATAATGCTAAGACTCTTTTTTTTGGTGCGCGGTGGAAATCCTCATGGACTTCCTCCATCGTGGGGGTGACAGAGGGGCATGCCGGACTCTTACCGGCTAAAACCACCGCGGTGTTTCACCTCTGCCTGTGGCCGAGGGTGCGTAATTCGCATAAGCATTCACCGCTCCCCCGACAGGCCTCGATCCGCCGTTGGGTCCCACCTCCTCGTGCGGCCATTCCTATAATGGCCACTCTCAAGTGGTGCGCGTGAAACACTGCGGCGCCAACGTGGACATGTCTGCTCGGACGACCGACGCCCCTAGTCACCTCTCATGGAGGCCGCAGATCATTTTGCGCTCTTCTCGGGCGCCCAGTGCGTCTCCTACGGGATGGGAGAGAGGATGCGGCTTCTCTCTCCCGCTCAGCTACCTCCTTTGCAGACATGACATCTTCGCAAAAGGAGGCAACTCCGTCCCATGCGCTCCCGTTCAAGACCATCGATTGAACGACGGCCGGGCTTTTGCCGCGACGAGGTCACGGCGCAGCCCTGCCCAAGCTGGGTACTCCTCCAACGTGTGCGGCGCCATATCCTCCGGGCAAGCCGCACAGTGGTGACACACCGGCGTCTGCCCCCGACCTATACGACACAGGAACCTCCCAAAGCAGCCATGGCCAGAGAGTACCTACCTGCGTCAACCGGAAGCTGAGGGCGCCATGCCGCCTCTAGATCCACGCCTCCATGACGGGTCTTACATGACGGGTATGCATGCTTAAATAAAGTGTCAGATAAAACGTAAGTTGTACATAAATAGTGTGACATTGGATAACATTGCAAAACAAAACAAAAAAGACTGATAAAGTAATGAGAAGGACGCATGATAGACCTGTGTTAATTAATATGTAAAATAAAGAAATTCTTCGAAATGAGTCAGTTCAAAAAACCCTGTTTTAAACGAAAGTGATCGGCGAGGTAGAAGGGAAAAACCTTGCGGCCGGTCACCTAACCGCTGGTCAAACCAAGTAACCGTCCTTTTTTTTCTTTTTTTTTCAAGGTGGGAAATCATCAAATGACCCCTCCCGCTCTGGGTGGAGCGGAAGGGAGTGTCAGACTCTTACTGACTAAAACTCACCCGTGTTCCTTCCTTCGCCCTTTATGTTCCGGGCCAGCGGTAACCCTTTTGGACAATCCCGCTGACCGGACACTTCCGCTGACTCCAGCCTGTCCCTTGCTACCCTCACTGGACTTTCTGTTACGAGCCTTTTCTCAATTTTGTTGGGGTCGGCTTCCAGTCTAACCGGATGCAGCTAAATACCAGTAGTTTACATGGAGCGACTGCCTATCTGACCTCCACAACCCAAGAAATTCCCAATGGAAAATCGAATCCAGGTTCCCTACGGCCAGCAGTCGCGCTTACGACCACGAGACCATCGGGGCAGTTCATAAAACAATACGATGATACAAACAACATGTTCATAATGATATAAAATTTCCATTTTGATATCTTTTTTCCAGATTCCGTTCCTAAGTTCAAACAAAGATCAAACTAGAAATTAAATACAAAAAGTAGACTATTATAGTTATTCTGTGGTAATACCAAAAAAATCTTATCACATTTTAAGAATTTGGGACAAGATTTTAATGTAATTTTTGAGTAATTTTCTCGAAAGGGTCAGAGTTCTCGTCACGCGGTGAATGACGTAGCGAATTTAAAGAGGCCTAATATTTTTTTTATCTACGCTTCGAAATGCGGTCATTGGCACGTGGCACGTGCAAGAATTATTCTGCGAAATAAAAATCATCTCCATCACAATTTTATAAATTGATTATAATTTAACAGACGTTGATAAATAAGACTGATTTTACTTCTATACTAATATTATAAAGAGGTAAAATTTGTTTGTTTGTTTGTAGGTGGTAGGTACTCTCCGGAACTACCAGTCAGATTTGAAGAAATCTTTTTGCATTTGATAGCCTAATCCTTGAGGAAGGCTATAGGGTTATTCAACATCACGCTAGGATTCTTAGGAGCCGAGCAAAAAGAAAATAAGTCAGAAAGAACACTTGGCGAAAACGAAGTAATTGTGCGAGCAGGCGATGCGATGCGACGGAGTGGTTCGGGGGAATAAGAAATTTTACGCGGACGAAATCGCGAGCAGAAGTTAGTTTCATAAACGTCACCGGGACAAAATCCACACTGTGCCTCACAAAACAGCATTATATGCAAAAAGTTTTCTGGAAATGGCTCCAAAAATTTATAATATGATACCCACGACTATAGAATTTACACGACTTAAGAATGATATTAACAAATTCAAATTAATGCTAACAGATCTTATGGTTAAAAAAGCGTACTATTCCATTGGTGAATTCTTAACAGACAAGTTAATTAAATAACAATTAGATATGTTGCTGTTGTTGTTTGTTGTTGTTGTTTGTCGTATGTTGTTGTTAGATATGTTGTTGTTGTTATGTTGTGATGTGTTATGTTTATGTTGTGTTGTTATGTTTCTATATTTATTGTCTGTAATTTATATGGTGTACATAATAAAGAGTATTCTATTCTATGTCAAATGTCCAATTTATTTAAGCTTATATAATTATAATGTACCTAATTCAAATGATTAATAGCATATATTTTAATTTGAATAATAATTTTAATAATACATGCATGAAAAATTATAAATTGGTAAATTCCCTTAATTATTTTGACATTATAATTTATACTCTGACATTTGAATCTATGACATTCTTTACTTATTAATTTAAATTTATATTATTGTACAAGGTATTGTTTTTTTAATTTATGACATTATGTAACGGATTAATTATTATTATTATTATTATTAATTATTTATTTAATAAAAACGTTTACAAAAGGTGTAAATTTAGCCAAAAAGTAGAAAAACTTTCCATACAATTAAACTGCTTAAAAATAAACTAAAACTAATATATTTTTCTTACAGGTGCAAGTAGCGATGGTTCGGAATCAGAATGTTTAGTAGCGACCTGCCCGAACTAGGTTTATTCAAACCTGTGTTTCAGGCCATCCCTTTACATTAAAATTAAATTGGAGCGTTAATTTTTAAATAAAACTGATATAAAAATAATTAATTAACAATTCTGAGAAAAAGCACATCGGTACATTAATACCTAATACTAAGTCTATGTAAACATACAAAAGTAAATACTTACAATGGAATCAAATTATGATCATGACAAAATTTCTAAAAGTTTTTCTGTGTCTGTGTAATTGAGTAACGCTAAGTATTCTGATAACATTGTACTACATTTTTTATAGCTTACACTATAGAAGCTTAGTAACTTGTTCAGTCTATTATACAGAAAAGGTCCTAAGAACACATAAAAACGATTAGCAAACGCATGTCTAGTTTGAGGCTTTATGCAAACCAGGTCTTTCCTTCTCTTGTCGGAATGTACTGGGTCAAAAGGAAGTGCAGTGTGCTGGTGTTGTACTATGCTTAGGATAAATAATTGCCTCACTGTTAGTACATTACATGCTATGTAGAGTTGGTGCGTAGGAAATCTAAAAGGGCGAAAAAAAATTGGATTTTATGAAGTTGTTTAACTATAATAAATTATGAATTTTGCATGCCTGAATTGGTACAAAGGGAACTGCGCATTCACTTAACATCTGGAAATGTATAAAATGTACTGTGTTGAGTAATAAATATTTGAATTTGAATCATATAAACGTTTAGAACAAGGTATTGTGTGTTTATTGTATTTAGTACTAGCCGTGACAAACAACCAGTGGTCCACTTTAGCCCATGTTATGTAATTTATTATTCTAGGCGTCAAATTGGCAGACCGTATTCGTAACACCACATTGCGCTCCAAAACACAGATTGCTGACGTTACTCAAAAAGCCGGTAAGCTGAAGTGGGACTGGGCTGGCCACGTCTGCCGTATGCCCAATGAGGTGTGGGCCAAAATAACCACCACGTGGAGCCCTGACACAGGTAGAAGGCGTCGCGACAGACCCCGTAGAAGATGGCGGCACGAGCTGGACAAAACAAACCACCAGTGGTCCACTTTAGCCTTGGATTGAAAGAGCTGGAAGTCATGGGGCCTTTGCCAGCTGTGGTATGATGCAGGCTAGCAGTAATCAGTAACCAGCAGCTGTGTCCGGGAGTACGTTTGCGGGCATGTTGGAAAACATCCCATCCAGGGTTTAAATTTTTTTACGCGGAACCCTATTTTTTTTTTTCTAAAATTAAATTAGCCTAAGTTACATGTAACAACATCAGCTATCTGCCAGTGGAAGTCCCGTCAAAATCGGTCCAGCCGTTTCGGAGATTAGCCGGAACAAACAGAGAGACAGACAACATTAAAAATCTTTTTTATCACACCTGCTCTGAAAATACATACTAATTATACCAATTAGAGGGAAGAAACGCCTTTATCCCGCCCTTCAAATCCTTTCATCCCAAGGTATGGAAGTTTGTATGAAAATCCTTCCGACCCAAGGGTGGGAAGTATGTATGAAATTCCATTACATACCCGGTTTTTCTTTTTTTTTAATTTGTCAGCAGTCATACTGCCAATAGACTTTAACTGTCTACTAATTAAATTTCAAGTAAATTGTTACTGGCCACATACAGTTTTTTTTTTACCAGTTACCAACCTCCTTGGTGCATACAGAAAATTAAAAACGAAATTATTTTTGTATATAAAACGCGCGGAATCAAACTAAATATAAACATTTCTATGCATTTATGTCCATAATTTTCCTCGTAGGTGTAATAAAAAGCACTATACATCCCTCAGGATAAAGTACAGTTCCATACCTCAAATGGTTTGCGCCCCTCGCAAGCTCGTGGCGCAAATGCCATAATCTCGGTATGGAACTGTCACTTTCTTCCCTCTGAAGTAATGTACTATTAATATTTCATTTGTTTAAAACCCTACTTACAGAAATATTAATTATCATTTAATTTATCAGTAAAATAAAATTGAAAAACGAATTACGAATGCCAACTGTTTTTTTCACCTCAAACTTTCTTAACAGAGGGGCGATCCTCGTATTTTAAGAAAGTTCTCATTCTAACTTGTCAAAAACTCTAAACTACCTACGTTTTTGAAAAGTTTTGACATTCATTGTCCCTGAGGGATTTTGAGTTGATTTTAACGTTTTCAAACACAGGAATCAGCCTTCTGGATAGTCCAACCCACCTCCTGTCTTCCTGTACGAGTCACAATAAATACTTTTTCTTTCTTTCTTTCTTTCTTTCTCCACCTTGCTGAAATCAAAGTAACTGGATCACAATCCACTACTGGACATAAACCTCTCCCAGGTAAAGTCAAAGTCAAATCATTTATTTCAAATAGGCACAAAAAAGGCACTTTTGAAAGTCAAAATTTACAAAAAAATCTAATAGAATCTAGTCGCCCCTACCAAAAGTAGTGTCGTATGGAGAAGAATGGCCAAGAAACTCCACCGTTACTCTTTTAAGAGGGCGCCGACCAAACGCCGACCGCGCAGTGGCGCCCTCATCGTTTGTTTGGTTATTTCTTTTATTTTAGAATGAAAATGCAGAAAATAAGCACGCAACATAAAATTTCATTCAAAACTAAAGGAGAAAATCGTCTTTGAAAAAAGCCAAGTGTATACATACATGCTCGTGACTGTACACAGTAACAGTATTACGTATACAGTATAAATTAAGCCGTGTCTCCTTCGCGTGTTTTTCAGAAACAAAACACAAAAAAAACTTTACACATAAACATATGTTTTCAATACACGAGCTAGCCGTCTCCTGCGTATTAAAATATTTTTAGATTAATAACACATTTTGTGTAGATGTCGTAATGAGTTCCGACGAAGAAGATGTCCTATAATATGAGTTTTAGCAATTATAGACTCGGTATCGAGAAGACACAGATTTCGCGGGTCGGACCGTATTTACGACTTAGAATTCCATACTAATATTATAAATTCGAAAGTAACTGTTTGTCTGTCGGTATGTTACCTTTTCACGCCTAAACCACTGAACGGATTTCGATAAAGTTTGGCAGAGAGATAGATTGCATCCCGGGGAAGGACATAGGATAGTTTTAATCGAACTACCTCGCGGGCGGAAGCTAGTAATATTATAAATTCGAAAGTAGCTCTGTGTGTCTGTCGGTATGGTACCTTTTCACGCCTAAACCACTGAACGGATTTCGATAAAATTTGGCAGAGAGTTAGATTGCATCCCGGGGAAGGACATAGGATAGTTTTTATCGACATACCTCGCGGGCGATACCGCGGGCGGAAGCTAATTTTGACATATAAGCTTGCTTTTTTAAGCTTGAATACGAGGCTTTTGACTACGTTGTGTGTGTGTGTATTTTGTCTTTTTTTTTTAATAATTTTTAATTTTTATTTGCCATGTGCGTTATTGTTTGTGCAGAATAAACAAATTTTCTTTCTTTCTTTTCTGTCTTTTCTATCTTTTCTTTCTTTTCTTTCTTTTCTTTCTTTTCTTTCTTTTCTTTCTTTTCTTTCTTTTCTTTCTTTTCTTTCTTTTCTTTCTATATACCAAGAGCTACGGATTGCTGACCGGTTTGGATTGGGCAATTTCCTTCATGTTTCTGAAACCCATTTTGAACAATTGGTTTTTCTTTTATAGTATAACAGTCTGATGTGCAAATGTGGATGCGTCTAGAGTTGCGCGGTGCGCGCGGCTATTGAAAATGAAACAAACCCTTCCTCTCTTCACCCGCGCGGGGAATGTTTCTCATGCAGCTCAGAAAACAAAACCATCGTGTTTTCATACACAAATGTGTAGAGCCACGCCCTTTTGTTTCAATGTTTTTGTGTAATGTTTCGAAAAAACCGCGCAGGAGACACGGCATACAAATGTAGAAATTTTATACAGAGTGATACAATGGGCGGTCTTATCGCTAAAATTACAAACCAGACGCCATGACGTTGTTGCCTTGGAAGGTGGGTAGGCCTCTGGTGTGGGACGCAACGTGTGTCGATACCCTTGCGCCATCTCATGTTCCTAGTACGGCGGGCTGTGCTGGCGCCGCTGCTGCGGCTGCTGAGACCCTCAAGCGCCGCAAATACTGTAACATTATGTGTAACTACAGCTTTGAGCCATTTGGGGTCGAAACGCTCGGGTCATGGGGCCCATCGACCTTTACGGACTGTTTGTATTTCGTGCGACAGAGATAACGCTCTACGAAGCCGAAATTAGCCGATTGTCTCTTTCCAAAGGTCGATGTGCAATATTTATCGCCGGGTACTGTAATTCTCAGCTTAATTTGAATAATTGACTTTTAATTTGGATTTGCTAGGCAAATTGATTGATATATGGCACCATGATTCCAACCGATACGAGAAATCATCACATCATCATCATTTTCCCAACTGTGTTGGGGTCAGCTTCCAGTCTAACCAGATGCAACTGAATACCAGTATTTTACATGGAGCGACTGCCTATCTGACCTCCACAACCCAGTTGCTAGGTAAGACGATATTTACTCTTGTCCGACCGATATGAAAAAATAAGTAAAAAATAATCGAAAAATCTTTCGTTTTTTTTAATCTAAACTTACATTATAAAAAACATGATGAAATGGCTTCTCGCCGTAACATGTCAAGTCAAGGCAAAAGAAAAAATATATCTCGTGGTACCGAGATTATGCCAACTGGGAAAAATAGCCCTTATGGCAAACACTTAGAGATGAGATTTACTAAGCAAAGGGCGCTGTCCGTAAATAGTTTTGCTATTACGCGCGTTGGGCATGTGGCTATGAAATACGCGTGGTATGAAAAGGGCGGGCTGTCTTCAAGGCGATGTGGAAGCGAATTCTAACAAATGTTGAATGCGACAGTTTCTAATTGCGTCAGTAACACACTGTCAATCACAACCTGCGGGGTACTTACGTAACACACTGTCAGTAACAATAACAATGGTTTTCATTTTTCAAACATAATTATGAAACTATAGAGGTGTGAGGAACAGGGTGTAAAGTAAAGTTCACTCATACTTTATAGAAAAGGGAGGTTCCTCCGACCAGACGGGTGTTGTGTCTGGCGGGCAACTGCCCGATGATTCATGTCGGGCCGTTGTATCTATGCTAGTTGCGCGGTAAACTCTGCTTGCGCGATGCAGGATTTTGCGTGACGTCAGTATGACTCGTTGTTTGCATGTGGCGTTGTAGATACCGCTATAAAACAATGGATTAGCAATATCTTTCAAAATGATTAAAATTTTGATTGAAAGTAATTTTACGAAATTAGGGTGCGGAATCTTTTTGAAGGATACCTTTTGATAATCCATTGCTTGCAGTGACGGATTAACCCTTAATCAAATTAAGCAATTGCCTAGGGCATCACGTCTGAGGGGGCACCAGAAGAAGAACAAAAAAAACCCGTCCTTAGGGCATCACGTCTCACTCTAACGTCACCAAAATCCACATCAAAAAAGTTTCTAGGACTAATTTGAAAATTTGCGCGTTTTAAGTTGACATAGAGTCCGACCTAGAGTCATAACCCCACTCCCGCTTGCCCACTCGCTGCCCTCTTGTGCAGCGAGTGGGCATGGGATTTACGAAGAGTTGATTATGATAATGGCCCAAGAAGTGCATGGTAAAATTATATCGCAGATAAAAGATTCTAGATATGATAGTCTTTCAGTAGATTCTACGCCGGATTTGATGCACATGGACCAGCTCAACGTAGTTATTCGCTATATAAAAGATGGGCAGCCAGTAAAGCGATTTCTTACATTTATTGGGTTGGAAACGCATCACACAGGAGATGAACTGGCAAAGCAGACTCTTCAATACCTTGAAGAACATTGTGGATTAAATTTTTCAAAATGCAGAGGCCTATTTTACAAAAAAACTAATGTTTTTAGGCGGTAAAGGTTTAAAGACCGATTCTAGTTGACATACGGATAGGGGGGCCCACAGGCATGGATTGCTTAGGGCATCAAGTAGTCTTAATCCGTCACTGATTGCTTGATAAGTATGTTCATCAAATTCGATTTGTCTGCTCAACAACGTAAATAACGCAATGAATGTTGCTCAACTGTCAAAATTAAACCATTGCTATTGTTAGTGTCTTACGCAATTACCTTGCAGTGAAAAAAGGTTATTGTTTCCCAGAAACGCGTGAAAACGTAGATTATCCTTTAATATATAATGATAGAGCCACTTTTTAGGGTTTCGTACCCAAAGGGTAAAAACGGGACCCTATTACTAAGACTGTCCGTCTGTCACCACGCTGTATCTCATGAACCGTGATAGCTAGACAGTTGAAAATTTCACAGATGATGTATTTCTGTTGCCGCTATAACAACAAATACTAAAAATAGAAGAAAATAAATACTTAAGGGGGCTCTCATACAACAAACGTGTTTTTTTTTCGGCGTTTTTGCCTTGTAGTACGGAACCCTTCGTGTGCGAGTCCGACTCGCATTTGATCAGTTTTTTTTTAATGTTCTTAGGAAAATAAAATGAAAATGTTGAAATGAATTGTTTCCTTCGCGTAAATATCTTGTGTATCTTGTTTAAAAGTAAATAAATGTCAATGTAATCTAAAAAAAAAATAACCCGCCATCTTTGTGGCCCGAAAATTACGGAAATTGACGAGCGCTGCCGAACACGAACGATCGATGTTTACAGCGCTAATCTTTACAAAGCATACATGGAAAATATCTATTTTTAATATTGTCAGCCATGCTTGTTAATAGTTCCAACATTTGTCATTTTACTTGGTATATTTTAATTTATTAGGACATGGCTTTGATAATAAGCAAATGTTAGTCTCCCACGGTCACGGTCACTTCCTCTCGAAGAGAGGTCTGTGCAGTGGAAACATTATAGGGTGGTTATGTATGTCTGTCACGGAAACATTTTTTGGAGGCAAAAGTATTTTGACACATTGAGAGTGCATATAAGAGAAGAGAAGAAGAGAGGATCCCGTGGCTAAATAATAACAGCCGCACAGGTCGATCGATCAGGTTAAGCTACGCTTGCCACGGTTGGTCTGTGGATGGGTGACCATCTTTACTTACCGTGACCCCTCCGTGCCTCGGAAAGCACGTTAAGCCGTTGGTCCCGGCTGTCATTCGTAGATCTTTGACAGTCGTTACGGGTAGTCAGAAGCCCGAAAGTCAGACAACCATTGCAGTCTTACCAAGGGGTATCGTATTACCCAGTGACTGGGTTGTGGAGGTCAGATAGGCAGTCGCTCCATGTAAAATACTGGTATTCACCTGCATCCGGTTAGACTGGAAGCCGACCCCAACATAGTTGGGAAAAGGCTGGGCAGATGATGATGAGAGTGCATTTAATTAAGCTATGCTTGCCGCGGTTGGTCTGTGGATGGGTGACCATCTTTACATACCCCTCCGTGCCACGGAAAGCACGTTAAGCCATTGGTCCCGGCTGTCTGTCATTCGTGGATGTTTGACAGTCGTTACGGGACACGGGTAGTCAGAAGCCCGAAAGTCTGACAACCAGTCTTACCAACGGGTATCGAATAGTGTTACCCAGTAACTGGCTAGTGGACGTCAGATAGACAGTCCCTCGATGTACAGACGCCAGCACACCAAGCTACCCGAAACTGTCACATTTTCCCAATCAACTTTGAACCTTACGCTTTAGCGATAAAGTTGAAAATCTATTAAAGAAGTTTGACAGATTGTATTAACATGATGTGCTGGCGTCTGTACAATAAACTTACTTTCTGATATTCAGCTGCATCCAGTTAGACTGGAAGCTGACCACATAATGTTTGGAAAAAGGCTAGGATTGATTGTCAGTCGTGCATTTATTTCCCGATTTTTTACTGAGAAGTTTTACGATATAAATTACATTATTCTTGAAAGTTTTAACGGGTTAACACGATGTTTAAAACAACATAAAAAAGCGATAACATTTAAAAATAGGTACATCATTTTAAAACACATGGTTTTTTTAAAGAACGAACGCTTTGTATGTTTTTGAAAGGTTAAGTATTTAATGTTTTTTTTTTTTGTAATTTGAAGTTTATTTTCAAACAAGATAATATTTACATAATATATGCTAACAGACTTAAAAGAATAAATAATAATAGGTATGTAACTACAAGTGTATAAAAAATATATATAATAAAAGGCCAAAAAATCATTGGGCATGAAAAAATTCGCATCGCGTGACACAAAGGCACCGCATGTCGCGCAACGAGCGGTGCCTTTGTGTCGCGCGCGATTATATCGCGTGTCGCACCTGTTTGAAGGAGCCTTAAAAGTAAACTTGTCGCGAGCTCGAACTCACTGGTGGTCATGGCCAAAAAGCACGCTGTCTCACCTGACTTCGCATCTAACAGAGCTAGTATCAGTGATGAGCATTTAGACGCTAGTCTACACGCACAACATCTAGTTCTCAGGCACACAACAGAAACACCGTTCTGAACTGAAAAGCGCGTAAAAAAATCGAATAGTGCTTTGGAAAATCGAGTTTTATGAAAAAAAAAACACTGCATAAATCAATTATAAATAAAGTTTATTGAACTCTTCGATAACTGAGCTTTGTCGGTACGGACTTGGATTTGAAGATTTTACAGTTCTTTTATTACTTATTTACACCCAAAATTACGTTAAAAGTAGCAAGAAAAACGAATCTTTGCTGGTTTATAACTTTTTAATGGTTTTTTATTTTACTATTCTGTTTCCGTACAGACACAATTAATAATATAATAAGTCAAACTCAAAACGATATCATGTTTAACTTTGGGTGCACAATGTCAAACAGTGGAGTAATACTCTCCCGAAATTTGTATGGAAAAAATATCGACTAGTGGCACCTTAATAGTCAGGGTCTTTTCACTTAGTACATTTTTATTTTGTATTGACAAAAAGGCTTGAGCTATAGTTCCGTCGTTACTCAACAGATGGCCTATCTGTACCATTTTCATGTATAATAAAATTTTAAAATATTATGAAATATTGTCTGAAGATTTATAAATTTAAACTATTTATAAACTTAGTAGAAAGAAAATTAAATAAAATGATAACAAAATTCAATAAAATATTTCTATAGCAACACTGAGCCATACCCAAAAGAACAACGTTTCATTTCATGAATTAAAGGCAACGCTAAGGAAAGTAACATTGTAATTATTTTAGTTTATTTCCCTCGAACAAAAAAACTGAGCTTTAAATAACATTAGTTTTTCAATCGCAGGTTTACCGTATATGTATTTAATAGTTTGCAAATTACAATTCAAATGAAATATTGGCACTTTAAAAAGTGTCATGTAAAGGAACGACATTGTCAGCCATTCCGGCATTGTTGAAGAAGAAGAAGATTCTTAGTGTTTTGTTTTTTTTCAGTTTTTTTTTGTTTTGTTTTTGTTTTTTGTGTTTTGTTTTGTTTTTTGGTACCAGCACAGATAAAGATGTTGATTCGGCTGACGAAATACAGAATCAGGCTTTAATATATCATAGCAAGAGAAGGAAAATACACAAATTAAGTACTTAATACAAATAATATCGTCTGTATTGTTTCTAGAAACTTAATAAAACTTTGTGACATTTAATTTTGTGTTTCTTTTTAACCAAATATAACAATAAAAGTGAAAAAACAAAAAGGAACTATTTCTTAAAGAGTACACGTGTGTGTGTGTGTGTGTGAAAGTGTATAAACGCACATTGCAAGTTGTTTTGTCGTTAGCCACCAGATGGCGCATGACGTAGAGGTCGGCTGAATACTCTATACCCATATATATTAATGTACTCTGTGTTAATAGTGTTACGCAATTACCCCGCTGATCCCTTCCTTCCACGCCAGGCCAAGTTTTAGACGTTGATTGTCGCAGAGATGAGATGGCAACCTAGATTTTGAATGATTTTAATTACTTTTATGAACGTTCGAATTTCTAATCTCAGTAACAATCTGCTAAATGTGCCTACCTCAAATTTTCCTACATTTTTGACAAGTTTTCGACATTTATTCCCTCCGAGATGAGATTGGATTTTGAACGTTTCTAATTACTGGAATTGAACTGCTATCCGTTGGCGAATCTGATAAAAGAACAGGGGGTCTAAAAGGCCACTTTGGCAGAATCATAAAAGGATAAAATTATGAATCACTAGCTGACCCAGCAAACGTTGTTTTGCCATATAGATTATTTCTAGGATTTTTTTTTAGTTCGATAAAAGTAAAATAGATGGTAGCCGATTCTCAGACCTACCCGATATGCACACAAAATTTCATAAGAATCGGTCAAGCCGTTTTGGAGGAGTATGGTATCTAACATTGTGACACGAGAATTTTATATATAAGACTAGCTTCTGCCCGCGACTTCGTCCGCGTGAAATTTCTTGTTACTCCGACCCACCCCGTCGCATCGCATCGCCTGCCCGCGCTATTACTTCGTTTTTGCTTAGCGTTCTTTCTGACTTTTTTTCTTTTTGCTCGGCTCCTAAAGGTCATAGCGTGATGTTAAATAGCCTATAGCCTTCCTCAAGAATTGGGCTATCAAATGCAAAAATAATTTTTCAAATCCGACCAGGAGTTCCAGAGATTAGCGAGTTCAACCAAACAAACAAACTCTTCAGCTTTATAATATTAGTATAGATAATGGACAGTTTACTGTTAAGTTAATCATATCAAATCCCATTGGTGAAGAATTTTTCAGTTATTTTCTTTTGTCTGTGCTAAAATACCAATCAATCCATTCCAAATTCAATCCCAATCTCTTTGATTATACCTACGTAGTGCAGCGAAAAAAGAAAAACATGGACTATCTTCGCCATATTATGATTCTTAATGTTATCCTTTTATGATTCTGCCAAAGTGACCTTTTTAGGCCCCCAGATTTATGCACGTAGATAAATTTACTTGCTCACTGTTTAGGAAGTGAGAGGTCAGTGATGGATATGGCCGCGATTTGTGGGTTGTAAGTGCCAGTTTACAACCCAGCACCGTAATTGCGTAACACAATCTGGATGATGTTGCTAACCAATTGCTTCATAATTATGTTCGTAATACTTATCTGTTTAACAACGTAAATAACGCATTCAACTGTCAAAATTAAAGTCATGGCTACTGAAAGTGTTTTACGGAATTACCCCGCTGGATTCCCATTTGGTGCTACTATGAGACGCACACCGCACTTTGTATATTATACAATTTTTTTGATTTAAAGTATGTCATAGTGTCACTTAATTTCTTTAGGTATGTTGTCATTTTTTATTTTTTACATATTCACTAGCTGACCCGGCCACGCGTTGCTGTGGCTAACGTTTTTGTGCAATAAAATAATATAGCGATTATAAATGGAGATGTGAGCTATCGTATCTTTCAAGTTGGATCAAACTGCACACGGTGTACAAATTTGATTAAAATCGGTTAATAGTTTAGGAGTCCATCGCGGACAAACATCGTGACACGTAATTTATATATGTATATATAAGTATTAAGAAGATGTAATTTGTTATCACTGAATTGTGCTTTTGTGTATTGTGTTTCTTTTGTATGCATGAAATAAATGGTTTAACTAAATCTTGCATTGACTGTGCGGCCTATGTACCGAAGACTTAGCGAGTTTGCAGAGTACAATTTTAAAAAAGCAAAATCATCTAATATTAAAAAAAAGTCTATAAAACTCTACGTCATGCCGCCGGCTATCGATTCGATTTTTTTTTTCTTGATCCACGCAGACGCAAAGATATAAAAATTTTTACAGCCACCTCTCCCCATTTCGCCTCCCTATCTCAAAAACCGGTGCCAAGGAATAGGATATTAAAATTTCTAGGGCGAGTTTTGTATGTCTATGCTCATGTGACATTTTTAAAATAAACGGGAGAGGAATTTCGTTTTTTTTTGTGTTGATTTTGCCCGGTTGATGGTAATAAGTTCGGCCCCTTTTGCTTTGGCGAAATATTAATGTAGGTACTATTTGTATCGGTAAGGTAGACAAGACGACAGATCAAGCTTTACATTTTCAGCTTTAGCTAATAAAATAAAATAAAGTTTATTTGGAACAACTTAAGTTTGCAATTCACAAAGGAAAACTCCACAAAAGTAAAATATTGTGGCGCGGCTATCAACGCCCAACTCAAAATATATACAAAGACATTGTTCCAGAGTTCCCAAAGAAAGATAATTAGTAACTAATTGAAGGATTACAAATTTTTTTAAAAGGAATAAAACAGAGTATGTACCTACTCCATATGGAGGTTACTATGAGAGGGGAGGTGGGGTGAAGTGTGTGTGTGTGTGTGTGTGTGTATGTGTGTGTGTACCATGTTTATGATACCATAAGTGGCTCAGTTTCTTCATAAGACAAGGATTTAAGAGGGAAGCTCTAAGGAGGCCGCAAAATTCAAATTTTCTTACGATTTTTGCAATTTGCAGAGTCAGTGTCTGGGTCTACGTTGATTATAATATGATTCGCGACTGTAAAAAATATGTATGTACAGCATTATATGACGTCACATGGGCGTAAGGTGAAAAATGTATTCACTGTTCATTACTTTTCTGTTAGGTATACAATAATTCTTGTAGAAGCGAAACGGCCAAGACTCATGTTTTCACTAAGGTGTAGAGTTTGTAAAGTTAGGTAGGGCTTGTAGAGTTAGGCGTGTAGAGTTAGAAGCTTGGCTTTACATGAGATCTGATAACTTTTTGACAGTGCGAGCCATATGGCCTTGTCTTGGCAACATTTTACATGAAAATGTTTTTGGTGGGTCAGCTTATACCTACTGGAAATGTAAAGCTTGATATGTCATCGTGCGTACATCAGCTTTGCCTATTCCTTTAGGGATTATTGACGTGATGATATATGTTATATTTACTATGTTGTCCATTTTGGTAAGAGATCGTGTTGACGTTTGTCGGGTAAGTATCCCTTTAGCTTAAAAGACTAGTTTCGTGTAACTCGGGCTTAAGGAGAAAGCAAATTATCAACAAACAAACTTTCAAATCGTCTTTTTCAACTAAGCATGCTGTTGCTACAGCCAAGAGGTTAGGTTTTAATGGGCAATCGAAAGGTCGCGGATACAAACCGTGGAACAAGTTATGGCGGACCAGCATAGAGCTATTCACAACCACACGACAGGTTATCGTATCGAAAATGACACATTTCGATAACCAGCCGGTCGATTCTGTAAAAATCACACCGTGAAAACTTAGGTGGGGTGATTTTGTTTTTGCTAGGAATTAACACTGTTGACAGCTCACTCCACGCTCACTTCACCTAAGTTTTCACCCTATTTGCGTAACACATTATCAATCGGAATCTGAATCATTTTTGGAGCAAATTGCTAATTCATTGCTTCATAAGTTCAGCAGACTACACATTTTTCGAACATAAGTAAATGAAGCAAGTCAGCGGGATTGTCCGAAAGGGTTACCGCTGGCCCGGAACATAAAGGGCTAAGGAAGGAACACGGGTGGGTTTTAGTCAGTAAGAGTCTGACACTCCCTTCCGCTCCGCCCAGAGCGGGAGGAGTCATTTGATGATTTCCCAATTAACTAACTAACTTGGCTTTTTATTTTGCTGTATTTAGTTTAGTTTGTGATCTTCCTGTACGAGTCGCAATAAATACGTTTTCTTTCTTTCTTTCCATCCTGAAAAAAAAATAAAGTCGGTTTACGGACGATAGTTTAAGAGCGTTTAACAGAAAGTTGGCAACGTCGCAAATAGCTGTCAAATATTTCGCTGTTTAGATTAATTTGTCAATATTACTGTATGAAAATAAGAAATATGGCTAACTAATGAACTAGAATATTGATTATGAAATGCAATAATTAATATCGTAACACCGAATATTTAGTTTTAGATGTAAAAAAAGTATTTGGAAACTTTACAAATGCCTTTTTTACACCTAAAACGGTTACAACATCAAATTCAGTGTTTTAATTGCAATTCATTATTAATATTCTAGTTCATTAGTTAGCCATATTTCTTATTGTCATACAGTAATATTGACAAATTAATCAAAACAGGGAAATATTTGACAGCTGTTTGCGACGTTGCCCACTTTCTGTATACGCGCTCTTAACGTGACAACGTCATAACAAAACATTAATGGAATTGCCGAACGCGGAGGCCGATTCGGCAGCGTTCGACATCATCTGTCTCTCATCGCTCGTTCCGCGCTCTCGCTTGCACTTCAAGCCGCCATGGAACGCTACAACGTTACAGAGCAAGGCCGCGAGGTAACGCTACATGAGTCATGTTTTTTCGTGTGTGCAGCCAGCTTCATCGATTCATTAGACGTTGTCACGTCAAAAACACGTAAATAACGCAATAAATGTTGTTGAACTGTCTAAATGAAACCGATTCCGATTGATAATGTGTTCGTAATTGCCCCAATGACTTGCCTCGCCCCCGACAACAAACAGCTTTCGGAAGAATAGCGATCGTCTATCTGATTTTAACTGTCAAAATTTTCGAGTTTTGGACTTGTGAACAGAGCTTAGTGGACCCCTTTTTTATATCGCGTGTCGCGCCTGTTTGTAGGAGCGTTTATTGAAGCTAACTCAAAAATCACTCATATGCAACCACCATATAAATTATGCTACAAATTTTTCAATCGTTTTATAAATGACGGATTCTGAGGTAACAAACATAAATAATAAACCGAATTGAGAACCAGGCGGTTCTTAGTACAGATATTCTATTTCACCGTTCACGAAGTCCCGTTCGGCTTTGATTCCGTACCTACCTAAAGGGTAAAACGGGACCCTATTACTAAGACTCCGCTGTCCGTCTGTCACAGGCTGTATCTCATGAACCGTGATAGTTGGTCATTTGAAATTTTGACAGACGACGTATTTCTCTTGCCGCTATAACAACAAATACTAAAAAGGAATAAAATAATTATTTAAGGGGGGCTCCCATACAACAAACATGTTTTTTTCGGCATTTTTGCCTTGTGGTACGGAACCCTTCGTGTGCGAGTCCAACTCGCACTTGGCCAGTTTTTTGAAGTCTGTTAAAACTAGCCTCGTGGAACCCGACTATTAGCGTTTGTTTAAAGGTCGGGCTGTTCGACTTTCAGGTTAACATTTTACATAACTAAGTACTTACTTTGCTTTTAAAGCAATTAATTAATCCGCTGGCAACTTGTCACGTCTTAAGATAGCTATCAACATTTCAGTTTTGGCTTTGAGTTTAATTACTTAAACCAAAAAAAAATGTTAATTCGACAATTTCAATTCGTTTTCGAGTACCTAGTGTTTCTGGCAAAATCGGCCTTATTGCAGAACGCTCGGCCTCATAATATTACCATAATATAAAATGTCATCGTCGAAGCGAAATAGCTATAGGCTATAAAATAAAAAAATATATAAAAAAGTTGGGTCAGGCTGTAAAACGGAGCCTGATATCCAAGGAGGGAATAAAAAAAGAAAAAAATAAAAATGCCGTAAAAAGGCATCGGCGGGTAATAGAAGCGCGCGGGGGAGAGGGGCGCGGGGGGAGGCTGTTCCGCGAAGTTCAGCCGCCAATTCGAAAAATCGATCACACGGCGCGTGTGTGGACCGTTTTGAATTTCGAATACTTACAAAATTCTGTAACTTTCGCGTCATTGCTAATTTTAACCCTATGTTTACGGCTATAAAGTTTATTTTCGATTGTTATTATTGGTGTTGGGTATGTGTGCGTGCCACACGGACGGGCAAGATACCAAAATATTAATGGCGGACGTCCCGCCAAAATAGATTTTTTTGAGTGTGTTGGATATCGTACTTGTACGTGAGGGCCATAACAGCTGCATATTTTTCACAGTCCGCCCGTGTTTGTAGAGGACGAAGTTTATGTTTGCTTGTGTTTCTACTTTTTTTTAAATTTGTTATCTGTAGCGGAAGTTTACTTATCTTGGAGCCTTATCTGGTTGCTATGGTTAACATAAAAGCATGTGTTTTTTCTTTAAATTATTTACTTGGTATAGCAATCTCTTTCCTACTTTTCCGATGATTCGAACAGTTTTATCTTTATGACTTTATCAGCACTTCCCTCGGTTCTACCTACCTTCCCGGACTTCTTTTTGATCTGTTTTCCTTCACAATTTTTGAGAGCAGTAGTGATTATTAATTTACACAAAGTAAAACGCCTGTCTGGTTTCGAACCTACGACCTTCGAGGTCGTAAGTCGCGGCCGCTGGCACTGAGCCATCACTGCTCTTCCAGACCTCGGACGATTATGGCTAATTTGACTTCTCTTTTTTTTATATTTGAAATGGGTTTGCTCTTGACTCTAGTCTAGGTCAGAGATGACAGAGACAAAGTCTACGATGGAGTGAGCTTACCCAGAAGAAGCCTGTTTACTCTTACTTTAAAGAGATTCGGGTTGTATGCACTCGGAAACACAGGTAAAGAGTTCCACTCTTTTGCTGTGCGCATTATAAAGGACATTTGAAAACGCTTAGTGCGAATTGGTGGAATGGCAACTAGGTAAGGATGGTAACTTGCAGTGCGTCTGGATGTCCGAAGGTAGAAGGGGGCCGGTGGAATGAGGTCGTGGAGTTCTTGGGCACACTCACAGAAGTACAATCTGTAGAAGACCGACAAGCAGGCAACCTTGCAACCTTATGCTCCTCTTTCTTTTTCTTCCTGTGTCGCCAAGAGCTGAGCCATTTTTAGCATTAAAATACCTCATGTCGTACTGTAGATAAAGTCTATCAGCGATTTGGTTGTAAGGCTGACTATCCAGGGAGCATCATACTCTCTAATTCCGTCAACGAATTATACGGGCTCGTCAAAAGTAATTTGGTACAGACGCCAGCACATCAAGCTACCCGAAACTGTCAAATTTTCCCAATCAACTTTGAACCTTATGCTTTAGCAATAAAGTTGAAAATCTCGAAATAGATTTAGAAATAAAGTTGAAAAAGTTGAATTCTCACAAACATCAATACAGTACCCGGCGATAAATATTGCACATCGACCTTTTTACACAAAACCATTTTATACAAAGGATAAAAATAATTATCAAAAGAAGCAAATCATAATTGTTTTAACAGCTCCTAATAGATACCGGACTGTTTGTATTTCGTGCGACAGAGATAACGCTCTACGAAGCCGAAATTAGCCGATTGTCTCTTTCCAAAGGTCTATGTGCAATATTTATCGCCGGGTACTGTAATATACATAAGGCAGCTAGAGCCCGCAATGCGAAGAATTAATACAACAAATCAAATAATTTGGAAAGCTTTCACCAAAGGTTATCTGGTTACAACGCATTAACGCATTCTCCCTGGTGCGTTATGGTTAATAATAAATAACCAAAAAGTTAAAAGTGACAATTAAAAGCAGGGCATAGCGGTTATTGAACCGCGGTAGGGTTGCTGCGGCAGTAACTCTTTCTACAATGATGAATCATCTGCCTAGCCTTTTCCCAACTATGTTGGGGTCGACTTCCAGTCTAACCAGTTGCAGTTGAATACCAGTACGTTACATGGAGCGACTGCCTATCTGACCTCCACAACCCAGTTACTGGGTAATACGATACCCCTTGGTAAGACTGGTTGTCAGACTTTCCGGCTTCTGACTATCCGTAACGACTGTCAAAGACCTACGAATGACAGTCGGGACCAATGGCTTAACGTGCTTTCCGAGGCACGGAGCGGTCTCGGTATGTAAAGATGGTCACCCATCCACAGACCAACCGCGGCAAGCGTAGCTGATCGACCTATATAAACTGTTATTATTTAGCCACGGGCCCCTGAAATGAAAACTTAAAAATATGAAATAACGGTGGCTTTTTTGTATTTTCTAATGTAATATCAAAAATTAAAATGTATTAAATTCTCCATCGTAGACTTTGTCTGTTTCATCTCTGACCTAGATTAGAGCCAAGAGCTGGAATAAAAAATAAAAAAAAATGTCATCATAAAGGCTTCTGCAAACAGGCGCGACGCACGACGCAAATCGGGCGCGATACAAAGGCACCGCTCGTTACGCGACTTGCGGTGCCTTTGTGTCGCGTGTCGTATCGCGCCTGTTTGAAGGAGTCTTACTTTGTAAATTAAAATTATTAATAACAATATACAGGGTGGCAGGAATATCGATGCGCAACCAGCGGGGTAATGCGTAAAGGCTCCTACAAACAGGCGCGACACGCGATATAATCGCGCGCGACATAAAGCCACCGCTCGTTGCGCGACTTGCGGTGCATTTGTGTCGGGCGTGATATTATCGCGTGTCGCGCCTGTTTGAAGGAGCCTTTACACACTTTACAGTAGCAATAGGTATTATTTTGACAGTTCAACAACACTCATTGCGTTATTTACGTTGTTGAGCAGAGAAATTTTTCGAACATATGAAGCAATGGATTTGGAATATCCTTCAAAATGATTCAGATTGAAATTGATAGTGTATTCGCAATTAGGGTGGTGAATGTGGTGATCGCAGTTACAATGCGTGCCACGAAGGATGAGACTTGACACACCACGTGGTTAGACATGCGCAGAACACGATTTGAGCGTTCCTGCACACGATGCCGTCACCGCGCCGTCGCCGCGCCGACGCCGCACCATTACACTGTAGATACGAGTCGCGCGAAGCCCGCCACCGCGCCGCCGCCGCGCCGCCACCGCGCGCGTTCCCCTCCCTATCTGTTTGATTCATTCACGGGAAATTACGCGGCGTGCACGTTCGTACGCGGCCGGTAATGGAATGAATGAAACAGTAAAAACGCGCGCGGTGGCGGCGCGGCGACGGCGCGGTGGCGGGCTTCGCGCGACTCGTATCTACAGTGTAATGGTGCGGCGTCGGCGCGGCGACGGCGCGGTGACGGCATCGTGTGCAGGAACGCTTAGGTATCTTTAGCGGTATGAGGTCTGAGTGCGGGACGGGACCGGACGTCATAGGGGCGGCGGAAAGAGGCGGGGGAGGCGGAGTCAAGTCTCATCTTTCGTGGCACGCATTGTACTTAGCTATTTAGTATTTTTAGAACAAAATAGTGACTATTTGAGGCTCACAAAAAGGGCCCAATCATTATATTAGAGTGTTCAAAAATATTTTTAGGAGCGCAAATGGGAATGATTAGAGATTCAATTATACATACTTTTTGGTCTCTCGGCGCCGCGTCGTCGTTCGTTGCATCACGCCGCACAACTGGACAGCCCTGTCCCTAAAAAACCATCTGTGACTCAAATCGTTAACCCTTTACTCTGGGCTATTGACCTAAACTAAATATTGTTCAGTTTACTTTAAAGGGCTTACAGGACCTAAACGCAAAAAACGCAAGTCTTAGAAACAATAAAAGTATATGATCGACTACAGTAAACAAAATCAGAAAAATATATAATATTCTTCAGGATATATGCTGGGTAGATAGTGTGTTGAAAACATAATACATACAACTAATTTGATACGATAGAAAAAAACAGACTTTTTACAATAAAAACCATACTAATATACATACATACAATCATTCTGATTTTTTGTCAGATTATTCTACAAGCAACATACTAAAAATGTTTTAATTTTTTCGTCCAAACGATATATTTTCTATAATTAAAAATTGCTTCATATTTTGCAATAAATTACCACCGTTGTGTCATCGCGCAAATCGCAAAAATCTATTACAGATATTTGACAGCTTGTAGTAGCTTGATGTGCTGGCGTCTGTACTCGGTTTTAATGTAGGTATATCCGATATGTCAGTGAGTGATGACAAAGTATTCTGTTTGTGTTTTGTTTATAAGACGATTCAAAAAATACACATGTAATTGTTCAAGTTTTCACTTCTGTCGGCACTCCCGGAACGCCAGTTATTGAAGTGAAAACTTCTTTAGCGGCGTTGTACACTTTTTTTGTAATGGGTAAAAAATGTTATACTCGCGTCAGGACACGTGACCTGATCGATAATTCGTAAGACGGATGGCCATAGCCGGTACCGCGCGTGTTTTGTTTATAAGACAATTCACAAAATACACACGTAATTGTTCAAGTTTTCACTTCTGTCGGCACTCCCGGAGTGCCACTGTTTTTTTTTTTAATTTCTTTTTGTGCATCATGTTTACCACAGATAAACGTATTTTCTTTTTACTAATGAATGACATCGAAATTTAAAAAAGTGATTTGTTTTCAAACAAACTATGAGCCGACTATGGGTTTTGCCAATCTTTGACTAGTGAATAAACTATTCGATATATTTGATTGAATTTTCGTACACAGACTGGGAACGTCACTAAATATATTCAGTTTAATTTATTGTCGTATTTTCGACTCCATCTTGTATAACGGTATACTAAAAGTGACATGTCATTTTAACCATATCTAATGACTCAAACTGAAAGCATTTATTTCAATTAAAACAATTACAGGCACGTTTGAATTGTCAAGTAGTCGATCAGTCAGAAAGATGAAGCATTCCAAAGCATATTAGATACTATACTCTATGGAAAAAAAAACGGGTTAGAAACTCCATGACGCTCTTTTAAGGTGCCACTAGTCGATAATGTTTTCATACGTATTACTCCACTGTTTGACATTGTGCATCCAAAGTTAAACATGATATCGTTTTGACTTATTATTGATATTTTCTGTATGGAATCAGAATAAGTAAAATAAAAAGCAATTAACAAAGTTATGAGCCAAAAAGATTCGTTTTTCGTGCTATTTTTAACGTAACTTTGGGTGTAAATAAGTAATAAAAGAACTGTAAAATCTTCAAAAGCAAGTCCGTACCGACAAAGCTCAGTTATCGAAGAGTTCATTAATCATTATTTGTAATTGATTTATGCAGTGGTTTTTTCATAAAACTCGATTTTCCGCAGCACTTTTCAATTTTTTCGGTGTTTATCATGTGCGTGAGAAGTGAGAACTAGATGTTGTTCGTGTAGACTAGCGTCTAACTGCTCAACACTGATACTAGCTCTGTCGGACATGAAGCCAGGTGAGACAGCGTGCTTATTGGCCATAACCACCAGAGAGTTCGAGCTCGCGACTAGTTTACTCTTAAATTAAAATATTTTTTACATCAGTCGAATTGAAATTTTACAGACGCCAGCACATCAACCTACTACAATCTGTCAAATTTCTTTAATAGATTTTCAACTTTATCGCTACATTATAAGGTTCAAAGTTGATTGGAAAAATTTGTTTCGGGTAGCTTGATGTGCTGGGGTCTGTACATATAAGAACGAAAGAAAGACGAGCGAAAAGAAGAAACAATAAAAAAAAAACTGGCCAAGTGCGAGTCTGACTCGCACACGAAGGATTCCGTACCACAAGGCAAAAACGCCGAACAAAACACGTTTGTTGTACCTATAGGAGCCCCCCTTAAATATTTATTTTATTCTATTTTTAGTATTTGTTGTTATAGCGGCAACTACGACAACTAACATCTCGCCTGTATCCCAAAGGCGTTGGCACTGTTGGCAGCGGTGGTTTGTGAGTGTGATCTATACTTAATATTTTAAAGCTGAAAAGTTTGTTTGTTTGTTTGTTTGGTTGAACGCGCTAATCTCTGGAACTACCAATCTAATTTCAAAAATTCTTTTTGTAAGTATTTGATAGCCCAATTCTTGAGGAAGGCTATAGGCTATTTAACATCACGCTATGACCTTTAGGAGCCGAGCAAAAAGAAAAAAAGTCAGAAAGAACGCTAAGCAAAAACGAAGTAATAGCGCGGGCAGGCGATGCGATGCGACGGGGTGGGTCGGAGTAACAAGAAATTTCACGCGGACGAAGTCGCGGGCAGAAGCTAGTGTAAAATAAAATAATAATAATCGTTTATTTATTTATTATTTACAGATCAAGTATATTGACTTGGCTCGCGAGGTTGTCGACATGTGGGATGTGGTGGATTCAGCGATCATTGTGCCGATAGTCGTGACAGCCAATGGTTTAATAGCCAAGAGCCTCGACCAGCACCTGAGGAGGCTCTCGTTGGGCAGCTGGATCAAGGGCTTGACTTGACTCAGAGAGCGGTACTTCTGGACACGGCCCGAATTGTTAGGAGGTTCCTCTCTCTGGAGCCCTGACCGCCGGTAGCTTGGACCCTGTTCCCGATACCGGTGGGTTACTATTTTTTATATTTTTAAATGTTTTTACATTAATATATAAAATATAATTTATATGTATTTAGTTGAATAAAGGAAAATAATCGTTTATTTCAGGCATTAGCACCCATAAAATTAAAATTACATTTGAAAACTTACACTAAAAATACAGACAGGCGATTTACATTTTGTAAATGATTTCATCACCACTGCTCTCAAAATGGTGAAGGAAAACATCGTGAGGAAACCGGCATGTCCTAGAACCAAAAATTCGAAGACATGTGACATCTACCAACCCGCACTGGGCCCGCGTGGTAGATTTATAGCCCACTCTCTCTCGAAAAAAGGAGGCCTTTGTCCCAGCATTGGGAACAATATAAGCTGATTATTATGACCAACTGAAAAAACAACCTGGCGGTTTTAGGTCCGATTTTGACCACACGCCTAATGGTCCTTTCACAGCACACTAGGAAGTTCTTTTAGAAATAGATAGTAGAAGTAGTAACCCTGGAAACCAAGAAAAATAAAAAAACCTCAATTTCTTTAACAATACTTATTCGAAAAATGCATTCTTTTTAAAAATCGTTGTTCAAAAACTCAATTTATCCAAACTCGTCTTAAATAGAACGCATTCAAAAACTTGTCAGCGTGTTTTTTTTTTTTTTATATTACATCACTTGCAGCACCGTCACGTCTGCATTCTGCATAGCTAACAGAAATGACGTAAGATCTCCGTGTTTCCATAATGTTCTTTTTATCTTTCGTCATCTTAAACCTACTTTCATACTTCTACTATCATTATTTTAAATAAGTATTATTTTTAAAAGTAATGCAATTATGTGATTTGAACTTCATGTGTCTTGCAATCATGTAACTGGTGGAACAGCACCTTATATTATACACACTTTCAAACATTTTAATCTGAATATTTTTGACACTACATAGTGAAAAATAACTTTAATTTCGGAAGTCGGTGTCGTTGGTTCCGCATTTTCGTTTATTGACACTGACTTCCGAAAATAAAATTGTTTTTCACTTTGTAGTGTTTTTTTTTTAAAGTTGGTTGTTTTTTCTCGTAAAAAAGTTTTAACTTTTCACTTTTTAGTTGTACATACCCCAAACAAATATAACACTACTTGCTATGTAAATATCAATTGATAGGAAGCTATTAAAACATCATCATTATAAACTAAGTGAAAAAAACGTATTATTGAAGCTCTAAACTACCAAAGCAAAGTTAATAAAATTTATATGGGACGACCACCCCTGAGGCAAAAGAATTTTGCAAATCCGTCTATTTAAGACGGAGTTATGGCCGAACATAATAAAAAAAAAACGTTAACATCCAAATGAAAACCTCCTCCTTTTTTTGAAGTCAGTTAAAACATGTCTTTTCAACATTGTGCTCAACAATACGTAAATAAGTGACCAGAGGGCTGGCTCATTTTTGGGCCAAAGAATCAGCATTGCCATACAACGTGGCAATGCTGCCAGTCTTTTGGGCACGTTTCCTGTTGACAGCGATGCGGATGGATGTTTTGATGCCCTTTGATTATTTCCCCTCTTTTTTATTTACTTGTAAATATTATTACTATTATTTTAATACTGTTAGCTTTTACAACGTACCTAAATAGCGCAATTAAAATGGTTGAACTGTCAAAATGGAAACCATTGATATAGTGTAGACGCAATTACCTTGCAGGAAAAAAACTGGGGCTGCATGAAGAAATCAGTAAAAATCTAAAATAACTGAATACAAATCAAATATTTAATTGGTATATTTTGGAATGTTGGATAACAAACGTTAATGTTCAAATAGATAATGTATTTTTTTTTAATTTACCTATTGTAACTCAATATTAATTTTACATCATAGACCACATTAAAAATAAAATGTATTTTTTTTTTAAATTTACCTATTTTAACTCAATATTAATTTCACATAGACCACAATAAAAATAAATCAAAACGGTTTACCAAGCGGCTAAAAACTTGCTTCGGTACCTACCTAAGTTGTCAGTCAGCGAAAGGTGGGAAAATTCCATCCAGCGCCATTCCGCTGGATTGTATTACACACACACAAACGCACGCGAACACATTCTTCAACTACCTATGTGTGTGAGTTAGCGAATTGTAATGCAAGTAAAAACTGTATATTTTTCTTACGTACATACATTTTATGTTAGAAACTCTAAAGCTATGCAGTATAACGGAAAATAGTTTTATATAAATTAGCGAGTACATATCGGCTATCCCATTTCAAAACCTAGTAAGGGACTTTTTACAAAAAATCGTTTTATTGCATAATCTTGCTAACCTAGAAGGTCTACCAAATACAAAAACACCAGCGTTTTAAACTTACAGAAAAGGAGATATATTTAAGCATCGATACCTAGTAAGTGCACCTTTCACTCCCTACTTCCCTAGTGACTATTTTAAAACCTAGTAGGTAAGTCACTTTAACCAATTCAAAAAATACATTCCTTAGGCTGACCAATATTACGTTTATGCGCTCTCCTGTAAAATTTCATTTTAATTCCTTACTAGGTTTTGAAATGGGGCAGCCGATATTAACTAGAATAGGATAATTTTATTCGTCCATTGTTACAAAATAAATTTCAAAAATAGGTAATAACTTTTAACATTGTGTGCTTTACTCGTCATATTTATGACTGCCTTGACTGCCTTTTCCCAACTATGTTGGGGTCGGCTTCCAGTCTAACTGGATCAACTGGATGCAGCTGAATACCAGTATTTTACATGAAGCGACTGCTTATCTAACCTTCACAACCCAGTACCCGGTTACTGGGTAATACCTACGATAATCCTTGGTAAGAATGGTTGTCAGACTTTCGGGCTTTTGACGACCCGTAACGACTGTCAAACATCCACGATTGACGGCCAGGACCAACGGCTTAACGTGCTTTCTGGTAGGGGTTTTATATGTAAAGATGGTCACCCACCCACGGATCAACCGCGGCAAGCGTAGCTTAACCTGATCGATCGACCCGCTCGTCTGTAATTACATAGTCACAAGCCTATTGTACGCTAACCTACTGTAACTAGATTATAAAACATAGGTAGTTGTCCCCAAACTAGGCAGCGCCTTTATCTTGGGGGCCTGCGGAAATGAGGGTTTTCGTGAAAATTTACGACACCAGTTAGCACCACTGTGACAAGAGGTCTCCCAATATAAAATATATGATGACGTTCATCATTCGATTCATTCATTCGTTCATCATTCAGTTATGACTACAGAAAATATAGGCTCTTTGACAGATGCCTGGACCTGACGTGTCAGTGCTGCCACCTAGCGAACGTCATTTCAGAAAACCCTCATTGCGTAACATAACACACTATCAGTGTCAATGGCTGTGATTTTGACAGTTCAACAACATTCATTGCGCTATTTGCGTTGTTGAGCAGACACGTTTTTCGAACATAAATAAATGAAGCAAGTCAGCGGGATTGTCCGAAAGGGTTACCGCTGGCCCGGAACATAAAGGGCTAAGGAAGGAACACGGGTGGGTTTTAGTCAGTAAGAGTCTGACACTCCCTTCCGCTCCACCCAGAGCGGGAGGAGTCATTTGATGATTACCCCAAACTGAAAAAAAAAAAAAAAAAGTAAATGAAGGAATGGATTAGCAATATCCTTCAAAATGATTCAGATTGTGATTGATCGTGTACAGACGCCAGCACATCAAGCTACCCGAAACTGTCAAATTTTCCCAATCAACTTTGAACCTTATGCTTTAGCGATAAAGGTGAAAATCCATTAAAGAAATTTTACAGCTTGATGTGCTGGCGTCTGTACTATTGTGTTCAATTAGGGTACTGACCTTTTTGAAGATCATCACAAATAAGAATAAAAGATAACTTAATTACGGAAAATTTCATTTACCGCGAAATTCGAGAAGATAGGTAGGTACCTACCTATTAAATTTCAATGAATATGGATACGACATTCCACGAATGCCTATTATTTATTTTAGTCACCCATTCAAATGTCTTTGTTTTATGTAAAACAAAGTGTTTATATTGTTGCAGATACTGGAGTGGATAGGCTACAGAGAGCCAAGCTCAAACATCGCAGTTATGCGCTGCCGTCCCAGAGACAAGACTGTTTATTTGTCGTACTAATATTATAAACGCGAAACTTTGTGAGAATGGATGGATGTTTGTTACTCTTTCATGCAAAAACTACTGAACGGATTTTAATTAAACTTTACAGTAATATAGCTTATACATCAAAATAACACATAGGATACTTTTTATCCCGATATTCCCACGGGATCGACACTTTTGCGGGTAAAACCGCGGGGCGCTGCTAGTCTTCTATAAAAATAAACAAAATTGAAGTGTTTATATCAACGAAAATAACGCAATAAATGTTGTTGAACTGTCAAAATACTGCCATTGCTACTGATAGTGTGACGCAATTACCCCGCAGCTCTTTTAGAAAGTCTATCTACTACTTCTATATATTTACTTTTATCTGTTATCATAAGTTGAATACATAATTAATTAATTATTGTATAATTGAATACGGTATTTATGTGAGTTTGACTTTGGTTGGACGTCCTTCCATTGGCTCAATGAGGGTTTTCGTGAAAATTTATGACACCAGTTGGCACCACTGTGACAAGAGGTCTTCTAATATAAAATATATGATGACGTTCATCATTCGATTCATTCATTCGTTCATCATTCAGTCATGACTAAAGAAAATATAGGCTCTTTGACAGATGTCTGGACCTGACGTGTCAGTACTGCCACCTGGCGGACGTCATTTCAGAAAACCCTCATTGGCTGGCACAGCTACGGCATGACTAAAAAAGGAGAAAAGTTGCTTGCATTCCAAATACGCGTCTTTCCGCATAAAAACGAGCGGGTGACGACTGACGACCTCAATTCATACATTGACTGTTTATCATTAGACTTGTTAATCACTCACGTTCATCGACAGGTATAAATTTGAACCCTGTCAGTTAAAAATACAACAGATTAAAATGATTTAAAATCGTTTCAATTCTGTTGGCGATGGTGTTTAATTGGTTTTTGGGTGACATTGAGTGACATTGAGTGTGGAAATAAGTGATTATAGTGAATACACTGTTATATTGGATTCCCGTCTGTAAAAACCGATGTAATGTCTGTACATAAATAATGAAATAAAGGACATGATAGGGTCTCATTATACTCTCACTTCACTTTTTTGTGTTCACACTCTACGCACACATGCATAGCCAAGCCAACGCGACTAAAGTGTAGTCTCTGGTTGATTATTTACTCTGTGGTTGTGTTTACTACTCAGTCAGTTAGTAGGTACCTACATAAATGACTATTTTCTGCGCATTTAGTCACAATGTGTAATTAGGTCACCATGTTAAATTTTATAGCTAAAGGAATTCTATATGACGTAAGAAATAACTACTTACAATGCGTGCCACGAAAGAAGAGACTTGACACACCACGTGGTTTGACATGCGCAGTACACTACTTTA
Source organism: Luperina testacea (assembly GCA_927399505.1). Classification (NCBI taxonomy): domain Eukaryota; kingdom Metazoa; phylum Arthropoda; class Insecta; order Lepidoptera; family Noctuidae; genus Luperina; species Luperina testacea. The sequence continues at coordinate 6,133,079 of OV656785.1, read as the reverse complement.
GGTATCTTTAGCGGTATGAGGTCTGAGTGCGGGACGGGACCGGACGTCATAGGGGCGACGGAAACAGCGGGGGAGGAGGGGTCAAGTCTCTTCTTTCGTGGCACGCATTGTACTAGGGGAATTTAATAGGTATTAATTGATTCTAGGACCCTGATTGCGTGACACATTATCAATTTCAATATGAATCATTTAGAAGGTTTATTACCTGATCCATTGCTTCTTATGTTCGAAAAATTTCTCTACTCAACAACGTAAATAACGCAATGAATGTTGTTGAACTATCAAAGTGAAAGCCATTGCTACTGATAATGTACAGACGCCAGCACATCAAGCTACTACAATCTGTCAGATTTCTTTAATAGATTTTCAACTTTATCACTAAAGCATAAGGTTCAAAGTTGATTGCGAAGAGACAGTTTCGGATAGCTTGATGTGCTGGCGTCCGTACCTATTACGCAATTACCCCGAAGAATCACCAGTCCTTTTAGCAAGCTTGACGATTGGTGAATATTATGGTAATTTATAAATAATAGAGGGGTTAGTGGCTAAATAATAACAGCCGGGCCGATCTTCAAGGTTAAGCAGCGCTTGCCGGGGTCGTTCTGTAGATAGGTGACCATCCGTTACATAGGTAGTTACCGAGACCCCCATCCGTGCCTCGGATTTTTGGGAACAATTTTTGGGATGCCATATCCAGCAGTGGACAAGGATGATCATGATAATGACGACATAACGTCATTTAATACCACAGACATTACAAAAAAAAAATTACCCCCACTTTGCTGTCATTCGGAAATCAAACTCCGGAAACAAATCCAAACAAAACAATTACAACCGAAAATTTAAAAATAAACACGTCACCATAACGTGTACAACCCATTTGTAAGGAGGTACCTACACATAGATTTATAATAGCTACCTATTGAATATTCAACAATATTGTTCAATGCATACCTACGAAACGAAATACTTACCTAACGAGGGCATAAAAACGCATCTACATAACAGTTTTGAAACCATAATACATAAATATATGTATGCATATAGCGCGTTAGCACTGAAATCAACCTAAAAACTCCCTACGAAGTAGGTACCTCTGCTCGTCATGACTGTTCAAAAATATAATATATTTTTTTAGATTATTGATTCCGTGAGCCGTCACTGGCTATACAATTTTTATATAAGTGTAATACAAAAACGCACACAGACATATTTTCATCCATACGCCAACTACACATACGGGAAGTCACACACACTAACACAATTTTACATAGAAAAACAGCCGTTCTCCGCTCTAGCCTATCTATACGTATTATAGAAAAAAAACTTCAAAATAGTACGGCTTCACTCACTTTCACATTATATTACACCAATTTCAAACTTTAATGTATGAACATCCCATGCCATAAAGATTAGTTTTGTTTGTATCAATATTATATTCCGTCTCTTTTACTCAACCGAACGCTTTCGAGTTTTCCGTTCATGATCCAACTCAAAATACGCCAAAAATGACGTCGAGCCAATGTTGTTTCGAAAACACAGTGTCTCGCGTTTCTTTCTACGGATACCGCGCGCCCGCTCGCCGTTTATTATTTGGAATTTTCCAATCCACTGATTACTACTCGTCGTAAGTTTTACAAACAAATTCGAGTCCGTTTCGTATTTTTCGCGATTAGCGGCAATGTAGGAAAGTCGTAAGTGGCAATGACGATAAGGTTGATTTTCATGCGCACTCAACGCCTACCCAGCCGAATTGAAACGAGTTGCTGGGAGCCCTTGGGCCGTGCAGACGAACGCGTCGCTGAAATAGACCGTATTGTACATAGAAAATTCTGACAGCTCAGAACCGTCACAAGAAAATAATGTCGTTTTTATTACATTTTTTGATAAATTATTATTCTAGTTTCGGTTCGGCGGCGTTCCAACGGCCTTATCGATTTTCCTATTTAGCGCGCTATCGTATTTTATACATTTTCGAAAGGTCCGCGGCGCGTCTATGCGCTTTCGAAAAATATTTTACAAGTATTTTCTCGGCGGCGAACGGACGTCGAGTGCGGTGCCGTAAATTGGTAATAATTCCGTTGATTACACAGTAATATAGTGTCCGAATATGGGTTAGTGGTGAGGAACACGGACACTGCGAGCGTTGACTTCTGTGATACGATCCTATGAAAAATGTTTGTGTTAGTGCAAGTTTTTAGTGCATAGTTGGTTGATAGTTGTGTCTGGTGCATTCCGATTGTGAAAGTGCACAGCTAGTGTTATTGTGCGTTGGATGCTGCAGCTGTGGCCACGGGCTAGGCGCACCTTGCTCACCTGAACGGCTACTAGTGTAAGTACAAGGAGCCTTTCTAGAATGACCTCGTAGGGCTATAGACACCATTTAAAGGTTCACCAACGATAGTTATCTTTATACAGTAAGTTGACACTGTTGCACCAAGGAGTTCTTGTGAATCTATGTCTAACATAACCTTAGCACTGCCATCATACAACTGTAAACAAGTGAACATCCTGCTCTAGTAAAGCAAATTTATATATTATTTGAAAATAGAATCCAAATTAAAAGTACCAGCTAGGCTTATATCCCAACCAAAAAGTTTAATTAAAAACTCTGTACTTACACTATTAAATTTTATTTTTCTTCTGTGTGTGTAGGTAGTTAATTTGAAAATTAGCTAGCTAAAGGTAACAGAAGTTAAATGACAGCCTACTAAAAACTTTGAATGACAAGATACAGTTTTGTGCAAAAAATAACTTCAGCAAAGTCACAGAATTTTAGAAAATATATCAACCACATTTTTATGTTAATTCAGGCATTTTTAGTTTTTACTTTAATTCTAGAAGCTTGCTACAAAATTCCAAGTAGGTAGTACCTATACCAAAATAAATGTTAATTTAGCAACAAAAAAAACTTATTAGTTGATCATTATGGCCATATTGTTGAGTACTTACCTACTTAAAATTTAGAGTCTGTGGGAGCCAGTCCAGGAGTGGGCCCAAAAAAAACCTCATTGTATGTTAACATAAATTATTTTTTATAACATCTATAAGATATTAAATTCTAATTTAAATGAGTTTATCAATATCCAATTGCTAATCCTATAGTATTTTTAATGTCAATAAATGTTGACATAAATCAACCATTCACAAATAAATCTTAATTTAAAGGAATTCAACATTAAAACATTTATGGTTATAGTATATTAAAGACTAGCTTCCGCCCGTGGCTTCGCCCGCAAGGTATGTCGATAAAAACTATCCTATGTCATTCCCTGGGATGCAATCTGTCTCTCTGCCAAATTTTATCGAAATCCATTCAGTGGTTTAGGCGTGAAAAGGTAACATACAGACAGACAAGTTACTTTTGAATTTATAATATAGTATGAATAATGCCAAAGGTTATTATGACATTTCACTTAAAATAACAAATGATAAACTTACATAAGTTCTTACCCTATTTGAAGACGTTAACAAATAATGCTTACTATCTACTTTCCAAAGATTACATAAAGATGTAAACAATAATTTGACAAAAGACATTTTTTATAAGCTTACTAACAATTATTTCATTCATTGTGACATGTACCAAACACGTAAGTTTTAAAAATTCTTGCATAAGTAAAACACTTATTAAAAATAGTTTTTAATACATACTTAAAATTTCATGTAATATTTGAATGTATACATAGATAGTAAGTACCTACCTATGTAGATATGTTACAAGTCACTAGTTATAAGGGCCTTGCAATTTATAAATAAAAAAAAATATTCTTAATTAACGTTGCCCCACACTAGTAATTACTCCTGTATCGGGGTGTTTACAAACATTTAAATTCACATACACAAACAGCCTGACCCTGAACAACTACCTGTAGGCAATACAAATATTTGTTCTGTAAAATAATGCTGGTAGTACCTATTCAGCTACATCCGGTTAGACTGGAAGCCGACCCCAACATTGTCCGGAGAAAACTAGGCAGATAAAATAAACAGTTTTTGAATAAAAGTAATTACTTAGGTAGGTACTTACAAGGTATTTTATTCAAGAAGATAATGTAAGTATTTGAAAAAGTCAAAAGGATTAATCAATTAGCTGGTAGTATATAATACATTTCAATACAGTATACATGTTGGAGTATAGCAAAAACAAATCGATCCTACTTCAACACTATCGTCTTTCTCATTCTAACTCATAATTATGTTTTTTTTTGTATCCGTGGCCGCCCTGAACCACTTGACCAAAATCCTTACTTTCGCATAGTGACTGTACTACTCTATTAGCCGTGTGTGGGATCACACGTCTCACGTTATATATATATTAGTAAACACACCTTCCAATATATAAATAAAAGGATTAATAAACATATTATTGAAATCCTTAGATAGGTCTTTCCTTTGGTGTTTATCCATAACCCTATGATGATGATGATGATGATAGGACTCCCTTTTCCGCACTTAGACTCTCATTCGGTCCGTTGTGCGTGGGGATTCTGGCTAACAGAGCCAGCCTAGCTCCGCCCAGAAGCACAGAAGCTTCCTGGGAGCTTCACAGGCTTCGCGGAGCGACCTCATTGTTCCGAGGATTTCTTCACGTTGAGAAGCCACGGCCTCGCAATCCAGGATGACGTGGGCGGCTGATTCCTCGGCATCAAGGCAGCCCCTGCAGAGGGGGCTGTCCGTGACGCCTATGTTGAAAAGATGTTTGTTAAGGAGGTTGCGGCCCGTAATTGTACCTATTATTATTCTGAGGTTATTCCTACTCAGGTTGAGAAGTTTTTTGGTTAATCGCGGGTTTATTATTGGTAGAGCCAATTTTGACTGTCTACAGTCTGTTGCCCGTGACCATCTGTTGTTATGGAGTTCGGTCGATCTTTGGCGAATCCACGCACGAAATTGTGAGAAAGGCAAAGGGAGAAGTGGGTACGGGCCTAGCACCCTCATGTCAGAGCCTCTCTTCGCAAGTTCATCTGCAGCATCATTGCCCAGAGATTCACTGTGCCCCTTGATCCACTGGAGAGTAATATGATTAGACGTTGATAAACTCTCCAGAGCTAGATGGCACTCAAAAATTAGCTTATTGTTAGTTTGTTTGCTTGCTAAAGCTTTGAGCACAGATAGGCTGTCGGATAGGAATTTAATGCCATAGTTCCGGATGCCTAAGCGCTTTACTGCTGTTGCAGCTTGTGTTAAGGCAACACATTCGCATTGAAAGATCGAACTATGTGTGCCTAGTGGTATGTGAAAGTTAATATTGAGGTCAAGGGAGTGTACGCCAGCACCTGAACCGTTTTGTGTTTTAGAGCCGTCTGTATAGATGCGCACTTCATTGACTCCTGACTGATCCCTTTCTTCCTGAATTGTTTGTATAATATAGTTTTTGTTGAACATCGGTTGGTTTGGTGTTCTGTCACACGGGGCAGCGATGAGAGGCTGGTACTCAATCGCCCGGTCCAGGATTTTAGCGTGTGGACTGGTAATGTTTTTGCCCCATATGCCCAGATGCATCAGCCTGATGGCGGCTAGCGCCGCTTCCTGCTGTATGTACAGGTCAAGGGGAGTTAATTGGAGGGCTATCTCCATGGCTGCTGTTGGGGTGGTTTTCATGCAGCCAGTGGTAGCTGAGCAGGCCAGTCGTTGGAAGCGTTGTAGTCTGGTAATGGTGGTCGAGAGTTCTGTCCTCGTCCACCAAACCAGAGCGCCATAAGCCAACATTGGCCTGATCAGCGCTTTGTAAATCCACAGAGTAATCTTCGGAGAGAGCCCCCATGATTTCCCTAACATTTTTTTGCATTGGTAGAGTGCAATTGTGCTTTTATTAAGTTTGTAGTCAAGATGCTTGTTCCAGAGCAGTTTGCTATCTAGAATCACCCCCAAGTACTTGACTTCGTCTTTCAATGTTAGTTCTGTGTTGAAAAGTTTTGGGAGCCTATGAGGTCCAAGAGTTCTCTTGTTGGTGAACATTATTAGTTCTGACTTCGAGGGGTTAACCGATAGCTCGTGCTTCGTGCACCAACTCTCGACTATTTTGAAGGCCTTTCTCATGAGATCACATAAGATGCCCTCAAATTTACCCGAAATCAGAATTGCTATGTCATCCGCGTATCCCACTGAGTACAGACTGCTGGCGTTGAGCTCTGAGATAAGCTCATTAACGACTAAATTCCACAGCAGTGGTGACAGCACCCCACCTTGTGGGCAGCCTCTACTCACGATACCTCGTGTGGTGGTGTTCACGGTGAATTGAATAGCTCGGTATTTTAACATGTTATTAATCCATTCTATGAGTGTTCGTGCAACACCGTGTGTGGCAAGTGCCTGTTCGATACTGACGAAGTTAGTTTTGTCGAAAGCACCTTCTATATCAATGAAGGCGCCTAGGGTTGGGTTTTTGGCTTTTAGAGCATTACCTATGCGTGAGACTACGCTATGAAGTGCTGATTCAGTTGATTTGCCTGCACAGTAGGCGTGTTGATTAGGATGTAGTGGTCTTTGTACCGAAACCTGGGATCTGATCTTCCTATCCCCCAGCCTCTCCAGTGTCTTCAAGAAGAACGAAGAAAGGCTTATAGGTCTAAAAGATTTGGGCTGGGTGTAGTCGCCCCTACCTGGTTTCGGTATAAATATTATTTTTACTTCCCGCCATTTCAAGGGAATGTAGCGGTGGGCCAGGCAGGCTCGGAACACCCTAACGAGGTAGTCGGCCAGTGCATCTTGACTCCACCTGAGCAGAGCCGGGAAAATACCGTCCAGTCCTGCTGCCTTGAAAGGTAGGAAGGTGTTGATTGCCCATGTTAATTTGTCTTTATCAATTACTTCCAACGCCACTTCCCAATCTAGGCTGTTTGTGGCCCTATCCCTATGTAGTTCCCAGCTTTGCTGGGCGGCAATCTGGCATCCTGGGAAGTGGGTGGTTAGGAGTAGTTCACTTGTTTCAGCGTCGTTTGTTGTGTATGTGTTATCTGGTTTTTTTAGGCATCCTATTGAGTGGTTAGTCTCTTGGGCAAGACAGGTTTTGACCCTCATTGCCTGGTTGTTACTTTCAATGTTGGTACAGAAACGCCTCCAACTATTCCTACCTCTGAGGCGTATCAGTTTTTTATATATTTTACGAGCTGTTATATATCGGTCCCAATCTACTGGCGACCGTGTGTTCCTAGCTCTGTTGAACAGTCTTCTCAGCTTGTGCCGGTGTCTTTCCAGTTCAGGACTCCACCAGGAATGGCGAGCTCCCTGTCTAGGTACCGTGAGGGGACAAGACTGTTCATAGCTAGATAGAAGTATGTGTGTGATGTTGTTTACATGTTCGTCTAAGTTGGTTACTGGTATTTCAGCCGGAAGGGCGGGTAATCTACCAAGTTCAGCTTCGACGAGTTTAGTGAATCTGACTTGGTCCGTATTGCGCGGAACCCTTCTTGGCTGTGGTTTGGTTAGGTTGAAGTTAATGGTATAACGGATCCATCTGTGGTCTGAGCATGATATCTCGGTGGACACATGCCAGTCCTGTATGGAGTTTGATATGCCTATGGTTGCTACAGTTAAGTCAATTATTGTTTGAGATCTCGCATTTATGAAGGTAGGTTCGGAGCCCTTGTTGAGTAAAACAAGGTTATTGCTAAGAATGAAATCAAGCATTTCCTCACCTCGGTTGTTGGTTTTATCATTACCCCATAGCGTGTGATGCGCGTTGGAGTCTGTCGCGATGATTAGTTCCAGTTTCTCCTTTTCACAGTACTCAACCAGTGAGGCGAGCTCTGGCAGAGGCACGTCCTCATCGCCTGGCAGGTATGCCGAGGCTAGTACGATGTCCGGGAGTTCTTGTTCAGTTCTGAAAAGCCTGACTGCTGTCAGGTCCCTTGTACAGAATTCGTTAATTAAAAGGTTAGGTACATGTTTTGGAATAAAGATGCAGGTGCGCGGGTTACTAACGGAGGTGTCTAGTAGCAACTTACCCCCGATGTTGCCAAGACCGCATATTCTGCCACCCCTGATCCACGGCTCTTGGATGAGGGCGATGGTCTTTCCTTGCTGTTTTTCCAGCACTCTGCGCAAGGTAGCCGACGCAGATTGGCTGTGCTGGAGGTTGGTCTGAAGGATCCTAGTCCCGCAAAGGAGAGGAGCAGAGGCTCTCCATAACCCTAATAGAAAGTTATTTATTTTAATTAACACAGCAATCAGTAGATTATTAGAAACTATTAATAGTAACATCATTCATGAGGTTGTGGTTTTGAATCCCAGGTCAAAGTTTTATTGGATTATTCTGTCTGGAATTTCACGTAGCAGACCGGAGTCTGGATTTATGCCCGGGCAATAGGCTTTTTTTTCAGGATGGGAAATCATCAAATGACCCCTCCCGCTCTGGGTGGAGCGGAAGGGAGTGTCAGACTCTTACTGACTAAAACCCACCCGTGTTCCTTCTTAGCCCTTTATGTTCCGGGCCAGCGGGTAACCCTTTCGGACAATCCCGCTGACCTGGCAACCCGGGAAATAGGCTCCCCCTATTACATGGCATTTAAACAGAATTGGCGGAATGTGGTTGTACTGTAGGTACACTTCTGCAGAACCCTTCAGGGAAACAAGGTGTGATGCTATCTTGTAAAACAAAATGTTTGAAGTTCAAATGTTTTTTTCCGGAGCAGGACCGACATGATCAACCTATAATGTTCCCACTGCTGGGACACAGGCCTCTCTTCGAGAGGGAGTGGGATAAGATGCAGGACCAAGATGTTACAATTTTGTATTTTAATTAGTAACTTTTTAATCTATCAACCAGTTTTTCCCAAGGGGTATTTTGTTATCCAGTAACTGGGTTGTGGAAGTCAGATAGTCAGTAGCCCCATGTTAAATAGTTGTATCCAGCTGCATCCTGCTAGACTGGAAGCCGACCAAAGGCCAGGCAACCTGTCTTGCCAAGGGTTATCGTGCTAGCTAATAACTGGGTTGTGGAGGTCAGATAGGCAGTCGCTCCATGTAACATACTGGTATACAGCCACATCCTGCTAGACTGAAAACCGACCCCAACATAGCTGGGAAAAGGCTAGAGAGATGATGATGATGACCTAGTTAACCTTTTGTTACCTCTTGGGATCCAAATCTAGACATTGTCTAACAAAACTACTTCATCTTTTTACCTTTAAACCAGCGGAATGTTAGTCAAATGAAAGCCCGGAATGAAGGAATGAGGATAAATTAAGTTTTATGAAACAACTAGCTCTGCCCCGGTGAACTTTGTACTACTAGTATCAGTCAATCCGTTCTTGAGATATTATAAAAAAAATATATCCCATACAAAATGTATGAGAAATGTTTTTTTTGTGAATTTTTTCCATAATGTTTTAATAGTTATTCTGCTATTCGGGATGGAGACAAATCAAGAATAAATAAATAAATAATAATAATAATAAATCGGTCCAGTGGTTCTTAAGTTATAAATGGTGTAACTAACCCAACTTTGTTTTATATAATAGATTATTTAGATGTAGGTGTATTTAGAAATTTTTCACTAAAAATGTGGTCAGTTATTACTTAACATTAAATTAATTTCTTTAAATGGAAATAGTAACTGTATTATCAAGGGTAACTAAGTGAAGCAGAGCAGGAAAGAGTCGGCAGGGAGGTCCAAAATTCTTATCCTGGATTTAGAATAGTATACAATTTCTTGTGAACAAACAAATGATAGAAGGATCATCATCTGCCTAGCCTTTTCCCAACTATGTTCAATCTAACCAAATGCAACTGAACTACTAACCTCTATAAACCTTCCTCAGTCAATTTTACCGTTTGTAGTAATCGTAGGTATATATAGGCTTTCAGAACAGAATTTAAGTCATAAAAATCGTTTTGATAAAATACTCCAAAATATTTTTTTTTGTTGTTTTACTATTTACGAAAAAAATTGCACTACAATCCACTACTAACGTTTGTCTATGAGAAACAGTCGGAAGAAACAGATTTTTCGAATTTCGAAGGATGACGTATTTTTATATTTTTTCGGCATTACTACTAACGAAAAAAATAGGTTGACTACTATCCACTACTAATCGAAATCTTCCGAAAAACATTTCAACAAACAATTTTTTCCAAAGTCGGGTGCCAAGTTCACACAGCCAGCAGTGAATACCAGTATTTTACATGGAGCGACTGGCCTACCTGACCTCCACAACCCAGTCAAACTGAAACTCAAAGCATTTATTTCAATTAAACCATTTACAGGCACTTTTAAATTGTCAAGAAGTCGGTCGGTCAGAAAATATGAAGCTAGTTGCCCAGTTACTGGGTAATACGATACCTAAGTAAGGTTATCTGAACCGGTTGGCTGCGAAATACTAAGAAGAACTGGTGAAATATCTGTTTTGTGGGACAGTCATTCACGTCCATCTGTCAACCTGACCCTTTGAGATTCGGACGATCATCATGGGCGTAGCTAGGGGGGGGGGGGGCAAAGGTAGGACCCCTACCCTAGAAACTTCTTTGCCCACCCTAGAAAAATCGACAGTATTCACAAATCACTTACTGTTTAATCACTTTTTATAAATAGCGTTTTTATTTGAGTCGTACTTTTTGACCCAAGATGTCAGGTTTTTAGAGTTAGTGGCTTGGCTCTACATTAAATCTGATAACTTTTTAACAGTGAAAGCGTTATTTAAGTCTTGCTAACCTACTTTACGTGAAATGTTTTTGGTGTGATTATTTATTAAGAGGCGTCATTTATCATCTGTCATTAGATACAGATATTCTATTTCACGAAGTCCGTTCGGCTTTGATTGTAGTAGTGACGTATCCCGACAAGCGCGCTCCCACAGCGGCTGCCCCTTGCTGCCGTCGCATGAGGCTATTTCCGCGAATGTGTACCGTTTTACTTCACCCATTGTTGAGTCTCTGTTGATCACAATGTGCATGTGCACGCTTGACAACATTCATAGCCAAACGGACTTCGTGACATAGAACATCTGTAACTGTGGTTAGTTCAGCTGGATGTCTGCCCCCCTATACAAACTCCCTAGCTGCGCCAATGACGATCATAATATGAATCTACGTCTCGTTATAGAATAGGAAAACTTTTATTTCAGACTAGATTTTGCCCGCGACTTCGTCCATGTCACGTGTGAAATTTCTTGTTCCCCCGACCCACCGCGTCGCATCACATCGCCTGCCCGCGCTATCACTTCATTTTCGCTTAGTCTTCTTTCTGGCTATTTTTTGCTCGGCTCCCAAGAGTCCTAGCGTGATGCTAAATAGCCTATCGCCGTCCTCAAAAATTGGGCTATCAAATGCAAAAAGATTTTCTCAAATCCGACTGGTGGTTTGGGAAACTCTTCAGCTAGGTATATTATTAGTAAAGATATAGACAGGAAGCCATACACATACACAGCATTAACCCAGAGTCGTTGACATAATATTAATTTCTAATGTTAACTCTTTCTCTTGTCTCTTAACTTCTAATGTTAGTAGGTTACAGATTACAGACACAGTTATTAATTAAAGTTCAGCGTGGAGCTGCATCCACCTCCGCAGCATCGGGGAATCCCACCGATTGGCGAACACACTAAAAATATTTTTTGTGCTGCCGCGAATTTGCGTCATCAGAGTCATCAGGGATGCACATTTATTCCTAATAATGGCGGCAAACCCATTAATATGATTAACCGCAAACATGGTTACTCAATTAATTCTTAAGTCCGAAATACATTTTAGAGGTGAACTTTTTATAATGGTGGCGCCGAATATCTAATCTGCATGTCGATTCTGTAAAAATCTCACCGTGAATACTTGCGTGGAGTGAGCTGTCAGTGTCATCCCACTGATGCTAGGGATTGACCAAGCAAACATTTACAATCATAAAAGAGATTTTAATAATATTTTTTAATGCTAATCCTATTGATATTTTTATTATAATTCAAAGCTAGTATTTTAGTGGTCAAAACATTAATATTTTGTGGGGTTTTACTTACAATAAAATTGCAAAACAGAAGCGCAGTCAGATCTCAACCTTGTTTTTTTTTTCTTTTTCCCTAGACTAGTCCTTATATAGTCAGACAGCGCCAGCGCCTAACGCGCTTGCGCGGCGTGAAATATGGCTCATTCCGAATTAAGTCATCATCGCACACAGCGCTCACATAAATAATTTGCGTAAACGTATTCTCTATGACACAATGACCGAAACCGGTTTGAACTGTCAAAATACCACGCTTGACAACCGTACGGCGTGGTAAGATTATGCAGGGAATAATAGATAAATACCATACAGCAGAATAATTGGGGTCAAGGTGTAAGCACGCTGTAGTCGATTACAGTGCAATTCGGAATGTACCATATATCACTCCACTCGAATCTCGTAACCATGGCAACATCACCTCGGCGTCAACAACACCTCCACCAGCCGCGTTTTGATTGACGAATACCTCGTCTTTTTCTACTTTAGAGTTACACATTTTGAAAATCGCTCAACGAAAACTTTGCTTAATCTGCCCCTTGGCAGACTCTAAGGCAGGGTCGCCATGGTGTATTATATTAATTATTAATATTATTACCATAATTTCCTAATGTTCTTATACATGACGCCTTACAAGTTAAATATGTAAAAACAAATCTCTAATGTGATGAGTGACTAACGCGCAAGCGCGGCGTGATCTTATCACTTCACCTTCACTCCACCCGATTCACGACATTAAATGTCGTGAATCGGGTGAAGGGAAGGTGAAGTGATCACGCAATCTGCAATGTGATAATGACAGTGATTAACGCGCAAGCGCGGCGTGATCTTATCACTTCACCTTCACTTCACCCGATTTACGACATTTAGTGTCGTGAATCGGGTGAAGTGATCACGCCACACAAACTACGTGGGATTACATTCTATGGTCCGTCAACTAGGCATCCGTTAGCACTCGATGACTTGACACACTCGGTTATTTCTTCTAATTCAATAGTTTTGGGTTAATAACAACGCTGAACATCGTCGCAGTCTTTACTAGACTCGATCTACAATTGCTCATAATAACCAAACAATGTCGATGCGTATTTTCATCAGCCTAGCTGTCATAAACGTGAATGTTTTAATTTTACTTACTGTTCGTGCGTGACGCGCTCGCGCCTCAGTACCTATATAAGGACTTAATAGACTAGAGAAAAAAGAAAAAAAAACAGGATTGAGATTCTGACTGCGCTTCTGTTTTGCTATTTTATTGTAAGTAAAACCCCACAAAATATTAATGTTTTGACCACTAAAATACTAGCTTTGAATTATATAAAAATATCAATAGGATTAGGCTAAAAAAATATTATTAAAATCTCGATTATGATTGTAAATATGTATGCTTGGTCAATCCCTAGTATCTGGTAAGATGACACTGACAATTCACTCCACGCTCACTTCACCTAAGTTTTCACGGTGAGATGGTTACAGAATCGCACTGCTGTATCGAACAAAACGGTTAATTAGTCGATACGCCCGGAACGGGCGGATTTTCACTTTTAATTTTTTTTGTCTATAGGCGACTCGCAAGAAGTTAATTGAAGGCTCCTTCAAATAGGCGCGACACGACACGCGACACAAAGGCACCGCAAGTCGCGCAACCAGCGGTGCCTTTGTATAGCGTGTGATTATATCGCGTGTCGCGCCTGTTTGTCGGAGCCTTTATTTGTGGGCGAGTCGACAACTCCTGTAGTAGGCAATTGACACATTTTGAATTTTATGCAATGAAGTTAAGAATAAAGTACACGTTTTATAGGTAATATTTAACTATTATTATACTTATGTGCGATAGTGTCCTTTTTTCTATACTTTACTAGCTCCGCCCGCGAGGTATGTCGATAAAAACTATCCTATGTCCTTCCCCGGGATGCAATCTGTCTCTCTGCCAAATTTTAGTGAAATCCGTTCGGTGGTTTCTACGTGAAAAGGTAACACGTACAGACAGACGAGAGTTACTTTCGAATTTATAATATTAGTATGGAATAAAAGTATAACTTTGTGCGAGTCGCATAAAGGCTCCTAACAGGCGTGACACGCGATAAAATCGCGCGCGACACAAAGGCACCGCAAGTCGCGCAACGAGCGGTGCCTTTGTGTCGCGCGCGATTACATCGCGTGTCGCGACTGTTTGAAGGAGCTTTAATGAAATAAAAAATAAAAAGTGACGATTCGCCCGTTTCGGGCGAGTTAATTCGTGCCGATCGCCTAATAAGCTAGAAAACACTGCCGAAACAAATCTACCTACCACATTTGTTGATACCAAATGTAACAACCCTTTTCCTCATTCGAATTCTACGAAATTCGTATAAAAACACGACTTTAAAAATAAAATTTCCATCGACTTATCAAAGTAATACGCAGATCGGTCAGTAAACATACAGTAGATCAGGGGTGGCCAACTTGGTTAGACCCAAGATCTATAAAGTCTGTTCACTGACGACACCCTAGGCCCTAGGCGATCTACCAATTACATACTTCTTGAAATCTTAAATGAAACCGCATAGTTCAGTACACAAATTATGTAGTATTTTTTATTATATTAACTAACAGGGAAAATATAACTCGTTCGCGATCGACCGGTTGGCCACCCCTGCAGTAGATCATTCTAGATTTTGGAAACTACTGTTAATATTATATAATCGTAACTTGTCCTGGGATTACACAATTTGACATCGAGATAGGAAGAAAATTCGGCATAAAATAACCACCTAGGATATTAGTACAGATATTCTATTTCACGAAGTCCGTTCGGCTTTGATTGTAGTAGTGACGTATCCCGACAAGCGCGCTCCCACAGCGGCTGCCCCTTGCTGCCGTCGCATGAGGCTATTTCCGCGAATGTGTACCGTTTTACTTCACCCATTGTTGAGTCTCTGTTGATCACAATGTGCATGTGCACGCTTGACAACATTCATAGCCAAACGGACTCCGTGACATAGAACATCTGTATCAGAATCCAGATTTGAATGAAATCATCATCATCTTCATTTATCTTGTAGGTCGTAAGTTCGAACCCCGACAGGCGCTTTAATTTGTGTAAATAATTTCATCACCACTGTTCTCAAAACGGTGAAGGAAAACATCGTGAGGAAACCGGCATGTCCTAGAATAAATTCCAAGACTTGTGGACATCTACCAACCCGCACTGGGCCCGCGTGGTAGATCATAGCCCACTCTTGTTCGAAGAGAGGAGGCCTGTTTCCCAGTAGTGGGAAATGTGGGAACATTATATGCCGATCATGCTAGGTACCTATTGATTCGACAAAGTTCTCTTGAGAAGCTCATCCTCGACTAATGCTCGGTTCCTATAAACAAAAACGATGGTTTTGCTTACCAATAGTAGCATTTTCTTGTTGCCAAACTGGGAATATAAATAGATCCGTAAGCTAATTTTACCTGTGATAGTTGCTTCCATAGTTATGGGTCTACTAGGGTCTACTATGCAAAGCTCTGAGGTCTTTGCTTCATTATTGGTAAAGATAAAAGAGTCTTAATTTTAACCTTTAACTGTCCGTATGTTATAGGAACCGGCCATAAGTGTTTAGAAACGGTATGTACAGACTAGACGCCAGCACATCAAGCCACCCGAAACAGTCAAATTTTCCGCAATCAACTTTGAACCACCTAAGTGATAAAGTTGAAATCTATTAAAGAAAAATTTTACAGATTGTAGAAGCTTTGATGTGCTGGGATCTGTACCAAGTACATCATTCTCTTGCCCTTAATCCAATTGTATTTATTTGAGATCTGCGGAATACGATACCCCTTGGTAAGACTGGTTGTCAGACTTTCGGGCTTCTGATGACCCGAAACGACTGTCAAAGATCCACGAATGACGGTCTGAGGCACCGGGTGTCTTGGTATGTAAAGATCACCCATCTATGGACCAACCGCGGCAAGCGTAGCTTAATCTGAGCCACAAGTGTATGTGTATTCTGTTCTATCAAGTATAAAATTGAGGCCTCTCAAATTTCAAGCGTCTCAAACTTGAATTAGAGCATGTTATTAACTAGTCTCAAAACCGCCACCGAATTTCACGAGAATTTGAAACTAAACCACCAGTGTCGCAATCAAATACTTAATTAAAAACATCCAACCACTTATATGGAACTCAAAAAAAACATGGCTCCGCATGTAATCTGACCTTTAAACTGTCTTGTGTAAACAAAACTGCATTCTGAGAACAATGTCGATGAGACAGAGATGGAGAGATGCGATTTTCGGGTAGTCAGACAAAGATGGATTAGAAGTATGCACGGCGTTGTCGTTCATTGGTCTTATTGAGGAGTTAGATGGTCTGGTTTTAATTCAGTACGATGTTCCTGTTACTAAGCGTAGTTTTTGAGTTAAAACAAGCTCTTTGCTCGATAGAAGATATTCAGGGTTATTGGTAAAACATTAACAACCTCTTAAGAAGTCATTTACTATGTATGGGACCAGACCTGAAATCGCGAGAAAAAAAAAAACAATGGGTCATGTATGAAAATATTAAATTGTCTCGATTTTTTTTCTGCACTTATGAATAAGCTAATACTATCTACAAAAAAAGTATCAGATTTATCTGATTAGTATTTCCAGAGAAATAAATTAAATTCTGTTAGAGGCGGCCATCGACAGTAACAGTAACCCACGGATTTTTATTCAATTTCCTTAGCCTACTCAATTAAAAAGTAAAAACTGTAGATAATCTGTACCGTCTGACATCCATCCATCATAACAAAGGTCTCTCAAAATCTAATCCAGTGTCCAAAGCGTGGGGGTCGTCGCGAAGGCAGTCGAAATCTAATCCAGTATTCAAAGCGTGAGGGTCGTCGTAAAGATATCCATAAAATCGCAAACAAACACAAAGCAAGAGGTGAAAAGTGAGGTTATGTTATGACAAATTGACAAGTTATCAAGCAGAAAAAAAATCGAGACAATTTAAGTAATATTTTCATACATGACCCATTGTTCCCTACATTTTGACGAGTCAGTGACTCAGCAGTGGTAACCTAGCTGATCATGCAGCTTTGTCGGACAAAGCTGCATGATCAGCTATGTTACCACTTTGTCCTCTGCCATACACATCTTTTAAGCGTCTCTCATATTAACAAACTATGTACAGACGCCAGCACATCAAGTTACTACAATCTGTCAGATTTCTTTAATAGATTTTCAACTTTATCACTAAAGCATAAGGTTCAAAGTTGATTGCGAAAATTTTACAGTTTCGGGTAGGTTGATGATGTGCTGGCGTCCGTACATACAAACGTGACAATGCAATTGAAATGCAGTACATAATTTATTTTCACTCGACTCCAGCATATTATGACGATGTTTAGTTAGCTAATATCTGTTATCTATGTATTTCTAATTAATCATTGTAAGCAGTCTTATTAATTACAATATAAACTAATGAAATGTTAATTGCCCGATTAAAAAGCCCATTGAGAATAACTGTCGAAATATTTTTATACAGAAATGGTTTCTCGACAAGCCATTAATATTATAAGTACTTTGGGGTGCAATAAAAAATAGTGGCACTCCGGGAGTGCCGACAGAAGTGAAAACTTGAACAATTACGTGTGTATTTTTTTAATCGTCTTATTAACAAAACACAAACCGAATACTTTGTCATGACTCACTGACATATCGGATATACATTAAAACCGAGTACATTCCGAGGACAGCCGAAGACATCCGAATGCAGCGCGGTGTCGGTTAAGGTTTTTTCCCATCTCAAAGAATGCCCAACGCGCCTAAAGGAGTTTTCACTTCAAAAATCATCCCTCTCTTACACTTTCACCCTCACAGACAGACCAACACACACATCAGAATGCTTTCTAAACTTGCCGTGTAAACCGGCTTAAATCCGGTTCAGCGGGAATGTCCGAAAGGGTTACCGCTGGCCCGGAACATAAAGGGCTAAGGAACGAACACGGGTGGGTTTTAGTCAGTGAGTCTGTCTGGGTGGAGTTCTGCTCCACCCAGAGCGGGAGGGGTCATTTGATGATTTCCCATCCTGAAAAAAAAACCGGCTTAAGGTTCCTGCAAACAGGCGCGACGCGCGACGAAAATCGCGCGCGACACAAAGGCACCGCTCCTTGCGCGACTTGCGGTGACTTTGTGTCGCGTGTCGTGTCGCGCCTGTTTGAAGGAGCCTTTAAATGTCTTTTTGCTCATTCGCACTCCAGCCCCCAAGATGCAAGCCCTGCTTAGTTTAGAAGTCAACGATCAAACCAAAAATTGTGATGTACAAACTTATCTCTCTCTCGGACCTTTTCTTTTGGCCAATAAAACTTTTTGTATTTGTAAATGACCCCCACGAGTTATGGTACCGGGGCCTCGAGAAGCGGGTTCTCGGTGAACACAAGTCGGTACCGATCGTTGCGGCGGAAATAGTTCCCACATTAAAGGAGCCTTTAAGACTCGTACACACAGGCGCGACGCGACACAAAGGCACCGCTCGTTGCGCGACTTGCGGTGCCTTTGTGTCGCGTGTCGCGTCGCGCCTGTTTGAACGAGCCTTTAATCAGCGCCAGACACTATGATGATGATGATGATGATGGGACTCCCTTTTCCGCACTTAGACTCCCATTCGGTCCGTTGTGCGTGGGGCGCCAGACACTACTCCATACAAGTTTAGACGTGATTAAAAACTTGCCTACTAAAGGTACGTCAATTTACGTCAGGTGCTGATTAATTTGACAGGTCTAAACTAAAATTTTTGTTCTCTCCTTTTCTCAATGAAATGGAAAGAAAATTTATTTTAGTTTATGAACAACATAATCGGCACCAATGTCACACGACACGGCGTTTATCTGTGTTCTACACGCATATCACTGTAATGCGTACCTTCTATATAAATTTAGATGATGTACAGACGCCAACACATCAAGCTACTACAATCTGTCAAAATTTCTTTACTAAATTTTCTACTTTATCGCTAAAGCATAAGGTTCAAAGTTGATTGGGAAAACTTGACAGTTTCGGGTAGCTTGATGTGCTGGCGTCCGTACATAGTGTTTAGTTACACTATTACATTCCACACATAGACAAGTGACTGACAGATAATATGTAGTTCTATGTTGCATTGATAAACGTGTGGATTTTTTAGCTAGAAATGAACAGCGGGGTAATTGCGTAACATCCTATCAGTAACAATGGCATTTGTTTTTTTTTTTTCAGTTTGGGAAATCATCAAATGACCCCTCCCGCTCTGGGTGGAGCGGAAGGGAGTGTCAGACTCTTACTGACTAAAACCCACCCGTGTTCCTTCCTTAGCCCTTTATGTTCCGGGCCAGCGGTAACCCTTTCGGACAATCCCGCTGACAGTAGCAATGACTTTAATTTTGACAGTTCAACAACATTCATTGCGTTAAGCCTCGTACACACAGGCGCGACGCGACACAAAGGCACCGCAAGTCGCGCAACGAGCGGTTCCTTTGTGTCGCGCGCGATTCGCGTCGCGCGTCGCGCCTGTTTGCAGGAGCCTTTATTTACAATGCGTGCCACGTAAGATGAGACTTGACCCCGTAAGATGAGACTTGACATTTTTTGTCGATGATCCGGTCAAATTTTTGTGTAAGTAATTTTGTTCCTAATCAGTTCGTTGGGGTCGGCTTCCAGTCTAACCGGATGCAGCTGAATACCAGTATTTTAAATGGAGCTACTACCTATCTGACCTCCACAACCCAGTAACTGGGTAATACGATACCCCTTGGTAAGACTGGTTGTCAGACTTTCTGGCTTCTGACGTCCCTTAACGACTGTCAAAGATTTACGAATGTCAGCCAGGAACAACGGCTTAACGCGCTTTACGAGGCACAGAGGAGGGAGGAGAGGGGAGGGGAGGTGGAGGGTGACCATCTTTACCCTCTGGTAAAGATGGTCACCTTCCACGGACCAACCGCGGCAAGCGTAGTTTAGCTTTATTTTGACTGTCACTATAAAAACTAAATGAAACTAGTCTAAACTTAAAATGCTGATTATAATATTGTGAGCGGCGTTCCAAGGTTTGTTTCAAGGCGACTACATCGAAGCTAGACTTTCTTGGCTTAAGACAGAAATCCTAATACGTAAGTACTATCGTAGTCATTACGCGCTAGTATAAAGTCATGATTAGATTCCGACCAGCGGGGTAAAGGCTCCTTCAAACAGGCGCGACACGACACGCGACACAAAGACACCGCAAGTCGCGCAACAAGCGGTGCCTTTGTGTCGCGCGCGATTCGCGTCTTACGTCGCGCCTGTTTGTAGGAGCCTTAACACACTAACAGTAGCAATGGTTTTCATTTTGACAGATGAACAACATTCAACATATTTGTAGCAATGGATTAACAATATCTTTCAGAATGATTCAGATCGTTATTGAAAGTTTGTTAGGGCACTGAGCCCTGATTCCACTAATTTTACAAAATGTTTCATGTGGGTCTTCTTTCTCGGTTGTGTATTTTTTTTTACATAATTATGAAAGACAAATCGGTGAGGATCTTCAAAAAAGCCAGGTGCTTGTATAACACCCTAATTGTGTAATACAAAACAAACACAAATCACAATCTAAAGAAGAGAAGAAAAAAGAGGGGCCTGTGGCTAAATAATAACACCCGCACAGGTCGATCGATCAGGTTAAGCTACGCTAGCCGCGGCTGGTCCGTGGATGGCTGACCATCTTTGTACATACCATACCGAGCCCCTCCGTGCCTCGGAAAGCACGTTAAGGCGTTGGTCCCGGCTGTCATTCGTGGATCTTTGACAGTCGTTACGGGTAGTCAGAAGCCCGAAAGTCTGACAATCAGTTTTACCAAGGGGTATCGTATTTCCCAGTAACTGGGTTGTGGAGGTCAGATAGGCAGTCGCTCCATGTAAAATACTGGTATTCAGCTGCATCCGGTTAGACTGGAAGCCGACCCCAACATAGTTGGGTAAAAGGCTAGGCAGATGATGACTATCAATCACAATCTGAACCATTTTTAATCTTAGGACTTCAGATTTCAGATACAGATTGACTAATGCTGGTTGAATTAGTCAATCAATATTACTACGTCTACCCAAATCTTCATAACTATAATCTTCGTAACGATAGAAAAAAAAAACATGAAACCGAGTCCACGTGTAAAGGCTCCTTCAAACAGGCGCGACACGACACGCGACACAAAGGCACCGCAAGTCACGCACCAAGCGGTGCCTTTGTGTCGCGCGCGGTTATATCGCGTGTCGCGTCTGTTTGTAGGAGCCTTAACAGTCACAATTTTTAACGTTTCCATTTTCAGTTTGCGAATCTAAAAACAAAATGGTTCGAGTTATATTTCGAGACACCGACGCTAAACAATGTCCACGGATGTTTTTCAAATAATATGATACGAATGAAAACTGCAATGGAAACTTGCAAAATACTCATATAGGGCGAATCGAACGAGTTGCATATTTTTTATTGGATTCGGGTGATGGAGTGCGAATTCAATTTCTGATTCCGTTATCAATTTATGTCATATTGGGACCCGTCCGTGCTTCGGAAAACACGCGGTCGGAGAGATTTTTGAAAAAGCCTAAGTAAAAAGTCATAATTCGAGGTTCGGCTCTCGCCTATTTCCTCCTCCAATATTGGACCAATTTAAAAGATATTTCATAAACTGAATAAGAAGGTTTATATACTATGTCCCTATGTTTATCTTTTATTCATTAAAATACACTAGGCAATTTTGAGCATTTTCTTAGGGTTCTAGTGCTTATAAAAATAATGTATCAACAAAAAGGAAAACATAGGGACATACAAGTACAATGCGTGCCACGTAAGAAGAGACTTGACACACCACGTGGTCTGACATGCGCAGATCACGATTTTAGGTATCTTTAGCGGTATGAGCAGCGGCGGTATGGGCATCTTTAGCGGTGTGTCTTTGGCGGTATTTATTTGGTGTACATAATAAAGAGTATTCTATTCTATTCTATTCTATGAGGTCTGAGTGCGGGACGGGACCGGACGTCATAGGGGCGGCGGAAAGAGCGGGGGAGGCGGGGTCAAGTCTCTTCTTACGTGACACGCATTGTAGTTAATATTTATTATTCTGTAAAAAATCATTGCTTTATGGTTATTAACCAGAAAGAAAACAGGCAAGAGCGTTTCTATGGAGAAAAGACCACCCGCATTTCCTTTCCGGTCATGGATATAAGAAAGAACTTGTGTTGTTATTTACATTTCTAAGGACCCGGCTGTCATTCTTAGATCTTTGACAGTCGTTACTGAGTCGGAAGCCCAAAAGTCTGACAACCAGTCTTACCAAGGGGTATCCAGTTACCCAGGAACTGGGTTGTGGAGATCAGATAGGCAGTCGCTCCATGTAAAATACTGGTATTCAGCTGCATCCGGTTAGACTAGAATCCGGATCCAACATAGTTGGGAAAAGCCTTACCAGATAATGGCTCCTACAAACAGGCGCGACACAAAGGCACCGCTCGTTGCGCGACTTGCGGTGCCTTTGTGTCGCGTGTCGTGTCGCGCCTGTTTGTAGGAGCCTTAATACAATAATGTTGGGAACTCGGGAAGTACCAACTGAGTCATAAATTCATAATACTTTAAACATTTTTATGTGTTTATTTCGTTTGAATATATTATTGTTTTCGTTCATGAATATTTATTATTAAGAGAAAATGGAAACGCCCTAATTGTATGCATCTGCGTCGGTGTAGTGGGAAATTGTGGATTTAATTAAATATTTGATGAACTGTGGGCCATAATAACCACTACGTGGAGCCCTGACACAGCTACTCGTAGATAGTGTCGCGGCAGACCTTGTAGAAGATGGCAGGACGAGCTGGGGAAAACAAACGACCAGTGTACTTTTTTTTTTCAGTTTGGGAAATCATCAAATGACCCCCCCTCCCGCTCTGGGTGGAGCGGAAGGGAGTGTCAGACTCTTACTGACTAAAACCCACCCGTGTTCCTTCCTTAGCCCTTTATGTTCCGGGCCAGCGGTAACCATTTCGGACAATCCCGCTGAACGACCTGCACTTTAGCTCTGGATCGAAAGAGCTGGTAATCATGGGGAGAAGCCTTTGCACAGCAGTGGAACGATACCGGCTAGCAGTAACATTAATTACATAATTTAATTATGATATTACGGTTTTTATTGTATTGTACAGACGCCAGCTCATACAGCTACTGCAATCTGTCAAATTTCTTTAATAGATTTTCAACTTTATCGTTAGAGCATAAGGTTCAAAGTTGATTGGGAAAATTTGACAGTTTCGGGTAGCTTGATGTGCTGGCGTCTGTACATACCATTTCTAAACACTTAGTGCGCATTCTACCAAACTTTTATACTTAGAATAAGTCTTATCCTGAGAACAAATTTTGAATTTTTGACAGTTTTTCCATACTGGAACTGTCAGACGTCAATTTTATTCCATGAATAAAAGATATCTGACTTTGGTAAAATCAGCCCTTAGTCGTGGATGAGCTTCTCTAATGCCCGGTTTCTGAAGTCCCCAGATAAACTCTCATTAACTATGGATTCAATAAAGTTATGCATAAGATAAACGTCGGTTAACTGTCACTGCGTTTCTGGACACGCAACAAACCATTCAATAACTATGAAACCGATAACTAGGGGTCTGTATACGGGTTCGCGTAAAAAAATGTTATTTATGAGCAGTTTACGGCAGATGTTTGAACGACATCATTGTCATTTTTTTTTTAAAGAAACCTTAACTCAGCAGTTCATTGTTTTTGTGTAGTATTATATTTGCTTTGCCGTTTCATTTTAAGTTAAAAGTCTGTTTGTCTTTCCAATGGTTAGTGTTTTATTCATTATTTTGCAAAATAGCATGGAATCAAAATTTTACTGAAAGAATAATGATGCTTCCTATCGAAGTGGCTAATGAATTTGACTATATGATCGACAATAAAAAAACGGACGAGACTTCTGTATTCATGATGCTAACACTCATTGTATTCTTTACTGTATAATTATAATATATAAATATTTTAATATTTTATCTTTCACACGCAATTTAATTTCATACCTTCGTACATAAAATTCGTACCTCAGATACCGGGCATAACACACGTTTTTGATGTAGTTTTCTATGAAATGCAACGTCAAATATAGTTATGGAACCGATAAACGGCGAACATTGGTCAGTTAAGTTAACTTGAGTTTAAACGGAGTTTATCTTACATTGCGGTGTTCGGAAACGAACTTCCACAAGTTGTCGAACCAATAGCGCTAATGGATAGATAAACCACTGACAAAAGTACCTCAGAAACCGGGCATTAGACTGCGTTACGACTTTCACTGTACAAAGCAAATTGATTACAGTTTTAGCCAAATCGAATGAACTTACAATAAGAAAAGTGATCAATTTTTACTTGGTTCGAAATAATAACTAAGATGCACTCATTTCGAATCCCGCCATTTTGAAGTCTCCCGCAGAGATATCAAACGGAGTTTCTAGATCATAATCATAACGGTGCATGCACTTTCTTCCAAAATTGATTTAAAGTTAATTCAGAAGTACAGACGCCAGAAATTGATTTAAAGTTAATTCAGAAGTACAGACGCCAGCTCATCAATCTACCCGAAACTGTCAAATTTTCTTAATCAACTTTGAACCTTATGCTTTAGCGATAAAGTTGAAAATCTAATAAAGAAATTTGACAGATTGTGGTAGCTTGATGTGCTGGCGTCTGTACATAATTTCGGGCTTCAGAGTTCTGATATTATACAGGTGCACTTCTGCCTTATGGCTAAGTAATAACAGCCGCACGGGTCGATCGATCAGGTTAAGCTACCCTCGCCGCGGTTGGTCCGTGGATGGGTGACCATCTTTACATACCGTGACCCCTCCGTGTCTCGGAAAGCACGTTAAGCCGTTGGTCCCGGCTGTCATTCTTGGATCTTTGACAGTCGTTACGGGTCGTCAGAAGCCCGAAAGTCTGACAACCAGTCTTACCAAGGGATATGGTATTATTATTTACGTATTACCCAATAACTGGCCTTAGAGGTCAGACCGGCGGTCGCTCCATGTAAAATACTGGTACTCAGCTGCATCCGGTTAGACTGGAAGCTGACCCAACATAGTTGGGAAAAGGTTAGGCAGATGAGGATGACAAGAAGATGCCTATTTCCAACAGTTAAGACAACAACCATAATCATGATCTGCATACCGTTTCCCCAACTATGTTGGGGTCGGCTTCCAATCTAACTGAATACCAGAATTTTACATGGAGTGACTGCCTATCTGACCTCCACAAACCAGTTACTAGGTAACACGATACCTCTTGGTAAGACTGGGTGTCAGACTTTCGGGCTTCTGACTACCCCGTAACCAACCCCAAAACATCTACGAATGCCAGCCGGCACCAACGGCTTAACGTGGTTTCCGAGGCACATTGCGACAACAACCAAACGTTAAAAAAAAATTAGTGACCGACCGAAACACTATTTTCAGCCGAAGCCGAAACCGAACCAGCGGCTCCTCTTCTAGTTTAAAAAGAAAGAAAATACGTTAATTTGCGGTAATCATGACGCATTAAATAGGATAAAACAACAAAAAAAAAAACGAAAACCGAAGATTCGGCCACTTTTTGACCGAAAGTTTTTGGCCGAAACCGAGCCTTCGGTCATTCACTAAAAATAAAACTTTAAATATAAGAACACAACCTGAATTAATCTCGACGAAAAAAGAACGTATGCGACCGTTGCCATATCAAGTTGAATTACACATACGAAGTTATTTTTAAGTTTCGTTTAGAATTAGTTTAACGGAACATGTTTTACCGGCTATTTTTAGCCGCACGTGTCTTGAAACGTGACGGTTTTGAGTTTGTAGGTATTTTTTACCTACAGTTATTAGTTGGTCGACCAAGGTTGAGCGTCGACTTCAATTCTTTTGTTCGCAGTGACAGAATTATTATGCAATTTTTGTGTGAAAACGTATGCAGATTTTTGAATTACTGTAGTTCTTGGTGTAAATCCGGTTCCTGTTTTAAACGGTCCGGTGTTTTTTTACTAATGGACTTACTCCTCGAAGAGAAACAGTATTGCCTAGGGGCATCGTGTTACCCAGTAACTGGGTTGTGGCGCCGCTCCATGTAAAATACTGGTACAATGCGTGCCACGAAAGATGAGACTTGACCCCGCCTCCACCGCTCTTTCCGCCACCCCTATGACGTCCGGTCCCGTCCCGCACTCAGACCTCATACCGCTAAAGATACCTAAAATCGTGTACTGCGCATGTCAAACCACGTGGTGTGTTTTTTTTTTTTTTTTTTTCAGGATGGGAAATCATCAAATGACTCCTCCCGCTCTGGGTGGAGCGGAAGGGAGTTTCAGACTCTTACTGACTAAAACCCACCCGTGTTCCTTCCTTCGCCCTTTATGTTCCGGGCCAGCGGTAACCCTTTCGGACAATCCCGCTGACCACCACGTGGTGTGTCAAGTCTTATCTTTCGTGGCACGCATTGTATTCAGCTGCCTCCGGTTAGACTGGAAGCGACTCCATACTTTGGCTGTGCGCATAATAAATGGAGAAGAAGCGCTGAATACGATTTGTCAGGAAATAAAAAAAAAATTCATTAAAAGCGGTCAAGCGCGAATCGGACTCGCATATGAAGGGTTCCGACCACCGTACAATATTTAACACTAAATGTTTTTTGTAACGTTGAATAAAACACGATTCTTGTATTAAACTTTATTTTATTTTGATGTAAAACACACTCACGCTCTCTGTCTACCTATTACGGTTCGAAGGTTATAGCCCTGTGACAGACGGGGGGACAACGGAGCCTTAGCAATAGGTTCCCGTTGAACCCTAAAAATGATATCATACAGTCTTACTTTTTAACCGTCTTCAAAAAGCAGGAGGTTCTTGATTCGACTGCATCGCTAGCTTCCGCCCGCGGTATGTCGATAAAAACTATCCTATTCCCCGGGATGCAATCTATCTCTGTTAAATTTTATCGAAATCCGTTTAGTGGTTTAGGCGTGAAAAGGTAAACATACAGACAGAGTTACATTCGAATTTATAATATTAGTATGGATTATGTACGTTACGCGATATCTCCGGCAATTGTGGATCGATTACGAAAATTCTTTTTTTAAAGGCTTCTTCGAACAGGCGCAACACGACACGCGACACAAAGGCACCGCAAGTCGCACAACGAGCGGTGCCTTTGTGTCGCGCGCGATTATATCGCGTGTCGCGCCTGTTTGTAGGAGCCTTAATGGATAGGGATAGCTAATACGTATCTAATAAACCTTGTGTATATTGAAGATGTTATAATACTTTCCGTCACTGTTGTTTGTTTACTTGGCAGTAGTGGTATACGAATTCATGAAAGCTAGATACCGTAACTGAGCGGCCCGTGGCTAAATAATTAATAACAGCCGCACAGGTCGATCGACCAGGTTAAGCTACGCTTGCCGCGGTTGGTCTGTGGATGGGTGACCATCTTTACATACCGAGACCCCTCCGTGCCTTGGAAAGCACGTTAAGCCGTTGGTCCCGGCTGGCATTCATGGATCTTTGACAGTCGTTACGGGTATTCAGATGTCCGAATGTCTTACCAAGGGGTATCGTATTACGCAGTGACTGGGTTTTGGAGCTCAGGTAGGCAGTCGCTCCATGTAAAATACTGGTATTCAGCTGCATCCGGTTAGACTGGAAGCCGACCCCAACATAGTTGGGAAAAAGCTAGGCAGATGCTGAATACCATAACTAAAAAGTGAAAAATATATTTTTTTTTTTTCAAAAAAGTTTTATTTTTCTAGACTAGAGCAACGGTCCACAGCTCCACTTGCATAGCTTAAAAAATCTAGTTTTTTTTGCCAAAGACCGGTAAAACCACCGATTACATTCTAAACGTGCGCAGACTTACAAGTGAAATAGATTGGAGAAAGTGCTTATAAACTAAATAAATAAAATAAAACTGGACGGTTTGTAACACTGACTTCGTTTTTACGTAGTGGAGTGATTACTGTTGGTTTCGGCTTTCGGCCATTTTTGTATGTCATCCAATTTTGATTGATATTTCATACCCAGACCACTCCGAACCTCGAGTCCAAACTCAAAAGCTGAGGCTACATTAGGCCGCGACGCGACCTGCGACACATGAGCGATTAAAACAAGTAAATGAATGCTCACGTATATGGCTACACCGTACATCAAATATTACTAGCGATCTTTGATTTCTTTATGCGATAGGAACAACATTACTGAAATCACGGCATCGGCTACATCAACATGAGCGAAATTGAAACGAATTTATTAGAAAATTGCTTTTTTTTTCGCTTGTAATGTAGCCATACCATGTTTTTCTCGTTTAGCTCTTCCAGTCGCATCGCAAATCGCTGCCTACTGTAGCCTCAGCCAAACGGCCTTATTACAAAATTTACATACCTACTCTGTGTGACAGACGGACGGAGCCTTGCTAGGGTCCCGTTGGCACTCACTGGGTATCGAGTCATTAAAAATACAGTTATTGTGTACGATTTACTTACTTACTTATTTAATTGTTTTTGTATCTATTTGGTCAGAAAATGTTGTAATAAAAACATCACCTTGAACCAATGTCTATAGAAATCGATAAGAGTTTATTTACAAAGTCAAATCTCTCAGAAACGTGAAATTCGATTTGTTATGTTCGTCAATTTTGTTACGAATGACTTTTAAAGCCTACGAAGTACAGTGCGTGCCACGTAAGAAGAGACTTGACACACCACGTGGTCTGACATGCGCAGAACACGATTTTAGGTATCTTTAGCGGTATGAGGTCTGAGTGCGGGACGGGACCGGACGTCATAGGGGCGGCGGAAAGAGGCGGGGGAGGCGGGGTCAAGTCTCTTCTTACGTGGCACGCACTGTAATTGCGTAACACACATAAAACGGCAATTGATCGCAATGCCTTTCATTATGAAAGTTCAACCACGTTCATTGCGTCATTTACGTTCTTGAGTAGACGAATTTTTCATACCTATTTATTTATCCATTTATTTCAGGCATCAAGGCCCATATAAACACATACAATACAATATAATATAACTTAAAAATACTATAAATACATACATTATAATTACTAAAACTAACGCACACGTGTTTGCGTCGTGTTTCGCTGACTGGTGTCATGTAGCCAGCCACGAAACCGGCGATACACAACACCCTTCGGCCAGAACTCTTCCTTGAGGAACTTCTCGAGACGATGTGTCGGAACACGCACCACGAACGACTTGAAGTTCGTGTTGTGACGCGACTCCAACTTCTCGACCCTTAAAAGTCCAGTTGGTATTCACACGCATGTACTCCACGATCTCCTCAACCTTCGTGGCGGGGTGCATTCTGGACACGTACACTGTACAGCTGCGTCATCGGGATTGCTGGAAGCAGCAGCATGTTGAATCCTGCCTGCGCGGTGCCGCACTGGTTCCTACAAGGCTACACCAGCAGGAGACCTATGAAGCTATGGATTAGGAATTTCCTTCAAAACCCTCGGATTTCAGCCAGGCAATCCGGTAGAGACAAATTCATAATTAGCCTATAATGTTCCCATAACTGCTGATACTCTCCTTTCTCCTTGATGTGAGAGGGAGTGTGCCGTGTCGAGGGTACTTACTGTTACTTTGTGTAACAAGTGCGGGATGGCACTTGATATACGCTTTATCATCATCACATCGCCCATTACTGGGTATAAGCCTCCCCATCTGCCATACTTTTCGGTTCTATGCGTCACTGTATCTCTCCAGTGACTATATTGACAGCCCTACGCGCTTTTGGACGGCCCTGGTTTCTTAGGGCTTACATTGTCCACCAATCGGACAAAGCTTTACTCCATTGGGTTATTCCGTTCAAAAAAGTCACCCTAAGATGGATACGCGGAATCTCATGTCCGAGAATGCACGCTAAGCCTATAAATTCGGCCACCGTAGGCGCGGGACTGCGGGCGGAGAGTAATGGGTAGCTCACCGTCCGATCAGGACCAGGCCCGTGCCGGACGGCGCGTACGTGTTCCACGCGCGCCTCAAAGAGATGTCAGCATCAAATGAAAGGGCCCGTCAGGGCCGAAGCCTGCCGGGTCAGCGGGAACAATCCCGCTGACCCTTTCGGACAACCGAAAGGGTTGCTGGCCCGGAACATAAAGGGCTAAGGAAGGAACATGGGTGGATTTTAGTCAGTAAGAGTCTGACACTCCCTTCCGCTCCACCCAGAGCGGGAGGGGTCATTTGATGATTTCCAATCCTGAAAAAAAAATGCCTATAAATTCAGTCTATTCAAGGACTAGGTTTAATAGGTAATACGGGCTGGTGCCCGCAACTCCACGTCAATGCGCGTATTTTGCGTATGGGACTAGACTTGATTCTCTGACATGCGTTTCCGCTTATCCACCTTAGGGCGAATAAACGTACTGTACCGATTGTACTTCGGTGCGTGTGCTCAAGAACTCCACGACCTCATTTCACCGGCCCCCTTCTAACTTCGGACATCCAGACGCACTGCAAGTTACCATCCCTGCCTAGTTGCTATTGCACCAATTCGCACTAAGCGTTTTGAAATGTCCTTTATAATGCGCACAGCAAAAGAGTGGAACTCTCTACCTGCGTTTGTGTTTCCGAGTGCATACAACCCGAATCTCTTCAAAGTAAGAGTGAACAGGGTTCTTCTGGGTAAGCTCACTCCATCGTAGACTTTGTCTCTGTCACCTCTGACCTAGACTAGAGTCAAGAGCAAACCCATTTCAAATAAAAAAATAAAAAAAAACGGAATAACCAACTCCATCAGCCATCTCCAAGTCTAGTTAAAAGCACCTGGTAACAACATTCGGTCAGACTGCTATGCATTCGAAATTTCAGATCGTCTTTAACGGGTTGGGGCGTGGCGTGCATTGATAACTCTATGGGAGGCTCATGGTCAATTGAAGAGTCTAAGAAACACATTACTTGGAACTCCTTTTTTTTTTTGGACTCGCTTGCCTTAAAGCAACCTAGATGCTCATACCAGGGGAACAGCAACACTGATTCATCATCATCTAACGCTTTACAGCCCCTGCCGGGTCAGCGGGATTGTCCGAAAGGGTTACCGCTGGCCCGGAACATAAAGGGCTAAGGAAGGAACACGGGTGGATTTTATTCAGTAAAGAGTCTGACACTCCCTTCCGCTCCACCCAGAGCGGGAGGGGTCATATGATGATTTCCCATCCTCAAAAAAAAAAAAGGCTCTACAGCCACGGGTGGGTCTTAATCTGGTCTAGTATATTTAGGGTTTTTTTAAGGCTCCAATTTCTCACTTGAACAGATCTCAAATCTTGGTCTGCCCCCTACTACCATCTGAGCTTGGGCCGCCCTTCTCCGACCATCGGTTGACTATCAAGTAAACGGCAAACACAGATTGCACCAACCTGAAGAGGAACAAAAAGTGTACAATTTGTAAAGATTTTCAAGTATTTATTTAGCAACAATCAAAGACCTTGATTAGCCATGGATTTGTTTCCTAAGCGCCACAAAGGCTACCACTCCCTCGTGATGCCTCATTGGGCTTCAGTCAAGGTCAGTGATGTCATTTCGTGACCTCAATACTATTGTGTTTTGGCAGAATTCGAAAATGTTCTACGCTTTTCTGTCATTTTAAATAGTATACCTTCTGGCCGCGACTTCGTTCGCGTGAAATTTCTTGTTCATCGACCCACCAGCCGCATCAAGGAACTCGATCAAGAGTGTACAAGTACAAACACGCTGGAAATGTGTGCGTGAAGATTAGCGTCAGCACATAACACACGCACACACGCATACACACTTCCGACTTCGCCCGTGGCTCGGACGGTACTGAGGGCTCCTGCGCATACACACATTCACAGCATGTTTCTACACATGATAACCACAAGTAAAGGGCGCGTCGATTCATGAGATAAAAATAATGTAGCATGGATAGGAAGTTGTATTGTACAGACGCCAGCATATCAAGCTACCCGAAACTGTCAAATTTTCCCAATCAACTTTGAACCTTATGTTTTAGCGATAAAGTTGAAAATCTGTTAAAGAAATTTGACAGATTGTAGTAACTTGATGTGCTGGCGTCTGTAGGTACTTACTTAATTATCTTGCAAGAATCCATCATAACATATTAAAAGTGAAGCTGAGCAAAAGCTTTTAATATGATTAATTTCTGTATCGTTATAAGTGACCGTCTTAATAACAACACAAATGAAAATGTTACAAACTACCTTCTGCCCGCGACTTCGTCCGGGTCTTCTCCCTCGTCGTTCGTCCGCGGTGGAGTTTCTTGCCCATTCTTCTCAATATGAACACTACCTTTTGGAAGGGGCGACTAGAATCAATTCAATTTTACTGTAAGTTTTGACGTTCACAAGTGCTTTTAATGTGCCTATTTGAAATAAATGATTTGACTTTGACTTTGTGAAATTTCTTGTTAGCCGACCCAACCCCGCTCAGCGTTCTTTCTAACTTTTTTCTTTTTGGCTCCTAAGGGTCCTAGCGTGATGATAAATAAATATATAGCCTTCCTCAAGAATTGAGCTGTCGAATGCAAAAAAAAAATTTCAAATCCGACTGGTAGTTCCAGAGATTAGCGCGTTCAACCAAACTCTTCAGCTTTATAATATTAGTATAGATTTATTTATTTAAACTTTTCGCACAAAAGGTACAAAGGCGGACTTAATGCCTTAGGCGGACTTAATGCCCTAGGCATTCTCTACCAGTCAACCAAGTTCCCTGTAAGTTCAAAGTTGTGATCGTGATTGATTTACGATTAACCGAAATTCTTAGAAACGGCGGTCGAATTCGAGGCAAGTAACGATTCTTGGAAATTTTACTAGACCTAGAAATGTTACATGATTTAACAAAAAAACACCCGGCCAGCTGCAAGTCGGACGCAAAATATTCCGTACTATAAAGGCTCCTTCAAACAGGCGCGACACGACACGCGACACAAAGGTACCGCAAGTCGCGCAACGAGCGGTGCCTTTGTGTCGCGCGCAATGATATCGCGTGTCGCGCCTGTTTGTAGGAGCCTTAAGGCAAAAAAACGCCGAATAAAACACGCTTCTTGTATGGAAAACCCCTTTTTACAGGACCTAAACACAAAAAACGCATGTTTTAGAAACAATAAAAGTATATGATCGACTACAGTAAACAAAATCAGAAAAATATATGATATTCATCAGGATTATAAATGCTAGGTAGATAGTGTATTGAAAACATAATACAATTAGTCTGATACGATAGAAAAAAATCACGAAGATACCTCTAAAAATTTTATTTTTACAATAAAAACCATCATTCTCTTTTTTGTCAGATTATTCTACAAGCAACATACTAAAATACTAGTGTTTTAATTTTAATTTTGTTTGTCCAAACAATAGATTTTTTGTAATTAAATAATTGCTTCATATATTTGCAATAAATTACCAGCTTTGTGCCATCGCACTTCTCTTTCTTTTCGATGCAGTCCGACAGTGACCGCGCTTTAGGTCATGTAAGCCCCTTAAGTTTCAGCGGGATTGTCCGAAAGGGTTACCGCTTGCCCGGAACATAAAGGGCTAAGGAAGGAGCACGGGTGGGTTTTAGTCAGTAAGAGTCTGACACTCCCTTCCGCTCCACCCAGAGCGGGAGGGGTCATTTGATGATTTCCCATCCTGAAAAAAAAGTCCCTTAAGTTAAAGAGTCCATTTTTACACACAAGCTATTATTATAATACGTACTATACTATTATAGACCCACAAAATGATATACAAAGTAAGATTTAATTAGCTAGCGAACCCTACAGACGTGATAGGTATCTAAACACTAATAAATAAAAACAAATAAGATTTGATGTTTTTTTTTGGGGTTCGACGACCGCTGGATGCTTGAGTGGTACAGTACCCGGCGATAAATATTGCACATCGACCTTTGGAAAGAGACAATCGGCTAATTTCGGCTTCGTAGAGCGTTATCTCTGTCGCACGAAATACAAACAGTCCGGTATCTATTAGGAGCTGTTAAAACAATTATGATTTGCTTCTTTTGATAATTATTTTTATCCTTTGTATAAAATGGTTTTGTGTAAAAAGGTCGATGTGCAATATTTATCGCCGGGTACTGTAGTACCTATGAGTTGAGAAAATCTGTTTTCTTTAGTTTTGTCGTGTTGAGCTTGAAACATGGATACACGTCACGTCTGTGAAGTTTACACAATAAAAAGCTGATATTTCAAGTGATACACGCGGTCGGTGACCCCACACAAAAAAAAAAAACTTTTTTTTTGTTTCGTGTTTAAATATTCAATAATATACGTATGTACTTAAATTGAGTTTCGCTAGCTAACCGAATTTGACCCCTTATAAAGACATTAACACCTTCCGAGTACCTATGGAATGTTAAAAAGACTATGACTTGCCAGTATTCTCCGTACCGTTGCGTTGTCCAGTGTTTGCGTAGACGAAAAACAAGAAAGTGAAGATGACACAGCGTTTTGGATATCCGCGTCGATCACTAAGGCAGGTATCACACCTCCGCCGCAAAACAATCGCAGCAAAACCGCAGTAGCTCCACCAAGACTTGATTGACTACCACATGACACCATGATCGTTACACGACAAGCGAAACTGAAGCGAAACTGCCAGTTAAAGAGAGAAAGAATCATAATCAAATCTGTACGTTAGGTACAGATTTGATTATGATTCTTTCTCTTTCCCGCGGGATTCACCTATTTGCTCGGAAGCCGGCTACACCTCCGCGCTTATCCCACCATTTTGTTGAGGTTTCGAACATATCTGTGGCAGTCAACAAGTTTATAAAGCGAAACTCAATTTTTTTGGACAATGGATGTTGATTATACCGGAAAACTAATCCAAGAGGTCCGGACGAGATTTCGCTCCCTTTACAACACAATTCAATTGTTGTTTGATGATATTCTTCTATTCGAAACGCGACATAATTTCATACTGTAGTAATTAGAATGCAGTACAGAAGCCAGCACATCAAGCTACTACAATCTGTCAATTTTTTTTAATAGATTTTCAACTTTATTGCTAAAGCATAAGGTTCAAAGTTGATTGGGAAAATTTGACAGTTTCGGGTAGCTTGATGTGCTGGCGTCTGTACATTATCTATTTTATTAAGTACCTGATACTTGTTGACAGGCTTACACCACGGTAATAATATATACAGTAGGTCGTCTTCATACAAACGGACGAAACGCGGGCTATACCTACGCGCTTCGATCACCGTGTGCGCTCAGGCGGCTCGGAGTCGCGACTGTGCAACAGTGACGAACGGACGGTGTGTTGTTTTTAATAACAATAACCGCGCGATTTTTTCACTAAAAATAAGTTCAAGTACATATTTAATATGACGAGTAGGCGATATTGTGCTGTTTTTGGTTGCATGAATTCGTCAATAACGCATCCAGAGATAGCTTTTTCTACATTACCTGGAAACTCGGAAAGGTAAGACTATTTTACTTACTAGTGGGTAGGTACCTACATAATGTGTGTCTTTTTGATGGATAAGTATTTCCTATTACCTCCGGAAAAAAAGATGTCTGGATTAATAAATAAAGTGATTAAAGTAAAGGAAAGTGATAGACACGAGTGAAATAGGTAGTTATAGGCGGTTCATGAATCATTATACGGTAGGTACGCTTGTGTTAAAACCTCGGGGCATGTGTGTTTTGTTAGTTTGTATAATTCAAAGTAAAGACGTGGTTTTTATTATTAATAATAGTTGTTTATTGTACTGTGTGAACACGCATTTTTATTAAACACTTCCTATTCAATTCACAAAGTATTTTATTTGTTTATATAAAAAGAAGTATATTTATTTATTTATTTTATTATTTATGTACACACAGTAAAATACAATAACAAAACTAAATGGAAACACAAAATAGGCAAATGTAATTAAAATACTGGAGGCGGGCAGCCCTATCGCATGTTTACGTACCGCGCGGCTGTAGGCATTTACATCAAGGTTACGGCCGAGATACAATACTGTATGTCTTTATACTGTGCTTACACTCTCCTTCCATAACACTGTAATTTGAAAACACTGTAAAAGCCAATTATTTTTAACAGAGTAACCGCGGCGTTTCTCAACAACACCTAGCTTCTGACGTTTCATAAGTGCCCAAATAAAATATTTTGATTGGCTATTTCGCAGCGGAATTTGTTTACCAGCTTCGCATAGTTCATTTTTGCGTCGGAGGTGTGCTGAAGCCCTTAAGTTTTGCGTTTGAGTTTCGACACGCTTTTAAGTTCGGTTGCTTAATTTAAAATGGCAGCTGTGAAAAAAACTATCGGCCTGTCATTTTCTCACTGGAGGGCAAAGTTCTGTTCTCTTACAGAGACGAAAAAGCATTGATCCTGATAACCGCGCTTGCTCAATGAGGTTGTTGACATGTGGAATGTGAGCTCGGCTGTCATTGTTCTTTTTTTTGTGTTTTTTTTTTATGCGTCATAATATTTGCCGCAAATAAACGTATTTTCTCTCTTCTTTCATCGTGCCGATTGTCGTATCGGCAAATGGCCTGATGGCCGAAAGCCTCGATCAACGTCTCTCGGGGCTCACGTTAGGCGGCTGGATCAAGGGCCTGATTCAGAAGGCAGTACTCCTCAATACGGCTCGCATCGTGAGGAGGTTTCTGTCTCTGGAGCCCTTACCACTGGTAGCTCCAGATACCGGCGGCGACGGACCACTAATTTTTATATGTTTTCTTTATGCGTTTTATAAGAATGTATTAATTGACGGCGCGTGTGATTATTTGAAGATTATTTAAGAGTGAATGTCAACTGGTTATGCCAAACGCCGTCTGTCAAAGTAATCGATTGTCATTCACTCTGACGCAGGAACGGCGCGACGCTTCGGTTGGAATCGAAGAAGCGATCCGTTCGCATCACGAATACGCGTTACGTTTTTGGTGGAGTGTCTAGTGATTCAGTGTTCCTAATAATTTTGTAATAAGATTCTAATTATTTTTGTGTGAAATACGCCGTTTGATTCTCCTCGCCCGATTATTCACGTCCTAGTAAAATCTACTATGGATCCCGATGATATTGTGGACTGTCCTCATGTGCTGACGTCCATTTTTTTTTTAAATCTTGCCCGACATTAGGAATTTCTCCTGTATTGGGTGTGTTTACAAACATTTAAGCTCACATATACAAACAGCCAGACCCGGAACAACTACTTGTAGGTCATACAAATAATTGTTCGGTGCGGGAATCGAACCCGCGACACGCAGCGCAGCAGTCAGTCGCTTAACCACTGCGCTAACCGTGCCTTTATATTTAATAAATAAAAAAAATAAATAGACGAAATAATATTAGTATTACAAATGCGAAAAAGTATCTCTGTCTGTATGTTACCTTTTCACGCCTAAACTTCTGGGTGCTTACTCTTCAATTTAATTCCGATAGATCGACATTGGAATTGTGACGTTTCGTACTCTTGAGTTCGATGCTAGCGCCAAATGATTTTTAGATTGGGTGTCCATTTTGGAGAACTAAGTGGAATTGGGTTCGGGCTTGGCGTGGGGTAATTGTTGACAATATTGTTTTCAAGAGTACCGAATCACGTGACTGTAAAATTAACATTGGAATCATATTGGCATCTTCATTGGAATTAAATTAAGTTTGGAGAGTAAGCCCCTTGAACGGACGAACTGAAGATTTGGATAAAACTTTGTGATAAAATAGGAGATACGAGGGCATCCTGGGGAAGGACATAGGCTACTGCTTGTCCCGCTAGCACGTTGCCGTGGGATAATTTCCTACATCAACGCGGACGAAGACGCGGGCGGAAGATAGTACAATGCGTGCCACGAAAGATGAGACTTGACACACCACGTGGTTTGACTTGCGCAGTACACGATTTTA
Source organism: Luperina testacea (assembly GCA_927399505.1). NCBI lineage: Eukaryota > Metazoa > Arthropoda > Insecta > Lepidoptera > Noctuidae > Luperina > Luperina testacea. The sequence goes on along the minus strand of OV656785.1, from coordinate 6,095,265 downwards.
GGTATCTTTAGCGGTATGAGGTCTGAGTGCGGGACGGGACCGGACGTCATAGGGGCGGCGGAAAGAGCGGGGGAGGCGGGGTCAAGTCTCATCTTTCGTGGCGCGCATTGTACTGAATAGTTTTATCAGCTTAAAAGAGCGCAGTTGACACTTTCACTCAGTCGTCGTGTTTGTTAGTTAAACAATAACATTTAACTTAGTATTTAGCGCGCCTCGCTTGACTGCAGTTAACACTCTAGAACCCCATAAAGGCTCGTACACACAGGCGCGACGCGACACGCGACACAAAGGCACCGCAAGTCGCGCAACGAGCGGTGCCTTTGTGTCGCGTGTCGCGTCGCGCCCGTGTGAACGAGCCTTAAAAGTAGAGATGCACCGAATACATGTTTTATCGAGTAACCAAGTAGGTACTGCGTATTGCTCGGAATTATATTTACCAAACCAAGTACTCTGCCGAGTAAAGGTCATAGACTACGTACCAAACCGGAAAGGGATCGGCACCGTATCAACTCGAGCCGTTCAGTATTCTTTGTATGAAACTCCCTACTGCAACGCACACTAATCGGAATCGTAACGTAATCGCTTTGTCTCGGGACAAGCTAACGAACCGCGGTGCGGTGCGTTACGGCTCGTCGTCCCCGCGCTTACGGACCGTCGTCCCCGCGCTTAAGGCTAAGAACTCACGGAGCGATTTTCGCCCGCAACCGCCGCGGTCGTAACTCTGCGGTTATATTTCAAAACTCACGAGACCGGTTATTCGCGCGGTTACGCGGCCGCCGCGGTTGCGATCATCGCCCGCAAACGTGGCGGGCGATGATCGCAAGATTGCAAGACGGGCGGTTAACGATCACCGCCCCGCCCCCCGCCGCCCGCCGGCCCCCGCGGTCGCCCGCCAACCGATCGCAAAGCGCGCGGGCGCCACCCGCCGAGGCTGCGGGTAACCGCGGCCCGCGCGATTCTACTAGTTGCCCGCCGGTACAGCGGGAGCCGCATAAAACCGCGTACACCGCGGGCGTAAAACGCGTCGTGAAATGTGCTTTAATTTTTTATATAAATATTTGCATTCTACAGAAGCTGCGGGCCCGCAACCGCAGCGGACGCGGGCGAAAATCGCTCCGTGAGTTCTTAGCCTACGTCTCTCCGTACCCGAGCGTACGTCTCTTCGTCCACCCAGCAGGCACTTCGTCCAGCAGTCTGATCTTGGTCTCAATCTGTCAAAAATACCTCTAATTTCCCTACATTATTTCTTGATAAGTTTTTCACATTGATTTTCGCTGGGATGAGATTGCGCCTGGATATTAAACCTTTTTAATGACGGGAAGGGCCTTCTGGTTATAAGTTTATGAGTTACTAGCTTCTGCCCGCGACTTCGTCCGCGTGAAATTTCTTGTTACTCCGACCCACCCCGTCGCGGTCGCATCGCATCGCCTGCCCGCGCTATTACTTCGTTTTTGCTTAGCGTTCTTTCTGACTTTTTTTCTTTTTGCTCGGCTCCTAAAGGTCATAGCGTGATGTTAAATAGCCTATAGCCTTCTTCAAGAATTGGGCTATCAAATTCAAAAAGATTTTTTCAAGTCCGACTGGTAGTTCCAGAGATTAGCGTGTTCAACCAAACAAACAAACTCTTCAGCTTATAATATTATAGATTTTCGAGTACCTCGGCTGTCAAACCGAGTTAAGCATGACTTCCACCAAACGGCTCGCATCGCATCGGATCGGAACGGATTTTACAATCTTTGAACGATATTAAATCGTGTACACCGTATTTAAAGTCTATATTACCAAGCCGCGCACAGCAGCTTGACCGCGGGCGTCTTCCGCGACACGCGATCGTAGCCGAAAGAATGCTGCGACGCGCGATCGGCTCCGTTCGCCTGTCGTCGTATCCGATCGAATCCTTTCGGCTGTCGTCCAAATTTTTCTTTTCCTCTTCTGTGTTTTATGATTATTTTCTTCTTCTAATGCAATAGCCAGCAATACTATGTCAATTTCAACGGTTTTCAAAAATTAAACACGTCAACACGGTAGGAATTAAACTATTTGACAAGGCGCAGAAACGGATAACAACTCCACAATTCAATTACTGGGTAAAGGCTCCTGCAAACATGCGCGACGCGCGACGCGAATCGCGCGCGACACAAAGGCACCGCTCGTTGTGCGACTTGCGGTGCCTTTGTGTCGCGTGTCGCGTCGCACCTGTGTGTACGAGCCTTAATACGATAACCCCTTGATAAAACTGGTTGTCAGACTTCGGGCTTCTGACTACTCGTAACGTCTGTCAAAGATCCGCGAATGACAGCCGGGACCAACGGCTTAATGTGCTTTCCGAGGCACGGAGGGGTCACGGTATGTAAAGACAGTCACCCATCCACAGACAAACCGCGGCAAGCGTAGCTTAACCTGATCTATCGACCTGTGCGGCTGTTATTATTAATGAAAAAAAAACGCGGTGACGTCATACAGATCCTAAGTGATGTTTTTTTTAGGGTTCCGTACCTCAAAAGGAAAAAACGGAACCCTTATAGGATCACTTTGTTGTCCGTCTGTCCGTCCGTCTGTCAAGACCCTTTTTCTCAGGAACGCGTGGAGGTATGAAGCTGAAATTTATATCAATTACTCAGGTCTACTGTCCCTTGAAGCTGTCAAAAAATCAAACTTCTAAGCCAACGCAATCAAAAGATACAGCCGTTTATGCCGCAAATTTTCGACACTTGCAAGGGAATCAAAACCTACAGGGTGCTTCCCGTGAACTCAGAATCTTGAAATTTGGTACGAAGCAACGTCTTATAGCATAGATAAACGAAAAATTACGAAAACCATAAATTTTTAGTTACATCACATAATATATTTTTTTTTAATAATTTTAAACTTACTACCCATTTCCTCATAAACGCGTAGAGGTATTAAATTGAAATTCATACCAAATACTCAGGTCTATAATACCTTTAAGCTGTAACAAAATCAAACTTCTATGTCAACGCAATCAAAAGAAACAGCAATTTAAGCTGCATATTTTGAAACTCGCAAGTACTCGCAAGGGAATCAAAACCTAAAGGGTACTTCCAGTCGACCTAGAATCTTGAAATTTGGCATGAAGCAACGTTTTATAGCACACATAAAGGAAAAATTCCGAAAACCTTAAATTTTTAGTTACATTACAAAATATATATTTATTTTTTAATAAATATAAACTTATTACTTTTTTCCTCATGAACGCGTAGAGCTATCAAGTTGAAATTCATATCAAATACTTAGATCTAATTGCCTTTAACCCGTGAAAAAAAAAAATTCCCCTTACCTTGCAGGTTTGTACGGAACCCTCGGTGCGCGAGTCCGACTCGCACTTGGCCGGTTTTTTGTCTATGACACAAGTGACACAACCAATTTATTTGTTGAATGGTTCAACGTTATGAATTTGAAAATATGTGCTGTGAATCATTTTATGGGTAGCACGATTCTAAATTGGAATATTTGTATGTGTGTGATGGATGATTGAATATTATTTAGTTACTTGCTTCAACCAGCGACTTCGTCCGCGTGAAATTTCTTGCTCTTGACCTACTCCGTCGCATCGCATCGCCCGCCCGCGCTATTACTTCGTTTTCGCTTGGCGTTCTTTCTTCCTTTTTATGGTTCCGTACCCAAAGGGTAAAACGGGACCCTATTACTAAGACTCCGCTGTCCGTCTGTCACCAGGCTGTATCTCATGAACCGTGATAGCTAGACAGTTGAAATTTTCACAGATCATGTATTTCTGTTGCCGCTATAACAACAAATACTAAAAACAGAATAAAATAAATATTTAAGGGGGGCTGCCGTACAACAAACGTGTTTTTTTTTCAGCGTTTTTGCCTCGTGGTACGGAACCCTTCGTGATCGCCAGTTTTTTCTTTTTGCTCGTCTCCTTAAGAGTCCTAGCGTGATGTTAAATAGCCTAGTCTTCCTCAGGAATTGGGCTATCACATACAAAAATATTTTTTTTAGTTCTAGAGATTAGCGCGTTCGATCAAACAAACAAAAAATCTTTTCAGCTTTAAGGCTCCTACAAACAGGCGCGACACGCGATATAATCACGCGTAAAGGCTCCTTCAAACAGGCGCGACACAAAGGCATCGCAAGTCGCGCAATGAGCGGTGCCTTTGTGTCGCGCGCGATTCGCGTCGCGCGTCGCTCCTGTTTGCAGGAGCCTTTAGTATCAGTATATAAATTGATATGTTGTATGAGTGTGTGATGAATGATTGGATATTATGTAGGTATGTATTATAAATTTATATGTATGAGTGTGTATGTTGAATGATTAAATATTAGGTAGGTATATTGTCAATTTGTCACACGCTCAATAGCTAAGGAGAGCAGTGGTGATATTGGCTGCGACTTAAGGCTCGTACACACAGGCGCGACGCGACACGTGTCACGTGACACAAAGGCACCGCAAATCGCGCAACGAGCGGTGCCTTTGTGTCGCGCGCGATTCGCGTCGCGCGTCGCGCCTGTTTGCAGGAGCCGTTAAGGTCAGCGCAGACAGAACGGAGCGCAGCGGAGAGGATTTTATGAACGCACTTGAAAATAAACTTTAAAATTATTACAAAAAAGTGCATATAAATGCTTGAACCTGACAAAAAATGCTCGCGCGTCCTCGGAAGATATGCGGGAATCAGCTCGAACATACGCGATCCGTAAAGAAAATGCCCGAGACCGCGCGGGGATTATTCCTCTCTGTCTGCGCTGACCCTTACGACTTCTAGGTCGTAGGTTCGAACCCTGACAAGCGCTTTATGTTGTGTAAATTATTTCATCACCACTGCTCTCAAAACGGTGAAGGAAAACATGAGGTAACCGACATGTCCTAGAACCAAAAATTAGAGGACAAGTGACATCTACCAACCCGCACTGGGTTGCCGGGTCAGCGGGATTGTCCGAAAGGGTTACCGCTGGTCCGGAACATAAAGGGCTAAGGAAGGAACACGGGTGGGTTTTAGTCAGTAAGAGTCTGACACTCCCTTCCGCTCCATCCAGAGCGGGAGGTGTCATTTGATGATTACCCATCCTGAAAAAAAAAACCGACATATCCTAGAACCAAAAATTAGAAGACAAGTGACATCTACCAACCTGCACTGGGCACGCATGGTGGGTTATTATGGCCCACTCCTTCTCACTGAGAAGGGGCCTGTGTCCCAGCAGTGGGAACATTATAGGCTATTTTATTTTTATCATTAAGGCGCTTACAGGACCTAAACACAAAAAAACGCAAGTTTTAGAAACAAATAAAAGTATATGATCGACTACAGCGGTACTATTCTGTAAACATCTCACCGTGAAAACTTAGGTAAAGTGAGCGTGGAGTGAGCTGTCAATAGTGTCAATTCCTGGCAAAAACAAACTCACTTCACCTAAGTTTTCACGGTGAGATTTTTACAGAATCGACCGGCTGTAAACAAAATCAGAAAAATGTATGATATTCTTCAAGATATATTCTAGGTAGATAGTGTGTTGAAAACATAATACAACTAATTTGATACGATAGAAAAAATCATAAACATACCTCTAAAAACTTTCTTTTTACAATAAAAACCATTCTAATATACATACAATTATTCTAAATTTTTATCAGATTATTCTACAAGCAACATACGAAAATATTAGTTTTTTACTTTTTCAGTCATAAAAATGGATTTTTTATAATTAAATAATTGCTTCATATTTCGCAATAAATTGCCAGCGTTGTGTCATCGCGCTTCTCTTTCTTTTCTATGCAGTCCGACAGTGACCGCACTTTAGGTCATGTAAGCCCCTTAAGTAAAGTGCCTGTCTGGGTTCAAACCTACGACTTACAACTCGTAAGTCGCCGTTTCGAGATCACGCGATGATATTTAGCGAAGTTTTCGGCAATTTGGCAACTTCTGATAATTTTCGTGATTGTTAAAATGTATTTTAGATCCTATTGCTAAAATAATAGTGTCCTTATCACGAGAACAGCCCTAGTTTCACATCCAAAACCCTTAAAAAACCCTAAATAATCTTCTATCCCATAAAGAACACCATTAACAGTATATTATAATTATTAATTTTAAAACGCTACGCTACAACGTACCGCAAGTCATGATAACGGGTCTTGGACTTTGAAAACTACGCTGCAATGGAAAATTTTTGTAAGGAAGCTGTTATGCTCATAAGAGATAGCGGAGCGGTTGAGTGCAGTCTAGAAAAGGAGTACCGTCAAACGGGGTTTTTGACATTGAAATAATATAGTTTATTGCTAAAAAAGACAATGTGTTTACTGCATAATAATTAAGTTGGCAACTAATTATATTATTTCAACGTTAAGGGACACCACACCACTGACTACAGTATTCTCTCCTTTTTCCGTGAACCTTTTGACCGCCTCAGTCTTGTATAGATGACAAACCAAAATGTGTCCAGCACGCCACGGTTCGACTACATGACAGACTTTGACGCCGAGGGCACGTTTTTGATTTCTTGACTTGTGGCGGTCAAAAGGTTAAATCATCCGAAGGATGTGTTTAAAAGATCGCTTTTAGCGATAAGACCTCCCATTGTGTCGCCCTTTAAATTTCTACTTTAAAGGACTTACATGACCTAAAGCGCGGTCACTGTAGGACTGCATAGAAAAGAAAGAGAAGCGCGATGACACAACGCTGGAAGTTATTGCAAAATATGAAGCAATTATTTCATTACAAAAAATCTATTGTTTGGACTAAAAAATTAAAACAGTAGTGTTTTAGTATGTTGCTTGTAGAATAATCTAACAAAAAATCAGAATGATTATTAGCGGTTAACACTACTTTTATTTAAAAAAAAACTAACAAAATGACGAAACACTAAACTTTAATCAATTTTAAGCAAATACAATTTTAAACTAAGAAAATATACTTCCTGATTTAAAAACGACTCTAAACAATATTACAGAGAGATGTTATCGCGACGGCTGCTTGAGACGGAGTGAGGGGCGAGTACTGGCCGCACCCGTTTTTATACACAGCGCCGCACGGTAGTTTGAAAAATAACGTTTTCACGCTAATACGGCCTCTCCTGACGTGTGGCTGTCCTCAGCCACATTGTCCAGATGATGGTCCTTGTTCGCCGCAGTCACGATCTTCGGCAAGTGGACTCGGGCGACACGAAGGGCTCATGTCTTCAATAGCTGCATCAGTAATTAGTGGACCCTGGCGTGTGTACTATCCTCTTCAGCTAAAAAAAATTAGAGAATAGCACATATTAGTAATATCCTTATTATTTAATCTAAAAATGTCTGTTGCAATTAAATGCAACACAAATCTAGACGGAGCACCCAGTTAGCTCGTCTTGGCAGAGACACATCTCAATGCCCTTATGAATAAACTGAGATGGAGGCACCCAGTTAGCACATCTCTTTTGGCAGAGTTACACTAACTCAATGCCCTTACAAATAAGCTGAGACGGAGGCACGCAGTTAGCACGTCTCTTTCGGCAGAGTTACACTAACTCGATGCCCTTACCGGCAGAGTTACACTAACTCAATGCCCTTACCGGCAGAGTTACACTAACTCAATGCCTTTACAAATAAACTGAGACGGAGGCACCCAGTTAGCACGTCTCTTTCGGCAGAGTTACACTAACTCAATGCCCTTACCGGCAGAGTTACACTAACTCAATGCCCTTACAAATAAACTGAGACGGAGGCACCCAGTTAGCACGTCTCTTTCGGCAGAGTTACACTAACTCAATGCCCTTACAAACTTGTACGCACCATCTTGTACGGACCACGCATCCGGAGTCCACTCACCACGCCACTGAACCATAGGTTCTGCGGCGGCCCGGGCTTTCCCGTTGCATGAGCCAGCAGGCAGCTCGAGCTTGTACCGGTGATGTGGTAGCGCTCGTACCACCTTCCACGGATCACGCATCCCCGAGTCCAGCCTCCATGCGCTCTGCACAAATGCACGCCTGACGGCGACGTCTCGCACAAGACACCTCAGCACTGGAGTAGTCTCTTCAACGCCAGTCAACAGCTGTAGGGGCGAGGTGCGGGTTGTGGCTTGCCTCGTTATGTTCAAGGTGAGCTGAACCTTCCACAACGCATCGGACCACTGCGCACCCTTGTTGTTCGCCTCTATCCGCAACATGTTGAGAACCGTCCTGCAACAACGCTCGACCTGCCCGTTTTCACGGTGCATCTCAGGCGTAATAAAATGTATGTTACAGCCTAACTCGGTAACCTAGTCTTGAAAGGATGCTCTTTCGAACATTCTGCCACGGTCACACACAATTGTTGAGTGAGTACCGAATAGTGAAATGGTATTAGAAAATACACGTTTTAACTCTGTGGTATCTTTTCTATACAGGGCGTACAACAGACAGTACCTACTTATAAAAGCATCTACCACAAGGAGTATGTATCCGAAACCGTTTGACTCCGTTAGGAGACTAAGGACGTCAGTGTGAACCACTGAAAAGGGTACCTCAGGCTTCGTCCAAGATTCTATGGTCTTAGGAGACTTCACTAAAGCTTCAGTTTTACTAGGGCTCGGCCGTACCTGACCGTGACCAATAAGCCTACCTAGGTATTCTAACTCTGTGTCTGAGAACGTGCATTTTATTTAGATTTACTGAAAATCCCGCCTCAGTGAGTGTTTTTAATACCTCTCGCAAAGTTTTCAGACCATCACCGACAGAATTTGACATTATTAACACATCATCGATATAAATCAATACCTTACCGGTATCCAGCAGGTGCTTCAGGGTTTTGGAGATGATTCTTTGATAGACAATAGGTGCATTAGCGAGCCGCCCATAAAGCATTTTCAAATATTCGTAATGCCCTTCAGGCGTTACGAATGCTGATTTACTAATAGAGTCATCATCCTTCATCAGCACCCAATGAAAGCCTGTTGCCATATCGAGACTCGTAAAGAATTTAAAACTGTCCAGCCTGTCAATGTGATCGTCGATTAACGGTAGCGGAAATCACTCTTTAATAGTGATAGCATTTAGAACTCTGTAGTCGACGCACATCCTATCAGACCCATCCTTTTTCTTAACGAGGATGATAGGACTCGCGTAATTAGACTGACTCGCGAATGATTCGCTTACTAATCAAATCATTAATTATCTCGCGAACGCGACGCTTTTCGTCTACGGAGAGTTTATAAGGTCGATAGTAAATTGGGATGTCACTATTAACTTTTATCTCCATACAACCAGTGTGTCTACGCCTGAACGCAGCCCTTCATATTAACGAAGAAACGAACGCGCCCAATGTCAACGGCGCTCGCGACAAGCTTCACGCGGACGAACCGGACGAACTTCATTCACGATATTAGCGCGCACCGCCATACCTTTGTCGCGACACATAATTGTAATTTTCAATAAATAAACTACTAACTATAATCGAGGTCGATCTTATTTTTGTATCGCCAACACAGTATTTACTCTAGAGGTCGCTGTACCGGTAGTAAACGTATCTGAATACTCGTTTAATAGAGCTAACAAACACTCTTTTTCGTCACCTACTAAGGGTGTCCTTATCTTAGGGGACTCTACAGTCAACACGTTGTTTACGTGCGAATCCCTGACTAACCGTTGAGAGTTATTTGTTCTAATATACGTAACTCCACTATGATTTAAAACATCAGTGCCAATCAAAACCGGTGCCTGAATACAATCCGGGGGAATAACAAACAAATCTACTTCTAAAGATAATTCGGGAAATTCGATAAGAGTGCATACTTACGAAGTGGACTCTATATCATGACATCCAATACCACGCATACGGCGGTAGGTGGGAATTTTATTTAAACTAAAATGCTTTAAGACGGAATCAGAAATCAGCGAAATATCAGAACCTGAATCAATTAGAATGTCAACAGCTACGTTCTGTATAACCGCGGACCACGACCGATCACTGGTCCCGCAATCGTTGAGCCACGTCTTAGCGTCACCCCGTTAACACCCACCAATGCGTCCCAGACATTCCCGATCGTCCCACTGACATATCTCGCAAAGTATCTCATAGCTCGGTCACTCCTGACCAAATATGGTACAGGCAAAACAACACAATGAAAATTCGCACAAACTAAAAAATTGCAGAGTTCAGAGTATTAATCATTCTTTGATTCCCAAATCTCAAGATCACAAACCAAATAATCAAGTAAACATTATAGAGCAGCTAATAAAACATCCTTAGAGCATAATAAAACACAGCAGGAATCTTATTCGTGGCCTGTGGCTTTTTATTAAGCCCCTACAACAAACCTCATGTTTGTTACCTTGAATTCCTCCTGAATTCCGAGTCCCACGGACTCTATGGTCTCTACAAGACCCCGACCAGCCGAACTAAGATTCACCACTATCACTCGACTTTAATCTCTACTCTGTTTCATCAACCAGACTTCTACTTTGCTTTCCTCAAACTCGTCATTAATACTCTGATCCCTTGGCCTGTGCCATGGCATATGCCTCAGCCTCATGAGTGTACTTGATTCAACTAGAGCCATGTAATCAAACTTTAATCAATCATAACAAAAAAAAATCAACCAGAGCCATGTACCATCGTTATCCACATTACAACAATAATCTTTTTCACTAAGAGCCTTAGATACCTGGAAACCCACACACGAGTAAACCACTAACGTCACGGCACTCCGGCCGACCAGCAATCGCATTACTCTCACACATCCAGCGCATGGATCCATGTGTATCATCCCTGTGACTACACACTTTTACTACGGCCGATAGAGAACTACTACTCGCATGGTTCCCACTACTTAGGCTTGCTCATAGCTCATTACCACTATGATCACCATCTATTTCGACTAGTACATGACCTACTGGCATCATTCGTAACCTATCGTGAGCGTATTCAAAAATTGCATTGTTAACAAGATTGGGCTATACCTAACAATGTAACAGTTTCTTTGCTGTTGTTTACCAGGGAAGCACTCGGTACCAGAGTCAAAACAAAATGAGAACGACTCACCAAATTCTGTAGACAATAGATCTGTAGTAATGCTTAGATCTTACTTGAATTAGGGAAGAAAGTGCCCCCACAATCCTGTCCGCAGCATCAGCCTCTCGCGATGTCTCAGCGGTCACGGCTCCATCTGCAGCACACGCCTCCGCACCAGAAGCAACAGGTGCCCCGGCAACCACCGAAGCCGTCAGCGGCGGAGCGCCGCCCGGATGCGATGACACGGGAGTAGACGCACGTATAGCGTCTCAAGGCAAACGCTCCCCTAAAGCGCTCGATCGAACCAGCACTCCATCCAAAGGGTCGCGTCGAGGGCTATCCCGACGCCCATACGAACTATCCCGGCTCCTACGTGAACTTTGAGAGTACTCTGATCTATCACGACGACGCCTAGGAGATCTACTACGCGATTGACTATAACGGCCACGACGCCTTTTATAAACATCACGACAGCTATGCGAATCGTTTTCCCGAGAATTACGCCTAGGTGTATTCTCACGCGGCGTGCATCCACGACTCGACATGATTATGACTATAGGCAACGTATATGACCACTACGTGAACAACAAACTAACCGCGAAATAAAAGAATTAACGCGTGGTTGTTTACTTCAAAAACACGTACGAAATATAATGTAATCGAGTAGAAACACGTGGCGAATCACGTTAAAATGCACAGAAACTAATCACGGACAAAATCAACAACACGTGGTGAAAAATTTTAAACAGTCCCAAAACACTATTTTGATCACGCCTATTTCTACACATGATTCAAAAGCTTTTCGCACGACACAGAAAAAAGATAGGCAATGGAGCCTATCCCACTTCTGATATTAGCGGTTAACACTACTTTTATTTAAAAAAAAACTAACAAAATGACGAAACACTAAACTTTAATCAATTTTAAGCAAATACAATTTTAAACTAAGAAAATATACTTCCTGATTTAAAAACGACTCTAAACAATATTACAGAGAGATGTTATCGCGACGGCTGCTTGAGACGGAGTGAGGGGCGAGTACTGGCCGCACCCGTTTTTATACACAGCGCCGCACGGTAGTTTGAAAAATAACGTTTTCACGCTAATAGTATGTATATTAGTATGGTTTTTATTGTAAAAATAAAGTTTGTAGAGGTATCTTCATGATTTTTTTCTATAGTATCAAATAAGTTGTATTATGTTTTCAACACACTATCTACCTAGCATATAGCCTGAAGAATATCATATATTTTTCAGGTTTTGTTTACTGTAGTCGATATTATACCGACTTTAATTGTTTCTAAAACTTGCGATTTTTGCGTTTAGGTCCTGTAAGCCCCTTAAAAGCCATTTTAAAATTTCTATAAGGCAAAGCACAAACTAGAACTTTCTTGTTAATGGACTTTGTATGTAGCACCTTGTCTTGAACGTTGCCGAAAGAAAATTGGTCGGTTTGTTTGGGAGTAAAAAAAAATCTAAGATCGACTAATCAGTTGTATGCGCACCTCCATCGACTAAATAGTTTAGTTGATGTAGAAGTTGTATGTATGCGCTAGGCCTTACGCTAATTTCCGGTATAGGTATTAAGGCTCCTAGGTTTGAAGGAGCCTTTAATTTTTATTCAAACTCAAACTCAGAGCATTGCACTATGTACTAGAGATGTTACGGATGTCGTTTTATCGGAACCGGAACCGGAATCGGAGGTTTTAAATTTGATTCATCGGAATCGGAACCGGATTCGGAACCGGAATCGGAGCCGGAACCGGGGTGGAAGTAGAAGAAAGATGTGTGTGGGGCCTTTCCTTAAAACATCTTTCTTCTACTTTCTTCTAACATCCACAAACAAAACAATAAACTGAGACTTCGAGCGCGAGCGTGTATAAAATAAATAAACATTACCCTGGCGACACGTGAAAACTTGTTTGTAGGCGATCTAGTCACGTGTATCGCTGCGTTTCGAACTCCGGTCTAACTCCGATTCAAAATTATCGGAACCGAAATCGGAATCGGAGGTGTAAAATTAATCGGAAGTTCCGACTTTTCGGAATCGGAACCGAAGCTCCGTAACATCCCTACTATGTACCACTTAAATTTGAAAATGTCGCAACACTGACTCCCAAGATACAGGCAAATGCCTGGTTTTGGGGGTCACAGTCTACTCTATTCCTGTACAAATTGTGACTAATTTGACTAATAAATTTATTTCAATTAAACCATTTACAGGCACTTTTGAAATGTCAAGAAGTCGGTCAGTCAGAAAATATGAAGCTAGTTGCCCATTCCAAAGCGTAGGTACCTATGGAGAAGAACGGGCAAGAAACTCCAGGGACACTGTTTTAAATTATATTTTTACAAAAATATTAGTAACATCATTAATGTTGAATTTAATTATTTATTATTATGTGAGAACACTGTAAAAAAGACGTATGCGTTAAAAGCGTCCAGAGTACAGCAAATAGTAAGAAAACAACAATCCAAAAATAAAATAATTAAAAATAAGCCGAGGCAGCTAAGTGATGACCAGCTCCAACTGACTGCGCCCGTTCACGAACATGACGCATAGATCATTTTATATTTTTCAGCGCACTTTTTTTTTAATCCCCTCCCCTCGCGAGCGTCTGCTACCATGCATGCCTACCATACCACTGTAACGAAGTGGGTAATGTTTGGATTTTGTGACGAAAATGTCCGGACTTTTACTGAAATGTCAGGACTTTTCAAATTTCTAAATGGTAAAGGCTCCTTCAAACTGGCGCGACACGACACGCGACACAAAGGCTCCGCAAGTCGCGCAACGAGCGGTGCCTTTGTGTCGCGCGCGATTATATCGCGTGTCGCGCCTGTTTGTAGGAGCCTTAACCCTATACGCAATTACCCCGCTGGTTACACAATTCATGTTCTTCAACATGAATAAGAAACGTCGCCCGCTCCGCTTATGATACATTCCGATAGATAGCGGGCGAGACCATTCAAATGAAAGTTGTTGACAAGATCTTAGAAGTTTTAAAGTGATATTGTGAAATAATAACAGTGGCTAGGTTTATTCTAAGTATCGTACCCGTCCGACTTAAGGTTCCTACAAACAGGCGCGACACGCGATATAATCGCGCGCGACACAAAAGCACTGCTCGTTGCGCGACTTGCGGTGTCTTTGTGTCGCGCGCGATTTTGTCGCGTGTCGCGCCTGTTAGAAGGAGCCTTTAAGTGTGCACCTCGCTGGAATGCGTTTATGCGCGAAATGTGTATATTTATCATTAAGGCTCGTACACACAGGCGCGACGCGACATGCGACACAAAGGCACCGCAAGTCGCGCGACGAGCGGTGCCTTTGTGTCGCGCGCGATTCGCGTAGCGCGTCGCACCTGTTTGCAGGAGCCGTAATCGATAAAAACTATAAGTACATTAAAATGTTGATAAAAAAATCGTAAAAAATATTTTTACGATGTGAACCTTCCGTACCCAAAGGGTAAAAACGGGACCCTATTAAGAGTCCACTGTCCGTCTGGCTGTCTGTCTGTCTGTCACCAGGCTGCATCTCATGAACCGTGATAGCTAGACAGTTGAAATTTTAGCTAGTAGCTTGACGTGCTGGCGTCTGTACATCCGCCACTTTTATTAATACTTGTAACTATAACAGAGGAATACGCTAGAATGGAATGAACGCCAACGACCATTTTTGTGTCCACGTGTCGTCTTGAAAGTAAGTTTTCGTTACGAAGACGGTTGACATGACACTTCGCCGGATAAACAATATGGCCGACAAATTCTTTCCATTTTGAAATAGGAGCTGATAAAATAATTTGAATAAATGACGTGCTGACGTCATATCCGTCTGTGAGTCGTATGCGTATGCGCAACTACAGTTTGATAACTTGGGAATGAGTTGATGGAATATGGAATAATTTTGTGGTTAAATTGATAACGTAAAGGGCACAATAAAATTAATAACAGATCGATCAGAGAGGTCGATCGATCAGGTTAAGCTACGCTTGCCGCGGTTGGTCTGTGGATGGGTGAACATCTTTACATACCCCTCCGTGCCTCGGAAAGCACGTTAAGCCGTTGGTCCCGGCTGTCATTCGTGGATCTTTGACAGTCGTTACGGGTAGTCAGAATCCCCAAAGTCTGACAACCAGTCTTACCAAGAGGTATCGTATTACCCAGTAACTAGATTGTGGAGGTTAGATAGCAGTCGCTCCGTGTAAAATACTGGTATTTAGCTGCATCCGGTTAGACTGGAAGCCGACCCCAACATACAGTACCCGGCGATAAATATTGCACATCGGCCTTTACCTTTTTTTTTGTATTTTATACAAAGAATAAAAATAATTATCGAAAGAAGCAAATCATAATTGTTTTAACAGCTCCTGATAGATACAGGACTGTTTGTATTTCGTACGACAGAGATAACGCTCTACGAAGCCGAAATTAGCCGATTGTCTCTTTAAAAAGGTCGATGTGCAATATTTATCGCCGGGTACTGTAGTTGGAAAAAGGCTAGGCAGATGATGATTTTTTTGTTTTATCATGTTTCTTAGATATCGGTCCCAAGTCCCAAGTTCCCAAACTCCCAACACGTCTGCTGACTTGCTGTTCGCTACCTAATTTAATTTGAACCCGTATAAACAAGTAGCGTTACTTTTTCACATTCCTATTCATGGTGTTGATTTCTACCTTACCCGCCGCTATTTCTAAACAGGCCTCAAGACTTCGCACACAGCCAGCCGACTGCAACCACTTTTTGTCTCGCCATTGAATTGTAAATGCAACGTAGAGTGGATCGGAAAAAAAAGAGTGAGCGAGCGAGGTAGCTAACAGTACGCAAGTGGGACAGTAAGTCAAGTCGATGCTGTCTTGGGAATGAGTTCTGTGGGGTAATTGCGTAGCAGACTAAGGGCTGATTTTACCGAAGTAATATTTCTTTTATCCGCGGAATAAAATTGTCGTCTGACAGTTCTAGTATGGAAAAACTGACAAAAATACAAAAATTCAAAATTGATTCTCAGGAAATGACTTATTCTAAGTATAAAAGTTTTGTGAAATTCGCTTTAATAATGCCAATGTCTAACGTTTCCTGTTGATAGCGATGCCAGCGAATTTTTTGATGCCCTTTGATTATTTCGCCTCCTTTTTATATACTTGTACATATTATTGTTATTATTTTAAGACTGCGGTGCTATTCTGTAAAAATCTCACCGTGAAAACTTATATGAAGTGAGCGTGGAGTGAGCTGTCAATAGTGTCAATTCCTAGCAAAAACAAACTCACTTCACCTAAGTTTTCACGGTGAGATTTTTACAGAATCGACCGGCTGTTAGCTTTTTAATTGATGTTAACACTGAAGATTTAATACTGCAGTACGCAAATGTCTGTCAATTTGACAATTCAAAAACATTTAATCACGTGATTTACGTTGTCAAGCAGACGAGCTTTGCAAACATATGCAGCAAATGGATCAGGTATTTCCTTCAAAAATAATATCGTTAGATTGTGATTATTTATTTATTTAACGGAGAAGGTGTAGTGTGTCTCGTTATTATCAGCCATATTCAACTATTGTGGGCGTACAGTGGGTATGTGTTGGTTATTGCGCAATAGAAAAAAACCGTTTGCAGTTCAAATAAGATTATAATTTCACGAACAATTTAGTCACACTAGCAAATTACACACTGTAGGTACACGACACAACCAGATACGGAACGCTGGACAGTTTCTGAGCACATGTTGTCCGTACGATGTCCAATCTCCAAGTCCAAGTCCAAAGTGAGCTCCACATCGTTCTGTCGAGCTGTTTTCTAACCCCCACGGACTCAGGCTAGACTCTGTCAAGCGCCACCAGATGGCGCTAGCGTTCCGACTAGTCAAATGCATGACCGGATGCGACACGGCCATCCTGCGATGCACACGTCCTCGTGTGTTAATCTGTAAACAAACATACCCCGCAAAGTATCTCATAGCTCGGTCACTCCTGACCAAATATGGTACAGGCACAACAACAATGATAATTCGCACAAACTAAAAAAAATTGCAGAGTTCAGAGTATTAATCATTATTTGATACCCAAATCTCAAGATCACAGACAGGGTCTAGACAAGTGTGTCCCTTCGACCAGCCCCAATGGCATGGACCGGACGGCACCGTCTTTCGACCAATCACTCAAATACAGGGTCTAGACAAGTGTGTCCCTTCGACCAGCCCCAATGGCATGGACCGGACGGCACTGTCCTATCGACCAGCCGAACCTCACCACTATTACTCGACTTTAATCTCTACTCTGTTTCATCAACAAGACTTTTACTTGGCTTTCCTCAAATTCGTCATTAATACTCTGATCCCTTGGCCTGTGCCATGACATGTGCCTTAGCCTCATGAGCGTACTTGATTCAACTAGAGCCATGTAATCAAACTTTAATCAATCATAACAAAAAAAACATCAACCAGAGCCATGTACCATCGTTATCCACTTTACAACAATAATCTTTTTCACTAAGAGCCTTAGATACCTGGAAACCCACACACCAGTCAACCACTCTAACGCCACGGCACTCCGGCCGACCAGCAATCGCATTGCTCTCACACATCCAGCGCATGGATCCATGTGTATCACCCCTGTGACTACACACTTTTTACTACGGCCGATAGAGAACCCCTACTCGCGTGGTTCCCACTACCCAGGCTTGCTCATAGCTCACTACCACTGTGATCACAATCTACTTCGACTGGTACATAACCTACTGGCATCATTCATAACCTATCGTGAGCGTATTTAAAAATTGCATTGCGTTGCAATTTGCGTTAACTAGATTGGGCTATACCTAACAATGTAACCGTTCTTTGCCGTTGTTTACCAGGGAAGCACTCTGCACCCCGAGTCAAAACAAAATGAAAACGACTCACCAAATTCAAAAGACAATAGATCTGTAGCTGGCTTACTGGCTGTAGTGGATGCAATCCACAGCCTCCTTGGCAGAAGTCTTGAAACTCCTCGCTCGAAAAGCACCGTCCCTGATCAGCGACCACTCGTACAGGCGATCCAAAGAGTGCAGCGCTGTCCCCCACTGTCATCCTGCTTGCAAACGTCCTTGTGTGTTAACCTGTAACCAAAAAAATCAACAGCAGTGCATGTTCCCCTCGGCCAATTCTGACCACATTTAATAAAAACAATAACAATCATTGATAACAAAAGATTCCTCTTAGCCCTGGCAATAATTGTTCAGGAACTGCATCAACTCACGAGTAGATCACATACAACGCTCATGGCCCGGCTGCCGCAGCAGCTAGTGACACTCATGCCACCCATATCGTCATCACCTCAAGTGATACGACCAACACACATCACTTCTCATAGAGTCTACGACTCCCAGGTCAATACATGACCAACACAACAATAGTCTCCCTTGAGACCCAGGTCCCCGCCACACCACTAACTGCCCATCGCGCCCTGAACAATTCCTAAATGAGTTGCAGTTACGACTACAGACTAGTGCGTGCAGTGCGACCAAATAGCCATGGTATGTGCTCTACTACTCGGTGAAGGAACTATCCTCACCGCCTTCTACGTTTAACACGTTAGGAACACTACTTAGAGGCATCTTTCGTATGCGATCGTGAGCATACTAGTAAGTTCGGTTAGAATCTAAAGCTTATGACGTATAGCGATCACTTGTCAAAACTTCCACAACCTTAAATGGACCTCTGAACTTCCGATCTAGATTAGTCTGATAATCTGATTTCACTCTTCGTTTTATAATAACACAAATAGCCTACCCAAAATAATACTTTGCAAGTAAATGTCGTGTAGAAATGAAATAAAATCTCAAGTTGTGGCTCGCTATTCGCAACGCTTCTTACGATTTGTTTTGTGCTGAATACACGCGTTTAACCAATACCAGTTAACGCAACAACATTATTAACTCGTTTGCCACATAATTTGGCTGCACAACTCGCTTTTACTGACGAGCATTCAGCACAAGAATCTTAAAACAATACAGCTCACCTTGTTCTAACGTGCCTGAGCGTAGTTGTACGACGCAAACATCCACTCGCCGTTGCTGCTTGCAGCGCGTGCTCCACCTCCATCATCTGCTTGGCTGCCACTTCTCGTGCACCGGGCCGCAACATGTCCTGGATTCCCTCACTTGCAGCACACGAAGGGCTTCACCGACGGCTGCGGGCTGCTTGGCTCGATTCTTGAAGTCACTCCACGTCACTGGTAGCTCCACGCTACGTCCTTCGTACTATTTACGATAGCCACGTTGATACTTCTTCCTTTGTGCGCCTTAATGACGGCCACAAGTTGACCTCCTTGTAGTGAATTTTCAGCAAAACACAAATCAGCTGTCGTATTGTGTGCTGTTACGTTTGCACACGCGTCCTATCGCATTTTCTAATTACGGGAACACTTTTTTTCCTAACATGGCGGTAGGGCGCAACTGGCGCGTCACTGGGCAAAGGTATTTCGGCATACAGCCTATGCTCAAAACAACATTCACTATGATCGCGCATCCGTATCTGGCTTATCTGGGTTCAACTCTAACAGGTCCACACGATTATTTAATAAACGTTCGCAGTTTGCACTTTGTTTTTTTTTTTTAAATGTCAACGGTCACTTTCACTTTTAGCGTTTTCATTTTGCGCATGAACCAACACGAATCCCACTTCTGATAACGGAGAAGGTGTAGTGTGTCTCGTTATTATCAGCCATATTCAACTATTGTGGGCGTACAGTGGGTATGTGTTGGTTATTGCGCAATAGAAAAAAACCGTTTGCAGTTCAAATAAGATTATAATTTCACGAACAATTTAGTCACACTAGCAAATTACACACTGTAGGTACACGACACAACCAGATACGGAACGCTGGACAGTTTCTGAGCACATGTTGTCCGTACGATGTCCAATCTCCAAGTCCAAGTCCAAAGTGAGCTCCACATCGTTCTGTCGAGCTGTTTTCTAACCCCCACGGACTCAGGCTAGACTGTCAAGCGCCACCAGATGGCGCTAGCGTTCCGACTAGTCAAATGCATGACCGGATGCGACATATTTATTTTATTCAGTAGTACACATACATTTTATACATTTAAGTAGGTGCCAACATAAACTCATTAGAGTTTTACCGTGCACCAAAATCATCGACTACATAATTTAGAGAATTATAACCACTTAAGTAGGTACTTAGACAAAAAGTAACAACAAAAAAATAAAATTACAACGGGTATAAGCGAAATATTAGCTAAAAGTAAAACTAACAAGTGCACAATAAGTAACCAATCCTGCCGTCCATCCTTAAAAGAAATAGTGGTGGAGAGTTTTTGAATTGATACAGGCAGCTCCTAAACGTACCTATATGTTATTATTGTTATAAGTAATATTTAATTTTAAATTGTATTAGTGTTACTGTTACGCAATTGGATCAACGACTCAGTTCCAAGTCACTGTGCTCTAACTGTTAGTACATAAGATCCTGCTAAAGCATTCAGAAATACATTGGAAGCCCATGTAAAGTCATCATCATCATCATTTCTCCTTGAGGCTGTCTTAATGCAAGAGTTTTCAACTTCTACTGCTTCGTCGAGACCCTCTGCGTCACGTTAAACTTGTAATTGTAACCAACTTAAAAACTTGGTATTACTGTTGTTTCTTCACTGTGGTTCACGTCTAGCGGTTTCTAAACCAGCTTAGGGAATGCACTAGGAAAAGCCACGGGATACAACTTAGTCTGTAAATCTTGTTATGTACATATATAAATATTACTAGGTGATAAATACTTGTGTATTTTTAAAAAAACTAGATAACTTAAGGATATTGAGAAATTTGCGCTGAAAAAAACTGATTTTTCTGTTTTTAGTCCGCGAAATTGTTAGGGGCTCTTAAGGCTCCTACAAACAGGCGCGACACGCGATATAATCGCGCGCGACACAAAGGCACCGCTCGTTGCGCGACTTGCGGTGCCTTTGCGTTGCGTGTCGTGTCGCGCATGTTTGAAGGACCCTTTACGTGTACGTTTACACGTTCGTGCATCAATGCCTCTTTTGCTGGCCGCTATAGTAATGTACTTTTCTAATCATATCATGATTCACACAGTCCATCCATCGTTTCTTTGGTCTTCCCCTACTCTTATAGCCATCGACGCCCATACTCAAAACTCTCCTCACGACATTTTCCTCATTTCTCCGTAACACACGCCCATACCATGACAACCGATTTCCACACAACTTTTCAGTTACCGGTGCCACTTTCAGCCTGCCCCGAGTATTAACAAGAAACTATGTACCATTTACCGGGTAATGTGTCTTTCATTGACTTGAATGTGCCCTGGCGGCTGATAGTATGTCATGCTCACACAAATGTCTCGCTGACGGTGGCGTGTGTGTTGGATCATTTAGCTCCCTTCAAAATGGTTGAGCTGAATGGTGCCGATCTATGCGTCATGTTCGTGAACGGGCGCCGTCAGTTGGGGCTGGTCATATCACTTAGCTGCCTCGGCATATTTTTAATTATTTTAATATTGAATTGTTGTTTTCTTACCATTTGTTGTACTCTGGACACTTTTAACGCGTACATCTTTTGTACATCGTTCTCACATATAATTATAAATTCACATTATTGATGATATTTTTGTACAACTATAATTTAAAAGAGTGTCCATGGAGTTTCTTGCCCGTTCTTCTCCATAGGTACCTACGCTTTGGAATGGGCAACTAGCTTCATATTTTCTGACTGACCGACTTTTTGACAATTCAAAAGTGCCTGTAAATGGTTTAATTGAAATAAATGTTTTGAGTTTGAGTTTTGAGTTTGACTGTAATAAAAACCTGCAGACAATCGCAAATCAAGTGGAATGCGTAAAAGTAAAAATTTCAAAACGCAGCAAAACATAAATCAGTCAAATGCTTGTGTATTCATGCAAAGCCGACGCTCGGCCATTGTATGCCAACTGGTGATACAGCGTTAAGGCTCGTACACACAGGCGCGACGCGACACGCGACACAAAGGCACCGCTCGTCGCGCGACTTGCGGTGCCTTTGTGTCGCGTGTCGCGTCGCGCCTGTGTGTACGAGCCTTTACGATTAAAGGCTCCTGCAAACAAGCGCGACGCGCGACGCGAATCGCGCGCGACACAAAGGCACCGCTCGTTGCGCGACTTGCGGTGCCTTTGTGTCGCGTGTCGCGTCGCGCCTATGTGTACGAGCCTTAAGACATAAATATATATGTCGCAGCACTCGCAGCCTACTGGTTTAATTAGCCGTTTAGTTAACCGCCTAGCCTTTTAACTAAATGGCGGCGGCCGTTTTACTAACGGCTTGAATGATATTCAATAGTATAGTTTGGTTTGGTACTGGAACCAATCACGCGAGAGCCCAATTGCCTGGGCACCCCGACCAAATAGATTAGTTTAGATTAGAACTGTGATCAACCGCGTGCGAGCCGAGAGAGCGAAGCGAGGCGAGTACAAAGGTCAGGCGGTTAACTAAACGGCTAATTTAACCAGTTGGCTGCGACATATATACACTTTGAATGAAATTGCATACGGTTAAACTCAAACGGTTAAAGGCTCCTGCAAACAGGCGCGACAGGCGACACAAAGGCACTGCTCGTTGCGCGACTTGCGGTGCCTTTTACAGATTGTAGTAGCTTGATGTGCTGGCGTCTGTACGAAAAGCCTATACAATGCGAAGTCAGCTAAAACTGCTAATGTGTACCTACAAATCATCATCTGCCTAGCCTTTTCCCAACTATGTTGGGGTCGGCTTCCAGTCTAACCGGATGCAGCTGAATACCTACTTTACATGGAGCGACTGCCTATCTGACCTCCACAACCCAATTACTGGGTAATACGATACCCCTTACCTGGTTGTCAGACGTTCGGGCTTCTGACTACCCGTAACGACTGTCAAAGATCCATGAATGACAGCCGGGACCAACGGTTTAACGTGCTTTCTGTGCCCGTGTTTTGTGTGTACAGACGCCAGCACCTTACAATCTGTCAAATTTCTTTAATAGATTTTCAACTTTATCGCTAAAGCATAAGATTCAAAGTTGATTGGGAAAATTTGACAGTTTCGGGTATCTTGATGTGCTGGCGTCTGTACCTACAAATTAAACTAAAAATTATTTTCAAAATACGTCGATATCTTAATGTGCTATGAATAAGTTATTTAACAGATAACAGTATCTGTCCTTTGGAATTAAACAAAATGAAGATAAATATCCTCTTCACGGTTAAATAGGACATCCAAATGAAAAAGTCTGTTGTTAACAGAACGTGCTTGATAATAAACGTTTTGTTTTTAATTTTTTATATCTATTTAAGTACTTTTTTATCACAACTATTCAAAATGAGCTGGTGTATTCTTCGTAAACAGGGACTAAAATAGCTCTTTAATCCCTAGGGACTAAAAGTGATTTGAATTTGGAATGTGGATATTGTTAGTAAAAGTTCCAATCACCAGAGATCAATCACGAACATTGTATGAACAAGTAACAGGCTGTATAAAGTAAAGGCGCGCGAGCCAAATAAAAAAAAAAAGATTGTGACAAATTAAAAACGCGCGAAAAGCATTCTGCCTTCGTTCGTAATTGTTTACTCAAAATTGTATGTAAATAAATAAACGTACCTACTATTCTTATTAACAAGTTGCACTACTTATTTTTTCATAGAGGGTGATAAAGGGTCAACTCACACCGAAAGAGCGACGAAGGGCAGCGACCCGCTCGTTAGAGAAGTTTATGGAATTCGCAGGAATTCCCGCTGCGCCGCGGGCATCCGCGCGACTCGTTAGAGTTTCTCATGCGATAATAAGTATTATAGTAATGCAAATAAAGTTAAAATTCATATGACACTGAAACTGCGCTCCGTTTCGCTGCGCTTCGACGCTCTTTGGTGTGAGTTGAGCCAAAAAGTAGTGTCCACCTCGGAAGCAACACTATTTTAAGCTCGACTGACGTACTTTGAATCCCCGTCCCGTCCCGTCCTTTGAATCGTCCTTTTAACTTTGAATTTTTTTTAACCTTTTACGATTCTGTCAAAGTGGACTTTTTAGGCCCCCTGATATATGAATATGTACGAGGCGACAGGAGTTTGTAAGGATCGTAGCAGGAGCTGATCCGCTGTCAGCTGCCGGGTCAGCGGGATTGTCCGAAAGGGTTACCGCTGGCTCGGAACATAAAGGGCTAAGGAAGGAACACGGGTGGGTTTTAATCAGTAAGAGTCTGACACTCCCTTCCGCTCCACCCAGAGCGGGAGGGTTCTATGATTTCCCATCAGCAAAAAAAAAAAATTGATCGTAGCAAGTGGTGTTCTGTATTCTTCTCTCTTTTGAACTGCCCACCACGGGAAGAAAGCGTGAGTATATATTGTATGGACGCATGTAACTCCAGTATACCAATGAAGATCCGTGCATCTTGGTACTCAGACAGCGTCTATCGAATCAACTCCCAAAGGTTGAAAAGACGTTGCTCGAACTTCGATTCCGGCATGGTTTGGGTCGGATCCCGAAATCCAAACTTTTGCCCTTGTAGCCCTTGTTGTTGCAACCTGGGTGCTTACTCTTCAATTTAATTCCGATAGATCGACATCGGAATTGTGCCGTTTCGTACTCTTGAGTTCGATGCTAGCGCCAAATGATTTTCAGATTGGGTGTCCATTTTGGAGAACTAAGTGGAACTGGGTTCGGGCTTGGCGTGGGGTAATTGTTGACAATATTGTTTTCAAGAGTACCGAATCACGTGACTGTAAAATTAACATTGGAATCATATTGACATCTCTTTGGAATTAAAATTAGTTTGGAGATTAAGCCCCCTGGACTCGTGTTCGCAAGTGCAACTGCTGAGCGTTGGGTCCTGGGCTCGATTCCCGGATCAAGCAAAATGTTAATGGGTTTTTCCATATCGGGAGAAATAATTTTTGGTAACGCTTCAAAATTTTTGGAAAAAACATTAATTGCTCTTGAAATTTGGTACCCAGAGCCGCAATAGAACTTGTTTAGTGCTGATATATTTATTATCTAGACAACAACACCGTTTGTTTTATTGTTTTATATCACACTAGCTGACCCGGCCACGCGTTTGCTGTGGCTAACGTTTTTGTGCAATAAAATAATATTACGATTATAAATGGAGATGTGAGCTATCCTATCTTTCAAGTTGGATCAAACTGCACACGGTGTACAAATTTGATTAAAATCGGTTAAGTAGTTTAGGAGTCCATCGCGGACAAACATCGTGACACGTAATTTATATATATTAAGATTTTTATAAATTAGTCTAATTGTAAAAGAACTTTGTATACAAAAATATTCATAACTTTTAGAACAATTGAATTATGGCCATGCTGTAAAAAGATTGTTTTGTTGGAAATGACCTTCTTTATCTCCCTGTTTCGTTTGATTCACGACTTTTTGACCACACTGCATACATAATTATGTTTATACTTCTGCCTTCTGCTCCTTTACGAAATACAATCGAAGTTTTCGCTAATGTTATCAACGCAGACAAATTGGGTGTTTTATTTTTAATATCTGGAAGGTTACGCGGACCTTGAAAAGCTGCGTGACACGTGACATCTCATCTCATTCATATCAATTTTATATAATTGTTTAATGTCATGTGACACACTGAAACGTGTTTGATGGGGCGTTTTTTTTCGCTGATAGTTGATTTGGCTAGAAAGAGGGTACCTTGTCATGTTATGGGGCATGTGATGCGGAGAAATGAGGAAAATGTTATGAGGAAAGTTTGGAGTGAGTTAAGAGTAGGGGAAGACCAAAGAAACTATGGCTGGACTGTGTGAGTGATGACATGGTTAAAAAGAAGGTACAGATATTCTATTTCACGAAGTCCGTTCGGCTTTGGTAGTGACGTATCCCGACAAGCGCGCTCCCACAGCGGCTGCCCCTTGCTGCCGTCGCATGAGGCTATTTCCGCGAATGTGTACCGTTTTACTTCACCCATTGTTGAGTCTCTGTTGTTCACAATGTGCATGTGCACGCTTGACAACATTCATAGCCAAACGGACTTCGTGACATAGAACATCTGTAACTAATGGAGCTCCTCAAGTCCTGAGTTGAGCTGCACGATTACTGGCAAATGTGTGCACTGACTGATGGACAGGTCCATTCAATCTGTGTGGTTCTTTCCTCAAAAGACCCTTTTAGACATGGATATGGACATGGTCTTCACATGTTCTGACCGAGATTATGTCTGGAATTTGAAAGAGAATGTGACCTCTGAGTTAGTTTCGGCCTTTCTTCTCAGAGTAGTCAGACAGGAAATGCCGACCTCATCTAGTTTTTAAAACATGATACTTACAGAAATAAAATCATTTATCATTTATGATTTTGGTAACACTTCATATTTTTTGCTTAGTCCGAAACTGCGTATATCTGCTTCCCTTTTTTTTGCCTCGTCCAATGTTCAAATCTGACGTCGTTTGTCAAAAAAACAATTTTTTTTTGTGGAACGTTAGATTGTGTTATCTCTCCGTATTTAATATGTTAGCAGACTTGTATGTCTATCGTTCTATTCATGTTCTTGTTCATGATTGTGTAATTGACGTAGGTAATTAGTTCATCACATAAACAAATAGACAGACGATTTGATTAGAGGAAATGTGAAAGTACCGTTTATTACAAGGGCCGAAAGTTTCTAGGCCCAAAATAACTATGACCTTGACCACTTAACCTATTCTCTGTCCCATGAACCACATATGGTTCATATTGTGTCTACTTTGTAGACAGTGAAAGTGTTAAGAGGGAATAGGGCATGCGATTCTCCATACAAATGTATTCCCCCCCTTTTTTCTTCCTGAATGATGCCTCTAGAGCAAATTTTTTTTCCATAAAATCAAGGTCTGCTGTAAACATCCCTGTCATTTTCTATTTTTCAGCAACTAATTAGTAAAGAAAATATGATCCTCTAAAAATTACGAAAAATGCCCTATTTTTACCGCCGTGATTAGAGGACCGCCAGACAAATTAGAAAAGTTTTCACATAAAAAAAAATTATAGGACATACTTTCTCAAAATGTTAATGTAAAAAAATAATTGAATCGGCTCAGTTTTCGAAGAGAAAAATCGGTTGTCTGTAAAGTCGGTTTACGGACGATAGTTTAACGTGACAACGTCATAACAAAACATTAATGAAATTGCCGAACGCGGAGGCCGATTCGGCAGCGTTCGACATCATCTGTCTCTCATCGCTCGTTCCGCGCTCTCGCTTGCACTTCAAGCCGCCATGGAACGCTACAACGCTACAGAGCAAGGCCGCGAGGTAACGCTACATGAGTCATGTTTTTTCGTGTGTGCAGCCAGCTTCATCGATTTATTAGACGTTGTCACGTCAAAAAGGGGAAAACGAAACGTCGATCTCGTCAAAATTTTTGTGATAATTTTGGTCTGAGCTGCAGCTGTCCCTATCACACACTACGGGGGCAGACTTTAGGTAAGGCGACGGCAATAGTTTCTTCAAATACCTATTTTTCAATTTCCTCGCAGGCCCCGTCCCCTCTTAACGGGCTTCGTGGTCTCGATATGTAATAATGGTCACCCATTCACGTGGCGACCTCTGCAAGCGTAGTCATAGCTTCGATCGGTCCGTGCGGCTATTATTATTTAGCCACCATTACCCCAATTCTCCCCTCATTGAAACTACGTCAATTCCTTAACTAATCACGAAATCTGGCGTCATA
Source organism: Luperina testacea (assembly GCA_927399505.1). NCBI lineage: Eukaryota > Metazoa > Arthropoda > Insecta > Lepidoptera > Noctuidae > Luperina > Luperina testacea. Next base: position 6,067,633 of record OV656785.1, on the reverse strand, counting down.
TTCTCTATGACACAATGAACAAAAACGCGCGAAATAAACGCGAAGTTGGCGTGGTTTGAACCATGTTTGAACTCTCAAAATACCACTCTTGACACCCGTACGTGGTTTGCACATAGTAAGATTATGCGGGGAATAATAATTAACACACAGAATTGGGGCCCTGGAGTGTCAACCGCGTACCGGAAGACGTAGCGTTGGAAGGCCTCCCACAAGGTGGACCGTTGACCTTGTGAAGGCCGTAGAAATCCGCTGGATGCGGAAAGCACAGAACCGGTCGAAGTGGAGGTTCTTGGGGGAGGCCTATGTCCAGCAGTGGACGTCTTTCGGCTGAAATGATGATGATGATATTTAAATAACAGTATAATAATATTTATTCATCTCAGCGCCTGCCCGCGCTATTACTTCGTATTCTGACTTTTTTCTTTTTGCTCGGCTCCTAAGGGTCATAGCGTGATGATAAATAGCCTATAGCCTTCCTCGATAATTGGGCTATCAAATACAAAAAGATTTTTTCAAATCCGACTGGTAGTTCCAGAGATTACCCCCTACATACCTCTTTATAATATTAGTATAGATTGGTTATAATTCATAACTCCTTTAAACATATACGACTGTGTTTGGATACAACAATAAGGCCTATTTTCCTTTGCAACATTACCAAGTCTCCCAAGCTAGACACGTTCCACATCGATGTTACAAGTTTTTTTACGTCATTTCAAAGAAATAATGAAAGTGCAGCCGACAACTCATAGGAAAACTGTACTAGACGCGTTCTGTGTCTTGAGCTTGGGACACTTCTCAGAAATGTACGAATGCAGAGAAAAAACGCGGTTCAATGCAGAAAGTATGCCGTTGTTAGTCTAATTTAACTTCTCAGTATTAGTGGCTAGAAAAACTGGGTGGGATTTTGACCTGGTTTTAAAATTAATGGCGTTGAGACACTGGTGTATAAGTCATGTATATATTGTGAATTGTGACGTTTACAGGGCCTTGATTCACCTGATTCACTATGACAGCAACGGATCCTTACTTCGAAACCACGTCAATTACTAAGGTGAATGGATAGTGGTAGACCGCGAAATTCAAATTTTCTTACGTTTTTTGCAATTTGCAGGTCAGTGTCAGATTGTATCTTGATCAAAATATGATTCGCAACAATAACAGGTAATAATCTCTTATGGAAAAGTGTTAGTGGTAGAAATCTAACTTAGAAAGATGTATTATTGATTCTAATGATTATACTTCTCTAAATATGTAGGTACCTGCTATTGTCGCGAATCATATTTTGATCAAGATACAACCTGACACTGACCTGAAAATTCCAAAAAACGTAAGAAAATTTGAATTTCGCGGTCTCAACTACCCATTCACCCTAAGTTAAACACGACATCTGCTAGACTGCTATCTGGGGGCACGGTAGTGCCGCCGCCAAGACGAACCAAGCGAGGAGCAAAGGCACTACTTACCTCCCTTTTCTCGAAACGCTTCGTCGTTTTTTTGAACCTTCATAATTTAGGCTTGGAATAATCCAAACTCAAGTTAAGGCTCCTTCCTTCCTGGATAATAAAGATACCCCTTGGTAAGACTGGTTGTCAGACTTTCGGGCTTCTGACTACCTGTAACGATCAAATATTCACGAATGACAGCCGGGACCAACGGCTTAAGAGCGCTATCACAAGTTTTTCTTGTTTAGAGCGTTTGACTCGAGTTTTGATTTGTGATTATGGTTTAACTAAAGTCACAATAGTAAAAAAAATACATGCCCGAGAAAGTTTAATTCCTTCTTTTGGGAGCGCATTCAATAAATATTTCAGTTTGTTTACATAAATCAGTAAAAAACTTGTTCCTGCAAAGGCTGTTTCATAAAAATTTAATTTCGGGCATCTCGCGATGCTCTGTTACATCGAAGATATAATAGTTTAATAATTTATAAAAATGTCCACGGTACAACTGTATCTTCTACTTTGGAATGCATACATCAATTTATTATGTTTAATACAGTAATAAACCAAAAATAATTCCGTAAAACAGAGAGTTAATGATATTTTTTCAGCCGAAATGATATTTTTTATCTCTGAATATTTAATAGAAATTCAAACAAAAAGTGTTTAATAACTAAGGTTACTTTGTCACCTTGCTTGAAAAAAAAAAATACTCTATTTTGAAGTAAAATAATATTTTTAAGCAATTGTTTTATGCAATGCTTTTTTATCAATATAAATCTCGGGATGCACGGTCTTAGCTTTAGTTAGCAGTGTTGCCATATATACAGATTTATCTGTATCTATACAGATTTTTCATCACCAATACAGATTACAGATTTAGCATAACTTTTATACAGATTTTCGTCATTTTCGCTTCCTCACATAATCTATGATGAAATGATTGAAAATGTATCTCTTTTTAGTGTATTTAGTGTTTATTTATTGCCTTCAACATTTTTTCCCTGTATTCTGTGTAAACTATGTTTGAAATGAAACATAAGTTTTGGGGAATCCCTTCAGTACGCTATAAATGTTGCCAGGGACAAAGGAATGAACGGAATGAGCAGTATGAAACGATTTGTTTGGTTGGAGTTTCAACTTCTAGTTCTAGTCGAGCATCGCGAGTCGTATTTGCGCTAAGATTTCTTGACTTTCTTGTCGATTTTGTATTGTGACTATTGTTTTCTTGAACAGATTTTGTACAGATTTTATTACAGTTTTACAGATTTTAGCGTTTTGTGTTCATACAGATTTTGTACAGATTTTTCGACCGTTCTATCCAGATTTCTCGATCTGGCGTGTGGCAACACTGTTAGTTAGTCCGCGCCGAGCGCTTTCAGAGGGAGGACGTAGCGCTCACTCGCTGCTGCCGTCACGTGATCTCGTTCGACAATTCGCCACGAATAAAAAGCGACCAACACTTGTTGATACAAGTGAGTTTTTTTTTTAATTAGTTATGTTCTGATTGTAATGTATATAATATAATTATTTTCCTATGATGTTCCAACGCGAATATAATTATAGAAAAAAAACATACGTAAATATAGTTGTTGTTTTTAATTTTTCTGACTTTTTTATTTATTGTCATCTCCAACTTTAATTTAATTAATTATTTTCAGACAATAGTTCACAATAATGGGCAAAATAGAAAAAAATAGAACTTTTGGTGCTGTCAAAATAAAAAAAAAAGGTTTTGGCCGATAATTTGAAACGCGCAAGAGAAGCTCAGCGGTAAGAATTTTATGAGGAGTGCGTGCTTCCTGAAATCATAGATTCGAGGAAAGCACGGTCTATGCCGCTTCGGAGAATATTATTTTAATTATTTTACAATTATTATACTGGTTTTTTATGGTTCCGTACCTTAAGGGTGCCAACGGGACCCTATTACTAAGGCTCCGATGTCCGACCGTCCGTCTGTCTGCTAGTGTCTCAGTTCACAGTTGTAATTTTTAATTTTAATAAAACGACTTTTGATTTGTCTTTTTTATTTTCTTTTGACTTTTTTGACGTGACAACGTCTAATAAATCGATGAAGCTGGCTGCACACACGAAAAAAACATGACTCATGTAGCGTTACCTCGCGGCCTTGCTCTGCTGTAGCGTTGTAGGTACGCCATGGCGGCTTGAAGTGCAAGCGAGAGCGCGGAACGAGCGATGAGAGACAGATGATGTCGAACGCTGCCGAATCGGCCTCCGCGTTCGGCAATTTCATTAATGTTTTGTTATGACGTTGTCACGTTAAACTATCGTCCGTAAACCGACTTTACAGACAACCGATTTTTATCCAAACTGTAGAAACAACATCACATTGCATTTATTTCTATAAATAAGTACTAAAATGTCTTCCTACCTGCTAAATAAATTACATAATATATTAAACTTCGTAAAAAAGTAGGTACAAAAAGTATTTATAAAAGTAGCACAAACAAAAGTATTTGTAAGTAATGTTAGAGGCTGGCAACGCGCAAGTAATGCAGCTTCTGGCAATGCAAGCGTCTTTAGGCCAGCGTTGCCAGTATGTTACTTTTGTAACATTTTACGTTACTTTTGACCCTCTCATGTTACCTCCATGTTACACGCCTCAAAATGTTACTTTTAAGACTTAATAAAAAATATTTCTCAGAAAACAAAAAATAAACATGAAACGGAACGCAAAGGTTTCGTTTGTCATGTTGGCGCACTTGATTGTCTTGATTTTGTGACCAAATTCTGACGCGACGACAGCGCGAAAATTTTTCACTTCGTTTGTCGTATCGCATATTCACTCACTCGCGTGAATTTCTAAATGACCCATCCCGCTTACTTAGGCGAGTGAGCGACAGCCTAGTAGTGGCATCCGTGTTGGTTCAGTTCAGTTTGTTATTACGATTCTTTCGAAGCCTACTAAGGGGACAGCTTTTTTTTATGTAATAAAGTGCCATGTTGTATTATTAGTCGTTTTCCACAAAAAAATAAGGTAATGTTACTTTTCTCGTGAAAATGTTACTTTTTGAGCTCTCTCATGTTACATTTGACTATCTGTCACTGGCAACACTGCTTTAGGCTGCGGTAACTACACACCATCAAGCGGGCCGTATGCTAGTTTGTCACTTTAGTGGTGGTGGTGGTGGTGTGGTGTTTATTTGCAATGTGCGTTTTTGTTTGTGCTGAATAAACAAATTTTCTTTCTTTTTTCTTTATAAAATAAAAATTAAAAGTGAAGTAAATTTGTATGACCCTATTGTAACTCAAACCGTTGTAGGTAACACTCATCGGTACAAATAATATTTCATGAACTATAATAACAGTAATTTAATTCATTTTGAAAACGAAGGCTCTTGTTGGTTTGATCCTGGCGTCCGACGCATAGCGGTTTGTATGTGTGCATAGCGTTCTTCCCTAGACGCACACGTGCGCATCTGCTGCCGCGCGCCGTCGAATTTACCTAAAACTGAGCACTTCGGTTTTGTAATAACGCTCTTAAGGCGCTTTCCGAGCGACAGAGGAATCTCGGTATGTAAAGATGGTCACCCATCCACGGACAGACCGCGGCAAGCGTAGCTTAACCATCAACTCATCGACAGAACCGTGCTGCTGTTATGACTTAGCCACGAAACCATAGAAATAGGGACATTAAAGGCTCTTACAAACAGGCGCGACGCGCGACGCGAATCGCGCGCGACACTAAGGCTGAGGCTACATTAGGCCGCGACGCGACCTGCGACACATGAGCGATTAAAACAAGTAAATGAATGCTCACGTATATGGCTACACCGTACATCAAATATTACTAGCGATCTTTGGTTTCTTTATGCGATAGGAACAACATTACTGAAATCACGGCATCGGCTACATCAATGAGCGAAATTGAAGCGAATTTATTAGAAAATTGCTTTTTTTTCGCTTGTAATTGTAATGTAGCCATACCATGTTTTTCTCGTTTCGCTCTTCCAGTCGCATCGCAAATCGCTGCCTACTGTAGCCTCAGCCTTAGGCACCGCTTGTTGCGCGAGTTGCGGTGCCTTTCTGTCGCGCGCGATTATATCGCGTGTCGCGCCTGTTTGAAGGAGCCTTAAAACATTTTGTTGGAAAAATATCTAAGAATCAAACTAATTAATTTAGCCTGATGTAAATAATAGTCGAATTGCATCATAATTTCCGATCTAGTGCGCAATAAATGGCGAAAGACTGCCAATACCACCACTTTCAAATCAAATGTACCATTACCATATAAATTATCACTAGCTTCTGCCCGCGACTTCGTCCGCGTGAAATTTCTTGTTCCCCCGGCGATGCGATGCGACGGGGTGGGCCCGTCGCATCGCCTGCCCGCGCTATTACTTCGTTTTTGTTTAGCGTTCTTTCTGACTTTTTTTCGTTTTGCTCGGCTCCTAAAGGTCATAGCGTGATGTTAAATAGCCTATAGCCTTCCTCAAGAATTGGGCTATCAAATGCAAAAAGAATTTTTCAAATCCGACTGGTAGTTCCAGAGATTAGCGCGTTCAACCAAACAAACTCTTCAGCTTTATAATATTAAGGGCCTGTTTCCAAATCGCTGAGTAAAGTTCTGTAAGCTACTTCGAACTTATCTGCTCAGTAAAAAATTTTTTACGTTTCACAATCCCTGAGTAGGGTTAATCACCACTTTATCTGCTCATTAAGTTAATCATCGGATGCACTGCCAAGTAACCGTTTACTTGACAAGTAAATGTAAGAAAACATAACCTCAAATACGACATTTCCAGATTTTCGTCAACAACAAATTTTTTTTTAATTTAAAATGGACATTTTTGATCTTATTGAAGATGAATTTGATGATTTTTTCCAACGCATGACGGGACCGCGTAGAGAACCTATATTTCGGTAACCTATAAATAATATGGAAAAATATGACGATACCTACTGACTTCAAGATGAGATTCCGACTTTCTAAAGAGGCTGTTTATCATGTTTTTTCTCTAATAGAGCAATCGATAACTACTCCTACGACAAGGTAAGTTGTTATTTATACTAGGTATTCCTACATCTATGTAATGCAAGTTGAATTAAAGAGTTGAATTTAGAATTGTCTGTATACAACGTGTTTTTTTTTGATATCCCATAACTCTATGGGGTCATTGTACTAATCATTATGAACAACTTTTACTAAGGGACCAAACCTGAAATCGCGAAAAAAAAATCAACCATTCCCTACATTTTGACGAGTTATGCGAACATAAATGTAGGCAACAGCTGATTTTTTTTCGTGGTTTCAGGTTTGATCCTATAGTAAAAGTTTTTTATTATGATGAGTACAATGACCCCCTAGAGTTATGGGATATAAAAAAAAACACGTTGTATAATGTCAAATAAAAAAAAGATTATGTCAAAGAAGTATATAAAAAATAAACATCGTAATTTGAGAGCAGCTAATAGACATTTACGTAGTTATTCCGTTAATGAGGTGCCAGGGAAGCCACACGTGCAGAAGGATTTATTGCCAAACTACCTATAAGAGTATTAATGAAAACCAACCATTAATTAAACAAGAAGGTACACCCTTTAACTACCTTTTTTCACGTATTTGAAACACCATCACCAAAAGAGCAATAGATATACATAATCTACTACATCTAAACACCCTAGAACATTCTTTCCTCGATAAAAAAATATATTCCACACACAAAATATTTGTCAAGTAGTTGTAAACTAGTTCGTTTATCTGTCATAGTTGGCTCTTATCTCTCATTAGGTACGCGTAATCGGAATATTTTTAAAACTGTTTTCGAAAACCAGTTGATAAGGTATCGGTGGGCTACGTAATCGGTTTTAGGGTCCCGCGACCAAAAGTCTAAGGAGACACTAATAATAAATCAATTATCTTGACAAGGGCTCGCGAGGTGGTTGACATGTGGGATGTGGACTCGGCGATCATTGAGCCGATAGTTATGACAGCCAATGTGTTAATAGCCAAGAGCCTCGACCAACACCTGACATTACACCACGTTACACACGTCTGGACGGGTCCAGACGTGTGTAACGTGTAACAGACGCGTAATTTATCGTGTTACGTAAAGCCGGGGCTTTACGTAACACGATAAATTACGCGTCTGTACACGCCTTTACGCGTCACAGGACTCACAGGTTTTTTAAAACGTAATAGGTAGGACTGCGTCTTTGGGCTAGTAGTGGCAAGCGCTACTGCTGAGCTATGAATCCCGGGTACGATTCCCGGTTTGGCCAAAGTGTTATTGGGTTTTTCATCTGGAATTTCTCAGTAGCTGCCAACAGACCGGGGTTTGGATTCGCGCCTGATTGACGGCAATATGCTCGCCCCCTGTTAAGGCTCCTACAAACAGGCGCGACGCGCGATAAAATCGCGCGCGACACAAAGGCACCGCTCGTTGCGCGACTTGCGGTGCCTTTGTGTCGCGCACGATTTTATCGCGTGTCGCGCCTGTTTTTTAAGGAGCCTTTGCATCGGACTTAAATTAGAACTGGCGAAAGGTATGTAAAAATCCAAGAGATCCCCAAGAAACATTGAAAAAGAAAAGCAATTTGCTCTTTTGTTTCTGCTTATTCTTTTGTTTTCAATCAATCAAATCAAAAGTCATTTATTAAAATTAAGCTGAGAATCAGCAGTTTTCGAACGTCAAAATCACGTAAAACAGTCCCCTAAAACGCCCGCCCTTCACCACTTCCTAGTGCTTTCGCTGGGGAGAAGAAGTGGCGCAACAAACTCCCCAGCAGCACAACTGTCTATTCAGGGGGCTTACTCTCCAAACTAATTTTAATTCCAATGAGATGGCAATATGATTCCAATGTTAATTTTACAGTCACGTGATTCGGTACTCTTGTAAACAATATTGTCAACAATTACCCCACGCCAAGCCCGAACCCAATTCCACTTAGTTCTCCAAAATGGACACCCAATCTAAAAATCATTTGGCGCTAGCATCGAACTCAAGAGTACGAAACGTTACAATTCCAATGTCGATCTATTGGAATTAAATTGAAGAGTAAGCACCCAGTTAGAAAAAATAACATTTTTTTTGTACGGAACCTTTATTACGCGAGTCTAACTCCCACTTGGCCGGTTTTTTCGAAACTATGATAACAGGGTTCAGAGGATTGAGCCCTTATCGTGCACACAAAATAGTTATTTCTATCGAACAGGAAAAAATAACAAATTGGTCTTGAAGCATTTAATAGACTAATAACATTTATAACACAAACAAAACATCACGCTTGTAATCCTGGGAAGGGTAAGGCAGAAGTGTACCTCTTGTGTGTGTGTGTGTGTGTGGCTATTCAAGTATTACGTAAGCGTTACATTCGGGGGTCTTTGCTTTACTTATTTTTGATGACACGGGGATGGGGTCTGGATGGTTATTAAGTCAGCAGCATTTATTTTGTTACTATTTCGGATTTTCTGCAAAATTTAGCCAATTTTGGTTTGAACACGTATGATTATGGCAACCCTACTTGTCTATGCTTGCAAACGAAACGCATATTTTATAACTGCTGCTCATGAATCAATAAAGAAACCAGCCGGTCGATTCTGTAAAAATCTCACCGTGAAAACGTAGGTGAAGTGAGTTTGTTTTTGCTAGGAATTGACACTATTGACAGCTCACTCCACGCTCACTTCACCTAAGTGTTCACGGCCGCGGCAGAACACATTGAAAAATGCATGTTTCCATGTTTACGTATAAAAACATGGGGGGTAAGAGATTTGCTTTCTTTTGCTGACGAGGGGGGGGGGGGGGGGGGTTAATAATTGAACGGTTTTCAATTGTTTAGTAATCACGGGTAACCACTGAAAATCAGCGCTGTGCTGTGTTGTGTGGAAATCGGTTGACGTGGTATGGGCATGTGATACGGAGGAATGAGGATTTCGTGAGGTGAGTATGAATGTCCATGGAGTGGGAGGCAGTCACCCCCTTCTGCAAAGCAGTCATGCTAGCGAAGGAGGTGGCGGGATGGCTGAGGGAAAGATCCTCCAGTCCCAGCGGCTGCGGGAGACGCTCTGGTCGTCGGGAGCCGCGCGACGACTCCCGGCCACCGTAGGGCTTGCGGACGGAGAGTAAAGGGTAGCTCACCGTCCGATCAGGACTAGGCCCATGCCGGACAGGACGGCGCGTACGTGTTCTCCGCGCGCCTCAAAGAGATGTCAGCAACAAAGAAGGGGTCCGTTAGGGCCGAAATCTGCCGGGTCAGCGGGATTGTCCGCTGGCCCGGAACATAAAGGGCTAAGGAAGGAACACGGGTGGGTTTTAGTCAGTAAGAGTCTGACACTCCCTTCCGCTCCACCCAGAGCGGGAGGAGTCATTTAATGATATCCTATCCTCAAAAAAAAAAAACACTGGCACTCCGGTAGTGCCGACAGAAGTGAAAACTTGAACAATTACGAGTGTATTTTGTGAATCGTCTTATAAACAAAACACGCGTGTTAAGGTGTGTTCCTTATTTTATAGGGTTTTTTGCAAATCAGGTATGATGACCAAAGTGACTGGTTTATTCTTCTCGTGAAAGGAATTTATTCAGATTATACAAATAAGCACACAGGATAGACTTCAGTTCGTGGTGTTGGTCGCGGCAGTGCTTCGTTAATCATTTCTAAAGTGGTAACTAGATAAACTAATAAGGAGCCTGTATGAAATTTTACACAATGTTACCTTTGTTCGATTACCATAATGTTTGCAGAGGCGTATTAGAAGAGGACGTAGATGGTACGATTGATATTAGTTACATTTTTACATACTATTGGCCTTGTACATAAAATGTATTTGAGCTCGTCGTCAGTTATATATCCGTGGTTCAGCGCCATCTCGTCGTTGTTGGATGAACTACGTAGTTAGTACGCGAGGCCCTCGTAGTTCTTCCCGATGTGCATAGATGGCGCTGTCTTACGTTTTAAGTCTTACGAATTTTCGATCAGGGTCACGTGACCTGACGCGAGTTTAGAAGTTTTTACCCATTCCAAAAAAAGTACACAGCGCCGCTAAAGAAGTTTTCACTTCAAAAAAAACGGATGAATGTCGATGTCTATTGTCTATAAGAGTAGGGGAAGACCAAAGAAACGATAGATGAACTGTGTGAGTGATGATATGGTAAGAAAGGGGGGACTACCCAGATGACGACTAATAAAGAAGTATGGAAGAACAAGACATAGTTAAAGTCAAAATCAAATCATTTATTCATACTAATATTATAAATTCGAAAGTAACTCTGTCTTTCTCTATGTTACCTTTTCACGCCTAAACCACTGAACGGATTTCGATAAAATTTGCCAGAGAGATAGATTGCATCCCGGGGAAGGACATAGGATAGTTTTTATCCCGATATTCCCACGGGATCGACACTTATGCGGGCGAAACCGCGGAGCGCAGCTAGTACTGATAAAAACTATTTTTTAAATTTGTTTATTTATGTATAAAGTGCCTAATTCCCCCTTCTCTTGTTACAGGTATAAACCCCTACCACCGAAGGACTACATTCCAAACGAATTGAAACAAATAAACAATGTACCTAATTCTGAAATTATAGAACTAGAATAGTATAAATTATTAAAAAAAAAAAGAACTTTCGACCAAATTTTTCTACCAAACTTAGAATTCTCTATGACCTGCCTTCCCTATACCAAAGTGATTAAATTTATTTATTTTGACGACGATTCTCAATGAAGATGATGCCCCAGCAGTACTGTCTGAGGTGGAAGCATCACCATTCGAATGTGCAGAATATGTTCGCCCAGCTGCTAGAAAAAGGTTGGTACTGTATTTTTTTCTATTGCATTTACGCACGACTACACAACAAGCTAGATAATATGGTTATTATTTAGCTTTCTTTTTTTTGAGGTTGGGTAATCATCAAATGACCCCTCCCGCTCTGGGTGGAGCGGAAGGGAGTGTCAGACTCTTACTGACTAAAACCCACCCGTGTTCCTTCCTTAGCCCTTCATGTTCCGGGCCAGCGGTAACCCTGACCCGGCGTTATTATCTAGCTTGATGTGTGCGTGTACAATGAGAAGTCAGCGTATACTGGTGTATACGCTGAGTTCTCATTGTACGAAAAGTGTATACAATATGAGGTCAGCTAGAACTGGAAATGTATAGTTTGATGTGTCGTGATGTGTACTCTCGCGTAAGCATCTTTTTGAAACTGCCTATGTTAGAAATGAGAAATGTTTTTATTTCTGTAAATAGGTTTGTACAAACACTTTTAGTGCTAAGTACATAAATATATTTTCTTTCTTTCTTTCACTTTTACACGTCAATCATATTTTATACACATTTATAATAACTAAATTTGACATGTAAAATAATTTTAAATGGAACGCCACTACATAATTATTGTATGCCTATTATTAGGCAGGACATATTGGAACTTTAATTTATTGTTTAGACCTGTAACTAACATATGCCCACAATAAAATATTTTAAATCTGAATTTAAACATTAGATAAGGGTCGGCGTTTTCTATCTGATTACTCTGAGGAGAAATGCCGAAACAAACTCAAAGGTCACAGTCTCTTTTAAAGACCAGATATAATATTGGTCTGATCATGTGAAAACCATGTAGATTGGTTTCCGAAATGGTCTTTTGACGAAAGAACCACACAGATTTGTCCGGTCAGTGGAACCATTGGTCAGTAACCGTGCAGCTCAACTCAGACCAAACATTCATAATCTTGGGTGCAACGGTACAAAGAGTTTTTGGCGCGTGAGCAAAATCGGAACTAACACCGCCATTTTGTTTGTCAATACAATTTCTGGTAACGTACACGACGCGCAAAAAGTCCGACGCACAAAAAATCCGTGTAATTTGGGCAGCCCACACCGCGCCGCGGCGCGCCGCTCGGCACAAAAAGTGTGTGAAAAAAATTGAACGTTTGCTTCAACGCGCGCTAACACAGACGGCCGGCGCCAGTGTGACCAGATTCAGTATTTTAATACTTTTTCGGTATATTTTATCGACTTTTCCGAGCCTCAGTATATTTGTAGGTATATTGGCGGAAGTAAGTATTTTTGGGTATATTTTGGATATAAAGCTATGACAACACCGTAGCGATCGTTCTCGCAAACATATGTATATGTTCAGGGAATTACCCTTATTTAGTCTTTATTTAATTCGTAAGCAAAGATCAGTAAGTTGCAGATATTGTAGGACATGATCGGCAGCTGCCGTAGTAGAATAACACATAGTATCGAACAGGGATGTTAGGGAGCTCCGTAACCGTAACCGAAACTATCGGATATCCGATATAAAAAATTATCCGTAACCGTAACCGAATCCGAAATAAAAGTTTCGGATAATATCGGATAGGGGCGGAGCCTAATAAAATTGAGACACAAGATAAAGATAGCTATGATTGTTATGTTAAACTTAAATCATAGTAAATAAATATGTGCAATGTGCATTCTAAATTTAAATCTAATTTTAATATTTTCTTTGAATACGAAATTACTAAATAAGTATAAGTAATAATTTTATTATTACATTTTCATTTTAGGTAGATTAGATAACACTCAACATTTATTTATAATCATTTTTAATTTAAATAGATGTAATAACTCACAGACTGATTGTAATTCCTACCAAATAGTTACATATAAATAAAACTATTTTATTAACTATTTGTATTGTACTTTTGAAATTCCTAAAAAAATTAATAACCGTAACCGAAATTATCCGAAACTAACGGATAATCCGAAATAATTTCATATCCGTATCCGTATCCGGTATAATAATCATTCCTATATCCGTAATTAATCCGTATCCGAAATTTCATATCCATAACATCCCTAGTATCGAATCATCTAATACGGTTTAAGTAAAATGATTTTCTGTTCTGCACTTGACTTAGTCTTAGTCTTTGAGGGTTTTCTTTCGATAATTCGGGAATTACGTTTTTGTCGTCAGCGCGTTTATTGTTTGTTTTTAGGGTTCCGTACCTCAAAAGGAAAAAACGGAACCCTTATAGGATCACTTTGTTGTCCGTCTGTCCGTCCGTCTGTCAAGACCCTTTTTCTCAGGAACGCGTGGAGGTATGAAGTTGAAATTTATATCAATTACTCAGGTCTACTGTCCCTTGAAGCTGTGAAAAAATCAAACTTCTAAGCCAACGCAATCAAAAGATACAGCCGTTTATGCCGCAAATTTTCGACACTTGCAAGGGAATCAAAACCTACAGGGTGCTTCCCGTGAACTCAGAATCTTGAAATTTGGTACGAAGCAACGTCTTATAGCATAGATAAAGGAAAAATTACGAAAACCATAAATTTTTAGTTACATCACATAATATATTTTTTTTTTATAATTTTAAACTTACTACCCATTTCCTCATAAACGCGTAGAGGTATTAAATTGAAATTCATACCAAATACTCAGGTCTATAATACCTTTAATCTGTAACAAAATCAAACTTCTATGTCAACGCAATCAAAAGAAACAGCAATTTAAGCTGCATATTTTGAAACTCGCAAGTACTCGCAAGGGAATCAAAACCTAAAGGGTACTTCCAGTCGACCTAGAATCTTGAAATTTGGCATGAAGCAACGTTTTATAGCACACATAAAGGAAAAATTCCGAAAACCTTAAATTTTTATGTTATTTTTTTTTTTTTTTTTTATTTGAAATGGGTTTGCTCTTGACTCTAGTCTAGGTCAGAGATGACAGAGACAAAGTCTACGATGGAGTGAGCTCACCCAGAAGAAGCCTGTTCACTCTTACTTTGAAGAGATTCGGGTTGTATGCACTCGGAAACACAAACGCAGGTAGAGAGTTCCACTCATTTTGCAATAAAAATACCATACTTATGACTCGATTGTCGTAATGAACGAACTTTGTAAACCTTGCAGGTTTGTACGGAACCCTCGGTGCGCGAGTCCGACTCGCACTTGGCCGGTTTTTTATTTTACTTGACGCATCCATCCGGAAAGTATGTCTAGTTTTCAGCAAAATTATTTGGCTAAGTGGGAACAAATTCCGGAGCTTTCTTCGTGACTTTCACGTTATAAAGATGACGATTACGCCGCCTTTTGCAAAGTATGCATTGCGAAACTCCAAAGAAGATTAGCATCTATAAAACAACAGGCAAATACTGAAAAGCATAAATCGAACTTGAAAAAATATAAAGTTAAGAAGTTCGGAGATATTTTAATTAGTAGATGTTCAAAACTGTCTAACAAAATTTTTATTTGATTCCAGAGTCATACATTTTTCAAAAAGGTACCACTGAAAGACTAAATCAAGAAAGCTGAGCTGCGTTTATGCAGTTTTCTTTCAGAACACAACATCCCTTTTATCATTTACTTTGATGATGAATGAATAAAACCTTTTTGAAAATCAGTATTTTTATTGGTATATTTTCCCTGTGCAATTTGGTATATTTCAGTATTTTTTTGAGGTGCCTCGGTATTTTCGTAAAATTTAATCTGGTCACACTGGCCGGCGCACACTTTAGTCGGCAATCTGCATTTGCTAGGGGTGGACGTAACGCACGCGATCTATTATCATGGAGCCAGAGATAGATGTAACGATGTTAATTCAAGAAATACAAAACAGACCAGCAATTTATGATACTTCTATGGCAGAATATCGTGATAGACATTTAAAAAGACAAATGTGGGAAGAAGTGTGCTGTAATGTTTATTCCGCTCCTGTTTGGACATCTATGACGTCTAAAGAAAAAACAGAATACGGTAAGTTTAAGTTTTTATTAGACTTTACCACATGAGTAGAACCGTACAGAGACCAAGCATCTAAGGAGCTGTCAAAATCACAGAGTACACTATAATACTGGTATAGAGTGCCATCTCACGGGAGTTAAAGAGTCCCTATAATGCACGTCACTGTAATGCACGTACCAGCAATGCACGACACTGGATTGTACAACACAGGAATGTACAACACAAGAATTGGCGACATCGCGATGTCTCCAATTCCTGGGGTGTACCTTGATGGTCCGACCCGAGAGTGTACAACACATGAATTGGCGACATCGCGTGATTGGCCGATTGGTTGGCCAATCAGGTGACTCGAAATTTTGGGACTTGGATACTAGGTAATTGAGCTAGATAGTGCTGTTCCGAAAAACGATTGATTGCGCGATTGATAAGTTTTTAAGCAGAGAAGTCTTTATAAAAAGAGTTTTGTACAGCATATTAATTATATAAGCTGCAATCAGCTGCTCATGTTTAATAAAATTTTGGTAAGCACTCAGAGTGTAAGATAGGTCGACGGAGCCCCGCTTCGCGGGGCTCCTACTTCTGGGTGGTTTAAAAAAAAATAACCACGAAGGCTAAGGCGGGAGCTCCGCTACGCTTCGCTCCCGCCTTAGCCTTCTAACCTAACCTATCCGAGTCGGGGTACTCTGAGTCGGGGTGTTAACCATAATGTAGCGGCACAGTACATATCCTTCTTATCCAGTTTATGAAATATCTTTTAAATTGGTTCAATATTGGTGAAGAAAATAGGCGAGAGCCAAACCTCGAAAATGTGACTTTTTACTTAGGCTATTCAGTCGGATCTGCAGTTGTCCTTATCGCACGCATTAGAGGGCGGGGGCTCGCAGAGCGACAGCGATAGTTTCTTCAAATACCTAATTTTCAAAAGTCGTTCCGCCCGTATTTCCTCTTAACGAATAGTTCACAGATTTACTTCAATAATAATTGATTGAACGTCAACCACACGTCAAATGAAACAAAATCAATCAAAATCAATCCTTAATCAATCAAAATCTCATCCCTAGTTTCACATGGCTTTTTACTTTTTTATTGTGACGTCACTGTTTGTTTTGATTCCAATTCCCGTGCTGTACATTATCAAGCCGGACACTCTTGGTCCGGGCCGAGAATGCGCGACATGACAATGTACGTCATTGGAATTCAAAACACGTTCATTCCAATGTCGTGCGTTCTCGTGCCGTGCATTGCTGTGTTGTGCATTGCTGGTTCCCGAGTTAAAAGCCAACCTGATATTAGTGGCGCCATCTGGAAATCTTGTTCCTAACTAACCCATGCATACCTACCTAATAACTAACCCATGCATACTATCCTTGGTCAAAATATAATTATGCCTATTTTGGTAGCGTTGTCACAGTCGGATAAAATAAAAATAAAGTAGGTACCTGTTACGGATTTTAAACATGCAACCGTATTGAAAATATCATCGTTTTTTGAGTTTATTAGAAAAAATAACTTTTGGTAGGGTTGTCACAGTCGGATAAAATAAAAATAAAGTAGGTACCTGTTACGGATTTTAAACATGCAACCGTATTGAAAATATCATCGTTTTTTGAGTTTATTAGAAAAAATAACTTGGTAACGTTGACCTACGTTGGTAGGTAGGTAGATACCTATTTTAAATCTGTAACTATTAGTGGGTAGGTAAACTTTAAAACACTTTCTATAATAAATAAAATATGAAACATTATTAAAAAACCGTCGCGTTGCGCGCCCTGAGATTGACCACTGGCGGGCGCGTACAGTGCGTGCCACGTAAGAAGAGACTTGACACACCACGCGTCGTGGTCTGACATGCGCAGAACACGATTTAAGGGCCTTACTCTCGTTTAGTACCGTAACTCGGTCACTTTATGAAGCTTATAACTCATTAACGGTTTGGTTAGAAGGTCTGTAAAAAATATATGTTTGCTATAGATTCATGTACAGCATTTTTGAAACAGGGTTTTTTCATAAGGCTAATACTTTTGCCTTAAAAAAATATTTACCAAAACGCTATTTTCGCTAACATTTGCTTATAACTTCTAAACGGCTTTGATGTTTGGAAATATTTTTACACTGAAAAATTTGTGGTTACAGGTACTACATATTTGAAATAGCGTTTTTAAATCAATCAACAGTTGCAAAGACAATGCCCCATTTTGAGATATAGGTTCAGAGGTGCTCTGCGCGGGCGCGGGCGGCAGTCGTGCGTTAGCACTGAGACGGGGTGGCTGTGTCGCTCGCTGCTCCGCCCGGCTATCGATCGACTACGCGCGTTTGGCTGTGTTAGTGCAAATATTTATGAACGAATTGTATCAGTATGCGTTTATAGATTAGCTCGCTGCAGAGGGCCCATTTCTATTGTCCGCATGGACGCTTTATTAGTGGTACCATTTCTAAATACTGTTTTTTTTTTATATTGTTTATTTTGTAAATATGTATAAGATAATTTGTAAATAAATAAAAATGCTAAAGCAAAGCAAGTCAAGAAAAATACGTTTTCTCTACGACGACTCACCGTTTTATAGATATTAGCGAAAAACTCAAAAGTGGGAATTTTTATACTCCGGCTTACCTCCTAGACGCGGGGACTTTTAGTATGTTTCCTCCCTAAGCACTCTGAGCAACTTTCTGAAGAAATCGCTCAGGGCCCAGCTCACGCACTCTACACCTCTTTTTGGTTTATTCGTTGAGTGGACTAATAAGTATCTATCTATCTATACTTAATCTTATAAATAAAAAACTTTAAAACTTTATCTAATAAAATTTAATAAAATTGGAGTGTCTGTTTGTAATATTAAAACAACCGCTTCAGGCCATTTTATTTTGACTGTTTAGAAAATAACTACATACTTACTCACAATAAAAAAAAAATGTTTTCAAATACCTTAATTTATAAAAATTGAGCATTCTTAGTTGTCAATCTACGAGTAGGTATTTGCATTACTGAGTTTATTGATTACTACCTTCTCATATTCTTGTGCGGATTTATTTCTGTGACTGGGACTTTCACTAGCAGATAGGTGAATAAGGAGTAACTTCTTAGGCTACTTTTATTTTAGAAAAAAAAAAAGAAAATAGGTTCCCACGAAAAAAAATTAAAACCTATGAAATGAAATATTGAATAATATCCGATTCAAATAGGGAGGTTGTATACTACGTTTATTTAGGTACTTAACCAAATGTAAATAAATCATATAATAAAGAAACGGAGTATAGTTTTTTTTTATTTTTTATAAGTGGATCCTATACGTGAAGATTCCTTAATTTCCAATGAAATTGATTGGATAAATAATAAAATAATATAGTGTTTTTGTTTTAGCCCAAGGAAATCGTTCACCAAATATTGTATATAAAAATGCTAATACGAAAAACTGAAAATAAATAATAATTAAACTAAAATGCAAAAACGATCAAAAAGAACTAAATGGAGAAATATTAGAAGAATTTCAATAAAATTAGCATAGGTATTTCTTTACGTGGCGGTGAATAGACGACTTTTATGTATTTGAGGGGGTGAAGCAGATGAAGTGGGATATGAATTGTGGGGCCTTCGCGTTCCTGCACACGATGCCGTCACCGCGCCGTCGCCGCGCCGACGGCGACGCCGCACAATTACACTGTAGATACTAGATACGAGTCGCGCGAAGCCCGCCACCACGCCGCCGCCGCGCCGCCACCGCGCGCGTTTTTACTGTTTGATTCATTCCATTACCGGCCGCGTACGAACGTGCACGCCGCGTAATTTCCCGTGAATGAATCAAACAGATAGGGAGGGGAACGCGCGCGGTGGCGGCGCGGCGGCGGCGCGGTGGCGGACTTCGCGCGACTCGTATCTACAGTGTAATTGTGCGGCGTCGGCGCGGCGACGCGACGGCGTGGTGACGGCATCGTGTGCAGGAACGCTTCGGCGGGGTGCCCCGCGCGATTTCGTCGATGAGCGACTTCCATTATATTTAGAAGCGTAATTTCGCGACTCGAATAAGATGCACGATTGCCTCCGCGCTCTACTGTCCGGATTCTCACTGCGTAATCACCAGGTTCGAATCTCAGTGGACGGCATAATCTTTAGTTTTGTTATTTTTTAATTATAATGTACTTATCTTTTGTTTTGTTATTTTTTAATTATAATGCGCATATTTTTATTTTCTTATTTTTAAAATAATTCAATAAGTAATTGTTATTTTAATAAAAACAATCATTTTTATTCCTATAGTTATTTTTCTTCAGAATCTAGAGTAATATAATAAAAATAAAATAAAAACGTCCACCAAGCTTGATTCGGAAAAAATTATATACCTACAGTGTTTTACAAAAGAGTGTAAGCAATAATAATATAGTCTGAAAATTTTCAAACAAGAAAATCGGCAAAAAGTAAAATAATAATTAAAAAAACATATCAAATAAGAAAATAAAAAAAAACCAAATATGGAAAAGTTTGGATTTGAAGCCGGGCGTTAGTGACTAAACTATAGTGACGTGACGCACGAGACCACTAGACCAATCGAGCTGTTGTAATGTATGTCGAAATTACGCGTCATAATCTGTACAAACAAAATATGGTGTGTACAAAAAAATAAGGTACTTACTTTACAATTTGTTTCGTCGAATAAGATCTCTTTATTGCCTTCCGTTTATTTTCTTGTTGACCATTTTTTATATACTGATAGTACAAATATTTACACCAACAACATAACTTAGAAAAAACTAATCAAAAAATAAAATATAATAAACAGCTTTCATCAACAAACAGATACCAAAGTACGTACCTACACTAGGTACCGACTCGAAATAATTGCAAGACTTCAAAGTATTTTATACGGCTACTCGCTCAACTACATAGGTACCCAACGCGTCAGTTTTCGCAAATGCGATCATTCTCCTTATCAATTAGAGTCTACGGAACAATTTCGTATGAAAGTATTTTTACTTTAATGGTTTGTGAAAATATTAATTGTAAACGCGATTATGCTCCTTATTCATAGAAGGTAACGGGTCAATTTCCTATGCAAGTATTTTTACTTCCAACTAAGATTGAAAATAATAATTGTAAAACAAAAGAATCTTCGTTTATTTGTGGAATATTTAACATAATTATTGGTTAGCAACTCGGCATTCTTATTTCACGAGTAATACTTAAAAAATATTTTTCATGTTTGATGTGAGACTCGAACCCGAACGTTCGCCATGCGAGGTACAGTGTTAGCCACTTTGGCCACCGTAACGCTTACGAACCTTATTGAAATTTCTAATAACAATCATGTGGCCAATTTGTAGTGTTGTCAAACGTTCTTATAGAAGAAGGTCATTAGTACTAATATTGCTATGCCATAGTTTTGTGAGATTGCTAGTCGACTTCGGACTGTTTTTGTAATATACCAAAATATTTTTTTTTACAATTTTTGTCTGTCTGTCCGTCTGTCTGTCTGTTTGTTCCCGCTAATCTCTGAAACGGCTGGACCGATTAAGACGGGACTTTCACTAGCAGATAGGTGAATAAGGAGTAACTGTTTGTTTTGTTACTTTTTTTTATATATAACTTGGTTTTTTATTTTGCTGTATTTAGTTTGTGATCTTCCTGTACGAGTCGCAATAAATACTTTTTCTTTCTTTCTTTCTTTTCTTTCTTAGGCTACTTTTATTTTAGAAAAAAAAAGAAAATAGGTTCCTACGAAAAAAAATTAAAACCAATGAAATGAAATATTGAATAATATCCGATTCA
The DNA here is from genome assembly GCA_927399505.1 of Luperina testacea. NCBI lineage: Eukaryota > Metazoa > Arthropoda > Insecta > Lepidoptera > Noctuidae > Luperina > Luperina testacea. Next base: position 6,046,739 of record OV656785.1, on the reverse strand, counting down.
AATAGGGAGGTTGTATTATACTCCGTTTAATTAGGTACTTCCAAATGTAAACAAATCATAATAAAGAAACGGAGTACAGTTATGTTTATAAGTGGATCCTATACGTGAAGATTCCTTAATCTCCATAGAAATTGATTGAATAAATAATATAATAATATAGTGTTTTTGTTTTAGCCCAAGAAAATTGTACACCAAATATTGTATATAAAAAGGCTAATACGAAAAACTAAATATAAATAATAATTAAACTAAAAATGCAAAAACTATTAAAAAGAACTAAATGGAGAAATATTAGAAGAATTTCATTAAACATGCATAGGTATTTCTTTACGCGGAATACAGAATTAATAAGTTATCGTAAACTCTGCGAACTCAACAATAACTTTTTTCTTAAATTCCACGCGGACGAAGTCGCGGGTAGCAGAAGGGAATGGCGGATGCAAGACTGATATATTTTGTACTAAAATATATCAGTCTTGCATCCGCCATTCCCTTCTGGAATCGTAGGCAAAAATGGCGACCTACGTGCGGCATGTCTGCGCCTCTGCATATTCTTTGAATTTCGTTTTAGTGTAGCGCGCCACCGCACGCGTTTTACGTAGGACGCTTAGCTCCGCCCACATGCACAAGGTCAGTGAGCCATCTATACACCTTAAGGTATCTTTAGCGGTATGAGGTCTGAGTGCGGGACGGGACCGGACGTCATAGGGGCGGCGGAAAGAGGTGGGGGAGGCGGGGTCAAGTCTCTTCTTACGTGGCACGCACTGTACATAGTTCCCACATTGATGTACAGGTTTCGTTAATTATAGAACGAATAGTAGATGCGCCAATCAGATAATCTTCTTCGAGTTCGACGAACGATGACCCTCGTCCTAAATACCTGCAAAAAAAAATAGTTCAAAAACTATAATGAATACCTAACTTTTAGTAACCTACATATAATTGTTTCTTTTTTTATAGGAAAAGATATACAGACGAAGTGGAACTCTTTGAGAAGTTGCTTCCGAAGGGAACTCAGTGCTCAAAAGAATATTCCTTCTGGCAGCGGAAGAAAAAAGAAGAGAAAATATATTTACTTTGATTCACTGCTATTTTTGTTGCCATTTACAGAGGTAGAGAATAATGAATCTTCTATCGAAATCGAACAAAGTAACGAAACATTAAACGTCACAGCGCAGAGTTCAGATTCAGATACTGGAACAACTGATTCTAAACGACCAAAGACGCAACCGAAGAGCGAGACTAATTGTTACGATGAGGAGTATTTAGAAATACAGAGAAAAGGCAATCAACTGATGAAAAACAACAACTCACGTCATTCAGAAAGCAGAAAAATCTTAGAGGATATGGATGAAGATGAATCATTTCTGCGGTCGCTTCTGCCTTATATCAAAAAATTTTCATCAGACCAAAAGTTGCAATTAAGAATACAATTACTACAAACAGTTATAAATTTTAAACAGTCCTTAACTGATTCGCCCCAGGCGCGTCATGAGCAAATATCACAGGAGGCCATTGACGCACCTGGCGCGTCAAATGAACCTTACTTAAAAACAGATTTTTAAAAATTAAGATAAAGAGAACTACCACTTTTTATCCTAAATTAAACATTGAAGTTGACAATACCCTTTTTTTTTTTTTTTTAGGATGGGAAATCATCAAATGACTCCTCCCGCTCTGGGTGGAGCGGTAGGGAGTGTCAGACTTTTACTGACTAAAACCCACCCGTGTTCCTTCCTTAGGCCTTTATGTTCCGGGCCAGCGGTAACCCTTTCGAACAATCCCGCTGACCGAGTTGACAATACCCTTGGCCATTAATTTAGAATACATATTTTATTATATAAGTCAGGGTTAGCAAACCTTTGTTAACAGTTTACAAACGTAAACGGGGTGGAACCAGTGGCGTGCCTAGGGGTCAAAATTAGGGCAAGCCCACAGATTTTCAACGTATAAAAAAAACGCCCAACTGAGGGATTGGCTGATTTTGTTTGTGTTCGAGTTCATTGATTGGTATTTTTTTAATATATTTATTTATTAACTAGCGGTCGCCCGCGGCTCCGCTCGCGTGGTCCCGCTTTTCTGTTGAAATTTTTCCTGAATTTTCTTTGCTATAAACCTCACGGAGCCCGAGACCTTTCCAACGAATGCAAAACCGTGGAAATCGGTTCGTGCGTTCTGGAGTTATAGCGTCAGGAAGGAAAACCCGACTTATTTTTATATAGTAGATAGGTTTAAGTAAGTTTGTTGTAGTGAATTATGATTTTATTAGGGCAAGCCGGGCTTTTCGGCTTCTATGAAGGTACCGCCCCTGGGTGGAACAGACACGGACAATTTGAATTTCGCGGCCTACCCTGGCGGCTCCACCTTAAAATATACCTTTATTTCTTCATTTTGCGTCTACAAAATAAACTATTGACGTGACAACGTCTAATAAATCGATGAAGCTGGTTGCACTCACGAAAAAACATGACTCATGTAGCGTTACCTCGCGGCCTCGCTTTGTAGCGTTCCATGGCGGCTTGAAGTGCAAGCGAATATTAACAAATGCAATGCAACTATTCCATCAGTATTTTCTTATGACGTTGTCACGTTCAACTATCATCAGTAAACCGACTTTACAGACAACCGATTTTTTTTATTTATTTTTTATTTCTAGAATAGTTTTGATTAAAAAAAAATATCCAAAATAAAAATATCCATATGATACTCGTATATTCATTTACGATAAATATATCCGATTTTGTTATTTTAGTTTGTTTATACCACACTCACCACAGTACTTAAGATAAAAAAAATCTGAATTTTTGACTACTAGAATGTTACATTTATTAGCGTAGGTACTCGCTTTAACTCATACTTAATATATTTTCAAAAATATACGTGAAAATAATATTATTTAGAACCACAGTAATAAAACATGACAGAAAACCTCTTTGAAATATGTATGCAAAATCGATTGACTACAATCAGGAAAAACATAATTTTCTTTGTTGTTGTCTTGTTGGTAGTGTTCATGCTTATTAGTGAATGATGCCCGACTACATCCAGGAATAATTTCGTCTCCTTGCTGATTATCTTCAAATAATAAGTTTATTATCACAAACAATTCGACCGTAGCAATTAACATAGTCGTATGTGAAAAATAGCTACTTTAGGGTACGGCCGTTCAAAGCTTCAAATATGTATCAAATATATGTCAATGTACCTTAACCAAATTTGGTGTGAGTTGTGACGTATAAATACTAATTACCTGACGTAGTAGTATATGCTTATGCGTATAAACTTATTCTAAGGCTTTTAATGCAATAAAATGAAAATCGCAAAAATGTAGATCCGACAATGTTAATTGCTACGGTCGAATTGACCTAATACAAGTAAATTTACAAAAATGTTGTCGAACCCCGTAACATTTTACTAAAATAAATAAATCCTACCTTGTGAGGCCATCCTTTGAAAACCAACGAATACGAATCGAAGCACACGCAGAACTTTTCAAGATAACGGCAAAATACGCATAAAACATCACAGGGTGCCAATGACGCTCTAGGTACGTCATCCTTGATGTAGGCCCATGACGCGCCTGGCGCGTCATCGACTAATGTTCAGGGCCTGGCTAAAGTATGCATGAAAATGATGGTGGCAATGAGTAGGTTAAGCAGTTCTGAAATAACAGACATTTTATAAAATTTGAAAAAAAAATCCGGATGTTGTTTCAGAATTGAATGTTTAGTATGGAACTGTCCCTTCAGTAATCTTTCCGAAAGTATAGGATGTACCCAAAATTCTCTATTTTTTCATCTTTACTTCATGTACAAAATAATGCTTCGCAATCTCTGCACGATTTCCATAGCGTCTACGTCCCTAAAGCTCTACCGACAGAATGATCGAAGATGTGCGTCGTGTGCGTTGAGTCTGTGAAAAATCCACGACCGAGTTTTTGCGCGCCATGCAGACTTTTTGTGCGCCGCAGACTCGATCGCACAAAAAGTGTGGCATCTGCGCTGCACCTAAATATTTATTTTATTCTGTTTTTAGTATTTGTTGTTATAGCGGCAACAGAAATATACATCTTTTGTGAAAATTTCAACTGTCTAGCTATCACGGTTCATGAGATAGGTACAGCATGGTCACCTACCCACGGACTAACCGCGGCAAGCGTAGCTTAACCTGATCGATCGACCTGTGCTGCTGTTAATATTTTAATGACAAAAAAATAGTAGTACAGTGCGTGCCACGTAAGAAGAGACTTGACACACCACGTGGTTTGACATGCGCAGTACACGATTTTAGGTATCTTTAGCGGTATGAGGTCTGAGTGCGGGACGGGACCGGGCGTCATCGGGGCGGCGGAAAGAGGCGGGGGAGGCGGGGTCAAGTCTCTTCTTACGTGGCACGCTCTGTAGGTATCATAAAGCTTGTCAAGTACGATTGTCTATACTTATAAAAAAAAGCTGAAGAGTTTGTTTGTTTTCAACGCGCTAATCTCTGGAACTACCAGTCGGTTTTGAAAAGTTCTTGTTGCTGAACATAACGCTAGGGTCTTAGTGTCCGAAAGGGTTACCGCTGGTCCGGAACATAAAGGGCTAAGGAAGGAACACGGGTGGGTTTTAGTCAGTAAGAGCCTGACACTCCCCCCGCTCCACCCAGAGCGGGAGGGGTCATTTGATGATTTCCAATTCTGAAAAAGAAAGGGTCCCTTAGGAACCTAGCAAAAGATATAAGATAGAACGCTAAGGCAGGCAGGCGATGCGATGCGACGGGGTGGGTCGGAAGAACAAAAAATTTCACGGAATAAAGTCGCGGGCAGAAGCTAGGAAATTATAAAGTAAGGTTTTCCCAAAGCTGTTAATTATACTTTTAAGTATTTTTTTTAGAAGCAAAACCACTTAGTCATAACTTAGAGTGAGCCAAAGTTTCTGTATGCGGCTTGCCGTTGGGGACTATTCGGTTCCCAGGTCGTCGTTAATGCGTCATGTTTGCCGCAAATAAACGTATTTTCTTTCTTTTTCTTTTCTTTTTTAGTGTTATTGAGTTTTTCCATAAGGAATTTCTCAATAGCAGCCCGGAGTTAGGAAGTTGGTGGTGTGATACCCCCGTGCCTTGGAAAGCACGTGTAGTCGTTGGTCTTCCGCCTCATCTCTCTCCAGTCGTGTCGGATTGCCGTCCCATCGGACTGTATGAGTCTAAAGGAACAGAGAATGCACCTGTACGCAGGGGCGGTACCTTCATAGAAGCCAAAAAGCCCGGCTTGCCCTAATAAAATCATAATTCACAACAACAAACTTACTTAAACCTATCAATAAATAAATATATTAAAAAAATACCAATCAATGAACTCGAACACAAACATTAATAACTGAAAATCAGCCAATCCCTCAGTTGGGCGGTTTTTTTATACGTTGAAAATCTGTGGGCTTGCCCTAATTTTGACCCCTAGGCACGCCACTGCCTGTACGCACGGTGCGGTCGGAAGGATATTATTATGTTCATCATCATCATCATCATTTCAGCCGAAAGACGTCCACTGCTGGACATAGGCCTCCCCCAAGCACCTCCACTTCAACCGGTTCTGTGCTTCTCGCATCCAACGGGTTCCTGCGGCCTTCACAAGGTCGTCGGACTACCTTGTGGGAGGCCTTCCAACGCCACGTCTTCCGGTACGCGGTCGCCATTCCAGAACCTTTCGGCCCCATCGGCCATCGGCTGAAATGATGATTGCCTTTCTGACCTCCACAACCCAGTTATAACCACTTACCCAATACCCCGTAGTAAGACTGTACATACGAAATATTAATAATAATTCGATGGAATATTTGGCCGAATTTTTAAGCCGAATAATATATTCGGCCACAGAATATTCGGCCTAACAAAACACAATTCATCTCTAAAATTATGATTAAACAAAAAACGGCCATGTCATTTGGAATGTCCGGGTCTTGGCTGCGTTTTTGTAGCAATTTGAAAAGATTGAACTGTAACGAAATATTATTAAAAAAAAACTAAGATGTTTCTTAACAGTCTAGACAAGTGAATGGGTGCCTCATACTTAAACTGACCATACGTCCCGTTTAGAACGGGACTGTCCCTTTTCAGTCACCTGTCCCTTTGTCCCCAAACAAAGCTTCGGGACGCGAAATAGTCCCATTTTAAAAACATATGTCAGGGGAAATTTGATTTAATAAGAATGCCGAATGGTGTACCGATGATTGATTTTTATTTTTCACAATTTGTTCGTATTTATTTAAAAGATTTATAATTGTAATGAAGCCTCAACTATTTATTTTCAATTTTCACGCTGAATGGCCATTTGTTAGAATAAAAATAATTATAATTAATTTGAATCATAGTATAGCGAAGAGCACTAATTGTATTAAGATACACTATTTCTAAATAAAAAAAAAAATAAAGTTGTGTTTATTTTCATTTAACCTGCTACCTAACTGTCGTTTATAAACCCACGTCCCGTTTTGAGTTAAAAAATAAATGGTCAGTTTATCATGCCTAGCAGTAGCGCTTGTGACCTAGTGGTCGCGAGCATGAGGTGTTGGGTACGATTCCCAGATTAGGAAATGTGTTACTGGGTTTTTCCATCTGGAATTTCTCAGTCCCGGGGTCCGGATTTGTGCCCGGTTGAAGGTAACGCTCGCGTCTATTACATGGGACTTAAGCATAGCTGGCGATATGTGGGCCGCCAGTCTCTTGGTACAGACGCCAGCACATCAAGCTACCCCGATAAAGTTGAAATCTATTAAAGAAATTTGACAGATTGTAGTAACTTGATGTGCTGGCGTCTGAAAAAAACGTTGCCCCACTAGTAATAAAAAAAAAATAAAAAAAATCCTTAATTAAAATCAATAATAATAATGGTAATTGGATCTAATGTGTAGTTTCGTACCTAAATAACAAAAAAAAGGGAAAGCAGACAAGGAACTATGAGACATGAGAGGTCGAAAAAAAAAACCTGAAAGGCTGTTTACTTAAAAAAAAAAATAAGATATGGAATTCTATGTTCAATTCATTTCCGTGGAAGCGATTTATAAAACTACACATGTTAATTAATTGGAAGCGATTTACAAAACTACATATTATGTTAATTTATTGGAAGTGATTTACAAAACTACGTATGTTAATTTATTGAGATTATGTTGAATCATTTATTTTCAGAAACAACATCATATTTCATTTAGTTTGAGACTAAAGTGTTGGTGTTGTTCTAGAAATTTTTAGTCTAAAATTATAATTACATACGCTTTATTTTTATTTGCATGACGTCAGTACCGAAATTCACAGTTAACTTGTAGCCGGTTTAAAAGCGATCTTTGAGAACGAGAATTATTGATTATTATTTCAAAGGCATTTTTTTTGCCTCATTCGTTGGTCCTAGTGGTTGCAAGCTCTATTGTTAAGCATGGGGTCCTGGGTTCTATACCCAGGGGGCTTACTCTCCAAACTAATTTTAATTCCAATGAGATGCCAATATGATTCCAATGTTTATTTTACAGTCACGTGATTAGGTACTCTTGAAAACAATATTGTCAACAATTACCCCACGCCAAGCCCGAACCCAATTCCACTTAGTTCTCCAAAATGGACACCCAATCTAAAAATCATTTGGCGCTAGCATCGAACTCAAGAGTACGAAACGTCACAATTCCAATGTCGATCTATCGGAATTAAATTGAAGAGTAAGCACCCTGGTCTGTTGAGAACATCTGTGTAAGATCTGGGTGTCCCGAGGGTTTCTGACCTAATCTAGGTGACGCAGCAGCAAAGAGCACATGCGCAACGGTTTCATCAGCCTCCATGCAAGCCCTGCACAGGAGACTGTCCGTTATGGATATTGTGTGAAAGTGTTTTAGCGAGCAGTGTCCCGTGATGGTCCCCGTCACCAGGCACAGGCCTTTCCTGCCCAGGCTTAAGAGTTAATGGGTTTTTCTATGCGAAATGTGGATGTTGTATAGGTACACCTCTGCCCATCCCTTTTTTTTCTCAGGATGGTAAATTATCAAATGACCCCTCCCGCTCTGGGTGGAGCGGAAGGGAGTGTCAGACTCTTACTGACTAAAACCCACCCGTGTTCCTTCCTTAGCCCTTTATGTTCCGGGCCAGCGGTAACCCTTTCGGACAATCCCGCTGACCCGGCAGGCTTAGGCCCTAACGGGCCCCTTCAATTGATGCTGACATCTCTTTGAGGCGCGCATGGAACACGTACGCGCCGTCCGGCACGGGCCTGGTCCTGATCGGACGGTGAGCTACCCATTACTCTACACCCGCAGGCCCGCGCCTACGGTGGCCGGGAGTCGTCGCGCGGCTCATCGATTTTATCGCGTGTCGCGCCTGTTTGAAGGAGCCTTTAGTCTAATGATTACATCGCAAATCACGGAATCACTTTCTAAAATCACGGAGCCTACTCACCAAGTCCGTCAACGAGGATACGCGTCCGTTCAAAAGTAGTTCGAACCTCAGAGTGAACCTTATACCCCGATTAATTAATTAACTTTTTCAGACGGTCAAAAACACATCGGCAATAATAGGTACAGCTGTCAAATTGTGGTGTCATTCATTCTTAGGTCGGGAACTAATCTTATGTCCGTAATAGGGTAGGACTCGCCCGTAACTTTGACTGAAACTACTGATTTCATGTAAGGCGAAAGCGCCAGGGTAACCCGCGAAATTCAATTATTTTTAGGTTTTTTGGAATTTGCTGGTCAGTATTAAGTTGTACGTTGATTAGTATATGAATCGCGGCCGTAAGAAATATATGTTTACAGAATTATAATCATTAAAGTCATCAACACAACTCTCTAAGACCACGTAAGTCCAAAGAATAACTGTTTCATGAAATCATCATTCTTTGGACTTACGTGGTCTTAGAGAGTTGTGTTGATGACTTTAATGATTATAATTCTGTAAATACATATTTGTTATGGCCGCGAATCATATTTCAATCGACGACGTAAGAAAATTTGAATTTCGCGGGCTACCTTAGCGCTTCTCCCTTAAGGGAATGGATCTCAAGGATCCTCATATTCACGATCTAATTGACAACACATAAAACTGTCGCCATCCGAACAGTAGGCAAGAATCACAATATAAAAATCCAAATATAAATCGCCTCCAAAAATAAAATCGCTTCCAAAAATAACCTCGTCAAAAAACTGGTTTTAAATTATAAATAGCGACGATTATTTATGCTGGTTCTCGAAGCTCGCATACCGTTTCACCTTCAAAAACTAGATACCTATCCATACTAATATTATAAATTCTAGAGTAACTCTGTCTTTTTGTCTGTCGGTATGTTACCTTTTCACGCCTAAACCACTGAACGGATTTCGATAAAATTTGGCAGAGTGGTAGATTACATTCCGGGGAAGGACATAGGATAGTTTTTATCCCGATATTATCACGGGATCGACACTTATGCGGGTGAAACCGCGGGGCGCTGTTAGTATTCAATAATTCGAAAGGTGAATAATTCGTGGCGATGATTGGTCAGTATCTGGTTGCCATTATCCGCCTATATCCGCCCATTTAATGAAAGAAACACATTGAATTTAAGTTGTAATTGCCAAAATTTATGCACACATCGAAAAATGGTTATCGCTATAAATATGTGAAGTGGGTGGGTACGTATGGAATATGAATCGCAGACGATTTGTTTAATAACTGGTACAGTGACCAAAGTCAAGAACACATATAAAATTCGAACAACGGAAGGTGAAAGTCTACACAAGGAATAGATATACAATTATGTAAGAAAAAATATATTTCCTTTGACATGAAAACACCTACTGACATTTTACGCGTTGACATGGCAAGTGACCACAGAGCACCAACGCTGCATATGTATTATTTAATGTTTAGAGGAAAATCTGCGGAGTTAGGTATAATTTAGTTTTATATTTCTAAGCATAATTACATTATATTTTCAATCTCGTGACTGCCTCATTAAGGCTCCTGCAAATAGGCGCGACGCGCGACGCGAAACGCACGCGACACAAAGGCACCGCTCGTTGCGCGACTTGCGGTGCCTTTGTGTCGCGCGCGATTTTATCGCGTGTCGCGCCTGTTTGAAGGAGCCTTTAGTCGATTGATAAAATGTGCGTCTGCTGAGCGGGGTGCCCTTGGTTCGATTATCAGGTCTGGCTATGTATTAGCCCAGAGCCTGGACTCGTACTATACTATACTCCCCGATCCGGTAATCGAACCCGGGACCTCATGTTTAGCAGTAGCGCTTGCGACCACTAAACTATCACAGAACTGTTATAATATTAACAAATAGAAATACAAAATCAAGTAGGTGAGTATCGTAGTATTCGGCCGGATACTAAAAAAGTGGCCGGATACTGTAGAGTAACCTAGATATACTTACGTTGTATCTCTATTGCGATTTTTATCCGTCTTTACATACCGAATGTTGGAGGAGTTCTCTATATTATGTACTAGCAATGACCCGCGGTTTCAACTATGTGTGCTAAGTTTCATCCAAATCTGTTCAGTAGTTTCTGCGCGAAGAAGTAACAAACATACAAACACACAAACTTTCGCCTTTATAATATTAGTGTGATTATTTTGCTGTTGCATCGGGGTTTTGTTAGGGATACTTACCTATCGTGTTACCCAGTAACTAGGTTGTGGAGTTCAGATAGACAGTCGCCCCATGGAACATACTGGTCGCTGCGCTGGTTAGACTGGACGCCGACCGCGAAGTTTATACAATTCAGTACTATGGGAAGTACAGACGCCAGCACATCAAGCTACTATCACTACAATCTGTCATATTTCTTTAATAGATTTTCAACTTTATCGCTAAAGCATAAGGCTCAAAGTTGATTGGGAAAATTTGACAGTTTCGGGTAGCTTGATGTGCTGGCGTCTGTACATATGTGGTTTACCTTACTCTAGCGCAGTATCGACTTTAACGTATTTACATGGACGTAATGAAGTCGATACTGCGCTAGAGTCTATGTGAGCTAGAGAGTGATGTGCTGGCGTCTGTAAAATCATTATAATCAGCCTATAATGTTCCCTCTGAAGCCTCCCCACAGTGAGGGGAGGTGGGCCATAATCCACCACGTGGGCCCCGTGCGGGTTGGTAGATGTCACGCACGTCTTTGAATTGTTTTTGGTTCTAGGACATGCCGGTTTCCTCACGATGTTTTCCTTCACCGTTTTGAAGGCAGTGATGATGAAATAATTTACACAAAGTAAAGCGCCTGACGGTTCGAAGTTCGAACCTACGACCTTCAACTCGATAGTCGCGGCCGTTACCACTTTGCGGCCATTGCTTTCGGGTGTGGTATGCCTATAAATCCTATAATTATGATAAATGATTTTATTTCTGTAAGTAGGTTTGTACAAACACACGTCAATCATATTAAAAAAAAAAAAAAAAAAAAAAACTAGTTGAAATCCGCCCAGTAGTTTCGGAGCCTATTCAATTCAAACAAACAAACAAATCTTTCCTTTTTATAATATTAGTGTAGATGGCTTCACTTCTGCGGTTCTGCCGAACCCTTTGGGGTTTACAAGCGTGATGTTAAGTTTATGTTAAGGCGAAAGCGCCAGGGTAGCCCGCGTACAAATCAATTTTTTTTAGGTTTTTTGCAATTTGCTGGTCAGTATTAAGTTGTACGTTGATTAATATATGAATCGCGGCCGTAAGAAATATGTGTTTACAGAATTATAATCATTATAGTCATCAACACAACTCTCTAAGACCACGTAAGTCTCAAGAATAACTGTTTCATGAAATCATCATTCTTTGGACTTACGTGGTCTTAGAGAGTTGTGTTGATGACTTTAATGATTATAATTCTGTAAACACATATTTCTTACGGCCGCGATTCATATATTAATCAACGTACAACTTAATGCTGACCAGCAAATTGCAAAAAACGTAAGAAAATTTGAATTTCGCGGGCTACCTTAGCGCTTCCCCCTTAAGAACTCTTTCGTAATTCATTATCGTTCATATTTGTTTGCTCACGTAGCTCGTTTATTCGTATCTCCTCAAGTGTGTAGTTAAAGGTTAAGTAGATATTACTTATATAAATGTTATCTACCTGTATACCTTGACCATTTGAACTTTTCATCAGTTTTCATTTTAATTATGTATGAATTTTAAGTAAAGGCTCCTTCAAGCAGGCGCGACACGCGATGAAATCGCGTGCGACGGAAAGTCACCGCAAATCGCGCAACGAGCTGTGCCTTTGTGTCGCGCGCGTGCGATTATATCGCGTGTCCCGCCTGTTTGTAGAAGCCTTTAAGGACGATGGTTAAAGTACTAGACACTTGTGTTCTTCACGTTATTCATAAACTTTGTCAAACGCTTCTATAACTTTTATAAATTAAATGTAACAAAGGAAGTAGTACAGTGCGTGCCACGTAAGAAGACACTTGACCCCGCCTCCCCGCCTCTTTCCGCCGCCCCGATGACGCCCGGTCCCCGTCCCGCACCGGGCGTCATCGGGGCGGCGGAAAGTGGCGGGGGTGGCGGGGTCAAGTCTCTTCTTACGTGGCACGCACTGTACTTAAAAAGGCTTTGTTGCAAAGATATTTGTAATTTCATTTAATTAAATTTAATTAAGCTATGCAGTAAGAAAGGGTCTTAGCCACAGTAATATTATTACCGTGTCTTAGCTAAGTTATGACAAGTTTCAGCCCGCCAAATCTTATGAATGAAAATACGTCGTTGCCAATTCGGAGGCATGCATATCGGGTGATTTACGTCAAGGTATTTAGTTTATATGAATATTAACAAAAAATAAAAAAATAAGAATTCATTAAGGGGGAAGCGCTAAGGTAGCTCGCGAAATTCAAATTTTCTTACGTTTTTTGCAATTTGCTGGTCAGTAAAGTTGTACGTCGATCAAAATATGATTCGCGGCCGTAACAAATATGTATTTACAGAATAGTCATCAACACAACTCTCTAAGACCACGTAACCCGAAAGAATAACTGTTTCATGAAATCGTCATTCTTTGGGGTTACGTGGTACTTCGACGCCTGAGTGTCCTTTGTTTTTATTTGTATAGTAAGTTAGTAAGTCATTTAATTTAGTATCTAGTGTAAATAGTTTGTATTTACTTTTGATTAATCTTAAATGTAATTAAAGTGTTCGCATTCTTGAAAAATAAATATCTTTCTGACAATGATATTATAATTATTATATCTATCTATACTATTCTATTTAATATTATAAAGCTGAAGAGTTTGTTTGGTTGAACGCGCTAATCTCTGGAACTACCAGTCAGATTTGAAAAAATATTTTTGCATTTGATAGCCCAATTCTTGAGGAAGGCTATAGGCTATTTAACATCACGCTATACCTTTAGCAGCCGAGCAAAAAGAAAAAAAGTCAGAAAGAACGCTAAGCAAAAACGAAGTAATAGCGCGGGCAGGCGATGCGATGCGACGGGGTGGGTCGGAGTAACAAGAAATTTCACGCGGACGAAATCGCGGGCAGAAGCTAGTTACTGATATTTTGACAGCTCCGTGTTTTCTTAGTACCTAAAACGGGGTGAATAGGGATGCAGGGGTGAATCGAGATGAAACTTTAAAATGAATTTTAACATTGAAATAATATAGTTTTTTGCCAAAAAGGACTCTAATGTGTTTACTATATTATAATTAACCATTATGTGTCTGTCTCGGCAACAAACTATAATACAACAACGTTAAAATCCATTTTAAAGTTTCGTTCCGATTCACCCCTGCATCCCTATTCACCCCATTTTACCCGGTAACAGGCCGGAGTTACGGCTCCTGCAAACAGGCGCGACGCGCGACGCGAATCGCGCGCGACACAAAGGCACCGCTCGTCACGCGACTTGCGGTGCCTTTGTGTCGCGTGTCGCGTCGCGCCTGTGTGTACGAGCCTTTAGGAAGTTGGCGGTTTAATACCTCCCCCGTCTCGGAAAGCACGATAAGCCGTTGGTTCTGCGTCTGATCTCTCCCTGGTCGTGTTGGATTGCCGTCCCATCGGACTATGAGAGTAAAGGCTCGTACACACAGGCGCGTCGCGACACGCGACACAAAGGCACCGCAAGTCGCGCAACGAGCGGTGCCTTTGTGTCGCGCGCGATTCGCGTCGCGCGTCGCGCCTGTTTGAGGAGCCTTAAAGGAATGTCATGATTCCGTGTTTTGATTATTTCAATTGGCAACACAGTGATTTTTTATTGATGGGAATTGGCAACACAGCCAACGGTGGAGGCGGAAAAAACGGGGGATAAAAAAAAGATGGAGGATTTTTGGACAGCTCACGCTGGGATTCGCTCGAGTTAGATCTAGAGGCATATGATACTACAGTGATAAGTACTACAGTGAGTGCGATTGATATTAACGCAAATATATTCTGAGCATAAAAAGTGGTTTCATTATAGGAATAAAGGCAAAGTCAAAGCCAAATCAGTTATTTGATAGATAGATAGATAGACAGATAAAACGTTTATTCAGTGCAACAAAAGACACCATACAGGTATTAAAAAGGTGAAAAAAAATAACAAAGATTAAAAATACAAATTGACCCATCATAGACACCTAGCTCATAAACATCTATAACGGTCGATCACTACTGGGCGGTGTGTGTCTCATGGTTGCACCAAATGGGAGTCCAGCCGGTCGATTCTGTAAAAATCTCACCGTGAAAACTTAGGTGAAGTGAGTTTGTTTTTGCTAGGAATTGACACTATTGACAGCTCAGTCCACGCTCACTTCGCCTAAGTTTTCACGGTAAGATTTTTACAGAATAGCATCGCTGCTCAGCATAAGCCAGGTACAATACCATGTATTTCAAATAGGCACATTAGAGGCACTTTTGAACGTCAAAAATTACAGTAATACAGAATTGATTGATTCTAGTCGCCCCTTCCAAAAGGTAGTGTTCGTATGGAGAAGAACGGGCAAGAAACTCCACCGTCAGATACACTTAAACATTTTACAAGGTTTTGTATACATTCATTGTATAAATTTATTTTATATTAACACGATGCACCTAGAATTAAATTAGTCTACCACAAAAGGTAAAAAGAATTAAAAATGAAGCAATGACAGTTAAATAAATTATGTGATAGATACATGGTGCTCACATATTTACAAACTAGCTTCTGCCCGCGACTTCGTCCGCGTGAAATTTCTTGTTACTCCGACCCAGCCCGTCGCATCGCATCGCCTGCCCGCGCTATTATTTCGTTTTTCCTTAGCATTCTTTCTGACTTTTTTTCTTTTTGCTCGGCTCCTAAAGGTCATGGCGTGATGTTAAATAGCCTATAGCCTTCCTCAAGAATTGGGCTATCAAATGCAAAAAGAATTTTTGAAATCCGACTGGTAGTTTCAGAGATTAGCGCGTTCAACCAAACAAACTCTTCAGCTTTATAATATTAAGTATAGATTATAATATTAGTATAGATTAGTATAGATTTACAACAAACTGAGAATGCACCTGTGTTAACGCACACACTTGTGCGCTTATAATATCTCCTGCGTTCCTGACTGATCTCCGTTGAGATTGGACACGATCGGATCGGTCGGTGGAGGCTATATTCTGCGCTTAAAATGAACTTTGTATGTAGAAACGCCTTATTCATTCCCATAGATACTTATAATCTTGATTGACAGTGTAATTATTCTACGAGTAAATCCTTGGCCGAGGCTCAGAGGGCGGTGAACCGAACCTTGATTCTTTGAAGATAAATAATGTAATATCACGGTTGTACTCACGAAAGAATAGGCTGAGATATTTAGTATGTCTACATTAGGACCGTTATTTTGTAAAAAAAAAACAGTGGCACTCCGGGAGTGCCGACTGAAGTGAAAACAAAACACAAACAGAATACTTTGCCATCACTCACTGACATATCGGATATACATTACAATCATCGATCACTAATAATAACAATACATTAAAACCGAGTACATCCCGAGGACAGCCGAACACATCCGAATCCATACTAATATTATAAATTCGAAAGTAACTCTGTCTGTCTGTTTGTATGTTACCTTTTGACGCCTAAACCACTGAACGGATTTCGATGAAATTTGGCAGAGAGATAGATTGCATCCCGGGGAAGGACATAGGATAGTTTTTATCCCGATATTCCCACGGGATCGACACTTATGCGGGTGAAACCGCGAGGCGCTGCTAGTTGTCTTATAAACAAAACACGCGCAGTGTTGCTTACGGCAACAGTAGCGCGAGTTCAATGGTTTTTTTTTTCCAATCACAAAAAATGCCAAACGCGCCTCAAGAAGTTTTTCACTTCAGTAATGCGGAACCAACGACACCGACTTCCGAAATTAAAGTTATTTATCACTTCGTGGTGTTTTTTTTTGAAGTCGGTTGTTTTTTTTTTTTTTTGTAAAAAAGTAAGAGAAAGAAAGAAAAATTGTTTATTTAAAGTTTTTATTTTTTGCTTTTTGCACTTTTCCATAAGAGATTAATTGTTCTTATGATACAAATCTAACTTGGCAAGATGTATTAATGATTATTATAATAAATTCTGTAAATACGTACAGACGCCAGCAAATCAAGCTACCCGAAACTGTCAAATTTTTCCAATCAACTTTGAACCTTAAGCTTTAGTGATACGAGCGGCGGTAGGAAGGCTGAAGGCCAAAAATACCGCCCCAGGACCCGACGGCTTGCCAGGTAAAGCCTGGGTCCTGGCCTCGAGGGCTCTCGGGCCTCGACTGGAGGCGCTCTTAAGCGCATGTATGGAGAGAGGCCAGTTTCCACTCCGCTGGAAGACGGGGAAGCTGGTCCTCATTCAGAAGCCAAGGCGCCCTGCGGACTCTCCGTCCGCATACCGGCCCATTGTGCTGCTCGACGAGGTTGGCAAGCTCTTTGAGAGAGTAATTGCGGGCCGCCTCGTCGGGCACCTGGTGAGGACGGGGCCGGATCTTGCGGACAGCCAGTTTGGCTTCCGCAAGGGGCGCTCGACGGTGGATGCCATCATGCGCGTGAGAGCCCTCACGACGGGGGACGCGGTGTCCCGGGGTAGGGTCGTCGTGGCGGTGTCACTCGACATCGCCAACGCGTTTAACACCCTGCCCTGGGGCTGCATTGGGGAGGCACTCCGGTATCACCGGGTGCCGACCTACCTCCGTCGAGTAGTCGGGGCGTATCTGACGGACAGAGCCGTCATCTACCCCGGTCGCGATGGGGAGTGGAACCGGCGAGAGATGTCGTGCGGTGTCCCACAGGGATCGGTTCTGGGGCCGCTCTTGTGGGACATCGGTTACGACTGGGTGCTGCGGGCCGACCTCCCTGATGGCGTCAGCGTGGTTTGCTACGCTGACGACACGCTAGTCCTGGCGCAGGGGAGGTCGCATCAGGCGGCGGCCGACGCAATGACACGCGGGGTTGCGATAGTCGTGGAGAGGATCCGGCAGTTGGGTCTCGAGGTGGCATTGCACAAATCCGAGGCCATGTCGTTTCATGGGCCCCGGAACATGCCATCATCGGGATCCCAACTAACGGTAGGAGGGGTTCACATCGGCGTCGAGACGACGATGAAATACCTGGGTCTCGTCCTCGACAGCCGGTGGAACTTCGTCGAGCATTTCCGACGTTTGGCTCCCAAACTGGAACGGGCCGGGGCCGCCTTCAAGCGGCTCCTGCCCAACCTGAGGGGGCCAAACGCCTCCTGCCGGAGGCTTTACGCGGGGGTCGTGCGGTCCATGGCCCTATACGGGGCCCCGGTGTGGGCGCGTTCACTGCGGCGGCGAGCCGCCCATTATTTGAACGCGCCCCAGAAGGTGGTAGCCACAAGGCTGATCCGGGGCTACCGCACGATCTCGGGCGAGGCGGCAAGCCTCCTTGCCGGACTGCCGCCATGGGATCTGGAGGCGATAGTCCTCGCGCGCCTGTATGAGTGGCGCGCGGAGGCACTATGCCGGGGGGAAACTCCGCTTCCGCAGCAAATTGCGGCGGAGCGGACGGACCTCCGGCGTGATCTCATGGCGGCATGGAAAGAGCGACTATCGCAACCCAGCGCAGGGCACGCCACGATAGCGGCGGTAAGACCCCTCTTTGAGGAGTGGTTAGAGAGGCGTCACGGCGCCCTCACCTACCGCCTGACGCAGGTCCTCACCGGACACGGAAGTTTCGGGAGGTTCCTGCACATAATCAGGCGGGAGGAAACGCCCGGGTGTCACCATTGCCAGGATCGCCCAGAGGACACGGTGGAGCACACGGTGGAGGTCTGCCCCGCTTGGGCGGAGCAACGCCGTGTCCTCGTTGAGGCGATCGGCAGCAGCAGCGACCTCTCGCGTCCGGGCCTGGTTCAAGCCATGGTCCGGGGCGAGAGGGAGTGGGGGGCAGTCGCCTCCTTCTGCGAAGCAGTCATGCTAGCAAAGGAGGCGGCGGGACGGCTGAGGGAGAGAGCCACCCGTCCCAGCAGCCGCGGGAGACGCTCCGGGCGTCGGGAGCCGCGCGACGACTCCCGGCCACCGTAGGCGCGGGCCTGCGGGCGGAGAGTAATGGGTAGCTCACCGTCTGATCAGGACCAGGCCCATGCCGGACGGCGCGTACGTGTTCCACGCGCGCCTCAAAGAGATGTCAGCATTAAAGAAGGGGCCCGTAAGGGCCGAAGCCTGCCGGGTCAGCGGGATTGTCCGAAAGGGTTACCGCTGGCCCGGAACATAAAGGGCTAAGGAAGGAACACGGGTGGGTTTTAGTCAGTAAGAGTCTGACACTCCCTTCCGCTCCAACCAGAGCGGGAGGAGTCATTTGATGATTTCCCATCCTCAAAAAAAAAAAAAAGCTTTAGTGATACAGTTGAAAATCTATTAAAGAAATTTGACAGATTGTAGTAGCTTGATGTGCTGGCGTCTGTACCTGTGACCCGTGTTCTAATGGTTGTAGTCGCGAATCCAATTTTGATCAAGACACAACCTGACACTGACCTGACAATTGCAAAAAAACGTAAGAAAGAAGAAAGAAAAGAAAGAAAATACGTTTATTTGCGGTAAACATGACGCAAAAAGAACAAAAAAAAAAAATTGAAAAATTAATTTCGCGGGCTACAACTGCGCATTCACCGTAACATGTCCGCCCTTCACCACTCCCTAGGAAGAAGTGGCATTACGAAGTCCCCAGTAGAGATGTGTCCCTCACTCATGAGGTGCCTCATTTGAGGTGCTCGTGATCGCAATTTGAAAGAGTTACTCGAATTTCAATATTGATCCGCCTCATTCGTTCACGCGTCCTCACTTGCGAGAGTGAGTCACAGATTAGATATTAGGACTAGGAGTGAGTATTGAGGTATTGTGTCATGTGTGAACGACTGAGCTTTGTGAGCGAATGAACCGATGAATTTATAGAATGAGTGAAGTGAGGCGTGAGGTCTCGGAAGTTTGAAAACACAGCAAACGTTATGATTTGTGTATTTGTGTATGCACAATGAAATAATGATGTTTGGTATTGTGTGTGATACTGACTTTTTTGGAGGATTTTATTAAGATTGTTCATGTTGTGAAGAGATACAAAAAATGCGTGAAATGGGTTGCAGGGTAAATAAAACACACGAAGCAAATAAAAAAGAACTGAGTCTATTAATTGAGATAAAAAGAATAAAAAAGTAAAAAAAATCGTACCTATGGAATACATGTTTGCGTGTAAAAATAAAATCAGGCGAACTTTTTTACCATTCAATCGGTTGCGCCTGTCAGTAACGACGTGTCCCTTTCGAAAAAACTCTATCGGAAGGAGTTCAAGGTCAACATAGGTAAACTAACATTATTACTCAAAACAAATAAAATAGAGAAAATATTTTTAATTCTGCCATTACTATGAACTCTAAACGTTAACTATGAACTCTAAAATCATTAGCATAAGATTGGTAATCAAGTGTGAATCGTTTATTTTGGCGGTCAAAAATTATGAGCGAAAGTAAAGTATGTGTGTGAGGGAGACGTCAAATCGGAATCGTGAGTACTTTACGAGTCGACCCACCCGTCCGCCTCGCTGCCTCGGTTTATCGGCTGAATTCGGGGGAGTTCGGTTCAGGCTCGCCTCGCGAGGTGAATACGCCGACGGACGACTCCTCACCTCAAATGAGGGGTGCCTCGTGAGTACCTCGCGAGGCAAAATGAGGTGCTCCCTCAACCTCATTTAAAATTGACGAGTTACCCATCACTAGTCCCCAGCATCTATTAAAACCTACTTATTGTGTTTCAGAACGTTTCTGTGATGTGACGCTGTACTGTTCTCCAAGCTTCGCCACCCAGGTCGCCGGGAAAGACACCGTCGAGCCACAGAACATACGAGGGGTTTCGTTAAGAGCACACAGGTAAAACAACCAAATTTTTTAATTATAAACAAGGTCTGCCAACGATCAATGGAGCGCAGTATACTAGGAGTTAAGAGCGTTTACGCCGTACGGCATTTCATACAAACTTTCAAGGCCTTATTTGTCGAAATGAATGAACCGATTTTAATGAAACTTTATATGCATAAGCAGGATACAAAGGTCTAAAAAGTTAGTTGAAAACATATTCGAAATGTTTTATTTAAAAAAAGATAACTGGAAATCTCTGTTTCTATGGAAAATTTAAAATAGGTCTAATTTGGCTGTAACACTATTTTTCGAAAATGTTCTCAACTAACTTTTTAAACCTTTGTATCCTGCTTATGCGTATGAAGTTTCATTAAAATCGATTCATTCATTTCGAAAAGTAAGGGCTTGAAAGTTTGTATGAAATGCCGTACTGCGTAAACGCTCTTAAATTGACGGATCGTGTTCGTAACACAATACTGCGCTCCAAAACAAAGATAGCTGACGTGGCTCAAAAGGCTGCTCAACTTAAATGGGACTGGGCAGGACATGTCTGCCGCATGCCGGACAAACTGTGGGCCCAAATAGCGCAGAATTGGTGAGACAGTGAGGCGGGGTCGCGGCAGACCACGTAGGAGATGGCGGGACGAGCTGGATAGGTTCCATCAAAACTGGAAGGAGGACGCGCGGGCTCTCGAGAGGTGGAAGGAGTGGAGGGAGGCCTTTGCCCAGGAGTGGGAAGCGCAGGCTAAACAAAAAAAAAAACAAATGAGAGGACTAATTAATGGCAGCTTGGCAAACTAGAGAGGCATTTCTCGTAACTTATGGAAAGTTCATAGCCTGATCTCAGTCAG
Organism: Luperina testacea; assembly: GCA_927399505.1. Lineage (NCBI taxonomy): Eukaryota > Metazoa > Arthropoda > Insecta > Lepidoptera > Noctuidae > Luperina > Luperina testacea. The sequence goes on along the minus strand of OV656785.1, from coordinate 6,025,609 downwards.
GACTATTGTTGCGCGCCACAATTAATGCCTGATACATAGTGACATTAGTTACCACTGGCGCCATCTAGTACCGGGTAGCAGAACTAGTACCTTGGTACTAGGACCTTGACCCTTCAAGGTACTAGTAATTCCGGGAACTATCGACGTCGAGTCAGTCGGGACCGCTATGTCCTCGAACATACTAGTATGTTCGAGTACATAGCGGTCCCGACTACTCTATAAACATCTAGATGTTTATAGAGTAGCTCTGTGGCACTATATAAGGCGGGCTCGAGCCGCGAGAGCGAGACACAATAGTTTTGAATAAGCGATACATGCGAATACATCGAAGCGATATTTAAGTGCGACTTAAGGGGCTTACAAGACCTAAACGCAAGTTTTCGAAACAATAAAAGTATATGATAGACTACAGTAAAAAAAATAAGAAAAATATATGATATTCTTCAGGATATATGCTAGATAGATAGTGTGGTGAAAACATAATACAACTAATTTGATACGATAGAAAAAAATCATGAAGATACCTCTAAAAATTTTCTTTTTACAATAAAATCCATACTAAAATACATACAATCATTCTGATTTTTTGTCAGATTATTCTACAAGCAACATACTAAAATACTAGTGTTTTAATTTTTTTATCCAAACAATAGATTCTTTGTAAATCGCATATTCATATTATCGAACAAAATACGTGCGCATGTGTGCGTAAACGCTGTGTAGCGACACTGCCGGCCGAGGCCTGATGCTATACGGACGTGTCGCTCTTTTCGCCGCAATATTTCCGCCAAGATTATTATGTTTTTGTAAAGTTTTATTTGTAAATTCATTGTTTATTATTATTTGCATAATCTTCTTTGCGTAAATATTTTTATTTCGTGTAAATATAAAATACTTTGAAGTTATAATAGCGTAACCTTGTTATCAATTATCATTTATTGTAAATATGAAGTGAAAAATTCCGTTCGGACTACAAAACGTTCATTATAAAACGCTGAACATATTATATATATATATACGAAATTAAAAAATAAGATCATTTTATTATTATTGAATATTTATTTTTTTAACAATAAAACTATGAATTTAGAAACGTCTAAGATAGTGCAGTCATGACGCATATACGCATAAGCTCAACTTTTTCGACTGCATTCGCAACTGTTACGTTAGCGTATGAGGCCGATGTGTAGATTTGTATTCAACAGTCCCCGGGTTCGATTCCCAGGGATTCTCTAACCGAAGTTTTTAAATGTATTTTGAATTTATATATATTATGTATTTATTATTTTTTTATAAATAATAATTAAAACGTCTACAATGTAATTATCTTTCACAGGCGAAAGACAGTCGTAAATATCAACCCGGAAGTTATTTCTAATGCGAAACTACAATTAAAAAAAACTAAAAGCACCTAATGTTTTTCGCGACTTATTGATATTGGGCATAACGAAATAACAAATTCATCTAAAAATTGCGATGAAAATTATCACAAGCAAGATTTTGGTTTTTATTATTACCTATTGATTTCGTTTATTATAATAAATAGATTCATAATATTATGTATGAATGTTAGGTACCTATCTTTGAGGCTGTTTACACATTATGCCGCAGCTGCAGCGGCACCGCCACTGCCGCGGCGCCGCGCCGCTGCATCAGTCACCCTTGGATTTGTATGATGATCAGTGATCGGACTAGGTAGATTGAATTGGGGTCATTGATCCGAAACGTATATATTAATATGGACATTCCTCCGGAAATTCGGAATTGGTTGATTATTAAAAAAAAACGGAACTTAGGTTGGAGTTGTATTAAAATGAGCTATATCTTATTCTTCATTTTTTTTTACGGCACACATTCACGATTTGACACAACCCAACGACCAATCAGAACAAAGGATCATGGGTGGTGCACTAACCGGTTATCGAAGCAATGCGTACGCCCACTGACGACATGACGACTTCGGTTCGTAAAGTGCGCTTCTTTGTTTACTGTGTTGTGAAAACGTTACGTGAAAACAGATAAATAATAAATTAATTCAGTTTTGATATCTTCCTTTAATTTTTTTATTTATTTTAGAATTGAGTAGTAATAATATCACTACCAACAATAACAATATTTAATTAGATCCGGAAATTATTTATTTATTAATCACAAAATGCACAGCTCTGAAATTTTATCTTAAGATATACATATAAGCTAGTCTTACAGCCAATTACGGATTTACAATTTAATAACTATACAATACATGCAGCAGAAACCAAAATACAGCATGAAATAATAATAATATAAATATAATAAATAAAATATAAGTTTAAATTCCGGAAATACCGGAATTACTTTCCGGGAAAACGGCTTATCCATGTTATTCTTTCTGTGGGCATTTGTGATACAAGTACCAAAAATCAATCTACCTAGTCCGATCACTGATGATGATGAACACACGGCGCCGCGGCGGAGGCGACGAGTTTTGATAAAACCGTAGCAATACTCGCCGCCGAATCATGCTGCCGCCGCCGCGCCGTGTGCAAGGGTTCATGCAAATCCAAGGGCAACCAATACGGCGGCACCGCGGCGGCGGCGGCGCCGCTGTATTATATATTTTTTTTTTTATAATGTACTACAGTCGCGCCGTACGTAAACACGCGATAACCCCTCCCGCCTACAGTATTTTAATTTCATCAACCTACTTGAGAGTTTCTTTCTAGTTTTGTGACTGTACCTATAGGTAAATATTTTTTTTTAACCGACTTCTAAAAATGAGGAGGTTGTCAATTCGGATGTTTCTATTTTTTTTTTATGTATGTTCGGACATAACTCCGTCATATGATATAAAAAATATGTAGGTAGATGGACTTGCAAAATTCTTTTTTTGTTCAAAAGAGGTTTATTCCGAAATGGTCCCATTTAAATTTCGTAAAGATCTGATGATGAGTTTCGGAGACAGACAACGGAACTCTTCAATAAATGCCAGTTTACGCAATCACACAACATAACATCACGCCTATACCCTTTAAAGGGGTAGGCAGATGTGTTCAATAGCTTCCTGTCACTGATATTAACAGGTAGGTAGGTACAACTAAAAAGTGAAAAATAAAAACTTTAAAAAAAAAAAAAAAACAACCGACTTCCAAAAAAAACACTACAAAGTGAAAAATAACTTTTATTTCGGAAGTCGGTGTCAAAAAACGAAAATGCAGATCCAACGACACCGACTTCCAAAATTAAAGTTAATTACTTTGTGTTGTTTTTTTTTTTGAAGTCCGTAGTTTTTTTTTTTTTTAAAAAGACTTTTTATTTATAAAATAGAAACACGTTGTGAATGGAATAGAAAGAGTTCAATAAAAATACATGGTCTTTTTGATCAATAGATTTAATAAAAAAAACATATTGACGAATTCAAACAACCAAAAACTGCAGCCCCGGATCTACGATTTTTTCGAACCGGGGCAAAACCTTGATAGAGGCGCCCCCTCCCTTCAGTGTTTGAGAGAAACTGTTAATACTGCCAATGAGTAGCATTTTTGTGACCATTTTGATAAACTAATAATCCTTTAATAAACATATTTAAAAAGGCGTGGCCACTGAGGGAGGCGAATTTTTCATGTAGACTCTTTGCACTCTCTACTCTTATCTGAATTTCTGTTAAAATTTTGTCAAACACTAGATACTTTTAAATCTTTGGAAAATAGCCTAATCGTATGGAAATAGAAAAGTTTGTTTTTCAAACATACATATTATATTAAGATTCGATTACTTGATAAAAACCTATGAGATTGTAGGAAAAGAGGCTTCATTTTTTCGATATTTCGAATTCTTGTCTCAAGGATTTGGCGCCCCCATGAAACTGCCGCCCGGGGCAAGTACCCAGTTTGCCCCCCTTAGATCCGGGGCTGAAAAACAGCACAATATAGTCTCTTTGCCATATTAAGTACTTACTTAATAAGTACAAGTACTTACTTGTACTTATTTCAATTAATATTTGTCACAAATTGCACGTTTACTGCTTACGAAACCGTCACACCGTCCGGCGTCCACTCGTCACTGCGGAGTGCGGAGCATTCGAGACTGTTTGTTAACCGAGTGTAAACCGAAATCGAGGCGCGTAGGTATGATTCGCGTTCCGACCGTTTTTATGAAGATAGAATACTGTATAGATAAAAATACCGTGGCGGGCGGTGCGCGGCGGCGCTGCCGCAGACACGGCATAATGTGTAAAAGGCCTTACTTACTTGACAAAGGAGAATGGGTAGACCGTACCCAGACACAAAGTTAATTGCAGCATTATGAACTATGTTGATCTTTATTGCCCTCATGGAGTAGTTTGCTTAATTAATCCTAAGACAGCATGTCTGAATTCACTTGGAGAAAAAAGTTATGTGAGGAAATTGAATTGATTTATTAAAAGTAAATATTTAACCTATCCTTTCAAAACTTATTGACCTGCTAATGATGGACACTTTTTGAAATTAATGAGCCTCTAAAAACTTTTTGCGCTTCTAATGATGCACTTTTTTAAATTATTGAGCCTCCTTTTAACTTAATTTAAAATAATTAAAAACGTAATTTAAAATCTTCCTTTTTTATATTTTATTATTGCTGAATGGGCGGCCCGCTTTTGACCTCGATCACGCCTGATGGAAAGCGATAGATGATAAGTGATGATATGTGATGGTATTTTTTTTATAGATTGGAAACAGTGGTACCACAGGAAGATCACGATTGTGAAGTTATTGATAAAAGTACATATTCATCTAAACGTGTACTAGAAGAAATCTTTAGTATACAGGTAATATTCATAATATCAGCCGCACGTTGCAGCCGTTGCAGGGCAACATCACCTTGCCACAAACACGTTGAATTTAAAAAAAGAATTGGTTTTAAAATTGAATAATGGATTAATGGGATTTTAGGTGGATAGTGCTCCTGTAAGTCAATATGATATCCAGACTGAAAACCAAGAAACAGAAGGGTTAAATATTACAATATAGAAGTAAGTTTTTCCTCAAACATATCGTTACTTACGATTAAATCTGGAGGAAAATGATATTCCAAATGATTTTATGTTAAGTTCTCTGTGGCAGAGAATCTGTATTATGATTCAAGGTATTGCCGGCCATGCTCGAAGTTTACTTCATGACGTAGACAGCAACGTGGTGGAACGAAGCATCATTACGAAATACGTAGGAGGGAAGAGAGTTAACTTTTCCTTGAAAAATTCATATCAGACGCGATGCATTGCTTCAGCAGTGTCGTTCAATGAAGAAAATGCAATGTCAAAGCTATACAACGTGTAACGGATTAAGCGCAATACCTCAGACACCCCAATTAGAATATAAAATTATAAGTCTAAAACAACACCCGTAATTAAATAAATTTAAACCAAACCTGGTCGTTTTTTATAAAATAGTTATCCTTACTAAACGCAAAACGTATGTGCAGCAACATGCCTACACACACACTCATGCAATATTAGCAGCCGACGCGACACGCACATTCGAGCGCCCGCCAGCTGACCATAGTTATAGGCATAGATATGCGTTAGCTCAATGAACGAATTTTACTTACATCAGGTGAGATAGTGGTCAAACGCGCGCCTATCAATAGTAAAAAAAAACCTAAAATGTCACAGACTGATATTATGAATTAATAACTTTTGATACTTACTTAATTGAGTTTACAGTGTAATGATTGATAATTTTCTAGCAAGTGAAATTATCAACATGAATCTAAGACTACGCTTAGTAACGGGGATGCATTTAAAACTGCGACTTTTTACCCGAAATTCGAAACTAATGAAGGGCGAAGCGCCCGGACTCCGTGCGGCACACGCGGGTAAAAAATATTTATCTCAGATGCGTAACTTTCGCGATATTATTAGCTACCTCTGATAAGCGTGTTTTCTGCTAATTACCTACGTGAAACAAAAATCAGTGCTTACAAGATTTTAATCACAAACAGTAAAAAATACCTACTTTGAAGATGGCCGGCCGGCAGCCCGGAGGAAGCGCGCGCGCGCGGTCTCAAAGGGTCGCCGGTTTTGTGCATCTCGCTCTTTCACCATTATTCTTACGGTACATTTGCAAAGGACATAGCTCATAGGAACCAGAAAATTGTCTACTACCTATTTCGACATTTCTCAACAAATCAATTAGTGAGACATGCGGAATACAAATCGGTCGTGCATTTCAATAAGCCTTATTATTTGCACGGAAGGATTAAATTCTCTTACATCAACTGTTTTATTAAACGCGCTAAAATGCTTTGATATTATTCATGTGCACGTGTGTATCATGGACCTAAAAATGTTGTTTGTTCAATTTTAGCGGCGCGCGCGCCAACGGTGAGTGCCTAGTTCTAATGTAGATTGTAGGCATTAAATACCTACCTATGGCCGTATGACCGATCATTAAATTACCGAACATTAGCTAGATGTGATATTGATAAGCGATATCACCGTGTAAAATTATTTTTTTTCTATCGAACTTTCACAGGCTTTGAATTTAGTCTCTACGCACCGCGCCGCGCGCCGCTGCTTGCAGTTTTTATCTACCTACCTATCTTTCGAGATTGCACCCCCGCGAATCCCGCGATCCCTCTGATAAGTTCGTTGTGTTTAGGTAGGTCCAGTTTATTGTTTGTACTACAAAAATATGCAAAGACGGCGTGTTTAAAAGATTATAATAACAATTTTTACAGTGATTAGAATACAATCGTATTGATAGGAAGAAGTAGGTACTTACAGAACTGGACTATTTACACTTAACACTTAGGTTATTAATTTGCACTATTTCTGCGATCCACTTTCATTAAAGTTTCAAAATGACCGCCGTCTTGAACTATGCACTTATTATCAATTTTGTAAGCACTTCAGTATCACTTTTCACCGTCACAAATGCTTGTTGAATTTTTGTTTTTAGCTCCTCGACACTTGTAGATTGACTGACATACACGAGCGATTTTATGCGACCCCACAAAAAAAAGTCTAGCGGTGTAAGTCTGGCGATCTGGGAGGCCACGGCACAGGTCCTCCGCGACCTATCCAGCGCCTCCACTGCTCCAGCTGCCATACTCCGCATCCAGATGCCATCGAACATCGAACGGTCCACGTGAAATGCGCGGGAGCACCGTCTTCGGCGTTAGGTCTTGACACCGTCGAAGATGATATGGGTGTTCACCATCAGCACGCAACGTTCGCCACACGTACATGTGGCTGCAGTCGAACTGGGGTGCTGTTTCTCTCGAGCTGTCCTCTGGATGTTCATCGAAATGGTCGAGAATACGCTCTTGCAGACGAGTAGTCCGCACATTCGTCCCTCTGTCCAAAGCCGTATTAGGAAGGAACGTCCCAGAGTCCCTCAATCGCTGAGTTGCAGCCAGCATCGTCCTGGCGCTCACACTGCAGCCAAAACGGTCATTGAACTCCCGACAAGCTAACGCGACATTATCAAGACAGCGAGCCAGGGTTCTCACCATCTCCGTGTATTGTATGTTGGTGTACCGCAAAGCCATCAAGCACGGAATCAAAAATGTCACGGAAGTAAACTGAAGAACAACTACACTAGGTCGCTACCGGCGGATGACTAGCTTTTAATAATTTTAATGTTAGGTACTCATGTTATTCGGCGGTAGCGGCGGCGTGTTTGTCGGCATTTCGCATAAAACGTCAAAGAGGTTGCCGACAAATGCTTTATTTCTTTGCAATAAGGTTCAAATTTCTTCAAATTCAATAATTTTATTTTGTATTAATGCCTAAAATTTGTTTGTGTGTGTGTAGGGCTACTCTGATGACCGCACTAAGTTTGGTCGTGCATTCAAACAAGCCTTACATATTGGAGATAAAGTTGAAATTCCTTTAAATTACCTATTTTATTTGACGCACACTACTTTTATTGTAAAATTCATTGATATTATTTACGTGTGTGTATTACGACCTGTGAGCAAAATACAAATAATGTCGTGCGTTTAAGTAACCTTTATTGCTCTGAGTTAAGGTTTCAATTTCCTTGAGTTAAGGATTGTATTAATTTGTCATGATACTGTGTTTCTAATTTAAGTAATTTAAAAGATTTTTCCGTCAAAATTTAACACCTATTTTTGATGACGGAAATGGATTCAGAAGCCGATTCTGAACAAACTACTTTCAGGAATTGCGTTTATTCTGTTACACGTTGTATAAGAAAATGGCCAATAAAAGCCCAAGAGGTAAACAGAAGACGTGGAAAGAAAGAAAACATAAACAAAAAATCCTCAGTAAAAGGTACACAAAAAAGAGAGACGGCTAATTTTCAGTAAAAAAACAAAGTGATAAGGACTATGGCCAGTCATGTGAAAAGCCTTGTGCTTGGTAATAAATACCAAGCATGTTTTTTGTTGTTGACTAGTTCACCTGTTTTTGTTTTTTGCCAGAAGTTTACCTTTTTCTTTTCAATTGCTGCTGCAAGGCCCATTTTATTGGCTGTCAAAGGACACTTCACTTCAACCACAGTATCTTCTCCAGTTAATCTATCAGGCGATGCACCCAAGAAACATAGTTCTTGGTCTATAAATAAACCACAGGTTCTAATGATTATGACTGTGTTCTTGTACAGCCAATTGTGCGAGGCCGGTTTTTTCATTTTGTTGGCCATGGCTTATGGATTCGACGTGATCAATTTTTTTTCGGTAAAGTATATATTTTACTAAATTAGCACAAGGTGTATTAGCGCTTTTTTATAACCCTACCGAAATTGGATGCAGTCAATAAAGATCTTCTCATCTCAAGCCATTCTCCATTAGCACTTTGTAAAATAGTTTTTCTTTCAATCATTGCTCGCTCTTCATCAATATTTTTTTAATTTTTTCATGAAATCATCTTTCATTTTATCTAGTACTTCTAGGCATATCAGGCTTTCAATATGACTGGCCATAGTCCTTATCACTTTGATTTTTACTGAAAATTAGTCGGCTCTTTTTTTGCTTGAGTCACAGTCAGATATCCAAATATAGTGGGTAGGCAAATATTGTTTAAAACGTTCCATTATAATTTTCTTTCACTCTCCATTCCTGTAGACGGACCGGAATAGTTTTTTAAACGAAAATGAAGATAAAAACGAAAATAAAGAGAAAAGCGATGGCAAAAATGAAGATAACGACAAAGAAGAACGTAAAAATTATCAAGAAAATTATTCACAACAAATGTTTGGCATTTGTTGTTACGTCTACACGTTTCTTAGATTTTAGTAAATTTTAGGAACAAAAATAATTTTATAACATGATCATGATGCATGGTGTAATACAGTATGTTAACTAACAGAGGGCGTTCCCGTTAACCCGCAATAGTATAGCATCCATACATGCTAAAAAAAATATTACCATTCGAAAATAAAATGTTTTTATTTTTTTTATATTAAAATATTCACTAAAAATCGTAAATTGATACGTTAAAGAAACACTCTGTACACGCGTACTTGAAGGACAGCAATGTCGGAATTTATTTATGAATGACGGGCGTGGGTGCGGGCGGGGCGGGGCGGCCGTCTCACTCGGCTTCGTGAACTCTCGGAAACGCTCGGCCAGCATCGTGCGCATTGCGTTTGGGCATTACTACTACGAATACTATTCCGCGCTACTATTTTGATTTTAAACAGGAGGTTTCGAATTTATTGACAATTAATTATTTTTTTAATTCGGATTATTTTATGCTTATTTTTCTATGCTGATATTTTTATTTTAATCTATTAATGATATAGATTAACGAGTTTAAGGGAACGCCCTCTGTTATTTAACATACTGTATAAACGTGTAATCGTAAACCTGAAAAAAAAGCATTTAAAACTAAATGTGGTAGGTATAATGTTAACCAGAAAAATAGCTTAAAAGTAGGTACATGTGGTATAATGTAAATGTAAAAAAAACTCGTAAGTAACTACCACTTCCATATTTTTTAAATAAAAATGTTTTAAATTTGATTGAATCAGTTTTATTTCAAAATCATCCACATCCTTAATTTTTTCAAGTCACACTAAAAACAAATTAAATAATTTTTTATAAAAAAAAACAGCCGACTTCCAAAAAAAAAAACACTACAAAGCTACAACCAACGATACCGACTTCCGAAATTAAAGTTATTTTTCACTTTGTAGTGGTTTTTTTGGAAGTCGGTTGTTTTTTTTTTGTAAAAACAGTTTTTATTTTTCAATTTTCAGTTGTCCCTACCTACCCCACACAAATTCATATAACACTACTTGCTATGTGAATATCAGCGACAGGAAGCTATTAAACACATCTGCCTACCACTTTTAAGGGTACAGGCGTGATGTTATGTTGTGTGATTGCGTGAATAATGCATACAAATGCGATAGCAGCGATCGCGGTTGATTTGCTGGCATTTATTGAAGAGTTCCGTTGTCTGTCTCCGAAACTAATCATCAGATCTTTACGAAATTTAAATGTGACCCTTTCGAAACAAACCTCTTTCGAACAAAAAAAGAATTTTGCAAATCCGTCTATTTATGATGGAGGTCGTCTATCGGACCCGAACATAAATAAAAAAAATAATAATAAACAAACCCGAATTGAGAACCTCCTCCTTTTTAGAAATCGGTTAATAATTTTGTTGTCATAACTACTTGTTTCCGCGTCATCTATTGGAATACTCGGGCGTAATCGTAACTCGTATGCTGTATGTCATAATTGTGATGGGCGTCGTCGTTAGATGGCGTACGCGTCGATTGTGTATATGTGTGCATGCGTTTCTCAAGGACACTTTGCTCTACTAGTCCTCTTAAGAGTGATCAATAGTGCAATTGTGTTTCTTAATTAGTGTGTTTGAGTGGTAATTAGTGTTGGTGAGTAAAGTGTCATTTTTTTGGTGATTAAATCAGCAGTTTTTATTGTCACGAACCCCAAGCTCGTAACACTATTAAATGACAGCTTGGCAAACTAGAGAGGCTTAATCAAAAATGGCATGATGATAATGTTATGCAAAGTATTCCATTCCCGTAATATTTGACACATAACGTCGCGGGGGTATACGCTCACGTATTGATTTTCGTTGAGTCAGGTTTATAACAGGGTGACCCAGTTGCGGTGTTTATTAATATCATGTTAATCATTATAATTGATTTTATCCTTTTCTTATAGCGGGCTATTGCTTGCGAAGCATGGGACAATGAATGTGGCTACAAAAGAGACGGGAAAGAAAAGATGGTTGTATTGCGTGAAAGATGCGGCCCAGAATTCATTTTGGTATATTAAAGGGGTTTATTTAAGGCAAAAACGCCAGGGTAGCCCGCGAAATTCAATTTTTTTTAGGTTTTTTGCAATTTGCTGGTCGGTATTAAGTTGTACGTTGATTAATATATGATTCGCAGCCGTAACAAATATGTATTTACAGAATTATAATCATTAAAGTCATCAACACAACTCTCTAAGACCACGTAAGTCCAAAGAATAGCTGTTTCATGAAATCATCATTCTTTGGAGTTACGTGGTCTTAGAGAGTTATGTTAATGACTTTAATTATTATAATTCTGTAAACACATATTTCTTACGGCCGCGATTCATATATTAATCAACGTACAACTTAATACTGACCAGCAAATTCCAAAAAACCTAAAAAAAAATTGAATTTCGCGGGCTACCTTAGCGCTTCCCCCTTAAAGGGGTTTATTTAAAAACAATGATTAAAGTTAAGTGACGTCTAATCGTCAAAAATTTATGGGTAGACAGTCGCTAATTTATGAGTAAAGGTGAAAGTGAATTCTGGGCTGACGGCTAATAGATTTATGGCCGACTAGTATCTGCCCGCGACTCCGTTCGCGTGGAAGTTGTTTGAATGACGTTTGTTAGTCTCACTAAAACTCGAGAACGGCTGGACCGATTTGGCTAATTTTGGTTTTAAATATTTGTAAAAGTCTAAGGAAGGCTTAGCAGGTTAGAAAATGTTAAGAAGTTGTTGAACTGTTCGTACCTGTCAAACAGGCTGGGTGCGTTCAGTAAAGGCTCCTTCAAACAGGCACGACACGCGATAAAATCGCGCGCGACACAAAGGCGCCGCAACTCGAGCAACGAGCGGGGCCTTTGTGTCGCGGGAAATTCGCGTCGCGCGTCGCGCCTATTTGTAGGAGCCTTAATACGGTGGTAATAACATTTTATAGTTTGATTTGTTTGGTCTGACTCTTTTATTTTATTTCTACGAGTATTTTAGTTTAATATCGAGACAGACATATTTTTATGTAGCTTGATACATCTTTTCTTGATATTTTTTTCTTTTCGTGTAGGTTAGGGATAGGGTAAGGGTAGGGTAGAAGTAGGGTAGGGGTAGGGTAGGAGTAGGGTAGGAGTAGGGTGGGGGTAGTGTAGGGTAGGGGTAGGAGTCTGGTAGGGTAGGGTAGGTGTAGGGTAGGGGTAGGAGTAGGGCAGGGGTAGGGTACCCTACTCCTACCCTACGCTACCCTACTCCTACCCTACGCTACCCTATTCCTACCCTAGCCTATTCCTAAATAGGCTAGGGTAGGAATAGGGTAGCGTAGGGTAGGAGTAGGGTAGGGGTAGGGTAGAAATAGGGTAGGAGTAGGGTAGGGGTAGGGTAGGAGTAGGGTAGGAGGAGGGTGGGGTAGGGTAGGTGTGGGGTAGGGTAGGGTAGTAATAGGGTAGGGTAGGAGTAGGGTAGAGTAAGGGGTAGGACACCACGCGAAATAGTCGTGCCGGGCAGCTAGTAATATAATAAAACTAGCTTCTTTGCCCGCGAGGTATGTCGATAAAAACTATCCTATGTTCTTCCCCGGGATGCAATCTATCTCTCTGCCAAATTTTATCGAAATCCGTTCAGTGGTTTAGACGTGAAAAGGTAGCATACAGACAGACACAGTTACTTTCGAATTTATAATATTAGTATGTATATATCCTATGACACTCGCACATACTGTAGCTTTCTAAGAGTTTTTTTTTAATTGAATGAGTAGTTTCGGAAATTACCTCCTACACTCAGACTTACAAACACCCTCCTACATCCTCTTTATAATACTAGCTTCTGCCCGCAACTTCGTCCGCGTAAAATTTTGGATAAAGATGGAATAACAATAGTCCTTTCTTTAGTTTGGCGAATGCATAACCTCCTTTTTGTAAAGTCAGTTAAAAAATAAAATGTTAATTTCATGGTTTAGCAACATCAATTAAATCATCATTTGTAATGCAAGGATGCCTGAATTAATTAATTAACCCATTCTTAGGCATTTGTATGCATGAGGGGTACCTAATCAATGCTGAATCTGTAAGATGCTACAGACAGAAGCTGTTCTGAGTTTTATTCGCTTTATCCAAGGTCAAATTAAAATTCCTGGCGATACTCCGCAGTTACTGGGTAACATGGTACCCCAATGTAAGACTGGTTGCCAGACTTTCGGGCTTCTGACTACCCGTAACGACTGTCAAAGATACACGAACGAGAGCCGGGAGTATTGAGGTTCGAGGGAACGGTGAACTTTACACTTCACTGATCCTCCATAGAAAAGGGAGAATCCTCCGACCAGACAGATGTCGTGTCTGGAAGGCAACTGTCCGACGATTTATGTGGAGACGTTGTATGTATAGTATATCAGGGGTGGCCAACTTGGTTAGACCCAAGATCTACTATTCACTGACGAGACCCTGGGCGATCTACCAATTACATAGTTCTTGAAATCTTAAATGAAACAGCATAGTTCAGTACACAATTATGTAGTATTTTTTATTTTTATTAAGAAGGAAAATATAACTCGTAACACTGACTGACGGATTGACAACCACCCGCGCCCCACTCCCGCGTCCCATACGCTTTCCGCTTATTATTATCGCGCACTGAAAACAAAAGAGAGCTAAACTGCATAGAAGAGAGGATAAATAACGTAACGGAACGGCGATTGAAAAATGATACAAGATGATGCGTGCAGTAGTTAGTGATTAGGTACGTTGCGCAGTCTGTTCTACGCATTCATATTTTTTTCCTTGCCACGATCGACTGAACTAAGAGTCGCGATCGACCAGTCGATCGCGATCGACCGGTTGGCCACCCCTGGTATATATGCTAGTTGCGCGGTAAACTCTACTTGCGCGATGCAGGATTTGGATTTTGCGTGACGTCAGTTGGATGCGTAGTTCACATGTGACGATGTAGATGTCGCCACAGGAGTAACGGCTTTACGTCCTTTCCGTGGCACGGAAGGGTCTCGGTATGTAAAGATGGTCACCTATCCACGGACAGGCCACTGCAAGCATAGTTTAACCTGATCGGGCGACCCGTGCGGCTTTATTGCTTAGCTGCATCTCAAGTTCAGCTGTCGAGCTTAGCTGTCATCTTTTTTTTTTTGAAATGAAAATTCTTTAGCGGCGTTGTACACTTTTTTTGTAATGGGTAAATAATGTTAAACTCGCGTCAGGAGACGTGACCAGCAGTGCGATTCTGTAACCATGTCGCCGTGAAAACTTAGGTGAAGTGAGCGTGGAGTGAGCTGTCAATAGTGTCAATTCCTAGCTAAAACAAACTCACTTCACCTAAGTTTTCACGGTGAGATTTTTACAGAATCGATCGGCTGATCGAAAATTCGTAAGACGGATGGCCGTAGCCGGTACCGCGCGTGTTTTGTTTATAAGACGATTCACAAAATACACACGTAATAGTTGATGTTTTCACTTCTGTCGGCACTCCCGGAGTGCAACACAGTTTTTTTTTTCAACTTTTGTTTTTATTTCTTTTATTTTGCTCATTTTGTGTTATTCTATTTGGTTTGTGCTCTACCTTCCTTCCTTTTAAACTGCCCCATTTAAAGAATCGTTAAATCTCTCTACAGGGTGGTGCTAGCAGCATGTTCAGAACTCCTGGGCGCGTTGCTGGGAGCGCACGAGGCGCAGGGCGAACCCGTCCTGGTCATAGATGGCGCGGAACCTCGGCACCTGAAGGCGTTGCTAGACTATATGTACACAGGGGAGATGAATGTGCATCATGTGAGTATCTTCTTTAGCCGAAAGACGTTCACTGCTGGACATAACTCTCTCCCAAATACCGCCACTAAGACCGGTCCTGCATCAGGACCAGGCCCGTGCCGGACGGCGCGTACGTGTTCCACGCGCGCCTCAAAGAGATGTCAGCATCAACCGAATGCCGGGTCAGCGGGATTAATAATGATATTTCATTTGTTTCCAGTCCCAGTTAGCGAGTCTGCTGAAAACGGCTGAAGAGCTTCGAATCAAGGGCCTCACAGACATACGGTGGAACAACAAGGATGAACCGCCTGATTCTGAAGCAGGTATGTCTACAGTCTATTTTGCTTACCCAAGAAGGTGGACCTTTGGGGTCGCGGGCGCACAGAGTGGGGACTTTGTCCGCCCACCAAGTGACCCCAGGGAAGACGGTGGCACAGTGATCACGTGCTGCCGTGCATAGCGAGGCTCAGGGGAGGCCCCTCTACAGTCTCCCAAGGGATGTCCCTTACAGGCGTTGCATGGGGGGGTTCCGGAATTGGTCTTTTAAGAGGAACCGGGACCACCCCTATCTGCTGATGGTGATCACCGGGGCGGTTTTAGTGAGGTAAAAATCCCACACTCCCCGACCTCCTTCCTCGGAGGTCAGGTGCCTTTTGAAGGTTTCCCACGACAAAAAAAAGGTATGTCTACAGCTGTCCTATGTTAAATTATATTCAAACATATGTTCCAAATTATTATTATTTCGAGTTAAACAAATATCAACTTTATTTTAATGTTAATTAAGTTAATTTCAGATTGATTAGCACTATTGAAAATTATTTGAAATTGTAGCGCGAACTGAACTTTATTGTGTAGGATTTAAAGTTATTTTTCCATAAACTCGTATTTGTTTACATTTTTGGCAAATAAATCGCGAATACAGATTAGGTTTGGTTAGTCCTTCAAGTGGACCATTGTGTGTGGGCCATGGCGGCCGTCGGTAGTTATTCCAACCAGCCCACCTCTCCCCTGAAGTTGATTGCATCTCCTCGCCTGTTAAGAACATCTGTGTAAGATCGGGGTGTCTCAAGGGTTTCTGACCTAATCTGGGTGACGCCTGTGCGTTCAAAGAGCACATACAATGCGCGCCACGAAAGATGAGACTTGACCCCGCCACCCCCGTTCTTTCCGCCGCCCCTATGACGTCCGGTCCCGTCCCGCACTCAGGCCTCATACCGCTAAAGATACCTAAAATCGTGTTCTGCGCATGTCAAACCACGTGGTGTGTCAAGTCTCATCTTTCGTGGCACGCATTGTACGCAACGGTTTCCTCAGCTTCCATGCAAGCCCTGCATAAAGGTTCGTACACACAGGCGCGACGCGACACGCGACACAAAGGCACCGCAAGTCGCGCGACGAGCGGTGTCTTTGTGTCGCGCGCGATTCGCGTCGCGCGTCGCGCCTGTTTGCAGGAGCCTTAAGGCATAACAGTACGTTATGCCTATTGTGTGGAAATGTTTGTTTTGGTATGCCTAATGTCTGTTCCAAAAGTATCAGATGAAAGAGTAAACAAACCCTGATCAGGTTAAATTCTTAACATTCACTCTTTAAAGGGAATAAGTAATAAATTCATCTGCATTTAGAAGGTTTCAACTTCATATTTCACCAATTTTTTAATCAATTATTGCAATTGCAAGGGGTTTGAAGGTCCTGACATTGGTACTGCACCATTTTGTTTTTTTTGTCAAAATGGCGGCTATGCATGTATGTCACATGCATAGCCGACATCAATGCAAACAGAAAACATAATAACACCAAGCACCGTAAAGTGTCACGTTTCCAAGATATTAATTAACGTTCAAAATTGATCACGTGACATCCATATTTTTTTTAAGAAAGTTCAAAAGTATAGATCAAAAATTTTAAACTAAGAAAAGAAAAAAAATAAAGAAAATTAAAGAAGAAGTTGAAGTTTTTTGCAATTTGCTGGTCAGTATTAAGTTGTACGTTGATTAATATATGATTCGTGACCGTAACAAATATGTATTTACAGAATTCATCAACACAACTCTCTAAGACCAAGTAATCCCAAAGAAAGACTATTTCATGAAATCTTGACATTTTGGGATTATACTAACTTAAGAGGACTAGTAGAGCAAAATGTCCTTGAGAAACGCATGCACACATATACACAATCGACGCGTACGCCATCTAACGACGACGCCCATCACAATTATGACATACAGCATACGATTTACGATTACGCCCGAGTATTCCAATAGATGACGCGGAAACAAGTAGTTATGACAACAAAATTATTAACCGATTTCTAAAAAGGAGGAGGTTCTCAATTCGGGTTTGTTTATTATTTTTTTTTTTATTTATGTTCGGGTCCGATAGACGACCTCCATCATAAATAGACGGATTTGCAAAATTCTTTTTTTGTTCGAAAGAGGTTTGTTTCGAAAGGGTCACATTTAAATTTCGTAAAGATCTGATGATGAGTTTCGGAGACAGACAACGGAACTCTTCAATAAATGCCAGCAAATCAACCGCGATCGCTGCTATCATTTGTATGCATTATTTACGCAATCACACAACATAACATCACGCCTGTACCCTTAAAAGTGGTAGGCAGATGTGTTTAATAGCTTCCTGTCGCTGATATTCACATAGCAAGTAGTGTTATATGAATTTGTGTGGGGGTAGGTAGGGACAACTGAAAATTGAAAAATAAAAACTGTTTTTACAAAAAAAAAACAACCGACTTCCAAAAAAAACCACTACAAAGTGAAAAATAACTTTAATTTCGGAAGTCGGTATCGTTGGTTGTAGCTTTGTAGTGTTTTTTTTTTTGGAAGTCGGCTGTTTTTTTTTATAAAAAATTATTTAATTTGTTTTTAGTGTGACTTGAAAAAATTAAGGATGTGGATGATTTTGAAATAAAACTGATTCAATCAAATTTAAAACATTTTTATTTAAAAAATATGGAAGTGGTAGTTACTTACGAGTTTTTTTTACATTTACATTATACCACATGTACCTACTTTTAAGCTATTTTTCTGGTTAACATTATACCTACCACATTTAGTTTTAAATGCTTTTTTTTCAGGTTTACGATTACACGTTTATACAGTATGTTAAATAACAGAGGGCGTTCCCTTAAACTCGTTAATCTATATCATTAATAGATTAAAATAAAAATATCAGCATAGAAAAATAAGCATAAAATAATCCGAATTAAAAAAAATAATTAATTGTCAATAAATTCGAAACCTCCTGTTTAAAATCAAAATAGTAGCGCGGAATAGTATTCGTAGTAGTAATGCCCAAACGCAATGCGCACGATGCTGGCCGAGCGTTTCCGAGAGTTCACGAAGCCGAGTGAGACGGCCGCCCCGCCCCGCCCGCACCCGCGCCCGTCATTCATAAATTAATTCCGACATTGCTGTCCTTCAAGTACGCGTGTACAGAGTGTTTCTTTAACGTATCAATTTACGATTTTTAGTGAATATTTTAATATAAAAAAAAATAAAAACATTTTATTTTCGAATGGTAATATTTTTTTTAGCATGTATGGATGCTATACTATTGCGGGTTAACGGGAACGCCCTCTGTTAGTTAACATACTGTATTACACCATGCATCATGATCATGTTATAAAATTATTTTTGTTCCTAAAATTTACTAAAATCTAAGAAACGTGTAGACGTAACAACAAATGTTACAACAACATTTGTTGTGAATAATTTTCTTCATAATTTTTACGTTCTTCTTTGTCGTTATCTTCATTTTTGCCATCGCTTTTCTCTTTATTTTCGTTTTTATCTTCATTTTCGTTTAAAAAACTATTCCGGTCCGTCTACAGGAATGGAGAGTGAAAGAAAATTATAATGGAAGGTTTTAAACAATATTTGCCTACCCACTATATTTGGATATCTGACTGTGACTCAAGCAAAAAAAGAGCCGACTAATTTTCAGTAAAAATCAAAGTGATAAGGACTATGGCCAGTCATATTGAAAGCCTGATATGCCTAGAAGTACTAGATAAAATGAAAGATGATTTCATGAAAAAATTAAAAAAATATTGATGAAGAGCGAGCAATGATTGAAAGAAAAACTATTTTACAAAGTGCTAATGGAGAATGGCTTGAGATGAGAAGATCTTTATTGACTGCATCCAATTTCGGTAGGGTTATAAAAAAGCGCTAATACACCTTGTGCTAATTTAGTAAAATATATACTTTACCGAAAAAAAATTGATCACGTCGAATCCATAAGCCATGGCCAACAAAATGAAAAAACCGGCCTCGCACAATTGGCTGTACAAGAACACAGTCATAATCATTAGAACCTGTGGTTTATTTATAGACCAAGAACTATGTTTCTTGGGTGCATCGCCTGATAGATTAACTGGAGAAGATACTGTGGTTGAAGTGAAGTGTCCTTTGACAGCCAATAAAATGGGCCTTGCAGCAGCAATTGAAAAGAAAAAGGTAAACTTCTGGCAAAAAACAAAAACAGGTGAACTAGTCAACAACAAAAAACATGCTTGGTATTTATTACCAAGCACAAGGCTTTTCACATGACTGGCCATAGTCCTTATCACTTTGTTTTTTTACTGAAAATTAGCCGTCTCTCTTTTTTGTGTACCTTTTACTGAGGATTTTTTGTTTATGTTTTCTTTCTTTCCACGTCTTCTGTTTACCTCTTGGGCTTTTATTGGCCATTTTCTTATATAGCTTTGACATTGCATTTTCTTCATTGAACGACACTGCTGAAGCAATGCATCGCGTCTGATATGAATTTTTCAAGGAAAAGTTAACTCTCTTCCCTCCTACGTATTTCGTAATGATGCTTCGTTCCACCACGTTGCTGTCTACGTCATGAAGTAAACTTCGAGCATGGCCGGCAATACCTTGAATCATAATACAGATTCTCTGCCACAGAGAACTTAACATAAAATCATTTGGAATATCATTTTCCTCCAGATTTAATCGTAAGTAACGATATGTTTGAGGAAAAACTTACTTCTATATTGTAATTTAACCCTTCTGTTTCTTGGTTTTCAGTCTGGATATCATATTGACTTACAGGAGCACTATCCACCTAAAATCCCATTAATCCATTATTCAATTTTAAAACCAATTCTTTTTTAAAATTCAACGTGTTTGTGGCAAGGTGATGTTGCCCTGCAACGGCTGCAACGTGCGGCTGATATTATGAATATTACCTGTATACTAAAGATTTCTTCTAGTACACGTTTAGATGAATATGTACTTTTATCAATAACTTCACAATCGTGATCTTCCTGTGGTACCACTGTTTCCAATCTATAAAAAAAATACCATCACATATCATCACTTATCATCTATCGCTTTCCATCAGGCGTGATCGAGGTCAAAAGCGGGCCGCCCATTCAGCAATAATAAAATGAAAAAAATAGAAGATTTTAAATTACGTTTTTAATTATTTTAAATTAAGTTAAAAGGAGGCTCAATAATTTAAAAAAGTGCATCATTAGAAGCGCAAAAAGTTTTTAGAGGCTCATTAATTTCAAAAAGTGTCCATCATTAGCAGGTCAATAAGTTTTGAAAGGATAGGTTAAATATTTACTTTTAATAAATCAATTCAATTTCCTAACATAACTTTTTTCTCCAAGTGAATTCAGACATGCTGTCTTAGGATTAATTATTAAGCAAACTACTCCATGAGGGCAATAAAGATCAACATAGTTCATAATGCTGCAATTAACTTTGTGTCTGGGTACGGTCTACCCATTCTCCTTTGTCAAGTAAGTAAGGCCTTTTACACATTATGCCGTGTCTGCGGCAGCGCCGCCGCGCACCGCCCGCCACGGTATTTTTATCTATACAGTATTCTATCTTCATAAAAACGGTCGGAACGCGAATCATACCTACGCGCCTCGATTTCGGTTTACACTCGGTTAACAAACAGTCTCGAATGCTCCGCACTCCGCAGTGACGAGTGGACGCCGGACGGTGTGACGGTTTCGTAAGCAGTAAGCGTGCAATTTGTGACAAATATTAATTGAAATAAGTACAAGTACTTACTTAATATGGCAAAGAGACTATATTGTGCTGTTTTTGGTTGTTTGAATTCGTCAATATGTTTTTTTTATTAAATCTATTGATCAAAAAGACCATGTATTTTTATTGAACTCTTTCTATTCCATTTACAACGTGTTTCTATTTTATAAATAAAAAGTCTTTAAAAAAAAAAAAAAAAAAACTACGGACTTCAAAAAAAAAACAACACAAAGTAATTAACTTTAATTTTGGAAGTCGGTGTCGTTGGATCTGCGTTTTCGTTTTTTGACACCGACTTCCGAAATAAAAGTTATTTTTCACTTTGTAGTGTTTTTTTTGGAAGTCGGTTGTTTTTTTTTTTTTTTTTTAAGTTTTTATTTTTCACTTTTTAGTTGTACCTACCTACCCCGCCTAAATTCATATAACACTAATTGCTATGTTAATATCAGTGACAGGAAGCTATTGAACACATCTGCCTACCCCTTTAAAGGGTATAGGCGTGATGTTATGTTGTGTGATTGCGTAAACTGGCATTTATTGAAGAGTTCCGTTGTCTGTCTCCGAAACTCATCATCAGATCTTTACGAAATTTAAATGGGACCATTTCGGAATAAACCTCTTTTGAACAAAAAAAGAATTTTGCAAGTCCATCTACCTACATATTTTTATGACGGAGTTATGTCCGAACATACATAAAAAAAAAATAGAAACATCCGAATTGACAACCTCCTCATTTTTAGAAGTCGGTTAAAAAAAATATTTACCTATAGGTACAGTCACAAAACTAGAAAGAAACTCAAGTAGGTTGATGAAATTAAAATACTGTAGGCGGGAGGGGTTATCGCGTGTTTACGTACCGCGCGACTGTAGTACATTATAAAAAAAAAATTATATAATACAGCGGCGCCGCCGCCGCCGCGGTGCCGCCGTATTGGTTGCTCTTGGATTTGCATGAACCCTTGCACACGGCGCGGCGGCGCCGCGGCGGCGGCAGCATGATGCGGCGGCGAGTATTGCTACGGTTTTATCAAAACTCGTCGCCGCCGCCGCGGCGCCGTGTGTTCATACAAATCCAAGGGTGACTGATGCAGCGGCGCGGCGGCGGCGCCGCGGCAGTGGCGGTGCCGCTGCAGCTGCGGCATAATGTGTAAACAGCCTCAAAGATAGGTACCTAACATTCATACATAATATTATGAATCTATTTA
The DNA here is from genome assembly GCA_927399505.1 of Luperina testacea. Classification (NCBI taxonomy): domain Eukaryota; kingdom Metazoa; phylum Arthropoda; class Insecta; order Lepidoptera; family Noctuidae; genus Luperina; species Luperina testacea. Next base: position 6,003,435 of record OV656785.1, on the reverse strand, counting down.
TTATAATAAACGAAATCAATAGGTAATAATAAAAACCAAAATCTTGCTTGTGATAATTTTCATCGCAATTTTTAGATGAATTTGTTATTTCGTTATGCCCAAATATCAATAAGTCGTGAAAAACATTAGGTGCTTTTAGTTTTTTTTAATTGTAGTTTCGCATTAGAAATAACTTCCGTGTTGATATTTACGACTGTCTTTCGCCTGTGAAAGATAATTACATTGTAGACGTTTTAATTATTATTTATAAAAAAATAATAAATACATAATATATATAAATTCAAAATACATTTAAAAAGAAAACTTCGGTTAGAGAATTCCTGGGAATCGAACCCGGGGACTGTTGAATACAAATCTACACATCGGCCTCATACGCTAACGTAACAGTTGCGAATGCAGTCGAAAAAGTTGAGCTTATGCGTATATGCGTCATGCATGACTGCACTATCTTAGACGTTTCTAAATTCATAGTTTTATTGTTAAAAAAATAAATATTCAATAATAATAAAATGATCTTATTTTTTAATTTCGTATATATATATATAATATGTTCAGCGTTTTATATGAACGTTTTGTAGTCCGAACGGAATTTTTCACTTCATATTTACAATAAATGATAAATGATAACAAGGTTACGCTATTTTAACTTCAAAGTATTTTATATTTACACGAAATAAAAATATTTACGCAAAGAAGATTATGCAAATAATAATAAACAATGAATTTACAAATAAAACTTTACAAAAACATAATAATCTTGGCGGAAATATTGCGGCGAAAAGAGCGACACGTCCGTATAGCATCAGGCCTCGGCCGGCAGTGTCGCTACACAGCGTTTCCGCACACATGCGCACGTATTTTGTTCGAAAATATGAATATGCGATTTACAAAGAATCTATTGTTTGGACAAAAAAATTAAAACACTAGTATTTTAGTATGTTGCTTGTAGAATAATCTGACAAAAAATCAGAATGATTGTATGTATTTTAGTATGGATTTTATTGTAAAAAGAAAATTTTTAGAGGTATCTTCATGATTTTTTTCTATCGTATCAAATTAGTTGTATTATGTTTTCACCACACTATCTATCTAGCATATATCCTGAAGAATATCATATATTTTTCTGATTTTTTTTACTGTAGTCTATCATATACTTTTATTGTTTCGAAAACTTGCGTTTAGGTCTTGTAAGCCCCTTAACAAGTTTTATTACTGATTCTAATGATTATGATTCTGTAAATATATATTTGTTAAGGCCGCGAATCATATTTTGATCGACGTACAACTTAATACTGACCAGCAATTTGCAAAAAACGTAAGAAAACTTGAATTTCGCGGGCTACCTTAGCGCATCCCCCTTAAGAGGGCGCCGGCCAAACGCCGACCGCGCAGTGGCGCCCTCATCGTTTGTTTGGTTATTTCTTTTATTTTAGAATGAAAATGCAGAAAATAAGCACGTTAAGTTGTGCTCCACAAGATTATACGTCAATGTTATTAAAAACGGTAGTTTTACATTGTTTAGTTTTATTATAATCACTAAAACGGATAATAGTGGCCACTATTCCATAGGATAGCAGCATAATGGGCGATAGCCGTTTTGCGTGAATGTGACGCATGTTTCCCTCTACCTTTTTATTTTTTGTGTTGTATGTTCTATTTTGCGTCATGTTTACCGCTAATAAACGTATTTCCTTTCTTCTTTCTTTCTTATAAAATGTTTGATTATAGTCTCAGGAGTAGTAACCACAGCATCAGCAGCCCCGACCGAGCCGAAGCCGTTAGAGAAGCCAACCGAAGCGAAGCCAGCACCGAAGCACTCGCCGAAGCATCCGGACACTGAACCTGAACCGAGGCCCGCGAAGAAAGATGACTTTAGTGATGGGGAAGCGAAGCCCGGAGAGAAGTTTAATGTTAATGGTAATAAGAATTTTATGGTTATGAGTAACAATTTTAAACAATGGCTGTGGCGGGTCTATCGAACAGGTTAAGCTACGCTTGCAGCGGTTGGTCCGTGGATGGGTGATCATCTTTACATACCGAGACCCCTCCGTGCCTCGGACAGCACGTTAAGCCGTCGGTCCCGGCTGCGGGCAGTCATTCGTGGATCTTTGACAGTCGTTACGGGTCGTCAGTAGCCCGAAAGTCTGACAACCAGTCTTAACAAGAGGTATCGTATTACCAAGTAATTGGGTTGTGGAGGTCAGATAGGCAGTCGCTCATTTATTAGAATTCGTTTATAGAATTATAATAATAAAAATCATCAATACATCTCTCTTAGTTCATATTACACAATGAGGGTTTTCGTGAAAATTTACGACACCAGTTGGCACCACTGTGACAAGAGGTCTTCCAATATAAAATATATGATGACGTTCATCATTCGATTCATTCATTCGTTCATCGTTCAGTCATGACCTCATGACTAAAGAAAATATAGGCTCTTTGACAGATGCCTGGACCTGACGTGTCAGTGCTGCCACCTAGCGAACGTCATTTCAGAAAACCCTCATTGAATGACTGTGTCATGAAATCCTGACGTTTGAGGCATTTCTAACTTAAGGAGTTGTATTGCTGATTTATCATCTGCCTAGCTTTTTTCCAACTATGTTGGGGTCGGCTCCTAGTCTAATCGGATGCACTATCTGACCTCCATAACCCAGTTACTGGGTAATACGATACCCCTTGTTAAGACTGATTGTCAGATTTTCGGGCTTCTGACGACCCGTAACGACTGTCAAAGATCCACAAATGACAGCCGGGACCAACGGCTTAACGTGCTGTCCGAGGCACGGAGGGGTCTTGGTATTGTTACGAGCTTGGGATTCGTGACAATTAAAAACTGCCGATTTAATAACCACAAATTGACACTTTAATCACCACACTAATTACAATTTCACTACTGATCACTCTTAATTCGCACTTGAATATCGCTTTCGATTTACTCGCTTCAGTGGCGGGGCAACAACTAAATTTGATGTGGGCAAGACAGATTTCGCGAGGCCCTGTTCTATGGCGACCTGAAGACGGATTTTATAAAATAATAAAAACAAACAAAACAATTAACACTGCCAAGTTTTTATTCATAAAAATACAAATTAGATTAATAAGTATTAAATGAAAAATTACAAATCGTTAATATAAAGGTGGAGATATACATTTCCTATGCTATTGATGGTATTCATATGCGCTAATTTTTTGCACACGCAAATATTTCGGAAACGGTGAGAGATACGGCAAAAATAATGAAATTTTTGGGGTGATGAACTTTAGCAGTACTAACTATAAGTCCTATGATATTTGCAATATTGCAAAAAATCAATTATTTATTCAATAGTTTTGTAAAATGTTCTTGAGTTATACATCTTGAGGTTGATCATATATGTAAACATCGTATAGTCCCGATTAATCGGGAAGTTTTTGCGATTTGCCATTAGGCAAGATGCCACCATTCCAAAATCACATCCATAACATATAATACACTTTGCAGAGTCACACCCATCCAGAGTCGCACCCATTATGGCTTATTTTGTTTTATTCTCGCTTTAAACATTTTTGAGTCGCGAGGCCCCTTGTACCGCGAGGCCGTAGGCGGTGGCCCACGTCGCCCACGCTTAACGCCGCCTCTGACTCGCTTGTATAGCTTATACAAAACTGATGTGTCTCGCGGCTCTCACCGGCCTTATATAGTGCCACAGAACTACATAAACATCTACATAGTATGTTCGAGTACATAGCGGTCCCGACTGACACGATACAGAAATTCCGAGAACTATCGACATAGTCTCGGAATTTCTAGGACCTTGACCCTACTAGTTCTGCTACCCGATACTAGATGGCGCTAGTGGTAACTAATGTTACTATGTATCAGGCATTATTTGTGGCGCGCAACAGTATGTAAAGATGGTCACCCATCTACGGACCGACCGCGGCAAGCGTAGCTTAACCTGATCGATTGACTCGTGAGGCTATTATTAGTTAACCACGAGCCATTTAAATAATGTTTTTGTTGACAATTTCAATTTGTCCACAGGCGGCCCACCTCCTCTAATAAAGCTACCAATTAAAGACAAATCCAGTCCAATCAAGAGAGAAAATTCAGATTCGTAAGTATAGTTACCTTAATAAATCAGGCGCCGACTAATTTGACGTTGAATTTGACAGCACTAAACTAAAAGTTTATCTTCTGTCCTTTTCTAATGAAAACTGAACTTAAATTTAGTTTAGTTTGTGAACAACGGAATGCGCACCAATGTCAAGCATGACGTGACGACCAATTTTTCAATTTCTCCTTTTGACATTTTGGGGGTAGTCATAATTTTCTCCTCAACAAGTGTCAAAAAGTCTTACATCACATTGTACTTGGACAAGAATCTACAGTACCCGGCGATAAATATTGCACATCGACCTTTGGAAAGAAGACCCCTCCATGCCTGGAAAGAAGCTTTTCATTTTATACCTAGTACTAGCTTCTGCACGCAACTTCATCTACGTGAAATTTATGGTCCCCCGACCCACCCCATCGCATTGGCAGCCCACAAGCCGAAATTAGCCGATTGTCTCTTTCCAAAGGTCGATGTGCAATATTTATCGCCGGGTACTGTATATTGATTTTAAAACATGCTCCCCGTTGCTATGGAAAGAATAAATGTCTTTGTCTTAATAGAAACGCGAGTCTACGGGTCGCCCCGTGCTTGGGCAGAAGAGATGTCAAGTTGGATAGAAAAAAAGCTTTGTCCATTCGGCCGCGCGACCTTTCAAGTTTCTCAAGCGATACTATGTATTATAGTAATGAAGATAAAGTTTAAAATTATATGACACTGAAACAGCTCGCCGCTTCGCTGCCATCTCGGTGTGATTTGAGCCTTTGACTCAGTGTATTAAGTGTTATTTTTTGTTTCAGAGATAGTACCAGTCCAAAGAGACAGCGGCTAACAAGTGGAACCGAACACACTGACGATGAATCACCGAATCCTATGCCTAGTATTATTAAAGCGTAAGTTATTTTTAACCGACTTCAAAAAAGGAGAAGGTTCTCAATTCGGATGTTTCTATTTTTTATTAATGTATATTCTGGTATAACTCCCTCATATATAGACGGATTTGCAACATTTTTACCTCTTTCGAACAAAAATTTTGCAAATCCGTCTATATTTGCAAAATTTTTGTTCGAAAGAGGTTTATTCCGGAAGGTTTGGTCCCATTTAAATTTCGTAAAGATCTGATGATGAGTTTCGGAGACAGACAACGGAACTCTTCAATAAATGCCAGCAAATCAACCGCGATTGCTGCTATAGCATATGTATGCATTGTTTACGCAATCACACAACATAACATCACGCCTGTACCCTTTAAAAGGGTAGGCAGATGTGTTCAATAGCTTCCTGTCACTGATATTCACATAGCAAGTTGTGTTATATGAATTTGTTTGGGAAATAAAAACTTTTTACAAAAAAAAAAAAGAACCGACTTCCAAAAAAAGCACTACAAAATGAAAAATAACTTTAATTTCGAAAGTCGGTGTCAAAAAACGAAAATACAAAACCAACGACACCGACTTCCGAAGTTAAAGTTATTTTTCACTTTTTATTGCTTTTTTTGGAAGTCTGTTGTTTTTTTTTTGTAAAAAAGTATTTTATGATTATAATTCTGTATAGCTGTATATGTTAGGGTCGCGATTCACGTTTTAATCAACATACAACCACACACTGATCTGCAAATTTTCTATAATTTAATAACTATTGTTATTTCTATTACAGAGAAAGCATTCAAGATTGGCAACATGGGAACTTAGTAAGTAATTCTTTTAAATATTTGTAAAGATGAGCCGAATATTGTAACTGCCGAATATTAGTGTTTGGCCGAATATTTTCTTAGAACCAAAAACCTTGGTGTAGCATAAACTCGCTGAGATTTTAAGTTGATGATCCTATTTAACAAAAATCGATATTACTTAATACGTTTGTATAATTTTGATTGAAATATCGTTTTTCTCTCTAGAAATTCTCGGAAAGTTATCTTTCCTATTGAATTTATATTTCGAAATAATTTTATGACTGTTAGCTTTTTAAATAATGTAAATATTACCATATATGTAATATAATAAACAACTTTTGTACTGACACTTAAATTCAACCATTATGAACAAAATCTGCTCTCGAAACTGTGAAAGAAAACATTGTGAGGAAGCCGGCATATCCTACAAACAAAAATTCATGAGACATCTACCAACCCGCACTGGGCCCGCGTGGTGGATTACGGCCCAATCCCTCTCACAGAGAAGAGGCATGTGTCCCAGCTGTTTGATTATGCTATTCTTATGCTAAGCAAAATATCCGTCCAAACTACACCAAATATCCGGCCATACTTCATTAAATATCCGGCGAATCTTCCGTCTACCACTACTGAACTACATTCCATACTCTTCTATAGCGAGTGTATGAACCCCAGGACATCACGGCCGAGCGTGTCGTTGGCTGGGGCATGCGGTCAGGGTCCCGGTCTACCTCCAGGGATCCTTCTGATGATGAGTGGGCTGACGCTCCGGCGGATATTGGGTCCTTTCTGCATACGAAGCTAAGGGTAGATGGCGATAACAGTGCGGGTGAGTTCGTTATTATATATATATATTTTTAATTATTTTATTTAAAACTACTACCGGCGACTTCGTTTGCGTGACACTGATCGTCTTTATTTTTATAAAATAAAAGTAGCTTAAGTTACTCCTTATAACATCAGCTGTCTGCCAGTGAAAGTCCCCTGAAAATCGGTCCAGCAGTTTTGCAGATTAGCCGGAACAAACAGACAGACAGACAACATTTTTAAATATTGTGATTTTGTTTATAAGTACAATGCGTGCCATGAAAGATGAGACTTGACACACCACGTGGTTTGACTTGCGCAGTACACGATTTTAGGTATCTTTAGCGGTATGAGGTCTGAGTGCGGGACGGGACCGGACGTCATAGGGGCGGCGGAAAGAGCGGGGGAGGCGGGGTCAAGTCTCATCTTTCGTGGCGCACATTGTACTGTATATACTTTGAAGTTGTTATTTTGACATTATAAACAGACTGACACTTCAATTTTATTTTAATTGTATTTGTATAGAAGATAATAAATTATATTCTATTTAATTTGATCTGTATAGACGAGGAATCAAACGAGAGCGTCCCGACGCGGCAGTCTGCGGCGGCGTCGTCGTCGTCATCTGCGGCGACGTCGTCCGTGTCTGCGGCAGAGCTGCGGGTCGAGCTTGCGAAGGCACAGCTGTCGCAAATCTCTCTGAGGCGTAAGTATGCATTGTAGTAAAGAAATTAAGAGTGAACCGATATCTTCTGGGCATGCTTGTTCCATCATAGACCTCATTTATCGCTTTCCACCAGGCGTGATCAAGGTCAAGGGCAACTCACCTACCGCCTGACGCAGGTCCTCACCGGACACGGAAGTTTCGGGAGGTTCCTGCACATAATCAGGCGGGAGGAAACGCCCGGGTGTCACCATTGCCAGGATCGCCCAGAGGACACGGTGGAGCATACGGTGGAGGTCTGCCCCGCTTGGGCGGAGCACCGCTGTGTCCTCGTAGAGGCGATCGGCAGCGGCGGCGACCTCTCGCGTCCGGGCCTGGTTCAAGTCATGGTCCGGGGCGAGAGGGAGTGGGGGGCAGTCGCCTCTTTCTGCGAAGCAGTCATGCTAGCGAAGGAGGCGGCGGGACGGCTGAGGGAGAGAGCCTCCCGTCCCAGCCGCCGCGGGAGACGCTCCGGGCGTCGGGAGCCGCGCGACGACTCCCGGCCACCGTAGGCGCGGGCCTGCGGGCGGAGAGTAATGGGTAGCTCACCGTCCCGATCAGGACCAGGCCCGTGCCGGACAAGCGTACGTGTTCCACGCGCGCCTCAAAGAGATGTCAGCATCAAGGGAAGGGGCCCGTCAGGGCCAAAGCCTGCCGGGTCAGCGGGATTGTCCGAAAGGGTTACCGCTGGCCCGGAACATAAAGGGCGAAGGAAGAAACACGGGTGGGTTTTAGTCAGTAAGAGTCTGACACTCCCTTCCGCTCCACCCAGAGCGGGAGGAGTCATTTGATGATTTCCCATCCTGAAAAAAAAAAAAAAAAAGGTCAAGGGCAAGCCCGTTCAGCAATAAAAAAAAGAAAAGTATCTATTGCGACTAGCACAAGAAGATAATTACACAAACTTAATATTATATCAAACACAAAAAAAAGAATCAGCTATTCCATACATTTTGAACGCGTAAGTATTGTAGTTTTGAGGGGCTCGTGAGTAAAATAATAACAGCCGCACATGTCGATCGATCAGGTTAAGCTACGCTTGCCGCGGTTGGTCTGTGGATGGGTGATCATCTTTGCATACCGAGACCCCTCCGTGCCTCGGAAAGCACGTTAAGCCGTTGGTCCCGGCTGTCATTCGTGGATCTTTGACAGGTCGAAAGTCTGGCAACCAGTCCTACCAAGGGGTACCGTATTGCCCAGTAACTGGGTTGTGGGGGTCAGATAGGCAGACGCTCCATGTAAAATACTGGTACTCAGCTAGATCCGGTTAGACTGGAAGCCGACCCCAACATAGTTAGGAAAAGGCTAGACAGATGATGATCTTTCTTAACTATCGCAAGATTTTTGTCAAGATTTACTAATAAAGCTATGTTCTCTAATTTCTAGCGTCGTCAGGTCCTAAGTCGGGCCCCACGGACCCGCGATTCACGGACGTGGTGAAGCTGAGCGACTACCTTCAGCACGGGAGACGGCCGCAGTTCTGGGAGGAGAATTACGTTCGACGGGTAAATATACATACCGTCGTTGCGCGTGCAAAAGTCGCTAAGTGTTTTTAGTGAACTTATTTGAGCTATATGAATTATAACCAGAGATCGGAATTGGGTGTGTGAAAATACCTAAAGTTTGCAGCGAGACATAACATAGAGCTGTTATAACTACTTAAGGCGAAAGCGTCAGGGTAGCCCGCGAAATTTGTTTTTTTTTAGGTTTTTTGCAATTTGCTGGTCAGTATTAGGTTGTACGTTGATTAATATATGAATCGCGGCCGTAACTAACATGTATTTACAGAATTATAATCATTAAAGTCATCAACACAACTCTCTAAGACCACGTAAGTCCGAAGAATAACTGTTTCATGAAATTATCATTCTTCGGACTTACGTGGTCTTAGAGAGTTGTGTTGATGACTTTAATGATTATAATTCTGTAAATACATGTTAGTTACGGCCGCGATTCATATATTAATCAACGTACAACTTAATACTGACCAGCAAATTGCAAAAAACCTAAGAAAATTTGAATTTCGCGGGCTACCTTAGCGCTTCCCCCTTAAGTTAACCGGTTTTGAATTTTACCGGTTTAGTTTCGGTTTTTTGTTTTACATGTTCTTTACCTTTGAAAAACCGAACTATAAACATTAGCAAGCTGCTAATACAGTTTAATTTTTGTTTTGAACTTTTCCGGTTCAAATTCGGTTTTTTAGTTCTACTTGTTCTGTACGTCAGAAACACCGAATTTTTAAACCGGTTAACTTAAGTGGTTGTAACAGCTCTATGTTATGTCTCGCTGCAAACTTTAGGCGTTGGAGCGACTGCATCGCAACCACTCGTCTTAACTAAACATTCTCGTGTAATTTGTAATACCATCTATGTAATACACATGGAATGCGATAAAGAATCGAGTATTGAGTAATTCTGTGTTCCCCAGGTGATGGAGTCAGTTCGTCTGAAGGAGCTGGAGATGAAGCAAGCAGCTGAGATCCTGGGCGTGAGCTATGGCACGCTGTACGGACGATATCGAGACGTCTACGGGTGTATCAATAGGCCGTACCGGTAAGAGAAACTTACTGTATTAAAGATAGTATTACATTATTTTAATTATTGTGAATGTGAAGACGATGTGGGTCATTTATTTTATTCATTTTATATTTTTTTATAATTCTCTCCATGGTCTGGCAGTTTGAGTAATTTATGTGGCCTACCCAAATGTCCTTTCTTTGGTATTGTTCGTCGAATCGTTGAGCTCCTTAAGTCTAGAGTTGAGCTGCACGATTTCTGACAAATGCGTGCACTGACTGGACAGGTCCTCTCAATCTGTGTGGTTCTTTCCTCAAAAGACCATCTCAGACATCGACCTACATGGTCTTCATATAACCTGACCAAGATTATGTCTGGACTTTAAAAGAGACTATGACCTCTGAGTTTGTTTCGGCGTTTCTTCTCAGAGTAGTCAGATAGGAAACGCCGACCTCCGATATTTCGGCGTTTCTTCTCAGAGTAGTCAGATAGGAAACGCCGACCTCCGATATTTCGGCGTTTCTTCTCAGAGTAGTCAGATAGGAAACGCCGACCTCCGATATTTCGGCGTTTCTTCTCAGAGTAGTCAGATAGGAAACGCCGACCTCCGATATTTCGGCGTTTCTTCTCAGAGTAGTCAGATAGGAAACGCCGACCTCCGATATTTCCACGGGAGCGACACTTATGCGGGTAAAACCGCGGGGCGCTGCTAGTTATAATATAATTATTATTTCATTCTTTCCACTTCCTCCAACCGTATTTATGTACGTAACAACTTACACTGAAAACGCCTGTATCTCGTAGCAATAAGGTCGACTTTTGTCCAACAAGTGCCGTCCAAAATCCAACCCGACCCCTACCTGTTATGATTTCAGAACTGTTAACGGTAGCTCATCCACTCTTCTGACCCCCAGGGCAGTAAGAGACTTCTGGCAAGCCAAGGGACCCTCGGAGGTGCTGGACCGGCTCCAGCGGGGGGAGATGTCTTTGGACGCGGCTGCACAGGCCCTGGGCGTCAGTATCAATAACCTGGCTGCTCACTTGGCAGACTTTGGAGTACCAGAGAAAGGTATTTAATTGCATATACAGGTGTTAAAATAAAAAAAGAACCGAACTGCAACTAAGAAGTTCAAAACAAGCTGACTTTTCAAGTATTCTGATGCAGTTCGTGGCAGTTATTTCAGTTGAAACTTAGTTGTACATTTTAGCTAAAACTTAGTGTACATTTTAGCTAAAACTTAGTATACATTTTAGCTAAAACTTAGTGTAAATTTTAGCTAAAACTTAGTGTAAATTTTAGCTAAAACTTAGTGTACATTTTAGCTCTAAAACCGAGTGTATATTTTAGCTAAAACTTACAAACGAGCGGCACGCGTCAACAGGAGACGTAACTGCAGCCGTCGATACGCGTCGAACGCTTTCTGTTTTGAACCATAACTTTGTTGCAGAGTTCGAGCCGATCCCCATAGAGATGGATCCTTCACTGAAGATGCGCTCGCGCACCTACAGCGCGGGCGCCGCTAAGACTACGCGCAAGCCGGGACCCGTTACTACTGCTACTGTGGATAAGGTATGTTCATTGTAAGACTATTGCTTAGACTTAAGCTAAAATAATGTGACAGACAGACATACATAATCTGCATCCGCGATTTAATTGCCAAAAATGTAAACAAATATGAGTTTATGGAAAAATAACTTTAAATCAGACTGTGACGTCGAGGGCACGTTTTGATTTTTGAAGTGAAACTTCTTTACGTACGCTTGACTTGGGGAGTAAGCTGCCGAACGCGTGACGTAAGCGTTACGAAAAGTGTGATCGGGCGAGGCGAACGGGAGTTGAGTGGGGGATATAAGCAAGAGAGAGCAGTGCGCGTGCACATTTTCTTTCTCTCTTCCTCTCATAGCCAAATACGATCCGTATATCTAAGCACAGTGCAGGCCTATTGTCTGTATCACAGTGTAGGAGCAAGAGAGCAGTGCGCGCGCACATTTACTTTCTCTCTTTCTCTTATAGCTAATAAATGAAATATGTATATATCTCAGTCAATAGTTCGTTTATGAGTTTACTAGCGTTACGCGAACGGTGATTCTTAGGTTATTTTTTTCGTAATTCAAATAATTGAAAAAAAATTACTCTTAAACGCGGAGGCGATAAAGATATACATATATGCAGACCTATATATGTATATATATATACTATATACATACAGATGGAGCTAAAGAAGTTTCACTTCAGTCGTCTGGTCATTGGCACACTCGCTTTTTTTTTTGACGTGTGGGTGGGTCGGTCAAAAGGTTAAAAGCCTTCGGGAGTGATTTTGAGTGATGCCAAATCAAAGTTAAAATAACTATAAGGCCCAAGTTCACCAAAATTTAAACCACTGGTTAGGTATTTAAACAGTTGGTTGGTTTATATCAAATTTCCTAAGGAAATTTTAAATAAAGAACTGATTAAATATTTAATCAGTGATTTAAATGTTGGTGAACGCAAGGCTAAATCATTTTTTTTACTTTATTTACAGCCAATAAAGAAGATTCTAATAGGCACGGTGACAGACGAGGAGCCCATCCCGGCCACCATCATCGCCACCGCACACGACAAGCCTCCCGCCGCGCCCGCCGCCGCCGCCGCCACACGTGAGTACTTCGCTTTAAGGAGCTTACAGGACCTAAACACAAAAAACGCAAGTTTTAGAAACAATAAAAGTATATGATCGACTACAGTAAATAAAATCAGAAAAATATATGATATTCTTCAGGATATATGCTAGGTAGATAGTGTATTGAAAACATAATATAATACAACTAATGATACGATAGAAAAAAATAATAAGGATACCTCTAAAAACTTTCTTTTACAATTAAAACCATACTAATTTATATACAATAATTCTGATTTTTTGTCAGATTATTCTACAAGCAACATGCTAAAATACTAGTGTTTTAATTTTTTAGTCCAAACAATAGATTTTTTGTAATTAAATAAATGCTTCATATTTTGCAATAAATTATCAGCGTTGTGTCATCGCGCTTCTCTTTCTTTTCTATGCAGTCCGACAGTGACCGCGCTTTAGGCCATGTAACTCCCTTAAGAGCGATTGCGCCGTACGGCATTTCATACAAACTTTCAAGCCCTTGTTTTTCGAAATGAATGAACCGCTTTTAATGAAACTTCATACGCATAAGCAGGATAAAAAGGTCTAAAAGTTACTTAAGAACATTTTCGAAAAATAGTGTTACAGCCAAATTAGACCGATTTTGAATTTTCAATAGAAACAGAGATTTCCAGTTATATTTTTTTTAAATAAGACATTTCGAAAATGTTCATGTTACAATAAATAACCTAGATGCAATGCTATTTTATTTATTTATTACACTAAAACTCAGAATAAAAGCCGTTTTGTGCAGTAACTTGGAGTACCGACCATGAGTTTGCGGTGATAGCAGTTATTATCTGCAAATAAAACTGTTGTGGCATTTAAAAATTGCAGAGGTCGTTAATAAACACAAGAAACAGTGTAGGTCCCAAAATGCTACCCTGAGGTACGCCATACTGAATCGGTACTTCATAACTCTTGTAATTCTCTATAGTGACTAATTGTGAGTGATCAGTAAGATAACTCTTGAAGAGATCAAGTGAAGACCCTCTGACTCCTAAAACTCTCAAGCTTGAGTAGAAGAGTGTAGATGGGGACAGTGTCAAATCCTTTCGCAATGTTCAAAAACATGGTACCTTCTTGTTAGAGCTATTTAAGAACTATTCTTAAACAGTAACTTAATATTTACGACGACGACTCTTTCTCAGGTACACCATATAAATTACAGATATTTATTCATAAAAGTTGCTTAAAGTTAAGAGACGTTTAAACGTCGAAAATTTATGGTTTTAACCAATGATTTTGATGATTTACTTAAAAAGTTTATCAATAAAGGGGATAAATGCTCGCTAAAATTGTTAACTAACATAGTAACAGCTTCACAAGTGGATTTGTTTCTGCGAGATGTACAGACGCCAGCACATCAAGCTATCCGAAACTGTCAAATTTTCCCAATCAACTTTGAACCTTATGCTTTAGCGATAAAGTTGAAAATCTATTGAAGAAATTTGACAGATTGTAGTAGCTTGATGTGCTGGCGTTTGTACATACATGTTTCAGGATCAACTATATGCAATTTTGCAATCTACGTCTTTACTTCTTTAGTTACTAGTTAGGATCCGGTTTAAAAAGAGGTGTCTACATACTTTTTTTTCTTAAAGATATAATTTAATTACAGCTGGAAAGTGGCCGTCAATCCGCGTGGCTTCCCTGGACTCCCTGCGCGGGGCGGAGCCCCCCCCCGGCCCCCCCGCGCCGCCCGCGTCCCCCTCCGCGCTCATGCGCACGCGGCCCGACCTCACCATCGTGGCGGCGCGGCGGCCGGACCGGCCGGACGATGACGTCACCACGTGATGACAACATGGCGGACAGAACTGATGTACCCGTGTCAAAGTGACAAGTGATTATTTTGTACTGTTGCCCGGTTTTTCTTAATGTTTTGCCTAGTTTTTTTTTTCTTTTTATACACTTATCCAAAGTCTAGGCAACGTTTACAGATCTTGGCCTTAGACTACAGTAGACTGCTATAATATCTAATATGATATCGTAATATTTACATTAACAGTTTCATATTTAAAAAAAAAAATGTATTCGTTTATTTTTTCCTAATATATTATATTTCCATAAATGTTGTTACTAAAACACGGGTCGAGTCCTAAATAATTAAAAGAGTTAAGCTATGACCAAACAATAATAAAATCTTAGAGAAAAAAAACCTTTTTCATACACTCTGAATTTTGTTATAAAAATAATGAATAAAGACGGATATATTAATCTCACAACATATTACCTATAAAAACAGAATAAATGATTACTATAGTCCATTTCTATTTAAATATCCAAATATGTAAACAAAATCACGAAAAAAAAAAATGCTATGACAACTTGTCTGCGTTTGTTCGTGAATGATTGTTGATGTTATTGGGAATTTAAATAGAAATTGACTATAACGTGCGTATGATAGATAAACATGTTGATTAGCTATAGTTCTTGCTAGATAAGTATGCGCTACTCGATCAATCTGTCTAGCCATTTCCCAGTTACAGTACCCGGCGATAAATATTGCACATCGACCTTTGGAAAGAGACAATCGGCTAATTTCGGCTTCGTAGAGCGTTATCTCTGTCGCACGAAATACAAACAGTCCGGTATCTATTAGGAGCTGTTAAAACAATTATGATTTGCTTCTTTTGATAATCATTTTTATTCTATGTATACAATACAAAAAAAGGTAAAGGTCGATGTGCAATATTTATCGCCGGGTACTGTATGTTGGGGTCGACTTTCAGTCTAACCGGATGCAGCTGAATACCAGTAGTTTACATGAACGATTACCTGTCTGATCCACAACCCAGTTACTGGCTAATTCATACCAAAGAAAGTCAGTGACTCAGGACTTTCCAAGGTACGAAGGGGTCTCGGTATATAATGGTTTTCCACCCATCCACGGAGCGACCGCGGCAAGCAATGCAAGTGAAACCGTTACTACACGGCCAAATTAAATATGATAAAACGAAAAATAAATTAATCTGATATTTTTTGTAAGATCAACGACTACAGTTAGAGTAACTTGTAGTATCAGTTCAAAAATCCAGTATTTCGTGTGAGCTGCACAGACGTGATAGATATGGATATTTCAACACGATAAAACAAAAGAGAACAGATTTTCTCAACACATACTTGAAGTAGGGTTGCCAACATTTTTTTGTCTGAATATAGTATTTTTTTTAAAAAGCCGTAATAAAATATAGTACGCTTCAAAAAAATATAGTATTTTAGTTATTTTTTTTTTCAAACTCAAACTCTAATTCCTTCTTGGATTGAAAGACGCGTTCGAAAATTGCAGGAAATTTATTCATTTTACTAATTTTAGTATTGCAAAATATAAACATTGAGCTATTGTGCTGAAATATAGTATTTTCGCGTACTATATATTTCTTCAACAGTATATAGTACGGAGACCCTAAATATAGTACAATACTATACAGTGTGTTAGGTTAAACGAGGGACGTACTTTAAGAGAGTGTAGTACTCATGAAAATGAACAACTTTTACTAAGAGACCTACACTGAAATCGAGAAATAAAACCAGCCTCTCTATACATTTTCTGTTCGCATAACTGGACAAAATGTAGGGAACAGCTGTTTTTTTTTTGATGTGAAACATCTATAGCCGCACGTAAAACAAATTTCTGGCGTGGCGACGCGTCGCCACGCTATATGATGGTGTATAATTATAAACAGTCACAGTCTTGTGTACTGTGTGGCGAAGCGTCGCCATGTGCAATCGACTGCGATTCAAAAAAAAATCGCGAAATCGTAATATTTTATTTTATCATTATGCCATATTTAGTTTATATCGCAATCTGTTCTTTTCAATCATATTACTTTTACAAAATAATGTCGATGTTTCACATCTGCCAGGCGTCCCGTGACGGCTCACTTTTTTTCATATATTTGAGTCAGCCCCATATTAAAAGTTGTTCATTTTCATGAGTACTACACTCCCTTAAAATATGTCCCTCGTTTAACCTAACACACTGTATACATATTATAGTACGGTTGGCAACCCTAACTTGAAGTAACAACAGTACCAGGGCACATAAACACCAAAAAATAATATTTTTTTAAAATAAATTTATCGTGTTTACATACCGATACCCGAGTTACGCTAGCTTGCTATTTAATTTGACCATGTAGTGTGTTATATTTCACAAATGGTGTGACAATGGAGTGTCTGCCTATCTGACCTCCACAACCCAGTTACTGGGTAATACGATACTCTTTTGTAATACTTTCCTGGACACGGAGGGTTCTCGATATGTAATGGATGATCGGCATCAACGGACCGACCGCTGCAAGCAAGTGGAACTCTGGAAAAGGTGGAAATTTGACAGATGAAAGTACTATTCTTCAAGTAGAAAATCTCTTTAAATAAAGTCGGTTTACTGACGATAGTTGAACGTGACAACGTCATAAGAAAATACTGATGGAATAGTTGCATTGCATTTTTTAATATTCGCTTGCACTTCAAGCCGCCATGGAACGCTACAGAGCGAGGCCGCGAGGTAACGCTACATGAGTCATGTTTTTTCGTGAGTGCAGCCAGCTTCATCGATTTATTAGACGTTGTCACGTCAAAATATTTAGAAGAACTATAGGAAGCCACATGAGAGTAATTAATATTTTCGATTTAGTATAGTGATGACTGAAGCTTGTGGCGAAACGGGCTGTTGTTTAAACCCCCTTTCATAACCCGACGCATAATCTCTTTAAGTTACTAACCTAGATTAGTATAACACGATAAAAAAATAGTTTTACCCAAGACGGTTCAGCCGTTCCCTAGTTATAAGCACACATACATACAAACAAAATTTAAAACAACAGCCTGTATAAACTGGAAGACAGATAAAACAGGACACACATTTCCATAGATTAAAAAAGTAATTAAACGAGTATTATAAAAAAAAATAACTCAAATTGTAATTTAGCGTATAATATTATAGTTGTAATATATAATCATTTTTTATTAATATATTATTATAGATTTAGATATAAATTATATAGTAGAAAAGTATATTAGATTATACATATAATATATATTTTTTATCACTCACTATTGTCTAGAGGCCTTCTGAATGAAGACACTTGAAAAAAGTAAAATAAACTAAAATGCTTATACGGGATGTTTTAAAACTTAAACAAGTGTACAAGAAAATATTACATAGCTGATTTTGATAGTTAAAATACGGCCATTATTTAACAGCAGAAAGCAGTGGTAGCCCAGTGGAGAGCAGTAGTGGCGGCGACTTATGAATCTTGAGTTATAACCTAATCAGTCACTTTGTGTAAATTATTTCATCACCACTGCTCTCAAAATGGTGAAGGAAAACATCTTCGGAAAACCGGCATGTCCTAGAACCAAAAATTCGAAGACATGTGACATCTACCAACCCGCACTGGGCCCGCGTGGTAGATTACAGCCCACTCCCTCTCGAGGAGAGGAGGTTACTGTCCACTCTCTCTCTCGAAAGAGGAGACCTGTGTCCCAGCAGTGGGAAAATTATAGATTGATCTTGCTTATGCATTATTTAGCCCACTCGGCTGCCTCATTTCAAAACCTAGTAAGGACTTAAAATGAAATTTTACAGGAGAGCGCATAAACGTAATATTGGTCAGCCTATGGAAAGTATTTTTTTGAATTGGTTAAAGTGACTTACTAGGTTTTAAATGGTCACTAGGGAGTGAAAGGTGCACTTACTAGGTATCGATGCTTAAATATGTCTCCTTTTATGTAAGTTTAAAACGCTGGTGTTTTTGTATTTGGTAGAGACCTTCTAGGTTAGCAAGATTATGCAATAAAACGATTTTTGTAAAAAGTGTCCCCTTACTAGGTTTTGAAATGGGACAGCCGCACGGCACTATTGCCCAAAGGCTACTTACTGAAGCTTTATACCAAAGTGTAAAAGCCATAGTTCATCCCGTGCGAAATTTTTCCATGTCAGTATATGCCAAGCCTTTTCTTACTATGTTGAGATCGACTTTCAGTCTAACCAGGGGGCTTACTCTCCAAATAATTTTAATCCCAATGAGATGCCAATATGATTCCAATGTTAATTTTACAGTCACGTGATTCGGTACTCTTGAAAACAATATTGTCAACAATAACCCCACGCCAAGCCCGAACCCAATTCCACTTAGTTCTCCAAAATGGACACCTAATCTAAAAATCATTTGGCGCTAGCATCGAACTCAAGAGTACGAAACGTCACAATTCCAATGTCGATCTATCGGAATTAAATTGAAGAGTAAGCACCCTGATGCAGCTAAATACCAGTATTTTACACGGAGCGACTGCCTATCTGACCTCCACAACCCAGTTACTGGGTAATACGGCACCCCTTGGTAAGACTGGTTGTCAGACTTTCAAAGAGAGCTACGAATGACAGCCCCGAACTTGCCGAATCACACTAATATTATAAAGGCGAAAGTTTGTGAGTGTGTTTGTATGTTTGTTACTTCCTCACGCACACGCGCGGCTGGACCAATTTTGATAAAATTTCGTATGGAGGTAGCCGACACATTTTTTTATCCCGATATTCCCACGGGATCGAAACTTATGCGGGTGGAACCGCGGGGCGCAGCTAGTTCTAAATATAATAAAATTGTTCAATATCAGCGAACGTGTTCACGCTTGTTCTGAGTTTAATATATCCTGTATAGCAACATCTATGGGCACCATTATAACCTTTATTCCTCAACGGGCTATCACTTCGATAATCCAAGAATATATCCTCAAATATATCTACAGTTTTAATTAGTACTGGCGCTTCTAAGGGCAGAAAGAAATAACGGATATTTGTAATGAGGGTTTTCGTGAAAATTTACGACACCAGTTGGCACCACTGTGACAAGAGGTCTTCCAATATAAAATATATGATGACGTCCATCAGTCGATTCATTCATTCGTTCATCATTCAGTCATGACTAAAGAAAATATAGGCTCTTTGACAGATGC
Source organism: Luperina testacea (assembly GCA_927399505.1). NCBI lineage: Eukaryota > Metazoa > Arthropoda > Insecta > Lepidoptera > Noctuidae > Luperina > Luperina testacea. The sequence goes on along the minus strand of OV656785.1, from coordinate 5,984,026 downwards.
CTGGACCTGACGTGCCAGTGCTGCCACCTAGCGAACGTCATTTCAGAAAACCCTCGTTCACGCCTTCTTCGGGTTTGGCAGAGATGCGGGGTAATTGCGTACCACACTATCAGTAGCAATGGCTGTCATTTTGATAATTTCAACAGCTATCATTGCGTTATTTACGTACATTTTTTTCGGAAATATATAGCAATGGAGTAGCAATTATATTTCAAAATTATTCAGATTGTGTTTGAAAGTGTGTTACGCAATTTGGGTACAGCAGTGCGATTCTGTAACCATCTCACCGTGAAAACTTAGGTGGAGTGAGCGTGGAGTGAATAGAATAGAATAGAATATTTATTTGCGTAAAACATGGTATACAAGGTTAGAATTAAATTCAAATTGAGGCACAAGCATGTTTAGCTAGCATAAAACATAGCATGCAAAATTTTAAAGACAAGACAATAATCGTTTTTTTTTTTAAACAAACATCAACATTTTTTATCCATAAATTCTTTTAAATTATAAAAACTACACTCGAGTTTACCACTTATGAAATTTTATTTTAAATAATTTTGTATTCAAAGCGAGCTGTGAATAGTGTCAATTCCTAGCAAAAACAAACTCACTTCACCTAAGTTTTCACGGTGAGATTTTTACAGAATCGACCGGCTGGTCAGTGTATCCGATTTTGATCCTTTAGAAGCGCCAGTGTGTGTTTAGAAGTTGAAAAACTGAAACAATTTTATATTTCCTCTCTAGAGCGAAAAATAAATAATGTTATACAAGAAAAAGTAATATATATTTGTATATTATAAATGAATAGCTGTCAAATCCATGAAAAGCCGTCGTTTAATGTAATTTTAAGTATACATAAGATTTAGGTATATCGTGAATATATAAAAAATAATTATATTTATTAACTACCTTGTTCCTCTGCTTAGATATTATGCTAAGTTTTGTGTTAGCGGGTAACAATATAATTCTGACAAATATACACTAAATTCTATTTTGAATTTCTTAATGTGAAATACTTATTAAAAGGCATGTATTTAATTGAACCTCTATTACTATTGCGCTCCTAAAAAAATTATTGAACATTCTAATATAATGATTGCGCCTCTTTTTGTGATCCTCAAATAATTCCTATTTTGGGGTCCTAAAAATACTAAATAGCCACTTGCGACCTAGTAAACTTAGATGTAGCAGTTAGTTATCGTTCTAACCTAATCTAACCTAACCCAATTGGTCTGGCTAGTTACTGCGATCAACTGTGATAGACCAGAATGAGAAAAAAGGTTCAACCATTTAAAAAAATGTGCATTATTAGAAGCGCAAAAAGTTTTTAGACGTTCATTAATTTGATAAAGTGTCCATCATTAGAAGCTCAATAAGTTTTTAGAGGATCAGTGAAATATTTTCCTTTTAATTTTGACAATTCAAAAACATTTATTGCGTTACTTCCGTTGTTGAGGAGACAAATTTTTGGAATTTATGAAGCAATGTTTTAGCAATATCTTTCAAAATGTTTCAGATTGTGCTTAAGGGGGAAGCGCCAGGGTAGCCCGCGAATTTCATTTTTTTTTTAGGTTTTTTGCAATTTGCTGGTCAGTATTAAGTTGTACGTTGATTAATATATGATTCGCGGCCGTAACAAATATGTATTTACAGAATTATAATCATTAAAGTCATCAACACAACTCTCTAAGACCACGTAACCCCAAAGAATGACTATTTCATGAAATCTTGACATTTTGGGATTATACTAACCTAACAATTTGTATTACTGATTCTAATGATTATGATTCTGTAAATACATATTTGTTACGGCCGCGAATCATATTTTGATCGACGTACAACTTAATACTGACCAGCAAATTGCAAAAAACGTAAGACAATTTGAATTTCGCAGGCTACCTTAGCGCTTCCCACTTAAGTGAAGTATTTTGCTGCCCGCTAACGAGCACTCGGCAAATTATGAAATTTATTAACATTAATTAATTATTATTTGTTAAGACCTACTCTCGCTTCATGTCGTGTCAAGAGAAACGTTCATTAAATTACAGTTTGTTATATTATTCAAAAATATATTTTAATGATCCAATGGCTAGAAGGAGTGACTAGAAGGGGTGGGGGGGAGGTCTGCCGAGATGACGCTTAATAGAGAGAAGTGTGGGAGAAAAATACATGTTGCGCCGACCACAAAGACAGGGTGAAATTTAAATTAGCTAACGAAACTCTGCAGATGTGATAGTTATCGAAATCTAAACACGAAAAAAAGATTTTTTTTTGTGGTCAACGACCCCTGGTATTGTTGTTGAATTGAGAAAATTTAAGTATTTTTAAACCGATATTTCAAGCACAAGAGGTCCATGACCCCACAAAAATCATCAAAAAAAAATCTTTTTGTTTTATCATGTTTAGATATTGATATCCATAACGTATATGGAGTTCCGCTAGCTAATTTAATTTGACCCGGTATGTCCGGTATAGGGTTTTGGCCCTGGGTTCGATTCCCAAGTCAGGCAGTGTTATTGGATTTTTTCATCAGGAATTTCTCAGTAGCAGCCCGGAGATTTGTGCCCGATTGATGGCAATAGGCTCGCCTTCAACATAATGCATACACATACACCCACACACACACACACACACACCCACACACACCCACACCCACCCACACCCACACCTACACACACACCCCCACACACATTCACACACCCTCCCTCACACCCACACACATGCACACACCCTCCCTCACACCCACACACCCTCCCTCACACCCACACACACAAACACACATATGGACACACAACCGTGATGTTATGCAAAATATCCCACTACTGGACAACATAGATGAATCAATATTGACCAATCTTTATTTGTTTTGTCCAGCTTATCTCATGTTAGTGAAATTTGCATGTTTTTGAATAATATAGACAAATTATACTCATTTCCTTTTATATATCACTAACTAATGATTAAAATGTATACAGTGACAACATTATATTTTTTTAAATTAGTAAAAAAGTTGCGAAAACTGGCAATACTGAAGAAAAAACTAATGAAAATTGCATGAATCTTGAAATCCATACTAATATTATACATTCGAAAGTAACTCTGTCTGTCTGTCTGTATGTTACCTTTTCACGCCTAAGCCACTGAACGGATTTCGATAAAATTTGGCAGAGAGATAGATTGCATCCCGGGGAAGGACATAGGATAGTTTTTATCCCGATATTCCCACGGAATCGACATTTATGCGGGTGGAACCGCGGGGCACTGCTAGTATTTATATAAACGTCACTGTATGCAATATTACTTTTGTATGAAATGGTCAATTCTTTGGTTTTTTTTTTTAAATCAATTGGATTTTCATGATAAGTTCATATAATCCCATTGAATGACTCAATAATTCAATTGGATTAATATGAACTTAATTGGTTGTATTGATGGCTTTAATGATTATAATTCTGAGAAGTCATATTTTGTTACCGTCACGAATCATATTTAGATCAACATATAACCTGAAACCATCTGCAATTTGCAAAATCGTAAGAAAATTTGAATTCCGTTGGCTACTTTAGCGCTCTCCTCGGAGATTATAGTAAATACTATTTTCAAAGTTTTTCTTTTTTTTTGTAACTATGTTGGTTCTATTTCTGAAGGTTTTTGATGATTATATTTTTACATTAATTGATCATTTTATACTCGAGTACCTACTCTGACCCACCCTAATGAAATTGTATTATAATTATGAAGAACGATCATTATTTTTTATAATTTGTCCAAACCAATTGGATGTCATGTACCAAATTGTCTTTGTACTATTATTTATATGATTAATTAATTAAATATGCTAAGATTTTGTTATCAGACTCATAGGCTAGTTTTAGTATTTATTAAGAAAAGTTTTTTTTTATTATTATTATTATGTAGTGGAGTTTTTTTTTTTTCAGAAATTGTTAGTATTTGATATGGTTTAGTTTGACAACTCATTATTTTTAGAATTATATTGTTATTTTAAGTGGTTGTCACAATTGGTTCTGTGTGTTTGTTGCCGATTTGGAGTATTTGTTTGATGTTCAGAAAAAAGTATTTTTTATTAAAAATAAATTGTTTGGTGTACTTTAGATACTAGAGACTGCTCTGCCTTTCCCTTTTTGGAATACAGGCGTGGTGTTATGGTTATAAATTAAATTACTCTTTTATGAAAATAAATCAAGGCCTTGCAATGTTGCAACTGTTCGTTTTAAATGCAGCACAATTTGAGGCCGAGCATGCCAATTGATTATGAACTTTATTTACAAATTGGTTCAGTTTAGTTTACAATGCAATTAGGACAGTTGTCATATCTTTCTGAAATTGCGTTTTTTTAGCATGTTTTTGAAGTTAATGATTGAGTGAGTAGAAGTAGCAATAATATTATTTGGTTATGTACTAACGTGGGGTATAAAAATTTGACAAAAAAAAATTTTTTTTTCTTACTTTTTGCGACTTGCTTATCTATTTTTACCCGACTACGGCGATGCCGAAAGGAAGGGTTATGTTTTAGCATTTGATGTTGAATTATATTGTTAAAATTATACAAGCAATACTATTTATTTTTAGGATAATATTTAGAATTAAGCAAATATTCCTAATCGGTGAAAAAAGGGCGAAATACGTTGCTAGTGTGATCGTTGTTTTTTTTATGAAAATTTTATTTGGAAAAAGTTTCTATCAACCTGAAATAATGAATAGAATTTAATCAATATTTTACTTGTTTTATAATCACAAAAAAAAAATGTTATTTCTTGTAAATGGTTAACCATATTGGTAATTAAAATGAAGTAGTTAGATCTGTTAATTTTGTTTAATTAAATCTAGAGTCTGAAATTATTTAATTGAAAAATTGTGTCTTTGAGTTTGTAACTTTGAAAATAAATATACATACTTTCACTGCTGGAATACTGGCGCCAGCACATCAAGCTATCCGAAACTTTAAAATTTTCCCAATCAACTTTAAACCTTATGCTTTAGCGATAAAGTTGATAATCTATTGAAAGAAAGAAATTTGACAGATTGTAGTAGCTTGATGTGCTGGCGTCTGTACCTACAATTTAAATAATGAGGTTTTCATGAAAATTGACGCCAGTTGGCGCCACTTTGACAAGAGGTCTTCCATTACCACAATACATATAAAATATATGGTGACGTTTATCATTCGTTCAATAAACAGTCACGACAAAAAAAAATGGCGCTTTGTCACTTGACAGGTGACCGGATTTGACGCTTCAGTGCTGACATCTAGTGAACGTCATTTCAGAAAATCCTCATTAACTAAAAGGCCGGACATAATTATATGAAAAGTTTCTTTTTGACGAAGGTTTGCTAGTTTTTTTTTCGTGTTTTTAACCTCATCGACACACAACTATTTTGTTTTATTTTTGTATTTAACTATTATCAACAATACATTAGGACGCGCTGTTCCTAGCTACAAATTTTCTTTTGAAAATACATGTAAATGTTTATTGTGATGTGTATTTTAATACCAACCGAGCGTTTTTATAATCGAACCATCTTTGATTGTTCCATTTTTCAGCGTTATTTCTGTTATGTCTGGCTTGTTTGCCAAAAGATAAAAAATATTAAATATTTGTGTTAAAAAATAAAAAAAAAATGTTTCGAAACAGCGCGTACCCCAGTACGGTATATTATATTTATATATTTCATTTACTCTGAGTAGCCCATATTTTGTCAAAGTATCTTAAGCCCTGAATGCAATGAATTTAGTTAACAATATGTATTTGTCATTTATATAAATAAATGTATTCGTTTTGTTATTGCGTTGCCGCCATCGTAACAAAACATAACTGTTTAGGAAATTTATTAAAAATAAAAAGTTAATCAATTTTTATTGTTTTATTTTGACTTGAATGTGCCCTGGCGGCTGATAGTATGTCATGCTCACACAAATGTCTCGCTGACGGTGGCGTGTGTGTTGGATCATTTAGCTCCCTTCAAAATGGTTGAGCTGAATGGTGCTGATCTATGCGTCATGTTCGTGAAAAGGCGCCGTCAGTTGGGGCTGGTCATCACTTAACTGCCGCGGCTTATTTTTAATTATTTTAATATTGAATTGTTGTTTTCTTACTATTTGCTGTACTCTGGACGCTTTTAACTCGTTCGTCTTTTTTACATCGTTCTCACATATAATTATAAATTCACATTAATAATAATAATACATTTATTTCGGATTAAAGATCCATAACAACAAAAAATAACAAAAATAATATAATATGTTGTTAGTAAAAAATCTTAACCTAATGTTAGTAAAAACACAAAATTAAAGCGACTGACACCTACGTGTGCAGCCGAATCCAGTGCGCCAGCATGGGGCTGTCCCACCTATCACACAACACACTCAGAATGCTGTGGGAGCTAGCTCGCAATCTACCGAGAGTAGAAGCGCACCGTTTCCGTATAATGGCATGAAAACCATCAACCCTGGTCTCGGTGAACATTCCGGAAGCGCTACAAAATCGTGGTAGACCCAACAGCATCCTGAATACATTGTTATACTGGACACGCAGGGCGTTGTATGACCTCAGCGTATACCTGACCCACAGACTGCACGTGATGACGATCACGATCGATCGATCGATCGTGATTATTAATGATGTAACTAATATTTTTGTAAAAATATAATTTAAAAGAGAGTGTCTATGGAGTTTCTTGCCCGTTCTTCTCCATAGGTACCTTACCTACGCTTTGGAATGGGCAACTAGCTTCATATTTTCTGACTGACCGACTTTTTGACAATTTAAAAGATGATGTAGATGGTTTAATTGAAATAAATGCTTTGAGTTTGAGTTTTAATTTTTATTTTTACTTCGTTGGTCTAGCGGTCGCGAGCTCTAATGCTGAGAACGAGGTCCTGGGTTCGGTTCCCGGATCGGGTTTTTTTTATTGGATTTTTCCATATGGAACTCCTCAGTAGCAGCCCGAAGTCTGAATTTCTGCCCGTTTGAAGACATTAGGCTCTCCCCTATTACATGAAAGAAAGAAAAAGTATTTATTGCGACTATTACAGGAAGATCACAAACTAAACTAAACACAGCAAAATAAAAATCCAAGTTATATAAAAAAAAAGTAATAAAAGGAAATGAAACAGAAAGTCCTAAACGAGGCCAAAAGGCTCCTATCTCAGCATGATGCTACGACATTTAAAAAATAAATGTTGAAGCGCTGGTATTCTGATAGGGCCCGCTGTTATGTCACGGGCAGTTACGGAAATAAATAAAAAGCCATTTAACGAAGAGAAGAAGAAGAATAAATAATATGTAAAATATTAGCAAATAATAAAAAAAAAATTCAATCTGCGCCAGACGTACCTAACTTCATTCAACTGGTGAAAATGTGGGTGTACAATGCGTGCCACGAAAGATGAGACTTGACACACCACGTGGTTTGACATGCGCAGTACACGATTTTAGGTATCTTTAGCGGTATGACGTCTGAGTGCGGGACGGGACCGGACGTCATAGGGGCAGCGAAAAGAGCGGGGGAGGCGGGGTCAAGCCTCATCTTTCGTGGCACGCATTGTACTATAGGTTCACGTCTGCCTAACACTTCGGGGATACAAGGCATGGTATTATGTTATTTAAACTAGTATTTTTAGGGTTTCGCACCTCAAAAGAAAAACGGATCCCTTATAATATCACTTTGGTGTCCGCCTGTCCGTCCCTCTGTCAAGACCATTTTTCTCAGGAACGCGTAGTGATTAACCTGGTAGCGGCCTGTGTAGCTTACCTGTAAAGCCGTAACCGTAACAATAGGTTTTGCGGTTACGGTTTTTTACCATAATTAAAAGGAAAAAAGGAGCAAGCTCGAACCGGAACCCGTTGGGATGCGAGAAGCACAGAACCGGTCGAAGTGGAGGTGCTTGGGGGAGGCCTATGTCCAGCAGTGGACGTCTTTCCGCTGAAATGATGATGATGGTATCAATATCGGTGATAAATCACTGCGCAATCTAAATTTTCTAATATTTTCAAACAAGATAATCATCATTTGCCTAGCCTTTCCCCAACTATGTTGGGTTCAGCTTCCACTCTAACCGGATGCAGCTGAATAGCAGTATTTTACATGGAGCGACTGCAAAACAAGATAATATTTACATAATATAAGTGTAGAGGTATCTATAACGAGCAAGCTCGGGTAAAGATAAGGGCCTGTGCACACCGTGTTTTAAAACGCGCCGTTGACGCGCGTTTTAGAAACGTGCGTCGACGGCGCGCTTTTATCCTACATAGCAGTGCCTGCCAGCATCTAACTAAGAAAGAAAATACATTTATTTAGCACAGACTAAGAGACACACAATACACCAGATGGTTAGAAGTCGTACATCAGATAAAAACTAAGATAAAAATAAAAAGTGCAAAGTCCGATGTAAGAAATTAGCAGGAAAGTGTGCCTCACGGCTGTGCCAAAAACTGACTCGCGTGCGTATCGCGTCTGTATCGCTACAATCGCGCGTCAACGGCACGTCTAAAAATACGTGCATACGTGGTGTGCACAGGCCTTAAGGTATTCAAGAAATAAAATTCACAAAAGTACAGTAAATAAAAAAATATAATGACAAATTAGTTGACAAAATTTCAAATATTTACAAAAACCAACCATTTACACAGATATACTAATAAATTAGATTGAACACAAATAACTTTCATAGAATGGATACAAGTTTTTTAAAACAATAATAATCATTATGTACCGTCGATCAAGTAACACTTGAAGTACAAAAATCGCTTTTACTGCTACGAGATAAGGACGCTTTTGAGACGGTTAACTTTACATAAGAATATTACTGTCAAAACCAGTTACATATTTCTTTTTTACATATTTACGTCAGTTGTTTGAACACAAAATGACACATTAAAAAAAATCGATTCACAACTGAATTATACGCCAACATATTGAAAAAAAAAAAAACATTTTTGACAATAATATGACGTTCTAACTCCCTTATATAATATATTTTTTCTAACACAGGCGAAGAAATTGAATTTGCTAGTATAATGGTTTATTACGCGATCAAAATAAGAAAGACAATACATTTATTTAGTAATGTTTTTGAATATTACTAAGAATTGGGGAACACTGAATCTCTATGTATACTAATATTATAAAGAAAACATTGTTTGTATGGAAGGGGTAACTCTTCATTCTTATTTTAACCGCATAATAAATATGTTTTGTTAAAGCGACCACTAAACTGAATTAGGATAACATCACATCTAGACATTTGTGACAATTTCTAATACAACAGTGCAATATTTTAATATTAACAAGATGATAAAGCATTTCGAAATCAAACCATTGATTCATTACATATCGAGACAACTGAGTTACTTTTTTAATTTAAAATCATCTTGTTATTATTATCAGTTTTCTAATAGACGTTATAACACGCATAACATTCATTACAAGTGGTCCAGTGCGTAGTCTAAAATATAGATACAGATGTGTAATATTTATTTTATTAAAAAAAATTATAGGTATTGGCAAAAACGGTTCGACCAAATTGGTTGAAAACCGCAGAAATTTAAAGTCACACACAAACATAACATCACGCGGTAAGGCAGAGGTGACGCACGACCATCAGTGCCGGATTTAGACTACTTGGTGCCCTAAGCAATCCACGCATTAGTGGCCTCGTATTTTTTTTTTAATACCTAATCGACGAACGATTTGCAAAGATTGGCGCACGTCTCTTAGGCGATTATCACACTGCCATGTATCACGCAGATAACGCACTCACGCGCGTGATTTTTTACATACAAAATCAATAAAAACGCACTCACGCGCGTGATTTTTTACATACAAATTCAATAAAAACGCACTCACGCGCGTTGAATTTTGCTCCGTTTCCAGCACACCGCTGCGTGATGCGTGGCAGTGTGATAATCGCCTAAAGTGACTTCCGGGTCTTGTAATATCTCGCTGACAAATGCCTTTCATGTGCTAGCAAATATTTTTTTCGGTGCTGTTTATTGTGCCACCGAGACGTGATGCCCTAAGAAATTGCTTATCGGCTAATTCGGAACTGACGACCACATGTCAAACTATAATTGTCCAGTATACAAGCTGACTTCTATACAATGCAAGTTCAACTAAAACTGGAAATGTATATGTCGTCGTGTGTAGGTACACTTATATTTCGCCAATTTGCTTAAGTCCCATGTATTTAAGGGGGAAGCGCTAAGGTAGCCCGCGAAATTCAAATTTTCTTACGTTTTTTGCAATTTGCTGGTCAGTATTAAGTTGTACGTCGATGAAAATATGATTCGCGGCCGTAACAAATATGTATTTACAGAATTATAAATCATTAAAGTCATCAACACAACTCTCTAAGACCACGTAACTCCAAAGAATGATGATTTCATGAAACAGTTATTCTTTGGACTTACGTGGTCTTAAAGTTGTGTTGATTCATTTCGATTCAATTTGGTTTGTTACCAAGTTGAAAGGCGAAATTATGCTAGTAGATAGAAACATACTAGAAGTGTTTAGAAGTCACGAAAAATAAATAAATATCACACACCTAACACCCATACACGTGCAAAAATATTTTTGTTCGCTATTTTTTTTCTTTACATTTTTCTTAAAAATTCAACATTTACATTATGTACTTACAAACGCCTTTTGCTATTAATATATTATATAAATAAATGTATATAAGAGTTTTTTTATTTCATTAAAAATATATTATATTTTTGAAGCGCGATACATTTAACGATTGGACTTAGAAAGCGAGTTTTTTTTGTATACAGGACGTTAAAATATTGCGACATTAAAAGTTAAAAGGCAGGTATACAGGATGGTCATTTACTCAACATACCAGGCCATATTGTAAAGGTGGTTACAGGTATTCTTTACTATTTATAAATCGTATTTCAGTATATTTTGCTAAAAATATATATTATTATTTCTTCGTTGCAGTTTTATCGTAACATAAGTTTGTCCCATTCACACATTGTCACAGAAACTGCGTAGGGTGGCGTACACAATTATCGTCCAAGACCAAGAAATTAATATTTTAATATTTTTTAAATGTAATATTTATTGATACACAGTCAATAATTGCCTACGTCATGCCTCTAAGTATAATATCATAGCACTTTTAACTACAAAACAATTTTAGCTACTTTATACCACATACAGAATATTATTATGAAAACATTTTGTACATACGGAAATCTGACAAGCGGTTTTCCGCATACGATTTTAAAAACATTTGCTATGTAGTTTCAAAGTGCTGTATTCGTCAAATAAACTTTATTTTACTGTAAAACATTTGTATTATCAGCTTAAAAACAGAGCTAACATACTTAATTTAAAGATTCAAGTACTTCAGACCTATTTTAAGAAAATTTCATTTTTCTTTTAAGAATTACCCATTTTTTATTATTATTATGAGAAGTTTAATCGAAATTCCTCACAGATTTACATTTCTTATGTTGTTAGCATCTGAAGCACTCTAAGAAACCCTGGACATAAAAAATAAATAAATGATAAATACATGGATATAGCCAGATTGGGTGACTCACTTTATTATGGTAATAGTCTTAAACCACGTTCAAATTGACCATATGTATCCAGAATTCTGGAAACTGAGCGGAATCGGACCCATCCGGAAGTTCCGGATGGCCAAAAATCCCCACCCGGAATTCCGGACGCGATTTTCTTTGATGAAAAATTAGAGGCTTAATAACATATTAACTCTCACAGAGAGAAGGCCTTTGTGTCCCGGCAGTGGGTACATTATAGGCTTTCATTCATATTATTTTTTAGTATTTCCACGAAATTTTTAGAGGGTCCGTTTAGAAATGGCCTATTCTCCCCATTCTGGCAACACCCATGGATGGAATGGAGGCGTCGGCTTTGTATTATACATTTTTACTTAATATCCCACTACTTTATTTATTTATAATATTTATATTTTAAAAGTTCTTAACGCCACGGATTGGACATTAAAAAAAAAAAAACAGTTTTAAAATTTCCTGTGTACTGGTGGAAATTATTTCATTAAATAAATATTATGTGCTAGGTTTGTAATAGCAGTTCAAAACCAGATTGTTATTTATTATTTGTACAATATGGCCGAAAAATCGTGTCTGGTCTGAACTCTTGCGCATGTACCCACTAACACTCGCCTCATGTCACCATTTGGTTCCAAAAAATTATTATTGCGCATGCGCAGCTTATTGCGCGAAGTTCGGACCAGACAAGATACATCAACCGTACTGTATGTAGATTATAATTTTGTTTTTTTTTTTGTTAAGTAGGTTTTATGCAATCCAATCCAGGGTCGTTAATCACAATTTAGTTTAGCGGCGACATGTAGGTGATATCGTCCCAAGGATGACGGTATAGCGGCTGTTTCATGCGCTTCTGGTCGAGGTAGTGGCCAACAAGACCAATGGTGCGGCCTAGCACGAATAGAGCGTTGATCGAGCCCATTGCGATGTAGTTGTTACCTTCCTCCCTGTTGAGAGAAAAAAAAGTCATTTAGTTTCTTGTAATTTTGACGTGACAACGTCTAATAAATCGATGAAGCTGGCTGCACTCACGAAAAAACATGACTCATGTAGCGTTACCTCGCGGCCTCGCTCTGTAGCGTTCCATGGCGGCTTGAAGTGCAAGCGAATATTAACAAATGCAATGCAACTATTCCATCAGTATTTTCTTATGACGTTGTCATGTTCAACTATCGTCAGTAAACCGACTTTACAGACAACCGATTTTTTACATAACATAAGATCACGCATCAACATCTTTAACAGTTTCATCTCAGTCTGAATAGAATAGAATACTTTTTATTATGTACACCATATTAAATTACAGACATAAATATAGAAACTGTACAAAGGGTGACACAATGGGCGGTCTTATTGCTAAGAGCGATCTTTTAAAGACAACCTTCGCCGAAAATAATTATGGGAAACCGCTTAAAGAATTTTGCTAAGAAACATCATGAGAGTCAGTTGAATTGTAGCAATCAGAGCAAAATGTCGTCGCGTTCGTCTTAGTAAATACACTACAGTAAATAGTCTACTTCAGACTTTTTTTGAGTTTTTTTTTTCCAGGATGGGAAATCATCAAATTACTCCTCCCGCTCTGGGTGGAGCGGAAGGAAGTGTCAGACTCTTACTGACTAAAACCCACCCGTGTTCCTTCCTTAGCCCTTTATGTTCCGGGCCAGCGGTAATCCTTTCGGACAATCCCGCTGACCCGGCAGGCTTCGGCCCCGACGGACCCCTTCGGTTGATGCTGACATCTCTTTGAGGCGCGCGTGGAACACGTACGCTTGTCCGGCACGGGCCTGGTCCTGATCGGGACGGTGAGCTACCCATTACTCTCCGCCCGCAGGCCCGCGCCTACGGTGGCCGGGAGTCGTCGCGCGGCTCCCGACGCCCGGAGCGTCTCCCGCGGAGGCTGGGACGGGAGGCTCTCTCCACATTATCATTAACACATTACCCTCAGGAAAAAAAGTGCTAGTACTCACTGCGTGAACAGCTGACAGTGACGGAACATGTCGACCATGGCGGCGGCGACGATGCCGTCCACGTTGAGGATGAGGTTAGGTTTCTTGCGCGTCGTGATGGCTTCCACGTCCAGCGCGTAGCGCGTCACCGGCCACGCGGGCCAGCGTGACGTCACGTACGCCTTTAGCTCACGCACTCGAGAGTCAGGGTTGTTGATTGATTTTACTCTGTGGGGAGATAAGAAGGCATAATATAAACACACAATATCCAAGTACCTACATCGCGTCTGCTAAGTTTTGCTAGATAATTAAATTTTACCATGTATATGTCGCCGTATGATTGTGAACACCGTTAGTTTATAATCTATCTCGCGAGATTGTACAGACGCCAGCACATCAAGCTACCCGAAATTGTCAAATTTTCCCAATCAACTTTGAACCTTATTCTTATGCGATAAAGTTGAAAATCTATTAAAGAAATATGACAGATTGTAGTATGACAGATTGTAGTATGCGCTGGCGTCTGTACACTGACGATAAATTGTGAACTGTACGATACTGCTAACAATATAACGTATTCATTTTCGATAGTTCATAATCTCTCAATGTCAAACCGTGATATTGTGAACGAACCTGCACTTGCCGACAGGGTTCACAATCTGTCCGATTTCATCACGCGTAAAATTGTGAACCGTCCCTGATTTGTCGGTCTTGGCGGTAGCCGAATTGGTCGCAGTAACTAAGCCAGGGCACGTCGACCAAATGGGGTTAGAACTGTGATCAATCGCTACTTCAAGTTGGTCGCGGTTACTTGGTTATTTAGTATTAACCCAAAGCGCGATCCGTCGCATGCAATTTTGACTCCAGTTCACACTGTTACAGTACCCGGCGATAAATATTGCACATCGACCTTTGGAAAGAGACAATTGGTATTGTATTTTATACAAAGAATAAAAATAATTATCAAAAGAAGCAAATCATAGTTGTTTTAACAGCTCCTAATAGATACCGGACTGTTTGTATTTCGTGCGACAGAGATAACGCTCTACGAAGCCGAAATTAGTCGATTGTCTCTTTCCAAAGGTCGATGTGCAATATTTATCGCCGGGTAGTGTAGTCGGTTTGCCGTGAACAGATTATAAACTACAGAAAAATTGCAATGTTTGTTGCAGTTCACAAATTTTCGATAGTTTATAATTTCGCGAGATAGATTATAAACTAACGACGGCAAAAGATACCGTTCAATTTTTAGGGTTTCGTACCCAAAGGGTAAAAACGGGACCTTATTATTAAGACTCCGCTGTCCGTCTGTCACCAGGCTGTATCTCATGAACCGTGATAGTTAGACAGTTGAAATTTTCACAGACGATGTATTTCTGTTGCCGTTATAACAACAAATACTAAAAACAGAATAAAATAAATCAAAAAATCTTGTATGCAAAAAAATCTCGTGAACGTCTCTTTTTCGGCGTTTTTGCCTTGTGGTAAGGAACCCTTCGTGTCCGTGGCCAGTTTTTATTAATATCGACATTAATTTGTAGTGTCTTGTTTACCTGTGCTCAACAAAAAAAAAAAAATTGAATTTGACGATGTTCACAATTATACGGTGACATATATAGCTAATTTTGATACACATTTACAACCAAATAATCGATTAGCGAATACATACCTATGACCGATGCCCATGATGAGTTCTCCCTTGGCCCGCTTCTCGTTGACGAACTCCTGCGGGTGCTGACCGCGGTCGTACGCGGCGCAGAAGTCCAGCGCCGCGCGGTCCAACGCTCCGCCGAAGCGGTCGCCCTGCGGACACTCGTGGTTAGTAACGTACTAGGGTGCTAATTGACACTGGACGTCAATTTTTCGTTTTGTTATACGGTTGACAAAGAATATGGAAGAAAGTAAGAGTACAATGTTTTGTGTGTGATAAAGTGCACGTTGCCGTAAATAGTGATTTTCAGATCAAAAATAAAAGTTGTTTCCTAGGATAATTCCAAGCAAACAACTTTTATTTTTGGTAACGATGCAAAATTTACCCAAGAATATTATTTCTTGGGTAAATTTTGCATTGTCTCTATCAAATAAGATATAAAAAAATGTGTAATTATAAAAATAACACAATTAAATTCTAATTTAACTAAAACTATACAGAAACTAAAAAATTGTGTCGAAAAATTATATATTTAATTATTATAAAAATACAGAAGGTAAGATGGTCAATGTGCTTATCAATAAAATCCACTTGAATTTTTAATTACCTTATCATCGCAATAATATATGATTCAGTTGATGAGTTGTTGAGTTGTTGTTGAGTTTGATGCAGTTGATTTTGAAAACAACCAAATTGTAAAGTAAATTGTTTCATTCGTTTGTTCATTTTATTTTTTATCTGTGTCTTTCAATCAAAGTGAACCAATTTGGTTGAACCGTATTATGCAGTTTATAATTCTGAACTCAGCGTTGAAAATTTTCGTCGGCCATTAAAAAAAAAAAAATAGGTTTCCGATTCATACATTTTGACCGCGTAAGTATTGCTATAGAAACCAGGGATTTGAAACGTTACTCAAAATAACGTTACGCGTAGTTCCAGTACCGATAATTTGTACCGTTCCACCAGGATTGTAACAAAATTAATTACTTGGCTATAACAATACTGACAAATGGAACGAAATCTTAAACTGTTCACTAACAATATGATCAATATATATCGTTATTAGTATAACGATATAATATCGTAATCCATTTCGATACTCAACTTTGCCAGCTTCAAGACGATGACGAAAAAGACGAAACAGTATGAAGAATAACGTTACTGATACCTACAACGTTAATTACAAAATATTTCTACAAAAATGATATTCTATAAAGTTTTCTTTTTGTAACATTATTGATATTTTTAGGTTTTAGTATTGTTACAAATTTTGGAACGTTATACGATAACATTAGTGGTAACAGAACGAAATTCATTTTAAGTCCCTGATTGAAACAGCTGATCTTATTTTTATGACCGGTGAAAAATTTCAACGTCTGGATTCAGAATCATGTGTTGCTTTCACGGTTATATGGGACATTGATGTCTTTAACACCTTGTATTGACTTTAAAATTACATTGAGTGATAGATAATCTTCGTGATTATGTATTTTGTCACTTACAATGGTCAACAGTCCGCTGACTACAGAAGATATGAGGTCCTTTCCGGCTCTCGCGGTGACCATGGTGTTGTGGGCCCCGGACACTGCGGGGCCGTGGTCTGCGGTCACTATTAACACGAGCTCGAAGAACTTTGACGCCCATTCTGGGAGTTCGCGTTGGAACCTATAATGAGAGAAAGATTATTAACTCATTTACTGAAGAAAAAGTGTTTGGAAACCTATTACGGTCACAAAGAAAAACCTATTACGGTTCATCGGATACAGGGGGCTTACTCTCTAAACTAATTTTAATTCCAATGAGATGTCAATATGATTCCAATGTTAATTTTACAGTCACGTGATTCGGTACTCTTGAAAACAACATTGTCGACAATTACCCCACGCCAAGCCCGAACCCAATTCCACTTAGTTCTCCAAAATGGACACCCAATCTAAAAATAATTTGGCGCTAGCATCGAACTCAAGAGTACGAAACGTCACAATTCCAATGTCGATCTATCGGAATTAAATTAAAGAGTAAACATAAATGAAATATGTATATATCTCAGTCAGTAGTTCGTTTGCGAGTTTACTAGCGTTACGCGAACGGTGTTTCTTTGGTTAATTTTTTTTTTCGTAATTCAAATAATTGAAAAAAAATTACTCCAAAACGCGGAGGCGATAAAGATATATATGCAGACCTATATAATATATATATACATACAGATGGAGCTAAAGAAGATTCACTTCAGTCGTGTGGTCATAAACACACTCGCTTTTTTAGGGTTCCGTAGTCAACTAGGAACCCTTATAGTTTCGCCATGTCTGTCTGTCCGTCTGTCCGTCCTCGCTTAATCTCTGTGACCGTTAGCACTAGAAAGCTGAAATTTGGTACCAATATGTATATCAATCACGCCGACAAAGTGCTAAAATAAAAATTGGAAAAAAATGTTTTATTAGGGTAGCCCCCCTAATATGTAAAGTGGAAAGTGATTTTTTTTTAATTTCAAACCTAACGTGTGATATATTGTTGGAAAGGTATTTAAAAATGAATAGGGGTTTACTAAAATCATTTTTTGATAATGTCAATAATTTCGGAAATAATCGCTCCAAAAGTAAAAAACAATGTGTCCCCCCCCCCTCTAACTTTTGAACCATAAGTTTAAAAAATATGAAAAAAATCTGCAAAGTAGAACTTTATAAGGACTTTCTAGGAAAATTATGTTGAACTTGATGGAAACAACAGTTTTTGTACAAAAAAGACAAAAAGTTGTACAAAATAATTTCTGGACTAAGTTTGTAGTATAATCGTATATGCAAGCATTTTTTTAACTTCGTTTACATATTTTATTATCCTGAACGTATCCCTTTTTGTTCGCGCTAAAAACTGTCACGAGTCGGAGCGCCTGCCGCGGAGCGTGCAATGATGCACGCTCCGTGTTCGCGCACGTACCCAAGGAGCAGTTGCAGGAGCGCTGAGCGCTGCTGGAGCGCGAACATAATGGACACCTACTTTTAAACTTATAAGTGGGAACACTTATTTATTATTTGTTGTTATAGCAGCAATAGAAATACATACTCTGTGAAAATTTCAACCGTCTACTTATTACGGTTCATGAGATACACATGACAGTCAGAAGGACGAGCAGACGGCCGGGGAGGTGGGTTACGATTAGTGATATTCAAATCCGCTATAAACTGTAAACGTGTTATAAACTATAAAATATATTCATATAGTCTGTTATTTTATACGCTATAATTATAGCGCGCTATTTCAAAACTCGGGCGCAGTCTGAACGCGGAGACGCTATAATTTAGCAACACGCTATCACGCTAAACGGACTTGATGAATTGATGATGCGCGGTAGATGTTATAGACGCGCTACACATTCAATCAATCAATCAATCATTTTTTTCTTATTGTGGATCATAGGTAGTAGGTACAGAAATATATACAGGTGTTAAGAGTTACAATTGATGTTGATCAGCTATGCCTTTTAGGCATACAATACAAATTATTCAAATTATTATCATTGTGTCCTATTATTATGTAAGAAATTAACATTAACATTACTTTTTTAATAAAGATATAATAAGAATAAGAAATTAACATTACTTTTTTAATTTAACAAACAAAATATAAACACAAAATAGAGATCAGTTGAAATAAATATCCTTAACATTAGTAGTAGGCAGCACTGACTGCGCCATGGTCTTGGTCTAAACATAATTTAAAGGCACTTGTCTGACATAAAATCTTTTAAATAGTAATAGGATTTATCGACTAACAGGTCATGAAGTTTCTTTTTAAATAATTTAATTTCAGAGATGCTTCTAATATTTTTTTGAATTTCATTATAGTCGCTTACGCTATCTTGCTATATCGTTCTGGCCCCGCTGTGCGCGTTTA
The DNA here is from genome assembly GCA_927399505.1 of Luperina testacea. Lineage (NCBI taxonomy): Eukaryota > Metazoa > Arthropoda > Insecta > Lepidoptera > Noctuidae > Luperina > Luperina testacea. The sequence goes on along the minus strand of OV656785.1, from coordinate 5,964,977 downwards.
AACTTTTATTCATTGAGTAGGTCGAGGCGCTATAATATAGCGCAAAGTCCGAGGCGCTATAATATAGCGCGAAGTCAGAGCCGCTCATAGCACACGCTATACGCTATGTACACATAGTTTGTTATATTTTGGCGCTATACGTTTTATTAACCACCACTAGTTACGATGCTTACCATAACAAGCTGATGGTACCGCCGACTCCCAGCTGTCTCTCCAGCACCTGACTGATGGGCACTCCGCAGTACGTCAACTCGTTTCCTCTCTCGTCGCAGATTGTACTGATGAAGGCGGCTGGTTTTCTGATGATGCCAAGTTTCTGGAAGATGGAGAGGATATTTAAAAGACGATTATGATATGAAATATAATAGCTTTTAATTCTTTCGTTGAAGAACAATTCCATCTACACATTATAAAAAAGCGACATCTTTCAGATCTGGACGTTTTGCCGTTTTCTTTTCTCTCTTTCTGAATTTGTAAGAAACTAACTGCCAGATAAATTATCCGGGACTTATCTGGAGATAGTAAAACATGAATGTATATGTTGCAGTCAAAACTCTTAACCAGTCAAAAGTAGTATTGACTAGCAAAATCAGTCAAAAGTACTTTTGACCGTATGCTTTAGTCAATAATACTTTTGACTAAAATAACAGTTAAAAGTACTTTTGCCCAATGGAGCTGGTTAAAAGTACTTTTGACTAAGTGATTCCGTCAAAAGTGGTTTTGACTGGTTGTATCAGTCAAAACTCTTAAAAAGTTAAGGTGGTCGATAATAATAACGACAAACGCACATATAAACTTTTATTAGTGGAGAACGTGCTAATATTAGAACAAAAATGAGTGATTACGAAAAGATAGAACGCTTTTTGCAAAGAATTTTAGCGAAAGAATTTTCAAATGCACTAATTTGCCTGTTTAATATGATATGAGGTACCTAAAGGTATTTGTATTCTCATTCACTCGCTCTTGCATCCAATGTCGACGGAGACCCGCTTCGCGGGGCTCCTATTTCTGTGAAAAGGGTTTAAAGTAACCTAACAAAACCGAACCTCGGGGTGGGAACATTACATCAAATGAACATTATACCTTTTGATCAACAGCGCAATTATGTTGTTATCGCAAATAAATATTCGATGAAATGAAAATTATGTTAATTAATATTATACAAATTGATTATTTTCCTAAACGTAGTTCGAATTAGTAACATTACATCAAAAGTTGTTATACCAAACAAGGGTGAACCTCTTTTTTATTCACATCTAACGAGTTAATAGTACTTTTGACTGATGCTTTATTGCAGTTAAAACTACTTTTGACGAAGAGCGTCAGTCAAAAGTACTTTTAACCGCAAATTTGCAGTCAAAAGTACTAATAACCAATAATTTTCAGTCAAAACCACTTTTGACCAACCTATTCAGTCAAAAGTACTTTTGACTGATTTTGCTAGTCAATAGTACTTTTGACTGGTTAAGAGTTTTGACTGCAAAATATACAAATAAATAAAATTTAAATTTTTGTTTCTAGTGTCTTAAAAACAGATTTTCACTTAATGCATATGAAAGTACATACATATATACAATTTTTAAAATTTTTGTGTGTCTGTTTGTTCCGGCTAATCTCCGAAACGACTGGTCCGATTTTGAAGGGACTTTCACTGGCAGATATCTGACGTTATAAGGAGTAACTTTTATTTTAGAAAAAGAATTAGAGTTCCGCGCAAAAAAAACGAAAAACCATGAAATCCAATTTGTTTTTCGACAAGCATGCGAACACGGCTAGTAAATATAATAAACTAGCTGCGCTCCGCGGCTTTACTCGCATAAGTGTCGATCTCATGGGAATATCGGGATAAAAGTAATCCTATGTGTTAATCCTGGTTATAAACTATCTATGTGCTAAATTTCATTCAAATCTGTTCAGCCGTTTATGCGTGAAGAAGTAACAAACATACAAACACACTCACAAACTTTCGCCTTTATAATATTAGTGCGATACTCACTCTTGCCCAATCGTAGTCCATGGGTACTTTGGGAGGCTCCACCTCCTCTTTCACGATGATTTTGCCTTCCTTCACCAGTCTCAAGTACACCTGTTGGAAAAACATATTTAATTAGAAGACTTTCATGTTCCTAGCACGGCGGGCTGTGCTGGGGCGGTTGCTGCAGGTGAGGAAAAGCTCCCAGGTGGAGGCCAGTAGGCGACGGGTGCGGGGCACCCTCGCCTGTATTGCACAGCCTCCACCTGTGTCGGCCGGGAGTGGCCAGGTGTTCCCGGCCAGTCCCGTAGCCCCCCAGCCGGGCGGGCATGCGCCGGGAGCGTTGTGGAAGTAAAGGCTGAGCCATTTTCCATGACCCTCCCATCACGGCGATGTGGGAACACCGCTGAGTTTTAGTGGGTATACTGTCGGTGTCATTCCCACAGGAGTCTCACATACCCCGTCTCGTGCCCCGCGAGCGGGAATGCGCAATGCATTTCTTGTTCTCTGTGTAACTATGCTAGTTGCGCGGTAAACTCTGCTTGCGCGATGCAGGACTTTGCGTGACGTCAGTATGACGCGTAGTTCGCATGCGGCGTTGTAGATACCGCTACACTTATATCATGTAAATATTGTCTTGGCAGTAGCTCCATGTAAAATACTGGTATTCAGCTGCATCCGGTTAGACTGGAAGCCGGACCCAACATAGTTGGGAAAAGGCTAGGCAGATGAAGATTATCTTGTTTGAAAATATGAGAAAACTTAGATTGGGTAGTGATTTATCGCCAATATTGATACCATTATTATCATTTCAGGCGAAAGATGTCCACTGCTGGACATAGGCCTCCCCCAAGCACCTCCACTTGTTGATATAATTTATACTATACCACAAAAAAAAAACGGTTGTCTGTAAAGTCGGTTTACTTCTGTTCGGTTCGGTTACGTCTGGCGCAGATTAAAAAATTTTTATTTTTTTAATTGCTATTATTTTACATATTATTTATTTATTTCTGTAACTGCCCGTGACGTCACAGCGGGCCCTATCAGAATACTAACGCTGCGACATTTATTTTTTAAATGTCGTAGCTTCATGCTGAGATAGGAGCCTTTTGGCCTCGTATAGGACTTTGTTTCATTTTCCTTTTGTTACTTTTTTTTATGTAACTTGGATTTTTATTTTGCTGTGTTTAGTTTAGTTTATGATATTCCTGTAAGAGCACTGGTGGCCAAGTGGTAACGGCCGCGACTTACGAGTTGTAGGTCGTAGGTTCGAACCCAGACAGGCGCTTTACTTTGTGTAAATTATTTCATCACCACTGCTCACAAAACGGTGAAGGAAAACATCGTGAGGAAACCGGCATGTCCTAGAACCAAAAATTCGAAGACATGTGACATCTACCAACCCGCACTGGGCCCGCGTGGTGGATTACGGCCCACTCCCTCTCACTGAGAGGAGGCCTGTGTCCCAGCAGTGGGAACATTATAGGCTGATGATGATGATTCCTGTACTAGTTGCAATAAATACTTTTTCTTTCTTTCTATAACCAGTATCTCACCTTATTAACAGAGTTGCCGAGCGTGTCGAAAGAGTTCGGCACCTCAGCTCCATACGCTTGGAGCGCCGCGTTCTTAGCGACCGCCTTCTCCATAGCAGAGCCGGCGAGCGAACCCGCGTGACCGAACTGTACTTCTGACGTGAACATGTCTGTGGGATAAAAGTAAATTTCGAGTCAAATTAATGGTTATATAGGACTGGTCAAAATAGTAGGAAGGAATAGTAGATTGTACAGACGTCAGCACATCGAGCTACTACAATCTGTCAAATTTCGTTAATAGATTTTCAACTTTATCGCTAAAGCAAAAGGTTCAAAGTTGATTGGGAAAATTTGACAGTTTCGGGTAGCTTAATGTGCTGGCGTCTGTACAATGAGGGTTTTATGAAATGACGTTCGCTAGGTGGCAGCACTGACACGTCAGGTCCAGGCATCCGTCAAAGAGCCTATATTTTCTTTAGTCATGACTGAATGATGAACGAATGAATGAATCGAATGATGAATGTCATCATATATTTTATATTCATTGTCGAAATGGAAGACCTCTTGTCAAAGTTGTGCCAACTAGTGTCGTAAATTTTCACGAAAACCCCCATTTGTGCATAAAAGAAGCTATTTTATCCCGAAACGTAAACCATAAACGTAAACCCAAGACGCAGGCGAGTGTGGATAGTTAAGTCGAGGGATAAAATGGCTCGTTTATGCCCGATATACAATGTGATAGGGGTGGGACTTCTAACCCGTTAAGGCTGAGTACTACATCAAATTTTATCGACAAAAAAAATAATATGGGGGGTTGAACCCCCTCCCCCTAAAAATTATGGCTATTTTAATTTTTTTTTAATGGACTACGGCGCGCTTGATACTTTATGTGATATCAAAGGTTGTATGCGTCGTAGAAACAAAAAAAAAACGACAAACTGTAGCTAATAACCTTGGCTAACTAATTCATTACTTTTTTCATATGTTTGATAATGTTTTGGTGAGAAAAAAAAATCATTTCTGAATTATTTTGACCGAAAAAATCGCTATTTTTCAATATTTTCACGAATTACTCAAAACTATGACCCATAAAATCTACTATATAAAAATAAGTCGGGTTTTCCTTCCTGACGCTATAACTCCAGAACGCACGAACCGATTTCCACGGTTTTGCATTCGTTGGAAAGGTCTCGGGCTCCGTGAGGTTTATAGCAAAGAATTTCAACAGAAAAGCGGGACCACGCGAGCGGAGCCGCGGGCGACCGCTAGTTATTAATAATTTGCGCTCATTTAAAAGTATTTGAGTTATTCTCTCTAACGATACCAAAAACATCACCATAACATTACAAATTCAAGTATTAAGAACCATTAACCATATCATAACAAAAGCAGGTAACAAAACGAGGTATGCGATATTATTTTATTTTTTATATTATATTATTTTATTATTTTTTTTGTCGATAAAATTAGATGTAGTACTCAGCCTTAACGGGTTAGAAGTCTCACCCCTATCACATTGTATACACTCGGCTTTTCACTTCGATTGCGAGAAAATGAAACAGGCTTAAAGTATATAACAGTATTTTAAAAAATGTTGCAAAATTGATGAAGCTACAACGTGACACTGACCTGAACATTGCAAAAAAAAAAACGTAAGAAAAAGAAAACAATGGCACTCCGGGAGCGCCGACAGAAGTGAAAACTTGAACAATTACGTGTGTATTTTGTGAATCGTCTTATAAACAAAACACGCGCGGTACCGGCTACGGCCATCCGTCTTACGAATGTTCGATCAGCCGGTCGATTCTGTAAAAATCTCACCGTGAATATTTAGGTGAAGTGAGTTTGCTTTTGCTAGGAATTGACACTATTGACACTCCACGCTCACTTCACCTAAGTTTTCACGGTGAGATGGTTACAGAATCGCACTGCAGGTCACGTGTCCTGACGCGAGTTTAACATTTTTTAGCCGCTAAAGAAGTTTTCACTTCAAAAATTTGACACTGACCTGATAATTGCAAGAGAACGTAAGAAAAATTGAATTTCGCGGCCTGCGCCTGCGCATTCACCTTAAACACGTGTGTAAGAAGTGAACTCACCGGAACAGGTGCCGATGCACCAGGCGACGATTGGTTTCTTGATCTTCCCGTCGCGTATCGCCCTGCACACGTGGTACTCCTCAACCCCCCCCACTTCGCCGAGGAGGACCAGCATTTTCACGTTGGGGTCGGCTTCGTACCTGTGGACAGGAATGGAGGTTTTCACAAGGTGTAATTTAAATAACTGAAAACCTGAAACGGGTCATTGTATTTCTCACTATAGGCCGGCCGATCAACTGAGACGTTGCCTGAGGTAGATGCGCGGTGCGGGAGGGGTGTTTTTTTTTTTATTGTTGTATGGGCCCTCTCTTGACCTCGCCCACGCCTGATGGAAAGCGTTGGACGACGTCTATGATGGCACCAGCGTGCCAACGTGTGATCAACCAACAACCAAATCAATCAATCAACAATCAACATCAATCATCGCCAATCATCTCATTTTGACATGACAACGTCTAATAAATCGATGAAGCTGGTTGCACTCACGAAAAAACATGACTCATGTAGCGTTACCTCGCGGCCTTGCTCTGTAGCGTTCCATGGCGGCTTGAAGTGCAAGCGAATATTAACAAATGCAATGCAACTATTCCATCAGTATTTTTTATGACATTGTCACGTTCAACTATCGTCAGTAAACCGACTTTACAGACAATCGTTTTTTTTTGACGTGACAACGTCTAATAAATCGATGAAGCTGGCTGCACACTCGAAAAAACATGACTCATGTAGCGTTACCTCGCGGCCTTGCTCTGCTGTAGCGTTGTACGCCATGGCGGCTTGAAGTGCAAGTGAGAGCGCGGAACGAGCGATGAGTAGGAGAGACACAGATGATGTCGAACGCTGCCGAATCGGCCTCCGCGTTCGGCAATTTCATTAATGTTTTGTTATGACGTTGTCACGTTCAACTATCGTCAGTAAACCGACTTTACAGACAACCGATTTTTTTTTTTTTTGCCATATAAACACAATTTTCTTTCTGTCTTATCATTTATCATTACAATAAATACATACATCGTCTCTTCGCATTAAAAGTGTACAATCTCAAAAAATAAAACCACATCGAGTTAAGTATACAGAAATGTCTAGTATCGCAAATATTTTCTCAAGTGAAAAAAGAACGTAGTTCGACAAATCCCGCTATAATTCGCTAGATCGCGCATTGGTTAGTTTTAAATTATTGGTGGAAGTTTATTAGTCTTAAAACCTTTAAACGTCCTCCTGTAAAATTAGTAAATTCTGAGATTGTACACTTTTAATGCGAGAAGACGACATAAAGTATATAAGCATATTTACCTCAGCAAGTGATCAATGAAGGTGGTTCCAGGATACCGGTCGCCGCCGATGGCGACGCCCTCACACACGCCGTCCGCGTCTTTGGAGATAATGTTGTTGAGCTCATTGCTCATGCCGCCAGAGCGAGACACGTAGGCCACGCTGTGGGAGGGAGACAGACATTCATAAAAGTAACGAACAAAAAAGAGAAATGTTAAATATCTAATACGTCACGCCTGTCGTTCTAAACTATGTTCAAACTTATGTTTCAAATTAAACAAATATCAACTTTATTTTAATGGTGATTAAGTTGATTTCAAAGTGAACTATGAAAAAGTTATAAAAATGTTCAAAAGTTGTAGCGTAAACTGAACTTTATTGTGTAGGATTTAAAAGTTATTTTTCCATAAATTCATATTTGCCAAAAATGGTTGGCGTATACAAAGATTTCTACCCCTAAATATTTAGCCTTGATGCCCTATGATTCCTTCCCCCTTTTCTTTTTAAATTTTTATATATAGATGTACATATTATAATTTATTATTTTTCGTCTGTTAGCTTATATAGAGGTATGAGAAACAGGGTGTAAAGTTCACTCATACTCTATAGAAAAGGGAGGATCCTCCGACCAGACGGGTGTTGTGCCTGGCGGGCAACTGCCCGATGATTCATGTCGGGCCGTTGCATCTATGCTAGTTGCGCGGTAAACTCTGCTTGCGAGATGCAGGATCTTGCGTGACATCATAATGACGCGTTGTACATACCTGCCGGGCCTGTACAGTTTGCTGTCAATGATGTTATCAATCATGCCGGCCGTGTTGCCGATCTTGAAGCATCCTGGTTTGATACCACCCACGGTAGCCGGACCGATCACGTTTACCTGCAAAGAAACAAAGATTCATCGTCAAACTCAAACTCAAAGCATTTATTTCAATTAAACCATTTACAGGCACTTTTGAATTGTCAAGAAGTCGGTCAGTCAGAAAATATGAAGCTAGTTGCCCATTCCAAAGCGTAGGTACCTATGGAGAAGAACGGGCAAGAAACTCCATACATATCGTCAACATCAACAAATCATTTCAGCGGAAAGACGTCCACTGCTGGACATAGGGCTCCCCCAAGCACCTCCACTTCGACCGGTTCTGTGCTTCTCACATCCAACGGGTTCCTGCGGCCTTCACAAGGTCGTCGGACCACCTTGTGGGAGGCCTTCCAACGCTACGTGTTCCGGTACGCGGTCGCCACTCCAGAACCTTTCGGCCCCATCTGTTCTGCGAGCAATCTGCCCACTGCCACGTAAGTTTGGCAATTCTTCGGGCTATGTCGGTTACCTTGGTTCTCCTGCGGATCTCCTCATTCCTGATTCGATCACGCAGGGAAACTCCAAGCATAGCCCTCTCCCTTGCCCTTTGGGTGAATTTCCGACAAGGTAACATTTTTCAATGAAAATGTAATATAATAGTTGCAATGATATTTGAAGTTTGTCATTTATGACATAGAGTTTGTGGTTTCAATACATGAATTTAAGATTCTGGATAAAAGTTTAATGAGGGTTTTCGTGAAAATTTACGACACCAGTTGGCACCACTGTGACAAGAGGTCTTCCAATATAAAATATATGATGACGTTCATCATTCGATTCATTCATTCGTTCATCATTCAGTCATGGCTAAAGAAAATATAGGCTCTTTGACAGATGCCTGGACCTGACGTGTCAGTGCTGCCACCTAGCGAACGTCATTTCAGAAAACCCTCATTGAATACTACTTACACCACGTGTGTCAGCCAGTTTTATGATCTTCCTCGTCATGTTCTCAGGGATACCTTCGGCGATGATGACAATGGTGTTGATCTGAGGATGCTGCATAGCCTATAACACGATAAAAAAAAGTTAATAAAAAAATAACTTACGATGGAGAAGAATTTAAACGATTTTCAAAGAGGGAATAATATCACAAAAAAAAATCCGGTTGTTACGAATCGAACTCGTTGATCATAACACCTTTTCGGAACATTGTATTCTAAATTCTAGCATTAAGTACTGTCAGGTTTGACGGGTCCTTTTTGGTTTTTGGCTTGTCTTTTTCACTTTTTGTCATTAGGTTGAAAAATAAACTGTGGCTACTTTAACCAGCGCGTTTCAATTATAGAGCTACGATCAGTAATACCGGTCAAGTGAGAGTCTGACTACGACATTTAAAAATAAATGTTGCAGCGCTGGTATTCTGATAGGGCCCGCTGTGACGTCACGGGTAGTTACAGAAATAAATAAATAATACGTAAAATAATAGCAAATAATAAAATAAATATTTTTCAATCTGCGCCAGACGTTTGATTGTTTTTTTTTTTGACGTTTGTGAAGAAGAGAATCGGCACGACCAAGAAAGATCATGGAATACATACCTGCATTGTGCTGTCGTAAGCTGAGCGGAGGGACGCGAAATTGATGAGCACTGTCGCTTCTTGATGTTTGCGCATCGAAACGTCCATGTCAGAGTACACTGGAATAAAACATTTTAACATGAACCAAGAAACGTAAACTCATATCACTTTCCATAGAGATATAGAGGTATGAGGAACATCATTTTCCATAGAGATATAGAGGTATGAGGAACATCATTTTCCGTAGAGATATAGAGGTATGAGGAACATCATTTTCCATAGAGATATAGAATGAGGAACATCATTTTCCATAGAGATATAGAGGTATGAGGAACATCATTTTCCATAGAGATATAGAGGTATGAGGAACATCATTTTCCGTAGAGATATAGAGGTATGAGGAACACCATTTTCCATAGAGATATAAAGGTATGAGGAACAGGGTGTAAAGTTCACGCATCCTCCATAGAGAAGGGAGGATCCTCCAACCAGACGGATGTTGTGTCTGGCGGGCAACTGCTCACGTTGTGAGGTCTATACAGACTTACGTTTCAAATTACATAATATTAATTCAAGTTAAATATCAACTTTATTTCAATGGTGATTAAGTTGATTTCAGAGTGACTAGGACTATTGAAAAAGTTATATGAATGTTTAAAGTTATTTTTCCATAGAGTCATATTTGTTTACATTTTTGGCACGTTAATCGCGAATGCACATTATATGTTATGTTAGTTGCGCGGTAAACTCTGCTTGCGCGATGCAGGATTTTGGGTGACGTCAGTGTGATGCGTAGTTCGCGTGGTGGTGTAGATGCCGCCACAGAGACATAAACATAATTAACAATATTTTCAAGTTAACAATTAATTTTACTGCATCCACCATGTTTTGTCTCTGCACCCTTTAAGAGTGAGGATTTCAGGGATTCAAACACACATTGCATAAGCGAATTTACACCGAATTGGCATCACCATAAAGATCGAAATAGCAGGTCACAATTTTAAAAATCACAGACATTCACGGAACTTTCATTCTTAAATACCCTATGAAAACTAATAATAAAATATCTTACCCGGTATGAAGACCTCTTTGTTTCCGAAGTAGTACTTCTGCTTGTGGTCAGCGGTGAAGGGGTACACGATAGCGACGACTGACGGCTCCGCGCGGCGGCAGATGTAGTCGAAGTCCAACATGCCCTGTGGGTGTACCGTAACGTTAGGTTTGCTCATTACTTGTACAGTAGCTCTGGGAAGTTGTTTTGTGCCACTGCTTATCAGCTAAAACACTGGTAATTGGAAAAGGGGGTGACCCTTTTCCAATGAGGGTTTTCTGAAATGACGTTCGCTAGGTGGCAGCACTGACACGTCAGGTCCAGACATCTGTCATAGTGCCTATATTTTCTTTAGTCATGACTGAATGATGAACGAATGAATGAATCGAATGATGAACGTCATCATATGTTTTATATTCATTGTCGAAATGGAAGACCTCTTGTCAAAGTGGTGCCAACTGGTGTCGTAAATTTTCACGAAACGGTCCATTGCCAGTGCTTCGGGGCTGTCTTTTGTAACTTTTGAACTGAATACAGTGCTGATTGGTGCAGGTTGTCTTTAAAAGATCGCTCTTAGCGATAAGACCGCCCATTGTGTCACCCTTTGTACAGTTTCTATATTTATGTCTGTAATTTATATGGTGTACATAATAAAGAGTATTCTATTCTATTCTGATTCTCAGTTTAAGAGCGTTTACAAAATTCAAATTAAGAGCGTTTACGCCGTACGGCATTTCATACAAACTTTCAAGCCCTTGTTTTTCGATTAGAATGAACCAATTTTAATGAAACTTCACACGCATAAGCAGGATACAAAGGTCTAAAAAGTTACATAAGAACATTTTCGAAAAATAGTGTTACGGCCAAATTAGACCGATTTTAAATTTTCCATAGAAACCGAGATTTCCAGTAATCTTTTTTTAAATAAGGCATTTCGAAAATGTTCTTAAGTAACTTTTTAGACCTTCTTTTCCATCTAGTCGAAGTTTATGCATATCGTTCGGAACACGGTCTACACAAATCTATACTTAATATTATAAAGCTGAAGAGTTTGTTTGTTTGTTTGTTTGAACGCGCTAATCTCTGGAACTACCAGTCGGATTTGAAAAATTCTTTTTGCATTTGATAGCCCAATTCTTGAGGAAGGCTATAGGCTAACATTTAACATCACGCTATGACCTTTAGGAGCCGAGCAAAAAGAAAAAAAGTCAGAAAGAACGCTAAGCAAAAACGAAGTAATAGCGCGGGCAGGCGATGCGATGCGACGGGGTGGGTCGGAGTAACAAGAAATTTCACGCGGACGAAGTCGCGGGCAGAAGCTAGTATGTGTATATAAGTTTGTCCTTCTTTCACGAAGAAACTGAGTTACGTGTATGATTTTTTGCATAGAGATAGATTAGCTTATGTGTCGGAGTCATCACATAGGAAACATTTAATCCTGAACAAAAAAAAACATGCACGATTCCTGTGGAAATATCCACTTAGGTAAAATTGCAGGTAAATTCGGGCAATAAGTTTGTTGGAGTCTTCGAGGTAGCAAGTTAAACGCGTATGTTGCAGGGAATAATTGCTCATTTTATTCGTAAAATATAATTTCTTATATTCTATTTTGGAACATATAATTTGTGTTAGGCTCACTATGTTACAATATTTAACCGACCAATGGGAGAACATTGATTTCACAAGACGATCTTCGACGAACGGGCACCCATCTCTCTCTCGCGCGTGCGCGACGTATAGCGCCGTCTGTACGCACACTATAAATATTGCCGGCGCTGGCGCATCTCGTCAGTACGTATTCGCTTCCGAGGCTGGCATGTCGTCTGTTCGTGCGGCGAATGTTTATGTGGCGCAGACGTAAGTATGTGGATACGCGAGTCCCACAAGTAGATAGTTAAAAAAATACATTCTTACCTGTATGGCTCTATTCTGCATGCCCCAAATGATAGCTTTGGTCCTATCACTGAAGAGTGACATGACAGTGGTGATGTTCTGACCTAGGTCTTGTCTTGTAGGGGCCTCAGAGCACACCAGGTCCAGGAGTTTGTGGGTCAGCTCCGGTAGGTCGATCTTGGGTTTCGGCTGCGGGAGGGAAGATAAATATTGATTAGTTTAGATATTTCATCACACTAATATTATAAAGGCGAAAGTTTGTGTGTGTGTGTTTATATGTTTGTTACTTGTTCACGCTCTAACGGCTGGACCAATTTTGATAAAATTTTGTATGGAGGTAGCTGACACCGTGGATTAACATATAGGCTACTTTTCTAACAAGTTCCATCTATAATTGATTACGTAAGCTCAGCTTATGGAAATGTTTCAACACCTACAAGTAAATTCCCGATTGTTATACTTAGCGGATAATTTCATATAGATTCTATACCATTTTTAATCCGGAGAATGCGTAAAGGGTCATTAGTCATCACAGTTAAAATCATGTTTCAAAGTGAGGTTTAGTAGTGAGTTTTTTTTTTATAACCAACGAGTATTTCTACGCTAGACGGTCTAAAATCATGTACTGAATCTATATGAAAAGGAAATGCGGGTGGTCTTTTCTCCATAGAAACGCTCTCGCCTGTTTTCTTTCTGGTTAATGGACCATAAAGCAATGATTTTTTTTACAGAATAATAAACATTAACTACTTGGTTTGTCGCTATGTCTTCCCTTTTGATGATACATTATTTTTATAAGCACTAGAACCGTCAAAAAATGCTCAACGTTGCCGATTTAAACCGCTGTCAACGGAGGCCTAGTGTACAAATTTGACAACTATTAATGAAAAAAGAAAAACATAGTGACACAGTATACAGTATGTTAACTAACAGAGGGCGTTCCCGTTAACCCGCAATAGTATAGCATCCATACATGCTAAAAAAAATATTATCATTCGAAAATAAAATGGTTTTTATATTGAAATATTCACTAAAAATCGTAAATTGATACTCTATTTATTTAATTAATTCTAATTTATTTAATTAAATAAATTCCGACATTGCTGTCCTTCAAGTACGCGTGTACAGAGTGTTTCTTTAACGTATCAATTTACGATTTTTAGTGAATATTTTAATAGAAAAAAAATTAAAAACATTTTATTTTCGAATGGTAATATTTTTTTTAGCATGTATGGATGCTATACTATTGCGGGTTAACGGGAACGCCCTCTGTTAGTTAACATACTGTATATCCTTCTTATTCAGTTTATGAAATATCTTTTAAATTGGTCCAATATTGGAGGACGAAATAGGCGAGAGTCAAACCTCGAATTATAAGTTTTTACTTAGGCTTTACTTGATAAAGCCTAAGTAAAAATTCATAATTCGAGGTTAAACTGTTAAGAGAAAATGCGCGTCAATGTACAGACGCCAGCACATCAAGCTACTACAATCTGTCAAATTTCTTTAATAGATTTTCAACTTTATCGCTAACGCATAAGGTTAAAAGTTGATTGGGAAAATTTGACAGTTTCGGGTAGCTTGATGTGCTGGCGTCTGTAGCTGCCACCCTGTACAGTATAGTTGCGCGGATAACTTTACTTGCGCGATGCAGGATTTGTGTGACGTCAGGTTTTTGATGCGTGGTTCTCATAAATGGCGCCACAACTTTAATAAACCCAAAGGGACTTACGCTAGCCTGAGGTTTGGGTAGCTGCTTGGGCGCGTAGTCCAGCTGGTGCTCCTTGGGGATGGTCACCTGCCCCAGCGCCAGCCCCACGATGGCCGTCATGTTGCTCTCGGGACCAAACACGTACAGGGGGATGCGGAGACGGTGGCCGACTTCGCGCATTTGTCTGGAAAGAGTTCAGATTGATTGAGGATTCATGTATGGAATAAAAACATTCCAGGGCTCGTATTATGAAGTATTAATGCCATCATGATACCAGTGCGAAAAAAGGACAGTGCATGTCATGTATAACGCCGTCTCTCTCGTACACTGGAATCATGATGGCATTAAACCGTCATAATACGGCACCAGGAAAGTGATGAACAAGAGGCGATTTAAATAAAATGCGTTTTTGCATAACATCAATCGTCCTTAATGCATAATCTACATAAATAAAATTCAACGCTGCAACCATGGTCGCGATCGTCACTGATGGTAGCGGACGCACAGTGCGCGACTCGGGTTCGGTCTTGGTCGCTGCGACCATGGTCGCGGTCTTGGACGCCCAGTGCGCGACTCGGGTTCGCTCTTGGTCGCGGTCTGGGACGCACAGTGCGCGACTCGGTTCACTCTTGGTCGCGGTCTTGGACGCACAGTGCGCGACTCGGGTTCGCTGTTGGTCGCTGCGACCATGGTCGCGGTCTGGGACGCACAGTGCGCGACTCGGGTTCGCTCTTGGTCGCGGTCTGGGACGCACAGTGCGCGACTCGGTTCGCTCTTGGTCGCGGTCTTGGACGCACAGTGCGCGACTCGGGTTCGCTGTTGGTCGCGGTCTTGGACGCACAGTGCGCGACTCGGGTTCGCTGTTGGTCGCTGCGACCATGGTCGCGGTCTTGGACGCCCAGTGCGCGACTCGGGTTCGCTGTTGGTCGCTGCGACCATGGGCGCGGTCTTGGACGCACAGTGCGCGACTCGGATTCGCTCTTGGTCGCTGCGACCATGGTCGCGGTCTTGGACGCCCAGTGCGCGACTCGGGTTAGCTCTTGGTCGCTTTTCTTAATATTAAAAAAAACCAAAGAGGTTTCAACACCAACCTAAGTCCCTCCTGGTAGTTAGGACCTCCTCTCCTCACGAAGATGGTGATGTTGTACTGGATGAGCGCGTCTTTGTAGGTCTCCATCGCGGTGATGATGCCTCGGAAGGTGTCGGCTACGTTCGTGAAGTTGGCGATACCACCTCCGATGATCAGGACCTGAAGGAATTGATATAAAAAAACTTGAACAATTACGAGTGTATTTTGTGAATCGTCTTATAAACAAAACACGCGTGTTAAGGTGTGTTCCTTATTTTATAGGGTTTTTTGCAAATCAGGTATGATGACCAAAGTGACTGGTTTATTCTTCTCGTGAAAGGAATTTATTCAGATTTACAAATAAGCACACAGGATAGACTTCAGTTCGTGGTGTTGGTCGCGGCAGTGGTAAGAGAAGCAAGCCGCTCGCATGGAGCTCGTCGTCAGTTATATATCCGTGGTTCAGCGCCATCTCGTCGTTGTTGGATGAACTACGTAGTTAGTACGCGAGGCCCTCGTAGTTCTTCCCGATGTGCATAGATGGCGCTGTCCTCAACAACGCGCGTCTTACGTTTTACGTCTTACGAATTTTCGATCAGGGTCACGTGACCTGACGCGAGTTTAGAAGTTTTTACCCATTCCAAAAAAAGTACACAGCGCCGCTAAAGAAGTTTTCACTTCAAAAAAAATTTGCATGTGATCTATCTGTCCATAACATAACAAATGGAACTTGTCTGCAGACGTCTTGGGTGGGCCTGTTAAGGCGAAAGCGCCAGGGTAGCCCGCGAAATTCAATTTTTTTTAGGTTTTTTGGAATTTGCTGGTCAGTATTAAGTTGTACGTTGATTAATATATGAATCGCGGCCGTAAGAAATATGTGTTTACAGAATTATAATCATTAAAGTCATCAACACAACTCTCTAAGACCACGTAAGTCCAAAGAATAAGAAATCGTCATTCTTTGGGGTTACGTGTTCTTAGAGAGATGTGTCTATGTGCGTGTTTTTTTTTTTATTTGAAATGGGTTTGCTCTTGACTCTAGTCTAGGTCAGAGATGACAGAGACAAAGTCTACGATGGAGTGAGCTTACCCAGAAGAAAAAAAAATAGTTTGTATGCCCTTACCTTCCCGTTGGGATGTTTCTCTCTGCACATGAGGCTGAAGATCGTCTTGGCATAGTCCGCGGTCTGCATTTCGGTGGGCGCGCCGGAGTACTCGCCGTAGTTGGCGAGCTCGGCCGCGCCGCCCAGCTCACAGATCGTGTCGGTATACACGACTGATGCTCCGCCACCAGCTACCATCGTCCAGATGCGACCGGACTTGTTGAGGACTGTTAGCTGTGGGAAGAAAGAAAATATGAAATTTCTGTAAAAAATCGTAAAAGAAAAACTAAAAGTGTATGCAAAAAAAAACCATTGAACTCGCGCCACTGTTACCGTATGCGACACCGCGCGTATTGTATTTATAAGACGATTAAAAAAATACCCGTTTCGGCTGTCCTCGGGTTGTACTCGGTTTTGTATATCTGATATATCAGTGAGTAATAGCAAAGTATTCTGCCTGTTTTGTTTTCACTTCTGTCGGCACTCCCGGAGTTCCAATGTTTTTTTTTGTTTTTTCTTTTTGCTCGGCCCCTAAGTATGATGCTAGCGTGATGTTAAATAGCCTATAGCCTTCCCCTAGAATTGAGCAATCAAAACGATTTTTTTTAATCCGACTGGTAGTTATTTAGTGATAGACATTTGGACTACTTTTGCCCTTCGTCTTTACAGTTTTTGGGCAGTTAAAACAAATTACAGTACCCGGCGATAAATATTGCACATCGACCTTTACCTTTTTCTGTATTTTATACAAAGAATAAAAATAATTATCAAAAGAAGCAAATCATAATTGTTTTAACAGCTCCTAATAGATACCGGACTGTTTGTATTTCGTGCGACAGAGATAACGCTCTACGAAGCCGAAATTAGCCGATTGTCTCTTTCCAAAGGTCGATGTGCAATATTTATCGCCGGGTACTGTACAGTTACAGTTCGCCTGCATCATCCCACTGCTAGGAAAATACCTCTCCTCGTGACTTTGAGATCTTTTGAACCTGGGTAAAAAATTGCCAAAACAAATTGAAAAACAAAAAATGGAGTTTGTCTTAAGACCAAAAGAATACACATACCTTCAAACTAGCCCCACTTTTAGCATCCAAATCGGCAATATGAGCCTCCTCCGGGTAAGCATCCCTTCCGAAGGGAGGTGGGAACGTCACCTCCCCCCAGTTCTTGGCGCATATGAAGTCCGCGGTCTGGTCGAGCTTGGCGGCCAAGTCCAACAGGTAGATTCTCTCGTTAGTCACGACTATAGGGTTTATTTCCATATATGTGAAGTAAAGGTCAACGTAGACTCGGTATAGAGCGAGGATGAAGGTGGTCAATAACCTGTAAAGATGGAGACAAAGTGGTTTTTAAGTATCTACTTAAGGCAAAAGCGCCAGGGTAGCCCGCGAAATTCAAGTTTTTTTTACGTTTTTTGCAATTTGCTGGTCAGTATTAAGTTGTACGTTGATTAATATATGATTTGCGGCCGTAACAAATATGTATTTACAGAATTATAATCATTAAAGTCATCAACACAACTCTCTAAGACCAAGTAATCCCACAGAATGACTATTTCATGAAATCTTGACATTTTGGGATTATACTAACCTAACAAGTTGTATTACTGATTCTAATGATTATGATTCTGTAAATACATATTTGTTACGGTCGCGAATCATATTTTGACTTGACTTTTACTGACTGAAACCCACTCGTGTTCCTTCAGTTGCCTGTTTTTTATTATTCTCTCCATGGTCTGGCAGTTTGAGTAATTTATGTGGCCTACCCAAATGTCCTTTCTTTGATATTGTTCGTCGAATCGTTGAGCTCCTTAAGTCTTGAGTTGAGCTGCACGATTTCTGACAAATGCGTGCACTGACTGGACAGGTCCTCTCAATCTGTGGTTCTTACGTCAAAAGACCATCTCAGACATTGACCTACATGGTCTTCATATAACCTGACCAAGATTATGTCTGGACTTTAAGAGACTATGACCTCTGAGTTTGTTTCGGCCTTTCTTCTCAGAGTAGTCAGATAGGAAACGCCGACCTCATATAGTAAAAAAAATATGTGATTGACGTGTAAAAGTGTTCGTGCAAACCTACTTACAAAAATAAAATCATTTATCATTTACGGCTGTATCAAAATCGTTGTTACCTTTTCATCGTAGCTGATTTGATGTTTTTAAGCAGTATCCGCTCGATATCTTCACCAGTTGGGAAAGTGTCTACTGGAATCTGGAATAACAAAAACCAAAAATCAGTTTGAAACATAGAGCAATAATTTTTTAAATTTATCGCCAAAAGATCTTCGTACAACTTGAAAGACGTCCACTGCTGGACATAGGTCACCAAGCACCTCCACTTCGACCAGTGCTATGCTTCCCGCATCCAACAGATTCCTGCGGCCTTCACAAGGTCGTCGGACCCCCTTGTGGAGGCCTTCCAACGCTACGTCTCCCGGTACGCGGTCGCCACTCCAGAACCTTTCGGCCCCATCGGCCATCTGTTCTGCGAGCAATGTGCCCACTGTCACTTAAGTTTAAAAATTCTTCGGGCCATGTCGGTTACCTTCGTTCTCCTGCGGATCTCCTCATTTCTGATTCGATCACGCAGTTGATAGTCAATTTGCTGAATTATCTTCCCTGACTTTACAAAAGATCATAAAATGATGAGTGTTGAGTGTTTTTTTTAGATAGACAGCGCCAGGGCGTCGACTTCTACGTCCATTCACCGCTGGTGAACAACACTAGTCGAAGTCTAGAAAAGGATGGGTGTCTCACCTCAAGACGGAGCGCGAGGGCGTCCACATCTCCTACATCAACTCCTCCCTGGTGGTGGAACAGGATGGTGTCGGAGCGTCTGCCCGACATTATGTTAAGGTACATCTCCTCGCTCTGCGGAAAAAGAAAAAAACATAGAATACTTTGTAACCTTTGAATAGCATTAAATATGTATGATAAACAATCTTTAAGGTGCCACTATAGACCGCGCGGAGGATAGTATGGATGAGAAACAGGGTGTAAGGTTCCTCATCGCTATAGAAGAGGTAGGATCCTCCGACCAGACGAATGTGGTCGGATCATGTCGGGACTTTGTACAATTGCTGGTCGCGCGTCGAACTTTGCTTGCGAGATGCAGGATTTTGCGTCATTCGTAGTTAGCATGTGGCGTTGTAGATGGCGCCACAAGTTGCACACTCATTGCGAAACACACTATCAATCGGAATTTGAATCATTCTAAAGCAAATTGCTAATGCATTGGCTTCCTAAGTTCGAAAAATTTGTCTGATTTACACATTAATAACGCAATGAATGTTATTCAACTGTCACAATGAAACCGATTCCGATTGGTAATGTGTTACGCGATTGCCCCGGCTGGTCTAGTTTAACTCAAGTTATACTTACAGCTTCATGCTTCACGAAGGGCTCGACGATGAAATGCCTGAGCTTGCCGACAGCCGCCCCGACCTGCTGCTCCTTGCCGATGTGTTCCCTGAGCCACTTCCTCACGTCCGTGGCCGACTTGTTCACTCCCACCAGCCCCAGTTTGCCGCGCCGTTTGATCAGCTGGTCTGGCTTCACTACCAATTGCTGTGGAAGCGAAATAAGATGTTTAAAATATTAATTTAATGAAAAGTTGGTTGGAAATTGAAGTATACAATACTGACATAATATCGGAGTCAAGTAAATTACTTCAAGTAAGTAGTACAGACGCCAGCATATCAAGCTACTACAATCTGTCAAATTTCTGTAATATATTTTCAACTTTATCGCTAAAGCATTAGGTTCAAAGTTGATTGGTCGTTCTGGTCATCTCTTAACTGCCAAGGCTTATTTTTAATCTTATATTTTGAAATGTTTCTTCATTTGTTTTTTTTTTTACATTGTTCTCACATATAGAAGCAACAATAATAATGTACCCACGATTTGTAATATCTTGATTTAAAAATGGAAAATTTAAAAATGGAGTTTCTTGCCCGTTCTTCTCCATAGAGATCTACGTTTTAGAATGGGCAACTAGCTTCAACTTTCCGACTAACTGACGGACTATTTTAATTTTGACAATTCAAAAGTGCCTGTACAAGGTTTAATTGAAATAAATGCTTTGAGTTGAGTTGAGATTGGGCAAATTTGACAGTTTCGGGTAGCTTGATGTGCTGGTCTGTACATTAAAAGACACTTTAAACTTTTGACACGAATTGATTCTAGTTGTCCCTTCTAAAAGGTACATGGAGTTTCTTTACCGTTTTTTGAGACACAGGGGTGTCACACCGCCAACTTCCAATCTCCGGGCTATTACTGAGAAATTCCTAATGGAAACACCCAATAACACTATGCACGACATGGGATTCGAACCCAGGAGGGCTCAGCAGCAGTCGTGCCTGTGATCTCGAGACTATCGGGGCAGTTGAAAAGAGTGAGTCGATATTTTGTTTTTACTAGGTATTGATAAATGAAGTCATTACTTTATTTCATCAAATAAATCAGATATTTCACAGATAATGACCAGTTTTATTTATTGCATTGATCATTTTGATAATAATGATTAAGAAAGTCATTAATATAAATCAGTTGTTTTATTTTGTGATTGTTTATCTGATATTAAACCAATCGAGGCAATGGGGGGATGATTCCAATCGTTTGCAATGATATCTGTGAATTTCATATTTTAGGTAATTATGTAAATAATTGGCAAAATTATGTAATATTTGTTTGAGGTTTTGTGTAATTTGGCAAACAAGCACAACAACTGACACATTCTCTTTCTTAAAATGTTAATGTAAAAAATAATTGAATCGGCTCAGTTTTCGAGGAGAAAAAAGAGGAATACGAAACGTCGATCTCGTCAAAATTTTTGTGATAATTTCGGTCTTAGCTGCACCTGTCCCTATCACACACTACGGGGGCAGACTTGAGGTAAGACGACGGCAATAGTTTCTTCAAATGCCTATTTTTCAAATTCCTCGCAGGCCCCGTCTCCTCTTAACGGGCTTCGCGGTCTCGATATGCAATAATGGTCACCCATTCACGTGGCGACCTCTGTAAACGTAGTCGTAGCTTCGATCGGTCCATGCGGCTATTATTATTTAGCCACCATTACCCTCAACTTAAAGTTAATTTAATCTAAATAGTCCTCACCTCCTTGCAGAGCCATGGATTCTTCCCGAGCTCGTCCTCCCAAACGGTGCCATGTTCGAAGGTGGCGAAGCGACACGGCACCAACGCAGTACCGGCTGCTATATGCCTGGAAAAAGTTAAAATATGGCAATTTAAAATATGTTTTTTTTTATAATTTACTTCTAGTTTTTTGTGGAATGACAAATTGAGGAACGAATTAATGACAAGTTGAGGAACTTGAGGCGTTTCTTGGGGCAAGCCTCAAATCAATCAAAAGTCATTAATTTATTCTAATTAGGCTGAGATCAGTATTTTTCGGACGTCAAAATTACAAAAGACAGTCCCCCAAAACGCCCGCCCTTCACCACTTCCTAGTGCTTTCGCTGGGGAGAAGAAGTGAAAAACGACGCGGTCACACAGGCATTCACAAAAACCGACTTTGTCGATATACAGTATGTTAAACAGAGGGCGTTCACGTTAACCCGCAATAGTATAGCATCCATACATGCTAAAAAAATATTACCATTCGAAAATAAAATGTTTTTATTTTTTTTTTATATTAAAATATTCACTAAAAATCGTAAATTGATACTCTATTTATTTTATTAATTCTAATTTATTTAATTAAATAAATTCCGACATTGCTGTCCTTCAAGTACGCGTGTACAGAGTGTTTCTTTAACGTATCAATTTACGATTTTTAGTGAATATTTTAATATAAAAAAAAAAAAAAAACATTTTATTTTCGAATGGTAATATTTTTTTTAGCATGTATGGATGCTATACTATTGCGGGTTAACGGGAACGCCCTCTGTTAGTTAACATACTATAAGCAGCGGGGTTATTGCGAACACACAATTGCTTTCATTTTTGACAGCTCAACAATAACATTTATTCCATTATTTATTGTGTAGATGTGTATAATTTCCTCTAATTGCCTTTAGTGAGTGATTGCGTAAGAATTTTAACCTGAACAGGGTTTGTTTACACTTTCATCAGATACTTTTGAAACAGACTATATTAAGCAATATAGTCTGTTTCAAAAGTATCTGATTTTTGGACGTAAAATTATAAGATTTTGCGTGTTTCTTCATGTTTAAAAATACTTTCCTGATAAAAATATCACGAAAGCATTTATTAAAACATAATTTAGATAATTCAGTCAAAATTACATTACAATTCACCATATAAAACAGTTTTAAGTTAACACAATAAAATGATAAAAACTCTGTTTTTGTCATCACATAAGCACTAACCAAATTATGCTATCGCAGTTTTAATTTTAACACTACAACAACAATAGCAATTATTGCTTGCCGTAAATGAAATGAAATTTATTTACAAGAATTGTAGTACAGACGCTAGCACATCAAGCTACCCGAAACTGTCATATTTATCGAATCAACTTTGAACCTTATGCTCTAGCGATAAAGTTGAAAATCTATTAAAGAAATTTGACAGATTGTAGTATCTTGATGTCCTGGCGTCAACAACAACGCAATACGTTGTTGTCTTAGTATGGTTGTTATAGTGACCAATCATTGAAAATAGCAGGGTTGGCGCTCAGATGGTAGAGACTGGGATGGTAGGGCCACTTACCACTAGGTGGCGGTAACAACTTACCATTAGGTGGATATGATCACTTCCCATCAGGTGGATGTGACCACTTCCCATCAGGTGGATATGACCACTTCCCATCAGGTGGATATGACCACTTCCCATCATGTGGTAATGACCACTTACCATCAGGTTGCTATGACCACTTACCATCAGGTTGCTGTAACCACATACCATCAAATGGTGGCAATCACATACCGCCAAGTGGTTGTGACCACTTTCAATCAAGTGGTGATGACCACTGACCATCAGGTGGTAGTGACCACAAACCGTCAGGAGGCGGTCTTGTTTGCCATACAATTACATTAAAAAATAAATAAAAATCTTACCTATTTATTAGGTCCTTGCCGGTCGCCTCGTATATAGCTTTGGACGACATGTTTGTGTGTCTGTTTGTTTAACTGTTACTGTATCGTTGCGGCCCACGTCATAGGGATGTTAGTTTTAGCTGCGAACAAAAGAAAATTGAGGTTTAGTTTATGGTTTAAAAAGCATAGACTGTAAGGCTGGATTTAGAGTTAAGGCTCCTTCAAACAGACGCGACACAAGGGCACCGCAGGTCGCGCAACGAGCGGTGCCTTTTGTGTCGCGCGCGATTATATCGCGTGTCGCGCCTGTTTGTAGGAGCCTTTACGCTGACGGACGCCTGTCGCGTACCGTCGTCGGTCACGCATACCAAGACGCTGTTTTAATGTACTGAAATTAATAAACCGTTCGGCCATGGCGACCAATCTCAGCGGAGACTAGCCACCGGCGCAGGAGATATTGTTGCGCGCCACAATTGATGCCTGGTACATGGTGACATTAGTTACCACTAGCGCCATCTAGTATCGGGTAGCAGAACTAGTAGGGTCAAGGTCCTAGAAATTCCGAGAACTATCGACATCGGATCAGTCGGGACCGGTATGTACTCGAACGTTCTAGATGTTTATGTAGTAGCTCTGTGGCACTATATAAGGCCGGTGTGAGCCGCGA
Source organism: Luperina testacea (assembly GCA_927399505.1). Lineage (NCBI taxonomy): Eukaryota > Metazoa > Arthropoda > Insecta > Lepidoptera > Noctuidae > Luperina > Luperina testacea. The sequence goes on along the minus strand of OV656785.1, from coordinate 5,941,194 downwards.
GACACATAGTTTTGAATAAGCGATACAAGCGAGTACATCGAAGCGATATTCAAGTGCGACTAAGAGTGATCAGTAGTGAAATTGTGTTTCATAATTAGTGTGTTTGAGTTGTAATTAGTGTTGTGATTAAAGTGGTAATTTGTGGTTATTAAATCGGGAGTTTTTATTGTCACGAACCCCAAGCTCGTAACAATATTATAGTGCAGGCGTGTGTACACAGACACAGGTGCACTCTCTCTTCCCTCACTTTCACTGTCCGATGGGGCGGACATTTGACAGATTGTAGTAGCTTGATGTGCTGGCGTCTGTAGCTACCATTCTGTATAAATCTAAGGCTGCCATCCGTCCAGGTCTTCCCGGATTTGTCCTAGTTTAGAGGGCGTCCGGGGAGCGTCCGGGCGGGGTTTTTAAATAGTGTCCCATATAGGGTTTTACCCGGACACTTTCTAGGTTAGGGGAAATCCGACTTTGAATGATTTGCAATAAATTAAAGTGTAGCGGTATCTACAACGCCACATGCAAACAACGCGTCATACTGACGTCACGCAAATCCTGCATCGCGCAAGCAGAGTTTACCGCGCAACTAGCATAGATACAACGCCCCGACACGAATCAACGGGCAGTTGCCCGCCAGACACAATACCCGTCTAGTCGGAGGATCCTCCCTTTTCTATAGAGTATGAGTGAACTTTACACCCTGTTCCTCATACCTCTATACTGCGTGACGTCAGTATGACGCGTTGTTTGCATGTGGCGTTGTAGATACCGCTACAAAAGCATAAATCATGGTTAAAAATTCGTCGCGCGGCATATATGTATACCTCGCGTAACCCGTGCGCTCGTGACAATTCATAATTTGCTTTTGATTTACAATTTTTTACTTTCATTGATGCCAAAAAGAATAGCCTTCCTAATTATTCAGAATAGGTACCTCTCACATAGAGAAGAGTGTATACATAATTGATTAGTAAATTCAGATTTATTAGTAAATTATTATAATTGATTAGTAAATTCATTAAGCGTTAAGGCTCCTGCAAACAGGCGCGACGTGCGACGCGGATCGCGCGCGACACAAAGGCACCGTTCGTTGCGCGACTTGCGGTGCCCTTGTGTCGCGTGTCGCGTCGCGCCTGTGTGTACGAGCCTTTACATTTGTATTGTTGAACTTAATTTGAATTTCTATAAATAACAAAAAAATATAATTATGATACTCAACGACGTTTTTACTTTAATATAATTTTTTGAAAAAGTTTTTATTTCACTCAAATGTCCGGGGTTTTTGAGGTTTTTATCCGGGGTTCGTAATGTAGGAGATGGCAGCCCTATGTATATCCAATAGCACTGTGCCCCGTTACTTATTATCATATACGGTTAGCGTTCTTTCTATTTTGATGCGGTTCTCAACCGCCATTCAGAGAATTTATTCCGGAAAGTTTATGTTTATATAAATTTAATATTAAATATCACATATATTTAATTACCACAAAAAAAAACTTAAACAAGCACCTTAATTACATCAACACAAAAAAAAAATCATCTCGACGCAACATCAAAAAAAAAATCCAACAATTTCGAATTTAGAACGCGGCACGACTAGCGTTCCCGCGCTTCAACAATAGGTCGGCTGGTTCTCAAAAGAGTTGTGATTGGTCGTGCCGCGTGGTACGATCGCCTGATCCGATCTTTCTTGACTACGTCATCGGGTAAAAATCAGATGAGGTAGAGTAGGTAGGTAAAGTCGGCTGGCTGGTTTTCTTTGCCGGTTTACGATAGCCGCGGTTTGAGGACATTGCTCTTTTTATTATGGTGTTATGAAGTTGTTAGGAAAACTATGAAGATATTCCTACAAATGTTTTGTATTTTATTGTGAAGTTTATTCAACATCATCTGTCTGTCTAACCTTTTCTCAAAGGTCAGCTTCCAATCTGACGGGAAGCAGCTGAATACCAGTAGTTTACGTGGAGCGACTACCTCTTTGAAGGGCAAATTCTCGTAAATTTAAGACCGTTCACCGTCTGATCTCAGAAAAAAAAAAAAAAAAAAACTCAAAACAAAAGATACCTCTAATTTCCTCGATTTTTTTGTTATACATGCCGGTTTCCTCACGATGTTTTCCTTCAGCGTTTTGAGAGCAGTGATGATGAAATTATTTACACAAAGAAAAACACCTCTCTGGGTTCGAATCCACGACCTACATCTCCTAAGGCCGTTACCACTGTTCTCACACTCGCCGCTTTTAGTTTCGTTAAATACGAGGTCAAACATTATGATGTAATATTATTTAACCATCGTACGATGCTCACGCGATTACTTACTATCAAGAATATGTCATAATTTTCATTAATAAAGATAATCTGTTTATTTGAGCAATAAATACATAAACCATATCACAGTTTAATTTGAATCAAGACTTCTGTAATTACAAGAAATAACGCTACTGCTATGAGTCAATGCTCAGCTCAGCTCTCCTCTGATTCAGATTTCCAGGTTCTTTGGTTTCGATTTTCAGGTCGACCAGTGTCATTGAGATTTTCTATTTGGAATAATTTATCTAAGAGGCCTCGCCCACGGCGACTTTTTGTAGCGATGCAGTAGCGATGTTGTCGCGCATGTGTATCGATGCAGTAGCGACGCTGTCGCGCATGTGTATCGATGCAGTAGCGACGCTGTCGCGCATGTGTATCGATACAGTAGCGATGCTGTCGCGAATGTGTATCGATACAGTAGCGATGCTGTCGCGCATGTGTATCGATACAGCCGTGATGCTGTCGCTGGCTGTGTACCTTCGCCCAGATTCTGTATCGCTACTGTCGCGAATGTCGCAATGCTATCGCGCTTCAGTCGCGATTCAGCATCGACACAGAAATGTGAAAGCGCCGCCTGTATATTGGATGCACCCATTTACTAAAGAAAGCATCGATACAGTCGCGATGCTGTCGCGCATATATATCGATACAGCCGCGCGTTTGCATCGTTTCTGTCGCGCGTTGCAAACGCGACTAACACGCAATAGTAGCGATGCAGAAGCGTGTTTACAAAACGCGCGACAGTATCGCTCCTTTGTAGCACGATTTGTTCCCGATTAGCGAGCAATAGGCTCGCCCCTATTAAAATGAAAAAAAAAATACGTAAAATAATTCCGTTATAATTATTATATCTGAAAGATATTGTTTTTGTCTCCTACCTATACCCAACTCTTTGGGAAACAAGACGTGATGCTATGATACGTCATGCATACTGACAAAACTCTTTTAAGGCTCCTTCAAACAGGCGCGACACGCGATAAAATCGCGCGCGACACAAAGGCATCGCAAGTCGCGCAACGAGCGGCGCCTTTGTGTCGCTCGCGAGTAGCGTCGCACGTCGCGCCTGTTTGCAGGGGCCTTTAATCGTGTTCCGAGTTACCATGTAACATTAAATGTAGGGCAGATCCGTTCAAGATCAAGGACTCAATGCAGTGACGTAAAGATACGGATATAAAGGTTGTTCAAGAACAATTTTTATGGTTATATTGATCTATAAATCGATTACGAGAGATATCGGAATTGTAAATGGCGTTTGGATTGAAATGCATTGGTTTGGAGGAGAGAATAGGATTATTTAATAAAAGGGGGAAGCGCCAAAATTCAATTTTTCTTTCGTCGTCGGTGTCAGGTTGTATGTTGAACAAAATACGATTCGCGACCGTTACAATATACTCTGTAAAAGATAGCTTGATCTCTGCGACAGCTGTCAGTAACATCACGCCTATGAAGTTCTGAATTTCATAGTAGTACAGCTACAGACAGTACCTGTAAATGTCATACTTTATGGGCATGCTGACCTACTTAGTGATGGGCGATGAATCAACGTGATCACAGACTATAAACTATCGATATTTTAAATAAAACTTAATTTAAAATGAATTAATTTCTTAATTTTATTGTATATTTTATTTTAATATCATAACAAGAGTTTATAATAAAGGACATGTTAGGAAATGGGCTTAAAATAATAATGTTTTTGAACAGCTGTCATGTATGGTTTTTCTGATAGGGAAACTTATTCAGGATGGCCTGACAAAAACAGAAAAAATATTAAAAGCACCATTATTGAATAAATACATATTTTAAATCCAGATATTTTTGGTGTCATAATATTATTTTTGCACATTGAAACAAAGAAAAAATGGTTAAATATCATTTTTTAAAGCAAATTATACACCTTATTGTTATTTAAAATATTCTAAAATAATATTAGATGGCTTAAAATAAAACCAACTCCATGATTTGTATGTATGGCATTAATTCCTTTGCCTCCTAATGGAATTCATGAAAATATTACCGGTGCCAGTACGGTTGTCATACTTGTCAGCTGTCAGTACACAGGTCAAAATTGAATTGAATTTGACACTTGAATGACGTTTACAATTCACAATGACAATAATGACATTTAACCGAGAAGTGTTGCCAAAATCAATAATTACTGTGGGTTGCAATTTATTTTTTAAATAATCATTATTAAAATGTATAATAATTAAGGAAAGGGTGCTTTAAAAAAAAATAAAAAAAATATACAAAGTCTCCTTGATTTATGTACTTTCATAAAAATATGATCTCTTCCCTGTTCACAGTAGCTTCGAATAAAAGCCCAGCCTCCATACAAAAACCTAACATGTCCTTTACAAGATTGTTCTAGCGATTCAGAAACTGATTCAGATATGGATTTGGGGTGTTACTCCGTTACGAGAATAAAATGTATTTTATATTCAAATATTCGTTTAATTTAGTAACGTTTGTAATTAAATTAAACCCAATTAAATGTTACATTAGCATCGATAATAGTAAGAAACGTCGATAATTTCTATCGACAATTTCTTATATCATGACAACCCTAGGAATGTCAGTTTGACTTATGTCGCAGAGATCAAGCTATCTTGTACAGAGTATAGTGTTTTAATTTTTTAGTCCAAACAATAGATTTTTTGTAATTAAAAAATTGCTTCATATTTTTCAATAAATTACCAGCGTTGTGTCATCGCTCATCTCTTTCTTTTCTATGCAGTCCGACAGTGACCGCGCTTGAGGTCATGTAAGCCCCTGTAAGGGTGTGGTGTGTGGTACAGACCACCAAACAGAACCACTTTCTACATGGCACCAAACTCGTATTTGAGAAAAAAAGCGAGTGTGCATTATGACCACACGACTGAAGTGAAACTTCTTTAGCTCCATCTAGGTCTGCATTATATTAATATCTTTATCGCCTCCACGTTTTGGAGTAAAATTTTTTCAATTAAGTATTTTAATTACGAAAAAAAATAACCAAAGAATCACCGTTCGCGTAACGCTAGTAAACTCGCAAACGAACTACTGACTGAGATATATACATATTTCATTTATTAGCTATAAGAGAAAGAGAGAAAGAAAACGTGCGCGCGCACTGCTTTAAATTCTCTTGCTTATATCCCCTACTCAACTCCCGTTCGCCTCATCAAGCTACTACAATCTGTCAAATTTATTTAATAGATTTTCAACTTTATCGCTAAAGCATAAGTTTCAAAGTTGATTGGTAAAATTTGACAGTTTCGGGTAGCTTGATGTGTTCTGGCGTTTGTACATAGTCTCATTGACAACTGACTGAGTCAATAATTTATCATCGCACGAAGGTCAGGCCACGTTACGTCACACGACATTGAACTTGACGCGTAGGGTCTGCGCTTGCGTCACTCACTTCTCAACATTTATATTATGTGTTCCGTTTGACGTCCGAAGTCCATTATGAGAGAGTGCACGCTTCGTTCCATGAACAGCTGCTAGATTTCCTTACTTCCGCCTCGTAATCGCACCACTAGCGCCCCCCAACGTCATATCTGTGAACTACTTTCAAAAACCGCATACAAGCCGCCATGATGAAGTGTTATGCCATTGTTGCGTCGTTTTCCGAACTGTGCGCAGCTTTGCTAGATTGTCAGTTATATCGTATAAAGCGATAATTTTTTAATTTTAGAACTTTGAGATTAAAGTAGAAAGTTCATTAGATTAGTATTTTAAATAACTTAAATTAATTTTCCGTCTCGTGAACTGTGTTTATTTTAAACAAAATGGACGGTGAAACTATCGCGCCAAACGATACTTCGTGGAAAAGGATTCGGAGTTCGAGTTCTTCATCGTCATCGAAAGGAGGTGATACGGTGACATCGGAGAGCGATGTAGGTGATCCAGCGCCGCGCAAACGCCCCCGTCAGGTACGCGAGCGCTCCTTCTTGCAAGAGTCCAAACTGGATCGCAGGTTTGATCTACTATCCCAGCAGTTGGTGAGTCATATTAATAATGTTTTAACAAATTATATGATCCATTAGCACAAAGCCTACTCGCCACGCAAAATTATATTGGCACCGCGTTACCTTCAACATCGACAGTTCCTACCCTCAATTTACATGAAAATTTCTTACGCCCGCCGCAGCTTGCCCCTTGCTTAGAAAATATTGCAAATTTAGACGTTTCCGTTAAGGAACCTAATGTACCTAAAACAAATCCAGAACGTGTAACGAAAACGAGTAAGTGAACGCGGCATTACAGAAACTAATTGATTGGTCTGCTAATTCGAACGTTCAATAATCTTCAACCAACGTCTATGACAAACTAAAAGAGTTGTTTGGTGTTAATGAGTCATCTTATAAAACGTTATCTCATGATATTCTCCAAATTATTTGCGGTAAACGAGCTGAGGTCATAGAGACACGGCGCCGATCGTTGTTGAAACATGTTAAAAGTAAATACATACGCGACGACATAGAAAAAAATTCATCCTAAATCAAATATACATATATTCAATCCTCAAAGTTTATCGCACTACCTGCAGAAAATTTGGGGGTATAAAAAAATTAGAAAAACAGTATAATAGTACGGGAGCTAGTCGTCCGATATCTTTAGAGCCTTCGACGTCTTTTCAAGATAATACTTTTCGTTCGCGACAAAACAAACCAAAGCGAAACAACAAAAAAGACAACAAACGAAATTACGTTTTCTCTTCAAAAAAGAGGGGGGGGGGGCGAAAAGATAAGAACGAGTGGCGAGCAGGACTTAAGCATAAATGACTATTTAATACCGAGATTTTGGGGCGGCTGTCTTTAGCATTAAATAGAAATAAGGAGTCGTTTCAACCCTCCAAAAACTATTTTATAAATAATATCGGGAGCTCGTATCCCCTTCAATCAGGCACCGCCTTTAATTCTACCTACTTCGGACAACCTGTCATTTCAAACCCTGTTTTCGAAATTCGCAAGATGATTCAAGAACGAGTGTTAGAGCCCGCGCCTTCGACCCCATCGTTCATTTGCCCCCTTTTCATGATCACAAAAAGCAAAACTCGAGTGATATTCAACTTGAAAGCACTAAATTTATACATGGAGCCAAAGCATTTCCATCTTTTCCACCATCAACAAATGCCTTTCGTTTCTGCAACAAGGCGACTGGATGGTCAAGTTGGACCTCGGCCAGGTCTATTATCACCTCTCAATACGTACAGAACGCGCGCACGCGCGCGCGTTTTTTGCGCATCAGCTACGGTGGTCATCTTCTGCAGATGACATATCTACCACTCGACCTGGCTGCTGCTCCCAGAATGTTTGCTACTATAACAAATTGGACTGCAGAATACTTTCGCACAAAAGGTCTGCGCCTCGTCGTATACCTAGACGACTGTTTATTAGTCCACCAGAACAAAGAAGTACTCAGTCCGCATCTAAACATAGCTGTACGTGTCTTGTTCAGTCTGGGCTGGTCTGTAAATCACGAGAAATCGATCACTAGGCCAACAAGGTCGATCGAATATCTCGGCATCGATTGGGACACCCAAACAAATCGCAAGTCCCTACCACCAGAGAAGGTAAGTCCTCTTGACCAGACTCGCAGCGGGCAGTTAGACCCTCAAGCAGGCGCAACGCCTCTTAAGGTTTCTCAACTTTGCGTCCTTCATCACCCACCGGGGAAGGATGCTTTGCCGTGCGCTACAATGTCATATCAAAGTACCACGTCAAAATTCCACCAGAACAAGGAAGTACTCAGCACGCATCTAAACATAGCTGTACGCTTCTTGTCCAGTCTGGGCTGGTGTGTAAATCACGAGAAATCGATCACCAGGCCAACGAGGTCGATCGAATATCTCTGCATCGATTGGGACACCCTAACAAACCGCAAGTCCCTACTACCAGAGAAGGTAAGTAAAATTCGACAGATCCTCTCGACCAGACTCGGGCAGTTGGACCCTCAAGCAGGCGCAACGCCTCTTAGGGTTTCTCAAATTTGCGTCCTTCATCACCCACCGGGGAAGGATGCATTGCCGTGCACTGCAATGTCACATCAAAGTACTGCGTCAAAATCCTATCGGAGCAGTACAGCTGACACAAGAAATTCGCCATTGGCACAAATGGCATTGCATTCTCAAAAAGATGTATGCTGTGATTGCTGTGCTGTCGAAGGAATCCAGAGCCCTCCGGGACTCCAGGATCGTTCTACATACCGACAACAAGACAGTGGTTTCGTACATACAAGGAAGGCGGCACGAAATCACACCGATTGAAGGAGTTGACGCGGGAATTGTTGACTCTGATAGACGACCTCAATGTTGTACTGATCCCTCACCACCTACTAGGGATGTACAACACCGAAGCCGACCACTTGTCGCGAAATCGCGCCGGCAGCAAGTGGCATCTGCAGGTGGCAGCAACTTCAAAGATATTTCAGACTTGGGGAAAACCGGACATGTCATGATAAATTACGTTCCTCTAGATTCCTCAGACTCAAACGCCTGTTATCAAGACGCGTTCAGCAGATACTGGCGAAACGACCTCGCATGGGTGTTCCCACCGTTCCCGCCGTTGCTGCCACGAGTTCTTCACCACCTCAACTTGGCATCAGGGTCGGTACATAATAGTAGCACCCAAGTGGAAGACACCATGACAAACGATTGGTCTCCACAAGAGAAAGATCTTTTATCTTGCTGGCGACCTTCAACTCTTAAAACTTACACACCTATTTATTTGGGGTAAGTGGTCTTTGTGGTGTAGTCAAAATAATGTAAATTTCCGTACATCAAATCCGACAGATGTTGCGAAATATCTAGCATATCTATAATATCTTAATCAAAAGTTAGCTTGCAGAACTATTCTTGTGCACAAGTCCGTTATCGCTACTATTTGTGAAACTGCTTCAAATATTAAAATTTCTTCTAGTCACATTGCTAAACACATTTTGAAAGGAATTTTAATTGCAAAGCCGTTGCTACCTAAGGTGTCCACATGGGACGCCAGGGAATTAAATACTTATTTAAAAGATAAAACTCCTTGCATCAGTAGTTTTTGTGAGGTGTCTAAGCGAACGGCGACTATTTTGTTATTATGTTCGGGACGTCGTGTACACGACCTATCCCTGTTGCCCCACACTGGGAGTTGCTCCCGTGTCGTGGGTGCGTTTGCAGACGTTTAAGTTCGCATGCACGGGCGGCCGGACCCGGAGCTGCTGCCTGTGGGCGGTGCAGGTATTTGTTCCGTGCGGGAATCGAACCCGCGACACGCAGCGCAGCAGTCGATCGCTCAGCCACTGCGCCAACCGTGTCGTTTATATTGACTGTGATCATTTTATAGATAACGGGGATTCCATAACTTTACACCCAGTGTTCGGGTCAAAGACAGATAGTGCGACTTTCCAGCAATCCAGTTGGGGTTTTGTGGCATCCCAAGACCAAAATAAAATCCATTATATTGGCTCCGCACGTTAGAAAACGTATCAAAGGAAAGACGGGGTTCATTTGTTCATAACTACTAGAGATCCTGTTAGAGTAGCCACTCCAACTATAATCGGTGGTTGGGTTAAACGTGTTCTTTCTGAAGCTGAAATAAAAGCCTCTCCAGGTAGTTTTAGATCGGCTGTCTCATCATTAAATTGCCTAGAAAATTATCCTAAATTACATATTATCTAAAGAAAACTGGAAGCATGAATCAACTTTCAGAAAATTTTGCCGTATAGATATCAGATCTAATAACGAAATGTCCTCAGCGCATTCGTTATCAACATTATTTCAAGTCCCCAATTGATTCTAAGTTAACCGACGTGTCAAATTAAATAGATTCAGGTTAAAATTACTCATGAAGATATTGCACAATTCTTTGCTTACTTAAGTTTTCTCTAAATATACTCGTAATACTGCCAGTGCTTAAATGGCTACATTTTATTTAAAACCTGTGTATATGAAGGTAGGTACATACCTAAGGTATAATAAAATGGTGATTAAAAATAATATTGGTTTATAAATAATTCACATTGTTGCTTTTCATTCATACAATCCACCAGGAGATAACAAACATATCTCTCATAATGGACTTCGGACGTCAAACGGAACACATAATATAAAAATTTTACCTTCAAATAAAATTTGTATTATGTTTCCTAAGACGTCCGAAGTCCAGGTAAGGTCTTCCTGGTGCATACCTACCTTTACATCATTATGAGCCCAACAATGGCATAACACTTCATCATGGCGGCTTGTATGCGGTTTTTGAAAGTAGTTCACAGATATGACGTTGGGGGGCGCTAGTGGTGCGATTACGAGGCGGAAGTAAGGAAATCTAGCAGCTGTTCATGGAACGAAGCGTGCACTCTCTCATAATGGACTTCGGACGTCTTAGGAAACATAATACAAATTTTATTTGAAGGTAAAATTTTTATATTTTAAACAATATTTTATTATTGAACATTCTAAACCCGGAAAGGCCAAAACCTTTCGGGGTTTAGAACTTCGTCATTATCATTATAGTTTTACAAAAAGAATACTCAGAATACTTATTATTAGCAAGCAGTTCGTTCAGAATTTTTAATTCTCAATTCGCAGAATTCTCAGTTGAAACTTAATTTTTCTGTCACTTACAATGCGTGCCACGAAAGATGAGACTTGACACACCACGTGGTTTGACTGGCGCAGAACACGATTTTAGGTATGAGGTCTGAGTGCGGGACGGGACCGGACGTCATAGGGGCGGCGGAAAGAGGCGGGAGAGGCGGGGTCAAGTCTCATCTTTCGTGGCACGCATTGTACTGTAAAGTGTGTTGTAGCGAAAAAAATACCGCCCAAATGCGTGTCTGACCACACACAATGAAGGGTTCCGTAGTTGAGATGAATTTATACCAAGAACAAACTTAACTTTGTGGTTAAAAAAAAGTTCTTCTATACGTCGAAACGTCGAAAAAATGCCAACTGGAAAAAGTTTAGGCAACTTTTTTCAATTTATCTCGAAGCAGCGGGCTTAGAAAAAGCCACAGAACAGAGAAAAATAGCCCTGTTCCTGAACTGTGCGGGTGAGGAAGCTAAAAACTTGCTTACGTTAGAGTCTTTGCTTGGGTATTTTGACGAGTACGCAGAACCACGGAAAAATCTAGCCTTACATACCTACGAGTTTTTACAATATAGACAAGAAGAAGACGAGCCTATTGACCACTTTGCTACCAGGTTAAGGACAAAAGCCGGTAAGTGTGAGTTTGATACAATGGAAAATAGACTCATCACAATCATGCTAATAATTGGTGTGAGAGAAAAATCTGTCAAGGAGAGATTGTTGAGAGAAGAGGAACCGAATTTAGAAAAAGCATTAGGAATTTGTCGGGCTTCAGAAGCTGGTAAAAAGCAGGTGGAAACATTAGAAAAGAAAACTAGTGAATGTATGAAAATAGATGCAGTAAAAAGCAACAATACAGGGACAAGACCAAAGGAAATTAACTGGAAATTGTGGAAGAAAACACGAGTTAAGAAACTGTCCAGCATATGGAAAAAAATGTAAAATATGTGAAAAATTGAAACCCTTTCCAATCGTCCATCTTTTATTTAATCTCTGGTGTTGCCCCGCTACATCAACTTAATATCTAACAGTTATAATTTCATAAAGCTCAATTATGTTCATTAAAAACACATAGAGACTTTTGCATGCGCAACGACGAAATGCTTCTCGGGATTTCGTGCCTTATCGTTATCATGATCTCCACACCATTATTATTATTATTTTTTTTTTTTTATTATTCCTACCCGACCGGGGTGCTTACTCTTCAATTTAATTCCGATAGATCGACATAGGAATTGTGACGTTTCGTACTCTTGAGTTCGATGCTAGCGCCAAATGATTTTTAGATTGGGTGTCCATTTTGGAGAACTAAGTGGAATTGGGTTCGGGCTTGGCGTGGGGTGATTGTTGACAATATTGTTTTCAACAGTACCGAATCACGTGACTGTAAAATTAACATTGGTATCATATTGGCATCTCATTGGAATTAAAATTAGTTTGGAGAGTAAGCCCCCTGCTTCCTCAACGAAGTCCTCAATAAATTTTCGACACTTGATTATGTTGTTTTGTTGGAAAAAACCCGGGCCTTTGTGCACGTGCTCCTACCAAAAAATAATAAGTTCGCGCCATCTGATAAAAAAGTTGTTACCAACGCGATAGCCGGATACGTTGACAAAGCAATCAGACATAATATTATGATCCAATTGTGGGATTATCAATTCGAAATCAATATTAATATTATAAATTATAAATCGAATGTAACTCTGTCTGTATGTTACCTTTTCACGCCTAAACCACTGAACGGATTTTGATAAAATTTGGCAGACAGAGAGATTGCATCCTGGGGAAGGACATAGGATAGTTTTTATCCCGATATTCCCACGGGACTAGGGTTCCCAGATCAAAATATCAAAAATCCGGAGAAAATTCCTGACATTCCATGAAATTTCCGGACAATCTTGTTAATTTTTTATTAAAATCGTTACGCATCGTGCAAGTAAGTAAACTAACCAAATCGATTGCCAAATCGTTCGTTTCGTTTCGGTTTTTTCATTTTTTATTTCACTCTTCACTTATTTGTAGAAATTCCGGACGGTTTAAGATTCCCCCCGCATTCCGGACAAAGACCAATATTTCCGGACTTTTCCGGAAAATTCCGGACGTATGGCAACCCTACACGGGACCAACACTTATGCAGATGAAACCGCGGGGCGCTGCCAGTTATAATATATATCTTATATCTAAATAAAAATCAATAGCCATATTGCCGTTCGTAAGCGTGATTTAGACGATACAATTTTCTTGTACATTCAAGTGCAATTATTGAATGCAATAAATTAAGTGCGTTAATTGCCATTCAAGAATTGTACGCAACTGTTTACACGTGGATACAAGTAAAAAAATTGAACGCAATTGTTGAATGCAAGTCTTGACAAAAAATACATAGTTGCAAATGTCTTCTGTTTAGACCAATACAATAATGTTTAGGAGATTATTGCTTTCAAGTTTTGACTTGTCTAAATAGAGAGTTGTATGTGCGTGTACCATTCATTGGCGGGTTGCTTCAAGTATTGCACGTACGTTGTCAAATTTTTCATTCAAGTGTTGGAAGTTTTTGTAAATTTTTGTATGTGCTGTTTACAGCACTTTACACCAAGAAAATTTTGGCAAGCAAAACTTGCGCAAAAGATCAAAATGTTACGTACTGTTTAGACCATGCAGGTAATTTATTGCTTTAATTTTATTGTATGCAACAGACAAGAAACTTGCAATGTAAATGGCGTCTCGCAAAAACTCGAAAATGGCTCGATCGATTTTGTTTTGTGCGTGCCGGAGACCTTACAAAAAAAGGCAAAAAAGGCTTTAGCTAGTATTTTATACATACTAGCTTCCGCTTACATAGTATAAAACAAAGTCGCTCTCATTCCCTGTTAACTTATAGATCTTTTAAACTTTGCAATGGATTTTAATGCAATAAATAGAGTGATTCAAGAGGAAGGTTTATATGTATAAAACATTCATATTATAGTAGAGAAAAGCCGAGAAATTTAAGATTTGTAATGTGGTGTCGTAACAAACATATTTTTGTACGCTTACATTGCAAACGCTGGCTAAACCTTACGACATAGATCAAAATAACATTTTTTACAATTTTTGTCTGTCTGTCTGTTTGTTTGTTCCGGCCAATCTCTGAAACGACTGGACCGATTTTGAATTTTACTAGCAGATAGCTGATGTAATAAGGGGTAACATAGGCTATTTTTATTTCAGAAAAAAAATTAAACCAATGAAATGAAATATTGAATAATATCCGATTCAAATAGGGAAGTTGTATTATACTCCGTTTATTTAGGTACTTAACCAAATGTAAACAAATCATAATAAAGAAACGGAGTATAGTTATGTTATGTGGATCCTACAAGTGAAGATTTCTTAATCTCCATAGAAATTGATTGAATAAATATAGTGTTGTTGTAGAAAATCGTACACCAAAAATTGCATAATAAAGAAATTTTTCAAAAAATCTAACACGAAAAACTAAAAACGAAATAATAATTAAACCAAAAATGAAAAAAAAACTAAATGGAGAAATATGTACAAAAACAAAATATCGATTCATAAAATAGAAGAATTTCATTAAAATTAGCATAGGTATTTCTTTAGGCGGAATACAGAATTGATAAACTTATCGTAAACTCTGCGAACCGAACAATAAATAACTTTTTTGTTAAATTCCACGCGGACGAAGTCGCGGGTAACAGCTAGTAATATTATATAGTGTGATTGACGTTACTACAGATAAAGGCTCCGACAAACAGGCGCGACACGACACAAAGGCACCGCAAGTCGCGCAACGAGCGGTGCCTTTGTGTCGCGACCGATTATATCGCGTGTCGCGCCTGTTTGTAGGAGTCTTAATACGCCTTTAGGCTTCTTCAAACAGGCGCGACACGCGATAAAATCGCGCGCGACATGCGGTGCCTTTGTGTCGCGCGCGATTCACGTTGCGCGACTGCGGTGCCTTTGTTTCGCGCGCGATTCGCGTCGCGCGTCGCGCCTGTTTGCAGGAGCCTTTTAGAGTGCGTGCAAGATAAGGCTCTAGAGTTTAACACAACATAATCAGCTTATAATGTTCCCACTGCTGGGACACAGACCTCCTCTCTTACAGAGGGTTGAGGAGGGTTGGTTGGTTGAGCGGTGAGTTTAAGGTGAAAGCGCCAGGGTAGCCCGAAATAAAAATTTTCTTACGTTTTTTGCAATTTGCTGGTCAGTATAAGTTGTACGTTGATTAATACATATATGATTCGCGGCCGTAACAAATATGTATGTTTTTACAGAATTCAAACACAACTCTCTAAGACCAAGTAATCCCACAGAATGACATTTCATGAAATCTTGACATTTTGAGATTATACTAACCTAACAAGTTGTATTACTGATTCTAATGTAAATAAACTGTACCAAGTACCCAGTAACTGGGTTGTGCGGGCCATGTAAAATACTGGTATTTAGCTGCATCAGGTTAGACTGGAAGCCGACCCCAACATAGTTGCGAAAAGGCAAGCAGATTAATTTGGATTGGCAATGTCCTTCAAAATGATTCAGATTGTGTTCCGCAATAGTGTTGTTTATCCGTTAAGTCACAGATAAAGTTACTATCGCGTCAATAATATTAGTATGGATTATATAACAAAAACAATGACATAGCCAAAAAAATAAGTTCAAATTAGTCAACAAAAATCACCTAAAAAACCAACTACGAGTACGTTCTACGGATCTAACAGTGAGTGGCACGCCTAATACGTATAATGTATTCAGTTAGCCGATCAACGTGGAGTATCGCGGTAGGCCGGCAGGCAACGTCAAACACAAGTCAAAGGTTACGAACGACGTACGCTACACCTCTCCAGACTGGGTGCTTACACTTCAATTTAATTCCGATAGATCGACATTGGAATTGTGACGTTTCGTACTCTTGAGTTCGATGCTAGCGCCAAATGATTTTTAGATTGGGTGTCCATTTTGGGGAACTAAGTGGAATTGGGTTCGGGCTTGGCGTGGGGTAATTGTTGACAATATTGTTTTCAAGAGTACCGAATCACGTGACTGTAAAATGAACATTGGAATCATATTGGCATCTCATTGGAATTAAAATTAGTTTGGAGAGTAAGCCCCTGACTGAGGTTTAGTTACCCGCTAACTTACATAACATAACATCGGAGGAGCAATTCTTGTAACTTTAAGAACGGTCACACTTCACAGTCTGTTCTCACTCTCAATCTGTCAAAAATACCATTAATTTCCCTTAATTTTTGACATTTGTTTGTCGCCAAGACGACACTGCGACTAAAAACTGTAAATTTGAAGTTGCATTAAAATTAAACCGCGATAAACTATTTACATACCTACAAATTTGTATGGAACCCTCGGTCAGTCCGACTCGCTCTTGACCGGTATTTTCATAATTTTTTTCCACAACTTTTCACTTGAATAAACGCGACTGAAGACGCAGTCAACGCGTTTTTTCAGTACAATTTATTTATCAACTGTCCAAATCTTACTAAGCGACACTAATCGACAAAAGATTGTCATCTTTAGCTACAGGACAAGTTTATTATGTTATTTGAGTGATTCTATCGAGGACGATGGTTTGATAGTCACAAATATTTTGTTGTTCCTTCTACTTAGGTTAGGTATGTCAAAGTCACGCGGTGGTTTCCTCCTGCGAAACGGTCGTCTCGCAGAAGGAGGCTGCGGAAAGGGAGAGGGAGATCTCGTCCACTCACCCGGCCCGCAGCAGGCGTACCGGGCGTTGGCGGAGGGCGGACAACGCCCTCTTCCAGCCCCCCTAAATGGGTCCAGGGGCGACGGACTCGGGGACGTCCGTCGCCCCCCACACATCAGGACCCGAGGTGGCGGCGCGTAGTGTATCACGCGCGCCCCTCTTAGACGTCGCGGGGGGAGTCAAACACCTCACTCCCCCCCTGACCAGATGAGGCCCGCGGCAGCGGGCCGGTACCAGTCGGGGGTTGCGAAAGGATCGTACGTTCCCGCGACCGGCGTAGGTGTGAGATGGAATACCGGGGTGGTTTTTAGTCAGTACGAGTCTGACAGACCCCGCCACCCGCCCCAGGGCGGCGGACATCGATGAGGATTTTCCACCCCGGATCAAAAAAAAAAAGGGATGTCAAAGTAGCTTCTGTTCGCGACTTCGCTCGCGTGAGACTCAAAAACTTCCGAACGGATTGTCATAAGGTTTTCACCAATGGATGAATGGACGGAGTGATTCATGAGGAAGGTTTCATCATCATCATCGTCATTTCAGCCGAAAGACGTCCACTGCTGGACATAGGCCTTCCCCAAGCATCTCCACTTCGACCGGTTCTGTGCTTCTCGCATCCAACGGGTTCCTGTGGCCTTCACAAGGTCGTCGGTCCACCTTGTGGGAGGCCTTCCAATGCTACGTCTTCCGGTACGCGGTCGCCACTCCAGAACCTTTCGACCCCATCGGCCATCTGTTTTGCGAGCAATGTGCCCTGCCCACTGCCACTTAAGTTTGGCAATTTTTCGAGCTATGTGGGTTACCTTTGTTCTCCTGCGGATCTCCTCATTTCTGATTCGATCACGTAGGGAAACTCCAAGCATACTTAGCACTCTATATTGCCTTTTGGGTTGCCTTTTGGCCTTCTAATAAGGTGTTAGTGTAAGGTGAAGTAAGAGGAAAGTTTAGGTGTAAGTATGATAATTTCCGACCTACACGCGTGAAGCCGCTGGCAAGAACTAGTCTGTTATAATCAAAATATTTCTTATAGTAATCATTCAGTTATCTATTACAATAATTAAAATTCAAGTAGGTATCTTTTTTTCTAATATACCTACATTAATAATTGAGTTTAATTTTGAAATAGGTTATGGGTATTTTGGGGTCGGCTTCCAGTCTAAGCGGATGCAGCTGGATATCAGTATTTTACATGGAGCGACTGCCTATCTGACCTACACAACCCAGTTACTGGTTATACCCCTTGTTAAGACTGGTTGTCAGACTTTCGGGCTTCCGACTACCCGTAACGACAATCAAAGATCTATGAATGACAGCCGGGACCAACGGCTTAACGTGCTTTCCGAGACACGGAGGATCTTGGTATGTGATGATGGACACCCATCCACGGACCAACCGCGGCAAGGGTAGCTTAACCTGATCGATCGAGACGTGCGGCTGTTATTACTTAGCCACTAGCCCCTCTGTTATGTTATGTTTATTAATAAATTTACACACCTACCTATAACAAACCTACCTTTTTTATTTATTTATTTATTTGAAATGGGTTTGCTCTTGACTCTAGTCTAGGTCAGAGATGACAGAGACAAAGTCTACGATGGAGTGAGCTCACCCAGAAGAAGCCTGTTCACTCTTACTTTGAAGAGATTCGGGTTGTATGCACTCAGAAACACAAACGCAGGTAGAGAGTTCCACCCTTTTGCTGTGCGCATTATAAAGGACATTTGAAAACGCTTAGTGCGAATTGGTGGAATAGCAACTAGGTAGGGATAGTAACTTGCAGTGCGTCTGGATGTCCGAAGGTAGAAGGGGGCCGGTGGAATGAGGTCGTGGAGTTCTTGGGCACACTCAAAATACCTATACAGAAATCTAGGTTTTGTCCTAAGACAGACACAGGGGTTCACAAATATAACAAATATAAAGGTGTTGTATGATGCGCTGGTAAGGAGTCACCTCGAGGACAGTGCAGTCATTGGGGCTCCACACGAATTGAAATTCAGCGTCATAATGGAATGTATTCAAAACAAATTCTTGAGACACTTGAGTTTATTGAACTCTTCGATAACTGAGCTTTGTCGGTGCGGACTTGGTTTTGAATATTTTACAGTTCTTTTATTATTAGGTATTTATTTACACCCAAAGTTACGTTAAAAATACCAAGAAAAAAACGAATCTTTGTTGGCACACTTAAGGCCTACAAACAGGCGCGGCGATTATGGCAACCCCCCCCCCCCCTTGGGGGGACGCCAATGTCCAGCAGTGGACATCTTTCAGCTGAAATGATGATGCTGATTGTTATGCATGAGATTTATATAATTTAGGATAGGTAAGTATGTTATCATGGGCATTCCCAGCTTCTGGCGTAGGAGGGGGCAAGTCAGATTTTTATGTCGGATCGTCCGCGGCTGTTTTGTCATCACACTACACAAACACACCTACATGAATCATTAGGTGTATGTAGTGTAGTGTGTAGGGCAAACAGCCGCAAATGATCTTCCTTTATAGGTAGTTAAACAAATAAAGGTAAATTTGACTATGCGTGCATTTTTATTTTACCTACTTTAAAAGTAATTTTCGAGGATCTTCTGCAAAACGGTTTATAACGTCTTCCGTGAAAGAATCGCCCATACTGTTTACAAGTTTTTTATGTACACTGAGCAAACAAAGTCCAATAACCTGTCTTCAATCATTGTTGATCTCAGCCACGTTTTCACGCGTCTGAGTGTACTGAATGATCTTGGAATAAGGCATTGCCGACTCGCTCGCAAGTCCTTATCTAAGATTACCGAATACAGCCGAGCGTTCGAACGCTCGGCTAGATTCGGTAATTACGTCCGCCATCGTCGCGCGCGGTTTTTTGGCAATTGCATCGTGCATTTTGTCAGTGTCTACTGCGCGGTTTATTTAAAATTTAGAGCATAAGGACCCGTTTACACTTTAATTAGTAATTAGGCGAGTTCATACATGTTCTGCGAGATTTCCAAGGGGGGGCAGCTGCCCTCCCCTTCCCCCCCTGGGTACGCCCATGTATGTTATAGAAGTTCCTTATTAGGTTAATTTAATATTGTAAGTACATATGTATATAAATACCATCGCGTTACGTTAATCCTGTTATGATAGTTGTAAAAAATTATAAATAAATAAACTAGAATGAAACGGTAAACGCTTAGGAGTTGTTAAACTAGTTTATAATAACTTTTGGCATATTTTAAAGTTTTTGTTGTCATAGGTGTGACAGGTTATAAAGTAACTCTGTCTGTCTGTATGTTACCTTTTCACGCCTAAACCACTGAACGGATTTCGATAAAATTTGGCAGAAAGATAGATTGCATCCCGGGGAAGGACATAGGATAGTTTTTATCCGGATATTCCCACGGGATTATCCGGATCACATCTACCAGAATAGAGGCGAACTTCATGCCTCAGGTATTTTCTACCCGTCGACAAGTATTTCGAACACGAAGTAGATAATCTTTCGAAATTATTCAGATTGAGATTTATAGTGCTTTACGTAATTAGGGTGCCGGTCAAATTTTTATGCTAAATACATCCGTGAAGGCTTCTACAAACAGGCGCGCCGCGCGACACGACTCAAAGGCACCGCTCGTTGCGCGACTTGCGGTGCCTTTGTGTCGCGCGCGATTTCATCGCGTGTCGCGCCTGTTTGAAGGAGCCTATAATCGCGCGCAACACAAAGGCACCGCTCGTGGGCGACTTGCGGTGCCTTTGTGTCGCGTGTCGTGTCGCGCCTGTTTGAAGGAGCCTTGATAAAGAAAACAATCGTTTATATTTATCATCTCAATATACCCAATGATAATATCATAATCTAATCAGCTACACAAATTAAATCACATTTCTCTGTTTATCTCAGATTATTCACCGGATTAAAAGCAATGACTCCCATGGAAGATAACAAAAATGGAACGTGTGAGTCTTTATCTATGCCTCAATATATCGATACCACGTGTGAGTCTTTATCTATGCCTCAATAAATCGATACCACGTGTGAGTCTTTATCTATGCCTCAAAATATCGATACCACGTGTGAGCTATGCCTCAATATATCGATACCACGTGTGAGTCTTATCTATGCCTCAAAATATCTATACCACGTGTGAGTCTTTATCTATGCCTCAATATATCGATACCACGTGTGAGTCTTATCTATGCCTCAAAATATCTATACCACGTGTGAGTCTTTATCTATGCCTCAATATATCGATACCACGTGTGAGTCTTTATCTATGCCTCAAAATATCGATACCACGTGTGAATCTTTATCTATGCCTCAATATATCGAATATCGATACATTTAGCCAAACGTGTTATACGCCCTTTGAGTCCAGAGGTATCGATATATGCTGGTGGTTTTGCACACAGCACCCTAAGGCTGCCATTCCACCAGAGATGAGCGAGGATGCGTAGCGAGGGATGTGTGTGAAACTAACCAATACCAAAGCTCACTTAGTTCAAGCTATAAAAATGAAGCGATGTTATTGGTTGGTTTCACACACATCGCTCGCTACGCATCCTCGCTCATCTGTGGTGGGCTACAAACAGGCACGACGCGCGTTGCGAATCGTGCGCGACACAAAGACACCCCTCGTTGCGCGACTTGCGGTGCCTGCGTCGCGCGCGATTTTATCGCGTGCCGAGCCTGTATGAAGGAGCCTTTATTCGAGTTCTGCCCCAAGATATACAATGTTTTTTGCACCATACGTAATACAGCACAAATAACAGGAATAAAATCAAGACTGTCTATCAATAAGGAACATATACCTCACAGATATTTCTGAAAACTAGGTCACCGCGCAGGCAACAATTGACATGTAAAAATCTAGCATTGTAAACTATTTGCAGAGTGATTTGTATGTGATTTACACATTCATTTAAACATCCGTTTATGCTGAGAAACTCAATGGAGGCACGTTGAGTCCAGACGAAGACACGTATTATAGTACACTTTTGTAAGAATCCATATTATTGATAAAGTTGAAGAATTTGTTTGAACGTGCTAAATCTCTGAAACTAACAGTCGGATTTGGAAAATATTTTTGCATTTGATAGCCCAATTCTTGAGGAAGGCTATACGCTATTTAACATCACGCTAGGACACTTAGGAGACGAGCAAAAGAAAAAGTAAGTATAATAATATTTATTATTATTATATATAATTTTTTTTTTTATTTATTTTTTTAGAATTTTTCAAATCCGACTGGTAGTTCCAGAGATTAGCGCGTTCAACCAAACAAACAAATAAACTCTTCAGCTTTATAATATTAGTATCTACCTATAGAAGTATAGATGGTATAGATTTTCCGGACTTGTGTTTAAAGAATAATAGCCGCACAAGTCAAACGAAGGTTACGGCTACGCTTGCCGTAGTGTGGATGGGTGACCATTCATCACATATCGAGACCCTTCCGTGCATCGGCAAGCACGTTAAGCCGTTGGTTCCAGCTGTCATTAGTAGATCTTTGAAAGTTGTTACAGGTCGTCAGAAGCCCATGTTTAACAACCAATCTTACCAAGGGGTGTCGTGTTAAGGCTCCTGCAAACAGGCGCGACACGCGATAAAATCGCGTGCGACACAAAGGCACCGCAAGTCGCGCAACGAGCGGTGTCTTTGTGTCGCGCCTGTTTGTAGAAGCCTTTACCCAGTAACTGGGTTATGGAGGTCAAATTGGCAGTCCTCGAAGTAAAATACTGATACATCTGCATCCGGTTAGACTGGAAGCCGACGCCAAATTACTTGGTAAAAGGCTAGATAGATTCATAGACGCCAGCACATCAAGCTACCCGAAACTGTCAAATTTTCCCAATCAACTTTCAACCTAATGTTTTAGCGATAAAGTTGAAAATCTATTAAAGAAATTTGACAGATTGTAGTAGCTTGATGTGCTGGCGTCTGTACTACCGAGTACATGAATTTGACCTTCACATGTTTGAAACTCCTTTCACCCTGCAATGGAATGGAAATACCAACACGGTCCATTTAAGATGCAAAGAAACCCGAGGTTTTAATTGACATTTGTCACCGCCTATGTTTACGGCAATAAGTTTTTTTTTTGATATGTTATAACTAAATGGTTCAAATGGGATTGGGTGGGTCACATCAGCCGTATGCACGACGACCGCTGGGCAAAAATCTCCACACAATGGGTGCCTGAAGATGGACGGCGCCGCCGAGGCCGGCCCAGAAAGAGATGGCGAGATGACCTGGACGCGTACCGCGAGGGCTGGTTCGAGGTGGCGCGGGAAAAGAGTTCTTGGAAGGATTTGGGGGAGGCCTTTGCCCAGCAGTGGGACAGCATAGGCTAGTGAAAAATAAAAAAAAACGAAATAAGTATGTCAAAGGATACTCCAAAAAGTTTAAAAAATCCCAAGGTTTTTTGAACATTACTTACCGCCTTATTATATCAGATGAATAGTTAAACATCAATTTCTCTCTTTCAGTCGTCAGTAATTTGACTTTCGAATGAAGAAGACAAAGCGTTGTGTGAGTATCGCCCACGTTGAGGATCTATGCCTATGCATAGATCCTCAACGTGGGGGTGTCCCCACGTGGGCGTTCGAGACTTTCAGAGGGGCAGTAAAAGACCCAGAGAAAATTATACATCCTATCTTACGACTATACAATATTCCATGTTTAAATATAATCGTGACAAAAGCTGTTTCAGATTCGCGACAGATGGTAAGTTACAAAAGTGTACAAACAGGCGCGACACGAAACGCCACATAAAGGCACCGCAAGTCGCGCAACGAGCGGTGCCTTTGTGTCGCGCGCGATTATGTCGCGTGTCGCGGCTGTTTGTAGGAGCCTTACAATATTTATAATAGGAGAGCCAAAGGCATTGTCTCCTCATAAGAAAGGAAACGTTATACATGATTATTGTGGTACTCAAATAGGGAGTCAAAACTGTCTCTTCAAAATACAGATTACTCAGTAGGTAATCTAGCTAGGAGAGCAACGATTCACCCAACAATTCTTTGTACCTGCACCATGTAATTAGTAAGTCCCTCACACCCTACAAAACATGTAAATATGTACCTTAGTAAATTATTATTAAAACGTCAATTTATCAAGATTTTACGTCAAATTTTATTACAAAAATCTGCTGCAAGTGTCTAATTTTACGACCACAGACTCAAAATTGAGTAGTTAAGGTACAAAGCACATTTATTAGTATTAAAATTCGAGGCTGGCGACATTATTCAATGGCACGTATATTTGTTGAATTGACAGACTGAACTTTGAACAGTGTTGTACAATATTTGACTAGAGACCACTTCGCAACGCAACTGCCGCGACCGGTTCTCAAACTATTTGCCAAACGATCCGGTATATCGTAAAGAAATTTCTTAATTTTTCCATTTTTAACGTTACTTCGTGAACATACATTTTCTCTGGAACAAATCAAGAACTTTATTCTTTTCTATTCTGTTCGCGACGGCAATTTCGTAAGCATGACTTGGCTTTGTCTGGAATTATTCATTTATACCGGAATTTATGGTAAATCTTACAAAAATAAAAAACATCGTGCTGTAAATAGGTAAGTTTCACACGATGTAATTGTTTTATTTTCTGTTACAATATAACCTTTGATTTACAATGAACCAAGCGTACCTATTACAAGTTTTTTTTTTTGTTCCGCACACACTTTCGCCACCACCTTACTACCAATTTACATATTCAATCGAAACTACAATTAATTAAAACAGAAATAAGGTATAAAATAAAATGAAACACTCACTTCCAAATTCGCTGGCGTGCGATGTTAAATCCAGATAATATTCAACTAAAAAATAATATTAATTATCCACGCGCGATAATCACTCGCGATATATTTTCGAATTTGGAACGACGCGTCCGCTCTGTGCGGCTTCAAGCGCGCGACTGATATGACGAAAGGCGATATAGGTAAGTGGCGTGCGTTCGCGCATACATAATAAGTGTGGTATGTACGTTCCGTTCCCTCGTGCGGCGACTATGACGGGTGCATGAACCGTTATCGCGAGGTTGGGACGGTGATCTGTAATCATGCTACTGATAATTTTCGACAAAATAAACGTGTCATTGCATGTGATGAGAATGAGATTTCTGATCTTAAAAGTAAGAGGAACTGATTTGATTCTATTCTCAGTTCAAAAAACTAACCTGATCATGGGCCAGCAAAAAATGCTGAAACAAGGTGAAGGTTACTATAGAGTTCAAACCCCGCTATTCCGTACTCGTCAAGTTATGTAAGCTGTCATCCGGGACACAGCCGTGACGTCACATGACCGAGACCATGACACTGACATTGCAGAATGACATCGCAAGACGTTTGACATTTTATCGTTGAGGTCAAGTTTAAAGAGTTCGATTAATAGGTGAAAAAAAATTTTTTTCTTTGACTATCATCTTTTTTGACATTACGGGGGGGGGGGGGGGTGTCTTACTGATGAAGAATATAGCAACTTTTTATGTCTAGTGGAACTGGAATGTGCAGATCACTGTCAGGTTGTAAGTTGAACAAAATACAAAGTATGTATTTACAGAATTATAATCATTAAAAATATCAATACAACCTTCTAAGTTCATATAACCCTATATTTTTTTATGTTCCGGGCTAGCGGTAACCCTTTCGGACAATCCCGCTGACCCGGCATATAAATAACCCTATTAAATTATATTTCATAGTAGCTTCAGCCCGCGACTTCGTCCGCGTGAAATTTCACCCACCCCACCTTCACCCTCTTAGGGGGGGAATTTCGAAAACCCTTTCCTGTTGGATAGTTATACATACTCTTCACTTCACAAAGAACACACCCTCCAAAATTTCATGTCTCTATGGTGTATACATATAATAAACACAATTCTAGTTATCTGCATATAAAATCTGAACGTCAATTCCCGTAATTAAAAAATCGCTCAAAATCTAGTGACAATCTCATCGCAGCTACAATCAAAAACTTGTCAAAAATGTAGAGATTTTAGAGGTATTTCTGACAGATTGAGACTAAGATCAGACTGTGACGTTCTTAATATTACCTATTTAGTAATCTGTGATATTACGAGAATTGCCCTCTCTTTTCTCATACATGTGGTCCCGAAACGAGTCAAAGTCAAAGTCAAAGTCAAAGCATTTATTTCAAATAGGCACATAAAAGGCACTTTTGAACGTCAGAAATTACAAAAAATAGAATTGATTCTAGTCGCCCATTCCAAAAGGTAGTTTTCGTATGGAGAAGAACGGGCAAGAAACTCCACCGTTACTCTTTTAAAATATTTTACAAAATTTTGCATACATTAATTATATAATAATAATATGTGAACACGATGCACCTAAAATAAAATTACTATACCACAATAGGTAAAAGACATAAAAATGAAACCATGACATATAAATAAATTATCTGATAGATACATGGTGCTCACATATTTACAAACATGGTAAAAGTAAACGATTTTCATAAAATTAAAAAAAAAAAAAATTACAAGTAATAAGTCAGTGTGTGAGTTGAAAGTAGTTACAGAATGTAAATCAATGTCAAAAAAAGTATAAATTTACAATTAAATTAGCAACCAGTTTGATTTTGTCTAGGCTCCAGATTGTCCTATGGAGCAGGACCAGCATGTTTCCAAGCGTTCTTATCTTGGATATAATCTTCTAATTTATAGTATGCTTGTTTACAAAGTGTACGTTTAATGTGAGTTTTAAATTTTCTTTCATTTAATTGCAATATATCACAAGGTATTTTATTGTAACATTTAACACAGTACCCCATAAAAGATGTATGTACCTTGGCTAATCTGAAAAATGGTTGATGTATTTTATCTTTATTTCTAGTATTAAAATTATGTCTATCGCTTATTTTACTAAAAAGATGTAGATTTTTTCTTACATACATAATATTTTCATAAATGAATTGGCAAGGTACCGTCATAATATTAATCTTTTTAAAAAGTTCTCTGAGAGATTCGCGGCGACGTAGATTATAAATGGCTCTGACAGCTCTTTTTTGCAAAATAAAGATGGATTCAATGTCAGCAGCTCGACCCCATAGTAAAATGCCGTACGACATAATGCTGTGAAAGTAGCTAAAATAGACTAGACGCGCGGTTTCTACATCAGTTAATTGTCTTATCTTTCTAACAGCATAAGCGGCCGAGCTAAGCCGCCCCGCAAGAGATGTTATGTGAGGTCCCCATTGTAATTTGTCGTCTAGCGTGATTCCCAGAAAAACAGTTTGATCAACAAATTCCAGTTTTTCTCCATTCAGTATGATGTCACATTCACTACTTCTAACATTAGGTAATATAAATCTAATGCATTTGGTTTTCTTTTCATTTAGTACCAAATTATTTACCGTAAACCAATCTTGGACCTGAAGAATAGAGTTATTCACGTCGTCAAGATTTTGTGCCCGTCTGTCTATCTTAAAGATCAATGAGGTGTCATCTGCAAATAACACCATCTTCGGTTGATTTTGAAGTAATTGGGGTAAATCATTAATGTAAACTAAAAAGAGGAATGGACCCAATATAGAACCTTGAGGAACGCCCATTGCTATTTCAGACCCTACTGAGTTTACGCCGTTTACTTGTACTTTAAGCTTTCTGTCTTTTAGGTATGACTTTAGTAAATCAAGAGCTAAATTCCTAATCCCATAGTGCTCAAGTTTCAGCAGAAGTGTCTCATGATTTACGCAATCGAACGCCTTAGAGAGGTCGCAAAAGATTCCAATAGCATCTTGTGCTTCCTCCCAGGCGTTAAAAATGTTCTTTATTAGGTTGACACCGGCGTCAGTGGTACAACGCCCTTTGGTGAAACCGTACTGTTGTTCATGAAAGATGGAATTTTTATTAAAGTGGCGTAACATTTGATTGAGCATCAACTTTTCAAACACCTTACTGAGAACCGGCAGAATTGAGACAGGCCTATAATTGTTGGGTTCTTTACTATCACCGGATTTGAACAAAGGAACTACTTTACTGTATTTCATGAGATCCGGAAAGACTCCTTGGTCTACACTGATGTTAAATATGAAAGCTAAATAGGGCGCAATCGTTTCGATGATAGATCTACAAACTTTTACAGACATTCCCCAAAGATCTTCTGTTGATTTTATTTTAAGATCTTTAAAAGCTTTTATAACAGCCTGGGGGTTTGTATGTTGAAACCCAAACTCCGAAGGGCATGCTTCAACATTCTTTCTAAGTAAGTCAGCAGAAAGCGCGGGTGAGGAATTCAAAGCTTCGGTAGTTTTAATAGGAATATTTGCAAAAAAATTTTCGAATTCCTGGGCAATTTCTATATCTGAATTGATAGGGCCATGTGCAGTCTCTAAATTAAATTCATTATTACGCTGTTTTTTCCTACCTGTTTCATTATTTATTATTTGCCAGGTAGTTTTTATTTTATCATCGGCTGATTTTATTTTATTGCTAATATAAAGAGCTTTAGCTGTTTTGCATACACTTTTGAAAGTCTTAGAATAAGTTGCAACATACTGATGAAAGCTTGTGCTATTCATATGTTGCTTCATGCCATAAAGTTCAAAGAGGTTTTCCCTGCTTTTACGAATACCTGGAGTCGCCCAATCGCTAAATAAGAACTTTGTGTAAATACTTTTAGTCTTTAGTGGGAAAGTGTCATTAAATTGCGTGTTTAATAGTGAAAAGAACTCGGCGTAAAACTCATTTGGGTCACATAAATTATTAAAACTCTGAACACATAATTTACTGGCCAAAGAATTATTTAATTTTTCTAAATTTTTACATGTAATTGGCCTAAACCTTATTAAAAATTTTTGTAAAGGCACGTAGGAGCAAAATGTTATTGTTTGTCCACTGTGATCAGATGGCAACTTATTTACAATTTGTTTGTGTAAATAATCACAGTTACAGAAAATATTATCTATACAAGTGGCAGTGGAAGCTGTTACTCGGGTGGGTTCAATAAAAACATTTGACAAATCAAATGACCCAAAAAGACTTAATAATCTGATAGTATTTGAGTTGTTTTCCAATAAATTAATATTAAAATCGCCACATATGATTATTGACTTACTACTAGCAGAAAGTTTCTTTAGCACATCTTCCATTACAGAATCAAACAAAGCTAGATTCTGGTAACTTGGAGGTCTGTATACGCATACTACTACATGCTTATCGAGCTCAACACAGGACAATTCAATGGTGTGTTCAACAGACAGCCCGACGATGTCTTTTCGTTCCTTTGATTTAATTGAATTTTTAACTAATATCAATGATCCGCCATGTATCATACGTGTTCGGCTGAAATGGCTAACTACACAATAATTTTCATAGTTAATTGACATTACCTGATGGGCTTTTAACCAATGTTCTGTTAAACAAATGACATCAAACTTGGTATTTTCTAAAAACAATTCTATTTCCAGTAATTTAGAAGAGCAACCTTGAATATTTTGGTTAAGTAATTTTAAAATATGTTGCCCTCCCTTTAGTTTATTATTATTCTGAATATTGCCAGAAGATACCTTTTTATTATTCTCTAATAGTAATTGGTTATTTGAAGGGGTAACTTCCGTTGTCTTACTAACTAGTTTAAAGAGTTATCCGGAGTGACCTCCACAACTACAACTGGAGAGTTTAGATTGTCCGAATAAGTTCCAGCAGAAGGAGAATACCCTATCTGACTGGTAGTGGTCTCCAAAGATGTTGGTATTATAGGTGGATCCTCCTTCGTACATGACGATTCATAATTAATCACTATGTTGTTAGTATAACTAGGCAACACAGACTCGTCACTAATACTACAATTCGTTATATTGGCTATAACCTCGTTAATATTATATGCTATCAACATAGCAATCAGATGTCTACATTTCCCAGACAGAGATAAAGTTCTCTGAGTTAACTTAAAACCACTAACAAACTTGTTAGTGTCAAAAAACAATAATTTGTCACTATGACAACATGTCAGCTTGTGAATAGTATTATTCAACTTATAAATATAATTATTTTCGTTATATGATAAAGTATCTGAGTAAGGAAAAGCACACAACATTAGCTTACCTATGTTTAATTTTAATAAGGTGTTCACACCATCCACTATGTCCATTCTGGTAATACCAGTGCTATTACCTAATAGCAAAACCATAGTATAATAATTATCTAGGTTTGCATTGGCAATTCTTTTTATCAATTGTTTAAAACTTATGTTATGGTAACAATGATTGGTAAAACCATGGCTAAGGTAATTGAGTAAAATCTTTCCTAAGCCAGAACCTAACTCATCACAAAAAAAAATTGATTTGTTTATCTGTGTGGTCTCTGCTGGAAGAGCTAACACCGGAAGGGGCAAGTCAGACTGAGGCTGAAGAGATGGTGGTTGGTTGACACAGCTGCCTGAAAGATCATTAGTCAAAGACTCATACCTCTCAGCATTGTGCTTCACCAAATCTAGTAGTTCTCCAGCCTCAAACAAGCGGTCACTTAGTTGCCGTTGTGAACTTTCATATTTTTCAAAAATATCCTTCAGCAAATGCTCCTTGTGTAATATGTCATTATAGAGGAGCTGGATATCAGTGTCATACTTTTTCCTACATTTATCTAACTCACTAGTACAAGTATTTAAACTTTTTGATAACACAACACGTTCCTTTCTAAGCGAAAGATTTAATTTTAAGAGATTTTGTTTTTTTATTGATCTCTTTGACCGTTTAATTAATTTCTTGATTTTAATATATTTCTTTAATTTGTTGTGACTCATAACAATAGGACACAATGGTATGGTATCATCACCAGTCAAATCTATAGTTACAGCTGGCTCACACACTGATTTTTGCTTACAACCTACCAACTCATCAAAAAGATTACTAGTGCGAGCAACCTGGTTATTGATCTTGATACACTCAGAGATTGATAGTGCCTCTTGGGCTTCAAACAATCTCTGTTCAAGCTCCGTGATCCGTTTCAATGCCAATTCGTGGGTGTCACTGCAATCTTGAAATGTTGACACTACATGTTGTAGTTGACTGTGCTGGTCAGTTAAGTCCATGTGTTGCATGTGCAGCTGAGACAGTTCGTTCTTGAGGGAGGTGTTCTTTAAAATAATGTTTTCCACTTCCACTTCGCTGTCTTCCCTTTCGCGGAGCAGCTGTTTACACATCGCTTCAGAAACTTCTAGCTCCTTCAAGGTAGCTCTTAGTTTTGCTGCCATATCCTTGACTGTAGCACTGCGGGTCATCATTTTCTTTGAAGGGTCAGTCACCTGAAATGTGTGAAGTTATGCAGCTAAATAACAGTGTAAGAAAAGATGTTCCACTATTTAGATTAGTAGGAGGTAGAAGGGAAAAAAAATAAAATAAAATAAATTAAGTGAAAAATAAGTAATTAAATGTTAACAAATAGATTTTAAAATTAGGTCAAGTTATTAAGGAATTAGATGGGAATGTTAAATACGAGTAGAAGTGAAGTTACAAGGAATACTGTTATTATTGTAAAAACAAAGAAACTTGATTGACAATAACAAGTTTATGACACATGACAGGTTTTATAGTGTGAATAATTAATCATTAAGCTACTTAAAATGAGCCTATTTTTGTGTAGTAAATTATGTAGTGTTTATTGTCTGGGCGAATGTTTTCGTCGTCGATTTTGCTTCCACTAGTTGTCAAGCAAAAGGAGACATAAACCGTGCCAGTGTGTGATGGACGTAGCTCAGAGACCTGAGCAGTACTTTGTGATGTTCTGTGGTCTGTAAATATTAGCTACAAGCACTTTAAATAAAACAAAATACTCCCCGGGATCGATGATAATTTGAAATCCGTCACCGTTGGTGCGTTGAGTTGACAGCCGGTTTTGAATCCTTTGTTTTTACGAAGTTTTCGCGACAAAAAACACTTTATAATCACTGTTTAGGATACTTAATATCTAGGTTTGACTATATTACAACAATTTAACACATTTATAACACTTTTAATAATTTACTAAAAATAATTAACCTAGAGATCGGTTTTTGACGACCGGCTACCAGTGTTGCCAGATCATAACGAGAGCAGAACTTCTCAGGGTTTCAAAAGACCGCATCACGAGAAGGACTTAGTATACGCGGTTTGTGTTGTTTTTAAGTAAGGGTCCTGCAGACAGCCGCAACGCAAAGCGCGACGAGTTATGTATGTAGAACAACTTCTATGAAAACTTCATAAAGAAATTGTTCTACTAGAATCGCGTCGCACCTGTCTGTCTTTATTCGCGCGAAGATCGCTTTCTATTAGGACGCGGCCTATTAATTAGAGGCTAATATTAAATTGATTGAATAAAAAGAAGTCGGTTAAGAAATATTAAGTAATATTGGTCATTATACACAATGGGTATGGGAGTCCCTCCTAGTTACATTGAAAGACTGGTTTCATTACGATAGAAGCCATTTGAGTGGAAAATCATGACTTTTGTAAAATAAATAACACTTGTTATATTCTTACAAAATATAATATGCTCACTGTGTTACATAGGACGTGCTTTGTTTTTTAATGTAATCAATGATACAGGGAATCCTATTGTGGTGCACAAATTATTTATTCATGAATTCGTAAATATCAAATATGTTTCAAGGCTCCTACAAACAGGCGCGACACGACACGCGACACAAAGGCACCGCACGCAAGTCGCGCAAAGAGCGGTGCCTTTGTGTCGCGCGTGATTCGCGTCGCACGTCGCGCCTGTTTGCAGGAGCCTTTATGCATTTGTGTTGTGGATGCTGCTGGCGTATGGGTTAAGACCTTGGTTATAGATGCAGTGGCTTCATTTGAAGGAAGTGATACACCTATATGGCTTAGTTTGAATGTGATGTAACTTGACGAATTCATTTGTTTTGTTGCCGACTCTGGGAGTTTATATACTTTCGGTATCATTTGAGTTCGCGACGCGCCGCTATGACTGACGATTTTAGTAGTTTTTTGAAGATTGCAATGTAACCAAGCTATGTCACTTCTTGTACAGACGCCAGCACATCGACCTACCCGAAACTGTCAAATTTTCCCAATCAATTTTGAACCTTATGCTTTAGCGTTAAGTTGAAAATTTATTGAAAAAAATTGACAGAACACAAAACAAAACTGGATTTTCAAAGGTTTGTGATAACATAAAGTAATAATTTTGTCTTCTTCCGGTTCTTGATCAATAGCCTAGGTTTTTGATCAAAAACATGATTTTGTTATAAACCTGCGACATATACACCGTAAGAGCTATTCTTGCTTGCAGCGCTCGGCCGCTGTTGTAACGCTTGCTAACAGATGTGGTCATCGTGTGCACGGGATTTTGTTTTTAAATTGGGCAGATGTAAGTTTCCTCGATCGTGACTTATTTTCTACAAAGGGGCTGTCCATTAATCACGTGAGGCTCGAAAAGGGGGGAAGGGGTACATAAAAAGGGGGGAAGGGGGGTGTAGTAATATATTATCACGTGTATTTATTTTTTCAAAAACAACCTGCAACCTTTCTGTCTACCTCTACAAGTTATTATTGTAGTCTTTAATTTTCTATAATAAAATTAGATGATACTTATACCTGTATTTTATAAATATGTATTTAAAAAAAATAAGATAATTTGTAGCTGTACTAAAAAATACACGTGATATGGGGGGTGGGTAGTCTTAAACCTCACCATGTATCACCAAGGGGGAGAGGGGGTTAAAAATGCCAAAAAATAACATCACGTGATCAATGGACGGCCCCAAAGTATATAATATATGTAGGTATTTATACCCATCAAATCAATCATTGATTTCGTAAGACCCTGTTAATAGTAGTGATATTGTAATATCCTGTGATTAATGAATTAATTACTATTGCTTTGTAAACCCGCATTGCACGCAAAACCGGTTTTCACTAGTTACAAAACTATACGAACAATGCAATGAAGTACAGACTGGCAGCACATCAAGCTACCCGAAACTGTCGAATTTTCCCAATCAACTTTGAACCTTATGCTATAGCGTTAAAGTGGAAAATCTATTAAATAAATTTGACAGATTGTAGTAGCTTGATGTGCTGGCGTCGTCTGTACAACTAGGTACTACCATACTATACTAATATTATAAATGCGAAAGTGTGTCTGTCTATCTGTTACCTCTTCACGTTTAAACCGCTGAACCGATTTAGATGAAATTTGGTATACTAGAGATAGTTTGAGTCCCGGGAACAGTGGCGTGCATTGTATATAGACATATAAGCAGTGCCTACCTCGATAAATCACCATAAGGCTGTCAATTACATTTTAGTGTGTGTGCCCCACAATTACGAAACTCACTAAAATATCATAATCCAATCGGAATCAAACTCAAAGCATTTATTTCAATTAAATCATTTACAGGCACTTTTGAATTGTCAAAAAGTCGGTCAGTCAGAAAATATGAAGCTAGTTGCCCATTCCAAAGCGTAGTTACCTATGGAGAAGAAAGGGCAAGAAACTCCATGGACACTCTTTTAAATTATATTTTTACAAAAATATTAGTTACATCCTTAATGTTGAATTTATAATTATATGTGAGAACGATGTAAAAAAGAAGTACGCGTTAAAAGCGTCCAGAGTACAGCAAATAGTAAGAAAACAACAATTCAAAATTAATATAATTAAAAATAAGCCGGGCAGCTAAGTGATGACCAGCCCCAACTGACGGCGCCCGTTCACGAACATGACGCATAGATCAGCACCATTCAGCTCAACCATTTTGAAGGGAGCTAAATGATCCAACACACACGCCACCGTCAGCGAGACATTTGTGTGAGCATAACATACTATCAGCCGCCAGGGCACATTCAAGTATTCACCATAAAGGCTCCTGCAAACAGGCGCGACGCGAATCGCGCGCGACACAAAGGCACCGCTCGTTACGCGACTTGCGGTGCCTTTGTGTCGCGTGAACTCGCGTGTCGCGTCGCGCCTGTGTATACGAGCCTTTAAAATATGTTTGATTACTAAATAAATACACACTACCTTAAGAATATGTTTGATTTACAAATTGTTTTGGTATTACGTTTGTATAAACTACGCATGCTTCGCCGGCCCCTTAACAGTGATTAACACATTTAACACCTCTTGATCGCAAAACAAGTTAGCAGTACCAAAGGGGATGTGCGAAGATAAGCCGTTGTTTACGACGGTTTCGTGGCCAATAATAACACGGCGACAAAATTTGTCGAACACTCTTTCCCAGAAACCAGACTATAATAATAATAATAAAACATTTATTTCAGACGTAGTCCATATACTG
Organism: Luperina testacea; assembly: GCA_927399505.1. Classification (NCBI taxonomy): domain Eukaryota; kingdom Metazoa; phylum Arthropoda; class Insecta; order Lepidoptera; family Noctuidae; genus Luperina; species Luperina testacea. The sequence continues at coordinate 5,906,363 of OV656785.1, read as the reverse complement.
TTAGTAACACAAAAACCTTATACAACCTTACACCTCCCCCCCCAACCCCGCCCCACAACCTTATACCTTTCCGAAGGATTTTGACGCGCTGAATTCGAATCTGGCTGAGAAATTGCCTTTTGAAATTTTCCAATACACTGTATGTGTATGAATTCTCAAACGTAGAACAATCCACGTACACGAAAATTTCAAAATGCGATATCTCAGCGAAAAAAAAAGATATTTGAGTAAACTCAACGTCATTTTAAAGAGGAAGACTAGTCCTTTGAGATGCTATTTATTTATAATAATTTTTGAAAGAAAATAGGATCGGCCGTGCTACATAACATACAAAAATGAGAAAAAACGGTATTTTTTGCACTTTTAGGTTAGGATATCTCGAAACCCTGACGTGATAGAGCAATTTTTTGAAGCCAGATTCGAATTCAGTGCCTCAAAATCCTTCGGAAAAGTAGTCGGGTTTCTGGAAAAAAAAATTGTCGGCCTGTGTAACAGCCGCACAGGTCGATAGAACGTTAAGCTACGCTTCCCGCGGTCAGTTCATGGATGGGTGACCATCCATTACATATCGAGAGCTGTTGGTTCCGTTGATGAAAAACGTCATAAACAGGTTGCCAGTTGCCGATTTTTGAGACTTAAGGCTGTCCTCCACAGGCGCGTTATTATCGGTCGATAATATCGGATGCGTTATTGTGATATCCGTTTTCAGTACATTTTGTATTAGGTCGGCCACGAAGTTAAACACTGCTGCGATAATAACGACGAAATAAAGTAGGACGCTTGCGTTCCTCCGTTCTGCGACATTCCGATATGAGCTCTTAGAACATTTTGTATTAGGACGCATACGATCTTACACACACTTGCGTTATTGACGTAGTAACGCGCAGTGCTGGCGGGGGGCTTGTAGGCTTGTTGTTTACTTACACGCACACGTTGCAAATATCGGACGATAAAAACGCAGCTTTGTGGTAAGGATAACGCATCTGATATTACCGGCCGATTAAACGCGCCTGTGGGGGAGGGCCTTAAAAACTGCTCCATCTACGCAGCGCCTAAAACATTTATAACCATCTATTGACAATTGGCTGACGTAAAGCAAATATTGCCTTATGCCTCGAGCGTAGCGTTAATACTCATAAGTCATGCTTCTGATCAATCAATTCTAGCTCTTGTAATTCTCAATCATAAACAAGACAAATCTCAACAATGAAAGGTCTACAAAAGCGGTCAATTAAATCCGATACTAGTTGCCATAAAGCTGAAATCAGACGATTCACTTTTTGTTAATTCACGTAAAGGGAGAAAAAAAGTAAATAAGTTTATTTGTGGTAAGACATGACGCAAGAAAAATACAAGCACAAAGGTGTGACTATGATAAAAGTGAAAGTATACGCGATTCAGCGTCACCGACCCGAGCGTGATGGTTCAGTTCAGTTCACTGTTCAGAAAGAGCGCAAAGTGCGCCTAAAGATTTCACTTCAAAAAGAAAAAGTTGGGGGAGACTAAGCGTCACATCCACGCAAAACGGCCGAAAACGGGCTAAGTAGTAGTATGTCTTTCACTCGAAGTGACATGTCAAAACACAAAAGGAATCAAAAGTGAATCGATCCAACAATATTGGATGTCGACATGCGGCATCTTTCACTCGCGCTCCGAATGGTAGAAAAAGGAAATGAACAAATAAACGATGGAAAAAAAAATGTGTTTAATGGCATTACTTACAGCAAAAAAAAATACACCTTAAAACGATATAAAACAGAAAAAAAAAATTATAATTTTCTATGTAATTTTGTCGTTTGAACGTGGAATGAAACTAAAATGGACCTTCACTCGAGAGAAACGTCTGATCTCAGCTTAACGGCGGCTTTAATGACGTCACTAAGCGAGAGGCACAATCGAAGGTATTCGAGACAGAATTAGATCAAGGGTGTGTGGGGAGTCTGTGCCAGTAAAACGGATCTATACTTTTGCGCAGCTTTTTCTCATTCAAATCAACACACAATTACAGTGCTACGCTCCAAAACACATATCGCCGACGTCACGAAAAAAGTAGTCAAGCGTCGGTGGGCCGGACACGTTTGCCGCATGTCGAACGGGTCATGGGCCAAAAGTACCACCATGTGGGTCCCAGGAAACGTCCTGCGACATCGAGGCAGACCCAGGAGAATATGGCGGGATGAGTATCGATGCCTACAGACAAAATTGGTCCACACTTAATTGAGAAAAAGATTAGGCTAAAAATAAATAAATCAACAGTAGTTAATTTATTCAACTTAGGCTGAGAATTCGGTCGATTCTGTAAAAATCTCACCGTGAAAACTTAGGTGAAGTGAGTTTGTTTTTGCTAGGAATGACTCTATTGACAGCTCACTCCATCCACGCTCACTTCACCAAAGTTTTCACGGTGAGATTTTTATAAAATAGCACCGCAGGACTTTTTGAACGTTAAACTACATAAGACAATCCTCCCCCACCCTTCACCACTTCTTAGTGCTGGCAAGAAGTAGTGGCGCAACGAACTCTCCAGCAGCACAGTCTGTTTAATGAAAGAAAAAAAAACTATGGTTTTTTTTTTTTTTTTTTATTTTGAGGGTTTTTGGGGTTTTTGGGTTTTTGTTTTTTTTTTTTTTTTTTGAGATTTTTTTGAGATTTTTTTCTTTAGATAGAAATTCCACATTATATTTTTCAAATGCCCTGTGCGTTTGGTTGGTTTCCGAATCAAGTAAAGCTGAGCGAGCAGCTGTAATTTTCGAATCAAGTAAGGCTAAATATCTTTAGGAAGCAGCTGTAATCTGAATTCAATTCAATTCCTATTACCCAAGGCGAAAGCGCCAGGGTAGCCTGCGAAATTCATTTTTTTCTACGTTTTTGCTGCAATTTGCTGGTCAGTATTAAGTTGTATGTTGACTAATATATGATTCGCGGCGACGACGATTGTCTTACACCCTTACTCCAACACCTCACGAACAACCCTCGAGGAAGAAGAGGACATGGATGGGTCGTACTTGGCGCTGATGAAGATCGAGCCTGAGGTGGAAGGTCCTGCATTGGAGCTGATGAAAGGGGAGGTGGTGAAAGGTGACGTTATGGGGTATGGATGGATCTTGTCGAAGGTAAGAAGGTCAAAAAGTCTTACGTTTTCTGCTTGCATTGCCATTTTCATGATGGCCAGCATCAAAATCTGAATATTTTGAAGGCTATTGCTAATCCATTGCTCAAAAAATGTATCTGCTCAATAACGGTACGTTCACACGGCGTCGAGTGTTTCTCTACCGAATCGGTTTTTTGCAGGATTCGGTTTAGTGGCAACAGTATTTCAATGAAAGAGTTCACACATGCATTCAATTTCAAGACACGACAAAAAAACCGAATCTTGCTGAAGTTGACATCCGATTTTGCGAGCACAAACCGATCCGGTCGTACAGCAAAATGTAAGATCCGGTGCAGTGGTATAGCGCATTCAATACATGCGTTCATACGATACACGCAGGGGTAGATTCGGTTATTTGCCGGATCTTGAAACCGAATACGAATGTAGTTATAGTCATTCTGAAGTAGTTAAAAAATATTTGTGGATATTGTTTTTATTTTTTTTTTGTGTTGTTATTTATTGTTTTTTTTTTTTGTTTTTTTTTTTTGTGAATATTTGTGTTTTTTTTTTTTTTTTTTCTTAACTGCTGCATTTTGTAAAGGCACCAACTGTTGATCGTCTTTGTACTATTGGGTTTAACCACAATCTTTTTCCACGACACTGACGGCGATAATAATACCAGTATATTATAGCAAGACTGTTCACGTCCATCGCTTCATTCGCTTCCAAATCAACGTGAGGAACTGTGAGCGCTCTCGCTAAAAAAAAGCCGGATGGTGTGTTCACACGGGATCTCGATACGAGGCCGTCGGATACGGCAATGCAAGATGTGCTGTGTGAATACCAATATTCGGTTTTTCCAGATCCGATGAAAATAAGATTCGGCAAAACGTGGCCCCGTGTGAACGTACCGTAACGTATACATATAACGCAATGAATGTTGTTGAACCGTCAAAATCCATTGCTACTGTTGGTGTGTTACGCAATTAACCCGCTGTAGTTTCAAATAGATTATGTTTACGCTACAGAATGATCTGACGAAGTGCACGATGTTATTCCAGCGCTATATTACTATCAAGCAAAAAGATTTAGAGGTCAATCGGTCATTATGTAGTTCCTTAACTGGTCGAGTCTTACATAAGATTCTAGCGTGGTCAGTACGCTTATTTACACAAACGCTACGCTACGCTTACTACATCAAACGCTAAGGTAACCCGCGAAATTCAAATTTTCTTACGTTTTTTGCAATTTGCTGGTCAGTATTAAGTTGTACGTCGATCAAAATATGATTCGCGCCCGTAACAAATATGTATTTACAGAATTATTATTATTAGAATCAGTAATACTTTTATTGTTTCTAAAACTTGCGTTTAGGTCCTGTAAGCCCCTTAACCCATTTGTGTTATGTCATATTAGTAAAGTTAAAGAATAAGCTATGTAGTTAAAGATGTTAAGAAGTTTATAGTTGTTAAAGAGGACTTAGAATTTAAGTCGATATGATGTTATAAAAATTGGAAGAGACTGGTGATTTGGTGAAGGTATATGTGAGTGGCTGGTGAGTGAATGCTTGAGGACAGTCATTGCATGAATGTCAGAATGACCGAATGTGGGAATGAATAATAAAGTGGCAACACACAAGATATGAGAGATGTAAATTAGAGATGTCATGTCACCACTTGTAAAATTTCTACATTTATACCTGTAATATTTATGGTGTACATGATAAAGAATATTCTATTAGACTTTAGAGGATGGTATGACAACACTTTACGAAACGAAGTCGCGGGCACTAGCTAGCACTATGTATAGATGATGTCGCGAGTAGAGGAAGCAAGAACTGATCAGTATGGGCCCATGAAGTTACGTCAAAATGAATTAAATCAACAAGACGTAAGTTGATAAGTTAATATTTGGCGTGGAAAACCGCATTAGGTACAAAGAACGTAGACCTTGACACCGAGCAGCCGGCATAGAATAAAAGTTACATACATTAACGCAAGCATCCACTTTAAATATTTGTGAACGCTTGAAAAACACGTGGCGTTTAGCTACACGCTTTTCCTAAAAACATCTTTAGGGGGAAGCGCCAGATCGCGAAATTCAAATTATCTAACATTTTTTGCAATTACATACAACAGATACACACATAATAACCCTTTAAAATGACTATTTTTATGAACTATCAACTAATAGAGTTATATGAACTTAGGGGAATGTATCGATGATTATAATTCTGTAAACATAATACTTGTTACGGGACCAGGGTGGTTACTCTTTAATTTAATTCCGATAGATCGACATTGGAATTGTGACGTTTCGTACTCTTGAGTTCGCTAGTTTGGCGCTAGCATCGGCTAGCGCCAAATGATTTTTAGATTGGGTGTCCATTTTGGAGAACTAAGTGGAATTGGTTTCGGGCTTGGCGTGGGGTAATTGTTGACAATATTGTTTTCAAGAGTACCGAATCACGTGACTGTAAAATTAACATTGGAATCATATTGGCATCTCATTGGAATTAAAATTTGTTTGGAGAGTAAGCCCCCTGCAAAGCGCAAAAAATTTAAGAAAATATGAATTTTGCGGGCTACCCTACAATAACCCTTAAAGAAAGCATAGCGAACTGATAATGTTCCCACTACCGGGACACAGGCCTCCTCTGTGTGAGAGGGAGTGGGCCATAATCCACCACGCGGACACAGTGCGGGTTGGTAGATGTCATGTCTTCAAATTTTTGGTTCTAAAAGGACATGCCGGTTTCCGGTGCCCTAAAGAAAGGGATGAAGAAAAATCCAGGTGTTATAGAAGATGTTCATAAATCGTGACTGAGTTGTGGAGGTCGTAAGGGCTTCATGTAAAATACTGGCGATTTATTCTGTAAAAGTCACGTAATAGCCTCCCGACCGATTTTGGTCACGGGGTGGCCTATTTCAATGGAGATTAGCCAAGCGCGCAGGAGATGACTGTTATAGTGCACAAGTGTGTGCGCAATGCACACGGCAATTCGATACGTCCGGGGTGAATTCAGGGGTAGGACCAACGGCTTTACGTGCTTTCCGAGGCACGGGGGTATTAAACCGCCTAAATCCGGGCTATTACTAAGAAATTTCTAATGGAAAACCCAATACCATTTTGTGCGATCTGAGAATCTAACCCAGGACCCCACGCTGAGCAGTCGCGCTTGCAAACACGAGACCAAAGGGGCAGTCTAAAAAGTCAGTCAGTCAGACATCAGTGTTACGTGCCAGTTTCTAGTTATCAAAGAAAGTAGATAATAACTAAGTATTACACTCAACATTACAACAGTTATCACGTGAAAATCATTCAAATATTAATTCACAAAAAGACAATTCAGTAAAAAATAAACAAGAAAATTAGCTAGCAACATTCTATATACGCGCATCACCTCTCGATCACGGGCCACAATCCTGATAACCCCTGACACTTCTGCCCCAGGGTGAGCTCGCAAAGTCGTGTGAAAGACGTCGTGTCCTCTACGACACTAGGAAATGCGTGGATGATAACAATACTGATATCTAGACCTTGGAAGGTCGTTTGACACGTTAAGCAAGATGTTAATGAAAGCTAGGGTGTGTTTTACCGCTTTTTGTAGTCTCAAAATATACTAACTAACTTATGCATAAGCGGTTTTAAAAATAGTATCAAAATATATCTAGTATGTGAAGTTTCAAGTTATCAACACTATAGTATTTTCAAGGTGTACCACAGGGGTCCAAGTCTAAGTACAATTCTGCCTTCGTTTAAAACAAGTTGTGGGATTTGCCATCGGTAAAAATGACGAACTTCCATACAAATTTTCATTCCCTATTTAACCCATTGAGGTGATGAATTTTCAAAAATCATTCCTTTGTGCACGCTCTTTGTTAAATGACTTCTTGGGCAACATTTCATCTGCAGCTCTTAGACCCAGTCAGCAGCTTACAGCAGACAGCGGCTTAGGTTGCGCGTTGTCTGTCAGTGAATTTAAGAATTAAGTAGATGGTTTTTTTAATTCTCAATATATTATATTGAGAATTCGTATTTAATTCGTTTTAATAAACTAACTAGTGAACGTGATTAGGACATTTTCAATACCATTGTTTCTCGGCTTAAGCATTTGTTGGTGAAAAGCTTTTTTTATGGAAAAGTAATTGATTGCGTGTGGGTTATTCGTGACCGTGTTGGGCGAGTGATACACTGAAGTAAGTTGTACACAGAAGTAGCGATTAATTTATTACGATATCAAGTAACTAAAGCTAGTAGTTACACTTGACACGAAAAGGAAAAATTAAATAATGTTACATGAAGACATAAACTAATAGAAACACGAAGCTCGCCGTAAACTATTACGGCGAGCTTCGGCGAGTAAAACATGATCGGGGGTCAGAGAGGACCTCGCACGATCGTAGTTCAGCACAGACTCAAGCTTCGAACCAAAACTCTCCCAAATCTGCCGTTCACTAGACAAAGGAAGCGGCAAAACGATTTTACACAAAGGACGCACCAAAACGATTACATTTTAAAAGTACAATAATAAAACACGAGAAATGCAAATGGGTACAATACAAGACAACTAAAAATAACAGAACAATGAACCTTAACTAACAATAGCAAATGGGTACAATACAAGATAACTAAACATAATAGAACAATGAAGAACCTCAACTAAAAGTAAAGAATCATGAAAGACAATAGTACCTATGACTTAAATCGCTTGCAGATGTGATTCGTGGGAAAAACACAAAATGAAACTTTCCAAAAATTATTACAATAAGTACCCCTAAAAATATCACATTCTTAACAACTATGCAAGGGATGGGTACGTGAGACACAGTCCCCACAGTACCCCCCTACCAGTGATAAAGATCACGAAACACCTGCCTGATAGTAATCAGGAAATTTAACTCGCCTACCAGAACGGCGAGGAATATGCTTGCCAGGCCAACTTAGGTTCCAGTGAGTCGGAACCGGTTGCCGCATAGTTCACGGTGAGTCGGAACTGTCTGTGAAGATGTCCCCAGTGAGTCGGGGTGGCGCGGGCGCTGCGTTATGCTCCGGTGCGTCGGTGCCGCATAGTTCACGGTGAGTCGGAACTGTCTGCGAAGATGTCCCCAGTGAGTCGGGGTGGCGCGGGCGCTGCGTTATGCTCCAGTGCGTCGGTGCCGCATAGTTCACGGTGAGTCGGAACTGTCTGCGAAGATGTCCCCAGTGAGTCGGGGTGGCGCAGGCACTGCGTTATGCTCCAGTGCGTCGGTGCCGCATAGTTCACGGTGAGTCGGAACTGTCTGTGAAGATGTCCCCAGTGAGTCGGGGTGGCGCGGGCGCTGCGTTATGCTCCAGTGCGTCGGATGTGGTACAGCGCCGGGTTGAGGCTGGCTGCTGCGTCGACCAGGAGAGGAATATTGTGCTCTTCTTGTTGACCGGCCGAAAGTGCAGTGTGCTGTGCCGAGGTTGCTGATGAGGCTGAGGGTGATGACCAGGTATGCGCGGTCGCTGCATGCTGGTGGTCAGGACACCCGTTGAAGCCGTGGGAGCTGGCTGGCTGGGAATGCGCGTCATCCGCCGCTAGTGACTCCCGCTGGATCGCTCGCCATTTTAACACGTACTTTGATTTAGCACTCGCGAAACTCTTTACGCACTGTCACGAACTCACGCTATATGATAGCTTTGATCACGTCGGGGTCACCACTGTGGGTTATTCGTGACCGCCCGACTGGTAATAGAAACACTAAAACTACTAGAAACACGAAGCTCGAAGCTCGCCGTAAACTATTACGGCGAGCTTCGGCGAGTAAAATATGATCGGGGGTCAGAGAGGACCTCGCACGATCGTAGTTCAGCACAGACTCAAGCTTCGAACCAAAACTCTCCCAAATCTGCCGTTCACTAGACAAAGGAAGCGGCAAAACGATTTTACACAAAGGACGCACCAAAACGATTACATTTTAAAAGTACAATAATAAAACACGAGAAATGCAAATGGGTACAATACAAGACAACTAAAAATAACAGAACAATGAACCTTAACTAACAATAGCAAATGGGTACAATACAAGATAACTAAACATAATAGAACAATGAAGAACCTCAACTAAAAGTAAAGAATCATGAAAGACAATAGTACCTATGACTTAAATCGCTTGCAGATGTGATTCGTGGGAAAAACACAAAATGAAACTTTCCAAAAATTATTACAATAAGTACCCCTAAAAATATCACATTCTTAACAACTATGCAAGGGATGGGTACGTGAGACACAGTCCCCACATGCGTCTGAATGATTTTTAGTTTGTATTAATCGATCGTGTTATTTTTGTTTGCTAATTTATGTTATAGGTATTTTGTAACTACCTTTTTTGTAGTCTTTTTTGTTTCAAGTGTTCATTATTGTAAACTTGTATGTGGCCTTCAAATGCATATTTGTTTAAGAGCACTGTTTATATTAGCTGTAAGTTTTCCAAATAGAATAAAATAAAATAAAAATACGAGGTGGGAGTGGGGAGGATGGGCATGAGACGTTGAATCGAGAGGTTTATTTAAATCATTATCAATGGCATTAGTACCGTATCTATGGGTATGAGGTGTCTCACAAGGGTTTTAAATAGGCCCAAGGCGGTGTTTGAGCATTTTTGCAGTAGGTAATTGGGTAAGATAATTGCTGAATGTTACTAGTTGAGCAAGATCAGTGTTAAGGAAATATCTTTTTTTTTGTAGCGTATACCTAAGGTAGTCTGGTTATCGTCAAGGTGTTCCACAGGGATCTGACAGAGGCACGTCTTTGCTTTGATTCATCAATCAACTCGGCTTATCGCAGTCCACTGCTGGACATAGGTCTCTCTCAGGCTGCGTCACAACAACATGCATTTTTTTTTTAAGGATGGGAAATCATCAAATGATTCCGCTCTGGGTGGAGCGGAAGGGAGTGTCAGACTCTTACTGACTAAAACCCACCCATGTTGCTTCCTTAGCCCTTCATGTTCCGGGCCAGCGGTAACCCTTTCGGACAATCCCGCTGACCCGGCAGGCTTCGAACAACAACACCATGCCTTATGGTGATATAATAAATTTTAATTTAAACGATTTTCTGAACGGATTTCGCGCTCAGGTAGACCATGACCTGGGTTGGGAATTAGATGTAGGAGACTTTTTGTCCCGGTAGCATGTTCCCGTGGGATAGTTCCCCGACATCCACGCGGACCGCAATAAGTTATTTTTTTTAAATGCCTTTATCTTTGGAGTGGAGTCTCCTAACACAGGCTATGTGCTGAAACAGAAGCCCCAATCAATAGTTGTTAAGGCATTCACTTTTTAAAATAATAAAACATTTAATTTTTCATTTAAGTAAAATATTTTTGTAATAAAACTTCAACTGTAACTCTTAGCAATTTATATTTGTACTAGCTTCTGCCCCTGTGTGGTTATCGGAAAGAATCTCATAGGAATGTGCCACCAGGATGAAAAGTATGTCCTTCTCCAGGAGGCCCATCTATCTCCTTGGCAAATTTTATCAGAATTCGTTCAGTGGTTTAGGCATGAAAAGGTCACATAGACAGAGTTACTTCCGAATTTACGGAGTTTATGGTATAGATGGAGGAGACAGTGGTAAATTTATTTAAGTTATGACGGGACTTTGAAGGAACTTGTAATTATTATGTTTAGCTAGCACTTACGTACAATGTATTTATTTATAGAAGAACTAACAGCTTTAATAGAAGCATAACAATAGTATATGAGACATTATACCTACAAGTTCTCATGGGTAAAAAAAATTAAAAACCTCCATTTATTTGTATGTTCAGTCTGTTATATTTTTAAGGCCTTTCAAATCAAATAAAAAATGGGGCCATGTGCCCACTTGGTTTCCCAAGACCTCGCTAAGCGGTTGGTCCACTTTTCATGTAACCAGAGGGCTGGCTTTTTTTTGGCCAAAGAATCAGCATCGCTATACAACATGGCAATGCTGACAGCCTTTTGGGCATGTTTCCTGTGAAGCGGTGCAAACATTTTGTTTTATTAAAATGATATGAATTTTTATTGTCATTTTAACTTTATATTTCTATTGTTATTTGTTTAGTGGCATCTTCATTGAATTGCTGGGAAAATTTATAACCATCACAACCATGTACAATTAGCATATTCGCAATAGAGCGTCCATCTCATTTTACGTACCGAAACTCACTAAACTACAGAATGCCACGCGCTACGATTCTTCTATCTGTTGAGTATGTTATTATAGCTGAACTATAAAACATAAGAATCAGTTCTGTAGATGGATGTGAAGAAATTTAAATTAAAGAAAATTTGAGAAATTACATATAGGCAATGAAAATTCAACAACAACGACAATATTTAAGTTTCAATCACGAATCACCTGGAGAGTTGGGCAAGATCGTCACTCGCTGGACGCCTGAGGCAGGACATCGCCGTCGAGGTAGACCAAGGCGAAGGTGGCGTGACGATCTAATATCATTTGCAGGGCCAACATGGCCAGAGATCGCACAAGACAGGGAGGTTTGGAAGAAAAAAGGGGGGGCCTTTGTCAGTGGGGCGTCTTAGGGGCAGCTTTGCCCAGCAGTGGGGAACATAATAGGCAAAAAAAAAAAGGAACAAGTTCTATTGGATATAGTCTTAGCAAAAAATGTCAACAAAAATAACATTTAGAAAATTAAAAAAGGTTGACCTCCGGTTGAGTGTAACCTACTTTGCATTCTCCAGAATAATTGCAAGAAAGACTACCCCAAAACTCCGTAATGATGGTCGGAAATAGATAAAGAACTATCTCGCTCCACTATTTAGGTGACAAAATAAATGTAGATGCAATTTTAGATGGAAAACCGAACAACCTAGTTTCCAAAAGTATGACGGAAGTTCAACATCAAGTTACTCGAATTATAAATTACTTACTATATACTATCATCACGCCGCAATCAGTGACAAGTACGACCATCGTCTTACAATCGGATTAAGAGATCAATTCGTATAAATCAGCATTAAAATATAGATAACGCGTAAACGATAGCTTCAACAGCTTTCATGTTCAAACAAACAAAATCGATGAAGTAATACTTACCGATATACGTCGGCGTGCGGCACACAGGTATAGGAACACAATTAATCACTGATAAGTAATCAAAAGATTAATAATTCAACGCTAAAACGACCGACCGACTAGCCGATGTCACCACGATTGACGTTCGCAGCGCGGCCATTTCCCGATACAGTTTAGAAACTTGTTTATTACTATGCCGGTATTCATTTGATAAGACTGACTTTTTTTCATTGTTTCTTATTTTATAGGTGGTATAAGCATTTGAATTAAATAATATTTCAATATTATGTTTGTTTTTGTCGAATGGAAAGTCCTTAGTTAAAAATACATATAAATATTCGTATATTGAAAGATTAAGGGTTTTCGGAACGAAGCATTATGGATAATTTTACGTTTAGTTACCAAAACGGGCAAGATAAGGAAAATATATAATTCACCAAAAAGTTGACCGTGTCATGTACGTTATTTGCTGTTTTATTGTAATAAAATTAATTTTATAAATCTTTGTAGAATAATTTTGGTGATAATGCTTATAATTTTGAAGAAATTGATTCTATAGGGTTTGAGTTGTTACAGCGATGCAGAAAATGTAGAATCAAAACGCAACATAAATTTTCAATGCATGTCATTCTAGTACTATAGTTGGATTTTAAGCATTTAATCGAAATACGTTTCCTAATCTAAGGGATTTTAAAATAAGTGCGATAGAGATAGTAAAAGATCAGTAGCAAAACTCCGAACCGTGCGACACACGGAACATCTAAGATAAATTTTTTGCTTTGCTTTTCCAATTATTGGAATGATTTTCTTCAAAATAAATAAATGTTTCAAATAATTATCAATAATCTGAATGGTTTTACGTGAGGATTTGTGATAGTTTATTTATTAGTTTAAGTATCTATTACATCTAATCTAATAATAGTCAACAAATTCATGTAATTTAGTGTAATACGATGGAAGTCGATGCAACAAGTCATGTTGATCCCAATTTTAAGTATTCCGTTGAACTAACTAATCTTATGGATTCCTGTAGAGTTTGTATGGCTCAGAGCTTGAATATGAGTTGTATATTCGACGCCGAAAAAGAGAATATTATAAAAGAGATACAATTTTGTACTGGAGTTACTGTAAGTTCTTTCTGTCGCATTATTTTGTTATTATACAACTACATAGAAAACACTGATGTAAGACACTGGTTGGTTCTGGGCAGCCAGCCCCGCTACTGACTTTGGTGACTGGCCTAACATTTTCGTTAAGGCGTGAGCAATTATCACAGAATTACACTCCAAATATGCCTTTCTGGTCATCATACTGTTGAAATATAGACAATAATTTAATAAATTGTGACTAAGATGTTACTTTTATCCATCGTTCCAGATAAAGCAAGAAGTCGGTCTACCATCACAAATATGCGAATTATGTCTCAACAATCTCTCTGTAGCGCACAAATTCAAAACGTCCTGCCTCGTTGCGGACGAGACATTCCGTAAGCTTGTCATTACTCCCGCTATCAAGGCTGAGCAACCGGAACTTAGTGAATATGAGTATGAGGAGATAATTGAGTGCAAAGATGAGAACGCTGATGAATTTGAACATGTTAAGGAGGAATTGATAGAGACGGTGGTGCAGGAAAATGGAGCAAGGAAGACTGGCCATGTTAAGGTGAAAGACAGGTATAGTAAGCGTCAAACTTTATAACAGCTCTCAATGCACTTTTTCTTCTTGTCGGTTTCCAGTCTAACCAGATGCAGCTGAATACCAGAATTAAACATGGAGCGATGGGTTATCAGACCTCGATAACCCATTTACAGGGTAACACAATACCTCTTGGTAAGACTGGTTGTCAGACTTTGAGCTTCTGACTACCCTGAAGGACTGCCAAAGATCTATGAATGGCAGCTGAAACCAACTGCTTAACATGCTTTCCGAGGTGCACAGGGGTTAATTAAAGGGAGAAAATTCAAAACAAAGCAACATTTCAAAAAATTTGTGGCAAATCGGCGCACGGTTGGCGCAGTGGTTAAGCGATTGACTGCTGCGCTGCGTGTTGCGGGTTCGATTCCCGCATGGAACAAATATTTGTATGACCTACAAGTAGTTGTTCTGGTTCTGGCTGTTTGTGTATGTGAGTTTAAATGTTTGTAAACGCACCCACAATACAGGAGAAATTCTTAGTGTGGGGAAATGTTTTAAAAAAAAATTAAGAAAATTTTCAAAGATTGCATACATGAAAATACAAAGAAGTGCAGGAATGGACCCAATATCGAACCATGAGGAACACCCATTGCCATCTCAGACCCTAATGAGTTTAAATCGTTTACTTGTCTATCTTTCAGTTATGATCTTAGTAAATAAGAGCTGTTTTACTCATCCTAAAGTGCTCTAGTTTTAGCAGAAGTGTCTCATGGTTTATGAAATTGAATGCCTTAGAGAGGTAGCAAAAGATCCCAATGGCATCTTGTACTTCTTCCCGGGCGTTAAAAGATGTTCTTTATTAAGGTGACACTGGCGTCAGTGGTACAACGCCTTTGGTGACACCGTACCATTGTTCATGAAAGATGGAATTTTTTATTAAAGTGACGTAACACTTGATTGAGCACCAACTTTTCAAACACTTTACTGAGAGCTGACAGAATTCACACTGGGTCGTCTTGTTTTATAATGACCTATGTTATGGTTTTTTCTAGCCCGCTACGAATACGAGGCCGTCCAAGAAAGACCGAAGCCACAATAAAAGCTCCCCGAAGACTGAAGAAGTTCAAATTCAAGCGGCTGTGCTGTGAGCCATGCGACATGAAGTTTGACACCAAGGAGGAGAGTGATGATCATAAAAGGAAAGTGCATAAGGAAAGCGAGACGTGGGTTTGTGAGGTTAGTAAGGTCATACAGGGCTATATTATTTATTTATTTATCACAAACACAACAGTATCATTACAGGCAATAATCCTAATGCGGTAGCGTGGTCTTTAGTTATATTCTAAATTACAATTAAAGTTACTAGTTATATATTAGCATAACATAATACAAATAATGTTACCTTTGTGAACTCATTCAGAGAGCAATAAAATAATTTAATTAATATGTATCGATATCTAAACATGACATAAAAAACTTGAATATTATTATACATTCAATTTCCATATTTTAAATACTTTATATACACAGATGTTACGAATATACAACAGTGTGGCCACTACACAGACAGTCGAGCCTTCAGTTGTCACCATCCAAGGATGCGCGTGGCACGCTGTAACATAAACACACACGAACGTTCACGCAAGCGTCCTGCTCCGCCTAAACGAAACAGCAGGCGCAGGCATACATTTTCGCCGCGCTGTAAAAAGAGAGGGGGATACTTCCTCTCCTACGCCGCGCCGGCTGTCTACTCTCCATCCGTCTTACGAATTTTCGATCAGGTCACGTGTCCTGACGCCAGTTTAACATTTTTTACCCATTACAAAAAAAGTGTACAACGCCGCTAAAGAAGTTTTCACTTCAAAAAAAAGATTTGATGATTTTTTTTTGGGGTCAATGTCCGCTGGTGTTGTTATTTGAAGTGTGAGTTGATGGTCAGCGGGATTGTCCGAAAGGGTTACCGCTGACCCGGAACATAAAGGGCGAAGGAAGGAACACGGGTGGGTTTTAGTCAGTAAGAGTCTGACACTCCCTTCCGCTCTACCCAGAGTGGAAGGAGTCATTTGATGATTTCCCATCCTCAAAAAAAAAAAAAGGGTGAGTTGATAAAAACTGTTTTAACTGTTGAGATCTATACCCAACACGTCTGTGAATTTAACACAAAAAAACGTATTTTAAGTGACTACATACTATCGGCGGTTGATGACCCCAAAACAACCATCTTCAAATTAATTTCTTTTGGTTTTATCATGTTTATATATATCCATCACGTCTGCGGAGTTTCGCTATAGCTAGCGAAACTATGGAATATACAGGGTCATTAAATTAGCATTTAATGACCCTGTATATTCCATAGTTTCTTTTTTCATTTCCTCAGATTTGCGGTAAGATGTTCATACACCGCGCATCACACTACACACACGTGAAGTCTCACCAGCCACCGAAGTACGCGTGCGACCAATGTGACTACAAGACATGGCATAAATATGACCTCGTCAAACATATACGGATACATACAGGTAAGTCATAGCTTACAGAATAAGTAATCTGAAATGGCAATGGGCCATATTAGCCGTAGTACCGATGACCGTTGAGGTAGACGTGTTCTTGAGTGGAGACCGCGAATCGGTAAACGTAAGGTGGGACGCTCTCAGGGGGGCTTAATCTCCAAACTAATTTTAATTCCAATGAGATGCCAATATGATTCCAATGTTAATTTTACAGTCACGTGATTCGGTACCCTTACCCTTGAAAACAATATTGTCAACAAATACCCCACGCCAAGCCCGAACCCAATTCCACTTAGTTCTCCAAAATGAAATATAAAAATCATTTGGCGCTAGCATCGAACTCAAGAGTACGAAACGTCACAATTCCAATGTTGATCTATCGGAATTAAATTTAAGAGTAAGCACCCAGGCTAGGTGGAGCGACGATCTTCGCAGGATGGCTGGTAGCAGCTGAATGAGAGTTGCCGAAAATCGAGTTGAATGGCGTGCAATAGGCGAGGCCTATGTCCAGCATTGGACTGCTGTAGGCTTATAGAGGTATGAGGAACAGGGTGTAAAGTTCACTCATACTCTATAGAAAAGGGAGGATCCTCCGACCAGACGGGTGTTGTGTCTGGCGGGCAACTGCCCGATGATTCATGTCGGGCCGTTGTTTCTATGCTAGTTGCGCGGTAAACTTTGCTTGCGAGATGCAGGATTTTGCGTGACGTCAGTATGACACGTTGTTCGCATGTGGCGTTGTAGATACCGTTACAGGCTGATGATGATGACAGGTATTTCAGAGAGAAAGAAATGAACGTTATTCTTTCTTAAGGACTCGTTAACTGCCCCGATGGTCTTGTGGTCCCAAGCGCATATGTTGACTGGTCCTAGGTTTGATTCCCAGCCCGTAAAGTGTTATTAGGTTTTTCCGTTAGGAATGTCATGACTACTCCGAGAAAAAAGGCCGAAACAAACTCAGAGGTCACAGTGTCTTTTAAAGTCCAGACATAATCTTGGTCAAATCATGTAAAGACCATGTATGGTGTCTGAAATGGTATTTTAGGGAAAGTACCACACAGATTTGACTGGACCAGTCCAGTCAGTACGAGCATTTGTTAGTAATCGAGTACACACAATACAACAAAAAAAATATCCTGTTTTCTTGTTACAGGTTTGAAAATGTACCAATGCGAGTACTGTACCGCGTCATACTACACTTCTTCCAATCTGACCAGCCACATCCGAAGACTGCACATGAACGAGAAGCCGCACGACTGCAATATTTGTCAGCGGACGTTCTTTGACAGAACCAAGCTAAATAGACACCTGGATTCGCATCTTGAGATTAAAAGGTACGTTTTGGCTAATATACCTCAGCATAAGCATCTACAGGTTCAAGCTAGTCAAACTTCGGAGATGTGATGTGAATTGATATCCAAACATGACAAAACAAAAAAAAATATTTCATGATAAAGTTTTGAGGGATCAACGACCGTATGTAATCTGCGTTCACGATTCAGTTTCCAAACATGTAAACAAATATGAGTTATTGGAAAAATAACTTTATTACATACACAATAAAGTTCAGTTTGCGCTACAACTTTAAACATTTTTATAACTTTTTCAATAGTACTAGTCACTCTGAAATCAACTTAATTCTCACTAGCTTAAAGTTGATATTTGTTTAACTTAAGAGCGTTTACGCCGTACGGCATTTCATAAAAACTTTCAAGCCCTTGTTTTTCGAAATGAATGAACCGATTTTAATGAAATTTCATACGCATAAGCAGGATACAAAGGTCTAAAAAGTTACTTAATAACATTTTCGAAATGTCTTATTTAAAAAAAGATAACTGGAAATCTCTGTTTTTATGTAAACTTTAAAATCGGTCTAATTTGGCTGTAACACTATTTTTCGAAAATGTTATTAAGGAACTATTTAGACCTTTGTTTACTTACGAACTTAAGAAGACTTTTCGCACTTTTTTCAGATTCGAATGTGACGTATGCCACGCCTGCTTCACCCGCCGATGTTACTGGAAGAAGCACCTCCTCCGTCAGCATGACATCGTCACCCCACCTCAAAGGCCTGGCAGGCAGAAGATTAACCTGGTCATTGGAGAGTACCTGGGCACCAGCAAACAAGACGATATTGGAGAATACTATGCTAAAGATGGTGCTGTGAAGAAATTATAGCGATGGGACGCCACCTGTCAAATTAGTTCCGCGTAGAGGGCGCTGATGTATGATTGGTCAGCGAGATTGTCTGAAAGGGTTACCGGTGGCCCGGAACATAAAGAGCTAAGGAAGGAACACGGGTGGGTTTTAGTCAGTAAGAGTCTGACACTCCCTTCCGCTCCACCCAGAGCGGGAGGGGGCATTTGATGATATCCCATCTAAAAAAAAAAAAGGGCTGGCCATACCCGGACAGCTTGAAGCAGCCAGTATCGACTGCTTCAAGCTGCGACTGCATAGCAAACTACAGTCTTCTACGCACACACATACACGGAACCGCTCGAGCAGTCGCGACTGCTTCGGGCGGTCGGCAGCGCGGTGAAATTTCATCGTCGCCAGGCGTACATTGACTGCTCGAGCTGACGACTGCTCTCGCGCAGTTGCGTCCGCCCGCGCACTTCATTCCGCAAAAACCGCAGAGCAGTTGATACCGACTGCTGCAGCAGCAAGCAGGCAGGTATCAATGGCAGCTTCAAGCGGTTAAATTTGAGTGCACGAGCAACTACAAATGTTTTTATTTGTTGAACATAGGTAGGTTAGGTACAGATGTTGTTATTATTAAAGAACGCTATGTCTAGCCGTTGTCGACGTACAAATAATTTAAAAAAAAAACATGCTGATTATAATAAATTCAGTCCGTGTATGTTGATCACTGGCTTACAGCTGGAGCAGTTCGTGTATGTTGATCATTGGCTTACAGCTGGAGCAATCCGTGTATGTTGATCACAGGCTCACAGCTGGAGCAATCCGTGTATGTTATCACTGACTTACAGCTGGAGCAGTCCGTGTATGTTGATCACTGGCTTACAGCTGGAGCAGTGCGTGTATCTTCATCACTGGCTTACAGCTGGAGCAATCCGTGTATGTTGATCACTGGCTTACAGCTGGAGCAGTGCGTGTATCTTCATCACTGGCTTACAGCTGGAGCAATCCGTGTATGTTGGTCACTGGCTCACAGCTGGAGCAGTCCGTGTATGTTGATCACTGGCTTACAGCTGGAGCAGTGCGTGTATCTTCATCACTGGCTTACAGCTGGAGCAATCCGTGTATGTTGGTCACTGGCTCACAGCTGGAGCATTCCGTGTATGTTGATCACTGGCTTACAGCTGGAGCAGTCCGTATATGTTGATCACTGGCTTACAGCTGGAGCAGTCCGTGTATGTTGATCACTGGCTTACAGCTGGAGCAGTCCGTGTATGTTGATCACTGACTTACAGCTGGAGCAGTCCGTGTATGTTGATCACTGGCTTACAGCTGGAGCAGTCCGTGTATGTTGATCACTGACTTACAGCTGGAGCAGTCCGTGTGGGTCAGCCTTACAGCTCGCGTCTGGCCGCAGGTCATCGGGCACGTGGTCGTTTGCGTTCGTTCCATACGAACGTATTCATGGGTTTCCTCTAAAGTATATACAGGGTGGTAGGGACATCCCACGCGCAGGCGCAGCCTGTGGTCTTAGTGTGAGTTTTTTCGACTCACGTTCGATTGCGAGCGCGTTAGAATTTTGTATGGGAAATTAGGTTTCTCCTAGTGACCACCAGGTGGCGCTATAACTTTTTCCCATATGAAATTCTAAAGCGCTCACAATCGAATCGAAAGTGAGTGAAAAAACTCACAATTAGCCTCGGTTTCCATCGATTCAGTACATGATTCTAAACGCCCTGCGTTGAAATTTTTCGCCAGTTATTTAAAAAGAAATTGCTGTTCGATACATTTTGACCGCGTTGGTATTGCACTTTACTATTACAGATGTTCTATGTCACGAAGTCCGTTTGGCTATGAATGTTGTCAAGCGTGCACATGCACATTGTGATCAACAGAGACTCAACAATGGGTGAAGTAAAACGGTACACATTCGCGGAAATAGCCTCATGCGACGGCAGCAAGGGGCAGCCGCTGTGGGAGCGCGCTTGTCGGGATACGTCACTACTACAATCAAAGCCGAACGGACTTCGTGAAATCGAATATCTGTAAACGGCAGATTTTTTTCTGTGATAACCTATGAAAATAAATTACGCTGGGGAGTCTTAAATGATGTGCTGAATTCATGGTTGGGAATTCATGGGGATACCCTGACGCTTTTGTAAAAACACATATAAAGCAGTGGAACGTGTCGTGTCCGAAGCGGCTTCTGGCTAAGTAATAACAGTGGGTCGATCGATCAGGTTAAGCTACGCTTGCAGCGTTTGGTCCGTGGATGGGTGACCATCTTCTCATACCAAGACCCCTCCGTGCCTCGGAAAGCACGTTAAGCCGTTGGTCCCGGCTGTCATTCGTGGATATCTGACAGTCGTTACGGGTCTTCAGAAACCCGAAAGTCTGACAACCAGTCTAAGGCCGCTATCCCACTGGCGTTTTACGAGCGTTGACGTCAACGTCGCGTCTGCGCGGCGTCGACGCTGCGCAGACGCGACGTTGACGTCGCGTCATCGCGTAACAAGCATAAAACGTCCGCTGAACGCGACGTTAACGTCGCGCAGATGATACTATTGCCAACAAACGCGACGTTAACGTTAAGCAGACGCGACGTTGACGTCGCGTTCAGCGGACGTTTTATGCTTGTTACGCGATGACCCGACGTCAACGTCGCGTCTGCGCA
Organism: Luperina testacea; assembly: GCA_927399505.1. Classification (NCBI taxonomy): domain Eukaryota; kingdom Metazoa; phylum Arthropoda; class Insecta; order Lepidoptera; family Noctuidae; genus Luperina; species Luperina testacea. The sequence continues at coordinate 5,885,268 of OV656785.1, read as the reverse complement.
GCGTCGACGCCGCGCAGACGCGACGTTGACGTCAACGCTCGTAAAACGCCAGTGGGATAGCGGCCTTACTAAGTGGTATCGTATTATCCAGTAACTGGGTTGTGGAGGTCAGATAGGCAGGCGCTTCATGAAAATATTAGTATTCAGCTGCATCTGGTTAGACTGGAAGCCGACCCTAACATAGTTGGGAAAAGGCTAAACAGATGATGGACGTGTCGTGTCCGATATTAAACCATTGCCCAATATCGGATACATGGCTCTTCACGTCCACTGCTGAACATGAGGCGAGTCCTATTAACTGGCCGGAGATAGGATGGTCTTAAAATACGCGATCAAACAGTTGATTTTACACCGTGAATGTAAACGCAATAAATACGGTATTATGTACAAAATGTATTGTGACTGTTATTATAAAATTATTTAAAAATAAAATATATAAATTATATGTTAAATCTGTATTAATTTTTGTTTTAATAATTCTCCTCATTCACTTCTACTAATATTATAAACACGAAAGTTTGTGAGAATGTATGGATGGATGTTTGTTACCCTTTCACGTAAAAACTACTGATCAGATTTGAATGAACTTTGGCACTCAGTAACCAGGATTAACACATAGGATACTTTTTATTCCGATATTTTTTTTTTATAAAAACTTTGCCCCATACCACATGTATGTGAATTTAAATGTTTGTAAACGCACCCACGATACTCCTGTATCGTGGGTGCGTTTACAAACATTTAAATTCACATACACAAACATCCAGACCCGGAACAACTACCTGTAGGCAATACAAATATTTGTTCCGTGCGGTATATGAACCCGCGATATTCCCACGGGATCGAATCTTATGCGGGTGAAACCGCGCAGCTAGTTATAAAGGCGATGGTTTTCTGGATCCTGACGAACAGTAACCTTGAACATGTCCACAGGCCTCCTCTCTGTGAGAGGGAGTGGGCTGTAATCCACCACGCGGGCCCAGTGCGGGTTGGTAGGTTTTTTTTTATTTTTTTTATTTGAAATGGCTCTTGACTCTAGTCTAGGTCAGAGATGACAGAGACAAAGTCTACGATGGAGTGAGCTCACCCAGAAGAAGCCTGTTCACTTTTACTTTGAAGAGATTCGGGTTGTATGCACTCGGAAACACAAACGCAGGTAGAGAGTTCCACTCTTTTGCTGTGCGCATTATAAAGGACATTTGAAAACGCTTAGTGCGAATTGGTGGAATAGCAACTAGGTAGGGATGGTAACTTGCAGTGCGTCTGGATGTCCGAAGGTGGAAGGGGGCCGGTGGAATGAGGTCGTGGAGTTCTTGGGCACACTCACCGAAGTATAATCTGTTAAAAGACCGACAAGCAGGCAACCCTGATGAACCCTGCAGATGTCACATGTCTTCGAATTCTTGGTTCTAGGACATGCCGGTTTCCTCACGATGTTTTCCTTCACCGTTTTGAGAGCAGTGGTGATGAAATAATTTTACACAAAGTTGTCTGGCTTTGAACCTAGACCTAACAACTCGCTAAGTCGCGGGCCTTACCATCGGGCCACGGAGCGTAGCAGTCAATTAACACAAAACCATAAAGTTTTATAATAATTGCACTAACGATCAATTTAATCTACTTCTTAGAACAAAATATATAATAAAACTATTGATTTGTTCACTAACAGGAGCCTTCAGTTGCTCCGCAACGGGTGAACCGGTAGGTTTCCTTCAAAAAATGCTGAGGTACCTACAGTTTTTTCTGGTGAGAATTTTGGTCTGTTTTTAAGGGTTCCGAACCGAGAATTGCCAATAGGGTTTCCATTGAAGAGGAGCAGAGATTTTGTGCAATCCTATTGGTTCATATTTCTCCGTTTCTCCGCTCCGCAGCCTCGCTCCGCTTCGGTGGATAGGCAGCCTAAGGGTGCGTTTCCACTGAAGAAGAGCTGGGCGGAGCGGAGCGGAGACGTGCAGGAATCGTCCAATCACAGACGAGACGAGTGACGCGCTGAGGATTTCAACCAATGCGATTGGTCGATTCTTGTACGTCTCCGCTCCGCTCCGCACAGCTCCGCTTCAGTGGAAACGCACCCTTAGGCTCCGCTGTCGGTCTGTCATAGGGCTGTATCTTTTGAACCGTAAAAGGTAGTCACTTGAAATTTTCACAGAGTATGTACTGGTATGGATGTTATAACAACAAATACTTAATAAAAATATGCGGTAAGAAGCTTTTAAGAACGACAGTAGCGCCTCGCGGCAACACATAAGGTTCAAAACAGCGATGTAGGTACAGACGCCAGCACATCAAGCTACCCGAAACTGTCAAATTTTCCTAATCAATTTTGAACCTTATGCTTTAGCGATAAAGTTAAAAAATCTATTAAAGAAATTTGACAGATTCTAGTAGCTTGGTGTGCTATCGTCTGTACTTCGTTATTTTTTTTCACAGAATATATTAATTAAAGTTAAATTATATTTTCAGATCACCTGCTTCTTTACATGGGTGACTTCAAACCCGCATGCCAGCTTGACGTTTGATTACTCAAATGTAAGCACAACTTCCCTATAACTCAGGGCAAAAATCATAGACCCCACTCAGAAAAAAATTATCAGCTGGCCCGTGCAAAACTTTAATACACCGACCCAAATGCTGGACGGCCCAGAGCCGTCTTACCCCTGGGCGACTGACCTGACGGCCGGTAGCATCGCAATACTGCGAAAACCGCAGAGAGCGATGGCCGTCAGAGTCGTGCGCGGTTTCGCACGATCTCCTACGAGGCGGCTTGCGTACTGGCTGGATCCCCGCCCTGGGACCTGGACGCGAAAGTACTCGCGTTGCTGTAACGGTGGCGCGATGAAGCGCGAGGCGAAAGGCTGATGCGCCATATGAAGCTGCGTCGGTCTCAGCTTCGAGGTCCTGGTGGCGGAATGGCGGGACAGGCTCTCACGCCCTACCGCCGGCCTCGGCACTATTGAGGCGGTCCGGCCGGTACTCAAGCGCTGGCTCGGGAGGAGGCACGGCTCCCTGTCGTTTCGGGTGACCCAGGTGCTCTCGGGGCATGGTTGCTTCGGGAAGTAACTGTGTCGCATAAACAGAAGAAAGAATGAAAGAAAATACATTTATTTAGCACAGAGACAGAATACACCAGATAGTTATGCTGTATTCTGGAGTCTATCCACTGATAAGCAATTTAATCACTTTGATAAATTTACAGAGACAAGATGACATTTACGATCAGCCGGTCAATCTGATGACCAAGAAAGCACCACATGCGAAGGTAGGTTATTCTTATGCTTGGCCCACACTGCGGCGAATCCCGTGCGGGATGCGGGACGTTTACTGTGTTACCCAATTTTTAACAGCAAAGGCGTCCTTGAAAATGTTTCTATTTAGGTAAATAGCAATGAAAATACAAAAAATGTAACCTGAACTTGAAGAAGATGTTCACCAGTGTTCATTTAGGGTGCAGTAGTGCGATTCTGTAACCATCTCATCGTGAAAACGTAGGTGCAGTGAGCGTGGAGTGAGCTGTCAATAGTGTCAATTCCTAGCAAAAACAAACTCGCATCACCTAAGTTTTCACGGTGAGATTTTTACAGAATCAACCGGCAGGTCAGTTACGCGCTGGGTTCGCTTCGGTTTGGCTCAGATCTTTGAGGGTATCATACTCTGATGGTGGCCTTGCACCCTCCGTAACACACTTTCAATTACAGTCCGAAAGATTTTAATGGAATTAATTGTTAAGGTATTTGTACTACGTACATGGTTTTGAAATATGTATTTTATATGCAATAAGTTAATAATACATAATCGCATAATTACACTTTGATCGCGACCTACTTTTGGGAGTGCGTAGATATACGGCGGAGCCTAAATGATGCGTTTTTGTTTGAATAAACGTGGCTTGAGTCGGACAACTTGCGTTTTTATTTAGAATTTTAGATTCATGTACCCGTTGAGCATTCATTGAACTTCCTTGCATTTTCTTGGCATTTTTCTGCATACTTTATGTCTTGAATTTGCATTGAAAGACTAATGTTTGGTTAACACACCCAACAGTATTTATTGTAAATGAACAAATACCTAGATACGATTTTATTTCTTTTTAGAGTTCCGTGTTCAAAGGGTAAGCACGGGCGTCTCTCTGTCTGTCTATCTCATGAACCGTGATAGCTAGCCAGTTGAAATTTTCACAGATCAGATGATGTATTTCTGTTGCCGCTATAACAACAAATAAAATAAATATTTAAGGGGGCTCCCATACAACAAACATTTTACGTTTTTTTCGGCGTTTTTGCCTTGTGGTACGGAACCCTTCGTGTTCGAGTCCGACTCGCTTTGGCCAGTTTTCGTCTTTGACATTTCTCAGATCTCTGGGGTCCCGGGGGGCGAAACCAACTGGAACTTGCAGAGGCCCGTTAGACGTTTTTAATGAAATGACGCACTATTATTAATCTTTTCAGAATGAGCCGGCAGAACTCCAGGGGGACCCTGGTATCGACTCCTGGGCTCCGTTCGACTTCAGCAAGTTCGATCAGCTCGTCAACGACTATAATCAGGAGTCTTCGCCAGAACAGAACCGGATCAAGAGACGAGCCCGGGTTAGTACACATTTTGTTTTGGTTTTTTCAAAAGTCTAAGGGCATAAGTCACAGTTAGCGTTTCATACAAATGTGAACATTATTCTTTAGATCATAATGTTCATATTCGTATAAGCGAATTTAAGAAAGCGTTTTTAGGGTTTCTTACCTAAAGGGTGCCAACAGAAACCTATTACTAAGACTCTGTTGTCCGTTCGCCTGTCACAAGGCTGTATCTTTTGAACCGTAAAAGGTACACACAGAAAGGGCTTTGAAGATCCGTGGCATACCTGCCTGTCCGCCATTTTGTATTTTTTTTTCAAAATGTCTGACTCGCACCAGCCGGTCGATTCTGTAAAAATCTCACCGTGAAAACTTAGGTGAAGTGAGCTTGTTTTTGCTAGGAATTGACACTATTAACAGCTCACTCCACCCTCACTTCACTTAAGTTTTCACGGTGAGATTTTTAGAGAATAGCACCGCCGCTGGTTGGTTTTTTTACCAATATGAAACTTATTATTTGCTCGTATGAAACGAAAGTCAAATAAATATAATCTGTGAATCTCATCCTAATTGGAGATTGGAGATAGAAATCATAGGAATGTCTTACAATAAGCCTAGAATAAATACACCTAAGGCTACGTACGCACTGACAGGTGGCTTGCTTACCGCCTAGAGCTTAGCGAGTCACCTTACGAGTAGCGAAGTGAAACGAACGCTCTAGAATGTTCGCAACCGACCACATTGCGCGCTTGGCGCCTAGCGTGTATGTAATGTAAGGGTGTTAAGTCCCGGGTCAGCGGGATTGTCCGAAAGGGTTACCGCTGGCCCGGAACATAAAGGGCTAGGTAAGGAACACGGGTGGGTTTTAGTCAGTAAGAGTCTGACACTCCCTTCCGCTCCACCCAGAGCGGGAGGGGGGGGCATGTGATGATTTCCCACCCCCAAAAAAAAAGGGTGTTAATTCACTAAGCTCTAGGCGCCAAGCAAGCCACCTGTCAGTGCATACGTAGGCTCACTGTAGCCTCACGTTAAGCTATAGGTACGTAGCGGAATGTTCCACACTTGTACTGTAAGCATTAGGTAGAAGAGTGGGGCGCGTCTTCGTGGATGGCGTTATCTGAACGGTACGAAAACGTACCGAGTGGTTGTGAGAAGCTATGCTGAACCATTATGAGGTTAATTTTAACAGTACCGACGCCATTTTAGATTTTAATTATTTATCCAATCTTATCTTCTTCTATTCTAGCCCAAGAATCCGCGAGCATTCTGGTTTTTTGAACGTTTCATATCGGGATACGCGGGTGCTTTCAAAAGACTCTAAAACTACATTTTTTGCCATGTTCATACATAAATTATTCGTAATCTGATAAACTTAAGTGTTCAGTGATATTCTACACAAAATACAAGAGTGTTAGTGCCCAAAAAAAAGAGAAAAAACCCACATAATTTGACGCCTGAACTGACAAGACTATTTTTTGCCGCAGAACGTGAGAAAATTTAACACAATGCTCGGCCCGCAACTTCGGGAGCGGCCACACCACTACACGTACCCAGAGCCCGTGAAAGACAGGATCCTAGAGTTCTCGACATCAACGAGAAAACCTGGAATCTTACCTGACCAAATGAACCCAGGAGTCATATTTCGAGTAAGAATGTCAGACGCAATCCTGAGAATAAAGCAAAGAATGTATGAGGACCCTGAAAGACATATTGAAGCTGATATTATCTATACTAATCTGATTAAAAAGGTTGTAATGGATGAGATAACGAAGTTCCACAATCTTCTGCTGATGTATAAGACGGACAAGAGCATAAAGGAACATTTAGGAGAATGCGGGGGCCGGATCTACAAATTTATCAGCTATATGACAATCAAAGTGCATATATACTGCTTGTTTGACGCCTTGTGGATCGATGGGAACCCTTACGTGATTGGTGATGAGTATTCCGTGACACCTGTGGAAGTGCCGCCTATGCTGCAGTGCGACGCAGCTGAGTGCAACTCTATAATGTTTGTCGATTCTATTACTGAGCCTAAAGATATGGAGGAGTGAGGTTATGACGATGCAATAAAATTTTGTGGTGAATTTGATTGTTTTATTAGTGTTTTTCACATGCACTCCTGCACAGACTATCGAGTCAAATTAAATTAGCTGGCGAATCTCCGCATACGTGATGGTATCAATGTCTAAACAATATGATAAAACAATAAAGATCAGTTTAAAATTTTAACCGACTTCTAAAAAGGAGGAGGTTCTCAATTCGTATGTTTCTATTTTTTTATGTATGTTCGGGCATAACTCCATCGTATAAATAAAATAAAATAAAAATAAAAAATAAAAAAGCCTTTTATTTCATTGAACTCCATCGTAAATAGACGGATTTGCAAATTTTTTTTTGTTCATAACATAACATAATAATTAGCCTATAATGTTCCCACTGCTGGGACACAGGCCTCCTCTCAGTGAGAGGGAGTGGGCCGTAATCCACCACGCGGGCCCAGTGCGGGTTGGTGGATGTCACATGTCTTCGAATTTTCGGTTCTAGGACATGCCGGTTTCCTCACGATGTTTTCCTTCACCGTTTTGAGAGCAGTGGTGATGAAATAATTTACACAAAGTAAAGCGCCTGCCTGGGTTCGAACTTAGGACCTACAACTCGTAAGTCGTGTCCGTGACCACTGGGCCACCACTGCTCTCTATTTTTTTGTTCGAAAGGGCTTTATTCCGAAATGGTCCCATTTAAATTTCGTAAAGATCTGATGATGAGTTTCGGAGACAGACAACGGAACTCTTCAATAAATGCCAGCAAATCAACCGCGATTGCTGGTATAGCATAATATGTATGCATTGTTTACGCAATCACACAACATAAAATCACGCCTGTACCCTTTCAAGGGTTAGGCAGATGTGTTCAATAGCTTTCTGTCACTGATATTCACATAGCAAGTAGTGCTTTAATTTCGTAAGTTGGTGTCAAAAAACGAAAATACAGAAACAACGACACCGACTTCCGAAATTAAAGTTATTTTTCACTTTGTAGTGTTTTTTTTGGAAGTCAGTTGTTTTTTTAATTATAAACTTCACAGACGTGATTGGTAGAGATGTTATTTAAATACGATAAAACATAGTTTGTCAACTCATGCTTCAAGTAACAACAAGCCGCTGGGTCCCGGCTGTCATTCGTAGATCTTTGACAGTCGTTACGGGTAGTCAGAAGCCCGAAAGTCTGACAACCAGTCTTACCAAGGGTATCGTATTATCCAGTAACTGGGTTGTGGAGGTCAGATAGGCAGTCGCTCCGTGTAAAGTATTGGTATTCAGCTGCACCCGGTTAGACTGGAAGCCGACCCCAACATACATAGCTGGGAAAAGGTTAGGCAGGTGAAAATTTTAAATGATGAAATACAAAATACACGCAGACAAAGTCGTTGACCGGACTGCTGCTGAGAAACTCTAGATGATATAGAGATGGAAAAGCTCAATAACACTGCCCGACTCGAGAATTGCACCCAGGACCCAACGCTCACTAGTCGCGCTGGCGACCACGAGACCAACGGCGCAGTCCACAAATGACATGTCACAGTATAAAGTTTAAGGTGGAAACGCTAAGGTAGCCCGCGAAATTCAATTTTTCTTACGTTTTTGCGATTTGCTGGTCAGTATTAAGTTGTACGTTGATTAAGATATGATTCGCGGCCGTAACAAATATGTATTTACAGAATCATAAATAATCATTAGGATCAGTAATACAACTTGTTAGGTTAGTATAATACCAAAATGTCAAGATTTAATGAAATAGTCATTCTGTGGGGGGATTACTTGGTCTTAAAAAGTTGTGTTGATGACTTTAATGATTATAATTCTGTAAATACATATCTGTTATGGCCGCGAATCATATTTTAATCAACGTAGGTACGTAGGTATTTCATATGGGTTTGCTCTTGACTCTAGTCTAGGTCAGAGGTGACAGAGACAAAGTCTACGATGGAGTGAGCTTACCCAGAACAAGCCTGTTCACTCTTACTTTAAAGAGAAATAAATGCATTGTATTGTAAAGATGACCACAATACAATGATCATTAAAATTTGCAGAGACGCCGGGGTCGCGGTGGCAAACGACGTAGTCGTCAACGATCGACCACCAGCCTACCTGAAGATGACGTAAGGAATGCATTTAATTTGATTTCTATCTATTTGTACAATGCGTGCCACGAAAGATGGGACTTGACCCCGCCTCCCGCGCTCTTTCCGCCGCCCCTATGACGTCCGGTCCCGTCCCGCACTCATACCTAAAATCGTGTTCTGCGCAAGTCAAACCACGTGGTGTGTCACGTCTCATCTTTCGTGGCACGCATTGTACAGGCTCCAATTTAAATTATCTAGCGAAACTCCTCAGACGTGATTTTTTTTTGTTTTATCATGTTTAGGTATCGACACTAGTGATGCAACGGATCTCTGTTTCTGTTTCCGCAAGTGCGGAAGTTCCGCGCGATTTCCAACATCCGTTTCTGCTTCTGTTTCCGCAACTTTTATAACGGAGATTTAAACGGAAGTTTACAACCGACGTAAGACGGCCAAATTACTCTTTATAAAATATAACTTGCCACTACTAAATTTTGAATATTAATAAAATGTTCAGTTGCAAAGTTGCAATATTGTTTTCTATAATAGATTTCTAATATATCTATTTCTAATCTAGATTTGGTGTATTTGGTACTTGATAAAGAATTATATTTGTAAATTAGTTTTTTTTTTTTTTCATATTATTTACACTTCCGTTTCTGCATCCGTTTCCGTTTCTGCTAAAATTTACTTTTGACATCTGTTTCCGTTTCTGGTTCCGCTAAGACACTTCCGTTGCATCACTAATCGACACCCATCTCATCTGTGGAGTTTTGTTAGCTAATTTAATTTGACCCTGTATTTAGAGAATTTATTACGAAGGAAGTTTTATGTGTGACATGTGTGTGTTTGGTTTAGGTTTGTGTTTATGTATGTGCATTAATATTGTTGCGCGCCACAATTGATGCCTGGTACATGGTGACATTAGTTACCACTAGCGCCATCTAGTATCGGGTAGCAGAACTAGTAGAGTCAAGATCCTAGAAATTCCGAGAACTATCGACATCGGGTCAGTCGGGACCGGTATGTACTCGAACGTTCTAGATGTTTATATAGTAGCTCTGTGGCACTATATAAGGCCGCTGTGGGCCGCGAGACACACAGTATTGAATAAGCGATACAAGCGAATACATCGAAAGCGATCTTCAAGTGCGACTTAGAGCGATCAGTAGTGCAATTGTGTTTCACGTGTGTTTGGGTTGTAATTAGTGTTGTGATTAAAGTGTCAATTTTTGGTTATTAAATCGGCAGTTTTTATTGTCACGAACCCCAAGCTCGTAACAATATTTAGCTTGGATTTAGCGCAGAAATATTAATATTTTGACATGTCGCCATTGCACCAGCGCGAAGTAGGGGCGCGTCTCTGGTGTGCCTACTTTAATCATTTAACGTTCCCACAGCTGGGACACAAGCCTCCTTTCTATGAGAGGAAGTGGCCCATCATCCACCACCCACCACGCGGGCCCAGTGCGGGTTGGTAGATGTCACATGTCTTCGAATTATTGGTTCTAGGACATGCCGGTTTCCTCACGATGTTTCCTTCACCGGTTAGAGAGCAGTGGTGATGAAATTAAATACACAAAGTAAAGTGCCCCTAGGGTTCGAACTGGCGACCTCGACACTCGTCAGTCGAGGTCGATACTACGGTACCTACATTTTAATGATAATATCTATTTATATGATACATTCATTTATCATTTGCAGTCGAAGAATAGAACCACCACAGAGGTGCCGATAGCCCGAAGTGGGAAAGACAAAGGTCGAAAGAGAGAGAGGTCTGAGCCAAAAAACCCTCACTTTGATATTTACGATCCAGGTCAGAAGGTAAAGTATACCTTTTCATCATCAACATCATTGTTGCATATTAAAATATTATACCTAAGGGGGCGTCCATAAATTACGTGAGGTGTTTTTTAAATTTGCTGTCCCTGGTGAGATGTCGTGAGATTTTATTCAACCCCCTCCCCCATCCCCCAATCTCACGTGAGATATTTCAAAAGGGTTTCTTACGTAAACGCATTGGATTGTTATAAAACAAATATGGTGGTTTGACAGTCAATAGATGTATAACGTCGAAGTATAAATGAAATTATTTTCTTTCGAACGAATTAGTGAATGATCTTAATCGTATCACGATATACGCTTAAGATTAAATCTTAAGCATGTACAATCTGGATTAAATGGACCAAAATAGTATGTTTTTTTTTTGTTTCAATCAGAAAAAAAATTGCGTGATATTTGCCGAGACCCTCCCTCTCTCCAACGTAAGATTAGATAAGATTTGACTCGACCCCCTCCCCCCCTTAAACATCTCACGTAATTTATGAACCAATACCTAATTCATTAATGAAAATAACAAAATTAAATCCTAACTTAACTAAAACTATACAGAAACTAAAATATATCGTCTAAAAATGTATCCACATCGCTGTCGACTGGTAATGTAACCAAGAGACTGGCGGTATTACCACGTTGTATGGCAATGCTTAGCCTCTGGCCAAGGAAAAACCCAGCCCTTGGGTCACGAGAAGTGCCAATCAGCTGTTTCGAAATTTTCTTAAAAAGACCATGAGCACTTGGACCCTTGAAAATATAATTTCCGATAAGGTTATTATATTTTCGCCGCTTGAGGTTTTCCGCAGCCGCAGCAGCAGCGCCAGCACAGCCGAACCAGGAAGATGGGATGGCGCAAGAGTATCGACACATGTTGCGTCCCACGTCATCATCTAAATAAACAAACTTATTGGTATCTGCAGTTTTGAGCCGTTTGAGGTCGAAACGACGAAAGTAACTGAGTTGTGGAGGTCAGATCGGCAGTCACTTCATGTATACTGGTATTCAGCTGCAACCGGTAAGACTGGCAGCCGGCCCCAAGCACGTACCCAGAATTTTTTGTCGGGGGGGGTCCAGGTCCAGGCAAATGATTAAAGTATCGCGTAAATGGATACTTAAAATTTTGTCGTAAATTAAAAGAAAATTGTTTTCACAAATTATTTAATGCATATCTCGGTAATATAAGACAGTATTATAACGTTAAATTTAAACGTCTTGGTCTTAAGGACATTTGGTGTAAAACGTCGTCTACTGAAAGGATCTGAGTTGAATGGGCTGACATCAATACCAAACCAGTTAGACGATCATTGCCCATTTTATTGCGTAAATAGGTTTAACCTTTTTTAAAGTTGAAAACGATCTTTCGACGCTTGCAGTAGATACAGGGAGAGACACTAACAGTTTTAATAGTGTGTGTATATGTGGATAAAATACAGCATCACACTTAGCCAACACTTCTATTGCTTCTCTCTCGATTGAAGTTTGATCAGCATTTTTCCACTTTTCAGCCCATAGGTGATATTCGCTCTCCGATGTGACCGCAGACACATCGTCATCTAAGTAAGAAAGTAGATTTGACAAGTTCTGTGCATTGTTGACACATATCTTATGTGGTAATAACTGAGTCATATTTGGCACTGTACTTACTACTGAGGGATTTATTTTATGGGTTGCATCTATTTTCGGGAGGGGTCCGGACCCCTTGGACCCCCCCCCTGGGTACGTCCTTGGCCGGCCCCAACATAGTACGGAAAAGGCTCGGCAAATGATGATGAAAATCGACGTTGAGGTTTCCATAAGCGGCGATGACCACTTAACCACAAAGGGGGCAAAGGGGTTCTCCAGCCACCTTCGGCACCTATTTTCCCTAAACTCAACAATGTGCCCTCTTTTTCGAAGATGACTACGACTGCATCCGTTGCTCCCTCTCCCTGTGTCTGCGCCTGGATCTGTGGGTAGCTTGCTTGCTTGCCAATAAAATAAACAAAACGCGTTACTTCCAGGATTGGGAGTCAGGATATGTCGAGATGCCTAAAGACCTGTACCAAGCACATTTGAGACCTGGAGTCATCTTCAGGATCCATATGTCTGAAGCTGTCCTCAAGATGCAGTATCGAAAGTAGGTGGAATTATCAGATAGCATAGGCCTTTGAAGATCCGCGGCATACATACTGACGCGCCATTTTGTTCTTTTTTTTCAAAATGGCGTCCATGTTCAAAACTGATTACGTGATATCCATAACAATTTTGATCAATTTTGAACGTTAATGTATCGGAAACGTGACGCTTTGCGCGCTTTACGGCCAGTGCAGGATTAAGACTACTTGATGCCTTAAGCAATACACGCCTGTAGTGCTATCCATTAGTCGCCTCGTATTTTTCCAAAACATCGACGAGCGATTTGTAAAGATTGGCGCACATCTCTAGAGTGACTTTTGGATCTTATAATTTATCTTTCTGATTAACAGCTTGTCTTTCATGTGTTAGCAAATACCGTTTCGGTGCTGTTTCTGCCTTATGGTGCCCCCCGAGACGTGATGCCCTAAGCCTTAGGGCATCACGTCTCGGGGGGCACCATATGCAAATACTTAGGGCCTAAGCAATTGCTTAATTTGCTGATGGGCTAATCCGGCACTGTTTACGGCGACAGATACTTCCTCCGCCATAATAAGGCTATGGTTGTCTTTAAAAGATCGCTCTTAGCAATAAGACCGCCCATTGTGTCACCCTTTGTACAGTTTCTATATTTATGTCTGTAATTTATATGGTGTACATAATAAAGAGTATTCTAATCTAAGTATTCTATTCTAAGGCAATTTGTGTGAAGACTTGTTCCGTAGTTTCTGGGTGACTAGTTGATGGGTGGTCTTCGCATTTATTCGTCTTTAGTGTAAGTTACTATAACAATAGTATTTTGCAGTTACGGTGAAGATAAAGACGAGTCAGTAATAGAAGCTGACGTCGAATACCTTCGCTTAACACGGAAAGTTATTAACGACGAGATCACCAAGTTTGAGGACCTGCAGTGGCTGATCGGGTGGTTCCACAACCGGTCTGATCTCATACAGGAGCATATGTGTAATACTAGGTATTATACTGTTGGTGAGTTGTAACAATTATATTATTTTCTTCATATAAGAGCTAACGGCCGCGACTTACAATGCGTGCCACGAAAGATGAGACTTGACACACCACGTGGTTTGACATGCGCAGTACACGATTTTAGGTATCTTTAGCGGTATGAGGTCTGAGTGCGGGACGGGACCGGACGTCATAGGGGCGGCGGAAAGAGCGGGGGAGGCGGGGTCAAGTCTCATCTTTCGTGGCACGCTTTGTACCGAGTTGTAGGTCGTAGGTACGAGCCCAGACAGGGGTACTTTATGTAAATTGTTTTTAATCACCACTGCTCTCAAAACGGTGAAGGAAAACATTGGGAGGAAACCGGCATGTCCTAGAACCAAAAAAATAACCAAAGAATCACCGTTCGCGTAACGTTAGTAAACTCGCAAACGAACTACTGAATGATATATAATTATACATACCTATTTCATTTACTAGCTATAAGAGAAAGAGAGAAAGAAAATGTGTGCGCGCACTGCTCTCTCTTGCTCCTACATTGTGATACAGACAATAAGCCTGCACTGTGCTTAGACATACGGAACGTATTTGGCTATGAGAGGAAGAGAGAAAGAAAATGTGCGCGCGCACTGCTTTCTCTTGCTTATATCCCCCAGTCAACTCCCGTTCGCCTCCCAAGATCACACTTTTCGTAACGCTTACGTCACACGTTCAAAAGTGCCTTTTATGTGCCTATTTAAAATAAATGCTTTGGCTTTGACTTTTCAACGTGTCCTTTTTCAGGGACTCCCCCCACGATGTTCACCCACTCCGAAGAATACATGAAGCGCATGTGTCTCTTCGACAGCGTGTACATCGACCACATCCCGTACGTTGTCGGTGAAGACAGTTCGTTAATGGCAGCAGTGGCGCCCCCCGTACTGCATTGTGACGCTGCTACATGCACTTCAGTTCCGTTTATAGACAGGTAACTAGAATATTGTTGCGCGCCACAAATAATGCCTGATACATACACATACATACATACATTAGTTACCACTGGCGCCATCTAGTATCGGGTAGCAGAACTAGTACCTTGACCCTTCAAGGTACTAGTAATTCCGAGAACTATCGACGTCGAGTCAGTCGGGACCGCTATGTACTCGAACATACTAGCGGGTGCGAGCCGCGAGACACAATAGTTTTGAATAAGCGATACATGCGAGTACATCGAAGGCGATATTCAAGTGCGACTTAAGATAAGAGTGATCAGTAAGTGCAATTGTGTTCCCTAATTAGTGTGTTTGAGTTGTAATTAGTGTTGGTGAGTAAAGTGTCATTTTTTTGGTTATTAAATCGGCAGTTTTTATTATCACGAACCCCCAAGCTCGTAACAATATTAAAGCGATCCGCAGGAGAACCAAGGTAGCTGACATAGCCCGAAAAATTGGCAAACTTGAATGGCTGTGAGCAAGGCACATTGCTTGCAGAATATATGGCCTATGGGTCCAAAAGTTTCTGGAGTGGCGACCGGGTACTGGAAGGTGTAGCGTTGGAAGGCCTCCCACAAGTTGGACGGTTGACCTTGTGAAGGCCGCAGGAATTTGCGAGAAGCACCGACGTGGCGGTGCTTGGGGGAGGCCTATGTCCAGAAGTGGACGTCTTTCGGGTGTAATTATGATGACGAAAACGAATACTTTGGCGCAATTTTGTCCCGCTGCGGCTGTAATATATATATGCGCTTAGCTCTAGGAAACTGTTAGTGCTCATACACATTAGCGGCACTCGTCAACGGCAGAGCCAGCTGCATTTGCTTCTACCGTTAACGTTTTCCGCTCGAGTACAATGCGCGCCACGAAAGATGAGACTTGACCCCGCCTCCCCGCTCTTTCCGCCGCCCCTATGACGTCCGGGCCCGTCCCGCACTCAGACCTCATGCCGCTAAAGATAGGTACCTAAAATCGTGTACTGCGCAAGTCAAACCACGTGGTGTGTCAAGTCTCATCTTTCGTGGCACGCATTGTATATAGGTAAGCACTTAGACGTTTGGCACTTTTACATCTTCCAATACAAATAATATCCTTTTCGCCCACAGCGTGATGTTCGACGAGCGCCTTTCGCGTACGAATGTGCGCACTCTCACGCGGTGTCAGGCCTCGTGTCGTGCGCATTGTCGCAACGACCCAGATTGTCTCAAGCGCTGCTCCGACAGATGTCTACGTTCTGATTAAAGCTGCGGTTTCCTAAGAAAGAGGTGAACAGTTATACAACAACAGCTGGCCAAATACAGAGTTTGACACCTAATTTATTATTTACTAGCTGGCCCCGGCGATCTTCATATATTCTCAGAATCAATAAAAGCTGTACCATACAAAATGTGTGAGAAAATTAATTATCTTCATAAATTTTTTTCGTGTATTTTTCCCATGTTTTAATAGTTATTCTGCTATTCGGGGCGGAGACAAATCCTATAAATCAAAGATCATACAAAGCGGTCCAGCCGTTCTTGAGTTATGAATGGTGTAACTTACCTACTCGACTTGTGTTTTATTTTTTATTTTTTTTTCCGTACGCAAAATACGCGCTTTGACGTTGGAGTTGCAGTCACCAGCCCGTATTACCTATAAATATTATTTATATATATTTTTTAAATATTTTATATTTGTCGTCGAAGAATTGACTATATGTCAAAAGATGGTAAGAAAAAATGTTAAGGCGCAAATGTTTATTCAGTTTATCCACTCCAAGTGGATACGTGGAAAGACATGTCCGAGAATCCAGGCCAAGTTGGATGAATGACATCACTGAAACTATCTATGAAAGTAAGTTGATGTGTTTTCCTAGACAACGATTTTAAAACACCGAAAAGAAATTCCAGATGGAAAACCCAATAACATTTTGCCAGATTCGGGAATCCAGGACCACATGCTCAGCTGTGCTCACACATACCACTACTAGACCATTAAGGGGGAAGCGCTAAGGTAGCCCACGAAATTCAAATTTTCTTACGTTTTTTGCAATTTGCTGGTCAGTATTAAGTTGTAGGTACGTTGATTAATATACGAATCGCGGCCGTAACAAATATGTATTTACATAATTATAGTCATTAAAGTCATCAACACAACTCTCTAAGACCACGTAAGTCCTAAGAATGATGATTTCATGAAACAGTTATTCTTTGGACTTACGTGGTCTGAGAGAGTTGTGTTGATGACTTTAATGGTTATTATTAAGTAAATACATATTTGTTACGACCGCGATTCATATGTTAATCAACGTACAACTTAATACTGACCAGCAAATTGCAAAAAACCTAAAGAAAATTGAATTTCGCGGGCTACCCTGGCGCTTTCGCCTTAAGGCAGCAATCTAAATACGGTGTAGTTACAAAGAAAAACATTGTATAATGTTATATATTTTTATTCTTAATCCAAAACTTTCCTTCAAAAATCACATAAAAAATTTACTATGTACCCAATTTCAATACATAATATTATTTAACAACTAATCCTAAGGTATATTATATTTGAATTTGAGCAAGTTTTGGTTTCACAAAGCAATATAATTGTGACATTTTGGAGGTATGAGGATCAAACGGCCGATTCTGTAAAAATCTCACCGTGAAAACTTAGGTGAAGTGAGTTTGGTTTTTTCTAGGAATCGACACTATTGATAGCTCACTCCACGCTCACTTCACCTAAGTTTTCACGGTGAGATTTCTACAGAATAGCACCAGGGTATAAAGCTCTTCATCCTCCATAGTTCAGGGAGGATCCTCAGACCAGAAGAGAGTTGTCCGGTGGGCTACTGCCTGATGATTGATGTTAGGACGTTTTATATTATATTATGCTTGTCGGCGTCCTTCTGAAGGACGCAGGAATCCGCTGGATGCGGGAAAATAGAACCGGGTGGAAGTGGAGGTGCTTGGGGGAGACCTATGTCCAGCAGTGGACGTCTTTCGGCCGAGATGATGATAATGATGATGAGTCGCGCGGCGAACTTTGCTTGTGCGATGCAGGATTTTGTGTGACGTCATTGCGATGCGTAGTTTGCATGTGGCGTTGTAGATGCCGCCACAGTTTCAATGTTGGAAAATTTGAAAAGACGGTGCAAAGGTAAGCGTCTTACATACATATTACTGTCACATTTGGCCGCAGCACATCGCTCGTGGCTAACCTTCGATTGACTGCTGCTGTTATTAGTAATAACAGCAGCAGTCAATCGAAGGTTAAGCTACGCTTACCGCGGTAGGTTCGTGGATGGGTGTAGGTGTACATTACACATCGAAACCCCTTCGTATCTCGGAAAGCACGTTAAGCCGTTGGTACCGGCACGCAGAACAAGACCGGTGCTTACGGCGATACTTGGGGGCTATGTCCAGCAATTTGGTGTCTTTCGGCAGCATGATTATCTTGCCGCATCCAGCTCAAAAATCCAGCTATCCTCATGGTATGATGCTACTTTTATAGTCTTTGATGCGCATGGGCCCCATGGGGTTTTCGCTAGAATGTATATATTTTTTGGAATATGGAAGAACAGGGTGGACATTGGAAGATGTAACTCCAACCTGGAGCTACCTCAATGAAACGGCAGCAGGGCGAGGACGTGGAGCTATATCCCAATGTACCTAAATGTCGCCACAAATTGGATCTGTTTTATAAGTCTTGCTCAAATTCAAATATAAGACATATTTTAACAAAAATTTAGAGTTTTCGTTTCTCGTGGTTCTGTTGTCAGACCATGGAGACCTTATGTCCCATGAAACTTTTCGTCTTTTTGTCCGGATGGTTCGACTTTTGGATCGCTACAGGTGGTCACGACTGGCGAGTTCACTCCTGGGTCTGTGGAAAGTTATAATTATCATTAATTGGTAACCAAAGGTCAAGGGGCTTTGAAGATCCGTGGCATACCTACCTTTCGAACATTTACTTTTTTTTTCAAAATGGCGGTCGTAAAAATATCAAAATGTCCGACAGGTAGGTATTCAAGTCTCCAAAAGATCTTCAATTTCTTTTGAGCGACTATAATTACTGAGCCAGTCGATTCTGTAAAAAATGCACCGTGAAAACTTAGGTGATCAAAGCGAGATTGAAGTGAGCTGTCATTTCAGCAGATGCTAGGGAATGACACTATTGACAGCTCACTCCACGTTCACTTCACCAAATTTTTCACGGTGCAATTTTGAAAGAATATAGTGGCAGAACCCTTATTGACAAACTTTCAAGGCCTTATTTTTCGAAATGAATGAACAGATTTTAATGAAACTTTATACGCATAAGCAGGATACAAAGGTCTTAAAAGTTAGTTGAGATGTCTTATTAAAAAAAAAAATAACTGGAAATCTGTTTCTATGGAAAATTTAAAATCGGTCTAATTTGGCTGTAACGCTATTTTTCGAAAATGTTCTGCGCCGAGTATGTAATGTATAAATAATAATTATGATTTTCATACTTGTTTGACTTTGAGCACCAACCCCGGGTATGTTCCGGCTGGGCACTTTTTTTACATCTTTTTGTTTTCTAATTTTTGGTGCTCGCGGTAAGTGTAACGGGCCCCCACACTCCTCGCAAATTCCGGAACCGTCTCCTAACAGAAATAATTATTAATTATCAAATTAAGTTTAAAACAAAAGCCCTAGGGTAGCCCATGAAATTTAAATTTTCTGAAGTATTTTTGTACAATTTGTAGATCAGTATTAGGTTGTATGTTGATCAAATTATTCACGATCGTAAAAAATATGTATTTTAAGAATTATATTCAGGTTATTCGAAATGTACCCTATTTGAATGGGGGTTTTCGTGAAAATTTACGACACCAGTTGGCACCACTGTGACAAGAGGTCTTCCAATATAAAATATATGATGACGTTCATCATTCGATTCATTCATTCGTTCATCATTCAGTCATGACTAAAGAAAATATAGGCTCTTTGACAGATGCCTGGACCTGACGTGTCAGTGCTGCCACCTAGCGAACGTCATTTCAGAAAACCCTCATTCGTGAGGGTGAACCCAAGTAGGGACTTAAATTTGTGTAAATAATTTCATCACCACTGCTCTTAAAACGGTGAAAGAATACATCGCAAGGGAACCGGCATGTCCTAGAACCAAAAACTCGAAGATATGTGACATCTACCAACCCGCACTGGGCCCGCGTGGTGGATTATAGCCCACTCCCTCTCGAAGAGAGGAGGGCCCAGTGTCCCAGCAGTGGGAACAATACAGGCTTGACTGTAATTAGCAAAAAACGCAAGAAAATTATAAATTCGCGGGCTACCTTAGGAAATTTAAAAATAAAATCATGGGAAAAATATAATTTTCAACACCAAACCAGGGGGCCTAAAAAGGCCACTTTGGCGAATCATAAAAGGATAACATTATGAATCGTAATGGACAGTTAAATGTTAAGTTAATCGAATCAAATGCCATTGATGAAGGATTTTTCAGTTATTTTTTTTGGTCTGTGCTATAATACTAATCAGTCCAATCCAAATCCAATCCCTATCTCTTTGATTATACCTACGTAGTGCAGCGAAAAAAAGAAAAACACGGACTGTCTTCACCATATTTTGATGAATAACGTTATCCTTTTACGATTCTGCCATATGGCCTTTTTAGACCCCCTGATCGCATACCACGATTTGCGCGGGTTAGTCCAACTTTTCTGAATCTACACTTAATTCTACGAAAAAATATCATTGGACAAGAAAAAATACGTTTTCTAGTCAATAATAAAAACTTCAAGCAATCCATCATTTATGAATTACTTATTTTCTGATGATTTGTGTCTTGATCTTGAACTTATTTTAATCATGAATATCAATGCAAGACCGTTAGAAAATAATAAGAACGCCTTGTGAAAACTTCATAGCAAATCTTTGCTTGTAAATATTTCAGGCGCAAATTTAATTTGTTTGTTTTTCCTTAAATAAAAGTTATTTGCAGATTGTAAAATCGGCCCTAAGGCGATATTTCCACGGGTGAGAGAATCGCGGAGACCGTCTCGCCATGCCACCAAATTCTCGACGCGATGATATCGCCCGGTTTAATGGTATCTTAGGGTCGATACATACTAGTGCAGTGTCCAAGCACCGTAAAGCGGTAATCTAAAAGATAACTTAGCAAATTTGTCGTTATCTCTACAACGTGGCCGGATGCGAAAATTCACAATTCGTGTCAATTCGCTACTCGCTGTCACTAGAGCCACCGCTGCACCGGTAGCTTTACACAAATATTAACCAACAGCGCCCTCTGTTAATGTGATCTCTAAAAGATTATTTAGCTCTGTACACACAGTTCTATATTACTATGTTTTATGTCCAATGGGTTCTCGTAGAACTAATAGCAGACAAGTTGGAGTAACCCTGCTTAGTATTCACACGTTCGTTGCGGCTGAGGTCCACGGCACTGCTCTCGAACACACGAAGACGCGACCGACTCCGCCCGCGGCTGGGGACCGAATTCTTCGAATGACGTCGCCGACGGCATCGGCCTCGTCGAGTACTTAGAGCGGACGTGGAGAAGCCGTGTGCCGCTGTGATTCCCGCGAACCGTGCTGTTGAGCGAGAGAAGCCGGTAGAGAGCGCGAGGATGCGCACGGATGCGCGAGCAGTCGCTTCTAAACGCCACAATCACTGGAATATGCGCGGTTAGGCGATTGCGACACGCTTCAATGCGCTCCTTGCAAGTGTGAGACTTACAATGCGTGCCACGAAAGATGAGACTTGACACACCACGTGGTTTGACTTGTGCAGAACACGATTTTAGGTATCTTTAGCGGTATGAGGTCTGAGTGCGGGACGGGACCGGACGTCATAGGGGCGGCGATAAGAGCGGGGGAGGCGGGGTCAAGTCTCTTCTTACGTGGCACGCATTGTACTTTCAAATAAATAATAATCTTTGTTACATAAGTAGATACCTAGAGACAGGATTGGTCCACACTAGCTCAAGACAGAGAGGAGTGGAAAGGAGACAGGGAGGCCTTTGCTATGCAGTGGGAAAAGGACAACATAGACTAAAAATAAATAGAATAAATAAAATAAGAAAGAATGAAAATATGAACAGTATTGGATGTGTTTATATGGGCCTTGATGCCTGAAATAAATGGATAAATAAATAAATCACACTAATATTATAAAGGCGAAAGTTTGTGAGTGTGTGTATGAGGGTGTGTGTGTTTGTGTGTTTATATGTTTGTTACTTCTTCACGCTCAAACGGCTGGACCAATTTTGATAAAATTTTGTATGGAGGTAGCCGACACCCTGGATTAACATATAGGCTAGTTTTATCCCGATATACCCACGGGATCGACATTTACGGGGGTGAAAAAAACCGCAGGGCGCAGCTAGTAATAAACAAAAACATAGCATGATTGACTTACTTAAATTTTGTAAACGTTCCATGTCAGTCTTCTGCCATTTCTTCGCTTCATCGCTAATTCGACGCATAATGGTCATGCGTTTTGAGAGCTCCGGCACCGCAACCAGCGCAAACTGATGAGGGTCACAGGCCGCGCCATAGAGATTGTTCAGTACTTTTACCTGTTTCGTCATAGATAATTTTGTGAAAGAGCGGCAAATATAAGTAACGGCATCATTGTTTAAAATTTACTCCACTTTAAAACAAAACGAGAATTATCAAAAACTTTGACCCGGAGCTGTACGAAATCTTTGAAAGACAAGTTCTGTGACAGATTTTTAAAACTTCTTGGTTAGTTTATGGTTTGTTTCAAAACTCGACTCACCTGTTGCAAGTAAGGGGGTAGCCGATACATCTCCACAACGTTTTTGAGGGAACTGCATTAAAAGCCTTGTTTGTTTATTATTTTTGAGAGGGGGGCCCACGATATTTCATGTTCGGAATCAGGAGTTTATCTAGGAAATTATCTAGGAAAGGGCTTCTCGTACTGACAGAAATAAGTACAACTGTTCGATTATCAAACTTCAATCATTTTGATTGTGGTAGCCAGTGACAGTTTTTTTTTAATGAATAAATAGTTTTTATTGTTCTTGTTTTTTTCTCGTATCGACTTGTTTTAACTAGAAGAATAGAGTTATTTTATCTCTGATTTTGCAACACTGTCCAAATCACAGTGATTTTTTTCCCATTCTAATTAGGCTGGGCATGGACTTATTTTAATACACTTGTATTTATAATAAGTCCATTCTGCTGAGTAGCTGCCACTGACAAGTTTGTCAAAATCATGTGATTTTAAAGGTGCAAAGCACACATATCAACTCGGAAAGGGATCGTCACCGTATTGCCTTTCGCCTCGCCGATAAACCGGCGGCGTCAACCTAAAGTAAGCACGTAACCAAAGTGGGTCAGCAGCTCCGATACGTCGACTCGGCTACGGCTAGGCGACAACGCGCGACGCCGCGTTTACGGCTCGCCGACCGCTGGTTGATGGTGCAGCAGGCAGGCCGGAGGGGTGAGAGGGGCAAGGGTGGACGAAGAGACGTACAGTGCGTGCCACCTAAGAAGAGACTTGACCCCGCCTCCCCGCCTCTTTCCGCCGCCCCTATGACGTCCGGTCCCGTCCCGCACTCAGACCGCATACCGCTAAAGATACCTAAAATCGTGTTCTGCGCATGTCAGACCACGTGGTGTGTCAAGTCTCTTCTTACGTGGCACGCACTGTAAGTTCGGGTACGGAGAGACGTAAGCGCGGGGACGATGAGCCGTAACGCACCGCACGCCGGTTCGTGAGCTTGTCCCGAGGCGAGGCGATTACGTTACGATTCCGATTAGTGTGCGTTGCAGTAAGGAGTTTCATACAAAGAATACTGAATCGCTGGAGTTGATACGATGACGATCCCTTTCCGAGTTGATATGTGTATGTGTTGGTGTGTGTGTGTGTGTCTGGGTAGCTGCCACTGACAAGTCTCAAAATCATTGTGATCTTTATGCTCGTCTCAATAAGGTTGCTATTAGATTGCTGCTGTCAGAGGTAAAATAAGTGTGAACCGACTGTACAAGGATATTTTGGCACCTGAATAATATTGACGGGTGTTATTGGTAAACATTTGTCAAATTGTGTCACAGGTCACAGAAATGAGGGTTTTCTGAAATGACGTTCGCTAGGTGGCAGCACTGACACGTCAGGTCCAGGCATCTGTGAACGAATGAATGAATCAAATGATGAACGTCATCATATATTTTCCAACTGGTGTCGTAAATTTTCACGAAAACCCTCATTGTATTAACATGACAAGATGGCGACGTTAGTTCCGATTTTGCTATTTACTAATGCTAGCATCGAGTTTCATCTGTCAGCCATGTCACAGTTAAACTTGGAGTAATTTTTCCCTAACATTTATATTCAACGCACATCTTTACCAACATCCTTGTAAGGCTGTGTCTTCACAAGGCAACTAACATTGGGCAACAACAGACTTGTCTGTCCTTTTTTTTTTTGTTTTTGGGAGGAAACCTTCAAAAGGCGCCCGGTTTTTGGGGATAAAACCAGTTGAACTGTCAACAGTTCAACAACATGCATTGCTTTCAGTTATTTGGGGCTTTTTTTTTTTCAGGATAGAAATCATCAAATGACTCCTCCCGCTCTGGGTGGAGCGGAAGGGAGTGTCAGACTCTTACTGACTAAAACCCACCCGTGTTCCTTCCTTCGCCCTTTATGTTCCGGGCCAGCGGTAACCCTTTCGTACAATCCCGCTGATCCGGCAGGCTTCGGCCCTTGCGGGCCCCTTCGTTTGATGCTGACATCTCTTTGAGGCGCGCGTGGAACACGTACGCGCCGTCCGGCACGGGCCTGGTCCTGATCGGACGGTGAGCTACCCATTACTCTCCGCCCGCAGGCCCGCGCCTACGGTGGCCGGGAGTCGTCGCGCGGCTCCCGACGCCCGGAGCGTCTCCCGCGGTGGCTGGGACGGGAGGCTCTCTCCCTCAGCCGTCCCGCAGTTATTTGGGGCTTTGAACCATCTTTGAATGTTTTTTATTTTGAAATGAAAAGCATTTATAATCAAAATCAAAGTAGTCATTTATTTATCAGCACTTTTCGAACGTCAAAATTACATAAGACAGTCCTTCGAAACGGCCGCCATTCTCCACTTCCTAGTGGTTTCACTGGGAAGAACCAAAGGATTTTGCCACTGTCCCAAAGCCTGCGAGTGTGCTGTCGCTCATATTCCAGAGGAATTCTGTTTCACAGTGAATCAAAGCCTTTTGAACTTCTTTTCGAGAGAATCTCAATTGCGTATCGTGAAGAATGTTTTAAATGAGTCTTTCAGTAATTTTATCAGACATCACTGATATACAGGGAAGGATAACATCGTGAGGAAATGGTTTTACCTAAGTACCACTTATTCTCAAACAAACTTCTAATGAGAAAGCCTTATTATCCCTGCAGTAGTCCAAAATATAGACTGATAAATTAATCATTTTTTCCAGCCTTAGGAAGAGGGTATCAAATCAAGTCAAGACAAGTCTGCATCTAGCTAGTCGCTGCGACAAGACTTAGGTGCAAGCGACAGCTCTGCGTTTAGCTAGTCGCTGCGACAAGACGTAGGTACAAGCGACAACTCTGCGTCTTGTTACGCGACTAGTCGTACAGTTTACGCTGACACTTAGTTGAAATACCTTGATCCGTGAGGGGTCCGTGGCTAAATAATAATAACATCACAGGTCGATCGATCAGGTTAAGCTACGCTTGCCGCGGTTGGTCTGTGGATGGGTGACCAATTTTACATACCGAGACCACTCCGTACCTCGGAAAGCACGTTAAGCCGTTGGTCCCGGCTGTCGATCTTTGACAGTCGTTACGGGTAGTCAGAAGCCCGAAAGTCTGACAACCAGTCTTACCAAGGGGTATCGTATTATCCAGTAACTGGGTTGTGGAGGTCAGATAGGCAGTCGCTAGATGTAAAATACTGGTAATCAGCTGCATCCGGTTAGACTGGAAGCCGGCCACAGCATAGTTGGCAAAAGGCTTGTATGCAGATTATGACTTAGTTGAAATACCTTGAACGGTATGGGGGGAAATATTTTCTGATAAAGCATGACGCGTAGGTAAACTGAGTGGCTTTTTCATCTTCCGGAGAATCCCAAAACCTTCTTCCTTAGCTGAAACACTGGACTTTCCTTAAGTTTACTTAGACGCCTGTTATTTAAATAGGAAACTCCGCTTCCGCGGCAAATTGCGGCGGAGCGGACGGACCTCCGACGCGATTTCATGGCGGCATGGAAAGAGCGACTGTCGCAACCCAGCGCAGTGCACGCCACGATAGCGGCGATAAGACCCCTCTTTGAGGAGTGGCTAGAGAGGCGTCATGGCGCCCTCACCTACCGCCTGACGTAGGTCCTCACCGGACGTGGATGTTTCGGGAGGTTCCTGCACATCATCAGGCAGGAGGAAACGCCCGGTTGTCACCATTGCCAGGATCGCCCAGAGGACACGGTGGAGCATACGGTGGAGGTCTGCCCCGTTTGGGCGGAGCACCGCTGTGTCCTCGTTGAGGCGATCGGCAGCGGCGGCAACCTCTCGCGTCCGGCCCTGGTTCAAGCCATGGTCCGGGGCGAGAGGGAGTGGGGGGCAGTTGCCTCCTTCTGCGAAGCAGTCATGCTAGCGAAGGAGGCGGCGGGACCGCTGAGGGAAAGAGCCTCCCGTCCCAGCCGCCGCGGGAGACGCTCCGGGCGTCGGTAGCCGCGCGACGACTCCCGGCCACCGTAGGCGCGGGCCTGCGCGCGGAGAGTAATGGGTAGCTCACCGTCCGACCAGGACCAGGCCCTTGCCAGACGGCGCGTACGTGTTCCACGCGCGCCTCAAAGAGATGTCAACATCAAGTGAAGGGGGCCGGCAGGGCCGAAGCCTGCCGGGTCAGCGTGATTGTCCGAAAGGGTTACCGCTGGCCCGGAACATATAAAGAACTAAGGAAGGAACACGGGTGGGTTTTAGTCAGTAAGAATCTGACACTCCCTTCTGCTCCACCCACAGCGGGAGGGGTCATTTGATGATTTCCCATCCTGAAAAAAAAAAGTCGTATCATGTTAACCATTAATTGCGTTGTGGAGGTCAAATAGGCAGTCGCTCCATGTAAAATACTGGTATTCAGCTGCATCCGGTTAGACTGGAAGCCGACCCCAACACAGTTGGGAAAAGTATAAATAAATTGAAGATATAGGATATTGCTCCGCTTCGTTTTTTTTCTACAGCCACGGATTGATGTATGTGACCTTGAGTAAAGCTCAGCTCCGGTCTGACTTCTATCTTTCTCGTAAAAATCGCCAACGAATAAATTAATTTCCAATTAAAAAAAAACAGCCAAGTCAGATTCGCCCGCGAAGGGTTCCGTACCCGTGCAATATTTAAAACAACATATTTTTATAGGTACTTTAAATCAAAAGTCATTTATTCAAACTAGGCTGAGAATCAGTACTTTTCGAACGTCAAAATTACAAAAGAAAGTCCCCAAAAACGCCCGCCCTTTACCACTTCCTAGTGCGAAGAAGTGGCGCAACAAACTCCCCAGGATCACAGCTTTCTGTTCAGTTAGAAAATACTTGATTATACATATAATACTAGGTATGCAAAGTAATTAACATACAATACTAGGTATGCAAAGTAATTAACATTACAAGACACAGAACATTAAATTAAATTATTAAGGTATCATATGTTAGCTAGCCACGCCAACATATCAACAAACAATAAAATCTATAGGTACCTATGTACTCAAGAAAAAAAAACACTGGCACTCCGGTAGTGCCGACAGAAGTGAAAACTTGAACAATTACGAGTGTATTTTGTGAATCGTCTTATAAACAAAACACGCGTGTTAAGGTGTGTTCCTTATTTTATAGGGTTTTTTGCAAATCAGGTATGATGACCAAAGTGACTGGTTTATTCTTCTCGTGAAAGGAATTTATTCAGATTTACAAATAAGCACACAGGATAGACTTCAGTTCGTGGTGTTGGTCGCGGCAGTGCTTCGTTAATCATTTCTAAAGTGGTAACTAGATAAACTAATAAGGAGCCTGTATGAAATTTTACACAATGTTACCTTTGTTCGATTACCATAATGTTTGCAGAGGCGTATTAGAAGAGGACGTAGATGGTACGATTGATATTAGTTACATTTTTACATACTATTGGCCTTGTACATAAAATGTATTTGAGCTCGTCGTCAGTTATATATCCGTGGTTCAGCGCCATCTCGTCGTTGTTGGATGAACTACGTAGTTAGTACGCGAGGCCCTCGTAGTTCTTCCCGATGTGCATAGATGGCGCTGTCTTACGTTTTACGTCTTACGAATTTTCGATCAGGGTCACGTGACCTGACGCGAGTTTAGAAGTTTTTACCCATTCCAAAAAAAGTACACAGCGCCGCTAAAGAAGTTTTCACTTCAAAAAAATATAAGTAAATCATAAATAAAAATGTAAATAAAAACTTACTAAGTACCTAAATAAAAGCCTCTAGGTATAAAGGGCGTGACAGCTTACATATAATTATGCAATGCTGGCTTCTCTTCACATAGCAGTCAACAAATGATAAACCAGTAAAAAATACCGAAAGAAACATGGAAATTAGAAAACTCTGTGAAAATTTCAAGTGTCTACCTTTTACTGTTCTGAAGATACAGTCTTGTGACAGACGGACGGACGGACAGCTGACCCTTAAGCGCCTAACTTTTTTGTAATGGGTAAAAAATGTTAAACTCGCGTCAGGACACATGACCTGCAGTGCGATTCCGTAACTATCTCACCGTGAAAACTTGGGTGAAGTGAGCGTGGAGTAAGCTGTCAATAGTATCAATTCCTAGCAAAAACAAACTCACTTCACCTAAGTTTTCACGATTTGAGATTTTTACAGAATCGACCGGCTGATCGAAAATTCGTAAGACGGATGGCCGTAGCCGGTACCGCGCGTGTTTTGTTAATAAGACGATTCACAAAATACACACGTAATTGTTCAAGTCTTTGCACTTCTGTCGGCACTCCCGGAGTGCCACTGTTTTTTTTTAACAGGTCCTCTTCCTACCTTTCCGTCATTACACCATCCCGGTTTAGGTGAAAGGGTCCCTAAATATCGTATAATGTACCTAATAGGGGTTTAAGGTTCCGCTCTCCGTTAGTAATAGGGTCCCGTTGGCACTTGGCACCTAATGGGTACGGAACCCTAAAAAAAAACGACATTCAATCATCACAATGGTCAGCCATTATTGACATGTAAGTATTAAATTTAAAATGGCGGCCACATAAAATAAACATCTGCGGTGACCCGCGTCCAGTTCGCGCCGAGCGCTCGCCAAACGACCTTGTCATACGAGGAAAATAAGCTAAGAAATACAAAAAACCGGCTTCCGAGAACTCATAAGTGATTTGTAAAATATTATGTTATATTAGTGCAACGTTTGGTGCTGAAAATCGTGCGTGGACGCAAAGGTGGGTGACGTTTTGATTTTTTCCGGGACGTCTTTTCCAGGCAAAGGTCAACACTTTTTGTGCCAGAAACCTTTTTTTTTGCGTTTTTAGCCCTTTTTTGGTTAAAGATGTTTGATTTTTTATTTGTGATGGTCACTTAATTATTATTTTGAGCTATGTAATCATAAACAACGCATAAAAACCGTCTAAATTATAGAGTTTGCCATAATTTTCGAGATTGTCCCAAACAGAGACAGGGTAGCAGGTATTTAATGATATAACTTTATAAACTATGATCATAGAAAAGTACTAGTCTTTAAATTTGCTTAGAAACTTTATAATTTAAAGAAAAACACTTTTTTTAGGTCCGTGTACAGTCAAAACCCTTAAAATCTGAATAAAGTTCAACTGATTTAGATACAGATAAATCCATATGGAAATCGGGGGACCGTTCTGTGGAACATCTTCTATTCTAAGAGGTCCCCCGACTGCCATATGAATTTATCTGTTTTAGTCTCGTTACATAAATTCTTTAAGTCGGGGGTTTTTAATTTTGCTTTTTATTTCAAACTTTTTAAAGAGCATAGGTTCATTGTATACATAAAGAGAAGAATAGGTATGAAAACCGCATCAAAATCAGACTAGTAGTTTTGGAGATAAATGACAACATTGGTTTGTACAAACAGATGTTTACTGCAGCGCCCCCTGGTGAGTTGTCACCGTAATACCTATCTAAGAACAGGCACCAATCAAATCCAAAGCCATCACTAAAAACCGCATCAAAATCGGACTAGTCGTTTTGGAGATAAATGGCAACATTGGTTTGCACACACATCCTCTCACCCCAAACGCATACATATACCGTCTCCGTACCGTCGTGGGTAAAAAATGAACCTGACTTTAGTCCTTGGAACGTGTGATTTCCGTAACTGTTTAAAAATGCTAGATACCTACTCGTGTATGTATTAAGGAAAAACATTGCCTTGTAAATGTTTTAGTAAATCGTTGTAGCGATTAAAACTACATAATATAATCACGATTCCATGGTCCAAAAGGTTATCGTTATAAAATAAATAAAAATATACTTTCCACCATTTTGTTAAACTATAGGTACCTTACTATACCCCTATCACATTGTATAACTCTGATATTTTTAAGTAGGTAGGTAAAGTAAAATTTGAAGATTTTAATTGTCTTCAAAAATGAGGAGATTCTATGTATTTTTTTTGTTGTAGGTTCATAGATATTTTCATCAATTGTGGACCGATTTGGATAATTCTTTTTCATTTGGTAGAGGATGCTCACACGGAGTCTCATATAAATTTTATTTAGTTTGCTTTGTGTGTGTTGGTAGTGTTATAAAACTTCCTGTCACTATTGTTTACATAGCAATTAGTAGTAGGTATACAAATTTGTGTGGGGGGTAGGTGAAGGTACAGACGCCAGACATCAAGCTACCCGAAACTGTCAAAATTTCCCAATCAACTTTGAACCTTATGCTTTGGCGATAAAGTTGAAAATATATTTAAGAAATTTGACAGATTGTAGTAGCTTAATGTGCTGGCGTCTGTACGTCCACTAAAAATTAAAAAAAAAAACACTGGCACTCCGGTAGTGCCGACAGAAGTGAAAACTTGAACAATTACGAGTGTATTTTGTGAATCGTCTTATAAACAAAACACGCGTGTTAAGGTGTGTTCCTTATTTTATAGGTTTTTTTGCAAATCAGGTATGATGACCAAAGTGACTGGTTTATTCTTCTCGTGAAAGGAATTTATTCAGATTTACAAATAAGCACACAGGATAGACTTCAGTTCGTGGTGTTGGTCGCGGCAGTGGTAAGAGAAGCAAGCCGCTCGCATGGAGCTCGTCGTCAGTTATATATCCGTGGTTCAGCGCCATCTCGTCGTTGTTGGATGAACTACGTAGTTAGTACGCGAGGCCCTCGTAGTTCTTCCCGATGTGCATAGATGGCGCTGTCCTCAACAACGCGCGTCTTACGTTTTACGTCTTACGAATTTTCGATCAGGGTCACGTGACCTGACGCGAGTTTAGAAGTTTTTACCCATTCCAAAAAAAGTACACAGCGCCGCTAAAGAAGTTTTCACTTCAAAAATTTCAACCGCATTTCCTAAGTGAGTTACACTTGAACTTTGAAAACCGCTACAAATTGATTGTACAGTACACATTCTAAGTTTTTTTAAATCTTACCAAGGGTTATCGTGTTACCCAGTAACTGGGTTTTAGGGGTCAGATAGGCAGTCACTCCATGTAAAGTACTGGTACTCAGCTGCTAATTAAAAACTTAATTTTACCTGACATCTGTATCTGTATAGTTAAATTAAAATTGAAGAGTTTGTTTGTGTGTTTGAATGCACCAATCTCGGGAACTAGGTACCAATTGGATTTGAAAAAATATTTTTGCGTTTGATAGCCTAATTCTTAAGGAAGGTATAAGCCATTTAGCTTCACGCTAGGGCTCTTAGGAGTCAAGTAAAAAGTCAGAAAGAACGCGAAGTGTCAGCGCGGCGATTATGATCATTAATTTTATAGGGGTGGAAGGGGTGTTGGAATTTGTAGGAGAAAATCGAAATTCACGCGAACGAAGTCACGGAGGAATTGCTAGTTCTAGACAAGATTTTACATTACATCACACTAATATTATAAAGGCGAAAGTTTGTGAGTTGTGTGTGTTTATATGTTTTCTACTTCTTCACGCTCAAACGGCTGGACCAATTTTGATAAAATTAGGTTTGGAGGTAGCTGACACCCTGGATTGACATAAGGCTACTTTTTATCCCGATATTCCCACGGGATCGAAACTTATGCGGGTAAAACCGCGGGGCGCAGCTAGTTGTAAATAAAAAAAACTATTGCTGCTTCTTTTATCTCATAAACTTGAATTTGTAGCGAAATACCAGTTTAATACGCTGTTGACCTCTAGAACCTCTGATGGCTTGATATTCATAATGTGATTAAAATACTATACCTAGATGAATATACATAAAAGGTTTTTCTTTAAATAATTATCATAATTTTAAAGCTTTTAGTCTTAACAGATTCACTGTCCATAAAGTGGACACAATAGTTAAACAATCAACATGAATCATATAATTATATGATTCATGGGACAGGGAACCTGTTAAAATAATAATATATAGAGGTAGGTATATAAAATAGGAAAGAATCAAAGGGCACCAACAAATTCGTCCGCATCGCGGAAAAATGCCCAAAAGGCTGGCGGCGATGCCACGTTGTATGGCAATGCTGATTCTTTGGCCAAAAATAGGCCAGCCCTCTGGTTACGCGAAGAGTCCACCAACCGCTTGGCAATGTCTCGAAAAATTTAGTGGGCACTAGGACCCTCGGCTGCCCCATTTCAAACCCTAGTAAGGACTTAAAATGAAATTTTACAGGAGAGCGCATAAACGTAATATTGGTCAGCCTATGGAAAGTATTTTTTTGAATTGGTTAAAGTGACTTAGGTACCTAGGGAGTGAAAGGTGCACTTACTAGGTATCGATGTTTAAATATATCTCCTTTTATGTAAGTTTAAAACGCTGGTGTTTTTGTATTTGATAGAGACCTTCTAGGTTAGCAAGATTATGCAATAAAACGATTTTTGTAAAAAGTGTCCCTTACTAGGTTTTGAAATGGGACAGCCGCCCTGGCCCTTGAGTTTTAACCCCAAACGGCTCGAACATACAAGTTCCAATAAGATTGTAAATAAAGAGTTCCTAGAAGGATTTGGGGGAGGCCTTTGCCCAGCAGTGGACAGCAAAGGCTAGTAAAAAAAAGATTGTAATTTAAGTAAGGGTCGCTCCATGTAAAATACTAGTATTCAGCTGCATCCGGTTAGACTGGAAGCCGACCCTAACATAGCTGGGAAAAGGCTAGGCAGATGATGAGCTGTTTTCATACATTTTGATCGCGTAGGAATGATTGCACTTTTAAATAACAGATTTTTTTTGTTAACCGACGCAAATTTTTGACATAGGATATCTGGAAATCTAGAATAATTTTCTGGATTCAAGGCTACAGTTGCGCGTCGACGTCCCTGCCATCTTGTACAGAAAAAAAAACAGGAATTACAATGCGTGCCACGAAAGATGAGACTTGACACACCACGTGGTTTGACTTGCGCAGTACACGATTTTAGGTATCATTACCGGTATGAGGCAGAAATGCGGACACGCTTCTGCCTGCGACTTTATCTGTAGCTTCCCATTCGTGAAATAATTTTGGTAGTTCCGTAGGTTACCCCCTACATACAAACTCACATAATATTATTAGGGTACCCAATGGAAAGGACCGCGACTTATCGAGATGTACAATGCGTGCCACGTAAGAAGAGACTTGACACACCACGTGGTTTGACATGCGCAGAACACGATTTTAGGTATCATTAGCGGTATGAGGTCTGAGTGCGGGACGGGACCAGACGTCATAGGGGCGGCGGAAAGAGCGGGGGAGGCGGGGTCAAGTCTCATCTTTCGTGGCACGCATTGTACAGAGATTATTTTTAGATTTTAAAATTAAAACATTTTGAGTTAATCCTACGACATTTGCATTGCACTAATCGAATTTGTAAAATAACCTTCGACGTAGCAGCACTAATAGCGTATGTAAAAGAATGAGAAAAAACATCTAAAAATTATTGTAAAATTTAAACGACTTTTGTCAACAGTAATCGTTTAATCAATTTGATTACTTGTTTAACATTAATTATTGCTTGTAACTTTCATTTTTTTTTTGGATTTTTGTTTTTTGTTTGGTGCAAGCGATTGGACAGATTGGTAGGACTTAGGCTGCGGGTTTGATATTAATGTAAGTTTATTATTTTTATAGTTTATACTGGTTTATTGGTAAAACATTAACAACCTCTTAAGAGGTCATTGTACTCATCATTATGAACAACATTTACTATGGGACCAAACCTGAAATCGTGAAAAAAAAAATCAGCTGTTCTCTACATTTATGTTCGTATAACTTCGTAAAAATGTAGGAAACAGCAGATTTGTTTTACAGACAGACAGACGGACAGTGGAGTCTTAGTAATAGTGTCCCGTTTTTACCCTTTGGGTACGGAACCCTAAAAAAATAAAAAAAAATTGCTCAGTAAGTTTAATGTTTAAACTAAATAGCTTTCGGAATCACTTTTACACGTCATAATTATAAAAAAAAGCTAGATGGAGTCGACATTTCCTATCTGATTAGTGACTACTCTTGAGTAAAAATGGCCTCCGCTTTGTAAGAGGGAGTAGGCTGTGATCCACCACGCGGGCCCAGTGCGGGTTGGTAGATGTCACATGTCTTAGAATGTTTGGTTCTAGGACATGCCGGTTTCCTCACGATGTTTTCCTTCACCATTTTGAGAGCAATGGTGATGAATAGTAGCGTGTCTTCCTAAGCGTTAAACCGATAGACGCAAGCGCAGTCGCATCTTGCGTCCTGCGCGGGATTCGGCTCAGTGTGGCCGGAGCTTTTGGAGACGTAAATTCATCATTTGGTTGGTAAATGTCACATGTCTTCTATTCCAGGACATGCTGGTTTCCTCACTATGTTTTCCTTCTCCGTATTGAGAGCAGTGGTGATAATTAATTTACACCAAGTAAAGTGTCTATGTCTAAGTAGTGTGTCTGTGTTTGAACCTACGACCTTCCAATCCGCAAGTCGCGGCCGTTTCCAATGGGCCACCCACCATTGATCTTACCCACACCCTTTAACGAGGGTTTTCGTGACAATTTACGACACCAGTTGGCACCACTGTGACAAGAGGTCTTCCAATATAAAATATATGATGACGTTCATCATTCGATTCATTCATTCGTTCATCATTCAGTCATGACTAAAGAAAATATAGGCTCTTTGACAGATGCCTGGACCTGACGTGTCAGTGCTGCCACCTAGCGAATGTCATTTCAGAAAACCCTCATTACAATCTGAATGATTTTGAAGGATATTACTAATCCATTGCTTTAAATGATCGACAACGTAAATAACGCAATGAATGTTGTTGAACTGTCAAAATGGAAGTCATTGCTACCGTTTTAGTGTGTTACGGAATCACCCCACCGAACTGGGCCCGCGTGGAAGATAATTAGGTCACTCCCCCTTCGGCTGCCCCATTTCAAAACCTAGTAAGGACTTAAAATTAAATTTTACAGGAGAGCGCATAAACGTAATATTGGTCAGCCTATGGAAAGTATTTTTTGAATTGGTTAAAGTTACTTACTAGGTTTTAAATGGTCACTAGGGAGTGAAAGGTGCACTTACTAGGTATCGATGCTTAAATATATCTCCTTTTATGTAAGTTTAAAACGCTGGTGTTTTTGTATTTGGTAGAGACCTTCTAGGTTAGCAAGATTATGCAATAAAACGATTTTTGTAAAAATTGTCCCTTACTAGGTTTTGAAATGGGACAGCCGCCTTGAAGCTAACTTCGTGGCGCCACTATCGCTAGACCTCGCTGCTAAGAACCTTATAAGGTCAAACTCTTGATAACACTCCTATTTATTATTCTTAAAACTATGTTTACAAACGGACACAGACGAACAGTAAAAAAACAACCTCTAGGGGAATTCCATTTGATTATTCATGAATATAATTATACTTTAATGAGCTATGAGCGAAGAGCATGACCGTTGACATTAGATGACCATTGTGTAAGTTTTTTTTCCCAGTTTATGGGGGATTTTGTACGTGGTCGATTTACCAAATCGCCTCATAAGCCGAGTCGCTAACCCATTTACACAGATCGATAAAATCGCTGGTGATTAGTTGTTTTTGCATCAAAATGTCGACCTTTAAGGCTCTTACAAACAGGCGCGACACGCGACACAAATGCACAGCTCGTTGCGCGACTTGCGGTGCCTTTGTGTCGCGTGCGATTTTATTGCGTGTCGCGCCTATTTGAAGGAACCTTTATGTATGCATAATCATCGTTATAATCAGCTTAATAGCCGTCCACTGCTGGACATAAGCCTCTCCAAGTTTTAAGACTAAGCCCGATTCAAATTTTAAGTACCTCACCCCTCACCCCCGCTGCGGGTGAATTTGTGTAAGGTGCGTCTATGCTAGACGAGCCGAGCACGAGCGGAGCACGAGCCGAGCACAAATTCGTGTTGTGTGGACCGACTTACTAGCATCGAACGAGCGCGCTTCGAGCATTTGGTTTGTGCTCGACTGTGCTCCGCCAATTGTCGGTTTTTTGATGAACACAAAGGCATTTATTTCGTTCACTTGATACCGCGAACACGATGCTCGGCTCGTGCTTCGCTCGTGCTCGGCTCGTGCTCGGCTCGTCTAGCGTAGACACAACTTTACTACTCAGCGACTCACGTCATGTTCCAAGCTGCCATAAAGAATGAATTGTATTGTACTCACCTAGTCACGTCCTAAAATCTAAAAGTAGCCATAAAATAAACCTAACAAGTCGCGTCATATTCATCATTCTAGCAATCATTTACGTCGTTAGTTTAAAACTAATTATAATTATAGGTATTTTACAATTTACAAGCATCGCTTACAATCCTAACAGGAAAATGGTTGAATTATTACTGTATTGTAAACTTGTAATTAGTTATGGTCAAGCAATATTTCTCTATAACATTAGACCTAATACCAATTCAGCCTAGTAATTGCAAAACGTAATCCAGACGCAACAGGGCGCCCTGAATATCTGGGCACGCGTGGATTCCGCGCGTTCACGCGGGCGGGTGCGGGCGTGTTTGTGAATACTCGTGTATAAAACGCTGTATCTAGAGAAGGCCTTATGGGTACTCAATTCTTTTTAATACCCAGTAAAGCAGGGAGCAGAACTCAGGCAGGCATACTTGGTTGTATTTAATTTCATCAGCACTGCTCTCCAACCATCTCCATTGTGTTGTGAAAAATCTAATGATTTAGGCTCCTACAAACAGGTGCGACAGGCGATATGATCGCGCGCGACACAAAGGCACCGCTCGTTGCGCGACTTGCGGTGCCTTTGTGTCGCGTGTCGTGTCGCGCCAGTTTGAAGGAGCCCTTAGGGTGCGTTTCCACTGAAGCGGAGCTGTGCGGGGACGTACAGGAATCGACCAATCACAATGGTGGAAATCCTCAGCGCGTCACTCGTCTCGTCTATGATTGGACGATTCCTGCACGTCTCCGCTCCGCTCCGCCCCGCTCCGCTCCGCTCCGCTCCGCCCGGCTCCTCTTCAGTGGAAACCATGGAAACGCACTCTTACCCTAGTAGACAGCGATGCGGAGGAATATTTCGACGCCATATTTTAGTTTGTTAATAGTTTTAGTCAGGTTAGTTAGTTAATACATACAACACAAACGTACTTACTTACATTTTAATTTTACCATCTCATTCCAACCAATCCAACCAATCCAATCCAATAAGTACCAGGAAAACGTTCAGCAAAACAATAATGATCTAGCAATTCTAGCACATAGTAGGTAGTTGGTTCAGTATCCGTGTAAAAAAAAACTCCCGGATGTCTGTACGTCACAATAAAAAGTAAAATTATCCGCTGTATAATAAATACCTACTAGAGATGCCAAAGATATTCGGCTACTATTCGGTATTCGACCTGTGCGGCTACTTTTTTTAATATTCATATCCGGTATTCGGCCGAGTGTTGCGTACTATTCGGCTAGACACAATTATTGTTTTTGCAATTATAATGTGAAAAAATTGTGATTAAAGTGTATACATTTTTGAGTAGATGATAATGTGCGTTTATTTTAATTTTTATTCGTTATTCGGCAAAATCACTATTCGTGGCATCTCTACTAAATTCCTATTTTCGTATAATCTGGGTTTTTTTATACCAACAAGTCTTTCGTTTGACCCAATCGGGGATTCACTTTAGGAAAATCATTTCTTAGTACACAGTGACCTCGACACTACACTTCACCCATTCATAGCCTATAAACACGCCGATCTATTAAACTTTCAGACTTAGGTGAAGTGAGCTGTCAATAGTGTCAAACTCAAACTCAAACTCAAACTCAAAACATTTATTTCAATTAAACCATTTACAGGCACTTTTGAATTGTCAAAAAGTCGGTCAGTCAGAAAATATGAAGCTAGTTGCCCATTCCAAAGCGTAGGTACCTATGGAGAAGAACGGGCAAGAAACTCCATGGACACTCTTTTAAATTATAGTTGTACAAATATATTAGTTACATCAATAATGTGAATTTATAATTATATGTGAGAACGATGTACAAAAGATGTACGCGTTAAAAGTGTCCAGAGTACAACAAATGGCAAGAAAACAACAATTCAATATTAAACTAATTAAAAATATGCCGAGGCAGCTAAGTGATATGACCAGCCCCAACTGACGGCGCCCGTTCACGAACATGACGCATAGATCGGCACCATTCAGCTCAACCATTTTGAAGGGAGCTAAATGATCCAACACACACGCCACCGTCAGCGAGACATTTGTGTGAGCATGACATACTATCAGCCGCCAGGGCACATTCAAGTCAATGAAAGACACATTACCCGGTAAATGGTACATAGTGTATAGTATATACATAGAACTCACATCTGTGCTATGCAATTATACAATACAAAGGAAATTGAGTTTATACAATGCAAAGATAGTCTTACAATCTTCAGCAGCTCCAACAGAATCTTCAAGTGTTAATCAATTAGTTGTGGTTGTGGAGCAGGACCAGCCTTGAGCCAGGCATTTTTATCAGCGATGTAATCCCCTAACTTATAATATGCCTGACTGCATAGTGTGCGTTTTATACAAGACTTGAATTTCGTCTCATTCATTTCAATCCGTGGCATCAGGTGGAATGACAGTACACTTCACCTAAGTTTTCAAGGTGATGTTTAAACGCAGTAATAAAGTACGTTAACAATAAAACAAACAGTTCTTTAGTTGCTTTTAGCAATTAGAAACAAGTTTCTAACAAGTTTGATGATGTCATATTTATCATTAGGCATTTTATTACACCGATTAGTATGTAGTCTTTAGTCGTCATGTCAGGTTAATATTACTGTTTCTGTTAGCCTGCATCATCCCACCGCTGGACAAAGGCCTCTGCGCATGACTTCCAGCTCTTTCGATCCAGGGCTAAAGTGGACCGCTGGTCGTTTGTTTTCACCAGGGTCTTCAACGGGGTCTACCGCGACGCCTTCTGGCTGTGTCAGGGCTCCACTTAGTTGTTATTTTGGATCACAGCTCATTGGGCATACGGCAGACGTGGCCAGCCCAGTCCCACTTCAGCTTAGCGGCTTTTTAAGCAACATCAGTAATAGAATGAAATAATATAATATTATATGTATTTTAATGATTAAATTAATGTACTGTTATTTTCTTTGGGTCTATCTCGAAAACTACAACATAGATTATAAAGTCATTTTAGGTTGCCTTGATGAAGGCGATGCTTTAATCAAGGCATGCGATGATGCGACGTTGATTGTAATTTGTTATACAAGTAAAAACTTAGATGAAGTGAGCTGTCAATAGTGTCAATCCCTAGAATTAGTTGGATTTTATCGTGATATTTTAACAGAATTGACCGTCGGCATCCGTCAAGGGGGTGATTCTACCCGTCATTCTAAACTTCTTCGCTATCAAACTCATAACCAATTCGTGAAAAAAAAATATAATTCATAGAATACTTATAATAAATAGACTATTTCGAATTTTCGATTAATGTAATTTTTTTTTTTTTTTTTGCGAAAATTTGTCGCGCGTTGTGCGGTTTCGTTAGGGGAAAATCTTATTGGTTCGCGTCACCGACATGCTATTGTTTAATACAATCATTGGTAAATTTAATTCTTGAATCTACAATGAAATTGAAGATCAATAAAATTAGTTTTAAGTTTTCACTTCTGTCGGCAGTTCCCATGACTGTTCTTTTTACGCATCCGCTATTATGAGTTTTTTAATCCGTTTTTTCTCCGAATCGGAGCGGATACAGTGCGTAAGTGCACAGATACGGTAATATGTAGTAATATTACCGTGGCACAGACGTCACCCATGCGCGACGATTGTAAAGGGCGTGACCTCTTGTCACCAATAAAATTTTCGAGAATGTCAACAACCTAATTTGATTCGGATGAGACCGCAGCGAGAATAAATTAGTATTTTATTAATCACAAGAAACATTTTCATCAAATAAATCTAGTGACCTCAACGACCACAGATAATTACGTTATCAACTAATATTAAGTGCAGTTTATATTCATTATTAAGAGAGAAAACACGTGCCTAAGTTTTAAGTTAAATGTGAGTATATTTGTACATGGATCTTTTCGCATGTGGCCAAAATTGCGCCATCTGCGGTGCTGTTCTGTAAAAATCTCACCGTGAAAACTTAGGTGAAGTGAGCGTGGAGTGAGCTGTCAATAATGTCAATTCCTAGCAGAAACAAACTCCCTTCACCTAAGTTTTCACGGTGAAATTTTTACAGAATTGACCGGCTGGTTTTTTCAATAAATTTTACGAAACAATTGAAAGAAAGAATAAAATAGGTTGATTCACAGAAACACGTGCATAAAAAAATATAATTAAGTGCTTAACTCTAATAATAAAAAAACAACCGACTTCCAAAAAAACACTACAAAGTGAAAAATAACTTTAATTTAGGAAGTCTGTTGGTTCTGTGTTTTCGTTTTTTGACACCGACTTTCAAAATTAAAATTATTTTTTTACTTTGTAGTGTTTTTTTTTTGAAGTCTGTTGTTTTTTTTTTGTAAAAAGTTTTTATTTTTCACTTTTTAGTTTAACCTACCCCAAACAAATTCATATAACCCTACTTGCTTTGTAAATATCAGTGACAGGAAGCTATTGAACACATCTGCCTACTCCTTTAAAGGGTACAGGCGTGATGCTATGTTGTGTGATTGCGTAAACAATGCATACTTAAGCTATAGCAGCAATTGCGGTTGATTTGCTGGCATTTATTGAAGAGTTCCGTCGTCTGTCTCCGAAACTCATCATCAGATCTTTACGAAATTTCGGAACTCATCATCAGATCTTTACGAAATTTCGGACCATTTCGGAATAAACCTCTTTCGAACAAAAAAAAATTTTGCAAATCCATCTATGTATGAGGGAGTTATGCCCGAACATACATAAAAAAATACGAACATCCGAATTGAGAACCTCCTCCTTTTTTTGAAGTCGATTAAAAACAAAATAGATCTATAATCACGAGCAAAAAACGGAAACAGTCTACAGCTGCACGTCATGACTGTGACAAGAAAAGTTCAATTACAGAAAAGTTTACCAACAGTGCTCCTTTGTCAACGTCATTCGAGTGCCAAAGATCCTTGTAGCAGTGTAACTAAGACTTTTTCAGCACAGTCCGATCAGTTATTTTACCTCTGATTTTGCATCACTGTCTAAATCACGATTATCATTCTAATAAATTTTTGTTGGCAACTGACAAGTCTGTCGAAATCATTGTGATCTTTATATTCTTGTTAAAATAAGTTGCTGCTGTCACAGGTAAAATAATTGCGAACGAACTGCCGATGTATTCTGTAAAAATTTTACCGTGAAAACTTTGGTGAAGTGAGCTGTCAATAGTGTCAATCCCTAGCTACAGGTGAAATGACAGCTCACTTCACTTAAGTTTTCTCGGTGAGATTTTTACAAAAAAGACCAGAAGGCTAATTCTCGTAATTTAAAACGTTCAAAATCTAGTCGCAGTCTGATCTCGGCGACAAACAAATGTCAAAAACTTGTCAAAATGTAGGGAAATTAGAGGTAGTTTTGACAGATTGAGACTGAGACCAGCCCCGGATCTACGATTTTTCGAACCGGGGCAAAACCTTGATAGTGGCGCCCCCTCCCTTCAGTGTTTGAGAAAAACTAGCAAATTGTTGATTTCCACTACGATAATATGTGATTTCACTAATAAATTACTTATTTTATTAACGCTGATTACTCGCAAACGCAATCAACCACATAAACAAACAGTGTTGTCACTTGACGTTCAACTGTTTGAATTTGTTCGACTCGGCTCGTATAGATATGTGACGGGGATTCCCCTTGGCAGAAAGATCACGGACACTACGCACGCGTTCAAAAATTTACTTGATCTCAATGATATTTTAGTAAACAGATATGTTATACACTTACAAAACAAGAGAAAAAAGTGTTCCGCGCTGAGAGGCAGCACACATACACACTTTTCATTCATTTTACATTTCACTACAAGTAAAAAGGATAGCTTGATAAAATCAATAAGAAAAAAAGTGACAGCTAGATGTTGTCAATTGCGCGTGAATGTAAACAAACCTTATTCGGGCTACCAATCACCGCACGTTGGCATCATAGACTAACAAATTAACTAGGCAGAAAGTACAAACCGCGTGTACAGAATTTGTAGTCGGGATTTGTGCCTATGCAACGAATAAACACTATTAAAAGGTAGGTAGCTGTTGTCACACAGTAAAGTAATATAAACGATCCATTTCTTTGTTTATGAACAATTGCGATCCATTCTTGAAGCCTGATCTCAATGGCAGCTTCATTTTAACACTATCTGTGACATATTATGGTAACGATAAGCTATTAATATTTTCTTTCGCTATATATATGACATGTTTAATTTATAATTAAATATATCAAACAAAATTATAAAGAAAAGTTATTAAAAGGGAAACTAGAACTCTGCTGTAAAGATGACTTTACTGCCTAATATTCGCATCTGTACTTTTATTCTATGTCCGGAGTGCACGCATCCTTGTCGTTCTTACGACAAAAAATGTATTTTTCATCTCTTTCTTTTTTCTAACCTCCAAATATCAGAATATTAGGAAAATAATTGAAATATATTAATAAATCGAAGTATATTGTGTACTTAAATGTGGTATGAGATACCTTGTGTTTGATTAACTTTGGTATCATAATTGGTACACTATCTAAATACACAAGATGGCATTTTGGATGGTAATTACGTAGCAGCGCGCACCGTATCACTCGTAGACGTGCGTGACACAGACTAAAGGCAATACGTCCCAATTAGGACGTTTTCTAGTCTTCACGATTTGCGCGCTCATAACATATCTGTTTACTAAAATATCATTGCTTGATCTGTTATGATGCGTTCATAAATCACTTAGTATGTGTTCAAAAACTAACTGGGCGTATGGAAATAGAAAAGTTTGTTTTTCAAACATATTATATTAAGATTCGATTACTTGTTAAAAATCTATGAGATTGTAGGAAAAGAGGCTTAATTTGTTCGATATTTCGAATTCTTGTCTTAAGGATTTGGCGCCCCCATGAAACTGCCGCCCGGGGCAGGTGCCCCGGTTTGCCCCCCTTAGATCCGGGGCTGCTGAGATCAGACTGTGAACGTTCTTAAAATTACGAGAATTGGCTTTCGTGTTAATTTGTAAAGTTCACTTCGACTGTCACTCGCAAAGACCCGACAATTCGAAAACGAACTCATTTGTTTTAAAATCGTTCATACTTGGATCGTAAATATATCGTTTCAATTTCTCTTCCAGATGTACAAAATAATACCCATCCTAGTCCTGGTGGCCGCTGCCCACGGCCAGGGCAATGGGGACCTGGATTCAGTGCTCAGCCAGATCTTCGGCCCTGCACCCGGTACTGGCGGCAACCAAAATCAGCCAATCCAGGACAAGACTCAGGCTTCGACCATCGTGCCACCATTCCAGCCAAACACAGGTAAACATAAATTGGATAGTTAATACATCATACATAGTCCGACCTCACCCACTGCGAGCATATGCCTCTCTTTTCAAGTGTCATTCCCCGCGGCCCTGTGGCAGCCTCATCCAGGTTCTATCATCGATGGTAACAATGTCGTCCGCCCATCTCGCCGCCGGATGACCGACAAAATAATCTTTTCCTTTAAAACTTTTACTACCAACATAATTATAACGTCATTACACAATTTATATGTTATAAAAGCTTGTCGCGAGATATAGGTAGGTACTCGTATGTACTTGGTTAAGGCTCCTTCAAACAGGCGTGACTCGCGATAAAATCGCGCGCGACACAAAGGCACCGCAAGTCACGTAACCAGCGGTGCCTTTTTTCGCGCGCGATTAGCGTTGCGCGTCGCGCCTGTTTGCAGGAGCCTCTACTGGTAGTTCCAGAGAATGCGTTCTTCTTGATACACGTCAGTTTTATACCAACAAATACGTGTTTGATCTTTACACTTATCCCTCCTTACATAATATACCTAAAACAAAGTCGCCGAAATGTCTGTACGTGCATAACTTCCGAATGACTGCACCAAATTGGATAATTATTTTGAAGTGAAAACTTCTTTAGCATCGTTGTGATTTGAAAGTTAATGAAACAAAAAAGCGACAGTAAAAAGAGACATATAAGATTTAACGTGGGAGAAAATGAGATAGGAAGCATTATACAGTGTTTTTGTTTTTTATTATTATTTGATGGATGGATGGATGGATGAATGGATGGATGAATCAGAATCAGAATCTGAATCTCAATCTCAATCTGAATCTCAATCTGAATCTTAATCTAAATCTCAATCTGAATCTAAATCTGAATCTCAATCTGAAACAGAATCAGAATCACAATCAGAATCACAATCGGAATCAGAATCAGAAACAGAATCAGAAACAGAATCAGAATCTGAATCTGAATCTCAATCTGAATCTCAATCTGAATAATCTGAGTCTCAATCTGAATCTCAATCTGAATCTCAATCTGAA
This sequence comes from Luperina testacea, assembly GCA_927399505.1. Classification (NCBI taxonomy): domain Eukaryota; kingdom Metazoa; phylum Arthropoda; class Insecta; order Lepidoptera; family Noctuidae; genus Luperina; species Luperina testacea. The sequence continues at coordinate 5,840,626 of OV656785.1, read as the reverse complement.
TCTCAATCTGAATCTCAATCTGAAACTCAATCTGAATCTCAATCTGAAACAGAATTAGAATCAGAAACAGAATCAGAATCAGATGGATGGATGGATGGATGGATGGATGTTCTTTAGCATCGTTGTGATTTGAAAGTTTAAGAAACGAAAAAGCGACAGTAAAAAGAGGCATGTAAATTCATAAGATTTAACGTGGGAGAAAATGAGATAGGAAGCATTATACAGTGTTTTTGTTTTTTATTATTATTTGATGGATGGATGGATGGATGAATGGATGGATGAATCAGAATCAGAATCTGAATCTGAATCTTAATCTCAATCTCAATCTGAATCTCAATCTAAATCTCAATCTGAATCTAAATCTGAATGTCAATCTGAATCTCAATCTGAAACAGAATCAGAATCACAATCAGAATCACAATCGGAATCAGAAACAGAATCAGAATCAGATACAGAATCAGAATCAGAATCTGAATCTCAATCTGAATCTCAATCTGAATCTCAATCTGAATCTAAATCTGAATCTCAATCTGAATCTCAATCTGAAACAGAATCAGAATCACAATCAGAATCACAATCGGAATCAAAATCAGAAACAGAAACAGAATCAGAAACAGAATCAGAATCTGAATCTGAATCTCAATCTGAATCTCAATCTGAATCTCAATCTGAATAATCTGAATCTCAATCTGAATCTCAATCTGAATCTCAATCTGAATCTCAATCTGAATCTCAATCTGAAACAGAATCGGAATCAGAATCAGAAACAGAATCAGAAACAGAATCAGAATCGGATGGATGGATGGATAGATGGATGGATGTTCTTTAGCATCGTTGTGATTTGAAAGTTTAAGAAACGAAAAAGCGACAGTAAAAAGAGGCATGTAAATTCATAAGATTTAACGTGGGAGAAAATGAGATAGGAAGCATTATACAGTGTTTTTGTTTTTTATTATTATTTGATGGATGGATGGATGGATGGATGGATGGATGGATGAATGGATGGATGAATCAGAATCAGAATCTGAATCTGAATCTCAATCTGAATCTCAATCTAAATCTCAATCTGAATCTAAATCTGAATCTCAATCTGAATCTCAATCTGAATCTCAATCTGAATCTCAATCTGAATCTCAATCTGAAACAGAATCAGAATCAGAAACAGAATCAGAATCAGAATCAAATGGATGGAAGGATGGATAGATGGATGGATGGATGGATGTTCTTTAGCATCGTTGTGATTTGAAAGTTTAAGAAACGAAAAAGCGACAGTAAAAAGAGGCATGTAAATTCATAAGATGTAACGTGGGAGAAAATGAGATAGGAAGCATTATACAGTGTTTTTGTTTTTTATTATTATTTGATGGATGGATGGATGGATGGATGGATGAATGGATGGATGAATCAGAATCTGAATCTCAATCTCAATCTGAATCTCAATCTGAATCTCAATCTGAATCTCAATCTAAATCTCAATCTGAATCTAAATCTGAATCTCAATCTGAATCTCAATCTGAAACAGAATCACAATCAGAATCACAATCGGAATCAGAAACAGAATCAGAAACAGAATCAGAATCTGAATCTCAATCTGAATCTCAATCTAAATCTCAATCTGAATCTAAATCTGAATCTCAATCTGAAACAGAATCAGAATCACAATCAGAATCACAATCGGAATCAGAATCAGAAACAGAAACAGAATCAGAAACAGAATCAGAAACAGAATCAGAAACAGAATCAGAATCTGAATCTGAATCTCAATCTGAATCTCAATCTGAATAATCTGAATCTCAATCTGAATCTCAATCTGAATCTCAATCTGAATCTCAATCTGAATCTCAATCTGAAACAGAATCAGAATCAGAAACAGAATCAGAATCAGATGGATGGATGGATGGATGGATGGATGATCTTTAGCATCGTTGTGATTTGAAAGTTTAAGAAACGAAAAAGCGACAGTAAAAAGAGGCATGTAAATTCATAAGATTTAACGTGGGAGAAAATGAGATAGGAAGCATTATACAGTGTTTTTGTTTTTTATTATTATTTGATGGATGGATGGATGGATGGATGGATGGATGGATGGATGGATGAATGGATGGATGAATCAGAATCTGAATCTGAATCTCAATCTGAATCTCAATCTAAATCTCAATCTGAATCTAAATCTGAATCTCAATCTGAATCTCAATCTGAAACAGAATCTGAATCACAATCGGAATCAGAATCAGGAACGGAAACAGAATCAGAAACAGAATCAGAAACAGAATCAGAATCTGAATCTGAATCTCAATAAGCTTGCAAGCTAAGCTTGCTAGCTTGCTTGCTAGCTTGTAAGTTGTAATAATATAAGCCTTCTTGTCACCAGCAACTGAAGAGGACCTCTCGTGCAAGATGCCTGACGGTCAGGAGGGCGAGTGCGTCAGCTACTACCTCTGCAACGTCAACAATAACACTGTTATAACTGACGGTATTGGCGTCATTGACATTCGGTAAGTAATAAAATGTATTTTAGACTTTCTAATTCTGCTATGAGCCCCTTACTCTTGGCACAAGAAAGGAGAGCCCTATTAATATTGTTGCGCGCCACAATTGATACCTGGTACAGACGCCAGCACATCAACCTACTACAATCTGTCAAATTTCTTTAATAGATTTTCAACTCTATCGCTAAAGCATAAGGTGCAAAGTTGATTGGGAAAATTTGACAGTTTCGGGTAGCTTGATGTGCTGGCGTCTGTACATGGTGACATTAGTTACCACTAGCGCCATCTAGTATCGGGTAGCAGAACTAGTAGGATCAAGGTCCCGCAAATTCCGAGAACTATCAACACCGGGTCGTAACCCCAAGCTCGTAACAATATGCCCAACACTGTATAAAGTCGGGATGTGGGTGATATACTAAGCGAAAATTTCACCAATGAAACTGAACGCGATCAGCACAACTAAACCTCGATCAAGAGCTGTCAGCGACATCACTATAGTCGAATATTTGACTTGTTTCGGTGTTGGCGCAAAAACGGCTGAACTGATTTGAATGAAATTCGGCACACAGATAGATATTTAAACCTTGAACACATAGGGTACTTTTAATACCAGTAGTAAATTCCCGTGGGATATTTTCCGACATTCACGCGGGCATGCCAAAAATAAATCAAAAGTCAAATTAGGCTGTAAATCAGCACTTTTCGAACGTGCGATCAATCAAGCCGCTTTTGTATGTCATAATTCAAACTAGCGGTGCTATTCTGTAAAAATCTCACCGTGAAAACTTAGATGAAGCGAGCGTGGAGTGAGCTCTGTCAATAGTGTCAATTCCTAGCAAAAATAAACTCACTTCACCTAAGTTTTCATGGTGAGATTTTTACAGAATAGCACCGAAGGTCGCGAACTCACGTGACGATCACTTTCGTTTCGAAACGTTTCGGGCTGCCATAGCCTGGACGTTTGACTGGTTTAAGACAGTCCCCCGACACGTCCGCCCTTTACCACTTCCTAGTGATTTCGCTGGGAAGGAGACTGCCGTAACAAACTCCCCAGCAGCACCAGTTGCCGCGGGCCAAAGCTGGTTATAACTGTGCCCTTACCTCCTCAGAGTCCGTGACGGTCCCTGCGCATCATACATCGATACCTGCTGCCTGGTACCTGACAAGAGGCCCCCAGACCAGCCCGTGAAACCTCAGCCTAAACCTAATGAGCCACAGGTATGATAACCATTTTATACTTTTTGGTCATGCCTCGGAAAGCACGTTAAGCCGTTGGTCCCGGCTGTCGTTCGTGGATCTTTGACAGTCGTTACGGATTGTCAGAAGCCTGCTAACCAGAATACCATTTTTCTAAGGGGTACCGTGTTACCAGGTAACTGGGTTGTGGAGGTCAGATAGGCAGTCGCTGCACGTAAAATACTGGTATTCGGTGGCATCCCGTTAGACTGGAAGCGGGCCCAAATGTAGTTGGCAAAAAGCAGGCAGATGGATGACGGAGGATTTGGCTTGCGACTGCAAACCGACGTGCATTCTAACATCTTTTGAAAAACGTCGACTGATAGTAACTGTCTGCCGAGGTGTTAATTTTTGTTGATTGTTTTAAAATAGGTGTACAACAACAAGACGCAAACTTGGGAGCCGGCGGAAGTATGTAATTTTTTTTTATCTCTTTCACTTCGTCGAGTGTGTTTTGTTTTTATTGTTTTTTGTTTTATTTTGCCTGTAATCTTTACATAAACTTCTATCACATAGAATCATATCAATTTTTTTTTTTTTTTAAACTTCGGAGACAATGCGGGGGAGGAATCAAAAGTCGAAAACCATGCGGCCTAAAAAAATGTTTCAGAATATGCAAACTACGATCTTTCATATATGATACCCCACATGCCCTAGTAACTCCATTCGAATTTTTCAGACCCCTTTACCTAATCCCTGTTGTAAAAATTATACATACATATATTTTTATTTCTTTCTTATTTGCAAAATAGTTGGGCAAACGTCATCTCAAAGTATTCTAAATTTCAAGTTGATAGCATTAGTAGTTCTTGAGATATCCCGCTGTGACAGACAGACAGACTGAGTCTCACCATAAGGGTTCCGTTTTACCATTTTGGTACGGAACCCTAAAAAAGTCAGCCGGTATATGTATCCATAATTCCATACTAATAGTATAAATTCGAAAGTCTGTCTGTATGTTACCTTTTCACGTCTAAACCACTGAACGAATTTCGATAAAATTTGGCAGAGAGATAGATTGCATCCCGGGGAAGGACATAGGATAGTTTTTATCCCGATATTCCCACGGAATCGACACTTAATATAACATGATTAGTATTGTAACAGTAACCTTAAAAGGTAATTTCATTGTTGTTAACCAACAAATAAAATAAAACAATACATTTAAAAGTTATAACTGTAAAAGCAGTATTTACCTAATAAAAGTACCATTGTTATTTCCAAGATCAAATGACCGTGTCTAAATGTTTATAATATGTATTTATTTTATAAATGTTGTTATCTATACTAATATTGTAGAGAGGTAAAGTTTGTAAGTTTGTATGTATTAAGCTCAACCATTTTGAAGGGAGCTAAATGATCCAACACACACGCCACCGTCAGCGAGACATTTGTGTGAGCATGACATACTATCAGCTGCCAGGGCACATTCAAGTCAATGAAAGACATATTATTACCCGGTAAATGGTAGCTATAGGGTACATAGAACTCACATCTGTGCTATGCAATTATACAATACAAAGGAAATTGATTTTATACAATGCAAAGATAGTTTTACAATCATCAGCTCTGGAACTACCAGTTGGATTTGAAATAGTTATTTGTGCAACAAGAGAGCAAAGTAGTTTTTTGCTGCGAGTGCTGATTTTGAATCCTGAGCAAGCGAAGGATTCAACGATTGAATCACGAGCGTAGCGAGTGATTCTACAGTTGAATCCTGAGTGTGGCGAGGGATTCAAAGGCACGAGATGCAAAAAAACTTTGCTCTCGTGTAACACACATAACTTTTCACTTCAGCAGCGAGAACACTTTAGGAGATAAAATAATAAACAGGAATAGATTGAAATAACTATTTATTGTGAATCAAAATAATTAACATTGTAGGTAGATACCAATTCTATAAAAACTAAAAAATAAGATATAAGCAACACCGTCTCCGAAAAACTGCTTGCGCCCTTTGTAAGTCTCCATTCATTGAAGACATGGTATGCTTTCAGATATTTCTCGCGAGACTTCTCAGGTAGGAAACTTAATTCTGCATTAATAACTTGTTGTTTTAACTCTTCCAGTGTTAAAATACTGTTCTCGTCGCTAGTTTTACTCATATTTTACGATTATTTTAATATTTTTTAACTTATTCAACTCTGTACGCCAGTCACGAAATTTTATTCCCGGTCTTTTATTTAAATTAAGGCGTGTTCGGAAATAGCACCCATGATATTTTATTATTCAAAATATATTACGTAAGTACCTAACATTTATTGAAACTAGAAATAAATATTTACAAGTTAAATATCAGTTTTATTTGCAGTAAATACTTATTTTCGTTTAAATACAACAATAAGTTAAAAATTCAATAAATTACATTAAAAGACATAATATTCTTTTTGCAAAATTTCTTTAGTTAGTACGAAATTCCGAACGTGTTTGTCTTTGAGGTCGAATTCAAAATCCGAGCTTCGAAAGGGCTGGTCTTTGTCTCTCTCTCTTTCTAATGGCGGGAAAGAGATAGAGTGTGAATGTTTCGAATTGTATGATTAACCCAAGGCTGAATAATATATTCGCGGCTTTCTGAAAAAAAAAAATTAAAAAGTTACTTTGTCTCACTCAGTGAGCAAAATCGCATTTTGCTCACTGATTTCACGCAGCAAAACCTACTTGTTTGAGCTACTGAAGTGAAAAATTCTTTTTGCATTTGATAGCCCAATTCTTGAGGAAGTTTATACGCTATTTAACTTCACGCTACGGCACTTAGGAGTCGAGCAAAAGGATAAAAAAACGTCAGAAACAACGCTAAGCTAAAATGGATTTATAGCACGCGTCGGAGGCCGAAATTTCACGCGGAAAAGTCGCGGGCAGGAGCTAGTTCTTTAAAAAGACCGTTACAATGCTTTATTACGATGCCCGGAGCGTAATCTAATAGCTCATAGAATTGAAGGCGTATCATTTGCTTTGTAAAGGCTTCTTCAAACAGGCGCGACGCGCGATAATATCGCGCGGGACACAAAGGCACCGCAAGTCGCGCAACGAGTGGTGCCTTTGTGTCGCGCGCGATTATATCGCGTGTCGCGCCTGTTTGTAGGAGCCTTAAGTTTGGCCATTCTTTGGGCTATGTCGGTTATCTTGGCCCTATACCTATTACTATAAACAATTAGACAAATGATTCATCCATTAATATCTGTTGTCATGATGACGGCAAATTTAAGTATGTGATCGTTTTATGAAAGACTTCCAAGGAGACAAAGTCTTTTGAAGCCGATTCAGCATCCTATATTTTGCCAAGCTGTCCATCGTAATCCATACTAATATTATACCTAAATTCAAAAGTGTTTCTCTGTCTGTTACCTCCTCACGCTTAAACCGCTGAACCAATTTATATGAAATTTGGTATAGAGATAGTTTGAGTACCGGGACTTGACATAGGATAGTTTTTATACCGATATTCCCACGGGTTCGACATTTTGCGGGTGAAACTGCAGGGCACTGCTAAACTCCTAGTATATGTATATTTATGCTTGTGACCATATACGAGTGGAAACTGTTAGGTGAACCATGGGTAAACCAATTTGCGGTTAGTTCACGGTCAACCAAACTAAACATACTTGAAATGAATGACCACATTATTCGTTTTAAAATCACTTTAAATGACCTTCCAACCACATTAATTATTTAATACTTTATATGAACATAAATTGTTTATGTTATAAATTAAACTCGAACAAAGAATTTTGATTTTGCACTATCATTTATAGATTTTATTCCGGAAGGTTTGTGTTTAAACACACATCAAACGTGTCTAAGAATCAAGCACGTTTTCAACCGACATTAAAAAAGGAGGTTCTGTATTTGACCCGTATGAATGTCCGCGAGTTTCTCAAAAACTAATGAAGCAATTTTGATAATTTTTTCATTAATGTGATCTACATACTTTCAGAAAGGTTTTATTATATACTACATTAGGTAATTATTCTTATGTACGAAGTTATATGCATAAATGTACTGCACCTCCGGCATTTCGCATTTTTCGCATAGATTCGCATAGAAATTATGCGAATTTTGATGATTCTTCTAGTCAGTCTACAATTCTTCAATGCACTAGTCTTAATTGAATTTGTGTGGGATAGGTACAACTAAAAAGTGAACAATAAGAACTTTTTTCCAAAAAAAAACCGACTTCAAAAAAAAACAAAGTGATAAATAATAACTTTAATTTCGGAAGTCGGTGTCATAAAACGAACATGCGGAACCAACAACACCGACTTCCGAATTTATCATCACTTTGTAGTGTTTTTTTTTTTGTAAAAAAAGTATTTGCTAGAACGAGTAGGTACTTATAATATTAGTAATTAGTCTAATAGACATTGTATTCAATTCCAATTAGGCAACAATTTTTTTTTAAATACCTTGATCTATAAACACTTTTTTCCCTTTTTTTTTAAATAAAGAAATCTCGCAAGTTTTGTCAAGTTTTCAGTAAAAATCGTGCGTAACAGGGACGGGTCGCTAATTTGATTTTTCATCTACAGTAAGCATTTTGTTCTACAATATCGTTGTTACACAAAAAAAAACTAAGTCTCGCTAGTCAAGAAATCGAAATCAACATAGGTATTTTATTTTTTAGAAGTAAAACTACATAATATGGGCACTAATGAAACGTCAGACGACGGAAGCACGGTTCCAATTGGTCGTTTCTTAATGAGAAGAACCGGCAAGAAACTTCACGGTTACTCTTTTAAAAATAATTGGCTTTTAAAATGTTAATAGGGTTTCATTGTTTTAATTATTGAATTCACGGAAACCTTTTTGGAATAATTGGATTGGATTGGATTGGATACTTGGCTGTCATATAGAAACTTATGGAATTTGGTTCTCCGAAATGCACCGGAGAATTCTATCTAACACCATTGGCACTTCTTTCTCTTTTTCCTTGATTTAGATGGGAGCTGGTTTTGCCACTAATTATATAATGACACCATTTTATTTTATGCTGCTTTTATCTTGGGTTATCTCGACAACTGCATCACTCCTGCTTGTCACGATTAGGACTTACTTCGATTCTTCAATGTCCATGTTTGACAACCAGTCTTACCGAGGGGTATGGTGTCACTGTCACTCAGGTTGTGTGTTGAGGTCAGAAAAGCAGTTCCATGTAAAATACCTGCATCCGGTTAGACTGGAGGCTGGCCCCAGCAAGGCAGGTGAGATACGTCTATGGAAACTTTGCCTCATTTCATTTTTTATTCTATTTCTTCCTCCAAGAACGGAGGGACTGCCGATTTGCCGAATGTACTTTTTATTCTAATGTCTGTATGTCCTCCTTCGACAGGTTGGCTGCCGTATCGATGGCTGTGTGGAGGTTGTGACTTTTTATTTTATACGTTTCGTTTCTTCTCGAATATTGGGCGTTATTACTAAAGCTTTGTACCCTAAGAAAGCGGTGTACGCTCATACAGTAACGGCACTCCAAAAACCGAGCGTTTTTGACACCTTATGTAAAAAAAAATGAAAAAAAAAATTTAAATGTCAGATTTTCATTACAGCCGTTACAAAATGACGGAACAGCTTTCCTAGGAAATCGTAGCTTTACCGTTTCTTTTATTTTGATTCTTTGTTCGTCGGTTTTTTCTTTTCCTATGCCGCCATGTTTTTTGACGCCTCCTTTGATGTTTCTCTTGGGTTCTTCTGAAGTCTTGTCATTGGCAGTTTTTGTTTCTTTGTGTGTACTCTGTTTGTCTTTGCTGTCTCCGTGTGCTGTCTTGATGTTAAACCTAATGATAGTGCATTAAACGGTATAACTGTCATACGCCTGTGTTTATTAGGATTCCGTACCAAAAGGGTAAAAACGGGACCCTATTACTAAGACTCCACTGTCCGTCTGTCTGTCTGTCACCAGGCTGTAATCTCATGAACCGTGATATCTAGGCAGTTGAAATTTTCACAGATGATGTAGGTACATATTTCATAATAATATTTTTTAATACTAAAAACAGAATATTATAATTATTTAAGGGGGGCTCCCATAAAACAAACGTGTTTTTTTCGACGTTTTTGCCTTGTGGTACAGAACCCTTCGTGTGCGATTACGACCCGCACTGGGCCAGTTTTTATGATACGCCGTAATTATATAAGACACTGTTGTTTTATTTAGAGAAAAAATTAACTAACTACCTATTCAAACTACTAACTTTATTATATAATGTTGTAGTATTTATAACCTTTGTTAACCAGAAATGATGACAAAATGAATGACGAAAAACAACGAAAGATATAAAATGATGTTTATAATTTTAACTTTGTTGTGCTGAAAAATTTGAACTTTGTGCTCACTTTATAATAATTTAATTACTTTATTTATAATTTTAACTTTATCACTATCACTTAAAGCCCTGCCGGACGATTCTGTAAAATCTCACCATGAAAACTTAAGTGAAGTGAGTTTGTTTTTGCTAGGAATTGACACTATTGACAGCTCACTCCACGCTCACTTCACCTAAGTTTTCACGGTGAGATGGTTACAGAATCGCACTGCTGCTGGCAGGTCTCCGGGCGATCTATCCTTTACCTTCGCTCGACCCGTCCGGAGGTTATTTATTATTTAGCCACGAGCCCCCCCGTCTTTGTAAACATATTAATGATATTATAACAGCCTTGATATACCGGTTACATACATGGCCATACGACCGCACAACAAACCAGTCTTGTAGACTTAGCGATTTCATTATTTGACTATAATGTTAATGTGTTGTGGATTATCTACTTAGATATGGTGTGATGTGGTCGTTATTCAATTATATGATTGTTCCTTATACAATACTGTAACTAGCGAACCCAGCGTACTTCGTGCCGTCTCAGAACCAATAAAATTGTTGTGCTAACTTGGAAACTTATAAACATAAGAAATTTTTTTGTTTCGAAATCAGTAATCCGTTCTCGAGATATCATCAAAAAAGCCGTTCCTTTCAAAATGTAGGTACTACTTATGAGAAAATTAGTTATTTAACTTAATTTTTTTTCTTGAATTTTTCCCATGTTTTAATAGATTTTTGCTATTTGGGGCGGATACAAATCCAAAAAATCAACATAAAAATCGGCCCAGCCGTTCTTGAGATATAAATGGTAATGGTAACTAACCCGACTTTGTCTTAGTTATATATAGATGAATTAATAACACACTCGTTAGGTCGGAATTATCACGCGTCATTGTCATACTATATTTTAAAAAAAATATTAGGTACAGTTGCATCTGGTTAGGCTGGAAGCCGACCCCAACAATTTTATTTATTTATTTATCCATTTATTTCAGGCGTCAAGGCCCATATAAAACACATACTACAATACAATATTAATATAACTTAAAAATACTATAAATACATACAACATTAAAATTACATTAACTAAAAACTAACGCACACGAAGTGTCGGCATCGTTTTTCGCTGACTGGTGTCATGTAGCAGGCCACGAAAAACCGGCGGTATACACAACACCTTTCGGCCAGAACTCTTCCTTGAGAAACTTTTCGAGATGATGTGTCGGAACACGAACCACGAACGACTTGAAGTTCGTGTTGTGACGCGACTCCAACTTCTCGACCCTCAAAGTCCAACATAGAACAACAACAACAACAATCCAACATAGAACTTGGGTAAAGGCTAGGGAGAAAAAGATTTATTTATTTATTTATACAAATCTTACCTAAACTATCTTCACAGATCTACGATCCAATGCGATAGTTTGGCCTTACAAGCTAAATTCTACATCTTATAAAAAAATAATCTACTTTATTCTTAAATCAAGATAAGGTCAGATATCATCCAGCTCACCAGCTGGTACAGTCAGCATCAAAAGTCGATTAACACTTAAGTTTTTTTAATCTCGGTTATTGAGCAAAATATTAACCCTTCAGTTTTTTAAATCTCAGTTATTGAGCAAAATATTTGTTCAAAATCGCATTATACTTCTGCTGCAATTTCGAACAAATATTTTGCTCAATAACTGAGATTAAAAAAACTGAAGTGTTAATCGACTTTTGATGCTGACCGTACCAGCGAAGTCCGTAAATCGTCTTAAAACGGAGAAGGGAGAACTGAGAGGGCATGGGGACCTACATTTGCCGATGTAACCAAACATTGTATAGGTGTAAATCACACTAATATTATAAAGGCGAAAGTTTGTGGGTGTGTGAGTGTGTGTGTGTGTTTATATGTTTGTTACTTCTTCACGCTTAAACGGTTGGACCAATTTTGATAAAATTTTGTATGGAGGTAGCTGACACCCTGGATTAACATTAGGCTACTTTTCATCCCGATATGCCCACGGGATCGACATTTACGCGGGTGAAACCGCGTGGCGCAGCTAGTTGTATATAGCTTATAAGTTCTTGTTTTGTCTTCCAGAGAGAGGGATGCGGTTGGGCCAACCCTGATGGTGCTGATCTGCGAACCACTGGAGAAGTCAATGGAGAGACCAAATTCGGAGAGTTCCCGTGGATGGTCGCTATTCTCAAGTTAGTATACCTGCTTATTTTTAAATTAAGTTGAGGCTAACGTGACCATTTTTTTTTGTCAGAGCGGGACGCTTGCAGAATTAAACAAAAAAACAAACTTATTTTACTAGATTAAATTTATTAAAAAGAGAAAGGACATGCACTAAGGCTTAGCGTATGTCTAGAAAAAGCATTTCATGCGTGTAGAAAAGATGCTATAAACTATAACACTCCGTCCACATAACCTCACGTTTTACGCGCAAACCCAGAAATCAGAGGCACCTAGGTTTTTGCGTCCAGTATGACGCGATGATACGCGGAAATTACGCGTGTAGAACACAATAAAGGTCATCAAATCGGAAAGGGATCGGCATCGTATCATCTTCGCCTCGCCGTCAAACAGGCGTCAACCTAACGCGAACGTAAGCACGTAACCAAAGCGGATCAGAATTTCCGATACGTCGACTCGGCTACGGCTAGGCGACCGACGACGCCGCGCTTACCGGCTTGCCGACCGCTAGTTAATGGTGTTGTAGGCAGGCCGGAGAGGTGAGAGGGGCAAGGGTGGACGAAGAGACGTAAGCTCGGGTATAGAGTCACGTAAACGCGGGGACGACGAGCCGTAAGCGCGGGGACGACGAGCCGTAACGCACCGCACCGCGGTTCGTGAGCTTGTCCCTAGGCGAGGCGTTTACGTTACGAATTACGATTCCGGTTAGTGTGCGTTGCAGTAGGGAGTTCATACAAAGAATACTGAACGGCTCGAGTTGATACGGTGCCGATCTCTATCCGGTTTGATACGTGTGCTTATGACCTTAAAGGTGGCCAATTCCCGTGACTAAAAACGTTCAAAATCTAAACTTGTCAAAAAAGTAGGAAAAGAGGTATTTTTGACAGATGAGACTGATTAGAATGAATGAATTGCTCCTCTGAACCGCTTAGGTTCAAAATGTCCAATTCTCAAAATTTCCAACGGTTTCAAAACGTCCAATTCCCAAAATGTCCAATTCACAAAACGTCCAATTCCCAAAATGTCCAATTCTTAAAATGTCCAATTCTCAAAACGTCCAATTCCCAAAATGTCCAACTCCCAAAATGTCCAATATTAATTGAGAATGTGGTAAATTTTTGTCTCCGTGCCGTCGTAGCCCCTAAAAAAATGGTCCGATTTCAACGCGGTTTTTTTATTGACATTGTATTACAGTGTACCTGTGGATGGCGGTGAAATATCCTCATTGTAAGTACATAATATGTAGTTAGGTGAAGTAAGTATAGAGGGCGCTAATGATGCACTACGAGTGAAGTTGAATTTCACTTTCTTACACACAGCTGAAGTATAGCGTTCTCTCTTTCTCTTGTTCAAGTCTGGTTATCTGAACTGCTGATTCTGGATTCGGTCTCCTTCTGTTTTTTTAAAGACCTTGCTGGTAGATTAGTATAATAATCTAATATGAGACAGTTATAATCTTTGTCAGTCATTTGTAAACTCAAAACTGGTACGCAACAATGACATTTCGAACTTTACATTTCCAGTATAAGTAAGCTGACTTCTCATTGTACGAAAAACTAAAACTAGGTTATATACTATCTAATTTCGTTAGGAAATACTTTTTAAAGAAATTGTACAATGCGCGCCACGAAAGATGAGACTTGACCCCGCCTCCCCCGCTCTTTCCGCCGCCCCTATGACGTCCGGTCCCGTCCCGCACTCAGACCTCATACCGCTAAAGATACCTAAAATCGTGTACTGCGCATGTCAAACCACGTGGTGTGTCAAGTCTCATCTTTCGTGGCACGCATTGTACAGTGACAGCCGTTTTGTTGGCCCCCCCCCACACTCTTCTTACTGCTGGATCTTTTACGTGTGTCCTTGTGTCATTTCTTTTTTTTGGCTACTTGGCAATTGCTATGATCTGGGGGCCTAAAAAGGCCACTGGCAGAATTATAAAAGGATAACATTATGAATTATATCAAAACCCATTGGCCATTGGTGAACGACTTTTCAGTTATTTTTTTTTTGTCTGTGCTAAAATACCAATCAATCCAATCCAATCCCAATCTCTTTGATTATACCTACGTAGTGCAGCCAAAAAAAAGGAAAAACACGGACTGTCTTCGCCATATTATAATTCACAATGTTATCCTTTTATGATTCTACACTTGCTGTAGTGTAGACATTACATCTCAATAGGTACCTAGGAATAATTGAAGTGATTTTGTTTAAAATTTTATTTTAAGGTATTTTTTCCATGGTGAAACGCGTAGGTAAGCAAAATACGTGAAATGATTTATATTTAAGACCTTTTATGCACCATCATCATCTGCCTAGCCTTTTCACAACTAAGTTGGGGTCGGCTTCCAGTCTAACCGGATGCAGCTGAATACCAGTACTTTACGTGGAGCGACTGCCTATCTGACCTTCCCACGATATCCCTTGATAAGAAAGACTGGTTGTCTTGTCAGACTTTCGGGCTTCTGACTACCCGTAACGACTGTCAAAGATCCACGAATGACAGCCGGGACCAATGGTCTACCGTGCTTTCCGAGGCACGGAGGGGTCTCGGTATGTAAAGATGGTCACCCATCCACAGACCAACCATGGCAAGCGTAGCTTAACCTGATCGATCGACCTGTGCGGCTGTTATTATTTAGCCACGGGGTCCTCTGCACCATATTTTGAGCAAAATAAAGTTCTTCTATTCTAAAGTAGTCATATTTTGATTTGTAAATCTCGTCCTAAGACTTCCAGGCTATAGTTATCGGGAAATAAACTAATAAAAAACAATATTACAAAAAAAAACCGACTTCCAAAAAAACTACCAATTAAAAAATAACATTAACTTCGGTTGCCTTTGGTTTTGTATTTACTTACGTTTTTTGCCACCGACTTCCGAAATTAAAGTTATTGTTCACTTTGTGTAGAGTTTTTTTTTAAGTCGGTTGTTTTTTTTGTAATAAAGTCTAGATTTTTCACTTTTTAGCTGTGTTACCTACCCCACACAAATTCATATACCTTTACTTGCTAAGTAAATAACAGGAGGTTACATCATCAACATACACTACTTATATGGATTTTTTATTGATACATTCATCAGAACTTTCTGTATTCGACCTGTATGTATGTATGTACGTTCGTATGTCCGCGGTTTTCTCAAAAACTAATGAAGCAATGTGATCTACATACTTTCAGGAAGGTTTTTGTATAAATATACCTATTAGGTAATTATTTTTATGTACGAAGTTATATGCATAAATGTACTGCATCTTCGGCATTTCTATGCGAATTTTGATGATTCTTCTGTCTTCAATTCTTCAATGCACTAGTTTTTTTTTCTGTTTTCCCCATCACATATTCCACTCCTCACAAGTCCCTCTTCTTTTCAGGATCGAGCCAGTCAACGAGAATGAACCGGACGGCATGAAACTCAACGTCTACGTTGGAGGAGGTTCCCTGATCCACCCAAGCGTGGTCCTCACCGCTGCTCATTACGTCGCCAGTGCCAAAGCTCTGAGGATCAGAGCTGGGGAATGGGATACACAGAACACTAAGGAGATCTATCCCTTCCAAGACAGGGATGTGGCAGAAGTTGAGACGCATAAGGACTTTAATAAAGGTAAGTCAATAGGCCGAAAGGAGTGGTGACGGCGTACCGGTAGACGTAACGTTGGAAGGCCTCCCACAAAGTGGACCGATGACCTTGTGAAGGCCGCGGGAATCCGCTGAATGCGGGAAATAGAACTGGCTGAAGTGGCGATGCCTGGGGGATGCCTATGTCCGGCAGTTGAGGACGTCGTTCGGCTGAAATGTTGATGATGAAGTCGATAGGAATAGCCAAATGAAAAATTTAGTTATGTCAAACACTTCCTATCATAGCATTCAAACCTGGGTTCTTCGTAAGGGTTGGCAGGGTAGCTTACCGTCCGATCAGGACCAGGCCCGGGCCGGACGGCGCGTACATGTTCCACGCGCGCCTCAAAGAGATCAGCATCAAGGAAGGGGAAATCCCCTTAGGGCCGAAACCTCAGGTCAGCGGGATTGTCCGAAAGGGTTACCGCTGGCCCGGAACACAAAGGGCTAAAGAAGGAACACGGGTGGGTTTTAGTCAGTAAGAGTCTGAAACTCCCTTCCGCTCCACCCAGAGCGGGAGGGGTCATTTGATGATTTCCTATCCTGAAAAAAAAATAGGGTAGGCAGGATACCTACACTCACATTGCTCACTTTCTGCCAGACTGCAGTATCTAATCTATACTAATAAAGCTCAAGAGTTTGTTTATTTGTTTGATCGCGCTAATCTCAGTAACTGCCTGTCAGATTTGAAAAAATATCTTTGCATTTCATAGCCCAATATTTGAGGAATCTTATAGGTTATACTTATCATCACGCTACAACCCTTTAGGAGCCGAACAAAAAGGAAAAAAAACCAGTCAGAACACTAAGCAAATTCGTGGGCTGAAGCTAGTACTGGATAAAACCCAGGAACCAAACGCTTAGCCCGCACTTGCGACCATTTGACTAACGAGTCAGTCATAATAACATAACGCCATCTTTATGCGAAAGGTTACGCCAGCTTTTCGCCAGTAATGTTGAACGCGAAGCAGGACCCGCGAAATTGAAATTTTCTTACGTTTTTTGCAATTTGCTGGTCAGTATTGAGTTGTACGTCGATCAAAATATGATTCGCGGCCGTAATGTAACAAATATGTGTTTACAGAATCATAATCATTAGAATCAGTAATACAACTTGTTAGGTTAGTACAATCCCAAAATGTCAAGATTTCATGAAATAGTCATTCTGGTGGGATTACTTGGTCTTAAAGAGTTGTGTTGATGACTTTAATAAAATTATAATTCTGTAAATTCATATTTGTTACAGCCGCGAATCATACATATATTAATCAACGTACAACTTAATACTGACCAGCAAATTGCAAAAAACGTAAAAAAAATTGAATTTCGCGGCCTACCCTGGCGCTTTCGCCTTAATAGAAATGCGAAAGTGTGTTTGTTGATGTGTTAAGTTCTTTTTTCACGCAGCAAAAGAGATAGTAGCTTAAGGCTCGGATAGTGACGAATTTTTGATCGCGAGAAAATTCCCGAACGCAGCCAATTGCTACGAGTAGGTAGTAGGAACCCAAGACCTTGACCTTAACCGTGTTACCCAAATTCTCCTTCTCTTTCAGGCAACCTGTTCTACGATATAGCCGTCCTGTTCCTAGTTACGCCAGTAGACTTAGCTCCTAATGTGCGCGTGGCCTGTTTACCACAGCCCAAGATTAAACAAGAAGGCGGCACCAGGTGCTTCGCGACCGGATGGGGTAAAGACGTGTTCGGAAAGGAGGGACGGTATCAAGTTATTTTGAAGAAGGTTGGTGACATTCAGAATCTATTTTTGAAGTGAAAACTTTAGGCGGCGCTTTGCGCTTTTTCTGAACATTAAACGAAATTGAATCATCCTCGAATCGGCACTCTGCGTAACACACTAATATTATAAAGGCGAAAGTTTGTGAGTGTGTCTGTGTTTATATGTTTGTTACTTCGTCACGCTCAAACGGCTGGACCAATTTTGATGAAATTTTATATGGAGGTGGCTGACACCCTGGATTAACATATAGGCTACTTTTTATCCCGACATTCCCACGGGATCGACATTTACGCGGGTGAAACCGCGGGGCGCAGCTAGCTGCTTCAAATGTTAGGAAAATTTGTCTGCTCAAAAACGTAAATAACGCAATGAATGTTGTTAGATTGTTAAAATGAAAGCCATTTCTAGTGTTATTGTGTTACGCAATTACCCCGCGGGTATACTCGGCTCTACTCGGTCGGTGACATAGGACGCTGAATCGCATATACTCCAGTAGGCCTAGCCAAGTTACAAAGGTTTCGTAACGAATCTCTTTCTACAATCGTTAGGCCCGGTATCCACCAAAGCGGAGAGGAGAGGAGACGAGAGGAGATGTGCCGCGAAGCTGGCAGGTTATTGCCACCAAAGCGGAGGCCACCAAAGCGGAGAGGACATGCGTTGTGGAGAGGAGGTGTGAGCTGTGTGTAGCGGAGATGTGAGCTGTGAGAGATCGAAGAAAGGCGCGGGGAGAAGGTAGCGGGGTGAGGGGTGCGCAAGCGTGTGCGCCGCCCGGCTGCCCGACTAGACACTTCTCCGCTCTGCCGCGCCGCTTGCTCGCTCGCTGCACTAAATTCTATAGAAAAATGACACATCTCCTCTCCTCTCCGCTTGACCCATTTCCACCAAAGCTAAGCGGAGAAGAGATGTGGAAATAACGAAATCGAATTAGTTTATTCAAACACATCTCCTCTCGTCTCCTCTCCTCTCCGCTTGGGTGGATACCGGGCCTTAACGCTTCGGCGTAAGCGATTTTAGAAAACGATAAATTGGTAGCCAAGCTGACACGACCGACTTGAACGCTCATTCTACAACAAAAGAAAAAAAACCTTTATTTTAGTCTATGGTGAGCTTTCTTCTATTTCGTATTTGTCGCAGTCAACTGGTTAAATTAGGCGTTTAGCCGCCTGGCTTTTGGAAGTAGTACTAGTAGTGCTCGCCTCGCTTCGCTCTCTCGGCTCGCAAGCGGTTGATCACAGTTCTAACCTAATCTAACCCATTTGGTCGGGGTTCCCTGGCTTAGTTACTGCGACCAATTTGGCTTGCGCGTGATTAGTTAAAGTCCACAACCTAAACTATAATTGAATATCATTCAGGTCGTTAGTTGAACGGCCGCCCGTTTAGTTAAATGGCTAATTAAACCAGTTGACTGCGACATATTCATAAGATCTTTTTTATGTTGAATTAGTTCGTCAATCTTGGATAATCGAAACACTACCGTGCACCGGCGCCATTCGTCCGGATTTAGATTTTTCTATCATAATCATAACATACTGAATCGCCGAGTTCCATCGCGGTGGACAAACGATCACCGTCACCGTGACGTCACGTTCGGTTCAAATATGTAACGAAACTGACAAGCAGTTGTTTCATTATAATGAATCTTCTCTTCCAGATCGAGTTACCAGTAGTTAAGCACGATAAATGCCAGGCAGCACTTCGCAAGACCCGTCTAGGCAGGTTCTTCGAGCTCCACTCCAGTTTCATGTGCGCTGGTGGTGAACCTGGCAAGGATACCTGCAAGGGTGACGGTGGAT
The DNA here is from genome assembly GCA_927399505.1 of Luperina testacea. Lineage (NCBI taxonomy): Eukaryota > Metazoa > Arthropoda > Insecta > Lepidoptera > Noctuidae > Luperina > Luperina testacea. Next base: position 5,821,262 of record OV656785.1, on the reverse strand, counting down.
CACCGCTGTCTTGTCCTATTGAGGTAAGATAAAATAATATTTTTGGTCATTTATTTAAGGGTAGTAATAAAAGCAGCGACAAAAAAAAATAAGAATTGTCCTTACTTAAAATAATTAATTAATCTACTGCCTAAAATACTAACTTTCCGACTACTTTTGTACGAATAAAAATGACGAAACTACCGAATGAGATACTGAAATTTCGAAAAATAAACATGACTGTTTATTGCTATATATAGGTACTTTTCTACCAGCTTAAATTACGTTCTACTGAAAACTATGAGTCTCTAATCAATCACTCTAATTCTCATACGCTCGCTCTTGCATTCTATGTCGACGTAGCCCCGCTTCGCGGGGCTCCTATTTCTATGTAAAGGGTTTAAAGTAACCTAACCAAACCTAAGCTCGGGGTGGGCACCAGAGCTCGTTCATAAATATGTTTTCGGAAACTTAGTATTTTTGTCGGAAGTTTAGTATTTTTGTTTGACAAGTTTGTAAAATTTCATGTTTCTAGACCCAGTGGTTTAGGCTGTGTTGTTTGTCAATGAATTAATGAATTTCATTAAGGGGGAAGCGCTAAGGTAGCCCGCGAAATTCAAATTTTCTTACGCTTTTTGCAATTTGCTGGTCAGCATTAAGTTGTACGTTGATTAATATATGAATCGCGGCCGTAAGAAATATGTGTTTACAGAATTATAATCATTAAAGTCATCAACACAACTCTCTAAGACCACGTAAGTCCAAAGAATGATGATTTCATGAAACAGTTATTCTTGGGACTTACGTGATCTTAGAGAGTTATGTTGATGACTTTAATGATTATAATTCTGTAAACACATATTTCTTACGGCCGCGATTCATATATTAATCAACGTACAACTTAATACTGACCAGCAAATTCCAAAAAACCTAAAAAAAAATGAATTTCGCGGGCTACCCTGGCGCTTTCGCCTTAAGTAGATCAGTATTTTGAGTCGCTATACCCCCAATAAACTATTCCTAATTTATTTTCTCCTCTTCCACAGTACGAAAAGGACCGCTACGTTCAAAGCGGCATTGTCGCTTGGGGCATTGGATGCGGTGAAGATGGAACCCCTGGCGTGTACGTCGATGTGTCTGTCCTGAGAAATTGGATCGACGACAAGGTCGCAGGAAAGGGCTACGATCCTAAGACATATACTTATTAGGAGAAGATTGTTAAAGGCAGTGGTTTGAAAATGTTTTTATCTAGCTGCAACCAGCCGCGGGCCACCCTGCGAAAATCGTCAAAGGAAAACATGACGTAGGGATTTTTATCAGTCTTTTTAAACTATAATGTACATTTCTTCAGTATATAATGTTAATTTTAAAAGCTCACTCAGCGCGCTTTGATCTCGTGCACTCTATGATATTTTTCGAACTTCAAGTGACAGCAAATGTCAAACCTTATGCGGCCCGGCAAGCTAAGTGCGGCCCGATTTAGTAAATACGGCCCGTCTTAGCGCTTCCGAACATGTCACAAAACTGTATTTTTTAACCACTGTCTAGAAAAAAGTATACAATATGCTCAATTTTACTTCTGGCACTGATTTTTGACAATAATAAACTGATAATAATAATATGTATTGTACCTACCTATTCATAAATTGTGATTTTTTATTTCTGAAATTTTTTAACACGTTTTGATTGTTACCTTTTATAAAAATGTATGAAGGTCTATCTAAGTTTGGATTCAAATAATAATTTTTAAATCAAACTTAGACATGCCTAATTTACAATTAGGTACCTTATGAGATTTTACTTTGCGTCTAATGCCTACTCAATGTTTTTAAGAAAAAAAAAATACTTTAAGAATACTATGTCGTTTTATTTAAGTTCAGTTTTTGCCACACCAATCCCCTTTCAAGGTCGCTCAGCGCGCTAAGGAATATAGATAAAATCAGACATGAGTATGATTTTATCTATATTGTACTGTACATTGTTTGCTGAGTAAGCAAACTAAAGTGGCAGTGGGCTAGTGATGTTTGTCGATGGACCGATGGCCGGTGGAGCAGATGACTCCTGGAGTGGAGACCGCTTATCGGCAAGCGACTTTAAAAGGTAACAGACTGGATGCGGAAGGCGGAGGACATTGTTGTGGCGCAGCCTGGCAGAGGCCTATGTCCTGTCCAGACTGCGACAGGTTGTTGATTGATTGACATGCCCTTTTATGTTGGTAGATGTGCAAGCCTGCTTATCCCACGATCGGTCGCCCAAAAAATCTGAAGGCTGGTATGTCATGAAAATTCGTGAACAGTCACACTCAGTACTTGGCAACTCAATAAAAGATACCCGATTAGTTCTAAAGGAGGAATTGTAATAAATAAAATAGCAATTTGACTCAGAAGTTCAAGCTGTCATAGTGATCGTACTGATGCTACGTCTACATTGTCGCGATAAAGCGAACTACACATCGCGCTCCTCTCGCACACCGCTCGATATAGTAAGATACTGCAAGAGCGAGCGAAGCGAACTCGGGAATTTGGGCACCACGCTCTTACGTAAGGTTCGAAAGGCTAAAGTGTAAAGGCTAGATTCCAAAACTTGTAACTGCTGTAAAACGAGTTTAATGTTGTTTAAGCTTTTGGTCATAACTCGACAAAGTTCTCTTTCTGTATAGCTAATGGTCAAAAGAAAACAGAACCTAGTCATGGTAGGGCGTTAAAACTTTCAGCATCGCTTCGCTCGCTCTTGCATTCTCTTGATTCTTGAGCTTTTTCATAAATCGACAAAGCATTTCTTAGTTCTTTTGGAATTATCAAAAGAAAATCTAACCTATTCGAGGTCGCTTCGCTCGCTCTTGCATTCTACATTCTCATAGACTTTCCTGTATAAGTCGACAACGTAAGTCCTATTTCTGTTTGAAAATATAAAACAAAATCCAACTTAGCCGAGCCGGATTGTTAAAATTTTTTCGAGCTCGCTTCGCTCACTGCTCTCACACTACATAATCTATGGTTCTAATACAAAAAATGCTGCGACCAATTTAGCAGCATTATTAAGTAACTGCCAATCTGACCTCCACAGCCTAGTTATTGGGTAACACGATACACCTTGGTAGGACTGGTTGTCAGACTTTTGGGCCTCTGACTACCCGTAAGGTCTAGGAATGACAGTCGGGCGGGCGGGACCAACAAACAACAAGGCTTTACGTGGTTTCCGAGGATGATTAAAACCAAAGCTCATTTCAATGTTATAAGCTTTATTATCTATATCAATAACCAACATTTCAACTATATTATTAGTACCTTAGGAACGCACATTCGAAAATTCAACAAAAAAAAAAAAACAGAAAATAAAAGAAAAATATTTTGGTCTCACGATTTAATACTTCGAAAAAACAATAAAATAATTCCGAAAACAACTATTTACAAATGAAAGGTAAAGAAAAAGTGTAATTATGCTTAGAGCTAAGAAAAATATGGTTAAAAAATCTGAAAAATGAGTTTCACGTCATATTTGGCCAACACTTTTTCCACAAGCCAATGTTGGTACAAACTATTGCTTTAAATGTTGCCATATAAAAAAATATCGCCAAATATTACGGAAAACTAACTACAAAAAAATTGAAATACTTGGTTCATCACTTAAAAAGAAGATGCAACTCTTATAAATACTTTGTATATATTTACCAACTTTCTGGAATGGACTATAACACAATTCAAATTGGCACTAGTATGGAGGGATCTTTTTTCTTTATTACTCTTTTTCACACCCTTGGTTAACTGCGAAATTACTATATATTGTAATCCATTATTACCAGACCACGTGGATTGCGGCCCACTCCCTCACCGGGAGAAGGCCTGAGTGCCACCATTGGGAACATTATAGGCTGTTTATTACGTATGTATATTGCATGAAATGTCTTTGGGAATGGATTACAAATATGTAAAAGTAACGTAGTAGTAGACCGTTATTTTTTGACGAGTACTTTTTGTTTTAGGCAATGCGGCCCGCTGGTCAGATTTATGCGGCCCATTGATCTTTTTCGTGCGGCCCGTCCGACAGTAGTCTTTTTAAACACACTAGTATTTTTAAGGTAATTTGACTAAGTAAAATTACTAAACATTTGTTTATGTATTTTACTTTTTGTGTTCGGGCCCAAAGACGATAATAAAAGTAAGATGGTGGCAAAAGACTCGTCAAATACAGGGCTATTATTTCTCTAATACTATGCGTTTAATACAAGCTCAGAACAATATCGTTGTAGTTTTCAAACTGGAAGTTAACTCGCGTTTTATTTAAACGTTAAGGCCATAGTTTCTATAATAGGCTATTTTGTAAGACTCTGACAATGCATATAGAGTTTAAAAAATATAGGTTATGTCGGTTATTTTAATAGATATATAGGCAGTTTCAAAGTTACTTATATACGTAATTAATACTCTTAGAGCCCGTCGAGCAATCCCGTGCGGCCTGTTTGACTTTAGCGGCCCGATAGTCAGACGGGAAATTTTTACACTCAATGTGCATTGTCTGAGTATATTTTTCTATTTATAAATATATTATTCACACCCACATTTAATAGTTTTTTGTATCCGTAGGCACATTATCGGTTCTCGAACATTCTTAACATTATTATCTACATAATTAGTATACATAAGCAATTTTTATATAAGTAAGCAAATACGCAGAAAGAGTATATAGTTGCGTTTTCAACATCGAATAAAAACTAGACGAGTTTTTTAAATTTAGTGTCAAATGAAAAATCGATGTCAAAAATCGAATTTAGAATTGATCGATTTAGTCTTTATCTATTGTCTATGCGTAGAGGCACCGTTTTTCTAATCGTATTAAATATATCGAAAACATTTCTTAGTTTAATCGACTATTATTAACAACAATAAATAGTTTTGGAATCAATTTGAGCTCAGGAGACGAACTATAGTGTTTTTACTACGGCACCAGTTTTAGACGTTTGCAAGACGTCAGTGTTTATAAAAATACGATGTTTTAGTTAAGATCACATAACTATTTAGTGAGAGAAAGAGAGAAAAGACGACCTTTCACAAAAAAAAAGTCTTCGAAAAAATGCAATAACAATAAAATATTCAAAAAGAATAGAAAACAGTCCCACAAAATAAATACTCAGAAAAATATTGCGCTCACTCAATTGATTCTAATTACAAAATTGCGCTGAATATAATACATATGACATACAAAAAAAAATTATATCCCAAAAAGAGGCATGCAGGAAATTAAAAAAAAAATGACCATAGACAGATTGCTCTCTCACTAACCGCTAAAACATCGCAACCTTTTTCAAACTTACTCCCCAGCATTAATCGTAATAGTCTTGCCTTTAGGATCATCGAAACGGTCCATGGTTCTAATATCGAGCATCATCATGATTCCGTAGAAGGTGATGGCCAGGAGAATGAAGACCACCATGAGTCCTGCCCAGATGGGTGCGGAGAAGAATCCGACGCAGTAGAACGCGTCACCGAACTCTTGAGTCGTGTTGGTCTCGAAGAACGGTTGGATCTGTGAACGATATATTTAAAATTAATGTTGTTTAGTTTTTTAAGTGGCTGGTGGCTAAGTAATAAACGCACGGGTCGATCAGGATAATCTACGCTTGCTAGAGGTTAGTCCGTGGATGGGTGACCCCTTTTGCATACCAAGACCCCTCAGTGCCTCCGAAAACTCCTTAAGTCGTTGGTACCAGCTGTCTTTTGTGGACCTTTGACAGTCGTTACGGATCGTCAGAAGTCCGAAAATCTGACAACCAGTCTTACCAAGGGGTATAGTATTACTTATCTGATAGGCAGTCGCTCCATGTCAAATACTGGTATCCAGGTGCATCCGGTTAGACTGGAAGCCTACCACAACGTAGTTGGGAAAAGGCTAGGCAGATGACCTCCACAACCCAGTTACTAGATAATACCATACCTCTTGGTAAGACTGGTTGTCAGACTCTGGCTTCTGACTACCCGTAACGACTGTCAAAGATCCGCGAATGACAGCCGGGACCAACGGCTTAACGTGCTTTCCGAGGCACGGAGGGGTCTCGGTATGTATGGTCACCCATCCAGAGACCAACCGCGGCAAGCGTAGCTTAACCTAATCGATCGACGTGTGCAGCTGTTATTATTTTAGCCACGGGCCCCTGGGGCTGATGTTATATTATGTTATTAACTTATTATGTACAGACGCCAGCACATCAAGTTACTACAATCTGTCAGATTTCTTTAATAGATTTTCAACTTTATCACTAAAGCATAAGGTTCAAAGTTGATTGCGAAAATTTGACAGTTTCGGGTAGCTTGATGTGCTGGCGTCCGTACAGTAATTGCCCTTTAAAGCCCCTCTTGGGTAACGTAGAAACGCGATTATGAAATTATTTATTTTATACCTTCTATAAAATACATTAGTTAAGTAGGGAAGAGCTAACATCACGCCCCTGAGGACGTTATATTGGCAGAGGTGTATAGCTGTATAATAAACCCATTATTGCGCTACCTATGTTTTTTGGGTTCCGTATCCAAAGGGGTAAAAACGGGACCCTATTACTAAGACTCCACTGTCCGTCTGACTGTCACCAGGCTGCATCTCATGAACCGTGATAGCTAGACAGTTGAAATATTCACAGATGATGTATTTCTGTTGCCGCTATAACAACAAATACTAAAAACAGAATAAAGTAAATATTTAAGGGGGCTCCCATACAACAAACGTGTTTTTTTCGGCGTTTTTGCCTTGTGGTACGGAACCCTTCGTGTGCGAGTCCGACTCGCACTTAGCCAGTTTTTTTCTTTTGTAACACCTTAATTTTTTTCTTTTATAACACCTTAATTTTTTTTCTTTTGTAACACCTTAATTTTGTTTCTTTTGTAACGCCTTAATTTTTTTTCTTTTGCTGTTTAGCCGTTACTATCCCACTACTGGGCGAAGGCCTACCCCAAATCCTTCCAGGAACTCTTTTCTTTTCTTTTCCCAATTAAATTATTAATATTTTATTTATAGTATGGATAGTAAACCCTTTCAAACTCAAAGCATTTATTTCAAACTAGCAGCGCCCCGCGGCTTCACCCGCATAAGTGTAGATCCCGTGGAAATATCGGGATAAAATCTATCCTATGTCCTTCCCCGGGACTCAAACTATCTCTATACCAAATTTCATCTAAGTCGGTTCAGCGGTTTAAGAGCGTTTACGCCGTACGGCATTTCATACAAACTTTCAAGCCCTTGTTTTTCGATTAGAATGAACCGATTTTAATGTAACTTCATACGCATAAGCAGGATACAAAGGTCTAAAATAGTGTTACAGCCAAATTAGAACGATTTTAAATTTTTCTATGGAAAATTTAAAATCGGTCTAATTTTCAGAGATTTCCAGTTATCTTTTTTGTAAATAAGACATTCCCTCTCACAGAGAGGAGGCTTGTGTTTCAGTAGTGGGAGGTTAGTGAGTGACCATGTAAACTTAAAAAAAATAAAAATTGATATTTTCCACCATACCTTCAGATCCTCAAAGCTGACGTAGTAATTCTTGGCATCGGTCTCATTGCCAAAGGTGATGTGCTGCGCGCACCGGTAGGAGAAGCCAAGGATAGCAAACACGCCCTCTTCAGATGGGTACAAGACATCAGTCACAGCTCCCATGGTTAAGACGACATTCTCTGTGGAGAGAGGGAGAATGTAGGTTTTCGTGAAAATTTACGACACCATTTGGCACCACTTTGACAAGAGGTCTTCCATTTCGATAATGAATATAAAATATATGATGACGTTCATCATTCGTTTCATTCATTCGTTCATCATTCAGTCAAGACTAAAGAAAATATAGGCTCTTTGACAGATGCCTGGACCTGACGTGTCAGGCTGAGGCTACATTAGGCCGCGACGCGACCTGCGACACATGAGCGATTAAAACAAGTAAATGAATGGTCACGTATATGGCTACACCGTACATCAAATATATTACTAGCGATCTTTGATTTCTTTATGCGATAGGAACAACATTATTGAAATCACGGCATCGGCTACATCAACATGAGCGAAATTGAAGCGAATTTATTAGAAAATAGCTTTTTTTTTCGCTTGTAATGTAGCCATACCATGTTTTTCTCGTTTCGCTCTTCCAGTCGCATCGCAAATCGCTGCCTATTGTAGCCTCAGCCTCAGTGCTGCCACCTAGCGAACGTCATTTCAGAAAACCCTCATTAGAGAGGTTAAATTATTCTTTTGTTCATGGTTTCGGCATACCCCGACACTTCTTCAATAGTAAATAATGTCAATTAACGTGTCAAACTACTTTGGCGCTCAGAAGTGTTTACTGTATGGCCCCAATTATCCATACTAATATTATAAACTCCCAGTGCCCTGCGGTCTCACCCGCATAAGTGTCTATCCCGTGGGAATATCGGGATAAAAATATCCTATGTCCTTTCCTGGGACTCAAACTATCTCTATACTAAATTTCATGTAAATAGGTTCAGCTGTTTAAGGGTGAAGAGGTAACAGACAAACATACAGAAACACTTTCGCATTTACAATATTAATGTGGATGCGAAAGTGCGTCTGTCAGTCTGTATAGTATGTAGAGGTAATCTTACGAACTACTGATCCGATTCCGAAAATTCTTTCACAAATAGGTAGCTACAGTACTGCCGAGTGTCATTCTCATGGGATATGTTTTATGTTAAGCGATAAACGACGTAATAAGCGATTATAACAGTTTTCTAAAACTGTTTTAAAAGATAAACACTTTTAAATGTAACAGATACAATAATGTTACAAAATGAAAGTGTTAGAAGCGCCCGTGGCCAAATAATAACAGCCGCACAGGTCGATCGATCAGGTTAAGCTACGCTTGCCGCGGTTGGTCTGTGGATGGGTGACCATCTTTACATACCGAGACCACACACTGAAATCACGTGAAGCCGTTGGTCCCGACTGTCATTCGTGGAACATTGACAGTCGTTACGGGTAGTCAGAAGCCCGAAAGTCTGACAATCAGATTTGACACTCTTGTTGATGAATGAATGAATGAATGATGAATGATTTTATTTTATTAAGTAGGTTTGCACAAACACTTTTACACGTCAATCATATATTTTTTAAACTAGTTGAGGTCGGCATGATTCTCCCAAGCCGGGTGACAAAATACAGTGTCTTATTAAATTTGCTAGCGTTCGCAGATGTGGTGGATCAAAACTGATTTAACTGATCTTTTTTTTTACTCTACCTGAGATAAAATGATCAGCCCATAATGTTCCCACTCCTGGGTCACAGCCCTCCTCTCTGTGAGAGGGAGTGGGCTGTAATCCACGACGCGGGCCCAGTGCGGGTTGGTAGATGTCACATGTCTTCGAAAGTTTGGTTCTAGGACATGCCGGTTTCCTCACGATGTTTTCCTTCACCGTTTTGAGAGCAGTGGGTGATGAAATAAATTACACAAAGTAAAGCGCCTACCTATAACCCGTAAGTCGCGGGCGTTACCAGTAATGATTCGAAAAAAATAATATATCTTTGGTTTTATTATGTTTAGATATTGATACCCTACAACTGCGGAGTTTCGATAACTAATTTGACCCTATAAATTCGTTTTTTTTTTTAATTCGCTCACCGAGTCGCAATAGTTCCGCCTTGGAGTTTGCCAAAGAGCGATGGAACACAGCATTCTGGGTGTTAAAAGACAGGACAGAATTCGGAACACCACGCTGCGTTCCAAAACGGGCATACTGGATGTAGGAAAGAAGGCTGCCAGGCTCAAATGGGATTGGGCGGGTCACATCAGCCGTACGCACGATGACCGCTGGGCAAAAATCTCCACACAATGGGTGCCTGAAGATGGACGGCGCCGCCGAGGCCGGCCCAGAAAGAGATGGCGAGATGACCTGGACGCGTACCGCGAGGGCTGGTTCGAGGTGGCGAGGGAAAAGAGTTCCTGGAAGGATTTGGGGGAGGCCTTTGCCCAGCAGTGGGCAAGCATAGGCTAGCAAAAAAAATCGATTTCGCCGCCCGGCCTGTGCAGAATCACGCCGAGTCGAACAAGTGTATAAACACGCCTTAAACAGCTTTTTATTGATTAAAATCTCCTTCCCTTGTATTTGGACTAATGCCAAAGTGTCTACTTCAGTTAAATCTATGCTAAGATGAAAGACTTTCAAGAGATATCTTGTTAGTCATTTCTTTTAAGCAACAAATTGGTAAGTCCTTATCACTACATAGTATAAAACAAAGTCGCTTTCTCTGTCCCTATGTCCCTTTGTATGCTTAAATCTTTGAAACTACGCAACGGATTTTGATGCGGTTTTTTTTAATAGATAGAGTGATTCAAGAGGAAGGTTTATATGTATAATAATAATAATGTTTCCGTGCGAAGCCGGGGCGGGTCGCTAGTTCAGTATAAGTAGGTTGCATGATTATGACTTATGACACAATAATTATAGGTAATTGGTAATATGGGCTGGTGTCCGCAACTCCATCTCAATGCGCGTATTTTGCGTACGAACACTTGAAATATTAAGGGGGAAGCGCTAAGGTAGCCCGCGAAATTCAAATTTTCTTACGTTTTTTGCGATTTACTGGTCAGTAACAGACACCAGCACATCAAGCTACCCGAAACTGTCAAGTTTTTTCAACCAACTTTGAACCTTATACTTCAGCGATACGGTTGAAAATCTTTTATTAAGTTTGACAAATTGTAGTAGCTTGATGTGCTGGCGTCTGTACATCGATCGAAATAATGATTCGCGGCCGTAACAAATATGTATTTACAAAATCACAATCATATTGCATTGTACTTCTGCTGCAATTTTGAACAAATATTTTGCTCAATAACTGAGATTTAAAAAACTGAATTGTTAATCGACTTTTTTTGCGGACCGTACACCCATATTTTGCCAGTAATGTTGCATTCCTATGTAATGAGGAGTTGGGGTGCTACTGAGGAATTACTGAGGGAAAACCCAATGATACTTAACCTGACCTCGGACTCAAACCCGGTACGTCATGCTCAGCAGTCCTGCTTGTGACTAGTAGACCAATGAGGGTTTTCGTGAAAATTTACAACACCAGTTGGCACCACTGTGACAAGAGGTCTTCCAATATAAAATATATGATGACGTTCATCATTCGATTCATTCATTCGTTCATCATTCCGTCATAACTAAAGAAAATATAGGCTTTTTGACAGATGCCTGGACCTGACGTGTCAGTGCTGCGACCTAGCGAACGTCATTTCAGAAAACCCTCATTAAGAGAGTTCATCTAAATGACTTAATATTTCTTTGAGTTTTAACATATCCGTGACACTTTCATAATGTAAGAGTTTGCCATTAAAAGCTACTTGGGGTTTGCGCAAGACGTCTTTTTCTTCCATACATCTCTAGTAATTCCTCTGTGATACGGTAACATCAAGGCGTTGCTGGCCTTCCTTGAGGAGCTGGGTTAGATTGAATAATTGATTTTCCCACCTGCAAAATACACACAGTTGCGGACACCAGCCCATATTACCTATCTCTATTTATTAGTCATCATCTCGGCAGTCAGCCCTCCTTTCTCTTTCCATATTATCTTTCAGACAGTCCATTCATCGTTTTGTTCCCCTCCTACTCTTACAGCACGTGTAGCATGACCATGGGTTTTGTTGACTCAAGAGTGGACAAAATGTCAGATTCCTTTAGAAATCTGTTTACATTCTGTCATTTTGTCTCATTTTCCATTGACAAGACGCTCGTGCAGGAGTCTTCAAGAATAATAAAACAATATAACTTACCAAAGAACCAGTAACCAGCCTTTACGTTGAAGTTCAGGGTGAGCGTAGTGTTGTCAAAAGTCATCGTAGCATTGACAAATGTCTCGTTGACCACAGAAGTCTGGGCCGTAATATCTGCCAATGTCCTCGAGAAGTTCCCAGTTGTGACCACAATGTTTGATGTGACCATACGGAGACCATCCAGAGTGTACATGCGAGTGTTTCGAGCACCTTCCACGGCGCGACGCACTCGTGACTTTGTAACCGGGATGGTCCATGATGGGTAGTTGGCCGTGTATACAGCAACGACGTTCAAGTCTTGTGGCATCTTCGCGATAGTTTCCTGCATGAAGGCGTCATGGCGACGCAGCATATCAGCCCTAGATTCTCCTTCCCGGGCGTCATTTAGGTTGATGAACACAAATCTGGCTCCATTAGGGACGAAATCGTCGGAAAATATATTCAAGGCGTCAGGGCCAGCAGTGCGGTTCAGGGTGGGCAGCGCATCGTTCACAGTAGGCAAGTAAACAGCTTCATCAAGACTCTCGTGCAAGTATGGGAAGGACGTCTCACCATCTTCGTTTTTCAGTGAAAAATCTTCAACTGACAGCGTTTCTTCGATGAAAACGAGCGTCAAAGGGTCTTCTACCAACACCTGCTTGATGATTGCTGCAAATTCGTCGCTGGTATACGTCGTAAGGGGATTTGATTTTAAAGAACTTTTGAGCGATTCGCCCCATAGAAACACTGGGACTTTTGATGCATAACAGCTAAATACACTTAAAACTAATAACGGGAACACCACACGGCAAAACGCCATTTTTAAGGCTAATTCTATTGGACGCAAAACGGACTAAAAGTTATTATTTTAGCCCAAATTTGTCATAAAAAGACAGCGTTCAGGCGATGACGACTGACCATGGGTCATGTGAAAAGTGATCATATGACAAGTTTGACGCCTTGTCTATGGTTCGTTATTGTTGCCATTATTCATTTTCTATACTGCCAAAATTGAGAAAAGACATTCAAATCAATATTCATCATTTATTCATATTACTGTATCGTGGTTTTAAGTAGCTTCAATTCATTATGTATATTTAACACCGTAGGTAAGTCATAAAATTATACGACTGTTTATTTTTTGAAAGAAACAAGTCACCATTTATTTTGAAACAAACAACCTCTATATTCTGTCTATTTTCCCAATTTTATGGGTAGTTGGGTTGGGTTGAAAATTTATGAAATTGTCTATAGATAGATTTCATAGATAAATTTCATAGCCAAAAACAAGACTATTATTTATGTATGTACTACGGCTGATTTATTATGCATTGAGCGCCATGAATCATTTATAATAAAGTTACCCTATTGACTTTGCTATAAACTACAAACTGTCAAATTTCTTTAATAGATATTCAACTTTATCGCTAAAGCATAAGGCTTAAAGTTGATTGGGAAAATTTGATAGTTTCGGGTAACTTGATGTGCTGGCGTCTGTACTTGTATGATAGAGGTCACTGGGTTTAGGCAAAAGTCACAGATTACTAATATGTAGCAAGCTAGCAACAAGGGTTTGAATAAATAATAATACTAAATGTACGCAGGGTGCTTCTTGCTTCATACTACGTTATTTGAAGATGTTTTTTAAACCTATAGTTACTTACCTTATTATTTTTTTAGTTATCGTATTTAGTTATCGATATGTAATGATATCGATAATTAAATACGATAACTCGACATCATGTCTGTAAAGTTTACAAAAATAAACGAATGAAAAATAAGATGGCGACGTTAGTTCCGATTTTGGCCACGCTTTGAAAGATATTATATTATTTCAAGCGTTTGTATTAGCAGACACGCAAACTCTTTAAACCTATTAAAACTTTTTCTTTTTCACCCTCTCATTATCTTGGAATCTTTGGAATAATAGTCCACCATAGTCCACTGACAAGAACCTTAGTCTTGCCGATTCTAATGGTTCTGTCAAAAACAAGAATAATTATAATGAATTCGTTCGTTTTCTTAACGTTTATTTATCTTATGCAAGCTAGTTCTGGTGTATCTGCAGCAAACACCGTCCCTGTGTTTATGTTAGATTACGAGCAAATTATGAATCATGTGCAGATATACCCAAATCCCTTTGCCAAGTTGACGTCTGCTGCTTTCGCAAACATAATCCACGACTCTGCTAAACGCAGTGCAGGAGTCATCATTTTTGTTGAAGAAACTTTTAGCGCTGAACACATAAGTACAAAAGATAGCGGATATGGCACTCCCTATAAAAATTTACGCGCCTCCCTCCTTGCCAACAAGGACAAAGTGAAATATTTTCCATCAGTTATCGAACCCTATAAACTGCTCAAACAGAAATTCCCACCGACAAAAAGCAACGTTTTCTTTTTGTCTCAACACTCGAAATTGCAACTACAGGATAATTTTAAGTATATTTACATTTTTTTCCAAGACGGTGCCACTGAGTCGAAGGCGGATGTGTTGCAACGACACGATTCTATCATAAAGAAAGTCGTGGACGCGGTACGTCAGTTGAAACCCGGTCCAGTCGTAGCGTACTATACGGGGAAATCGAACCCAATTGTTGTGAAAAGGGTAGAATTTGTAAAGAGTGCGCCAATGGTAAATGCGAGGAAAACAGGAATTTTCGTCGTTTCGCCCAGGGCTCTTTTCCGGCTTTACGGTTAGTAAGTTAATTAATCATATTTTAGGGTCTTTTTTATGTAATTACTGGGACATCGAAGCTGAAACTTTAGTTGTCGGTATCATATGAACTTAATAATTACTGGGACATCGAAGTGGAAACTGTAGAGTTTAGGTACTGGTGCAACTACGAGTATTCTGTTCCCCGATGATAATAAATTTCTACCAAACAAAGTTGACAAACTCACGTAGTTGTTGAAAAACAACTTCGAGAGTTTAACAAAATTAGGAAAATGTAGGTACTGCCATCTACTCCATACAATAAGAGTTAATTTTATTACTAGATATGCAAGTAGCTTATATATATGCAAAACAACTTTACCGTTATAAATAATTCCGATCCAGCCTGTCCCTTGCTGCCCTTTTCCAGCGACGCCCTAAGCCGAGGTCCGTACCCCACAGGGGTGTCTTTTTAGCGTGTAGTCGCTTAGTTTTAACCCCTGGCTGGAGGCCTTAATTTATTGAGGCATCCACAGGCAAGCACGCTTAAGCAGGTAGGCGCATAGGTTGAACTGCGAGATGCCATTCACAAAAAAAAGGTAGAAATTATCAAACCCACTATCGTAATTGCCCCGGTAAACCTTACGTATTTTCCATGTTATCTTAGGTTATTATTTATACAGGAATTAAGATGGCAACACCGACACGTCGCGCCGAATTCAACCTACCCCCGACTATCTCTGAGGAGACGTACACTCGGCACGAGTTGACTACGAGGTTTGCATTCTCGGAGTTCGAACTCGAGTGGAACTTTAGTTTCAAGGACGACGAATGGATATTAAGTGGGTTATATTTTCGTGTCAATAGTTCTCGAATCATAAAAAAAAAGTTTTAGGTAGCTTGATGTGCTGGCGTCTGTACCCACGTGTAAAATATCTGAAATTATGTGTTCAAGTACAGACGCCAGCACAACATCAAGCTACCCGAAACTGACAGATTGCAGTAGCTTGATATGCTGGCGTCTGTACCTATAAGTATCTTAATGCTATAATTTTCTTCTATTTTCCCTTTAGATAAGGTTTCTATATATGAGGGTAACGAAGAAGTTGGCAACACTGTAATGAACGTAGGAGCTCCATACAACGTTTCCTATTTTTGTCCAGAACCTATCAGAATTTTAAATAGTAGAGACGGAAGTACAGTCACCATTAATCAAATCCACGTGAGTTCTTACATGTATAAATTTAAAAGGTATACGCTAAAGGATGATTTTCACCAAACGGCTCGTATCGCATCGGATCGGAAAGGATACGAAGGGATGCGGCGACAGCCGATCGCGTCCGGCAGGGTGTCGACGCATACGATCGGCTTCGTTAGTACGTGTCGCCGTCGCTTGCGAACGTATTCGTTTCCGTGTCTAGTCGCGGGCGTCTTCCGCGACATGCTATCATATTATGCTGCGACGCGCGATCGGCTCCGTATGGCTGTCGTCGTATCCAATCGAATCCTTCCGACTGACGTCCAAATTTTTCTTTTCCTCATCTGCCGGTCGATTCTGTAAAAATCTCACCGTGAAAACTTAGATGATGTGTTTGTTTTTGCTAGGAATCGACACTATTGACAGCACACTCCACGCTCACTTCACCTAATTTTTCACGGTGAGATGGTTACAGAATCGTACTGCTGGAAAATGAAACGATGTATCTAAATAGGTAGCACACTTCTTCATAAATAATCAACAAAAGTTACAGTAGTTCCACTATCGGTCAAGAGATGGCGCTGACCTAAAACTGCAATATTCTACACCACAGTGTTATCTCTGTCGAATATAGGCCTCGCCGATGAAAATTTAAAAACATGATGGTACGGAACCCTCGGTGCGCGAGTGCGACTCGCTCTTAACCGGTCAAGACCGAGTCGCACTCGCGCACCGAGGGTTTTTTTTATTTATTATTATTACCTATCAATCATGATAGTGTTACGCAATGGGGGTTTTCGTGAAAATTTACGACACCAGTTGGCACCACTTTGACAAGAGGTCTTCCATTTCGACAATGAATATAAAATATATGATGACGTTCATCATTCGATTCATTCATTCGTTCATCATTCAGTCATGACTAAAGAAAATATTGGCTCTTTGACAGATGCCTGGACCTGACTTGTCAGTGCTGCCACCTAGCTAACGTCATTTCAGAATACCCTCATTAGAGTGCTGGTTGCTAGAATTTCGGGCTTGCCGGCTAGTGTAATAATTATTGTGCTTGTTTTTCCATTAGATTGAACCGAGAAGGAATGGAAGTATAAATACGTTCAGTCCCAGCCGCCACTGCGCGCCGTTCTTCAGCGCGAGCATATTAGCCTCGTTGATGATCACGTTCTTGTGCTTATCCATCACGATGTATGGAATTGTGTCTATATATGATGTCTCAGCTAACGACCGCTTCGATGATCCGAATGGCCAGCCGTTGTCTCATGAAGTGGGACACATAGACGTATAAAAAAGGATACATTGATAAGTCTCTAGCTGTTCAAGGAACTTTTGGCCAAAATTGGCACTTAAACTAACGTGGATCCACGCGAGACTTTTTAATTGTTTCTGTAGTTACGGCATTCAACCGGCTAAGCTACCGTTTTCTAGAAGGCCGCCACTAGCGGCCGCGTTGACGGCTGTCATGAGGATTTAAATCGTAATCCCCACCGCGTCAAAAAGTTTTTCTGTTTCGTTTTGAAGCCTCTGACACAAAATGACACTGATTTCACCATGTTACTGAGTACGGTGTGGTCAAATCTAGCGATTAAAATTTTTGAGTAGCGGGGTTTCACATAATGTCAAATACTGGTGAAAATTACAGATTTTCATGATGGCCGTTATAATATGACGGAATCGCTTTCCTAAGCAAGCGCCATCTTGTTTTTTTAATATATTTCTCAAAAAAATATTGCACGATTGTTTACCGACAGCGCTCTCCGTCATCCGAGCGCCAAAATAATTTGTTGTTGCAGTTTATGTAGGTTACAACGAAGGTACGGTACAGGCCAACACGTTTAACATGCGTTCGTGATAGCCACAAACCATATAGGTATAGGTACCTGTGGCGCTATCTACATAACTACTTGCGAACAACGCATCACTCTGACGTCACGCAAAATCCTGTATCGCGCAAGCAGAGTTTACCGTGAAATCGATCGTCGATCAGTTTCCTACCAGACACAACAACCGTCTGGTCGGAGGATCCTCCCGTTTCTATAGAGCATGAGCGAACTTTACACCCTGTCTGTTCCTCATACCTCTGTACTGGTAATCCCGACGTGATATGAACTTGTAGTCACAGTGCTTTGGATATCTTTTGTCCTTGTCGCAGACGCATGGTGAGCGTATTGATTTTGATTAAGAGAAATAGGATTCCTTATTTTAAGAACATCTAGGCAAGATGTTTATTTTAATTACTAAATAAAAATACTTTATAAGGAAATGTATATTTTTGTTTTAGTTCTGTAATTTCAATGTTCTAATAATTTTGGAACCGTCCAATATTCGAAATTCGAAAACACTACGGTCCTTTCACAATGATAGCAGACGCTTCACTAGAGTGAAGGTATTTTTTTTTAATCCGCACTGACAATATTACATAGGAATGAACTGTCATTTACCGATCATTCCGTTTATCCCCAAAATATCCACCCTAAAGTCGATACGCAAAATGTAGAGCGAGTATCCACATAGAGAGCTAGTTGAATAAACAATTTATGGGCTTAGAGGCGTGGAGACGCCACGAGCGAGAGAATCGCGGCAATACTATCGTCGTGCCATGTCCACTCTCTTAGAACGTGTGTCCACATGGCGATTTCATCGCGGCGAAAATTTGATGGTCGGCGAGACTATCGCCGCGATTCACTCGCCTGTGGAGATGGCGCCTTAGGGTTGATTCTGGGACATGCGTTCAGCGTATCCACCTTTGGATTTTTGGAGTGGATAAACGGAATAACCTGACCTGGGTCTCGAACACAAGACCTTATGCTCAGCAGTGCTTGCGACCACTAGACAAACGCGTACCAGTACTTACCTATAAAAAATGTTATTTTATAATAACTTCAGAAAAAATCTTTGAAACAGAAATAAAAAACCATAAATAATTCTTAGCAGTGTATTTGGTAAAGCTGAACTACCTACGTATCAGTAAACTATATAGAAATTAAAAAATAATAATTAATAAGAACAAAATTGGCCCGATATAACAGCTCTGTCGAACGACCAAGTTATAAATATACATTGTTACAGATGTACAACGATCTTTTGCCGCGTGGCCAAAGACTGAACTAACGCCGACATTTTGTTTCTTCAATACATTTCACAAAACAAACAACGCCATTCAAGCGCCAAAAAATCTTTGTAGGACTTTATTTACTCGAGATAAATATTCGAATATATAACAGAAAAACATCGTCAATTTTCGTTGCTTTTGCGCAATGTCGGGCACATTTCTTTTATTGTAATACTAAACATAAATGCATTAGTCCTGGGTGCTTACTCTTTAATTTAATTCCGATAGATCGACATTGTAATTGTGACGTTTCGCACTCTTGAGTTCGATGCTAGCGCCAAATGATTTTTAGATTGGGTGTCCATTTTGGAGAACTAACTGGAATTGGGTTCGGGCATGGCGTGGGGTAATTGTTGACAATATTGTTTTCAAGAGTACCGAGTCACGTGACTGTAAAATTAACATTGGAATCATATTGGCATCTCATTGGAATTAAAATTAGTTTGGAGAGTAAGCCCCCTGATGTGTGTGATCACCTGATCACCACAAAATGTGCACTGGACATTGAAAAAAATTTATATTTCAGCGGTTTTTTTTAAACAAGTAATATTTTGCATAGGTACGCTACAAATGCTAAAATAAGTGTCATATGAAATGAATACGGCCGGTCCGACCTTTGCGCTGAAGGCTGCGCATGCGCAATAAAAAAAATTAAGTACTAAGTGATGATATGAGGCGAGTGGGAGGGCATGCGCGAAAGTTCGGAGAGCCTATGTTCAGACAGGAAGGTCATGCTTCATCAGCCATGTTGCAGTAAATGTAGTTATGTATCTGCTAGTCTGGTAGAAAAAATTTACCTTTGTAGAAAATCTTTGGAGTGGTTGTCTGCAATCTCTGCTCGATGGCTGTTTTAAGTTAAAAGTAAATAATTACTACACTAGCGGGCCTGAACTACATTTTTGTGCATTCCAGCTGAAATGCTTTGTTGCAAAAAGGTACGTATGCAAAATATAACATAGTTTACCAAGCGTTAATATCACACATCGGGCTTCAGAAAGAGACAGGTATGAGTGACGGAGACGACGCTATACAATACAAAGCCGATTTTTTTTTTTTTTAATTTTTTTTCAACAGCGTGTTTTCTTCATGCGCTCTCTTGTATTCTCAATGCTCGACGGCTCAATACAGAGTTGAAAATCTAGTGCACGAAAAAATCACCCGTTCGAACCTGGACTAAAACTAGATTTGTTATATTTACGACTGGGCGATTACGTAGTACTGAAATAACAGACTACATTCAATGATGAGACTTGCGGACATTGATTTGTAGTAATGAGGGTTTTCTGAAATGACGTTCGCTAGGTGGCAGCACTTACACGTCAGGTCCAGGCATCTGTCAAAGAGCCTATATTTTCTTTATGTCATGACTGAATGAATGAATGATGAACGAATGAATGAATCGAATGATTAACGTCATCATATATTTCATATTGGAAGACCTCTTGTCAAAGTGGTGCCAACTGGTGTCGTAAATTTTCACGAAAACCCCCATTTTGGTGAAAAACAATTTCTGAATTAAAAATCACTTTAGGGGATTTGTTAGGCGGAGAATGACGTATATGTACTGTTATTTTTGAAGCAGTTGGATGATAAGGCGGTGTTTCTAGGTCTAAACGCCAAGTTCTTACGTCAAATATCAATTTGGTGACCATATTCCTTAGCGTATTAATTAAGTCCAATTTACATGGAGCGATTTGATTGACTGTGGTTTACAATAAAAGCGGCACAATCAGTGTTTGGCAATGCAAGTCATTTGTTGTTTCAATTTGGTACAAATGGTGTCTGCAGATAATGTATTACAGTGTTTTGTAAAAGTATAATTTTAACAAGGGATGACGACAAAGGACTTCGGGAGATAATAATTCAAAAAAATAAAAGTTAAATTATATATAATTTAATAAAAATAACGGCTGCAAGTCCCATATTACACTACTAGGAAACCACGAGCCCATTTACACTAAATAACAATTTAATATTTAATTCTAATGTCTAAATTTAAAAATGGCGTCTACATGTGATAGGAAAATGTGAAATATTGAATTACTGGAAATTTTGTAGATACAATATTATGCATTTTCTGTGATAGGTATGTTTTGCTACACACTGGTATGATAATATAATATATTTTATTATACCTATGTGTGGCAATCCGACTCATCACACAGGATCTAATTTGGTAACATTTTTGGTCAAAACCCGCAATAAAAAAAAAAATGTTTCTATGACCCTACAATAGAAGTGAAAACTTGCGATTGGGGCCGAGTGTACTATTGAAGAAATTTGACGGATTGTAGTAGCTTGATGTGCTGGCGACTACATATTTGTGACAATTTTTGCGGTTTGAAGAGTTTTGACGATAAAATGTTACCATAATGGGCCACTGTGATTCGAGTCGTTTTAGATGAAACACTAGCGTTTGTGTAGACACCAATTTGTGCCTACCCTGAAATGAAATGCAAGGGATGAATCGATCACACATACATACATCGTAATTTCATAACAACAGGGAATATGCATGATTTTTTTTTATTTAAAAAATTAATCCTCATTCATGTAATAAACAGTTTAGTCAAACTGTTTTTCATATAACTATGAAATTAAAAAAGATATGAGCCATCGAAGATTTGTTTCTATCTCTTTCTCGCAAAACGAAATTTAACACGGAATTTATATGGCCGTAGTGACATGTGACGTCACAGTCTATGTCGGATCTCTCTGTCTAATTGGTGTGTAATCAATAGTTTTAAGTGCTCATATCGGCCGTGTTTCTTGGCCGATTTTAATTTTAATTTCACTTTTTGTCATCTCTACTATGGTATTTTCATATTTTGTTAATAAATGCCATGAAAAAAATTCATGCATATTCCCTATTGTAGCTAAAATTGGTAAGTTAGTTCATGAACGAGGAAAAAGGGTCGGCCAGACTTTTAACATTATAAAAAAAAATACAATAGTGATCTATGAATCCGTGCCTCGTAAATCACGTTAAGTTGTCGGTCCCGGATGTCATTCGTAATCTTTGACAGTCGTTACTGCTAGTCAGAAAACCGAAAGTCTCGACAACCAGTCTTACCAAGGGGTATCGTATTACCCAGCAACTGGGTTGTGGAGCTATGATAGGCAGTCGCTTCATGTAAAATACTGGTATACAGCTGCATTCTGTTAAACTAGAAACCTACTCCATTAAAAACTTTTATATACATTAGAATAATTATTTGAAACTCGTAATGAATATATATTTGCCAACAAGGTGGACTGAGGACCAAGTGAACGTCGTCGCCGGAATCTGTTGGACACGAGAACCATAACACCGGCTGTGGTGACGATACTCAGGGGAGCCCTATGTCCAGTAATGGACGTCTTCCGACCCTTAGATCTCGTTCAAAACCTTACCAACCTTAACCGGAGCTTCTACCAAAAAATCATCTGTAGTCGGATTCAAACTTTATGGCGACTCGGGAACATGAGACGAGTAGAGAGAGTAGCACACTTCAGAGCCGCCATAAACTTTGCAACGGCCTGTATCAAGCATACCGTAAAGTAAAGTATTAAGTATGGAGTGATATCGTCCAATCAGAAGTTCGCTTCATGACGCAACGCCGGCGCTTGGCCAATGAAAGACGTTCTTCTTTATACGTCACTCTATACTAAATACCTATGACATACATTATTATAAAGGTGTTACATTATTAGGCTTGAGAATACTTTTTTTAGGGTAGAAAATTTACGTCATATTAAATATTTAGTTAGCATTTTGAAAACATCTGCGAATTTCCGATAAAATATTGAAAAAGCAACCCTGCTTTCTTTGCTATATGCAAGTGAAATATTAATGTATTATATACACAAACCTGCCAGAATAAATTCATAAAAAAATGACAAAAACCGCATGAAAAACCATTGTGCACACAGACACAAAAAGCGACTTTGTATTATACCCATTTAGAAATCATGGCGTAAATTACCCTTTAAAGTGTCCCCTAATAATATAACGCGTTATTTTAAAACGGCTATCATTCCTGACAAATGCGACACAGATGCGAGCATACCGCGCTAGTCGAGTACTGAGAGTACAACACAACTAAGAGGCACTTAGTCGAGTACAACTCAACTGAGTGTTAGTTATTTAGTTCTTTTCTTCTTTCTTCTCTTGATTCTGTTGATCGGTTGATGATTGGGTTGTCTGCTGTTGCTGGCCTTCGCGTTCGGCTGCCATCTGGAAAACAAAAGGTTTTTATTTTAATTTTTATAAACTAGCTCTGAAGATTGATGGCGCCGCCGAGGCCGGACCATAAAGAGATCATGGACGCGCACTACTTACAGAATTACAGTACAAGTACAATGCGTGCCACGAAAGATGAGACTTGACACACCACGTGGTTTGACATGCGCAGTACACGATTTTAGGTATCTTTAGCGGTATGAGGTCTGAGTGTGAGACGGGACCGGACGTCATAGGGGCGGCGGAAAGAGCGGGGGAGGCGGGGTCAAGTCTCATCTTTCGTGGGACGCATTGTACACAAATTATGTTGGCTTTCATTTTTATTTTGGTCATGGTTTACTTAGGTCTCATCCGGACAGTGGAGTCTTAGTTTTTACCCTTTGGATACGGAACCCTAAAAAGAACGAAATCGGTCACGAAAAAATCAGCCGTTCCCTACAATGTTCGAAGGCTGGTTCGAGGTGGCGCGGCCGAAGCGTTCCTGGAGGGATTCCGGGGGGAGGGGATGACGACACACACGTCCGACACGCCCTTTCTTCTCCATAGAGATCTACGTTTTGGAATGGGCAACTAGCTTCAACTTTCAGACTAACTGAACGACTCTTTGACATTGCAAAAAAAATAATTAAAAAAAGACATAAAATATACACACACAACATAGTCAAAAGCCTCTTACTCAAGCTTAGAAAATGTTGACAATTTTGTCTATTGCTTGATGTCAGCGCCAGACACGTTACGTCATTACATACCACTTGAAAATGGGGTATGCAGAGATGTGTATATTACATCCATTTAATTTCATCAGTTTTGAGTCTCGTGTAACGGGAGTTTTCGTGAAAATTTACGACACCAGTTGGCACCACTTTGCCAAGAGGTTTTACATTTCGACAATGAACATAAAACATATGATGACGTTCATCATTCAGTCACGACTAAAGAAAATATAGGCTCTTTGACAGATGCCTGGACCTGACGTGTCAGTGCTGCCACCTGGCGAACGTCATTTCAGAAAACCCTCATTGTGATACCGCCTCCTTTGGATTTGTTTAGACTTTAGAAGGATGATGATAGTGATGTGTAGTAGTCACAAATCGTTCAGCTAGCTTCGTAGAGCTAAGCTGTTTGATATAGCGACTACTTTGATTTAGCACACGTGCTTGACCAACCAGCTTTTAAGAAGGCAAGATGGCTCAAATGTGTGCATTGGATGTTGTTAATGATTTTTTCGGGAACGAGTGAAATATATCCACGGATTTGTGATGTTTTAAAAACGAGGTACAGCCGGTCATGGCACACGTATCAAACCGTGATCGGCACCGTATCAACTCGAGCCGTTCAGTATTCTTTATATGAAACTCCTTACTGCAACGCACACTAATTGGAATCGTAACGTAATCGCCTCGCCTCGGTACAAGCTCACGAACCGCGGTGCGATGCGTTACGGATCATCGTCCCCGCGCTTACGTCTCTCCGTACCCGAAGCTTACGTCTCTTCATCCACCCTTTCCCCTCTCCCCCCCCGGCCTGCCTGCTGCACCATCAACCAGCGCTCGGCGAGCCGTAAGCGCGGCGTCGCCTAGCCGTAGCCGAGTCGACGTATCGGAGCTTCTGATCCGCTTTGGTTACGTGCTTACGTTAGGTTGACACCTGTTTGACGGCGAGGCGAAAAGCGATGCGGTGCCGATCCCTTTCCGATTTGATACGTGTGCTATGACGTTAAAACTTTATGGCGGCTCGGAACATGAGTCGCTGCGCAATAACAAATTCACGTGTCAGCGGGGGTGAGGGGTGCGGTAGCACACTTCAGGGGGCTTACTCTCTGAACTAATTTTAATTTCAATGAGATGCCAATATGATTCCAATGTTAATTTTACAGTCACGTGATTCGGTACTCTTGAAAACAATATTGTCAACAATTACCCCACGCCAAGCCCGAACCCAATTCCACTTAGTTCTCCAAAATGGACACCCAATCTAAAAATAGCCATATTCCAATGTCGCCATATTCCAATGTCGATCTATCGGAATTGAATTGAAGAATAAGCACCCAGAGCCGCCATAAACTTTGCAACGGGCTGTATCAAGCATACCGTAAAGTATTAGTATGGAGTGATAGCGACCAATCAGAACTAAGCTTTATGACGCAACGCCGGCGCTCGGCCAATGGGAGACGTTCTTCTTTATACATCACTCTATACTAGACATACATTGTAAGGGTGTTACATTATTAGACTTTTTTTTTTCAGGATGGGAAATCATCAAATGACCCCTCCCGCTCTGGGTGGAGCGGAAGGGAGTGTCAGACTCTTACTGACTAAAACTCACCCGTGTTCCTTCCTTAGCCCTTTATGTTCCGGGCCAGCGGTAACCCTTTCGGACAATCCCGCTGAACATTATTAGGCTTGCGAATACTTTTTTTAGGGTAGATAATTTACGTAATTTTTAGAGCAGGCTCTGTCATGACGTGCAAATGACTAAGTTTGAAGGAATGGATAGAAAAGATGGAAATATTGTGTCGAAGATCATGTTTGGTTAGATAGGCGAGGGGGACACTAAGATGATGGCTGATAGAGATTTGATTTGGGTACAACAACTGACACTACACACTTCAATACCCACTTGACCCAAATGTATGGGAGGGTTGTTTTTTTTTTTCGATTTCTCATGGAGAAAGGCGTTCAGTTTGATGGTCTGTTCCACACCCTTAAATTTGACCACCCCCCTTTCTTCGGCTGTGTATACCCAGCAAACTCTTGGAGTCGTTTTTCTTTGAATGTTTTTTTTTATCTTTTGTTGTGCTGCAACCAACTCGCACTGGGCCCGCGTGATCAGTCAATTCAAAAGCATTTTTACTTTAAATAAACCAATGAGGGTTTTCGTGAGAATTTACGACACCAGTTGGCACCACTTTGATAAGAGGTCTTCCATTTCGACAATGAATATAAAACATATGATGACGTTCATCATTCGATTCATTCATTCGTTCATCATTCAGTCATGACTAAAGAAAATATAGGCTCTTTGACAGATGCCTGGACCTGACGTGTCAGTGCTGCCATCTAGCGAACGTCATTTCAGAATACCCTCATTCCAAGCACTTTTAAATTGTCAAAGGCATCAGTCTAGTCAGAAGGATGAAGCCCATTCCAAAGTGTGTTAGGTTCCTAAGAAGAACGTGCGTGAGAAACTCTATGGACACTTTTAAATCAAAATATTATTACAAAGTCGGTTGCATCATTCATGTTGAAATGATATATCAACGGCGAAGTGCCAATACCTCCTCCAAACTGACATTTTTTGAGAAATTCTCTTTTTTATCGTTTTGAATTTAAATGCGAATTCATGTTGAAATGATATATCAACGGCGAAGTGCCAATACCTCCTCCAAACTGACATTTTTTGAGAAATTCTCTTTTTTATCGTTTTGAATTTAAATGCGTTATTCGCATGTTTTAGTGAAATCGCCTAAGTGTATTTTTAGTTGCAACAGCATTAAATTAAAATGTGGAAATATGTACCTCCGAAATAAACCAACGTGTCTATTTATGAACGTTCTTTTTCAGTTTGTGTAAATATTTGACGTTATCAGTCACAGTACCCGGCGATAAATATTGCACATCGACCTTTACCTTTTTTGTATTTTATACAAAGAATAAAAATAATTATCAAAAGAAGCAAATCATAATTGTTTTAACAGCTCCTAATAGATACAGGACTGTTTGTATTTCGTGCGACAGAGATAACGCTCTACGAAGCCGAAATTGGCCGATTGTCTCTTTCCAAAGGTCGATGTGCAATATTTATCGCCGGGTACTGTAGGTGTTATTGGCACTTCGCTGTCGATGTGTAAGAACGATGTAGAAAGATCATCATAATTAGCCTATAATGTTTCCACTTCTGGGGCGCCATGCCTCCTCTCGGTGAGAGGGAGTGGGCCGTAATCCACCACGCGGGCCCAGTGCGGGTTGGTGGATGTCACACATCTTCGAATTTTTGGTTCTAGGACATGCCAACATGAAAACCACGCGGGCGAAGCCGCGGGCAGAAGCTAGTTTATAGATGGCCGATGACTCGTGGCCTGAAGACCAAGCTTTCCGAACCTTCGCGCGTGTTCTCTCACTCATACTCGTCCCATGTCACCATTTAGTCCATAAACAAAATTATTGCGAAGGCTTCTGCGCAAAGGTCGGACCAGCCGTATTGTCACTGGACGAAAAACAAGCATACAGTGATACAATCGCCGGGCACGTAACTTGGCAAGAGTCGTTAGATGCGTTTTTCCTTTAATTAACTTTCATCTAAAAAGACATATTTAAAAATAATCTATGGCAGGGATGGCGAACCTCTATACACCTACGTGCCATTTTTTTCCAAATAAATATTTCATGCGGCCATGACGTGCCAACAAACAATCATGGCTTGGTGATTATTGGAAAAAAGCTGTATACTTTCGTATTATTATTATAATTTTGAATCTCTTTTGACATTTCCTGGGACCCTGGGGTCCCGGACCTTTGGAAGGCGTACGAGGGGCCGAAACAACTCGCAGAGGCCCGTTAGACGTTTTTAATTAAATGAGACACCAACCGACGCTGTTCGTGTCCTGTTCGCACTATGCAAGTGCACCCAAGGACAACCCCCGGGCGGTGAAGGACTCATGTTAACAGTTTTATATTTATTTAAATGAAATGACAAATTAGTGCGGCTTTTGCTGCTGCAAGATTACTTAGGTATCTTAATTCCTGAAATGATGCCGTGCCCAAATTATTTAGTTACGTGCCACCAGTGGCACGCGTGCCGTTGGTTCGCCACCCCTGATCTATGGCAATAACCATAGTAGGTATAATGACACACAATAAAAGTGACCATTTTAACCACTAAATGTACACGCGCTAACTTACTCCCACTCCGCTAAAACCTTGCCAAGTTACGTGCCGGCGACTATATAAAAGTCTGAAATCGCCAATCTGTCTTGGCCAAGGGAAGTGATCAATACTCGTGCCTTCTCAGAGGCTTTTGGCCCGCAGCAGTGGAAACATTCCGCTGTGCTTACCTTCTTGTAGGCTTGCTCGAACAGCTTGAGACTGGCCTGCTGCAGTGTGCTGGTGGCGGTGCGGATCTCCTCGGGGTCAGCGGTTTCCTTCTTCGCGAGCAACTCACGGAGTTTCACGATGTCTTCACGGAGTTTGTCGCACTGTTGGTACAAGAAATACATTAATATCTAATATAAAAAAATATAGTGTCACAGTGTTTGTTAACAAAACTCCTCCGAAACGGCTTGACCGATTCTTATGAAATTTCAGTAGGTCTGAGAATAGGACGTAAACTATTTTTCATACCCCTAAGTAATAAGGGTCACCACCCTTATTTTTCACCCCAATTTTTTTTTAATATATGTAATAAGATTGTATAGTTTTATTTATTCAATTGTTTACTGTTTTATTTTATTTCTACGAGTATTTTAGTTTATTATCAAGACAGACATTTTTTATGTAGCTTGATACATCTTTTCTTGATATTTTTTTTTCTTTTCGTGTAGGGTAAGGGGTAGGAGTACGCGAACAAAGTCGCGCCGGGCAGTTAGTATATATATATTACTGCTTTATTGGTCAACGGAGGTTAAGCTACATAGGTTTAGTTACTAGTTACAAAAAGTGATTCAGATAGAAAATTCAATAATCTTCTGATAGGCATTGAATAATTATTTTGTTGCAAGCAGGGCCGTTTTTATCCTATTGGAGGATCTAGGCACTTTAGGATACAGGGGCCCTATGAAGGATTTAGGATTCAAGCGCGAGCGAAGTGAGTTCGAAATTTGTAGCACCTTGCCTCGCCCCTAGCTACGACGCTGGCAGAAAATAGGAGGCCCCATGGACCGAGGGGGCCCTGAGGACTTGACCAGAGTGGCCAATGGAAAGGAAGGCAATGGTTGCAAGTGTGTGGTTGTGTGTGTGACAGTGTTGTAGTGTGGGTTGTAGTGTTGTGTATTGTCGCAGTAATCACTCTCTCATTTACACTTTATGGAACATTTTATAGGACCGCCACTAACACAAAATAGTAAAGTAGTGAAAATATAATGTCCCACGGTTTCTAGGAAAGCGGCGCGCAAGGGGCACGCGACTAGCTGGTACCGCGACTACTCTCGCACCGCTGCAAAAGTGTACCGCGCACTGGCGCGGACACCGATCGGCAGTGCTTATATAAGTTACATTACAGTTATAGTCCAAATATATTTGGCCCAGAATTCTGCTCACAGAAATATTGTAAGGCGCAGGATGGAAGGTGGGTCATTGTCTGCGGATAGACACCGCATACGCATTGGAGATCCGAGTTAACCCTGAACACCAATCTGTGGAGATTGTCTTTGCTCCGGCAGACTTGGATTCGAAGTCTTACATTGTAATAATAGCTCCTCAGACCGAATTTCGGCCATGGCAGACAATCCCAATGGAGATTAGATATCTACGTGGCGATATTACACTGCAGGCGTGTGTGCCAAGACACAGGTGCACTTTCTCTTCCCTCACTCTCAGTCCTCAGGGATGGAAATCCGGCACGACAGTATTTTTTTTTTTTTAATTAGTTCCATACAACTCGATTCCTACCGGCTTCCCTTTGAAAAATAGCACAGTCAGTATTCTATAGACAAATAATATAATCATATCAAAGATATCTACTCCGACTTATCTCTTACAAAAAATTGACCCTTCGCTACTGATACCTAGA
This sequence comes from Luperina testacea, assembly GCA_927399505.1. Taxonomy (NCBI): domain Eukaryota; kingdom Metazoa; phylum Arthropoda; class Insecta; order Lepidoptera; family Noctuidae; genus Luperina; species Luperina testacea. The sequence continues at coordinate 5,791,612 of OV656785.1, read as the reverse complement.
GTTGAAAATCTTGTGCACGATAAAATCCAGCTGCGATTAGCACTTGCGACCACTAGACCAACGTACTATTAAACGAAATACAGTTATAAAATATCGGTCAAGTGAGAGTCGGACTCACACAGATACAGTCAGCAACAAAAGTCGATTAACACTTCAGTTTTGTTTTAATCTCGCTTATTGAGCAAAACGACCCGATTAGCGTTCGCGACCACTAGACAAACTTACCTACTATTTAACGAAATACAGTTATAAAATATCGGTCAAGTGAGAGTCGGACTCACACAGGTACAGTCAGCAAAAAAAGTCGATTAACACTTCAGTTTTTTTTTAACAGGCTTCTTCTGGGTAAGCTCGCTCCATCGTAGACTTTGTCTGTGTCATCTCTGACCTAGATCAGAGTCAAGAGCAAACCCATTTCGAAAAAAAAAATAAAAAGAAACTATTGCAGATAGTCCACTCACCTCTTCCTGTGGCAGCTGGCTCTTGTACTCGTCCATCTTGGTCTCCGTGTCGTGTAGGACGCCCTCGGCCTGATTGGACACTTCCACTCGCTCGCGCCTCTGCTTGTCTGTGGCAGCGAACTGTTCGGCGGCTTTCACCATGTTCTCAATCTCGTCTTTGGATAGACCGCCCGATGACTGGATCACGACTGTTGGGGAGGAACGAGGAATGATAAGACATACATTCATAATGGGATTCCGAAAAAAATGCAAAGTCCTGACTGATATACAGTATGTTAACTAACAGAGGGCGTTCCCGTTAACCTGCAATAGTATAGCATCCATACATGCTAAAAAAAATATTACCATTCGAAAATAAAATGTTTTTATTTTTTTTTATATTAAAATATTCACTAAAAATCGTAAATTAATACTCTATTTATTTAATTAATTCTAATTTATTTAATTAAATAAATTCCGACATTGCTGTCCTTCAAGTACGCGTGTACAGAGTGTTTCTTTAACGTATCAATTTACGATTTTTAGTGAATATTTTAATATAAAAAATAAATAAAAACATTTTATTTTCGAATGGTAATATTTTTTAGCATATTGTATGGATGCTATACTATTGCGGGTTAACGGGAACGCCCTCTGTTAGTTAACATACTGTATATCAACGCACAGCCTAAACCGTTAGTCTTAGAGACATGAAATTTGGAGAGTATGTTCCTTGTGAAGAGTAGGTGTCTGAACCCCAATGATATAATAGTTGCTAATTATGTTAGTGTACTCACTCTGCTGCTCCTTGCCGGTGCCCTTGTCCCTCGCCGACACGTGCACGATGCCGTTGGCGTCGATGTCGAAGGTGACCTCGACCTGCGGCACGCCGCGCGGCGCGGGCGGGATGCCGACCAGCGAGAACTGCCCGAGCAGCTTGTTGTCGGCCGCCATCTCCCGCTCGCCCTGGTGGACTTTGATCTCGACTTGGGTTTGGCCGTCGGCAGCTGTGGGGAATTGTGTCGGTTATTTTTATGGTACTTACATTCAAACGAAGGTTTTTTTATAATACATTCGAATCTCCTATTTTTCAATTAGCATACAATGTGGCAATGCTGCCAGACTGTTCGTACCTTTTGACGTGACAACGTCTAATAAATCGATGAAGCTGGCTGCACTCACGAAAAAACATGACTCATGTAGCGTTACCTCGCGGCCTCGCTCTGTAGCGTTCCATGGCGGCTTGAAGTGCAAGCGAATATTAACAAATGCAATGCAACTATTCCATCAGTATTTTCTTATGACGTTGTTATGTCACGTTGTTGCTTCGTTTCAGCGTTCATCGTTCCAGCTTCATCGATTTATTAGACGTTGTCACGTCAAAATTAAAAAAAAAAAAATTTCAATCTGGCAGACGTAACCTCATTACTTGTCTATGATGCCTTGAGTGTCCAGAGGCACTCTGGTGTGTCTGTGGCATTGGCAAATGGTCAAGTAAGTGGTGGTGGACCTAACGGCGAGATTAAATAAATACATTATGCACTGACATCTTTGCCTAATCCTTCCGCGTGTGTGTGTCTTAAAAACTCACCGGTAGAGAAAACTTGACTCTTCTTGGTCGGTATAGTGGTGTTCCTGGTGATTAGCTTGGTGAAGACTCCTCCTAGGGTCTCGATACCAAGGGACAGAGGTGTGACGTCGAGTAGCAGGATGTCAGTGACGTCACCGGCCAGGACTCCGCCTTGCACGGCAGCTCCGACGGCGACGGCCTCGTCAGGGTTGACGGCGCGCGAGGGGGCGCGGCCGAAGATGTCTTGGACTGTTGTTTGTACCTGTGGGGTAGAAAACGGGTGTTTTATTTTGTTGTGCAGTGGTTTGAGTGTTAGTGCTTGTTTACGTAGGAACGCGCGGGTGCGGTGACGAGTGCGCGCGCGCTGGACTTGGTTCGCCGCACCTGTGTTTTGTACATGAACACTTGCATATAGTACCTGGCGATAAATATTGCACATCGACCTTTTTACACAAAACTATTTTATACAAAGAATAAAAATAATTATCAAAAGAAGCAAATCATAATTGTTTTAATAGCTCCTAATAGATACCGGACTGTTTGTACTTCGTGCGACAGAGATAACGCTCTACGAAGCCGAAATTAGCCGATTGTCTCTTTTCAAAGGTCGATGTGCAATATTTATCGCCGGGTACTGTACTATGCTGTGTGTTTGATATTTAGTAACCGCGCCCGCGAGTCAACGTGTTTGAGCACTTCCACAATGACGTGGTTGTGGAAACCCGGAAGGGGGGGGGGGGTAAATTACGTAACACACCAACAATTTATTACTATGCCTTACAATTTGACAACATTCATTACATACCGTCGTTGCGCGTGCGAAAGTCACTATGTGTTTTTAGTGAACTTATTTGAGTTATATGAATTATAATATTTAGCGTGTTTATACGGAACTTTCGATGTATGAATATCACAAATAGCTACATTCCTTAACTCTTTAAATATTGCACTTATCACATAGCTGTTTATACAGTATGTGTGTATTGAAATAACGATTAAAACTGCTTAAAGAACCGAAAATAACTAAATAACACATAGCGGCTTTTGCAAGCGCTACGACGATACGTTGTTGAGCGGACGAGTTTTCCACGCCAGTCAGCTCCGCTACAACTTTTCTGGCTGGCTAATATTGTTCTACAACATTTTATACTATTCTTTCTTGGTTCATGCCGCTTCGAAACGAAAAGCAAACTAATTTATTTACTTTCCTAGGGGCCTAAAAAGGCCACTTTGGAGAATCATAAAAGGATAACATTATGAATCATAATATGGCGAAGACAGTCCGTGTTTTTTGACGTGATAACGTCTAATAAATCGATGAAGCTGGCTGCACACACGAAAAAACATGACTCATGTAGCGTTACCTCGCGGCCTTGCTCTGTAGCGTTCCATGGCGGCTTGAAGTGCAAGCGAGAGCGCGGAACGAGCGATGAGAGACAGATGATGTCGAACGCTGCCGAATCGGCCTCCGCGTTCGGCAATTTCATTAATGTTTTGTTATGACGTTGTCACGTTAAACTATCGTCCGTAAACCGACTTTACAGACAACCGATTTCTTTTTTTCGCTGCACTACGTAGGTATAATCAAAGAGATTGGATTGATTGGTATTTTAGCACAGACAAAAATAAAATTACTGAAAAATGCTTCACCAATGGGATTTGATACGATTAACTTAACAGTTAACTGTCCATTATGATTCATAATGTTATCCTTTTATGATTCTGCCAAAGTGGCCATTTTAGGCCCACTTGACTACAAACAAACAAACAAACAAACTCTTCAGCTTTATAATCTATACTAATATTATAAAACTGAAGAGTTTGTTTGGTTGAACGCGCTAATCTCTGGAACTACCAGTCGGATTTGAAAAATTCTTTTTGCATTTGATAGCCCAATTCTTGAGGAAGGCTATAGGCTAACATCACGCTATGACCTTCAGGAGCCGAGCAAAAAGAAAAAAAGTCAGAAAGAACTAAGCAAAAACGAAGTAATAGCGCGGGCAGGCGATGCGATGCGACGGGGTGGGTCGGAGTAACAAGAAATTTCACGCGGACGAAGTCGCGGGCAGAAGCTAGTATTAGTATAGATGTATGTGAGCGTATAACCCGACCCTGTAAAGACACGGCCGGGGAATATAACCCCAGTTCAATCTGGCACCCGTCTGATAGACCGCCTAGACAGCCATGAGGGACTGACATCGGCTTGTGCTGTTAAGGTGCTTAGTTTTTATTATTCTCATATTACTTTCATATTGTGCTGACGTTTACCAAACTTTTTTACCAAGAATAAGTCCTTGTCCTGAGAATAAATTTTGAATTTTTGACAGTTTTTCCATAATGGGAGTTTTCGTGAAAATTTACGACACCAGTTGGCACCACTTTGACAAGAGGTCTTCCATTTCGACAATGAATATAAAATATATGATGACGTTCATCATTCGATTCAATCATTCGTTCATCATTCGATTCATTCATTCGTTCATCATTCGTTCATCATTCGATTCAGTTCATCATTCCGTCATGACTAAAGAAAATATAGGCTCTTTGACAGATGCCTGGACCCGACGTGTCAGTGCTGCCACCTAGCGAAACGTCATTTCAGAATACCCTCATTGTCAAACGTCAATTTTATTCCACGGATAAAAGATATCTGACTTTGGTAAAATCAGCCCTTAATAGAATAAACATATTGTTACAAGTCAAACACAGCAGGGTCAGATGTTGGGCTTACCTTGGGCATGCGGGTCATGCCGCCCACGAGCAGCACTTCGCCGATGTCAGCTCGCTGCACCTCGGCGTCCTGCAGGGCGCGTTGGCACGGAGTGACGGTGCGCTTAATCAGGTCGCCGACTAAGGATTCCAGTTTTGAGCGAGTCATCTGTTGAAAAAATGGGTGATATTTGTAAATCTTCATTTTTATCATTAGGGGGCGTTCAAGTATTACGTAACGCAATTTGGGGGGAGGGGGGGGGGTCTTGTAAAACGTTACGATGCGTTACAAGGGCGGGAGGGGGGTTCGAACAACGCGTTATGTAACATTATTTTATTTATTTCAATAAAAAACTAGGGAATTAAAGTCAAGTAAAATAAACAATATACGCATGCATTCTGATTTAGAAATCTCTTATTTCATTTATTATTACCGTAAACGCGATTAAAACAATAATGAAGGTATTTTAGCGACTTTCCGGTAGATACTTTGCGCAACTAAATCGTGACTTTTAGGTAAAAATAGTCACTTGGGTGTTACGTAATCTTTAGGGAGGGGGAGGGGGGGTACAGAAAAACGTTACGGCGCGTTACATGGGGGGGAGAGAGGGTCAAAAATCTTCAAAATTTGCGTTACGTAATACTTGAACGCCCCTTTACTTATACTTACTATTTCTCTTATCCCAATTTAAATAAGGTCTGTTTAGGATTCCTAAGTGATGCCGTCGTAATAGACGCAAAATGTCTGTTGGATGTTTGACTCGACTGTGTCAAAAGACGCTCGCTCTAGGGTCGGCCGTCTTTTTGCGACCGTTTTATTAGGAAAGTCGAGTTTTGGCCGTTTTAGAAGACACTTTTCTAGACTTTTTATATTCAATGTATCCATCGCTTTTTTAGTATATGGGATGTGTTTTCAAAACCTATATATGTGTCGTTCATTGTAAAAGTGGTGTAACTCCTTTCTTGAATATTGGTACAGATGTTTTATGTCACGGAGTCCGTTTGGCTATGAATGTTGTCAAGCGTGCACATGCACATTGTGATCAACAGAGACTCAACAATGGGTGAAGTAAAACGGTACACATTCGCGGAAATAGCCTCATGCGACGGCAGCAAGGGGCAGCCGCTGTGGGAGCGCGCTTGTCGGGATACGTCACTACTACAATCAAAGCCGAACGGACTTCGTGACATAGAATATCTGTATGTACCTCTAAAAATTTTCTTTTTACAATAAAAACCATACTAATATACATGCAATCATTCTGTTTTTTTTTTTGTCAGATTATTCTACAAGCAATATACCTACTAAAATACTAGTGTTTTAGTTTTTTAGTCCAACCAATAGATTTTTGTAATTAAATAACTGCTTTATATTTTGCAATAAATTACCAGCATTGTGTCATCGCGCGTCTCTTTCTTTTCTATGCAGTCCGACAGTGACCGCGCTTTAGGACATGTACAATGCGTGCCACGAAGATGAGACTTGACCCCGCCTCCCCCGCTCTTTCCGCCGCCCCTATGACGTCCGGTCCCGTCCCGCACTCAGACCTCATACCGCTAAAGATACCTAAAATCGTGTTCTGCGCATGTCAAACCACGTGGTGTGTCAAGTCTCATCTTTCGTGGCACGCATTGTAAGCCCCTTAACACTGCTAACTCGGTAATCGAACCCAAAAGCTTTCAGCAATCACGCTTACGACCGTCAGACCAATGAGGCAATACCGTTACGTTATCTCGTAGATAAATGTGTGTGAGCGTATAACCCGACCCTGTAAAGACACGGCCGGGGAATATAACCCCAGATCAATCTGGCACCCGTCTGATAGACCGCCTAGACAGCCATGGGGGACTGACATCGGCTTGTGCTGTTAAGATGCTTACTAGCCAGCTATAGGGCTGACCGTTTAACTCAAACTCAAAGCTTTTATTCAATTAAACCATTTACAGGCCACTTTTAAATTCAAGAAGTCGGTCAGTCAGAAAACATGAAGCTCGTTGCCCATTCCAAAGCGTAGGTACCTATGGAGAAGAACGGGCAAGAAACTCCATGGACACTCTTTTTAAATTATATTTTACAAAAATATTAGTTACATCATTCTTTTGATTTTAAAATTATATAATGTGAGAACAATGTAAAAAATTAAGAAAGACGTACGCGTTAAAAGCGTCCAGAGTACAACAAATGGTACTTAACAAACAACAATCCAAAAATAAAACAATTAAAAATAAGCCGAGGCAGCTAAGTGATGACCAGCCCCAACTGACGGCGCCCGTTCACGAACATGACGCATAATAATAAAATTAGCGTCGAACGAATGGCTCAGGCGTGGAGATCTTTTCCCTGAGACTGAAGGGTTCATGACAGCAATCCAAGACCAAGTAATCGAGACTCGCAACTATCAAAAGCATATTATGCGAATCCCCATTTCAACAGATATTTGCAGGCGATGTCATAGTTCTTCTGAAACCATCCAACATATTACTGGAGCATGTAGAGCAATTGTTCAGACTGACTATAAGCACAGGCACGATCAAATAGCCAATATAATCCACCAAAAACTTGCTATAAAATATAAATTAATAACTACACCTCCAGTACCTTACTACAAATATAATCCTGAAATAGTTCTTGAAAATACAACACACAAGCTATACTTTGATCGAGCCATCCTCACAGACAGAACAACTCATTACAATAGGCCAGACATAACTTTACTAGACAAAATTAATAAAACTGCGCAAATTATTGACATAGCAGTACCAAACACACACAACCTACAAAACACTATTGCAGAAAAGCTGTCAAAATATACAGACTTAAAAATAGAAATAAGCCGAATGTGGCGATTAGGCAGCGTTGCCATAATCCCAGTAGTAGTCTCAACCACGGGTGTTATTCCCAAACAACTGCACCAATCTTTAAAAACGTAAGACTTATCTCCTTCCACCTACCAAACTTTACAGAAAGCTGCTATTCTCAACACTTGCAGAATTGTCCGAAAATTCCTTCAGAATGACAATGATGCCCAAATATCACACCTACAAACATCACCAACAACACAAAGCCTAAACATATCATCACATCATAATATTTTATCATCTATCGCTTAGGTTAGCACTTGGCTTAGGCCCGTGTTAACCTATAAAACCGGCACATCAATGCTGAGATACAAAAATGTATACCAACAAATAATAATAATAATAATAATAAAACATTTATTTCAGACGTAGTCCATATACTGTTAGTAACACAAAAACCTTATACAACTATTGTTAGTACAGACGGCAGCACATCGATGTAAACTCTATACATATCTATAACTACGACGCGCCGTATAGTGTTAGAAAGAAAGTACTCTTGGTTTGATTGGTGGAGTTTTCAACGTTTCTAATATTGCCCAATGGTTGCACATACTAATAATTGGCAGCCAATTATCATGTCTCACTAGGAATAAGCCACACCCCCGCTAATGTCACTCATGACATTGACAATTTGACATCGTTCGTTTGACGTTTATTCATTACGTCAGGTGGAGTCGTGTTTGTGTCGGTTCAGTCGGTTGTGTTATAATTATTTTACAAGTTTGTCTTATTATCGAATGCATATGCTTATCGACGCAAATTGAAAGGCATCATAGCCCTTCGACTGAGTGGATGACGAGATTGATATTTGTCGGCAGACGGGCATATCGGTGAGTAATATTTTTTGTAATTATCATTTTATAAAGGTTAGTAAGTATTGAAAAATAGTGTCAATGGTGTTTTTCTATAGAATTTTAAAATTAACAGAAGGGATAGGTAGATAAGTAGGTATCTTCTTTGTGTTCTTTCCTAATGAGTGCCCGCTGTTCCAAGCGTCATCAAAATGTAGGATAAGTAACAGAAAGTTTATATTCAGATTTATACCTACGTAAACAAAATTCGATGATCTATTGTTTTTGATTGCATTGTCATGGGACATTCTAAACAAAAGTTATTCCAGTAGGTAGTGATGGGATTTTAAAGTAAATACTCAATACTTTTATTGCATTCCACATGTAGGCATTCTTAGGTGGTAAACTTATAGTTAGATCATATGGACCCTGTCGGGCACAGCAAAATAAGTGAGTTAGGAGAGAGGAAGCATTTGTTAATTTTATAACATTACATAACAAACTACTATATTATAGGTAATAATGATGTAGGTATTTTTAGAGATAAACTAATAGCTTCTATATAAAATATAAACAATAAATATAAATATTAAGAGATGTAATAATCCATACTAATATTATAAATGCGAAAGTGTGTCTGTCTGTTGGCGCTGCTAGTAATAAATAAATAAAATTTAAAGTATCAAGTTCTTCTTAAGTTCTGACTTAAGTCTATCACTTAGATATTTGTTTACCGAGTAGTAGCTTTTATTCAGCAAGAATTGTCTAAGTTTTTTTAAAAATGTGTTAATTTTCTCTTCTTTTTTTTATTAGTGCGGGTAGTTCATTATATAATTTAATGGACATTACATAGGGACTTGTAGAGTGCATTTTTAGTTGAGAACTTGTCTGAATAGATAGCGTGTCTGAATGTCTTCACGTTTTGAATATAACTCTTGATGTTTCCGGACAAATTCGCATGTTTCTAAAATATACAGGGAAGGGTTAAAATATTATGTTTTTGAAAGAAAGGTTTGCAACTATCTGTTTGCTCAATGTTAACCAGGATTCTATCATCTAAGCATAATAGGTGGTGAGAGCTGTTTGTAAATTGGTGGTCTTTTTTATGTCACGAAGGGCTTAAGAGAATTTAGAAATTTTTGAGTGAGTTTTCTGTATGTGTGATTTCCAGTTTATATGTGTGTCTATAACTGTGTGTCTGTGTGTTTATTGTATTGTATGTGTTTTATATGGGCCTTGACACCTGAAATAAATGGATAACTAGTCCTAGTAGAGTAAATTCATTAATGGTTTCTAATTTAGAGTCATTGAAAGTAAAATCTAAAGTTATAGGTGTTTTTTGGTAAGGGTGGAAAGTTATTAATTTGGTTTTGGAGTAGTTTATCTCGAGGTTATGATTGTTCATACAGTTGCATGTTTTAGTAAGTATGGAATTGAGAGTTTCTCCTATATTTTCATTGTTTTGGGAAGAGACCAATATGGATATATCGTCCGCAAATAAGACACGTGGCCCTTCTATGGTCTTAGGTAGGTCATTAATATAAAGTAAAAATAAGAGGCATCCTATGACACTTCCTTGAGGAATTGAGCCATTAATTGCTTTACTATATGATAGGATTTTTTCGATTTCATTATTTTTATGGTTAAAATATTCTATTTCAACTAATTGTTCCCTACCTACCTACCCTAAATACCTACGCAATTAAGCACTGTAACGAACACCGGGCGTGCGAATAGTGAATGATTATATAGTATAAAAGTGATAGTATAGGAATATAATACGATAGTTATATAGGACCCTATCCGCGCTCCAGGGCACAAGTTGATACCGACTATTAACCATCGACTTATTATAAACTACTAGCGTAACTACATATTACCTACTGTTTTACTGTACTCAGTAAAACATTAGGTAATATGTAGTTACGCTAAAATATTTAAATCGAATTAGAAATTCAAATCTTACTAGATTTGAATTCGATTTAAATATTTTGTATTGTTCTAATTAGCTTTCCAACTTGTTTTTATTATTAGTATGTATCTGACAGGAATTTTTGAGAATTTTAATGCGAAGAAAAATTATAGGTAGAATAATTACGTAACTTGAAAACGTGGCTTTTCGTTTATAGGAATGTTTGCGTGATTTTAGTGTCAAATGAGAGGATTATGTTTAAAACTGATATTCCCGTTTGAATTATGTAAATCGGTCCACGGGTTTTAGAGATAGAAATAATTTTGTATATTGAAAACATGCCAGTTTGATTTCAGTAAGTTAATGTAAAGTTAATAATAATATTTTAGAAAGTTTTTATTGTATAGAGATAGGATACTTAAATGTTGTTACGTAATACGAAAGAAGATTACATAGGCTACACATAACACAATACAAAGAAATTGTAACGAACAGGCATAAAGAAATAAAAAAAGGGCTTTAAAGTGTCAGTGTGTGTGTGTGTGAAAATTACATGTAAAAATGGCTTAAAATCAAGGTTCTCTCTGCCTATAGTGATTGAGTAATAATGGGCAAATAAACTACAGCTATTTGTTTCGTTCCAGAAAAAAACAGTTTACTTCTGGCTTCGGCGGTGGGAAGAAAGCGGAAGCATAGCTCATCACCGCCGATCCACTCTGCCGATCCTTTTTTAAGCACACGAGTAACCTCAACTTCGTACAGCGTGAGTCCATGTGTAGATTGTAATAATCACACTTACCTATCACCTTAACTTATTCATCACTAACATAAAACCTAGTTTCCTTTAAAAGTGAATAACAAAATTGATTAAAATAATACCTACCTACTAGCTAAGTGTGCGTCCTGAGTAAAGGCTCCTACAAACAGGCGCGACACGCGATATAATCGCGCGCGACACAAAGGCACCGCTCGTTGCGGTTCAGTTCTTTACAACCTACCTCAACAAAGGTGGAAGTTGTCAATTCGGCAGATTGTTTATTTGTGTATGTTTATATTTTGTAGAATATTTTTTTAACCGTCTCATACTAATTTAAAGTTTATTCAAACTTGTTTCAAATTAATATTATTTGAAGTTAAACAAATATCAACTTTATATTAATGGCAATTAAGTTGATTTCAGAGTGACTAGCACTATTGAAAAAGTTACAGTTTTAGCGTAAACTAAACTTTATTATGTAGGATTTAAAGTTATTTTTCCCTAAAGTCATTTTTTGTTTACGATTTTTGGCAAATAAATCGCGAATGTAGATAAGTTAAGCTCTTAACAAAGAATCCTATGTATGTATTGAAATTGACAAAAATTTCTTTGTTTTAGATATCAACGGACACAGTCAGAAGGCGCCTGAAAGACGATGTCCCCAGGTTTCAAACTATCTCCATATTTTTCATCACAATTGCCCAGCGGTTTAGCCGCGAAGGCATAACACACAAAGTTCTTTTGCATTTATAATTAGTGTGGATCTTCTAATATAGTGATAAAGATATGTAATTGATAATAATATTATAAATTGAAATTTTATATTTCTTTTCACACCATTGTTTTTGTTATATTTTTGAGAATTTTTCTTTACTATTGTTGGTGATAATTTGAGTTAGGGCCGTCATTCACTGGCGGCATGGCACGTGATTTTAGTAAGCGCAAATGATTTGAGATCTTATTTTATCATGGTTAGCGTTCACAATTCGTCATGCCAGAACGTGCCGAAGGATACCAAAGCAGGCATTTCAATGCAATGTGAGTGTTAATAGTGTTAAATTAGATTCGAAATCATCTGTAAGTATTACAAAAATCCCTTGTCGTGCCGTGCCACCAGTGGGTGCTGAACCTTACATATAGCCCAGTCAAATTATACTAATCTGGTTAAAAGCTTAATAAATTATTTTTGTTAGGCAATCAAATGCTACCGCATTTGATTTTGCTTGGCAGCCATTGTTGGATGTAACTGTATAATTAATCTGTTACAAATAAAAAGAAAAGCTTGTAAGAAATAAATATTATCTACTTGTTTTTAATATATCTATTAATAATAATAATAACGCCTTCCAAAGGTCTCCGAGATGTGTCAAAGACATTTTAAAAATAATAGAAATAATTCTTTATTGACGTAATAGGTTATCGAAACTTTTATGTATGAAGCATGTATACCTATTATAAATTACCTAATGTATTAAAAATATTAAATTGTAGGTTATTCAGAATTAAACTATATAAATGGTTGAATGAACATAATTTCTATAATATTAAGGAGTTTTTTTGAACATAAATTATGTTTATGAATTCAAATGTGTTTATTTGTGAAGTTTGCATGCTTTAATTTTTAAGCAAAACATATAATCTCATATGCTTTAATAAAACCTGTTTAGACCATGTTTTACGCAAACAAATTATCTTTTTGGTTTTATAACGTTTGTTGTAAGCCCATTCATTTATTACGTAAGACGATTTAGGGGGAGTGGCGTCGACCATGTCTTATTTTTTCTTCCAAGGGGTTGGGAGGGAGTCTTGATAGTTCTTACGTAAGATCACAAAAATGTGCAAAGTTAAAATACAATACTTTTGTCTATGCATAGCATGCCTACGATTGGAGGCGCGCGATGGCGTCACGAGGGTCGCGGATCTGAAGACGAAGAGAGGGACAATTCGGCGCGGCTTTAAAACATTAATTGTCCACTCCCTCTTTGAAGTCCACATCAACCCTGGGAGCATGTCTATGCATGGCATGCCTACGATTGGAGGCGCGCGGTGGCTGAGGGGGCGCGCGGGCTGCGGCATCAGCATCGGGCGACGGCGGCGGTTGACCCCTCAGCCGCCGCCGTTCAGGGAGCTCCCCGCTTGTGAACTAGTTGTCACTTTTTGCGTAAACAATACTCATTAATGATTTTAATATTGTAGATAGTTAAAAATTGTTACTTTGAAAATAAACATTACAATAAACCAAACGTGTATTCATTTTTCCTTTAGATTCTCACGTATTAAATATTATAAGTACAGGGGGGTTGGGGTTCAGCCGATTCTTATTTTTTATATGGGGGTGGGAGTCAAAACTAGCAAAAATAGTCTTACGTAATAAATGAGTGGCCGCTATATGTATTTTAATTTCAAGTAGGTAGGTATTTGTTTTTTATTTATGTTTCCAATTATATTAATGTTTAAGAATAAAAAGATTATTGATTGTTATTGTGCATTTTATTATGATATTTTTCCCGCTGTTTCGAACGCGTTCCTGTAGGAACCTATCCTATATCCTTTTCTGATTGGTAGGTGTGCAAAATTCCATGATGATCGGTTGTGTAGTTAATATGGCACCAAAAGCAGGGGGTTGCTCCGCCGTATCTGGGATAATAATAGTTTAGAATTTGATTTGAAAATTCATAACTAGCGCAATAATGTTGAACTTCATGTAAAAGCAAACATCGGTAGGTATAGGTAATTTACAAAGTTCAACCTTATCGTTTTAGTAATAAGATCGTGTTGCGACGAAACGTTAATCTTAAACACGGTGGACTGACAAAAGGCTGTTTGTAGGTATAATTAATTGCCTAAACTTCACACACGTGACACGTTCGTGATGGGGTAAGTAGGTATCCATATTTTTTTCAAAATTTCAAGCAGATTGTATTATGGGTTTTTACTTTTTAGCATTTAATTTCATGAAAATAAAATAAAATAAAAATCGTTTATTTCGGAACAATAACGGATACCTACAATAGGTATTATAAAAATAGTTAATCGATGATGATAACTACAGAAGTTTATAACAGTGGCGCAACTATCAATAATAGAATAGAAGAGCAAGGAACGCGTTAAAACAGGTGACCTCCAGCCCGTCAGTAAGTAGGTAACAAAAGTCGGAAAAGGTCTATTTAAAAAAAAAGAAATGTTTTTCTGACATCAGATTATACCTACCTGTCTGTCTACTTAACAATATTCATCGAGAGCGTGAAGTTTCGCTAATTAATTGTGTAATGTGCACCGTACTTACCTACCTGTTTAAATGTTATACTTAGGTAAGTAATTTTCCAATAATACCCATGTAAAAATGAAGGATTAAGTAAAAGATCATTGAAATAAAAAACATCGATTATAAGCTTTCATAGGTATTTTAGGCATTGCGCGGGCCGCCGCTTTTATTACTATGAAAATTATTTCGATTCTATTCAAGTGTTCAACCTGCTACGCTACTTTTTATCGCACAGTATTTTATTCTACACAACGAATGACCTTACGCACACACCCTCACGTACGCGCTGCAGCACGAAACATTACAAGTAAGAACAGACAAAAAGCCATATATCTCTTTCGCACGATTCTCGCTGTTGTTGCTCATAGCGCGTTCAAGGTCAATGTGTAGTAACCTGATGTGCTGCCGTCTGTACATACAAAAAAAAAAAAAAAAAATCAGCACCATTCAGCTCAACCATTTTGAAGGGAGCTAAATGATCCAACACACTTTTTTTTGCATTTGCTTCGCTTATTTTTGATATGGGGAGGGGGGGGGGTCTGGATGGTGATTACGTCAGCAGTATTTATTTTTTAGTTTTTCGGATTTTCTACAAAATTTTGTCGATTTTGGTTTGAACACATAATATGGCAACCCTGCTTTTCTAAATGTCTATGCTTGAAAATTATAAGGATCATGATTTCATAAAGAAAACAGAACACATTGAAAAATGTATGTACCAATGTTTACGGTACGTGAAGGCGCAGATGTAATGTTTTGGTATCCACTATGGCACACAAACTGTGTTTCGCATATCTGCCTTGATAAGATGATGGCAGTATTAATTTTCCTCACTTGTAGAAACTTACAAAATGTGAATTACGAGTAACATTGAACTAGCATTTAAATTTTAAAATTAATGTAATGTAAATGCACTTACAGTGGAGTCATTTTAATAGGTAACATTTGACGTCTGTCAGTTTTATCCTCATAGTGAGGTGACCTGCTTATGAACATCGATTAAAGTGAATGAATCGATACGGACTTGAAACATATGCGAATTTAAAAAATCATCAGGCGAATCCCTGTCCCATTATTATTATTTTTTTCGTAAATTTAAGGAGCAAAATAAGACAAGTACACAATTTAACAAAAAAATTGCATTTATTCAGTTGAACTATCAGAACTGTTAAAAGTATTGTCATCTTCATCACTGCTGTCAGCACTCAGAGATATTATTAATTCATTTTCAATAATATTGTCTATTCTCACATCTCGTTCAAAATCTTGTAAAATTATTTTCTTTGTTTTCTCTACGACTTTTTTCCAGTCTTCTGTAGTGACTTCTGCACACGCAGTTTGTAGCAGAGACATCATTTTAGCAGTACTGAAGGGTGGTTCAGTATTGTTCCGCGCTGCATAACCGTTTATTTGTGCCCAAATAAGCTCGATGGCGTTATACTGGCAATGGTAGGGAGGCAATCGAATAACTTCGTGTCCATGCTCTAGGGCTAGTTCATCGATTACATAGCGGAGCTTGGACGGCTTAGTTGCTTTTACTAGATTTAACAACTCAACTTTTAATAAAGATGGACTTGCATCCACACCATTTCTTACCAGCCACGAGACAATTTCTTGCTTTTTATATGCTTGAGTTGGTGGTTTATCAACTTGTACAGAATGATACGGTGCATTGTCCATTACAATTTTCGATGGGTTTTCTAAGCTGACTAGCAGCTTCTCAAATCACTCTTTAAAAACCTCAAAGTTTATTTCCTCATGGTAATCACTTGTAGTTTTAGAGGCGAATGCGAGGAGGCAGTTTTTCTATTTCATTATTTTTTGTATTTTTATAACTAGTTAGTTAAAAGAATAATAAATAATTTTTTTATTATAATCACAACGTGGTTATTAATTTATGGTGATATTTCTTCACAAGTCATCATTGCATTCGATTCTACTTATCAGCTTTCGATTTTTAGAGTAACATCCCTAGTGTTTAAAAAGAAAAATGGTTAACTGACGTAACCTTGTAACGACGTTCAGTTCTTTAGATCAGAATTAATTGTTTATTATGTTTAGAATGGTTTATTAATGAAAGCAAATCGTAAAATTACTCGTATCGGTCATTATTACAATAAATATGTAATCGTAATTGAAAAAAGGTAAGCAATTGTGCAGTTCTAACAAAACGAAAAAATATGTTATTTTATGCCCGCCGTTACAAGGTTACGTTGTTGAATATTTTATGAATTGTCAAATGTTACCTATTAAAATGACTCCACTTTAAATTGGAATTTTTTGCAAGAACTGCATTTAATTGTTAATTGTAATTTGTTTTTGCATACCGTTAAAACGGTGAGACATGTAGCACTATGCAATGTTATGAACGCCTTTGTAAACACCATGTTTCTGGCAAATAAATATTCTATATAACAAAAAATTACGTCACACAGCTATCCATTCCGAACTCTCTAGCGTCAACGTCGTCGTAAATAGGTTATGTTCGGCAGAACATTGCGATTTTCTATGAGTATTTGTTTACACAAACACGTAACAGATGCGCGGAGCTCAGTAGAATAGAATAGAATACTCTTTATTATATACACCATATAAATTACAGACATAAATATAGAAACTGTACAAAGGGTGACACAATGGGCGGTCTTATCGCTAAGAGCGATCTTTTTATCGCGAAGACAACCTTAGGATGGATTTAAAAAGGGGAAGGACAGACAAATACTGTAGATAGTCCATAGTGTAACATGACAGTAGATGCGCGATGATGGTGGATACCCAGCTTAAAATGTTTTAAATAATCGGAAGTGTAAAAGAGAGAGTGCTACTGACGTCACAATTATGATCGCCAAAACTTCTGTGTCAAAAATAAACTGGCAATAAGCCATACTGGTCTATTTAATATAAAGAAAGTCATTTTTAGAATTCATTTGCACTTTCTCTTCTACAAAGACTCGTGCAGAACTGCCTGCACCCTACAAGATTTATAATTCGAATTGATCGCTGGTTTTGAAAATCTGTATCTGCAAATACCAGAAGACAAGTTCCCGTAAATAAAAACGTTCAAATCTAATCCTCAGCGATAATCTATGTCAGAAACTGGTTAAAAATGTAGAGAAATTAGAGGTATTTTTGACAGATTGAGACTGACATTGGATTAGGAACGTTCTAAAAATTTCGAGAATTAGCCCCCCCCCCCTTCTCACATGCTCGGTTTTTTTTTCAGGATTGGTTCCTCGCATGCTTTAAGTGTTTTGTCTACCTAGAGGCAGTCGAAATGTCTCATGTCCTCGAAAGTATACTGGGCCTGGCCCTACAAACTGAAACAGCCGGGCTTGCTACAGAGACATAACCAGTGATCAGAGTAGGTAGAGCTGTTTTTACTACATGCGACATAACATGGATGGATATGCCAAATATTTCCCGGAATCCCGGGAATTTTCGGAATACATAATAAATGTATATAATAATATTTCCTTGCTGCAGTAAAGTATATTTAGTATTGTTTCTAACAATTTTACTTAATTAATTCATATTTCACGAAGCTACCTCTAACAACATTCCAGGATCCCTGTGTGTGTATATAAGTAAGTATATTATACTGTTTGTGTATATAAGCAAGTTTTACCTGCTCATAACTGCCCACTTACCCATATTACCTCACTTAAATCAATCGACAATTTCAAAATCCCGGGATTTCAGAGGCATATCCATGTTAACAGTGTTTACGGTCATTCACCCCAAACAGCTCTACCTACTCCGACCACTGGACATAACGCATATCTACTATACTTAATAAGTTCTCCTTACCTTAAGGTTCATGTGCTTAGGTCCAGAAGCATCCATGGTCAGGTACGGAAGGTTGATGTCGGTCTGCAGGGAACCGGACAGCTCGATCTTGGCCTTCTCAGCGGCCTCCTTCAGACGCTGCATGGCCATCGCGTCCTTACGGATGTCCAGGCCTTGCTGTAATAGGAAATTTATGTTTAGATAATGCAAGTCTTTTGTTGGAAACATTACAGTCTGTTTACTTCGCTACATGGAGGGAGCTACTGGTCTGAGCTGGATGGAGTCGGCCCAAAACAGGGAAAATTGGCACGGGATGGAAGAGGCTTTTACCCAAAAGGGATCCATATCCAAATAAAATATAAAACTATTAATTTGTAAAAACGTTTTTTGGAAGAAAAATAATGGAATAAATGAAGCTTTATTATTATTATTACTTCGCTACAATCGGGTGATAAGTGATAATATTTGATAAACGAAACAAAACGAGGTGTATTATATGCCATGAAAGGTGCGAGATTTTTGTTAGGAAGTAAAAAAAAACAGCAAAGCAAACTTAGATTCGGCTTGCTTGCTTTTGCTTGAACTTATTTAAAATTTACATGCAGACCTTGAAATGAGACGGAACACAGTATAAGTACAATGCGTGCCACGAAAGATAAGCCTTGACACACCACGTGGTTTGACATGCGCAGTACACGATTTTAGGTATCTTTAGCGGTATGAGGTCTGAGTGCGGGACGGGACCGGACGTCATAGGGGCGGCGGAAAGAGCGGGGGAGGCGGGGTCAAGTCTCATCTTTCGTGGCACGCATTGCACTATTACTATGAAATAGCCAATTAGCCAAAGGACATCTGCTCTGCCACAGATAAATAACGCTGCGGAAGTGGCGAAGTTTTGGCCCAACAAAATTTGAGAAGAAGATGTCTGTTTTTGGTATATTTTTCTGATTTTATTAAACACAAGTGACTCAGTTTTGGATCTGCTTAAAAATATAATGTGCCGCGGTTTCTAGGAAAGCGGCGTGCAAGGGGCACGCGACTAGCTGGTACCGCGACTACTCTCGCACCGCTGCAAAAGTGTACCGCGCACTGGCGCGGACACCGATCGGCGGTGCTTACTCCAAGACTAAGTTTGATTTTGGGCATATTTCAACTTTTTGACCGCCGCTGGCCTATTATAAAAGTACGAAAAACTACTTCGCACTGATAAAATAACTCATAGAAAAGGTACTGTTTCGTATTAAGGTCAAATGGTAATGGCTACATGGTTATTAGTTCTATTAATAAGTGTATGACCATGAGCGCAATAAGTGAACAGTCTCTGTACCACCATTATTCACTTGGTTATTTATTTATTTATTAAAATATTATGCACAAGTAAAAAACTGTACAAGGGCGGGAATAATGCCTTGGGCATTTTATACCAGCCTACCATAGGGTGATGCAGAGAATTGTCTCTGCATCACCCTATGGTAGGCTGGTATAAACACAGTAGGTGTAATAACAGAAAACAAATTAGAAAATATTTATAGCTAAAATATAAGAATAAATATATACATACAAACGGTTATGTGGCCACTTATTCATCGATAATTTTAGAATTTTAATGATTTAATACCAGATTAAGTATTCTAAAAAACTATAGTCTGACCTTCGAGAGAAAGTGTTATGAACACTTGTCAGTTTCATACAAATGATTAAATTACCTACTCATGATATAAATAACGCTGAAAGATTATATACAATAAAAAAAACATTTTTACAATAAAAAAACCGACTTTTTATTTTTCACTTTTTAGTTGTACCTACCTACCCTAAACAAATTCATATATCACTACTTGCTATGTGAATATCAGTGACAGAAAGCTATTGAACACATCTGCCTACCCCTTTAAAGGGTACAGACGTGATGTTATGTTGTGTGATTGCGTAAACAATGCATACATATGCTATAGCAGCAATCGCGGTTGATTTGCTGGCATTTATTGAAAATTTCCGTTGTCTGTCTCCGAAACTCAACATCAGATCTTTACGAAATTTAAATGGGACCATTTCGGAATAAAGCTCTTTCGAACAAAAAAAAAATCGCAAATCCTTCTATTTACGATGGAGTTATGCCCGAACATACATAAAAAAAAAGAAAAATCCGAATTGAGAACCACCTCCTTTTTAGAAATCGGTTAAAAAAAATTTGTACTCACGTCACGTTTAAACTCGTCCACCAAGAAGTTGACGATGACATTGTCGAAGTCCTCACCACCGAGCAAGGTGTCTCCGTTGGTGCTCTTCACTTCGAACACGCCCTTCTGAATCTCAAGCACGGAGATATCGAAGGTACCGCCACCCAAGTCGTATACGGCGATGCTAGAGGGAAATGGTGTGGTATTATTTTTTGTTTGAAGTTTTTCTGAATAGTGTTTAAAGGTCGAAGTGGGTTTTCTGAAATGAGGTTCACTAGGTGGCAGCACTGAGACGTCAGGGCATCTGTCAATAATGTCTAAGCGCCTATATTTTCTACAGTCGTGACTGAATGTTGAACGAATGAATATAGCGAATGATGAACGTCATCATAATATATTTTATATTAATAAATCTCTTAAGTGGGGCGCCACTGACGCGTGCACTCCGCACTCTCAACCTCATAGCTAGTGACACGGACCTATTCTGTTGTTCTCCGAGTGAGTTCACAAAGAATGCATTGCTTGTAATAAGTTACAAAATTTAATAATTAGGAGTTAGTAATAAGTTAGGATAAGAGTTTAGATAAATGTACACTATCGCAATAGGTTTCCCTGTAAGCATAGATGTAAGTTGGGAAATAAATAAATAAAAAATTGTCGAAATGGAAGACCTGCCAAAGTGGCGTCAACTGGTGGAGTGAATTTTCATTGACGAAACTTCAAAGACGTGATGTATATTGATATCTAATACTGATAAAGCAAAAAAAAAATGATGGACAACCATTATTTTTTATAATTATTCCACTTCTAAACAAATTGACAGCATCAGTGGTTCCTGAAATAAGCGGTGATAGACAGAAGTGGCACCATAAGGATTCTCAGATTTTAATAAACCTTGTTTATGAGTTATATGAAGAACACTGATTATAAACAGAGAGAAAATACATATAATGTGCCGCGGTTTCTAGGAAAGCGGCGTGCAAGGGGCACGCGACTAGCTGGTACCGCGACTACTCTCGCACCGCTGCAAAAGTGTACCGCGCACTGGCGCGGACACCGATCGGCGGTGCTTTATTTTTGAATTATTTATCCAAAAGGTGTTCCATTTTTGGAACCCTATTATGTATAATTTTCCGTGGTTATTTTTGACGTTACGTCTAATAAATCGAAGAAGCTGGCTGCACTCACGAAAAAACATGACTCATGTAGCGTTACCTCGCGGCCTCGCTCTGTAGCGTGGAGGCGTTCCATGGCGGCTTGAAGTGCAAGCGAATATTAACAAATGCAATGCAACTATTCCATCAGAATTTTCTTATGACGTTGTCACGTTCAACTATTGTCAGTAAACCGACTTTACAGACAACCGATTTTTCTTAAAGTTTGTGCATCTTTGACCCAGCAGCAGTAGCTACTTGGAATTATGGTTTATAAAGCCATAATTTCATTTTTTAATTATATTTCATCATCATCATTTCAGGCGAAAGACGTCCACTGCTGGACATAGGCCTCCCCCAAGCATCTCCACTTCGACCGGTTCTGTGCTTCTCGCATCCAACGGGTTCCTGCGGCCTTCACAAGATCGTCGGACCACCTTGTGGAAGGCCTTCCAACGCTACGTCTTCCGGTTTTATTTCATAATTTTATAATATTTTTTTTTTCGTTATATTATGTTCTCAAAATCAAACCATTTAGGCTACAGTCTCTTTATCACTTTTTAAATTGTCAAAGAATCTGTGAGTTCGCCAAAATGTTGCCCATTCTAAAACGTAGATCTCTATGGAGAAGAACAGGCAAGAAACTCCAAAGACAACTTACAACTCCAACAACATTTAAATTAAGATATTTCGTTTTAACATATCAGCCATACCTGTGAAGTTTCGCCAGTTAATTTAACTTGACCCTGAATAGATGATGTTATGTGGTTATTACAAACTTACACACCATAACTGCGTTAGACACTTTCTATCACTATCTGAATAATTTTGAAGGATATTACTAATCCGCACTGATTAATTTGACAGGTCTAAACTAAAATTTATCTTCTGTCCTTTTCTTAATGAAATGGAAAGAAAAAGATGCACTGAACTTAAATTTAGTTTAGTTTGTGAACAACAGAATCGGCACCAATATCTCGTAAATTAAACATAATTAGAAGAAATGAAATATACATGTGGATATATTATTAAATAATGAAGCAATGATGAAAATTTCAATAAATTTGGTTTAAAATTGACAAAATGGGAGCATTTTTTCCTATTATGCGCTCTCCTGAAAAGTAGCTGTTTTGTTGATGACTCTTTTTACTTTGCACCTGTCGATATTATTATTATGGTTTGACATACTTTTACTCCGTTTGACAATTTAATTATTTTTTTTTAATTTTTATGATTGAGATTTTTATTATGTATTTTTCATTTTATTGTATTATGTTTTCAATTAAGTATGTTAAACTGAAACTGTATGTACACTATTTGCATTGCCATTGGTCGGTAAAATGTGGAGATATTGGTTAAATATGAAACATCTATGTCTTTACCCATGTTTGCAAAGGAATAAAATGATTTGATTTGAATGTTCGGAAAATTTGTCTGCTCACCAACGTACAATGCGCGCCACGAAAGATGAGACTTGACCCCGCCTACCCCGCTCTTTCCGCCGCCCCTATGACGTCCGGTCCCGTCCCGCACTCAGACCTCATACCGCTAAAGATACCTAAAATCGTGTACTGAGCATGTCAAACCACGTCGTGTGTCAAGACTCATCTTTCGTGGCACGCATTGTTACTGTTAGTGCGTTACGCTATTACCCCGCAGGTTTAGAAGTAAAGATATCATGGCACTTACATTTTGTCGTCAGTCTTGTCCATGCCGTAAGCGAGGGCGGCTGCGGTCGGTTCGTTGATCACTCTCAACACGTTCAAACCAGAGATTTGACCTGTTGACAACATGTTAATGTTAAAAATATTGCCGTGTCATTACAAAGCAAGTTCTAACTTTAGCTCAAACTTAAACCCTCGAGCCAGCGGTGCTATTCTGTAAAAATCTCACCGTGAAAAATTAGGTGAAGTGAGCTGTCAATAATGTCAATTCCTGGCAAAAACAAACTCACTTCACCAAAGTTTTCACGGTGAGATTTTTACAGAATCGACCGGCAGTTTTTATATTTCGAACCTTTTTTTCTTACTGAAGTAAAGTTCCTTATACGAATTTGTTAATTTAAGACTCGGTTTTAAATTCATTTTTATATTTAAAACTTTTAACTTTATAGGAATAAAATTCGGAGTTAAAAAAAAAACTGGCCAAGTGTGAGTCGGACTCGTACACGAAGGGTTCCGTATCACAAGACAAAAACGCAGAAAAAAAAACATGTTTGTTGTATTTAATATTTATTTTATTCTGTTTTCAGTATTTGTTGTTATAGCGGCAACAGAAATACATCATCTGTGAAAATTTCAACTGTCTAGCTATCACGGTTCATGAGATACAGACTGGTGACAGACAGTGGAGTCTTAGTAATAAGATCCCGTTGTTACATTTTGAGTAAGGAACCCTAAAAATAGCTTGATGGTTTTTAAAGCTTGGTCTAAAGTTATACTTTATTTGGTAACAAGCCTAGTATTTTTTCATTAGTATAAGTTAAGGAAATGAATAAAATAAACTTAATGGAAGGTAATGTCCCACGGTTTCTAGGAAAGCGGCGTGCAAGTGGCACGCGACTAGCTGGTACCGCGACTACTCTCGCACCGCTGCAAAAGTGTGCCGCGCACTGGCGCGGACACCGATCGGCGGTGCTTAAAACTTACTGATTCCCCAGTTTCTGAGGCTCCTGGGTAAACTCTGCATTAAGGGGCCGGCGGAGCATGCATAGTTCATACAAACGTAATACCAAAATAATTTGTAAATCAAACATATTCTTAATGTTGTGTGTATTTATTCCGATTGGATTACAGAATATCTAGGTTCACAAATATATATTTTGAATGGACACTGATTTAAAGACGAGTTATGAGAAAAATAACTATTCTATAGAAATTTGAAATTCCACAATATCTTGTCTTTATATCAGAGTCCTTTCAAAGTATATATTTGGGAACCTAGATATTCTGTAATCCAATGGGAATAAATACACACTACCTTAAGAATATGTTTGATTTACAAATAATTTTGGTTTTAAGTTTGTATGAACTACGCATTAGCATGCGTAGTACAAAACGCCCCTTAATAACTTTTGATTCGACAAAGTTATCAATTTAAACGAAAAATATCTGAACCGAGTTTTCAGAATGTGTCAAGCATAAGTGTACCTATTTGGCATAAAGGTACATAGGCAAAAATAAATGCCGAGCCGAAACGAACATGATTGAGCGAGGGTAGATGCCAATCGGAGTTTGCTGATCGAGCCGAACGAAAGCTTTAATATGTGTAGAAATTGCTTGTCGAATCTAAACCGACCCGAACAAGAGTGTAGCAAGCCTTTACACATTTTGGCCTAAACAGGAACCATATCTAGGTTTTTTATGTTTTTAACCATTGTTGTGGTGATATTTTGCAACACATATCTAATGCTTCCTGTATGTTACAATCTTGTAGCGGTATCTACAACGCCACATGCGAACAACGCGTCGTACTGACGTCACGCAAAAATCCTGCATCTCGCAAGCAGAGTTTACCGCGAAACTATCATATATACAACGACCCGACATGAATCATCGGGCAGTTGCCCGCCAGACACAACACCCGTCTGGTCGGAGGATCCACCATTTTCTATGGACTATGAGTGGTTTTACTCCCTGTTCCTCATACCTCTATAATCTAATAACCTAGTTTTAATCAAAGATGTTAACACATACCTGCATCCTTGGTAGCCTGTCTCTGTGAGTCGTTGAAGTAAGCCGGCACGGTGATAACAGCGTTCTTGACGGAAGTGTTCAGGTAGGCTTCAGCTGTCTCCTTCATCTTCACCAGAACAAACGCTCCGATTTGTGATGGAGAGTACACTTTACCGTCACTGCCTGAAGGACAAAATAATGGAATTTAGTATAGTTTATGACAAATTTGACCAGAGGTTTCCGTTTGTTCAAAATAAGCCGTTGGTCCCTACTGTCACTCGTATATCTTTGACAGTAGTTACGGGTTGTCAGAAGCTCCGAAAGTTTGACAGTCTTACTATGGAGTACAATGCGTGCCACGAAAGATGAGACTTGACACACCACGTGGTTTGACATGCGCAGTACACGATTTTAGGTATCTTTAGCGGTATGAGGTCTGAGTGCGGGACGGGACCGGACGTCATAGGGGCGGCGGAAAGAGCGGGGGAGGCGGGGTCAAGTCTCATCTTTCGTGGCGCGCATTGTACTGTGCTAACGAGTAACAGCTGTGGAGGCAGTCTCGCTCCATGTATCATACTGGTATTCAGCTGCATCGCTTGCAGCTGCAGTCGACCACGATATCAAAATGTTACTTGATACGACAAACAAGCAGGTGGAGTGGCTGATGGTAACTCGCCAGTGACGCCCATGGACATCAGCAATACCAGAGACAATATAAGGGTTTTGCCATCCCAAAAACGAAGCTGAACCCCACTTGCACCCTTCAAACTAGGGCAGGTATTACGGTGGTATTTCTCTCCGGACGAACTTTTTCAGTTTTCTAGTAAGGGGGCGACCATAAATTACGTGAGGTGTTTTTTTTAATTTTCTGTCCCTCCCTCCCCCCCTGGCGAGATGTTGTGAGATTTTATTCAATCCCCTCCCCCATCCCCCAATCTCACGTAAGATTTTTCAAAATGTGGGTTTCTTACGTAAACGCGTTGGATTGTTATTGCAAAAAGAAAACAAAAATCAGATTAAATGAGCTATTTGGTATAAAACAAATAAGGTGGTTTGACAGTCAGTAGATGTATAACGTCGAAGTATGAATGAAATTATTTTCTTTCGAACGAATAAGAGAATGATCTTAATCGTATTACGATATACGCTTAAGATTTAATCAGCATGTACAATCTGGATTAAATGGACCAAATAAGTACAATTTTTTTTTCAATCAGAAAAAAATTTGCGTGATATTTGCCGAGACCCCCCTCTCCAACGTATGATTAGATGTGATTTGACTCGATCCCCTCCCCCCTTAAACATCTCACGTAATTTATGGGCGCCCCCTAAGTGTGGAACGGAATAAAAGGCAATGTCCCACGGTTTCTAGGAAAGCGGCGCGCAAGGGGCACGCGACTAGCTGGTACCGCGACTACTCTCGCACCGCTGCAAAAGTGTACCGCGCATTGGCGCGGACACCGATCGGCGGTGCTTATCAAAAGACAACAAATCAGTGTCATTTGCCTGACCGGATACATGGACTTCCACCAAACGGTTACTCTTGAAATCTCAATGTTTCCAAGAGGTGAGGCGGAACGAGAAGGTATGGATGGTAGCATTTTCATAACAGGCAAAATGTAGTCGCACTATACACAAAGTCAAATCATTTATTTCAAATAGGCACATTAAAGGCACTTTTGAACGTCAAATCTTACAGTAAAATTGAATTGATAGTCGCCCCTTCCAAAAGGTAGTTTTCGTATGGAGAAGAATGGGCAAGAAACTCCACTCCACTCTCTTTTAAAATGTTTTACAAGGTTTTGTATACATAATATAATTATATGTGAAGACGATGCACCTAAATAAAAGAAGTCTACCCCAAAAAAAAAAAAATTACACCTCTACCAATCCCTTCAGAGGATAAAAGCGTTATGTTAATCTAATTGATAACTTACCTTGCACCCAAGCATCTCCATTAGAAGCCCGAACAACCTTATAGGAGAGATTCTTCATGTCCTTCTGAACTTCGGGGTCGTCGAACCGTCTGCCGATAAGTCGCTTGGTGGCGTAGAAAGTGTTGCCACTATTGGTGACGGCTTGACGCTTGGCTGGCATGCCCACTAGACGTTCACCTTCCTTGCTGAAGGCAACGTGGGAGGGGGTGGTGCGAGAACCTTCGCTGTTCTCCACGACCTGTAGGAAAGGATGGCTTTGTTGAAATTTGCTATGGTCATTGTCAGTCAATTCTAGCAGTTTTCCTAATTAACTAATGTACAGACGCCAGCACGTCAACCTACTACAATCTGCCAAATTTCTTTAATAGATTTTCAGCTTTATCGCTAAAGCATACGGTTCAAAGTCGATTGGAAAAATTTGAAAGTTTCGGGTAGCTTGATGTGCTGGCGTCTGTACAGGACGCGGCCGATAGCCATTTATGAAGCATATGCAGTTTTTGACAAGAGTGCAACCACGAGTGGAAGAGACCAAGATGTACAAAGACAATTTTTTGTAAAACTCTGTGTGTATCAACAGCATAATAATGAAAAAGCTGCTCAAGTAAAATTGTAGTCAATGGGTTCACCATAATTCTGTTCTTCGGTTTTAAAACATTTTGCGTATCAAACGCGAACCTATCCACTACCCCCCCTCCCCCTCTACCTATCCCTGTCTTTGCTATCGCGTAGTCGGGTAAAAAGACTGAACAACACAGATATTCCAAAGAAATTCACCATCAAAATCCTGTCCTTATTTATCCAAATCTATCTTTTTCGAAGTCATTGATGAAATATGATAACCGTCGATTCAGCATGCCTAATTTCATTGAAATTATGGTTATAAAATGTTTGCATCATATGGCCATAAATTATCTCTCCGCTAGTTTCAATGAAGGAATTTAGTGTCACACGTACAGACGCCAGCACATCAAGCTACCCGAAACTGTCAAATTTTCCCAATCAACTTTGAACCTTATGTTTTAGCGATAAAGTTGAAAATCTATTAAAGAAATTTGACAGATTGTAGTAGCTTGATGTGCTGGCGTCTGTACAATGTGAGTACCAATCTCATGTCAAGTTGCCAATATTCTACAATAATATACAAGTTTTAGGCGTCTCCTAGTATGAACACGACCCGAGCATAATACTATCTCTGCCGTAATCTGTGTCACCTATAAATAGATTGAAATGAAGTAAGAAAACTATTGGAAAACACATTTGTCATGCAAATGAAAAGAATTTCATTTATTTACTAGCTTCCGTCCGCGGCTTCGCCCGCGAGGTATGTCGATAAAAACTATGTTATGTCCTTCCCCGGGATGCAATCTGTCTCTCTGCCAAATTTTAGCGAAATCCGTTCAGTGGTTTATTTATTTATTTATTACAAAATCCACAGCTCTTTGAAATTTTATTTTATTTATTTATTTTTTAATTTTTTTTTTTTTTTTTTTAGGCGTGACAAGGTAACATACAGACAGAGTTACTTTCGAATTTATAATATTAGTATGGATTTAACTTTTCATCTAACTCGACATCTCTCCTGCCTGAGAACGGGGCGACCTGTAGACTCGCGTTTCTATGAAGACATAACATTATTCCTCCCATTATTCCGTCGGGAATCGAACAGAACACAATACCTTGCGCGCGGCTTGCACGCGCAGGCAGCGTGATCAGCGCGTCATCGGCGACGACGACACGGCTCGGTCCGATGACCACTCGCTTCCACGGAATCAACCGCGACGGACGATACTCGTGTTTTAAAATTAACAATTGTTTGTCCGGGAAAGCTAATATTATAAATAAGAACGGGCATTAAACCATTGCCCATAAATACAATCCACTATTTCATTGCTCCCAGCGCTAACACATAGCAACGGGAAGCAAATTTTAAAATCAATATAGATTCTTATATAAGTCCAATGTGATGTAGACTATTCTAACTATTTGACATTTGGTGAGAATACATATTTCTACCACCAAGTTTAAAAAGTATAGAAAAATTGGTCGGTAATGCATGACATTGTATGTAGACTTTTGTCGGCTGAAGAATCTTTGTACAGACGCTAGCACATCAAGTTACTACAATCTGTCAAATTTCTTTAATAGATTTTCAACTTTATCGCTAAAGCATAAGGTTCAAAGTTGATTGAGAAAATTTGACAGTTTCGGGTAGCTTGATGTGCTGGCGTCTGTAACCATCTGTCATTTTGTCTCTTGTTCTGTCGACAAAACCCGTTTATATTTGGTGGTCATACTACGCCTGCTGGCTACACAGATATTCTTTAAAGTGACGCCATACTGACGTACTCTAGCATTATCTGTCACTAGTGATAACCGTATTATCAAAATAGGAGATTCGAGATAAAAATTACGTAACACAAAAATGTGCCGCGGTTTCTAGGAAAGCCGCGCGCAAGGGGCACGCGACTAGCTGGTACCGCGACTACTCTCGCACCGCTGCAAAAGTGTGCCGCGCACTGGCGCGGACACCGATCGGCGGTGCTTATACTTCGTTAACCCTAGGTGTTTGAAGGCCTATTGTAACTTGATTAGAGGATTGTATCGTTGTCAACCAAACACAAAGGCCAAGGCTTCCAACACACTTGTTCAGGCGGCAAAAACGGATACCATGTAGATTTAGGCTGGATTCAGCGCTCGACCGACGCCGACGGTCAGCGCTGCCATCGGTCACATACAGATTTATATGGTCTCGGGTACACTGACCGTCACTGCTACACTGCACACGTCAATTTATCATCAGCGTCTTGGTACGTGCAGTGATCGACGGTACTCGACCGACTCAGCGACCCTAAATCCAGCCAAAGGCCGATAGCTAAGCTCGAATTGTGCCGACCCGACCCGAACATGATTCAGCGGAGCTAGATGACGAACAGAGATTATCGATCGCGCCGAATGAAACCCGAATATTTGTAGTAATTGCTTTGGTTCGGCTTTGTTATTTTCAGAAACATATAGTTTAGATAATAAGATTAAGTTGTTTTAAGAACCTCCTCCTTTTTAGAAGTCGGTTAAAAATGATTGATAGCCTTAGAAATAAGTACCAAAAGTCTTTCAGCTTATAATTTCCTGAACATTTTATTATTCTTTTGTCTCACTAATATTATTAAGGCGAAAGTTTGTGTGTGTGTGTGTGTGTTTATATGTTTGTTACTTCTTCACAATCAAACGGCTGGACCAATTTCGATAAAAATTTGTATGGAGGAAGCTGACACCCTGGATTAACGATAACGATATTCCCAAGGGATCGACATTTACGCAGGTGAAACCGCGGGGCGCAGTTAGTATTTAATAAAAATATTGCTTCGGTATGTTCGAGGTCCAATGTTTACCTTGAGGGTAGTAATAAAGTTACATAATATTCCGTCGCATTTCGTGTCTGTCTGTGTGACCGATCTCCTAAACTAACCAATGGATTTTGATACGGTTTTCACTATCATGTAGAGCGAGAAGTAGCACCCTGATTGCATAACACTCTTTCAATCTGAGGGTTTTGAAGAAACTTTCTCACCCATTGCTTCATAGGTTTAAAAAATTCGTATGCTCAACAAGGTAATATAACGCAATTATCGTGGCCGAACTGTCAAATGGGAGTTTTCGTGAAAATTTACGACACCAGTTGGCACCACTGTGACAAGAGGTCTTCCAATATAAAATATATGATGACGTTCATCATTCGATTCATTCATTCGTTCATCATTCAGTCATGACTAACTTTGACAGATGCCTGGACCTGACGTGTCAGTGCTGCCACCTAGCGAACGTCATTTCAGAAAACCCTCATTGAAAGGCTTTGCGTCAAATTGTAATTTTAATATGTGTATTACGCAATTACCTCGCAGGAGGAGCGGGTCGCTAGTAGAATGATAAATGACATTTTTTTTTTTTGTATAACTGCATAGCATTTTGAACTTTGTCTTCTGGCATACAAAGTTCAAATCTCCTAGACGTGTTTAATGTGCTTACCTTGGGTGTCTTGCCCTCCATGACGGCGACGCAAGAGTTGGTGGTACCCAAGTCGATACCGATGACAGCGCCGCGAACGCCCTCCGACCTGAGCACATAAGAAATCGTTGATAACTTGATTTTGTCATTACATCCTGTCTCATTAGTACCTACTAGTTGACAGTGATAACGACGCACAGCTGGTTACCAAAGATTCAGGTCATGATTCGGAAGCGGTGAAATACTTTCGTCGAACAAAAATAAAATTGCTGTTCCACTTTTCCATGAAACAGCAGATTTTCTACGCTAAGGGAGGGGAGGTCTTGGGCACGCCACAATTGCGGCGATAAGACCCCTCTTTGAGGAGTGGCTGGAGAGGCGCCAACGCGTCCTCACCTTCCGCCTAACGCAGGTCCTCACCGGACACGGCTGCCTTGGAAGGTGCCTGTTCCGGATAAGGCGGGAGGAAACGAGAGTGTCACCATTGTGTGGATCGCCCGGCGAACACGGTGAAGCTTACGGTGGAGATCTGCCCAGCCTGGGCAGAGCACCGCCGCGTCCTCACGGCGGCGATCTCTCGCGTCTGGCCCTAGTCCAGGCCATGGTACGGAGCGAGAGTACATGGGAAGCCGTCACCTCCTTCTGCGAAGCAGTGATGCTCGCGAAGGAGGTAGAGCGCGTGAGGGAGAGGCAATCTTTGCGTCCTCACGCCCCTAGTCGCCGCAGGAGACGCCCTGGGTGTCGGGAATCGACAGCTGATTCCCGGCCACCGTAGGCGCGGGTTTGCGGACGGCGAGCAATGGGCAACTCGCCAATACACAACTGACGGGGTCTGCTAGGGCCAATGCCTGCCAAGGTCGAGGGTTGCTCGAAAGAGATACCGTGGCCCCAGGTAACTGAAGGAACACGGGTGGGTTTTAGTCAGTAATTATCTGACACGCCCTCCCGCTCCGCCGAGAGCGGGAGAAGTTACTTGATAATTTCCCACCCAAAAAAAAAAGGGAGGGGGAGGTCTAGAATCATGTGTAAATTCATGGTTTCAGTTTTCGATGCCAGACTATATAAGTTGGTTAAAAGCAATGTGCCGCGGTTTCTAGGAAAGCGGCGCGCAAGGGGCACGCGACTAGCTGGTACCGCGACTAATCTCGCACCGCTGCAAAAGTGTACCGCGCACTGGCGCGGACACCGATCGGCGGTGCTTTATTTAAATCTTATAAGTTCTGAATGCCTGGAGTCTACATTTTGGCCAGTTTAAAGGCAATATGCTCACAAGACTTACAAAATAATGAAGTTAGTATACACAACTCTGCTACGCTTGCCGCGGTTGGTACGTGGATGGGTGACCATCTCAGGTCAGATAGACATTCGCTCCATGTAAAATACTTGTAGTCATCAGGTTAAACTGGAAGCTTACCCCAACCATCCGCCTAGCCTTTTTCTAACTATGTTGGGGACGGCTTCCAGTCTAACGGGATGCAGCTGAATACCAGTATTTTACATGGAGCAGATGCCTATCTGACCTCCAATACCCATTTATTGGGTAATACAACGAGTACCAAAGCAAATCAGATAATTATCATAATTTTATTCAAATATTGTAGTTCAAAGTTCAGCTTTGAGGTTATAACTTAACAGCTAGATATTTTTATTATTTACAGCTTTTATCTTGCTAATTTCTTAAATCGGACTTTACACTATCTACATACAAATATAAAAAACTTGTCAAATGTAGGGAAATTAATATATTTTTGACAGATTGAGACTGAGATCAAACTGAGCATTCTTAAAATTACGAGATTTGCTCCTCTGATGTATTGTTCTTTAGTCTGTGCTAAATAAATGTATTTTCTTTCATTATGGGTTAGTTTTAACTTGTAAAAGCTAGGGGTAGCTAAGGGTTTATCAGCTGATTTATTCCCTTATCCCTATAATAAGGAGAATTTGATGTTTCAACTGTCATTAAATTCCGTGCACAGTTATTTTATTGACAGCAGCAACCATAATGTAGGTAATAGGTAATACGGGCTGGTGTCCGCAACTCAATGCGCGTATTTTGCGTACAACCATAATGTAACGAAAATAAAGATCACAATGATTTTTACAGACTTGTCAGTGGCAGAAACCGAACAGCAATCTTATTAGAATAAGAATAAAAATCACTGATTTGAACAGTGATGCAACATCAGAGGCATAATAACTGAGTGGTCTGTAGCATCAGATTTTTTTTATGTATTTGACAGGATAACATCAATAATAAAGAGGACAAGAAAGATGGTGTTTTATAATGGCCATCGGGTATATCAGCCTTAGTTTCTTTTATAATCAAAATAATACATTTATTAAACTGGAACTAGCAATTTTCTCTGTTAAAATTCATCTTTTTTACATTACCTGTAACTGTGTGCATCAAATTCTAGTTCATAGGACTTTAGGTACTTAAACTAGGAATGTTACCAAGAAGGTCAATGAACCAAGTCTCCCAAGATGTTGAGAAATGAAGTCAGTGATAATTTACAGTCTTGAAGCATGGAGGTCAAGCCCTATCGACCAAATACCTTAATTTATGATGTATTCAAAGGTCAAAATGAGACACGCAATAAGTTAGGTTATGATGAAATATTTGAAAAAGAAAAGATTATTTTACACTTACTTGTTCCTGTATTGGATAGCATGTTGCTGGTAAATGGGCACTGTGGGGGCTGCAGTCTGAAACCCATGATAATAGGACGAAATGTTAACCTATACATTTTAGAATTCGGGTCCATGTGTCCGCAGAACCGGCGCGAATAATCATGAGAAACACAATGAAATAACACATATTGCTACAGGGAAGGAGAAATTAATAAGTTTTTGACATTTTCTAACAATGTGACATACGATTTTCATTCGTTTTCAGAAATAAAATGGTCACTCACATTTCTGATAATTGACGAGAAATTCCTTTGTGTGTATAGGTCCGAACTTAAGCCGGAGCACTCCAAAGCCTTACGGCCGATCACCCGCGTAGCGGTCAACATTTTTCCGACAAAATTATCAACTATTGAATTTATTTGCTAGCTTTATTTCACTTCAAACAGAACATGTGGGTGACGCAACTTCATGAAAGAACGATTTATACTTTTTTTTCTAGCACACCTCGAAGAACAAAACTTGCCAACACAAAAAAATTACTCCAGAGCGCCCTAGAATGTTCTCCTTTTTTATTTACGGACGGAATGTTTTCATTGGCATAAAGTTCTTTACTTAATTTTTATTGGTTCAACACTCTTGACGTCATTGTGTGAGCCAATGGAATAGCCTACGTAATAGTTTGCTTTACTGAGTTGCTGGCAGTGAAAACTAGCTCATTATGTAATGATCACAGAAAAAGTATTTAATTTATATTTTATGTAAAAATATGATCGCATTGACTTTAAAATATCTGTTATTTGCATACATATTACATAATTAAATAAATAACGTAAGCTATATAGTCGTCGTCAACCATAACTTTAAATACCTACCATCTAGTGACGACAAGAAACATAATATTTTACATACTGTGTTGCAAGATGGCGCTCTTAGACCTTTCTGAATATTTTTAATGATCATGGAAAAATACCTGCCTATAATTTTGACTTGACTTTAGACAGAAAAAAGTAAGTTACAGTTCTTCTTCAGAATTATACCTACATATCTTTCCATATTTGGGAATTTAGGACACAGAACTCCTAGCGGATTAGGATCGGTCAGCTTAGGACTGGATAGGATTGATTCAAAGAGTATAGTAACTAGATTGATTGGTCGACGCTGTGAAGCAAAAAATAAAATAAAACTTCAAAAAATTATGTAGAATGTATTTATTAGTACAGTAGTTACATATTTCATCTAATTTAACTTACATAATAATCAAAAGCTTACACGTGATACGTGCATAAACGCTGACATAAAATGTACTTTCATAGGTATTCAGTACTTACCATACCTACTCGGCAAGTACCTACCTATGGTATTTTTACCGTTTTCAATTCGAATGTTTTTTTTTTGCTGTCCTATGCCCTCCCACTGCTGGGCAAAGGCCTCCCCCAAATCCTTCCAGGAACTCTTTTCCCTCGCCACCTCGAACCAGCCCTCGTCCAGGTCATCTCGCCATCTCTTTCTGGGCCAGCCTCGGTGGCGCCGTCTATCTTCAGGCATCCATTGTTTGGAGATTTTTGCCCAGCGGTCATCGTGCATACGGCTGATGAGACCCGTCCAATCCCATTTGAGCCTGGCAGCCTTCTTTCCTACATCAAGTATGCCCGTTTTGGAACGCAGCGTGGTGTTCCGAATTCTGTCCTGTCTTTTAACACCCAGAATGCTGCGTTCCATCACTCTTTGGCAACTCCAAGGCGGAACTTTTGCGACTCGGTGAGCGACCAGGTCTGAGCACCGTAGGTTAGGACGGCCAGGATACACATGTCGATGGGTTTGTGTTGGAAACATTAGCATCTCTACTTGTTGCACGGCACGTCACTAATAGTAATACAAAATGTTATCTGTGGTCCTTTTTCTTGTTGCTCCGACTGCCGCCTAGAAATAACTGTGACAATTAATGTAAAATGTAAAATTAAACAGTATTCAAGATTAAAGTGTTCTCAATCAACCACCCAACAATACAAAAACTTAACATGGTAGCAGAGCGTGGTTGTGGTTGTTTATTTTGAAGATAAAATTGGGTTGCGATCCACGTAAAAATAAAAGTTAAGAAAAATGGCGGACGCTGCGGTGTCTCATTCTCATTTGCCGTGTTTGGATGAAAAATCGAATTTCAGTACCTGGAAATTCCGATTGAAACTAATTTTGCAAGAAAAGCAAGTGGAATACATATTATGCGAAAGTGAAATTACTGCAGATAAGTCTAAGAAAGACGATGCTAAAGCTAAGTCGCTTATAGCACAAAGCGTGTCAGACAAATATATAGAAATAATAAAGAATGGAAGAACTGCTAAAGAAATGATGAGCCTACTTGAAAATATCTTTGAACGAAAGAGTGTTTTTAACAGATTTTACTTAAAACGAAAACTAATATCTTTAAAATGTAATGAGCCGCTGCAACAATATTTAATAAAGTTCAGTTCGATTATCAACGACCTGGAGGCCATCGACGTTAAGGTAGATGAAGAAGATCAAATTTGCTACCTACTCTCATCACTGCCGAAAGAATATGACCCTGTAATTACATCAATAGAAACAATGGCCTCCGAAAAGAAGTTGAGTTTTGATTTTGTCAAGGCCAGGCTGTTAGATGCCGAAACTAAGATCAGCACCGATACAGTGAACCAGGAGAACGCATTTACGATGTCCTGCTACACATGCGGGAAACCAGGGCACAAGTCTTATGAGTGTAGTACTGGTAATAAGGAACAAGAAAAATACAGAAGAGGACGGAGTCAAGGTCGAGGTTATGGTCAAAATCGCAGAGGAAGAGGCAGATTTCAAGGAAGAGTATCCCGAGGCCGAGGCTTCCCGGGACCAGGTGCTACTTCATTAGTGAGTGAATCGGAGATCGGTTTTATAGCCAGTGAAAGCGTTTTAAGTGCTAAAAGTGTTGACAAAAATTATGATATCTCCTTTATTGTGGACTCAGGATGCACACAACATCTTGTAAGTGAACAATTTGAAAAATACATGACAGACATTCAAATACTAGATAAAAGTATAAAAATATTAGTTGCAAACGGCCAGTATATACATACTAATAAAAAAGGTAATTTAAAAATAAAATACAAAAACTTAAAAATAAATGTTAATGCCTTAATTGTAGAAAACATAACCTACAACTTACTTTCAGTCAAAAAGATAACTGAGGCCGGATTTGATGTAAAGTTTGATAAATATAAGTTTGTTATTACAGGAAACCATTCAACTGTTACTGGTAATTCTGAAGGAAAATTGTACAAATTAAATGCTAATGTATGTCATGAAGTGTGTAATATTAGTACAAGTAAAAACCAATGTGATGATGCTCTTTGGCACAAACGTCTGGGCCATTTAAATAGAAAATGTTTAGGTATTATGCAATTACCAATAAGTAATAAAGCTTGCAGCCCATGTATGGAGGGAAAGGCGACCAGAGGACCGTTTAAGCAGATACCAAGACCAAGATCCAAGAGAGTAGCAGAAATGTTGCACACAGACATAGCGGGACCTGTCAAGGAGTGTGGACTTAATGGTGAGAAATATTTCATGACAGTATTAGATGATTATTCCCATTTCTGTGTAGTGTTCCCTTTAGTAAACAAATCTGAAGCAACAGAAAAATTAATTGACTATATAAGAAGGTTAGAAAATGAAACTGGAAGTACAGTTCAGCGAATCAGGTGCGACAATGGTGGGGAATATACGGCCAACAAATTACAAGATTTTTGTAAGAAAAAAGGAATAAGTGTAGAATATACTTTGCCCTACACAAAACAGTCCAACGGAGTAGCGGAAAGATTAAATCGTACCTTGTGTGATAAGGTGAGAACTTTATTTGCAGAGACTAATTTGCCCAAAACTTTATGGTGTGAAGCTATTCAATGTGCTGCCTATCAGCTGAACAGGTCACCTTCTTCAGCAATAAATTATAAAACGCCCTGTTTCATGAAAAATGGAACCTGTGACCTATCAAGACTGAGAGTTTTTGGGGCAAAGGCGTGGGCTACTATTATACCTAAACTAGACAAACTGAATAAAAGAGGAAAAGAGACAAGAATGGTTGGCTATAATACAGTAGGATATAGATTGTGGAATCCTGAAGAAAATTCAATAATAATATCAAGAGATGTGAGATTTGATGAAAGTGATACAGTATATAGAAATGAAGAAAACAAAGAAAGAAGATATATTCAAGAAGAAGAAGAAAACCAAGAAGATAAAATAGAGATGAGACAAGAAACTAACCATGAGCAAGAAAAAGAAAATGTCACTAACGAGGGCAATTTAAACGAAGATGCAATAAGAGAAGAGAAAACTACAAGATCAGGAAGAATAGTAAAACCACCTGCGAATCTTGATGAGTATGAGACAAATATAGTTATTTGCCTGAGCGCAAATACACCTAGCTCCTATGAAGAGGCAATAAGTCATACAGAATGGAAAGAAGCTATCAATAAAGAATTACAAGCACTTGAAAAGCTAGAGACCTGGGAAGAAAAAGAATTACCTAAAGGAAAGAAAGCAATTGATACCAAATGGATTTTTAAAGAAAAAGATGAAGAAACCAAAAAGGCTAGACTAGTAGTGAGAGGATTCCAACAGCAGAAAGGAGATATTTTTGATAACAATTATGCACCAGTTGCGAGACATTCTACAGTGAGAATGTTTCTATCAAAAGCAGTCCAAGAAGACTTAATGATTACTCAACTGGATATACCTACAGCGTTTTTGAATGGAAAACTAAAGACAGATGTATACATAAAAGTTCCTCAAGGATTGAAATCGAAGAATGCAAATACAGTATTAAAACTAAGAAGAGCATTGTATGGATTGACTGAATCACCAAAGTGTTGGAATGAGACAATAGACAATTTTGCTAAGAAAAATGGATTTCAGCGATCAGAATACGACTACTGTATGTACTACAAAACTGACACATGGATGCTAATTTATGTGGACGATATTTTAATAATTGGAAATGGACAAGGTACCATAAATGCACTGAAGACTGAATTTAATGCTAAATATTTAGGCGAAGTAAAAAAGTTTCTTGGCATGGAAATTAAACGAAGTAACAACACCTTGATAATAAAACAAGAAATCATGATAGATAAGATACTTAAAAGATTTAATATGACCGACTGCAAGGGAATAAAGACACCAATGGAAATACAATATAATATACAAGTTAATGAAGATGATGAAATACTGGATGTGCCTTACCGCGAATTAATAGGATGTTTAATATACCTGACAGTGACATCACGACCGGATTTGACATTTGTTGTATCATATCTCAGTAGATATCTGGATAAGCCGAATGAGAGTCTATGGAAGGCTGGCAAAAGAGTTCTGCGCTATCTTAAGGAGACTAAGGACAAAGGGCTTGTTTTTAGAAAAATGGAAGATACAAACCTATATGGATACTCAGATTCAGATTGGGCTGGTGATAGAAGTGACAGAAAGAGCGTAAGTGGAGGCATAATCCTACATGGAGTAAATCCCATAGCCTGGTTCTCAAAGAAACAGTCATGTGTTGCTTTGTCGACAGCAGAATCTGAGTACATAGCCGCTGCTGCCACCGCACAAGAGTTGGTAAACCTTAAGGGCCTGAGCAAACATCTTAATGACAACTGTGATGCTTTATTACTTGTTGATAATATAGGAGCCATCTCTATGTCTAAAAGTTATGAAAATTCTAAGCGAACCAAACATATAGATATTAGAGCCCATTTCCTTAAAGACCTTGTCGAAAGAAGCATCATCTCAATAGAGCATGTAAATTCTAATAACAATTTAGCTGATTTATTTACTAAAAGCCTGTGTAAAGAAAAATTTGTAAACTTTGTTAACCAATTTATGAGTTAAGTTCTGTTTTATTTTATTAAGAGTTTTTACCTAAAGGTGACTTTATATCATAATGTAGCATACCTTTGTTGTAACTTAAGTTTATTTTTTTGTTTAAATGTGCTCATGTTTCATAGACAAATTTAATGTTGTTTCGACTCAAATTTGAGGAGGAGTGTTGGAAACATTAGCATCTCTACTTGTTGCACGGCACGTCACTAATAGTAATACAAAATGTTATCTGTGGTCCTTTTTCTTGTTGCTCCGACTGCCGCCTAGAAATAACTGTGACAATTAATGTAAAATGTAAAATTAAACAGTATTCAAGATTAAAGTGTTCTCAATCAACCACCCAACAATACAAAAACTTAACAGTTTGCACTTCAGGGAATTCGGTAGATCACCCTTCATTAGCATTTTCATGGAAAAGTGCCTTTTCCAGACATAATCGATTTGGCGATCGATCTCCCTTTCGTGCCTGTTTTTGAAAGAAACTAACTGGCCCAAGATATATTCATCGACATAAATTATTTCCTGCCCATCTACCTACCCACTTACTGCTGTTAGTCATTAGTTGGGTCTTAGACCGATTCATCGCATCGCATTTCAGCAGGATTGTCCGAAATCAGCAGGATTGTCCAAAAGGGTCACCGCTGCCCCGGAACATAAAGGGCTAAGGAAGGAACACGGGTGAGTTTTAGTCAGTAAGAGTCTGACAATCCCTACCGCTCCACCCAGAGCGCGGGAGAAGTCATTTGAAGATTTCCAAGCCGCAAAGAAAAAAAAACCCACGTTGAAGCTAGCCGTGCTCAGCTCTTGGAGCATGGTCTGGAGTTCTAGAGCTGTGGGGGCAAAAAGGACGATATCGTCGGCAAATCGGAGGTTTGTCAGCCTCTTCTTGGCGACGTCAATGCCCTTGGTCTTCCATGAAGCTGCCAGTGACTTAAATATCAAGCAAGTGCAAGCAAGTGTGCTCGTAAACTATTTGGGAGAGAGCGGATCACCTTATTTAACGCCTTTTTGAATTTGGAATGAAGGTCCAGCAGTATTTAGTTTTATTTTTGCCGTGCTATTGTTGTAAATGGTTTTTAAAAGGTCAATGTATTGCTTTTCAAATTCTTGGTGTTCTAGGGTTGTGAATATTTCTGAGTGTGAATTTGTGTGGCGTCGTAACTCGTAGGTAGGTACAAACTAAAAAGTGAACAAAAATAAAAACTTTTTTACAAAAAAAAAAAAAACAACAACTTCCAAAAAAAAACACTACAATGTGAAAAATAACTTTAATTTCGAAAGTCGGTGTTCATTTCAGCATTAATGCCAGACAGATGCTGTCTAACGCCATGGTTTTCTAATGGACCTTTAGGGAAAAGTGACGGGGAGTACACACAGTTTGAACATACCTAATATACTTATATTTTTTATACTTGTAAGTAAATAAATAAACTAGTAATCAAGAACATATCATTACAAAAACAAAAAAATATAACTAAAACAACAAAGTCTCAGCAAAACCTGAAAGAACTGACTTTGGTAAAATCAGCCGTTAATCGTAGGTACAATGTGCGCCACGAAAGATGAGACTTGACCCCGCCTCCCCCGCTCTTTCCGCCGCCCCTATGACGTCCGGTCCCGTCCCGCACTCAGACCTCATACCGCTAAAGATACCTAAAATCGTGTTCTGCGCAAGTCAAACCACGTGGTGAGTCAAGTCTCATCTTTCGTGGCACGCATTGTACCTACGGTTTATCATAGAGATTAGGGAACTTATAATGATGAGGTTATGCCTTAGTTCAAATATAATTTACACTTAAATGAGACATTATTGCACTTTAGGTATCTTACATACTAATAATTTAAATTATTTAATAATTACAATCACAAAATGGACGGATTCATTCATTGCGATTATTTTATAAGGTACTTACTTAATCTGCGTTTGTGATTTATTTGCCAAACTTGTAAACAAATATGAGTTATTGGAAAAATAACTTTAATACTTACACAATAAAGTTCAGTTTACGCTACAACTTCAAACATTTTTATAACTTTTTCAATAGTACTAGTCACTCTCAAATCAACTTAATTCTCACTAGTATAAAGTTGATATTTGTTTAACTTGAAATAACATCAATTGGAAACATGAATTTGAATATACATACCTTAAAGTACCCGGCGATAAATATTGCACATCGACCTTTGGAAAGAGACAATCGGCTAATTTCGGCTTCGTAGAGCGTTATCTCTGTCGCACGAAATACAAACAGTCCGGTATCTATTAGGAGCTGTTAAAACAATTATGATTTGCTTCTTTTGGTAATTATTTTTATTCTTTGTATAAAATGGTTTTGTGTAAAAAGGTCGATGTGCAATTATCGCCGGGTACTGTAGGTATATTGTATTTTCACACTGTGTATGTGTACTTAGGTACTTATTTCACCAGAGTTCGAAACATTATTTACAAAGTTTATTTTTTTTATAACGCATTATCCCACAGTAGCCTTTCTATTCTGTAAGAATTTCTCACCGCGAAACTTAGGTGAAGTCAGCTGTGCAATAATTCACGGGTATTGCTAAACCATTGCTTCATAAGTTCCACAAAATTTGC
This sequence comes from Luperina testacea, assembly GCA_927399505.1. Lineage (NCBI taxonomy): Eukaryota > Metazoa > Arthropoda > Insecta > Lepidoptera > Noctuidae > Luperina > Luperina testacea. The sequence continues at coordinate 5,749,460 of OV656785.1, read as the reverse complement.
TGGTCAACAACGAAAACAACGCAATGAATGTTGGTGAACTGTCACAGCTGCAGATGGAATGACTAGCTCCCTTCACCACGTTTTCACGGTAAGATTGTTAAAGAATATACCCACAGGTATTATTATATCTTATAGTTATCTAATCAGGAGTGGTAGAAGATGGTGCAGGAGCTGGTGGTTCATCTCTCGCAGCCAGGAGTGAGCGGAGTGCTAGGGCCTCCTGACGAAGAGCGGCAACGTGTGCTCGGAGAGACGCGTTCTCTTGTTCCAGGAGACAGGCACGCCAGGCTATCTGGTAGAGGGCAAAAGATCTTCGTTTTAGCAAAATGTGGAAGTTATCTGACACGGGCTGGTATCCATTTACGTCCATCTAAGTCAAAGTCAAAGTCAAAGCATTTATTTCAAATAGGCCCATTAAAGGCACTTTTGAACGTCAAAAATTACAACAAATAGAACTGATTCTAGTCGCCCATTCCAAAAGGTAGTTTTCGTATGGAGAAGAATGGGCAAGAAACTCCACCGTTACTCTTTTAAAATGTTTTACAATATTTTGTATACATTAATTATATCATAATAATATGTGAAGACGATGCACCTAAAATAAAATTACTATACCACAATAGGTAAAAGAATTAACAATGAAACCATGACATATAAATTAATTATCTGATAGATGCATGGTGCTCACATATTTACAAACATGGTAAAAGTAAACGATTTTCATTTAAATAAAATAAAATAAAAAATACAAGTAATAAGTCAGGGTGTGAGTGAAGTAGTTACAGAGTGTAAATCAATTTAAATAAAAAATAAAAAAAAAATATTATAAATTTACAATTAAATTAGCAACCCGTTTGATTTTGTCTAGACTCTAGATTGTCCTATGGAGCAAGACCAGCATGTTTCCAAGCGTTCTTATCTTGGATATAATCTTCTAATTTATAGTATGCTTGTTTACAAAGTGTACGAATTTTCTTTCATTTAATTGCAATATATCACAAGGTATTTTATTGTAACATTTAACACAGTACCCCATAAAAGATGTGTGTACCTTGGCTAATCTGAAAAATGGTTGATATATTTTATCTTTATTTCTAGTATTAAAATTATGTCTATCGCTTATTTTATTAAAAAGATGTAGATTTTTTCTTACATACATAATATTTTCATAAATAAATTGGCAAGGTACCGTCATAATATTAATCCTTTTAAAAAGTTCCCTGAGAGATTCGCGGCGACGTAGATTATAAATGGCTCTGACAGCTCTTTTTTGCAAAATAAAGATGGATTCAATGTCAGCAGCTCGACCCCATAGTAAAATGCCGTACGACATAATGCTGTGAAAGTAGCTGAAATAGACTAAACGTGCGGTTTCTACATCAGTTAACTGTCTTATCTTTCTAACAGCATAAGCGGCCGAGCTAAGCCGCCCCACAAGAGATGTTATGTGAGGTCCCCATTGCAATTTGTCGTCTATCGTGATTCCCAGAAAAACAGTTTGATCAACAAATTCCAGTTTTTCTCCATTCAATATGATGTCACATTCACTACTTCTAACATTAGGTAATTTAAATCTAATGCATTTGGTTTTCTTTTCATTTAGTACCAAATTATTTACCGTAAACCAATCTTGGACCTGAAGAATAGAGTTATTCACGTCGTCAAGATTTTGTGCCTATCTTAAAGATCAATGAGGTGTATATTACCTTTACCCGTCAGACATCAAAACAAGAGTGAACAGGCATATTTTGGCTACGTGAATTTAGTTAAGACAAGATCAGTGCCGGATTGCTAAATTATGTTTTTAATCTAAATTCTAATTGAAAGGGAGATTGACTAGAAAAACTTTTGCTGACACAAAATAACCTGCAAGCATTTTCTATGAAATTCTTTTATTTTTTTATTTGAAATGGGTTTGCTCTTGACTTTAGTCTAGGTCAGAGGTGACAGAGACAAAGTCTACGATGGAGTGAACTTCCCAAAAAAATAAAAAATAAATAGAGAATGAGTGAACTTTACACACTGAGGATCCTCACTGTTTCATAGAGAATGAGTGAACTTTACACCTTGTTACTCATATCTCTATACATGGTTAGTTTTCAAAGACCAGCCAAATATAAGGGTGTTGTATGTAGTAGACCATCAAATTGAACAATTTTGTCCATGGCACCAACATCGTGATCGTGAATAAAAATATCAGTGGTCCCATACATTTGGGTCGAGTAGGTATTGAAGTTTTGTATTGGACTACTGATTATTTATACACTTTATGACCTAAAGCGCGGTCACTGTCGGACTGCATAGAAAAGAAAGAGAAGCGCGATGACACAACGCTAGTAATTTATTGCAAAATATGAAGCACTTATTTAATTACAAAAAATCTATTGTTTGGACTAAAAAATTAAAACACTAGTGTGTTAGTATGTTGCTTGTAGAATAATCTGACAAAAATCAGAATGATTATATGTATATTAGTATGGTTTTTATTGTAAAAAGAAAGTTTTTAGAGGTACTATCTTCATGTGTTTTTTCTATCGTATCAAATTAGTATTGTATTATGTTTTCAACACACTAATAACCTAGCATATATCCTGAAGAATATCATATATTTTTCTGATTTTGTTTACTGTAGTCGATCATATACTTTTATTGCTTCTAAAACTTGCGTTTTTTGCGTTTAGGTCCTGTAAGCCCCTTAAAACTTCGGGGCGTAACCATATTTTACCTGATCTTCTCTAATACGTCTCGCGTCTCTGGACTTCTTGGCAGCTTGGTTGTTTCTTCGCCGTCTTTCGAAGTACTTCTCATCCTTCAGCTCTGGAGGGATTGGCCGCTTTTCACCGCGGCGACGGATGTCCAGGTCGCTGTTCGGTGATGGTAGCACTGGAGACCAGTTACAGAGTTAAGGGTCTGTTTTATAGTCTGTGGATAGGCAATTTGGGAAAGACACTTTTCAAATATAAAAATCCCTTATCATTCTTGTCCATAGCCTTAAAGAAATTTTCCATTAAACCGAGTTTCAACTTCAACTCTTGATTAATGGCTTCTGTGGAACAAACACCACAATTTCGCCAATTTCACGTACTTAGAATGATAGACCATCAAACGAAGGAGATTGTTCAGTGAAAAGAAATTTGGACGGTGTATGTGTAAAGGCGGAAGAATCACATTTTCTTGTGGAATCAGAGGTTCATATTTGACATTTGATTTACCACAAACAAAATCAGTTCTTTTTGGCCAATCTTTAACTTTGTAATGGTTTTTGGTGTCACTACTGTCCCACAAACAAAGAAAACAACAGTATTTTGTAAGCCCTCCCTGCAGTCCAAGTAATATGGCAACAAATTTCAAATCATCATCATCAGCAAAATTATTTAATACAACATAACACGAAATGTTTTGGGACTTTTGGGGTCCACTTTTTGTCTTGTACCACTGAATAACCAAAATAACGCAAGTACCTACGCTTGTTTCACCTTGTTAGTTGGAACTCTTTCTGGAGATTTAATAATATACATGTCATATTTCCCACAAACATAACAAAATTTATCTGGATGGTTTATCCATTTACGACACACACTTTTCTCCATGGCTATTAAAAAATTTGAGGAATGTTTTAAATAAAATTATATTACAAACGTCAAACACTTAGAATGTTATGAGAAACACGAAAACTTGAGATTTACAATAAAATAAAATTGTGTATTAACTTCTTTGTATCGTCGTTAAGGTAAGCGCTTCTTTGATTCTGTGGCACCACGATTACAACACTACCAATAAAATCCAAGTAAATGCAATGCAAGATTGAATGCAAGCAAATTGCGTTTCCTTCCTACTGGTCGCTCAAACCCAAAGACATTAAATTATTTTAATCTCTTTGCTCAAACCTATAATCGTATTATTATTGAGGGTACATGAAAATAATCAAGATACCATATAACTATAAGAAATGTGACGTGTGAGATATATACATCATGAGGCAATTTCGTTGATAATCGAATAAGTAATGCAATTAACGTACCTAATATTATACCTATATGTTAGAGAAATTGTGTCACATATTATCAAAGATCATAAAAATCGGTTCAGCCGTTCTTGAGTTATGAATGGTGTAACAAACCCCCGACTTTGTTTTAGGTATTTGAAGATAGATTCTGGTGTTAATGACATATTTTTATCACGGCAGTTATATTGTGATGGAACCGCTTTCCTGGTTTACCAAGGAAATCTAGATATAAGGACTTAGGCGCCATCAGCATTGATCGTTAGCTACTTAGTGATTTTGTCGGCATGTCAGAAGTACCTACTGTGAGAGGGATTTATGAAAGTGATGTTAACTTTTTACTCGATGATTTTATATTTTATCTTTTATGTGACTTTATTTTCTGTAATTTTTTTCAAACCGTTTTAATCAAAGAAATAAATACATAATAAATAAAAAGCATGGCTTTAAAAACTACTACTAATTTCTTTTTTGAGGCCAAAAAGACAGATGTTAATATAACAGACGAAGATTTACGTACGCGTGGTATTCCTCGGTGGTAGATGGTGACAATAAGGTGGGATGCAGTGTAGCTGCGGCGGCAATGCTGCTAGCAATGGATTCACCACGTTGTGCCCATCTGGAAATAAGTAAAGAAGAATGGTTCTCACTACGTAAGTTGACAGTTTTTGGGTCTACAGATTACGATGGACCAAACTCATCATCGCGCGCGTCACCTCCCTAGCCTTTTCCCAACTATGTTAGGGTCGGCTTCCAGTCTAACCGGATGCAGCTGAATACCAGTATTTTACATGGAGCGACTGCCTATCTGACCTCCACAACCCAAGTACTGGGTAATACGATACCCTTTGATAAGACTGGTTGTCAGACTTTCGGGCTTCTGACGACCCGTAACGACTGTCAAAGATCCACTAATGACAGCCGGGACCAACGACTTAACGTGCTTTCCGAGGCACGGAGGGGTCTTGGTATGTATAGATGGTCACCGATCCACGGACCAACCGCGGCAAGGGAAGCTTAACCTGATCTATTGACCTGTGCGGCTGTTATTAGTTATCCACAAGCGTTTGCTCTTACTTAAGTACAGACGCCAGCACATCAAGCTACTACAATCTGTCAAATTTCTTTGATAGATTTTCAACTTTATCGCTGAACCATAAGATTCAAAGTTAATTGAGAAAATTTGACAGTTTCGGGTAGCTTGATGTGTTGGCGGCGTCTGTACATGACTTAACAATGCGTGCCACGAAAGATAAGACTTGACCCCGCCTCCCCCGCTCTTTCCGCTGCCCCTATGACGTCCGGTACCTACCGTCCCGCACTCAGACCTCATACCGCTAAAGATACCTAAAATCGTGTACTGTGCATGTCAAACCACGTGGTGTGTCAAGTCTCATCTTTCGTGGCACGCATTGTACCTATTGAAAATATTTGCCGTCCATTTAGCCTCTGATCCTCCCGTCAATATCGTCCCTTCTACTAATTTAACGGCACTCATTATTATTCATGCATGACCCCCGGCTACCCTTTTTCAAGTCTAACATAATGACGTGTTGCATTTGATCGACGCCACGCGACCGATAAACGGTCACCTTGCGCACCAATTATTGGTCAAATAGTTTGATCAAATATTGGTTTGTGTTGTTTGTAGAATTTTTGGTATTGCTTGCCCGTTTGATAACAATACATAGGTTCGCTCCTTCTTCCAGGGGACTTATACGTAATTGGCGACATAACTGCCTAATCCTTCTGGGATAACAGGCGTGATGTTATGTATTTTAGGGTTTCGTACCTCAAAAGGAAAAACGGAACCCTTATTAGTTAAGTACTAGCTTCTGCCCACGACTTCGTCCGAGTGAAATTTCTTGTTACTCCGACCCACCCCGTCGCATCACATCGCCTGCCCGCGCTATTACTTCGTTTTTGCTTAGCGTTCTTTCTGATGTTTTTTTTTCTTTTTGCTCGGCTCCTAAAGGTCATAGCGTGATGTTAAATATAGGCCTATAGCCTTCCTCAAGAATTGGGCTATCCAATACAAAAATAATTTTTCAAATCCGACTGGTAGTTCCAGAGACTGGCGCGTTCAACCAAACAAGCAAACAAACAAACTCTTCAGCTTTATAATATTAGTATAGATTACCCTCACAACGTTCCGTTCGTTTCGTTCGTCTGTCAAGACCCTTTTTCTCAGGAACGCGTGGAGTTATCAAGATGAAATTAATATCAAATACTCAAGGCTAAAATTCCTTGAAGCAGAGAAAAAATCAAACTTCTCAGTCAACGCAATCAAAAGATATACGCGCGTTTATGTTCCGAAATCAAAACCTATAGAGTCAAACCTATAGGGTAACCAAGAATCATGAAATTTGGCAAGAAGCAATGTCATGTAGCACAAGTAAAGAAAAAAATCCGAAAACCGTAAATTTGTTGTTACTAAACAAAAAAAAAATTGTACGGAGCCCTCGGTGCGCGAGCCCAACTCGGTTTCACTTTACCGGTTTTTTTTTATCTACCCACAAAATAATAATTACACAAATGTCTAGTTTTTCTAATACTCTCAACAATATCGACTTCTGTGGTGCTATTCTGTAAAAATCTCACCGTGAAAACTTAGGTGAAGTGAGCGTGGAGTGAGCTGTCAATAGTGTCAATTCCTAGCAAAAACAAACTCACTTCACCTAAGTTTTCACGGTGAGATTTTTACAGAATCGACCGGCTGTTATAGTTTTAATATTCTCATGTAAGTGAATTTTTGTATTGAAAATAAAGTTATCTCAAACCTTACATACATCACAGGTCATGACGTGGAATTAGTTAAACATACGCTTGCACCTGCGGCCGTGGGGACCAGGACACCTGTGTGTGCCCCCCTGTGCCGCTGTCGTAATGATCGGCGCTAATTATTGAAGGGGTTTGTAGCAGACGATACGACATTGATGATGCAGCTAAATTTGTATGGAAAGTGAAACGCAAAGATGAAAAGTTTTGCCAGAGTAAAGAGACAGAACAAAGTTACTTTCGCATCCATACTAATTTTATAAACGCGAAAGTGTGTCTGTCTGTCTGTTACCTCTTCACGCTTAAACCGCTGAACCGATTTAGATGAAATTTGGTATATAGATAGTTTGAGTCCCTGGAAAGGACATAGGATGCTTTTTATCCCGATATTCCTACGGCATCGAGACTTATGCGGGTAAAACCGCGGGGCGCTGCTAGTATTATAAACGCGAAAGTTTGGATCTAGGAGTTTTAGATACCTTCCCCTTGGAAGATAAGAGATTTACGTTCTATGTCGAAAATAATTATGTTCCAAAAGTTATTATTACCTACAATCCTATTTTCCTATATAATAACGCGAACCGCAATCAAAATTAACCCCAAAATGAACAACGGGGGTTAAATTCGTGCAGTTCGCAAGAGGAGGGGTGTGTTCAGCTAATTGAGTGTTATTATTGGGGGTGTAGGGTTGCTTAACTTTCGGATTATTTATGAACAAGCAGACAGCATACCTCAGCCTACAACACGCCGTGGAAGTGGCGAAGTTTAAGGCCAGCATAACTTTTAATACAGTCGTGCTAGTGACACCAAGAAGATGAAGAAGCTAAGATACTTCATGTGCCTTTCATTCATGAAAGAAATGGTCATATTAGTCTTTTACTGACTAAACCACACCTTGGACCGTCCTCAGTGGCGTGGCTATGAGGCTTGGCATACAGTTTGGGGCTTCGGACGGAATGGAAAATTGGAAACCACCACAAATGAAAATTCTTGGGTCCTCGTGGATTCAACGATGGATCCTTTAATTTTTTTCTTTTTGGGTGGGAAATATCTATCTTCTCCCGCTCTGGCGGAGCGCGAGGGCGTGTCAGACTTTTACTGACTAAAACCCACCCGTGTTCCTTCAGATGCTTGTGCCAGGGGCCACGGTACCTCTTTCGAACAACCCGCGACCCTGGAAGGCATCGGCCCTAGCTGGCCTCGTCAGTTAGTGCTGACATCTCTTTGAGGCGCGCGTGGAACACAACGCGCCGTCGGTCGATTCGGGCCTGGTCCTTACCGGACGGCGACCTGCCCATTGCTCGCCGTCCGCAAGCCCGCGCCAACGGTGGCCGGAAATCGGCTGTCGCCTCCAAAGCTGGATTCCTTATACCAGGATCAGGATTGGTTAGATTGCTAAGCTATTACAAAAGTAACAAGACTTTTTTAATTGTTTTTATCATCTTCATTGTCCACAGTCCGACTTCACCCAATGCTCGTCTTAAACTTCTCTTTTCTTGTGCCAATGCCTACGCTCCTTTTTTTTTTTTTTTTTTTTATCGTGGAGAAATGCTCATGCATACTGCACTACCACGGGGAGATAGTGCAGTTATGTGGGACTCTAACCCACTAAAACTCCACGGTGTCCTCCTCTGCCGCTTACGGCGGGAACACGGGCACGCGTTAGCACTCATCCGCGAACCCGCCACGGCTGTCCGTTGCCGGACCCTCCTCTGGGGAGTACTCCCCATCACCGGCGCACTAGAACACAGCACGCCGTGACCACCCCAGGGACCAAACCAGCACATGGGCGCCAGACGACCCCGTGTCTGGGCACCCTTGGTCCCCCTGCGACGGGTCAGGACATTGGCCCCGCCGCCTGCCAATTTTCGGCTGCAGAGGATAGGGAGAGCGGCCAACGTAATACCGACACTCCTCTTCCCCTGCAGCCCCACCGCGTCCGCCATCGTACGGTGGCGACCCCGTCAAGGCCGCGGAAGGTAGGGAGAGCGGCGCACCGTAATACCGGCACTCCTCTCCCGCCGCGGCCTCCAACCCTCAGCCGCGATGCCTCAGGTACGACATCGCGGCCCGCCTCAGTTGCGATGTCGCCCAAGCGACACCGCAACCTACTTTTGGCCGCTACGTCGTTGGCTTGTCGGCAAAAGCCCTGACGAGCGAGTAACATTTTAAACTGTATAAAAGCTGTATTATGGACTATTTGTTTACTGCAGGCTGTTAAACGTGCTGTATAAAGACTGTATAGCAAGCTATACAGCCCTTGTAACTCTGAAATGGGCCCCAAAATTATACAGCTTTAAGTGTAGATTTAGCTGTATAACACCTGCATAATAGCTGTACTATTTGGCTGGCTAAGATACTATTTAGATACTTTTATACAGCTTCCATTCTCTAATTTTCTTTTTTATTCTTTTATACAGACTCAGGCTTGTGAAAATCTTAATAAAAGAATAAATATATTATAATTGTGTTCGTGGTTGAATTCATTCTCCATTTTATTTACTATGTGCCATATCTGAAGATAAGCGAAAAAATATTTAATAACCAAGTGGTACTACTCCTCCTGTTTATCGTTGTTATTATGCTTGCGACTGATATTTTTATGTGATTATGTATACTAGTTTTAAGCTCAAAACTCACGCCCCTTCGAAATAAGGAATATACATACATTTTTTCTGTAACAACAAATATGTGATCAAATCTGAAAACAGTTTTAAGAGTAACCCGGACTGTTCTATTGATAGTAAACGTAATTGTGTGTACTATACAGTTAAAATCTTTTGTAATTTTGTACTGAAATTTCAAAAACAAACAAAAAAATATCTCGTAAAATTGCAATGCAATTTATAAATTATTATAAAATGGCGTCCTTAGTTTATACAGCTCTTGCTCTTCTAGTACCCCTTAATACAGCTTTTTGCATAACAGAGTCGTTATTTAAGAACGTATCTCAGCCTAAAGAGTAACATTGTCTGTACATTAGTATTTAAGTACTGTAGAAGCTGCCTTAAATTCTTATTCATATTCATTAATACAGTTAATTAGGGTTCAGTTGAAAATATAGAAAACCTCATTATGATCCAAGGCCCGTAAGGCGGTGAGCAAGGAATCGGATAATATATAGACTGATTTTAGGTTATATTAGTTTCAAAATAATCGATAAGCTGGATAATTGTGTATGCCAACACTATAATAATAACTTTAATCTTCTAAAACACGAAAAACTGTAAAAAGGGAAAAATGTACGCCAATCGCATAAGGCTTTAAAAAGGAGTAAATCTAAACTCTTCTACATGAGACAGAATTGAATTAAACTATTATAAAGGGAACTGCTTGCTAAGAGTATCCTAGATTTCCGTTGTACAGCTATTATCAAGCTTAACTTGAAGGCTGAACAATAGAGTAATTTTACACCAATATTCAGGCTATAACAATATTTAATGCTCTCGTGCAGAAGTAGGTTATATAAAAGTATAATTTGAGAGCAGTATACAGTTATTGTCTTATAAAGTTGCTGAACGCAGTTTTTTACGCCGCGGTCTGTATTTTAGCATTTTCCAATGCTATTTAAAAGCTAAAGGTGAAAATTTAGGCTCTATACATCCGTTAATCAGCTATACTGTATACAGTTGTACAGTTATACTAAAGTACAGTCCTATACATATTTTTACACTCTTGTACATCATTTATTAAGCTTATAGCTGGTAATGCGCTGGTAAATATAATATTTTTCCGCTTAAATGTTACTTGGGGCGGCCCCTCCTCGGGTTCCTCTTCGCTTCACCGTGGGAATGCCTACGCTCCTGTGCCAGCCTCATCCAGGTTAGTCTTCAAGAAACTTCTTAAGAGCAACCTACTTCTTCTCATAAAGACGAGGCGTTAGTCCCAAATGTAGAAACTGATTAACCTATGTTTGTGGGACAATGCTATGTACTGACAGTTTTTGTGTGAAGCCAGTACCAGGAAGTCTGACAACCAGTCTTATCCAAGGTTACCCAATAAGGTGGTAGTGGAGATCAGATAGGCATGATCGCTCCATGTAAAATATTTGTAGTCATCAGGTAAGACTGGAAGCTTAACCCAACCATCTGCCTAGTCTTTTCCCAACTATGTTGGGGTCGGCTTCCAGTCTAACTGGATGCAGCTGAATACCAGTATTTCACATGAAGCGACTGCCTATCTGACCTCCACAACCCAGCTACTGGGTAATACGATAACCCTTGGTAAGACTGGTTGTCAGGCTTTCGGGCTTCTTACTACCCGTAACGACTGTCAAAGATCCATGGATGACAGCTCATCCAGATTAGTAGATAGCTTTTAGCAATGATTTATTTTATTTAATGTGCCACCCCTGTTCTTCTGGCGTACCATCACACTGGCGCATTACATGATCGTGGGATATCTAATGCTAAATGTTTGCCTACCTAATTATTATGGGGTGAACGCGTAATAATTACGCGGTTTTCCAAACGATGTGGCGTGGCTGACGACACGATGTTTTGTTTTTGTATGTTTTTCGACAGGTTTTAATACGATTTCGGGCGAATTTCACCAATGTAGCTGATCGTGATAAGAACATCTTAACACCTTTCAAGAGCTGGCAGTGTCATAATTGTTGATGACACTAACGGCTCTTGAACGCGGTTTATGAAATTTGTGTTAACTTTTTACCTCGACTTTATGATTTTATGTCACGTCGATCGGAGATTAAGATACGCTTTTTTTTCCAGGGTGGGAAATCATCAAATGACCACTCCCGCTCTGGGTGGAGCGGAAGGGAGTGTCAGACTCTTACTGACTAAAACCCACCCGGTCCGTGTTCCTTCCTTAGCCCTTTATGTTCCGGGCCAGCGGTAACCCTTTCGGACAATCCCGCTGACCATTAAGATTATACGCTTGAAAGAACGTTAAGGCTTAACGATTGGTCCCAGTTTTAATTTTTTTTTGTAGATCTTTGACAGTCAGAAGCCCAAAAGTCTGAGAACCAGTCTTACCGAGGGGTTTCATGTTACTCAGTAGATAGATAGATAAACCATTTATTTGGCGCACACAAGAAGATAGCAAAACACACAAAAGTACATTATTGGTTGATAAGTAATGATCAGTAAATGGGTTGTGGAGGTCAGATAGGCAGTCGCTCCATTTAAAGTAGGTACTGCATATTCAGCTGCATCCTGCTAGACTGGCCGACCCCAACACAGAATTTAGGACAAATCTAGATTATTTTCTTTAATTTTTAGTTTAAAACCGTTTTATTTATAGAAAGAAAATGAATAAATAATAATCATTCATCGTTGAATAATGTTTTCAAGAGTGCCAGTAAGCCAGCAAATCACGAACACTTCGAAAATCACGAACAAAACCAACCAATATGTTTCAATGTTGACACAGAGGTAAATATTGATTTATAAAAGTAATTAGCCTCCGACCTTACGAACCTTCACACCTGCCTGATCACATAACCCATAGACAATCTACGCACAGTTGAAATAACACTTTATTTTCAGCCGGGTAAAGTAGGAATTGTTTTGGAGTATTTCAGTTGATGGCACCAGCAAGTGTAAGTGAAAAATTTATTATTTAACGATGAGTGTGTTGGGTGTTATCATAATGTGTACTTTTTATTATATAGGGGGATTTGATTGTTTTGTAAGTGCCTACAGTCTATGTGTTTGTGTGGCAAGGTTTTCGGGGTTTTTGAAAGGCTCGTGGCTAAATAAAAACAGCTGCGATGGAAGGTTAAGCTGTACTCGCCGCGGACGGTCCGTGGAAGGGTGACCATCCATTACAAATATTGAGACCCCTTCGTGTTTCAGAAAGCACGTTTAGCCGTTGGTTCCGGCTGTCATTTGCAGAACTTTGACAGTCGTTACGGCTAAATAAAAGTCCAAAAGTCTGATAACCAGTCTTACCAAGGGGTACCGTGTTACCCAGTAACTGGGTTGTGGAGAAATCCACACCATGCAGCTGAACACCAGTATTTTAAATGGATCGACTGATCCATATAAAATACTAGGTATTTAGCTGCATCCGGTTAGACTGGAAGCCAACCCCAACATACATGGGAAAAAGCTCCACAGATTTATTGAAAGACTGATCAACACTTAATTAAATTAATTACTAATAGTACTATGTACTACAATGCCAAGTGACCAAATTCAATATCTAGTTCTATCAATTTAATGGGTCGCCATTTGGCAACACTTTTAATTCGCTTCCACTTTTGGAAACCGGGGTAAGTGAGGTCGCCCAGCACGGTGGCTTTTTGCAGCGATTCAGTAGCGCGTTTCGAAATCCACAAAGCATCTGAATGCTTTGAAAATGTCGCCTTGAAGACAAGAAGCTCTAATGCAAAAGTCGGGATGCTTGAAGAAGCCTCCTCGTGTAGCGCAGTTTGTTCCGCCAGTTACTCAACTGAACCGAGCGCTCGGCGCATCCTGGACAGTCACACCCAACACCTTATTTGACTGGCCAATTCTTCCATTGCGGTGTCCAATTTTACCGGCAGGTTGCGCTTGAGAGCGAAATACCGATGGCGGTGGACTGCGGTCGGTTTTCAAATGATTCAGCTGGGTTTAAACTTTTAAAGTGAAATTAAACTTTCGGCGATTAAGGTATGCCTGCACGCAACAAAAACGCAATCCTTAATTCGTGTTAGTAATAACTGCATCATTTATAACACCTACTCGAGTAGTTGCAAGCACAATATGATATGATCCACATTGTCTAAAGCTACAGTTTGTGTCCATCATATAATAAAACGGCCGATATACCTAATATCTGCGGTGCTATTCTGTAAAAATCTCACCGTGAAAACTTAGGTGAAGTGAGCGTGGAGTGAGCTGTCAATAGTGTCAATTCCTAGCAAAAACAAACTCACTTCACCTAAGTTTTCACGGTGAGATTTTTACAGAATCGACCGGCTGTAATTTTTACCAGTATTTAACATTTGGTGCCGATTCCCTCATTCACAAACTAAACTAAATTTAAGTTCAGTGCATCTTGTTCTTTCTATTTCATTAAGAAAAGGGCAGAAGATAAATTTTAGTTCAGTCCTGTCAAATTAATCAGCGTCTGACACTACTCCATACAAGTTTAGACGTGATAAAACTAGCCTACTAAAATTACGTCAATTTACGTCAGACACTGATTAATTTGACAGGACTAAACTAAAATTACTCGCAGAACAGATGGCCGATGGGGCCAAAAGATTCTGGAGTAGCGACCGCGTACCGCAAGACGTAGCGTTGGAAGGCCTCCCACAAGGTGGTCCGACGACCTTGTGAAGGCCGCAGGAACCCGTTGGATGCGAGAAGCATAGATTCGGTCGAAGTGGAGGTGCTTGGGGGAGGCCTATGTCCAGCAGTGGACGTCTTTCAGCTGAAATGTTGATGATGAAACTAAAATTTATTATCTGTCCTTTTCTTAATGAAATAGAAATAAAAAGATGCACTGAATTTAAATTTAGTTTGGTTTGTGAACGAGGGAACAACACACTGCCTCTCGATAAGAGGAGGTCTGTGTGCCAGCAATGGGAACATTATAGGCTGATTAGTAACTATGCTAAAAGAAACTGATAACTTTGACAGTTGGTTTGGTCATTATGCGTAAAAAAAGGGCCCAATTTAGAAAAGTTTCTGAATAAAATTCAGTGTAACGTTAAGCTATTAAGAGGAGCATTAATTCTGGAACACATTTTCTTCAATGGCAACCCGAGGGTTCTGAAGGAAATTCTTAATCCATAGCTTCATGGGTTAGAAAAATCCATCTGCTCAACAACGTAATTTACCTAACACAATGAACGTGACATGGACTGTCAAAATTAAAGGTAATGTCACGCAAATTACGTCGCAGGTTATCCCTAAAATATTTAAATGTTGTAACGTCTGACATCTGCACGTTCTACGTTGTCTTTGAATGTTGATTAGGTATGTACATGGGTTACTGTGCATAGGAGTGAAGGAGAGAGTATTTGAGTATGGTGCTCAAATACACGAGGCGGCACGTTGTCGATGGCAGCCGCCGACGCATCGAGGAGTGTCGACGTCTTTCGTTGCCTCTACCGTTACGCGTGCAGCTCGTGTATGTATACACACGAGTGCACATTCACTGCTCATTTTTATATTGTGGAAATCAAAATATGTCCACAAAAGCACACAGCAGGTAAATGAAACTCCTGGAAGCTGTGATGGTCTTTTAGGGACCCGCTAATTAAACAAAAAGCAACATTTTTGGTCCTAATGAGCCTTTAGACTTACCAGGAGCTGGAGCGGGTGCGGTCGGTGCCAGCAAGTGGTTGTAACTTCGCAGTAGACATGCAACTGACTCCAGAGAATACAGCGGCACTCCTGGCTCCATGGTTAGAGGATGCAATGCACGTGTCTCTGGTTCTTTATTTTTAAATTGCCTCTTTAGAAAAGATTGGTGGGTTTTGCATTGTTTTTGGACTTGCGTTGACACTTTTAATTAGCACTTTTTTCAGAAAAAGTCTTTAGTTTTTGGGGTTTTCTACTTCGTTATGGTTCACATAGTTATTTGGTTTTTAGTGGCGGTTGGTAAGGAACAGCTATATTCAGTAATCGAAGGACAATGCTAGGTTTCCTTCTGTGGAGTTCTTCAAGTATTCAAATCTTGAAGTTTTTATGTATGTAGTCCTAGATTTTGCATGAGTTCCGCTTATTTAGTTGCGAAGTTGGGCTACACTGACATTTTCGGGCCAGCGGTGGATCTTTTTATTTTAGGCAGGTATTAAAATTATGCACTTAAAACTTTTCGACAAAAAATCGAAGTCCGACGGCAAATTAGAAACCAATTATAATACCTTATAGTTAATGGTTGATATATATTACATATTTCATTTTGTATTTGGTGGTCCTTTTTGTATAATTCTTATTTATTTGCTAATAAATTATTCCATCTTATTCGTAAATACTGCCTTTTGAAGTTATTAAAAAATACTTTTTATTTATTCAAACACTATTCCACCGCCATTCCTAAATCAAACAAACCGTTCGACTAACTACAATACAACATAACATTACACCACTATGGAAAATGCTACATCACTTCGATAATTTCGCGCGCTTTCTTCCATTGGAGCCAACACTAATTGTACAGCAACATCCTTGGCCGCTATTGGTTGAATGAGTAATTATCGGGTGGTTTGGCGGCGCCTGATTGGTTGTGAGGGAGGTCACGCCCCCTATTTTCCCGCGGTAACCCGGCTTAGCTTATGACACCGCGTGTAACGTTCTACGGTGAATAGTTGATGAAGTGGCATTAAGTTTTCAGGTGGTCGGAAAGGTTCTTTACGAGGTCGCGTTTGTTTATTTGTTTAGGTAATTTATTTGCTTATTTTACACAATATTATTGAAAAAACAAGAGATTAGTTCCGATTTTGGCCACGCGCCAAAAGATCCCTACTTTTTTGGACCCTTTCCACACAGTCCTGGGTATAGGCCCTTTCAGCTCCAGTCCGACTTGTCCAGATCAGTGTTCCTTACGTCAACTAAAAACATGCTCCGGAACACCGAGATCCCATCAGGCTACCCGAGCAAGTTCGAAATGTTTATACAGCAGGCGATCTTTGCCCGTCCCTGACCGGATATTGAGCCCCGACAGGATGAAAGTCCGAAAGATTCAATCCGTCTATAAGCGGGTCAGGGTTAGATACTTATTTAACTTCTGTGTGCCGGTCGAGGGCAAAATATGTATCTAACATATTCTATGAGGGGGTCCCGGTTAAGCTACGCTTGCCGAAGTCGCCCGTTGATGGGTGACCAGGCCATTAGATAAGGAGACCCCGCCGTGCTTCGTAAAGCACATTATGCCGTTGGTGCCGGCTGTCATTTGTAAATCTTTGACAATCGTCATGGGTACTTATAAGCCCGAAAGTCTGACAAGCAGCTTACCGAGCAGTATCGTGTTACCCAGTAACTGTGTTGTGGAGGTCAGATAGGCAGTCGCTCCTCGTAAAATAATAGTTGGGGAAAAGGCTTAGCTTATCAGATGATGATCATGACTTTTTCTTTCTATAATCATAATTATGAAACATAAATAAGGTAGTAAAACTACCGAATAAGTAGACGTAGGTGCTACTATAAAGAGCCTTCTGAAAGCAACATGGCGTCGCGTGGCGTTATAATTGGCGCTTACGGCGTCGCCATCGTACGCGTTATGAGCGACCGAGTAACTTGAACAGAGGCGGCTGTGGAGACGACTACATTATATATTTTTTAAATTAGTTTTGAAAAGATTGCTTTGATTCATGGATTTTGAAAACTTGAACCTTCTTCAAGGTTTAGGTCATAGCACACGAATTAAATCGGAAAGGGATCGGCACCGTATCAACTCGAGCCGTTTAGTATTCTTTGTATGAAACTCCCCTACTGCAGCGGCCGGCGAGTCATAAGCAATAAGTATTCCGTACTTACCAGACACCACACAGCGAAAATCCTCTTTCCTAACCTGAGGGCTGGTTATCTTTCTATTCAAAACTTGCAGTACCTAGCGCTCAAAAGATTAAAAAACAGTGACCCTCTCCGTAGTTTTCCCTGTCCGTCGAAGGTCTAACATCAAATAACCGACTTATAACTATTAGAACGAAGGTGATGTTACTCTATCGCTTCGAATCGAGCACTATGGATATTCATTATTTCTCAAACAACATTAATTACGCCTTTATTTCCCTAAAGAATAGGCAAAAGTATCCATTTATCAATCTGTCTAGCCTTTTCCCAACTATGTTGGGGTCGCCTTCCAGTCTAACTATCGCAATCTCTTCTTCTTCTTCTCTTCGTTTAATGGCTTTTGCGGAAAAACCACCACAATTTAGCCAATGTCAAGTGTACTCGGGTTAGCCACCAAACTTCTTCTTCTTCTCTTCGTTAAATGGCTTTTGCGGAAAAACCACCACAATTTAGCCAATGTCAAGTGTACTCGGGTTAGCCACCAAACACAGGAGGATAAACGTAAACATATCTCGGCGACAAACAAAAATGTCAAAAACTTGTCAAAAACGTAGGGAAAATAGAGGAATTTTTGACAGACTGAGACTGAAATCAGACTGTGAACTCCTGGGTGCGATTTCCGGGTCTAGCAAAGTATTTATTGGGTTTTTGAAGTGAAAACTTCTTTAGGCGGGTTGAGCATTTTTTTGAGATGGGAAAAAAAACCATTGAACTCGTGCCACATGTTACCGTAAGCGACATCGCGCGTGTGTTGTTCAGGATGGGAAATCATCAAATGACCCAGAGCGGGAGGGGTCATTTGATGATTTCCCATCCTGAAAAAAAAGAAAAAAAAAAGATGGTTAAAAAAATTGTTTGTAAACGCACGTGTCTACAATACAGGAAAAAGTCCTAGTGTGGGGCAACGTTTTTTTTTTAAAAAGAAAACAAAAGACGATCAAAAAAGTACCCGCTTCGGATGTGTTCGACTGTCCTCGGGATGTACTCGGTTTCAATGTATGTATATCCGATATGTCAGTAAGTGATGGCAAAGTATTCTATTTGTGTTTTGTTTTCACTTCTGTCGGCACTCCAGAGTAACACTTTTTTTTTTTCATCTAGAATTTCTCAGTAGCAGCCCGGAGGCTGCTGTGTTGTAATTTGTCCTATTATCATAAATTGGGCACCAATCCAGATATTGGTGCCCAATTTATGGTAATAGGACAAATTACATGAGACTAAAACATACTATAACCAATCTAAAATGTTCCCACTGCTGGGACACAAGCCTCCTCTCTGTGAGAGGGTGTGGGCCACAAACCACCACGCGGGCCCAGTGCGGGTTGGCAGATGTCATAATATCTTCGAGTTTTTGGTTCTACGACATGCCGATTCCCTCACGACGTTTTCCTTCACCGTTTTGAGAGTAGGGTTGATAAAATGATTTACACAGAGTAGACTGCCTCCTTGGGTCTGAAATAACAGACTGTTTTAAACTCTAAAAACTCCATTAAAAACTCACCACACATTGCACAAGTAAACTTATACCAGCGCGTTAATGATCGCTGTGGGAACGCGCGCGTTGTGTCGACAATTAACCCTTTTGCCCTACGCTTTATATAAACGCGCTGTCAGCGGACATGGACGAATAGGTAATGTAACATCAAACTACGACGCTATGAGGGTAGGCAGACATACAGGTAATCCCCTTTATTCATAAATGTTGCTTAAAGTTAAGACGTATAGATTAGCGGCTGTTTAACCATAGATTTGTAGCGGTATCTACAACGCCACATGCGAACAACGCGTCATACTGACGTCGCACAAAATCCTGCATCGCGCAAGCAGAGTTTACCGCGCAACTAGCATATACAACGGCCCGACATGAATCATCGGGCAGTTGCCCGCCAGACACAAGACCCGTCTGGTCGGAGGATCCTCCTTATTCTATGGAGTATGAGTGAACTTTACACCCTGTTCCTCATACCTATAGATTTATCGCGTTTAAATGTCACTTAACTTTAATTAAGATCTATAAATAAACCCCTTTGTTGCTAGGGAAATTCTAGAAAGATGGTACGCAAGGATATTTATAAGTAAAGCCGATGTAAAGTGCGAGTCGGGGTGCAAACGAAGGGACGGAAACGGACGTATTTATTTATTTTTTGTTATTTTTTCACAGCTTCAAGGGACTAGGCTTGAGTATATGGTTTTAAGTTCAACTCGATCATCAGTTCAACGCGTTCCCGAAATAAAGGGTCTTGACAGACGACAGACAGACAACAAACTGATTCTCTAAGGCTAAGAACTCACGGAGCGATTTTCGCCCGCGTCCGCTGCGGTTGCGGGCCCGCAGCTTCTGTAGAATGCAAATATTTATATAAAAAATTAAAGCACATTTCACGACGCGTTTTACGCCCGCGGTGTACGCGGTTGTATGCGGCTCCCGCTGTACCGGCGGGCAAGTAGTAGAATCGCGCGGGCCGCGGTTACCCGCAGCCTCGGCGGGTGGCGCCCGCGCGCTTTGCGGTCGGTTGGCGGGCTACCGCGGGGGCCGGCGGGCGGCGCGGCGGGAGGTACAGAGATCCGGCCATTCCGTCTTGCAATCTTGCGATCATCGCCCGCCACGTTTGCGGGCGATGATCGCAACCGCGGCGGCCGCGTAACCGCGCGAATAACCGGTCTCGTGAGTTTTGAAATAAAACCGCAGATCCACGACCGCGGCGGTTGCGGGCGAAAATCGCTCCGTGAGTTCTTAGCCTAAGGGTTCCGTTTTTTTCCTTTTGAGGTAAGGAACCCTAAAACTGCTATTTTAAATAAAATCCATCATATAACCTCCTTAAACATTTTGCACTCACTATTATCGAAGACAAAAATGAAAAAAAAAATCTTTTGATGTTTTGAATTTTGTGGCGTCCTGAATCCTGACATTTCAACGCATACCTATCTAGAATTTCTTTACAGCGGCTAATGACCACAAATATTAATATTTTTAACGATGGATAAGAAAATAGTGTTAAAATTTAAAGCGTTTACTAAAATGCCTTCAGAGTTCAGCCGGGCTTGTGGCAATACCTGTAAGTGCCTTTCATAATTACTTGTTGTCATGGGGGTATCAGAAACTGGGTCGTGAAGGTCTCATAAACAGTCGCTCCACATAATCATACATTCATGCACACTATCCAGGCAGAAATCTACTCTGGGCTTTTATTAAACACTTCAGAAACTGAATATTATCAATAACAATGATTCCAAAAGGCTACATTACGCTAGTAATATCCAGACTAATATTATAAATTCGAAAGTAACTCTGTCTGTCTGTATGTTACCTTTTCACGCCTAAACCACTGAACGGATTTCGATAAAATTTGACAGAGAGACATAGGTTAGTTTTTATCGACATGCCTCGCGGGCGAAGCCGCGGGCGGAAGCTAGTATTGTTATAAGTCAATGATCAATAGTTATTCACCAAGTCCTAGCCTTTTTCCAACTATGTACCTAGATACTAAATTATTTTGGGGTCGGCTTCCAATCTAATTCGGTATTTTAAATGGAGCGACTTATTATCTGACCCTGACCAACACATTACTGGGTAATACGATACCCCTTGGTGAGACTGGTTGTCAGACTTTCTGGCTTCTAATGAACCCTAATCAATTATTTCCTTACCCTTGTCCTACTTTGTTTGAAGTCGGCGCAACATTGTCTTCTTCTTCGATACTTTTCCCCTTTCAAACTATCGGGATCATTGAGTAACACACTAACTGTTATAGATTGTGTATAGATTTTTAAATGAGAACCTGATTTTGACATTAGAAAAATTCTGTGTTATCTGTGGAACAGATCCAATAATAGGTTAAAACGAAGCTGTTGTTTTTCTTATTATGAACCTGCGAGTGCGAAGATACTCCATCAAAGACTGCCAATCTAACTCTGCATGCATCAGGAATTCAGGAGAATCCAAACAAATTACCAAAACTAACAGTAGCAGTGGGTTAAATTTTGACAGTTCTACAACATTCATTGCGTTATTTAAGTTGTTGAGCGGACACATTTTTGAACATATGAAGCAATGTATTAGCAATATCTTTCAAAATGATGCAAATTGAGATTGATTGTGCTTTACGCAATGAGGGTTTTCGTGAAAATTTACGACACCAGTTGGCACCACTTTGACAAGAGGTCTTCCAATATAAAATATATGATGACGTTCATCATTCGATTCATTCATTCGTTCATCATTCAGTCATAACTAAAGAAAATATAGGCTCTTTGACAGATGCCTGGACCTGACGTGTCAGTGCTGCCACCTAGCGAACGTCATTTCAGAAAACCCTCATTAGGATGCAATGCAGATCATTCACTCAGTCCATCCATCGAATCTTTGGTCTTCCCTTACTCTTATAGGCATCTACATTCGCACTAAAAACTTTGCTCACAACATTTTGTTAACCACTTAAAAAAAACAGCATGACTGTGTGCAATTCACACGTGGTAGAAGTGAAACGTTCAATCTTAAATCTTATGAATTTACATGTCTCTTTTTACTGTCGCTTTTTCGTTTCATAAACTTTCAAATCACAACGATGCTAAAGAACATCCATCCATCCATCCATCCACACCACACCACACCCACACACCCACACCAACACCCACATCCACATCCACACATCCATTAAATGTGATGTAATTTGTACTAATAAAAAACAAAAACACTGTATAATGAATGCTTCCTATCTCATTTTCTCCCACGTTAAATCTTATATGTCTCTTTTTATTGTCGCTTTTTCGTTTCATAAAATTTCAAATCACAACGATGCTAAAGAAGTTTTCACTTCAAAAATGCAGTAAACTCCAAGCTATCAGCATCGAGTCTACCTACTATGATGGAGTTGCTCAAGAATCCATCATCTCGAACGAAAGAAAAGGAACCTCTGCCAAGTGGGAAAGCCTTGTCAGTCCTGAGACGTCCCTTTTCTAGTCCTCGAGGCAAAGAACGGGGAATTTATGTGAATCTATGGATGAAGAAATCTGGGCTGTTACCAAAGCCGATGTTTAAATACGGTGTCAGTCTTTCTCCGCTGGGTGGAGCTAAAACTGTAAGATTGTTTTCACACTATATCTTACTATGCTACTAATATTATAAAAGAATGAAAAAGAAAGAAAGAAAAAAAAAGAAAAGTCTTTCTTATGTGAAAGATTGTAAAGATGTTTGGATGTTTGTTATCAATCACGCGTAAACCGTTGAACAGATTTGGATGAAAATTGGCGCATAGATAGACCATTTCCTGGATTAACATATAGAATACTTTTTATCCCGATATTCCTACGGGATCTAAATTTACGCAGGTGAAACCGCGGGGCACTGCTAGTAATATTATAAATGCGAAAGTTTGTGAGTGTGTTTGTATGTTTGTTCCTTAATTCTTTACGCAAAAACTATTGAACGGATTTAGATGAAATTTGGCACACAGATAGTTTATAACTAGGATTAACACAAAGGGTAATTTTTATCCCGAAAAGAGCAACCGTGGAGTTTCTTGCCAGCTCTTCTCCATAGGAAACGACCCTGACGTTTCATAACCCCTTGGCCGGTGATAAACCCATGCTGGTTAGGTTTATGCCGAGGTAGGTTTGTGTAAAATAAAATATTTTGATTTTGTTTTTTTGACTCTTGTAGGATGCCTATATCCAGTAGTGACCGTCTTTCGGCAGAAATTATGATAACGATGAATGTATATTCCACAAGAAAACTAACTTTTAACTTTACTTCCTCAGTTTTCTACTACAGCGATTAGCTATGATGCAGACAAGAAGGCTCCGCCCGCGCCAGCAAAACCTGCTCCTCCTAAAGCAAAGGCTGAGAAAAAGAAGACAGCGCCACGTCCAGCGTCAGGTGGTGGTGCTCAGGGTCAGATTATTGCTGGTCAGTAAAGTCATTACTTAGTTTACTACCGGTCCATAGAAAATTTTTGTGTACAAGTCGTGTATAAGTGGCTAGGCGTCCCGTCGCGCGCCGACAAAAAATGTTCGGGGACATTCCAGGCGACGTCACCTGGAGAGCGGGACATATCATGGTATGGCTACGTTCGCACTGACAGGTGGCCCGTCGCGCGCCGACAAAAAATGTTCGGGGACATTCCAGGCGACGTCACGCGGAGAGCGGGACATGTCATGGTATGGCTATGTTCGCACTGACAGGTAGCCTGTTTAACGCCTAGAGCCTACGTAATATCCTTTTATACACGTTAAATGACTAGTGATGGCTCCAAGAGCGCAGTGCGGCCGGTCGCGAAAATTCTAGAGCGTTCGTTTCACTTCGCTACCGATGCCGCGGGTTGTTCGAAAGAGCTACCGTGGCCCCTGGCACAGGTAACTGAATGAACACGGGTGGGTTTTAGTCAGTAAAAGTCAGACACAAATATCAAATAATAATTTAATAATCCCCGACCTCCCTCCCTAAAATCGACCCCAACATAATTGGGAAAAGGCTAGGCAGATGATTTTGATGACTTGTCTATTGTTAACTCTCTTGATGTGTCCTAACAACGGCTGCGTAAGTCAGCTTAAAAACTGTCCTGTTCTCATAGTGATCGGCGCCGTCGTGGATGTACAGTTTGACAAAAACCTGCCTCCGATCTTGAACGCTCTGGAGGTGCCTGGCAGGAGTAAGTATTACCATTTTAACAAACTAGCAGCGCCCCACGATTTCACCCGCATAAGTCTCGATATCGTGGTGATATCCGGATAAAAAGTATCCTATGTGTGAATCCTAGTTATAAACTGTCTGTGGGCCAAATTTCATTCAAATCCGTTCAGTAGTTTTTGCGTAGAAGAGTAAAAAACATCATCCATCCATCCATTCTCACAAACTTTCGCGTTTATAATATTAATAGGAACTAGGACAGATTACAGAAGTTAGCTGATCTTGTGGCGCGCCATTTAAAGCTCTGTCTGTCTTTTCTGTAAAAATCTCATCGTAAAAACAGCGGGGAAGTGTTTGTCTACCTGAAGCAAGCGAGCGATCGGGATGCGGCACGAAATTCGGTTGCACTGATTTTATTAACTATGTACTTAATGCTTTTGGAGGTGTTCAAAGTGGTGTAAATGGCCGCGTGACTTCCAATTCATGTCAATCGACGCATGCAGTTGTCGCGTCCCGTATACCGCTCGTTCACTCGTTTCAGTTTGGCCAGACATAAGTTACCGTTTATTAAGGATGCCACGAAATTCACTCGCACTGTTTTGTCAACTTATGTGTTAGGAGGTGTTAAAACTGGCGTAAATGGCCCGTGACTTCCTAACCATTAAGACAATCGACGCGTGCTGTAGTCGCGTCCCGTATCCCGCTCGTTCACTCGTTTCAGTTTGGCCAGAGATTAAGTTACCGTTTATTAAAGATGCCACGAAATTCACTCGCACTGGTTTTGTCAACTAATGTGTTCGAAGGTGTTAAAACTGGCGTAAATGGCCACGTGACTTCCTAATCATTAAGACAATCGACGCGTGCTGTAGTCGCGTCCCGTATCCCGCTCGTTCACTCGTTTCAGTTTGGTTAAAGAAGTCATCATCATCCACATCCCGAATTCACTTACTACTGAGCATAGGCCCCGTTTTTTCTTTTGCCAATAACCACGCTCCTGTACCAGCCCCATCTAGGTTTTGCCCGCGATGGCAAGAATGTCGTCTGCCCATCTCGTTACCGGATGACCGAACATCTCATCTTCCAGTCCTTGGACGCCACTCTGTCACAGCCTTACTCCACCTGTCATCACTGTGCCTTGCTAGGTGCCCAACTCCATTTGAAGAGTTCCATAATTCCATTATAAGGTTGAGGATCATTTTAATATTTCACTAAGCTTATTGCACTAAATCTTGCAGAGCCACGACTGATCTTGGAGGTAGCCCAACATCTAGGAGAGAACGCATGCCGCACCATAGCCATGGATGGTACGGAAGGCCTGGTGCGAGGCCAGCCCATTGTGGACACGGGAGCACCTATTACCATTCCTGTGGGCGAACCGACCCTGGGCAGAATTATTAATGTCATTGGGGAGCCCATTGGTAAGTTATCGCGTCATGCCATCGTCGATCGTCATTTGATTGTCATATAAAACAGAAACGTCAAGAAGAACCTATAATATTGAATCAGTATTTGGAGAGTAAAAGGTCATATCTTTCCGATTTGATACGTGTGCTATGACCTTAACTCTGTTTTCGTCGTCCTGGTAAACACGGGCGATTTCAATCACCAGTATGAGGGCTAAGTCACTTTCTAATTTAACAGATGAGCGTGGCCCCATCGATACAGATGAATTTGCCGCGATCCACGCGGACGCACCTCCCTTTGTTGAGATGTCGGTAGAACAGGAGATTCTGGCGACAGGCATAAAGGTGGTGGATCTTCTCGCGCCGTATGTCAAAGGTATAATAAATTATCGAGATTTCTTTATTTATATTGTAATGAAATACATAAACCTTCATAGGCGCAACGGCTGGCAAGTTTATTTTCAGGTGGGTAAATTTTCAGCTCCACGAATCGAGTATGATCATTTTTGCACGTCACCTGGCATAGTTAGGTTATCGTATTTTATGTAAGCTGAATTTAGAGATTGCAGAACGTAATAGCGAGCGAAGCGAGCTCGAAAATTTTCTATAGGATCTCGCCTCTAATAGGTTAAGTTCTTTATTATTGTATTATTAACACGTTCCCTGTCCAATGACTCCAAAAGAGTCACGTTTGTGCCAAACTTGTACGTCCATGACTTGTCAACTTATAAGAAAATGGATGTACGTATGATCGATGGACGTACGAATATTTTTTTAATTTTTGTTCTGGGACAGGGAACGTGTTAAGGCGTTTTCGGATATTCTTTTAGCTCTGAATGTTTTTCCACCTACCTATATTTTATTTAGAAGCCAGGGTGTGCAAGTGCACCCTCTTGAATGAACCCTGCTCCCGGCGCCCATGTAATCTTTCCGGAATACATTTTCTAAAGTTTAGAAAAACTAAGCGGTCACACAGACATAGCACACGAAAAGTGAATTTTTATTATACTTTATTAGGTACTAGTAGCCACACTTGCATTGTATGTACATGATACACAATGTGCTTATTTAATACACCTCAAAACATCGAAACAAACTATAATATATTTATATGATCTCATACCATCTTGACATTCAGGTGGCAAGATTGGCCTGTTTGGCGGCGCAGGAGTTGGCAAGACTGTATTAATCATGGAACTTATCAACAACGTTGCTAAGGCGCACGGAGGATTCTCCGTAAGTAATAATAATAATATCTCATGACTGAATTTCGGTCACGGTGGCAGAAATCTCAACGGAGATTTTCCAAGTACGTAGTAGATAAGGTAAGGCGCAGGAGTCAGGGGGCCTCCCCGCCGTCAACGAAGATACGGGTCCGTCTTAATCTAGTTCTCAACTTCGGCGTGTACCATTCTCTGGACGAGTAAACACATCGGCAGTAGCGACAACTGTCAAATCCTGGGGTCTCTCATTCTTAGGTCGGGCCCCAAACTAATCTTATGTCCGTAGGTGATGAGAAGTAAGGCTTGCCCGTAGTTTCAGCTGAAACTATGGATTTCTTGGTAAGGGAGATAACGACCTCCAGGACTAACAGCTTTACTTACGGCTCACAGCAATCATTCCAATTTAAGTAGGTACATGAGCTATTCAGAGTTATATTGCAATTACCTACTTACTAATGGTTTTACGTCATTCAAATTTGATCGTGAATCCCTCGTTCGTAGCGATCTAAAGGAAGATTCGAAGAATCTGGATGAATCTGCTGTGTATATTTTGATCTGTGTATTACCTAGGTGAATTTTGATCAGGTGTTTGCGGGCGTCGGAGAAAGAACGCGCGAAGGTAACGATTTGTACAACGAGATGAAAGTGGGCGGAGTTATCACAGATGATTACAAGACTTCTAAGGTATGTACCTACATTTTAATGCTGGATCAGGTAGCTCATTAACATTCATTATCTCGCCCTTATCCCAATTAGTGATGATAACAGGAACAATAAAGTGTAGTATGGTGGTAGCGCGTGTCTGATTGAGCTTTGCAAAGACAAACTAGGAATGAGGGCATTCGGAAATGACGTTCGCTAGGTGGCAGCACTGACACGTCAGGTCCAGGCGTCTGTCAAAGAGCCTATATTTTCTTTACGTCATAACGGATTGATGAACGAATGAATGAATCGAATGATGAACGTCATCATATATTTTATATTGGAAGACTTCTTGTCAGAGTGGTGCCAACTGGTGTCGTAAATTTTCACGAAAAGCCTCATTATTAAAACTTTCCTTGTCCCTCATCAGGTGGCTCTCGTATACGGTCAAATGAACGAGCCCCCCGGCGCGCGAGCCCGCGTGGCTCTGACCGGGCTCACCGTGGCTGAGCACTTCCGTGACAAGGAGGGCCAGGATGTGCTGCTGTTCATCGATAATATCTTCAGATTCACGCAGGCTGGCTCTGAGGCAGGTCATCTTTCTCTTGCCCTGACCCCAATGCATTTATCGGTCGGCGTAATATTGTCTTCTTCCATACGTGAGCAGTCAGTGGTGGCCCAGTAGACATAGCTGTGACTTACGAGTTGTAGGTCTTGGGTTCGAATCCAGATAGGCGATTTACTTTGTGTGCATTATTTAATTACCACTGCTCTCATAACGGTCAAGGAAAACATCGTGAGGAAACCGGCATGTCATACAACCAAAACTTCGAAGACATTTGACAAAGCTACCAATTCGCACTGGGCTCGCGTGTTGAATTATGGCCCACTCCCTCTTGAAGAAAGGAGGCCGGTGTCCCAGCAGTGGGAATATTATAGACTGATTATGTTTTTTCTATACTTCTCTATTAAGGTCATAGCACACGTATCAAACCGGAAAGGGATCGGCACCGTATCAACTCGAGCCGTTCAGTATTCTTTGTATGAAACTCCCTACTGCACTGCAACGCACACTAATCAGAATCGTAACATAATTGCCTCGCCTCGGGACAAGCTCACGAACCGCGGTGCGGTGCGTTACGGCTCATCATCCCCGCGCTTACGGCTCGTCGTCCCCACGTTTAGGTCTCTAAATACCCGAGCTTACGTCTCTTCGTCCACCCTTGCCCCCGCCATCAACCAGCGGTCGGAGAGCCGTAAGCGCGGCGTCGCCTAGCCGTAGCCGAGTCGACGTATCGGAGCTTCTGATCCGCTTTTGGTTACGTGCTTACGTTAGGTTGACGCCTGTTTGACGGCGAGGCGAAAGGCGATACGGTGCCGATCCCTTTCCGATTTGATACCTTTAGTCGCCATCTCCGTCACGGTCCCTTACTGTTCTGTCCGGACTTCGAAAATAATAATAAAGTACTAAAAAAGAAAGGCACAAAATTTAAATATCGCGACTTTTACCCCCTTAATTCATAGCCGATAACTGGTCAAATATCGGGATGCTACCCGTTCGACCCCTTCCCCTTGTCGGCACCCTTTCGGGCAACATGTTTCGTAATTGTTTACGACAAATCCTCAGGTATCGGCGTTGCTAGGCCGTATCCCGTCCGCTGTGGGTTACCAGCCAACCTTGGCGACTGACATGGGGACCATGCAGGAACGAATCACCACCACGAAAACTGGTTCCATCACCAGCGTGCAGGTACAATGATGATAGTTGGTCAATGTTTAAAAAATAGACGGCGCCGGCATTTTCTGGCTGACTGATTCCTGAGAAGTAATTATAAAGTCATATACAATACAATGCGTGGCACGAAAGATGAGACTTGACCCCGCCTCCCCCGCTCTTTCCGCCGCCCCTATGACGTCCGGCCCCGTCCCGCACTCAGACCTCATACCGCTAAAGATACCTAAAATCGTGTACTGCGCATGTCAAACCACGTGGTGTGTCAAGCTTCATCTTTCTTGGCACGCATTGTATGTACATGTTCCCTGTAAAGCTTTTAAAAAAAGTAAAAAATAAAATGAAAATAAAAAAGGTTTAAAAAAAGAAGCTTTTATTTAAAAAAAGATATAATTCTGTTCTGTCATCCCAGGCCGTATACGTCCCCGCAGACGATCTAACGGACCCTGCTCCAGCGACGACCTTCGCCCATTTAGACGCGACCACAGTACTATCGCGAGCGATCGCAGAGCTCGGCGTGTACCCTGCGGTGGACCCTCTGGATTCCACTTCGAGGGTCATGGACCCTAATATCATTGGAGCTGAGCATTATGGAGTGGCTAGAGGCGTGCAGAAGATTTTGCAGGTGGGTTTTTGATTTCTGGGAAGAGTTTTAACTACAGTGGAGTCATTTTAATAGGTAACATTTGACGTCTGTCAGTTTTATCCTCATAGTGAGGTGACCTGCTTATGAACATCGATTAAAGT
Source organism: Luperina testacea (assembly GCA_927399505.1). Taxonomy (NCBI): domain Eukaryota; kingdom Metazoa; phylum Arthropoda; class Insecta; order Lepidoptera; family Noctuidae; genus Luperina; species Luperina testacea. Next base: position 5,719,838 of record OV656785.1, on the reverse strand, counting down.
GAATGAATCGATACGGACTTGAAACATATGCGAATTTAAAAAATCATCAGGCGAATCCCTGTCCCATTATTATTATTTTTTTCGTAAATTTAAGGAGCAAAATAAGACAAGTACACAATTTAACAAAAAAATTGCATTTATTCAGTTGAACTATCAGAACTGTTAAAAGTATTGTCATCTTCATCACTGCTGTCAGCACTCAGAGATATTATTAATTCATTTTCAATAATATTGTCTATTCTCACATCTCGTTCAAAATCTTGTAAAATTATTTTCTTTGTTTTCTCTACGACTTTTTTCCAGTCTTCTGTAGTGACTTCTGCACACGCAGTTTGTAGCAGAGACATCATTTTAGCAGTACTGAAGGGTGGTTCAGTATTGTTCCGCGCTGCATAACCGTTTATTTGTGCCCAAATAAGCTCGATGGCGTTATACTGGCAATGGTAGGGAGGCAATCGAATAACTTCGTGTCCATGCTCTAGGGCTAGTTCATCGATTACATAGCGGAGCTTGGACGGCTTAGTTGCTTTTACTAGATTTAACAACTCAACTTTTAATAAAGATGGACTTGCATCCACACCATTTCTTACCAGCCACGAGACAATTTCTTGCTTTTTATATGCTTGAGTTGGTGGTTTATCAACTTGTACAGAATGATACGGTGCATTGTCCATTACAATTTTCGATGGGTTTTCTAAGCTGACTAGCAGCTTCTCAAATCACTCTTTAAAAACCTCAAAGTTTATTTCCTCATGGTAATCACTTGTAGTTTTAGAGGCGAATGCGAGGAGGCAGTTTTTCTATTTCATTATTTTTTGTATTTTTATAACTAGTTAGTTAAAAGAATAATAAATAATTTTTTTATTATAATCACAACGTGGTTATTAATTTATGGTGATATTTCTTCACAAGTCATCATTGCATTCGATTCTACTTATCAGCTTTCGATTTTTAGAGTAACATCCCTAGTGTTTAAAAAGAAAAATGGTTAACTGACGTAACCTTGTAACGACGTTCAGTTCTTTAGATCAGAATTAATTGTTTATTATGTTTAGAATGGTTTATTAATGAAAGCAAATCGTAAAATTACTCGTATCGGTCATTATTACAATAAATATGTAATCGTAATTGAAAAAAGGTAAGCAATTGTGCAGTTCTAACAAAACGAAAAAATATGTTATTTTATGCCCGCCGTTACAAGGTTACGTTGTTGAATATTTTATGAATTGTCAAATGTTACCTATTAAAATGACTCCACTTTAATAATGATAATTTAAGTACATGATTCTGTGCTGAATTTATTACTATTTGCACGTTAATATCCCTGGTACCCGGTTTAATATGTATAGTATAGGTACTTACTTGGTTAGGTTTTCTTATATTTTTGGTGTGGTAAGCGTAATTGATTTGCGGCTCTGCACCCGATTTACGTAATATAGGTTCAATCACAATCCAAAGGATTTTGGTTGAAGGAAATTCCTGGTGTGGCTAAAAATTTAGTATTTCATATGGGACGACTGTTTCGATCTTAAATAATCCTCTTAAAGTATCTGACCGCCTAAGATGCAGGATAGCCATGAGCATTGTCGAAGATAGATACCTACTACATTCCCAAATGCGTCAGTTCAGGGAAGCATGGTGGCAAAACTCTTCGAGGGAAGATTAAAACGGACCTTTGCTGCGCCACAGTTTTGCAGTCACCATCGTTTAACTATTTTTATGATTATATCTGTTATTGTACCTAAATAAACGGTGTTAATAAAAAAAAGTAGGTGGAGCCTCACAGAAGTAGTGGACGCTAACGTCTTCATAGTTACTTCCGTACATCCAGGACTACAAGTCTCTGCAAGACATCATCGCTATCCTGGGAATGGATGAGTTGTCAGAAGATGACAAGATGACAGTAGCGCGCGCTCGCAAGATACAACGGTTCTTATCACAGCCTTTCCAGGTATAATGGCGTTCATTATCTAGCAGTTATTACCAAAAACTGAAGACCCTGGTCAGCAAATGAAACAGCCCTTGCTCACGGTTTTTGAAAGCCTGACCAAGTGTAGGTATATCAAAAAACCAGTTGACAAAAAAAAAACATGCCAAAAAGCGTCGTTTCGAGAACTTCTTTCTTTTTTACCCGACTACGGCGAAGCAAAAAGGAGGGTTATGATTTTGGCCGGTATGTATGTATGTATGTTCATCTGTTTCCTTATAACTTAAAAAGTGCTTATAAAAATTTGAGAAAATCGTCCGCTGGTTTATAGTCTATGTGACGTCACACTAAATTCAATATGGCGCCCTGTAGAGGACATAAAATAATGAATTTAAAAATAAATATTTTGGGATGGTGCCTTGTGGGATATCAAATGAAAGGGCTCAATTAGCACATTTAAAAAAATAAATATTACTGAAATAAACCCCAAAATAATTAAATAAAATAAAGTTTAAAAGCTAAAACTCGACTAGGTACTGCAAAGGATGAAACAAGAAAGTACCTTCCCGTGGTCGCATGCTACCATAGCTTATTATGTAGATATGTAAGTACAACGGAAAAGCAAAATGACACTGCTCGACCGAACCGCAATCGAACCCAGTACCCCACGCTCAGCTGCTGCGACAGCAGTGTAGACCAACATAAGTACAGACGCCAGCACATCAAGCTACTACAATCTATCAAATTTCATTCATAGATTTTCAACTTTATCGCTAAAGCGTAAGGTTCAAAGTTGATTAGGAAAATTTGACAGTTTCAGGTAGCTTGATATGCTGGCGTCTGTACATTATAATTTATAACAAGGTGTTGTAACCATTTTGCAGGTGGCTGAAGTATTTACGGGGCACATTGGCAAGCTGGTCAAATTGGAAGAGACGATCAAAGGATTCAAGAGGGTAAGCTGGATTGGCGATACCTATTATAATGAGGGTATTCTGAAATGACGTTCGCTAGGTGGCAGCACTGACACGTCAGGTCCAGGCATCTGTCAAAGAGCCTATATTTTCTTTAGTCATGACTGAAAGATGAACGAATGAATGAATCGAATGATGAACGTCATCATATATTTTATATTGGAAGACCACTTGTCAAAGTGGTGCCAACTGGTGTCGTAAATTTTCACGAAAACCCTCATTGAGTCCATTCATGGGGATCAATCAGTCAGGCATCCATAGCTTATCGGGAGAATTGGATATTGTGTTATGATACAACCCGATTCAAACTTTATAACGGCTCAAAACATGAGGCGAGTCGCTGCGCAGACTGTGCATTATGGGGAAGCGCTAAAGTAGCCCGCGAAATTAAAATTTTCTTACGTTTTTTGCAATTTGCTGGTTGTACGTCAATTAATATATGATTCGCGGCCGTAACAAATATGTATTTACAGAATTATAATCATTAAAGTCATCAACACAACTCTCTAAGATCACGTAAGTCCAAAGAATGATGATTTCATGAAACAGTTATTCTTACTTCTACGTACAACTTAATACTGACCAGCAAATTGCAAAAAACCTAAACAAATTGAATTTTGCGGGCTACCCTGGCGCTTTCGCCTTAACAAATTCACGTATCAGCAGGGGTGATGGGTGAGGTACTCGCCATCAAATTTGAATCGTGAGTCCATCTAGCTGGGAGCATTCCACGCTAAGTTTGCCGATACGCGATCTCCACTCCAGGATTCATCTGCTCCACCGATCATCAGTCCTTCGACAAACATCGCCAGCCCACTGCCACTTCAGTTTGCTTCCTCTGCAAGTTATGTCGGTAACTCCGGCATTAAGTTACACGGTACAATGCGTGCCACGAAAGATGAGACTTGACACACCACGTGGTTTGACATGCGCAGAATACGATTTTAGGTATCTTTAGCGGTATGAGGTCTGAGTGCGGGACGGGACCGGACGCCATAGGGGCGGCGGAAAGAGCGAGGGAGGCGGGGTCAAGTCTCATCTTTCGTGGCACGCATTGTACCTACCTACTAATGAAAAATGTGCTCTAATCCACATATTCTCGCTGACAGATCCTCCAAGGGGAACTGGACCATATCCCCGAAGCTGCCTTCTACATGGTAGGGACCATTGAAGACGTGATCGCCAAGTCGCAGGAACTCGCCAAGAACGTGTAGACGATCTCCCAATCTTGTTGATAATCATCCTGCGCCAACATTATTTGAATATCTTGCACAGAGACCGGTGCTAAAACCTATGCATATCGTGCCTAGAGCAAGGCATCTCGTGCTTTTGAATGTCATGTCATAACAGAGTTCAAATAATTTCATGCCTAAAGACACACATACACGTCGTGTATGTGTGTCTTTGTGAGACAGGTTTTTTGCTTGTGGCATAGAATATACACAAATGATTACTTGCATCGCTTAAACACTGTATAGACGTTGCAACTTTATTGTTGCTTCAATTTATAGTAGTGAGCTATTATTATCGTCATCTACAATTCCACAGTCCGACTTCACCTACTTTGTCCCAAACCCCAAGCTCTTGCGCCAGCCTCATAATATACAGTATGCCACAGGTCATTAAATCGCAACGTGTAGACCTCTACCATCGCCGGCGATTAATGAGAAGCGAATAAAGAGCTAGCAACTAAAAACGACCGCGTGTAGCGAGTGAGTGACGGTGACGAGGGATTACTCGTTGGTATGCGGATTACCAAGCACGAGTCTCACAATGAGTGTTGTGCTCGCCAAGCAAGCGTCGCTAAACGAGTATTGTCTTTGGTAGCCGTTGTCGTTGCGACCGAGTACTTGCCGGCAGTGTGAACAGCCGGCGATCAACTGTTAATATAATATGTTTATCTCTATGACATACAAGGGACGTACAATCTTCTTTACACTATTTTTACCTCATGAAGTAACGTGAGCTTTACTTGTGTTAACCAAGTACAAACACGCTGTGAATGTGTGTGTAAGTACAGGAGCTATACCATCAGAGACACGGGCCGAGTCGGTAGTGTATGCGTGCTGACGCTCTCGGCTTCACGCACACATTCACGGCGTGTTTATAACCTTGGTTACCACAAGAAAAGCGCGCGTCGCTTCGTGAGATAAAAATACTTACATTTCTTGAGCGAGAAAATCGTTGATATCTAGTCGGTTCTTCGTCGGTGGTAGAAAATGTGCCTGTACTTTGGTGTACCTACCTACGGATTCATCCGTTTCAAATATGACGTGTGGGTACTCGTGTCATCATTGATTAAAATCATCGTTTCAGTCGAAAGATGGGATAATTAGGATTTTATTTTACTGTTTAAGATTGTGTAGGTAGTTTGCCATCACTTTATTGTCTACGATAGAATAAAGGTGTTGTCAATAATCATTGTGTTTAATTTTACTTAAGGGGGAAGCGCTAAGGTAGCCGCGAAATTCAAATTTTCTTACGTTTTTTGCAATTTGCTGGTCAGTATTAAGTTGTACGTCGATCAAAATATGATTCGCGGCCGTAACAAATATGTATTTACATAATTATAATCATTAAAGTCATCAACACAACTCTCTAAGACCAAGTAATCCCACAGAATGACTATTTCATGAAATATTGACGTTTTGGGATTATACTAACCTAACAAGTTGTATTACTGATTTTAATTCTGTAAATACATATTTGTTACGGCCGCGAATCATATTTTGATCGACGTACAACTTAATACTGACCAGCAAATTGCAAAAAAAACGTAAGAAAATTTGAATTTCGCGGGCTACCTTAGCGCTTCCCCCTTAAAGGAAAGATAAATTAGGTATTTAATAATAAATAAAACCACATACATCGCTTTGTACAAATCACAATTTATTGTATTTACAAGCGCATCGCGCACTGCGTACAAACTTAATACAGTCTAACGTTATAAATATATCGACTTCACGACTACAATCAAAACGTGGTCGGCAGGACTGCGGTATGTCATGTGGAGGTATACAGACTTGACTTTGTTTTAATTGTCAATCTTTTAGGAAGTGGAAGTAATCATGAATATGAACAAGTTTTTGTATGAGACCAACTCTGAAATAATGAAAAAAAAAAAGTATGTTTCATACATTTTTGCAGGGTAACTAAGTATTACGTAACTCATCAGTTACGTAATACTTAGTTACCCTGCAAAAATGTATGAACTACTTGATATTACTTGATAAATGACAGTGTAAAGTCATCACTTTACGCTGTCATTTATCAAGTAATATTAAAAAAATCGTGGGCAAGTAGTGTCGCCACATAAAATTAAGGATGAAAGTTTTAAAACAACATTAAACAGAATTAAAACACAAAAAAGTTAAAATTTAGTCACATCAATTTCGCAATTTTTATCAGAAAACGCATAATATTACGGTTTCACACTAACTTTCTACCAGATAACACAGTTATAGTTATCCGGAGACGAAAGAAACAAGCATATACAATCATCCGTACCATACATTTCAGTCGAGCATATATTGAAGTTTTGTATGTATGGAACAGTTGAATTTTTTTTCGCTATTACGATATTGCTCCCATAGAGAAACTTATTGAATTAGATGGTCTGTACCACACCATTAAAATATGACCACATTTTTCTGATTAACACTGTGTAATCTCCACACAAAGACACCGGAGTACCACCGACGTTTGTATAGGAAATTTTACTGTAAACTTATGTAATTACGATATTAAAACTAAGAAGTCAGTGAGGACATTAAATAGTAAACAACGTCATATATTTAACATAGCCGCTCTTTATGAATACGTTATAACTGAACTTTACTTATAAGACGCGTGTCCGTGGAGCTTCTTGCCCGTTCTTCTCCATAGGAACTTATTGCGATTTGGAATGGGCAACTGGCTTCATCTTTCTGACTGACCGACCCGTTGACTATCAAGTGTCTGTAATTGGTTTATCCATACTAATATTATGAACAGTTTTTTCAAAGTAATTCTGTACAGTACCCGGCGATAAATATTGCACATCGACCTTTTTACACAAAACCATTTTATACAAAGAATAAAAATAATTTTCAAAAGAAGCAAATCATAATTGTTTTATCAGCTCCTAATAGATACCGGTCTGTTTGTATTTCGTGCGACAGAGATAACGCTCTACGAAGCCGAAATTAGCCGATTGTCTCTTTCCAAAGGTCGATGTGCAATATTTATCGCCGGGTACTGGACTATGTAAGGATACTATTTCGACATAAGCCGACGTTCCCCAGCATCAATATTTGTAATCTATTCTTGAATATTTTTTTTTCAAACGGTTACATTTCAAGTCGAATTTCAGGCCTGTCATAATGGATTATCGAGTTTTAGGCGACGACTAAATCCGGTTAAATCCAGTATATTCTATCAGGGCGACCAGTAATCTAACTGCTACAATCAATATGACAACGTACGTTTATAAGTAAAGTCCTTTTATAAATTAAATAGTAATATTATGCCAGATCCCGCACTTGACTAATCTGTTTTCTGTTTTAACATGCTTTAAGTCTGGGTGTTGTTCAAAACATTACGTAAATATTGGTCGTTTGCACAAAACTTGGTTAGATTTAGGTAAAATTAATGTGACATGGTATTTTAGATCTAAAGTGTTGTGCAGTTTCAACTAATATTAGCGCAGTTTGACCCAATACTAGCGCAGTTTTACCCAATCTTAGCGCAGTTTTACCCAATCTTAGCGCAGTTTGACCAAATAATAGCGCATTTTCACCATGTTCGGGATCGGCACAACACAATACAACCGGTTAACGGTCACCCTCGTGGACATTCTACCTTACACGGCACACAACATGGAATGTCACCACATAGACATTTAAACATTCATTTCTAACAAATTAGTGCAGAAAATGTAAAAACTAAAACTAGATAATTATGCGGAACTAGCACTTTACCCATCGGCTTCGTCCGCCTGTGAATTTCCAACACCATAAAAAATTGGGCGTTTTTAAATTTCTAATGTCACGATATTTCTACGGTCTTCCAGGGTATCACGATAACGCGGAGGTATAAGAAGGCAGGTGTTAAATTTCCGTCCACGATACGAATTAGTATGGGGTAGGTACCACAATAAGTGAAAAATAAAAACCAGCCAAGTGCGAAACGGACTCGCACACGAAGGGTTCCGTACCACAAGGCATAAAACGCCGAAAAAACGTTTCTTTTACACCCCTTTAAATTTTAACTTTATTTTATTTTTATTATTTGTTGTTATAGCGGCAACAGAAATACATCATCTGTGAAAATTTCAACTGTCTATCGCGGTTCATGAGATACAGCCTGGTGACATACAGTGGAGTCTTAGTAATAGGTTCCCGTTTTTACTCTTTGGGTACGGAACCCTAAAAACGATTTTAACAACAAAAAAAAACAACAGACTTCCTAAACAAAAATAAAAACACTTTAAATTTGGAAATCGGTGGCAAAAAATGAAAATGCAATATTTATTTCCGAATGATTCTTCATAACTTAATAATAAAAAAAGGGTATGTACAGTACCCGGCGATAAATGTTGCACATCGACCTATTCGATCCTATAGATTTTATACAAAGAATAAAAATAATTATCAAAAGAAGCAAATCATAATTGTTTTTACAGCTCCTAATAGATACCGGACTGTTTGTGTTTCGTGCGACAGAGATAACGCTCTACGAAGCCGAAATTACCCGATTGTCTCTTTCCAAAGGTCGATGTGCAATATTTATCGCCGGGTACTGTAGATATTGCCTTAGTTCCTACATTTTCCGCATTAAACCGTATTATTGCTATTATTTTATCAGAGACACGAGAGACGCTACTATTTTGAATAAAAATGGTAAACGAATATTATGTCTAGCTGTGTCATGAAAAATACCAGTGCGTTAAGCCGTTGGTCCTGCGCCTGATTTCTCTCCGGTCGTGTCGGATTACCGTCCCTGAGGACTATGAGAGTGACGGAAGAGAGAGTGCACCTGTCTGCGCACACGCATGCGCTATAAATACAATGCGTGCCACGAAAGATGAAACTTGACCCCGCCTCCCCCGCTCTTTCCGCCGCCCCTATGACGTCCGGTCTCGTCCCGCACTCAGACCTCATACCGCTAAAGATACCTAAAATCGTGTACTGCGCAAGTCAAACCACGTGGTGTGTCAAGTCTCATTTTTCGTGGCACACATTGTACCTCCCGGGTCGACGGCTAGTTTCCGTTTTGAAATGGTCGCCATGGCCGAATTTCGGTTGGAATTTACGCCCGGCTATTGGTAATATGTGGTCCGACGACCTTGTGAAGGTCGCAGGAACCCGTTGGATGCGAGAAGCACAGAACCGGTCGATGTGGAGGTGCTTGGGGGAGGCCTATGTCCAGCAGTGGACGTCTTTCGACTGAAATGATGATGATGATTCGCAATATGCTCGTCTTCTATTGCCTGGTGCTTTTAATAAGCGAAATATTGCCTTTGCCTACCTCAGGGATTAAGTAGCGTGATGTTATCACACTAATATTATAAAGGCGAAAGTTTGTGTCTGTATATATGTTTGTTACTTCTTCACGCTCAAACGGCTGGACCAATTTTGATAAAATTTTGTACGGAGGTAGTTGGACTCCCTGGATTAACCATATAGGCTAAGTTTTATCCCGATATTTCCACGGGGTCGACGCTTATGCGTGTGAAACCGAGGGCGCAGCTAGTGTTATATACTTTACAAAGCAACGGATGTCGGTACAGCTAGACATAATAACAGTTTATATTTATTTAACATTATTTCAATAGAATGCACTCAACACACTTATATAATATACTTTGCGGTCATACAGAGAACATTTTCATGTGTCTACATTTATTTGGTGATATTTGTCGATCTTTACACTTGGTTACGAAAAGCTTATTCATTTTAATCTGTAACCCCGTTAACTGAAGGGCCATTTTTGTAATTTTAAGAATGTTCAGTCTCAATTTATAAAAAAAGTCGGTTTACTGACGATAGTTGAACGTGACAACGTCATAAGAAAATACTGATGGAATAGTTGCATTGCATTTGTTAATATTCGCTTGCACTTCAAGCCGCCATGGAACGCCTCCACGCTACAGAGCGAGGCCGCGAGGTAACGCTAAATGAGTCATGTTTTTTCGTGAGTGCAGCCAGCTTCATCGATTTATTAGACGTTGTCACGTCAAAAATACTTTAATTCCTACACAACAAAGTTCAATTTACGGTACAATTTCAAACATATTTATAACTTTTTCAATAGTGCTAATCGCTCTGAAATCAACTTAATTACCATTACATTAAAGTTGATATTCGTTTAACTTGAAATAACATCAATTCTACACATATATTTGAATAGATCATATGTTTTATCGACAAATACACAAGCAAATAATGTAGGACACTAACAGATTCAACAGAATAATCATACAGTAAGGAACATATTGTTTGTAACAACACATTAACAGTATACACGAATACATTGTGACGTCACATGGCATACGTCACTACTGTGACGTCGACAGGCTTTATTTAAACCTGTACTAGCCACCGCTGGATAGAAATATATCTATCTTTATGAGAAAAGTTGAGTAGTGATGCGATTGATTGATTGATGGTTTATCGATAACCAGTCTCACCAAGGGGTGGATGGGTGACCATACATTTCATACTGTGACTCTTCTGTACCTCGCAAAGCACGTTAAGCCGTTAATGAGGGTTTTCGTGAAAATTTACGACACCAGTTGGCACCACTGTGACAAGAGGTCTTCCAATATAAAATATATGATGACGTTCATCATTCGATTCATTCAATCGTTCATCATTCAGTCATGACTAAAGAAAATATAGGCTCTTTGACAGATGTCTGGACCTGACGTGTCAGTGCTGCCACCTGGCGAACGTCATTTCAGAAAGCCCTCATTCCGGCTGTCATTCGTAGATCTTTGACAGTCGTTACGGGTAATCAGAAGCCTTGAAGAAGGAAGAATCGTTTTACCTAGTAACCGGGTTGTGGAGGTCAGATAGACAGTCGCTCCATATAAAATACTGGTAACCAGTTGCATTTGGTTAGACTGGAGGTCGAACCTAACGTAGTTAGGTTGGTTAGCGTGTCACAATGGGCGGCCTTATCACTAAAAGAGATCTTTTAAATACAACATTTTAATGGTGAATTAAGACGATTATTTATGCCCAGCAGTGGTCTTAAACCCAAGTAGTGGTACACCATATGACGCCAAGATAAATCTTAAGAAACCTAAAACATCGAATGCTTAAAAAAAATCACGAAGAACCTAACACAACTGTAAGATTACATAAATTATACTTTAAAACGAAAAAAAAGATATAATAATAATAAAAAATACTACGAATGAAGTTTCAATTGTGATATTACTTAAGTTGTAGACGAACTCTCTGAACTAACAGTTTTTTTAACTATAATTATTATTTTAATAATATAATTATATTCTTAATTTTAACTTTAGATTTTAGACTTCTTTGTGTACTATGAATTTATAAGACAATATTTATAACAGTTTTATTTGTTAATTTCGAGTTTTTTTTTGTATGTTTGCTTGTTACGCGGCTGAAAAGATTTGGATGAAACGGGTTGGCACATGGGTCGACCATGACTTGAATTTGAACATTGTCACTTTAAAGAAAATCAAATCATCGTCTTAGCATGTTCAGATATTGAAACCCACACACCACTCAAAGAAGGAGATGATGGTATCGTATTACCCGGTAACTGGGTTGTGGAGGTCAGGATAGGCAGTCGCTCCATGTAAAATACTGGTATTCAGCTGCATCCGGTTAGACTGGAAGCTGACCATAACATAGTTGCGAAAAGGTTAGACAGATGATGAGATATTGTGGTGTTTTACGACTTCCACGCGAACGAAGCCGTGGGCACAAGCTAGTTATGAACGAAAAGGTTGTAAAATTATAATGACTGTGGAGTTTCTTGCCGGTTCTTCTCCACAGGAAACGACCAATTGGAACGGTGCACCTAGCTTCTGACGTTTCATAAGTGGCCATGTAGGTTTATGTGAAATAAAATATTGTGATTTTTAATGCTATGTCGATTTCTACTCTGTTTTATCGCATTTGAAATAGGGATTACTAACTGGTTAGTTAATAATCCCTTTTTTTTTGTCGAAATTGTGACATTTTGTCCTAATTGTGACATTTTGTCCTAATTGTGACATTTTGTCCTAATTGTGACATTTTGTCCAAATTGTGACATTTTGTCTAGTCGTAAAAACCGTGCAAAGCTTAGCTTAGCTTTGCACGGTTTTTACGACTGGACAAAATGTCAAAATTTCTTTATTCTATGTAAGATTATTATCAATCCTACATAAATAAAATTCAAAGACCTGACTGATTGATATATCAACGCAGCTTAAGCCGTTGGTACTGGAGACATGAAATTTGGAGGGGGTGTTCTTTGTGAAGAGTAGGTAAGCATCCACTAAGAAAGGGTCTTTCAAAATTCCACCCCTGAGCGGGTGAATGGGGGGAGGGTGAAATATCACGCGGACAAAGTCGCGGGCAGAAGGTAGTTATACAAAAATTCTTGAAATGGTGGTGAAAACCGCATGAAATTACGTTGAGCAGTTTTTATGAACAACGTGATCTCACAGACAGACACGAAAAGTGAATTTAATTTAAAATACGTACCTATATAAATATTGCCTTATAATTTATAGTACACATAAAAAGTAATAAAATGTCGACAAGAAAGTAGCGATAGAGTTGGGGGGAGGGGGGGTCTAATAATTAATCTAACTGTTAAACGGTAAGTTTTGACATAGGAAATAAAGGTGTATGTTACGCTCTGTAACTGTAGGATAGTAGCGACATTAATACATTCGGAGAGCCAGGTTTTGAAAGTATCTTATAGAGGTCGCTAATGTAGCCCGCAAAATTCAAATTTTCTCATTATTTGCAATTTACAGGCCAGTGTCAGGTTGTGTGTTGATCTAAATATCGTCGCCTTACGAGTGAAAGCCTCGGGAATGTAAGTAGCATTTTATGCATTTCAGAGAATCTTATAGTATCGAACAGTTCTGGATATAAAAGCGGGTTAAATTTCCATATTAATTAATAAGAATACAGAACCTCCTATTTTGAAGTCGGTAAAAAAAAACATAAAAGACGCCGTACAAAAATTTTACAGCACGCAGTTCTTTCTTCCTCCTGAAAAGTTACTTCTTTTACACTTACGGTTTTCACTCTAAGGCGTCGATATGATTCCCGACTGTAACAAATATGTGTTTATAGAATTATTATCATTAGAATCAGTAATACAACTCCTTGAGCTAATGTAGTTGTATTGCCGATTCTAATGGCCTCAAATGTCATGATGTCATGAAATTGTCATTCAATACAGTAATATAAACTTAGAAAGATGTATTGATGATTTTTAACCGACATCAAAAAAAGGAGGTTCTGTATTCGAGCCGTATGTTTATGAATATAATTCTATAAATAAATATTTGTTACAGTCACGAATCATATTTAGATCAAAATACAAACCGATACTGACCTAAAAATTGCAAAAATAAAAACGTGACAATATATTTGTGCAGAGGTGCACTCTGTTGAATTCTCGACTCTCGGCCCAATACAGATAGTTGAAAATCCAATGCACAATAGGGAATATGCATGAATTTTTTTCATGGCATTTATTAACAAAATATGAAAATACCGTAGTAGAGATGACAAAAAGTGAAAATAAAATTGGCCAAGAAACACGGCCGATATGAGCATTTAAAACTATTGATTACACACCAATTAGACAGAGAGATCCGACATAGACTGTGACGTCACATGTCACTATGGCCATATAAACTCCGTGTTAAATTTCGTTTTGCGAGAAAGAGATAGAAACAAATCTTCGATGGCTCATATCTTTTTTAATTTCATAGTTATCCGAAAAACAGTTTTACTAAACTGTTTATTACATGAATGAGGATCAATTTTTTAAATTAAAAAAAAATCATGCATATTCCCTATTAAATTCCGCCGCGATATATTTACGTACCTGCAAACATAGGTTTACCATGCTTTTCACATATTAACGTTGCAACACAAATCGCTGATACAACATGGTTCGCTTTCTGTTAATCGTTTGAAGATGAACGCAGGTGTGCTAAACGCATTCTGAGATTTGCAATGTGATATCGTCTCAGTTCTAACACCACGGAAGTCAAAAATAGCAACTTTTCAGGAGAGAGAAAAATCTGCATTAATGTTTTATAGATACTATAATAATTACAAATTTACTATTTGTGTATACTTAATTATAGTTCTATTTAATGTAGAACCAGTAACTATTTACAAAAAACATTTATTTAATCCAAATTCTCTAGCGAATGGCATCAAAATGTCAAAACTACCAAAAATGACTTACGTGGTGGTAGAACTTCAACGACGATATGGGCATTAAGTTACCAACAACATACATAGATTCGCCCTCAGCTCCACCGCTACATGCCCCAACAATGTTCTACAGCGCCCACAGTACCGCCGACACCCAGTTATGACGTCATCATGTCGCTGGGGTTGCCACCACTGACGCCGGCCGCGCCTTTCAAAAGGTCGTTGATGTCGCGGCGGAACATCGATAGGTTTTGAGTGAATCTGTAAGAGAGAAGCAGTGTTAGTTAATTGTTAAGGATATTGCAATTTACATCGCGGGGAAGACCTGGGGGCTTACCCTCCAAACTAATTTTAATTCCAATGAGATGCCAATATGATTCTAATGTTAATAATTACAATCACGTGATTCGGTACTCTTGAATACAATATTGTCAACAATTACCCCACGCCAAGCCCGAACCCAATTCCACTTAGTTCTCCAAAATGGACACCCAATCTAAAAATCATTTGGCGCTAGCATCGAATTCAAGAGTGCGAAACGTCACAATTCCAATGTCGATATATCGGAATTAAATTGAAGAATAAGCACCCAAATGGCAAATTCCTGTAATTAAATAACTTGACCGTAAATTCGAAGCTTAATTATTTGAGATAGCAACACTGTGTTCCCGCTTATTACCCTTCTCTTTCTACCCTATATATCCCTCTCTTTCGCACATCCCTCACCCTACACCTCTCACCACCTGGTGGGGCTCGTCGCTAATGTTCAGCGTTCGAGTCTCTTGTTCATTGGCGTTCTGTTTCCCGCTGCATATGGTTCGATCACGAACCCTAATAAATATTTCCCTTAAGAATATAATCTAAGTGATAATTTAATTGCATTACTATTGTTGATAACCGAATTTTATTTGAGGTTAAATAAGTATCAGAAAAGCTGTAAACATCATACATGTGAGTGTTTATTCAATTATTTTTATCTAACAGTTATACTGTTCGTTTCTACATTATGACATAATCTAGCAAATGGTCGGCGATCATTGCTGATTAGTCTTTTGTATGAATTTATATTTGTTTTTGTCTACCCTCAGATTTTTATATTTCCCAAATATTTCTGATTGCGTGACGAATTATTTCTATAGCGGATTTCTTTCGATTTGTTTGGTACTAGGATGGATAACCAGGCTGTGCCTTCTGAAATCAATTCTGGTAGAGTGTCAGTGGCTCCTAAAACGTCTCGCAACAGATCGACTAGCAGTTCATCCAGTAGTTCTAGTACCTCATCGAGCTCTAGTAGTACAGGTAACTCGGCGAGCCGCAAACGAAGACGTGCAAGGCGCCACCGTCATAGAAAATCCAAACGATCTCGACGTACGGGCAGTAGGTACGATAAATTATCCAGGGAAGTGGGTGAGCTTCGTGATTTACTTTCACGTAATCATACATACAATCCTACCGGTCCTGTGGATGGGTGTAATGAATCGTGTATAGACTTGAACGAAAGCCGCGAGTTATTTTTTGATAATAAAGAAAGTGTAGGTAGTTCTAGTGAAGCTGCAAAAGAACCCTCTTTTGAGTTTGCTATTCAGACTAAATTAAAGGATCCGTCAGTTCCTGTAGCCCCTAATGACTTTTTAACTGCCTTAAACAGTATTCAGCATTTTGATAATAGCCACTGGTGTGAAGTTCGTTATGCCGATACACAAAAAATATATAATCATTCTCCAGGTTTCGTAGAATTAGAAATTAACGACGAAATTAAAGCCTATGAGGCATCGCGACAATTGGCTCAAGTGGATAGGGCCTATGCTGCTCAAACCTTCTGTTTATTGAAAGTTAGAGAAGCTCTGCAAGAAACTATCAAAAGTTTCTTATCATGGGCAAAAGATCAACAAGATTTGAACTTTGAAAATTTACAAGAAAAGATTATTGAGTTATTTTTGAATGGTGATGTACATAAAGTGTCATCCGATTTGTTGCAATTATTATGCGGACACAGAGCCGAGATAATTCAGATGAGACGTGACGGCATAATGAAATTCATACGAGACCCTCTTATAAAAACGAATTTACGTAAAATTCCGCCTTCATGCCAACATATTTTTAATGCCGACTCCTTCACGGCTGCTCTTGAGAAAATCGGTGGGGTAAAGAAAGCATTTTTTCCACCTAAATCAAATAACGCTAGCCTCGCCTCTCAAGCAGGCCCTAGCGGATCTATACCTAACAACCGCCTTCCGAAGGGAGCGGTCTATTACAATGGGCCTACACAGGCTATCGTACCTGGATACTGTCATGCGCAAGCTGAACATCCAAGACACAATGCTCCTCCGAGAGGTAGCTATTCTCAATATCCTCAGGGATATCTAGGCAACAACAACCCGAGTCGACGGGGGACATCCAATACCAGGGGTTCCTTTCGATCACGAGCTGGACACCAAAACCGGTCTGTCAACGGACATTTCAAAAACACAACAAATCAGAGCGCACCCACAGGTGCCTCAAAAAATGACAATTTTAAAAACCGAAGGTATTGACTCGCGTCACAGGAGCACCGAGTTCAAAGCCGGTCAGTTATCCCAGTTTGTCCATCATTGGGAAAGCTTGGGAGCTCCAAAAATCCTTATCAAAATAATAACAGGTTATCGAATACCATTTCTTCAAAGACCGCCGCTAATTGTACCAAACGTGAAAAAGAGTACCTTCGCTATTCCCATTTCGACAGAAATGACGGCTCTCGTAAATCAAATGAAAATGCAGGGTGTTCTCGAGATTGCAGATTTATCCCCAAGCTTTCTATCAACAATTTTCTTGGTTCCGAAAAGCGAAGGCTCCTTTCGGCCAATTTTCAACTTAAAAGCCCTAAACAAGTTTGTTCTCACAGATCGTTTCAAACTTATAAACATGTTTCGGATACCGGATTTTCTCCAACCTCGGGATTGGCTTTGCAAAATAGACCTTTCCCAGGCATACTTTCATGTGACTATTACCAAGTCCCAAAGACGTTTTCTCCGACTTATTTACGACGGAGAGTTACTCCAAATGACATGCCTGCCGTTCGGACTGAGCACAGCTCCAAAGGTTTTCGCATCCTTGACCAATTGGATCGCTCAGACCTTGCGAGAACAAGAAGGCATTCGCGTCGTTGTCTATTTAGACGATTTTTTGATTGCTCATCAGAATATGGACATCCTCAAATCGCAAGTTCAGTTGGTAATAAAAAGACTACAGTACCTAGGTTGGCAAGTAAACTTTCCAAAATCCGAGCTTACTCCTCAAACGAACCTAGTATATCTAGGTATTCATTGGGATCCTTGGCTCAATCAAAAACGTCTTCCATTAGAAAAACATCACAGTCTTTTGACCAAGGTGTCACAAATTCTGAAGCACAACAGAGTGGGATTAAAGAAACTACAAAGCCTAGTGGGCCTGCTAAATTTTGCCAGTTTTACAGTCCCAAAAGGCAGACTAAATCATCGGAGTTTGCTGGAATTCCTAAATTCAATTCCAAAATCGTCAAAGGAGCTACATATTGTTCCAGCAGAAGCACAGACAAATCTGAAGTGGTGGCTACAAAATTACCAGGCCTCGTCACCGATTCACATTCCACCACCAAGTCATTTCCTAACAACAGACGCGTCCGATCTAGCGTGGGGCGCACAGTTGGACAATCTGCCTCTGTCAGGACCATGGAACGAGCAGGAAGCTCTATTGCATTGCAACCAAAAAGAAATGTTAGCCATCTTAAAAGTCCTACAAGGCCATTGTCAGCTCCTACGGTGCTCTACAGTCCTAGTTCAGTCCGACAACCAAACAGTAGTTGCTTACTTACGCAACGAGGGGGGGACGATATCAAAGCCTCTGATGAACATTACAAAAGAGGTATTCAAAATTCTGAACCAACATTGCATCGTTCTAAAAGTTTTTCATTTACCAGGCAGATTCAACATTCTTGCCGATCGCCTATCTCGGCGTCGAAGCGCTGTGGAATGGCACCTGGTACCTCATTGCACAGAAATGATATTCAGAAAATTCGGGACCCCTGTGATAAGACCTTTTTGCATCAGAAACAGCACATGTCGTTGCCAACTATGTATCGTTAGATATAACCGACAAACAAGCAATTCATCACGACGCGTTTTCAATAGACTGGAATTTCCGATTGGCGTGGATATTCCCACCACCTTGTCTCGTGCCAAAAGTACTAGCACATCTCAATCGAGCCTCCGGAATTTTCATCCTGGTAGTTCCTCGGTGGAATCGAGTGTTCTGGAGGGGAGACCTGAAAGCACGAGCAATAGCAGCTCCATTCACCATACGGAACCTCGGTCATTCCCTAGTGGACACGTCAACGGGCCTTCCACCTCCCAAAGTCCAAGATATAACTCTAGAGGTATGGAAATGTGGGGGTGGGATCAAAATCTATTAGACTGGAATTCTGATCAAATCAATTTATTACAATCATCCTGGCGGAACTCAACTCGTAAGACCTACAAAGTTGCTTGGTTACGATGGCTTAAATGGGCGGGAGAGCATAGAATTAACCCCGTCAATCCAGATGGTTCAGTCGTAGCACGGTTTTTGGCAGATTTATTTTTAATTGACAAACTTTCGTACAAAACTATCCTTTTGCATAAGTCTGTAGTGTCTACACTGTGTAATGCAGATGCAGCTGGTCTTTTAAGTTCTCATACCTTAGTTAAGCATGTTCTTAAGTCGATTGCTCTCAAACAACCGGTAGCAAACAGACCCCCTATATGGAATATTGATGATCTTATGTCTTATTTAAAAAATAGTTCAATCGATTCAAACAATATTTTTGCTACATCCAGACATACAGCTGCATTATTACTTCTTTGTTCTGGTAGACGAATACACGACCTGACTCTGCTCAGTGTTGATTCAGAACATTTGATTATGTCTACTGATAATATAGTATTTTGGCCAGTTTTTGGATCCAAGACCGATTCTGCAACTTATAGGCAATCGGGCTGGAAATTAACAAAAAACCCAGATAACAGGAATCTTGACCCTGTATATTGGATAAAACAAACTATTGATATTCTCAAGAATAGACGAAGTTTGGCTTCATGCAATAATTTATTTATAAATATTAGAGGTCAAGCAAGACCAGCCTCGCGAGCAGTAATAGCAGGTTGGATTAGATCTCTTTTATTAGAAGCTAATATAATAGCGACCCCCGGTAGTTTTAGGTCCGCGGTTGCATCTAAAAGTTGGTCCGATAATCTCCCAATCGAAAATATTTTAGCTAGAGGCAACTGGAGAGCTGAAAATACTTTTAAGAAATATTACAAGCGCCAGGTTATGCCAACCGTCTCTAATTCCAGTATTATTGTTAATTTATTTGATCCTGTTAATTGATTGCAGTGATTAATTTGAATTGTATTGTCGTTTAATTTTGTATTATTATTTTAAGTAATATTCTAAATCTTCAATTGTAAGTTCTCAAGGGAGACCGTTATTTTTGTTTTACAAGCTTGCTTGATGTACTCTGTAAATGACTTCATTTTACTGATAATAATTGTGAACTATTATTTTTCTGATTTTTCACTAATAAATAAAAATTATTATTATTAGTCTTTCCAAGATGAATTTTAATTTTAATGATATGTAAATCCCTCACCTTTCTTAGATTTGATATACTTACTCATTTCATAACTTGTATTCCCTATACACTGAACTATAATTATCTATGCATAGTTGATCATCCTCACATTGGCGTTCTTCACCACCAGGCGATAACAAACACGTCTCAAATAATTAAGCTTCGAATTTACGGTCAAGTTATTTAATAGGAGCGTTTTTCCTGAAATAAAACGCATATTAAATTACTTACCTAAATTCGAAGCTTAAGATAATTTCTGCCTGTTGATTTTCAACGCAATGAACAAGAGACTCGAACGCTGAACATTAGCGACGAGCCCCACCAGGTGGTGAGAGGTGTAGGGTGAGGGATGTGCGAAAGAGAGGGATATATAGGGTAGAAAGAGAAGGGTAATAAGCGTGAACACAGTGTTGCTATCTCAAATAATTAAGCTTCGAATTTAGGTAAGTAATTTAATATGCGTTTTATTTCAGGAAAAACGCTCCTATTAAAAACATTAAAAAGGACACTGGCAAAATTAGGCCCAGGAGCGGACACGAATGAAATATATATTAAAAAAAATCTTTAATTAAATAGTTATTTACAGTCATTTTTAAACGCCTTTTAACCATGGGGTTCTGAAAAACACAATAAAAAGAAGATGATAGCGGAAGTCATTTTGAATGAACTTAGAAAATGCACGGGAATTGTAGAAGTCATTGACTGGGTTGCCAGGGGTAAAATATATAATATATTATGCAGAGATACCAGAGGTCATGATTTCTCATTATTTAATTATTATTATCAATAATAGATCCATTTTGAAAGTAAAAATATATTTGATGCATTACACAAATATTTTTGTTAACTTCAACGTTTTTGGTTCATAATAATAGTGGGTTTGTGTTGATTTCGATGATGGTTCAAAATGCTAGAAGCCAAATTAAATATAAGTGTCAACTCAAGAAACGTCAAATGAGATGAATAAATCAATCAAATAATCGATGTCATTCACTCCCACAGACTCTTGCGTACTTGTGATTTACTCGACTGTTTTCTTTTGTGATTTACCTTGTTATAAATAAAATGTATGATGTTAGATCATATTATGGTGAACATATACGAAGTGGAGGACAATATGAAATTGAAATATACAGAGAAAGCAACAGCAATTTACGAGACTTATTTCACAAAATGACAATAAATGGTTGCTCAGAGGGAGAATCCAAAGTCGGCACGTTAGCAGAAGAGTGTACTTTGTTTACATTGTAATAAATAATAATCTTAGCGGGCGTAACGCTATAGAGCAATATTGTTGCAACTGTTTGGTGGGCAGACGCACTGTAGGGTGTTGTGCTCATGTCATGTCTATTATATGGTACTTGTCATGGGCTCGACATGAGCCAAAAATATGCCCACCAGCTCAATTTTTAGATGAGTTATTGATTATTTATGAAAATGAATAAAAAAGAGCTTTATTCTAATGAAAAGTGGTTTATTTTTCTCAATTACCTTAAATATTTTTACTTTTATAACCTGAAAAATGTTTTTTGTTATCTCACTAATATCTCAGTATTCCCATGATCAATATTGATATTGATGTTTTTATAGTAAATAATGTTTATGACCAGTAATTTCAGCATTTGTATTATTATTGTCTGTTGAGTTGAAAAAGTGGGCCTGACGAAGTATGGGCGTTTGCCAGTGTCCTTTAGTCGCCATTTCATCTCAGCGACTATCATTGTCAAAAATTTACGGAATATAGAGGTATTTTTGACAAATTGAGACAGATCAGACTTTTAGCCTTTTAAAAGGTGGTCAGCGGGATTGTCCGAAAGAGTTACCGCTGGCCCGGAACATAAAGGGCTAAGGAAGGAACACGGGTGGGTTTTAGTCAGTAAGAGTCTGACACTCCCTTCCGCTCCACCCAGAGCGGAAGGGGTCATTTAATGATTTCCAATCCTGAAAAAAAAAAGGCCTTTTAAAAGGCTGCCAGTGATGATTGGCATTACATATGATTCACCCATGTGTAATTACGCCTTAGGGCAGTTTAGCAGATTTATTAGTGAATTTGCCAGTGCGCGAGCGCGTGACAGTGTTCTCTTTAATAGCGGTTGTAATGGCAATCATATCACTTGGTTTTAGTAGGCTTTTATATTTTATTTTTGATTTATCCTTTTGATAGATTCATATTTTGTAAATGTGAGGACTTTGTACGCCTTGTAGACTTTAGATCTGTAGACCATTTTTTATTTTATCAAGTACCTGGTTCTTGTTAACGGGCCTACGCTGTCCTCCCATATCTACTGTAAATTTGAAAACAAAGTGAAAGCCAATTATTTTTAAAAAGAGTAACCGTGGAGTTTCTTGCCGGTTCATCTCCATAGGTAACGACCAGTTGGAACCGTGCACCTAGCTTCTGACGTTTCATAAGTGCCCATGTAGGTTTATGTGAAATAAAATATTTTGATTTTGAATGCTATGTCGATTTTTACTCTGTTTTATCGCATTTGAAATAGGGATTATTAACTAACCAGTTAATTTTTTTGTCCTAATTTTGACATTTTGTCCAAATTGTGACATTTTGTCCAAATTGTGACATTTTGTCCAAATTGTGACATTTTGTCCAAATTGTGACATTTTGTCCAATTTGTGACATTTTATCCAGTCAGTTCAGTCAATTTGGACAAAACGTCGAAATTTCTTGCTAACTGTCGTGCCGGAATTAGGACCTACCTGTCCCTATTCTTGGTGAGAAGGTTGGGCTCGATGCCGGCCATGAGCCCGTTGAACCAGTGCGCGAGCTGCGCTTGCTTGTCGCGCGGCTGCTGCGCGATCATGTCCTGTCTGATGCGCGCGAACTGCTCCTCGTTGAGGAGGATGAGGCCGAGGAGGGGCCGCGACATCGACCATTGGTTACAACAGTCTTCGAACATTATCACGTTCAGTACCTGGAGAAAATGTGTTCTTGTCAGTATTGTTTTAAGAGCGTTTACGCCGTACGGCATTTCATACAAACTTTCAAGGCCTTATTTTTCGAAATGAATGAACCGATTTTAATGAAACTTTATACGCATAAGCAGGATACAAAGGTCTAAAAAGTTAGTTGAGAACCAAAATGAACCGTTATGCAAACGGCTTTGAAGGTCCCTGGCACACTTACTGTCGCGCCATTTTGTATTTTTTTCAAAATGGTGTCCACGCCCGTCCCCGTCCAAGCCCGTTGTTTCGAACGGTTGGTTAACGTAACATACGTACGGCGGTAATTTTGTAATTGTAATTTGAAACAACGCTTTTTTTTTGACGTGACAACGTCTAATAAATCGATGAAGCTGGTTGCACTCACGAAAAAACATGACTCGTGTAGCGTTACCTCGCGGCCTCACTCTGTAGCGTTCCATGGCGGCTTGAAGTGCAAGCGAATATTAACAAATGCAATGCAACTATTCCATCAGTATTTTCTTATGACGTTGTCACGTTCAACTATCGTCAGTAAACCGACTTTATAGACAACCGATTTTTCGGTTTGACGATAGTTAGCGCCATTTTTGACGTATACGCGTGCGTCAAGCGAACGTGTAACAACCCGCCCTAAGTAAAGTGCGTACCGTTGCTAGTAACTGTTGCATGATCTCCGGTCGTCGCTGTAACACTTCTATAAACATGTTACTCGTCTCCGGCGGCGGCTGTCGCGGGTTTGACACTTTGTTGCTAGCTGAAAACAACATAATTTTATTGAGTAACAAAAATGTTGCAAATACATATAAACTACATCATCTAAGCATTTATTTCAATTTAATTAAACCATTTATAAGCACTTTTGAATTTGTCATAAACTGTAAAATTTTGCCAATCAACTTTGAACCTTATGCTTTAGCGATAAAGTTCAAGATTGAGATTTTTTAGAATATGAATCGATAAATTTTATAATTCTTTAATATTTTATTTACTTTGCTCAAATAAATAAAATATAAAAGATTTAAAAAATTCTATAGATTCGTATTCTAAAAAATCTCAATCATTTATGCAAAGGTGGATCAGCTGATTGCAGTAGCTGATTGTACATTTTTTTTTCAGTACAGTCAGTCAAAGTTGGACGAAGTACTCATTTTGAATATTTGGTTGGGCAAAAAGTGACATTTTCTTCCAAGCTGGAGCAGTTGGTTTTACATTTTAGGTAAGAGTTTACAGAAATGTTACTCAGGATCTCATCACAAAAAAAAAATGTTAAAAAGCTAAGATTTGTAGCAACAGGAGTGAAAAGACTCACACGGTGCAGATTGTCTCGGTTTTATTAATATGCCAATATTTTTTAAAACACAACTTAGTTTTTTTTAAATATTTAATCGGTCTTTTACCCGATACGGGCTTGACGTCGACATCTGGAACAGCCTGTATACAGTATGGAAACCACATATCCATACTAAAATTATAAATTCGAAAGTAACTCTGTCTGTCTGTATGTTACCTTTTCACGCCTAAACCACTGAACGGATTTCGATAAAATTTGGCACAGATAGATTGCATCCCGGGGAAGGACAGTTTTTATCCCGATATTCCCACGGGATCGACACTTATGCGGGTGAAACCGCGGGGCGCTGCTAGTATGCAATAAATTATACCACATACTTGTTATAGCCCTTTCTGACGATAATTATACAAAAAATGAACGAAATCGGTCACGAAAAATTTATGTTCGCATAACTCGTCAAAATGTAGGGAACAGCTGTTTTTTTTTTAAAGGCGATAACAAGGTGGAGGGGAGGTTTCCATACTGTATATAAAAATCACCAACTGCTCAAAAATGCCTCGAGCGATTGTAATGAAACTTTGGTAAGTTGTTTTGTGCGCGTCGGAGGTTACCAACAAAAAAAAAAGGTATTGCATTGATAAGATGTTCAAATAATAGTGCTGCGTGTGTGTGTAGTAGTGTGTGTGCTGTGTGTAGTGTGTATGTGTGTGTGTGTTATATGGTGTACATAATAAAAAGTATTCTATTCTATTGCTGTAATACTTACATTTCTGCACTAACTGTTTAAATAGAAATGTGACTATGTGGTCGAGGGTGGCGCAGCATCCCGTGCACACGCTCGTATCTGTAAACAAGTGATATAAAGAGTAATTTAACAAAATTTTCTATTTTTTTCTAATAGCGGAGCAAAGCCGATGTCGATCTTTCTTGAACTGACCATTAATTTTCTAACTCAAAACGGGAAATGGGTTTATAAATGACAGTTAACAAGTTATATGAATAATAAACACAACATTTTAATTTTCTTTATTTAGACAAAGTGTAACTTAATACAAATTTCGTGAAAATTTACGACACCAGTTGGCACCACTTTGACAAGAGATCTTCCATTTCGACAATGAATATAAAATATATGATGACGTTCATCATTCGATTCATTCATTCGTTCATCATTCAGTCATGACTAAAGAAAATATAGGCTCTTTGACAGATGCCTGGACCTGACGGGTCAGTGCTGCCACCTAGCGAACGTCATTTCAGAAAACCCTCATTAGTGTTCTTCACTAAACTATAATTCAGATTACATAATTATAATTATTACGAGGAACAGGGTGTAAAGTTCACTCATAGTCTATAGAAAAGGGAGGATTCTCCGACCAGACGGGTGTTGTGTCTGGCGGACAACCGCCCGATGATTCATGTCGGGCCGTTGTATCTATGCTAGTTGCGCGGTAAACTCTGCTTGCGAGATACAGGATTTTGCGTGACGTCAGTATGACTCGTTGTTCGCATGTGGCGTTGTAGATACCGCTACAAAGGTCAGAAAGGCTGTCGCTCCATGTACAGTACCCGGCGATAAATATTGCACATCGACCTTTGGAAAGAGACAATTGGCTAATTTCGGCTTCGTAGAGCGTTATCTCTGTCGCACGAAATACAAACAGTCCGGTATCTATTAGGAGCTGTTAAAACAATTATGATTTGTTTCTTTTGATAATTATTTTTATTCTTTGTATAAAATACACCAATTTCCAAAGGTCGATGTGCAATATTTATCGCCGGGTACTGTAAAGTATTGTCTGGCATTTTATGTACGTCAGAACCGCGGGTGTACTTTTCAGATCGGCCTAAATTTATTGTCATTATTTGGTACCTTCCGTGTACCTTTACGTACCTCTCTTGAAAATCTGTGTACCTACACCCGTACAATGATATTTTAAAAATTAGGTACACCCGCCATCCTGATGTCAGAACTGCGGGTGTACTGCTAACCAATATATATAGCTAAGTACACTATATAAGTAGATTTGGTACCTCTTGTGTACCTGCAGAAACAAGTATTAAATAAACAAAATACTGTCAGGTTACTGCGAAAAGTTAAAAAAACGATTTTCTTTCTTTGACGTTCTTACTATTTTATTAAATAGTAAAAACGTCAAAGAATAAATAACAATCTTCGGTAATCGAAACCAGAACCTCCACGTTAAGCATGTATTGTGGCCATACCAGGAATCCCGAATCCAGAACCGCCGCATAATATTTAGTCACTACTAGCTGCGCCCCGCGGTTCACAACCTTTCGCCTTTATAATATTAGTGTGAGTGTGTGCCCATACCGGGAATCAAAACATCAAATTAACGGACACAAATTATACACAGACTCAGGACAATACATTGTGTGATCTGCAAATTTTTGTTCTATGTGGGGATCAAACCTACAACATCGTGTTCAGCAGTCGCATATTACGACCACTGAACCACCGAGACAGTCAAAACTGTATTTTTTTTGGTTGCATTTGGATTTACTGGTGCAAGGACGCAGTCATTATATTTCCTTGTTGCTTGTTTCCTTTATGATTAATCCTGATATCAATAATAATGAAATATGAAATTATTTCCATTCAGTTCCAAGACCGAAATAGATACATACCCAGTATTTACATATACAGGGTGTCCCAGAACTCAACGTCAAGCCGAAACGGGGTGACCGGATTGATCATAATCATCACGAGAAAAATCTGAAAAAAAATCTATCCCATGCAGTTTGAAAATTATGGGCATTTTAAGAAAAACCTAGAAATTTGATCAAACTGTACTATTTTTCGGTTATTGTGGTTATTCTTTTTTATTTTTGTTCATTTGAACTTTGCAAACGTAATCCTAAATAACATTTCTAGAATCCCAATAAAAAATAATGACACAATTGTCTCAAGTTTCCGAGAATTGAGACTATTTGTTAAACTACGAATTTAAAATTTTCAAGATTCGTCGAATTTGACAGGCCCTCCTTTAAAAAAAATTTACTAGAGTGCCTTGGCAAGTGGCATTAAAAGTTGGCGCATTTAACCAGAATTCTAAAATGGTACAATACTTGTAAGTTTCATACAATAAAAAAGAGTAAAAAAAATAAAACCTCAAGTAACCCGATTTTTGCTATCTCAGTTAAAATGTTTTTGATTCGCATAAGCTCTAGGTAGGTTCTTAATTTTAAGGCAAAATGATGAGAGAGATGGATAGTGGGTATGTTTGCCATGACTGAGCGAGACAGATAGTACACACGAATACGAATGTGCGCAGTAGACGAATGAGCGAAACGTACTAACTGCTTGGTGTCGGACTGGTAGCGTAGCCATTTGCTTGGTATGGCATCTATCTGTTTCATTCGCACTCGTTTAAACGACGCATCTCCGTCTCAATGCGCGGCGTCATTATCTGTCTCGCTCACTCATGGCAAACATACCCACTATCCATCTCTCTCATCATTTTGCCTTAAAATTAAGAACCTACCTAGAGCTTATGCGAATCAAAAGCATTTTAACTGTTATAGCAAAAATCGGGTTACTTGAGGTTTTATTTTTTTTACTCTTTTTTATTGTATGAAACTTACAAGTATTGTACCATTTTAGAATTCTGGTTAAATGCGCCAACTTTTAATGCCACTTGCCAAGGCACTCTAGTACATTTTTTTTAAAGGAGAGCCTGTCAAATTCGACGAATCTTGAAAATTTTAAATTCGTAGTTTAACAAATAGTCTCAATTCTCGGAAACTTGAGGCAATTGTGCCATTATTTTTTATTAGGATTCTAGAAATGTTATTTAGAATTACGTTTTCAAAGTTCAAATGAACAAAAATAAAAAAGAATAACCACAATAACCGAAAAATAGTACAGTTTGATCAAATTTCTAGGTTTTTCTTAAAATGCCCATAATTTTCAAACTGCATGGGATAGATTTTTTTTCAGATTTTTCTCGTGATGATTATGATCAATCCGGTCACCCCGTTTCGGCTTGACGTTGAGTTCTGGGACACCCTGTATATGTAAATACTGGGTATGTATCTATTTCGGTCTTGGAACTGAATGGAAATAATTTCATATTTTATTATTATTGATATCAGGATTAATCATAAAGGAAACAAGCAACAAGGAAATATAATGACTGCGTCCTTGCACCAGTAAATCCAAATGCAACCAAAAAAAATACAGTTTTGACTGTCTCGGTGGTTCAGTGGTCGTAATATGCGACTGCTGAACACGATGTTGTAGGTTTGATCCCCACATAGAACAAAAATTTGCAGATCACACAATGTATTGTCCTGAGTCTGTGTATAATTTGTGTCCGTTAATTTGATGTTTTGATTCCCGGTATGGGCACACACTCACACTAATATTATAAAGGCGAAAGGTTGTGAACCGCGGGGCGCAGCTAGTAGTGACTAAATATTATGCGGCGGTTCTGGATTCGGGATTCCTGGTATGGCCACAATACATGCTTAACGTGGAGGTTCTGGTTTCGATTACCGAAGATTGTTATTTATTCTTTGACGTCGTTACTATTTAATAAAATAGTAAGAACGTCAAAGAAAGAAAATCGTTTTTTTAACTTTTCACAGTAACCTGACAGTATTTTGTTTATTTAATACTTGTTTCTGCAGGTACACAAGAGGTACCAAATCTACTTATATAGTGTACTTAGCTATATATATTGGTTAGCAGTACACCCGCGGTTCTGACATCAGGATGGCGGGTGTACCTAATTTTTAAAATATCATTGTACGGGTGTAGGTACACAGATTTTTAAGAGAGGTACGTAAAGGTACACGGAAGGTACCAAATAATGACAATAAATTTAGGCCGATCTGAAAAGTACACCCGCGGTTCTGACGTACATGGCATTTTTGCTGAACTGGGCCTTTTTGACGCAGCCGTGAGGCACACTTTCCTGCTAATTTCTTACATCGGACTTTGCACTTTTTATTTTTATCTGATATACGACTATTATATATCTAACTACATATCTGGTGTATTGTGTGTCTCTTAGTCTGTTCTGAATAAATGTATTTTCTTTTTTTTTTTTTTTTATTTGAAATTGGTTTGCTCTTGACTCTAGTCTAGGTCAGAGATGACAGAGACAAAGTCTACGATGGAGTGAGCTCACCCAGAAGCCTGTTCACTCTTACTTTGAAGAGATTCGGGTTGTATGCACTCGGAAACACAAGCGCAGGTAGAGAGTTCCACTCTTTTGCTGTGTGCATTATAAAGGACATTTGAAAAAGCTTAGTGCGAATTGGTGGAATAGCAACTAGGTAGGGATGGTAACTTGCAGTGCGTCTGGATGTCCGAAAGTCTTTCTATTTTCTATTAGCATTCAGGTGCATCCGGTGAGACTGGAAGCTGACCTGGACGGGCTAGGCAGATAACGACGATGATGAGTCTTACCTAGCAGCAGTAATGTATACGTACACTTACCAAGAGCCGTGAGTCCTTCGGAGATGGAGCACAATATGTAGAGTGTCGCGTCCGGCTGTAAGTTCGCTAGGAACGGCATGTGGTCCTGTGCTAACCGCTCTAGGAGGACGTAATACGTTTGGGAGAGTTTCGGGTAGTCCTGAAATGCAGTAATCGAGATATAAGAGGTTACATATTATGCAGGTCATCACGTCATCACCGGTTGTCGCGGAAAACCAGCGCAGGGGGCTCCGTCTCGTATAGGTCTTTTTTTTTTCTGGTTGGGAAATCATCAAATGACCCCTCCCGCTCTGGGTGGAGCGGAAGGGAGTGTCAGACTCTTACTGACTAAAACCTACCCGTGTTCCTTCCTTAGCCCTTTATGTTCCGGGCCAGCGGTAACCCTTTCGGACAATCCCGCTGACCCGGCAGGCTTCGGCCCTGACGGGCCCCTTCTGATGATGCTGACATCTCTTTGAGGCGCGCGTGGAACACGTACGCGCCGTCTCGTATAGGTTCTTAGCATTATGCTGAGCGATGGCCGTTTGGCGTAGATGTGACGCATACTTTCTTTTCCCTCCTCTAAATTGTTATTTTGTTTGTGTTTTTTTTATATGCGTTTGTTTGCCGCAAATAAACGTATTTTCTTTCTTTCAGGTGACTGACAGTAATCAGTCTGGTAAAGGTTATTGCACACGTATCAAACAGGAAAGGGATTGGCACCGTATCAACTCGAGCCGTTCAGTATTCTTTGTCATACGGTTAAAGATATTTATTTTCTTAAAAGAATTACAATTCACAAAAAATATCGACTAGTGGCACCTTAAAACTAACATTACAATCAAACTTTGACATAACATCGTTGTGCTTATTATGCAATAAGTACAAAATAAATAAATCAGAAGAGGGTAGGTTACACACAAGAAACAACATAATTTTGAGCGATGAGGGTAGTGTGCAATTTAACAATCGTTGCGTATTTACAGTACCCGGCGATAAATATTGCACATCGACCTTTGGAAGGAAACAATCGGCTAATTTCGGCTTCGTAGAGCGTTATCTCTGTCGCACGAAATACAAACAGCCCGGTATCTATTAGGAGCTGTTAAAACAATTATGATTTGCTTCTTTTGATAATTATTTTTATTCTGTGTATAAAATGAAAAAAAAAAGGTAAAGGTCAATGTGCAATATTTATCGACGGGTACTGTACTGAGGCCTAGGAACACAGTGCAGAACATAAGCGATTTATTAAATTGTTTATGAAACTCCCTACTGCAACGCACACTAATCGGAATCGTAACGTAATCGCCTCGTCTCGGGAATCGAACCGCGGTGCGGTGCGTTATGGCTCGTCGTCCCAGCGCTTATATCCGAGCTTACGTCTCTTCGTCCACCCTTGCCCCTCTCCCCCCCCGGCCTGCCTGCTGCACCATCAACCAGCGCTCGGCAAGCCGTAAGTGCGGCGTCGCCTAGCCGTAGCCGAGTCGACGTATCGGAGCTTCTGATCCGCTTTGGTTATGTCCCAGATAGCAATTTAAACTTGTTTCAGGCTTGCAGTAAGTTTGAAATATCAAATGTGAAAACTTGCATAAAGTTTGACGAGGCAAAGGGCAAACTTGTGGCAAGTTTATATCAAACTTATATCAAATGTCTAGTTTCCGCCCATCAAACTTGTATAATGTGTGCCAATGCTTTGTCATGACAAATTACCTACAATGTTGTCACATAAGTACTTGCTTGTTTGTTGCATACATTGTAATCAATGGTTTATTGCTACGACAGATACTTAATAATATGCCACAAAGCGATAAGTTTTGGTGTTTTTCAGGAGGCTTACTCGCGAACGCGAACCACTACGACAAAAATAAAAAAATTGTGTCGTCGTTTGCGAGTAGGCCTCATAAACAAAAAACTTGACAGCATTTAAAGTATGAAATGAAATCAATTGAAATTAAAATTGAATGGGTTTATTTCACCATTGCACTTAGAGGTATTTATTTATACAGCCTGGATAAACCGTTATAGAAACACAATCATAAATAGAAGTCGAAAAAAAAGTAGTACAGAACGGGACTTTTTTATTGCTGACTGAGCCGCGCTCTTGGTCTTGATCACACCTGATGGAAAGCGATGGTTATCCATCGCTTTAGACCTTATAGTCTATGATGGAACTAGCGTTCCCAGAAGATGCCTGTTCATTCTAGATTACTCGCTTCATGGTCGATTTTGTTTTGTCTCTCGGCCCTGAAACAACGAAATAAAATGGCTGTTAGTCAATAAACACCTGCAAAACTAACTTTCAAATTAATGGTACCATTGAAATACAATAAATTAGTTACCCCTGAACAAGCCATCTTGTTATGGAATAAATAAATGTATGCTACAACTTTTAAGTCATTGGTATCAGTGCCGGGGTTCGAACCCAGTACCAGTAGGCCCCACTAGACTATATCTACAACCGCTCTACAGGCTATTATTAAAAGAGAGTAATTTTACCTTCTTGATAATCTTACTTTGGCTTGGTTTAGCCAGTCACTGATCATCTCTTTCAGCTTATCGTCAGTGGCAGTTCCATGCACTTTTTTACACATTTCTGAAAATATAAATAAAACAGCTATAGTAATGTACTATAATTGACCTTAGGCGGCATGTTCCGTAATGTAACTTTTGGTTATGTAGGAATTAAAACAATAATAAAAAAAACCTGAATTACAATAGTAGGTACTTACGAAATATTAATTTGCAAGTTTCTGTGTCAAGAAATGATTTCTTGCTTGAGTTTTTCATTTTTTTCCCTGTCAAAGAATATTGCTCAGCTACTTCATCCAGCAGTATTCTTCTAAGCATGTTTGTGGCGAAACAACGGAGGTTTTACCGCCAATACCTGCCAAGAATTGTATCTGAAAACAGAAATACTGTATATGTATGATGTAGGTAATGGCATAATTAATACATAAATACATGTTGGGTGCATCTTAATTTGATTAAATTTTTTCTTAAATAAGCTCAAAGAAAACATAGTCAATTGATAGTTGTGCAACTACTAAGTTAATGTAAGTCTGTGCTTCGTGGCTAAAAAGTAGGTACAGACGCCAGCACATCAACCTACTACAATCTGTCAGATTTCCCGAGTACCTGAGGTGTTTATAGAATAGAATATTCTTTATTGTAAAAAAGTCCCAACCTGACCCACCAAACAAAATTATACAATGTATGTCTCAGTGCTTGAAATCTCAAAGCGGTGGCAGTAGGCACACAGTAATTTCCCTCTCTCTTAGAGGCCTGTGCCCTTCATTGGGATGTACATAAATAGGCTGCTATTATAATTAGGGAATCATACCACATTACGAGATAGTTAGCAACCACTGGTGAAATAAATTGTTATTAGATTATGTTAAATTGGGAATGTTTCGAGGTTATGTGACTTTATAGAATGTTATAGGGAATCTGCATTCGCTCTAATTGATTAAAATGATCACCACACTTTAAACCCGGGTCCGCTGCGGTATGTTTTCGTGTTTTGCTAACACATAGCGTGTTATCCATTCGACTCGGCAAACAAAGCGGCGAACAGAAAAAAAAAACACGAACTTCGATAATAACACGGTGTTCCGTGTTAGCAATATACGAAAACATGCCGCAGGCGCAGCGGACCCGGCTAGAGAATAGAGAACCAAACCAAACTTACCGTCAGTCAGTACAGTAGGGATATTTTATCAAGACGATTTAATTGGTCCAACAAGAGTGCAATCCAATCGAGTCCAGTAACACAGCCAAAGTCAAACGTAAGAGAAATCCAAAAACACAGACAGGGTCGTCGATAAATCGCAATCTCACAAACAACACGGAGAAGCACATTCACAAAATCAAGGAAAGAAACACTTTTTGACAGCTACGTTTAGTTTCTTCATATTTCATACTGACATTGGACGTTTAACGACCGGGTGCTAGCCATGCTAGCCATGGACTTATTGTAACGTCGCTAATTAAGTGACATTATTTTATTTACAGTAGGTACTGAGTACAGTATTACGACTATTGTTATCTTTGTTAATATTTAACACATACGTCACTTCCGTGAGATCTTTTAGAATGCTTGTTACTGATGATTCGAGTTAACGTGTCAAGTTTACAGTATTATTGGATCAAACTTGACAGATCATGCTTACCTAACAAGATTGCAACAGTATCGAAACAAACTTGCCATATCATTTTAACATTCACAAGTTTACAGCTAATTTGAAATAAATTTGCCACAACAAGTTTGCCGTAACAACTAAATATCAAATAAAAAACAAACTTGCAGCAAATTTAAATGCTATCTGGGGTGCTTACGTTAGGTTGACGCCTGTTTGACGGCGAGGCGAAAGGCGATACGGTGCCGATCCCTTTCCGATTTGATACGTGTGCTATGACCTTTAATGGGCGAAAACAGAATATTAAAAAGAAAAACACGTCGAATGCATAATCTTCTCTTTTTTGAAGTCTGTTTAAAATCATATTCAAACCTTCATTGCAAACAATTAATCGCTATTGAAATAAATGTTCACCAACACAAATGTAAGTGCGGCTTTTGTAATCCTAAATATTCTCAAGTCAGGTAGTGTAGTTTTGTTGTCAAGAAGTTCTGTGCAACACATTTGAACCAGAATTCATGCCCTACGCTGTAAAACCTGATTTATATGGTACAGTTTAATTAAAGCACACCATAAAATGTGGCATCGTTCTAAACAGTGATTGAGAGTATAGAAGTCGTTTTTAAATACAGATTAATTGCATGCCAGAGCCAAGATACACACAGCTTTTAAGAAAAAAAAACAAACAATTGGCCAGGCAAGTAATGCGTTTACTTTATATTTCATAGCATTCGGACGAAATAGAAAGTTCGTTTTTTACTAATCTCACATTTAAGGCGAAAGCGCCTGGGTAGCCCGCGAAATTATTTTTTTTTACGTTTTTTGCAATTTGCTGGTCCGTATTAAGTTGTACGTTGATTAATAAATGATTCGCGGTCGTAACAAATATGTATTTACAGATCATTAAAGTCATCAACACAACTCTCTAAGACCACGTAACCCCAAAGAATGACGATTTCATAGTCATTCTTTGGGGTTACGTGGTCTTAGAGAGTTGTGTTGATGACTTTAATGATTATAATTTTGTAGATACATATTTATTACGACCGCGAATCATATATTAATCAACGTACAACTTAATACTGACCAGCAAATTGCAAAAAACCTAAAAAATATTGAATTTCGCGGGCTACCCAGGCGCTTTCGCCCAAGTCTTTTGTGTTTGCGTTTTTTTTTTATTATAGAAGTTTGACATTACACCTGTCAGATTTAGTCTCTGGGATTAAAAAAACTTACTATAGCTTGCGAAATGTGGGTGTAGCAGTATTCATTCCTGCTTACCCCTTCAGGGAAAATAGGGGTGGATGTTATGTTAGTATATTTAATATTAACTTTTTGACAGCCACACGTCAAAAAAATCAAAAACGTACCCACGGCGTCACAGTCTGTCATGTAGTCGAACCGTGGCGTGCTGGGCACATTTTGGTTTGTCATCTATACATGATTGGGGCGGTCAAAAGGTTAAGTAAATACGTTATTATTTTAAAAGGTAACTTACAAGTAGATCACTCTGTGGTATACTGAGCAGTAATTTGACGAACATGTTTAGCGCGTTATCGAGAGCCTCATCGCCGTATAACCTGAAAATAAATAATTATCATTACAATCTGATGTCATCCGTTGATCTTTGACAGTCGTTACGAATAGTCAGATGTCCGTCGCAAACGCGGACGTAGCGCCGCGCGGGTGCTCGCGCGGCAAGGTACGTTTATGTACAGACACCAGCACATCAAGCTACTACAATTTGTCAAATTTCTTTAATACATTTTCAACTTTATCGCTAAAGCATAAGATTCAAAGTTGATTGCGATAATTTGACAGTTTCGGGTAGCTTGATGTGCTGGCGTCTGTACAACATATGATACTAGCAGCGCCCCGTGGATTCACCCGCATAAGTGTAGATCCCGTGGGAATATCGGAATAAAAACTATCCTATGTCCTTCCCCGAGACTCAAACTATCTCTATACCAAATTTCATCTAAATAGGTTCAGCGGTCTAAGCGTGAAGAGGTAACAGACAGACACATTTTCGCATTTATAATATTAGTATGGACACACACACGGTGGCGATGTCGTGCACAATTAGTATTTGGTTGCGCTAATTTTAAATCACAGATTAAATTTAATTATTTGGCAACATTACGAATTGGTTGGTAATAACATCCCTATCTCCCATCCCTTCCTTGCACGGAACCTGTCGTACTCGTGGAAGCGAGATGGCAAACGTACAGCGGAAGTGATCCGTCATTAGACATTTCACAAGACCTTTGTTCGTTGGCTATGAACCTGTGTGTCGAGAACATTGCGTTCCTAAGAAAAATTAAAAATTGGTGAAACTTGGTGTTTTGTGTGTGAAAACCGCTGTGAATCTTGCTGAGGAGCTGCCGACGAGGAAATCAAGAATAGAATAGAATAGAATACTCTTTGTTATGTACACTATATAAATTACATACATAAATATAGAAACTGTACAAAGGGTGACACAATGGGCGGTCTTATCGCTAAGAGCGATCTTTTAAAGACAACCTTAGGATGGATTTAAAAAGGGGAAGGACAGACAAATACTGTAGGTAGTCTGCGGTGTAGCATTAAATACATACATATAGTATATTATACTAATCTAAATAAATATATACACATACATATAAATATATCCATATAATAGTAAACATGAAACATGACGAGGAAATCAAGGTATCGTGCACCCCTGTAAACCTTAAAAAAGACCGATTTCACCCTGTGTCTCCACGCGGTCTTACAACGTCCCGTTTCATTATTTTCCAAGTTGATTTTGTTGTCCTATTTTGCTTTCCCGCGCATGCAGTATTAGTTACCTGAACACTCCAAAGTTAGCGTAGTTGCCGCACAGCGCACACTTGAGTATTGAGAAGCACAGAGAGATTCCCTTCAGTTTCATCGCGTACATCTGTTTCTTGTTCACGTCTATAGTCAGTATTCTGCTGCCTGGAATGTAGAAAGGAGACGTTTGAAAACGGGCCCAGTATATTTATGTATATCGATGAATTCTACCATTATCACAAACTGTTTCATAGATTGTTGAACTGTTTAGTATAAGTTTATGTGTTAAAATTATTAGAAGTGTTAATGTTACAGTGGTAAAAGCCACGATGGGGTTGACATATCTGTTTAGACAAAAACCCCAAAACAAATAAAGAGAAAAAAAAGGAGGTACAGACGCCAGCACATCAAGCTCTACCCGTAACTGTCAAATTTTCCCAATCAACTTTGAACCTAATGCTTTAGCGATAAAGTTGAAAATCTATTAAAGAATTTTGAAAGATTGTAGTAACTTGATGTTCTGGCGTCTGTACAAACCACAACTAGATCTAAAATAATATTACAAAAGACTAGAAGTACGGTAACATAGTGATTCTCTTTGATAATGTAATATGACAGAAATAAACATGTCAAACGTCATCAATGAATCAACATGACAGCTTACCGCCATGACGGGTTTTTGTGTGTTGCAATTTCAAGTGTGGATTCTTGTGCTTTATTAGTAAAGCACAAGAATCCACACACCAAAGACAAAAAAAAATACAAAATAAAAAAAAATTACTATAAATTGGCTTTGTTTGTTAGCAAACAAAGCCAATTTATAGTAATTGGATGATTGAAAACCGTTTTAATTGTGTTTCCCCATTTTTTAGCATGGTGTACAGACGCCAGCACATCAAGCTACTACAATCTGTCAATTTTTTTTAATAGATTTTCAACTTTATCTCCAAAGCATAAGGTTCAAAGTTGATTGGGAAATTTTGACAGTTTCAGGTAGCTTGATGTGCTGGCGTTTGTACAAAGACCTGGCCGGGGCTCCATACATTTTGAAACATCTCCAATTTGTTGCATTAGTGGGTATTCACTGACTAACACAGAATTACCTGGATCTGTATTATATTGAAATATGAATGCCATCATGATCAGTCTGAAAAAAGGGATGGTGCTACTGCGGTCATGTATAGCTTCTCTCTCACACTGAAAT
This sequence comes from Luperina testacea, assembly GCA_927399505.1. Taxonomy (NCBI): domain Eukaryota; kingdom Metazoa; phylum Arthropoda; class Insecta; order Lepidoptera; family Noctuidae; genus Luperina; species Luperina testacea. Next base: position 5,682,081 of record OV656785.1, on the reverse strand, counting down.
CATGATGGCATTATAAAGTCAGAACAAACAAAAAATTTCTGAAGGCTAATGGAACTTACCATAAGCACATATGATATTAGACAGTTCTCTGAACAGCAGGATGCCGTTGGGCGAGGACACGTCGAAGTGCAGTCGCTGATTCCTGTTCTGTGCCAACTCCGCTGTTAGCTTGAGGACCGGTGTCGTGAGGGCTGGCTCCGAGAACCAGACTTCTATGCCGCGGAGGAGGACCTTCATGTAGACGGGGTAGCTGGAAGAGAAAAACAAACTTATCGTCGTTGCGCGTGCAAAAGCCGCTATGTGTTATTTTATTTATTTATTTAATACTTCAAGCACATAAATGTACAGAGGCGGACTTAATGCCATAGGCATTTTCAACCAATCAACCTTTGGGTGATGCAGAGACAAACAGTGGTAGGTGCAATCATGACCATTGAGGAATAAATATTTTAAATATACGCATAAACCTATTAAAACTGATAATAATATATACCTAATTACATATAAAGATGAGACTTGACCCCGCCTCCCCCGCTCTTTCCGCCGCCCCTATGACGTCCGGTCCCGTCCCGCACTCAGACCTCATACCGCTAAAGATACCTAAAATCGTGTACTGCGCATGTCAAACCACGTGGTGTGTCAAGTCTCATCTTTCGTGGCACGCATTGTAAGTCCGTAGTACAGAAGGAGTGGTAGAAATAGAATAGATAGCACGAAGTTAAGCAAAAATACAGTCAGATATTAATCGCGGCGAAGCTATGCTTTTTAAAATGAAATGACAAAATATGTACAGTACCCGGCGATAAATATTGCACATCGACCTATTCGATCCTATCGATTTTATACAAAGAATAAAAATAATTATCAAAAGAAGCAAATCATAACTGTTTTAACAGCTCCTAATAGATACCGGACTGTTTGTATTTCGTGCGACAGAGATAACGCTCTACGAAGCCGAAATTAGCCGATTGTCTCTTTCCAAAGGTCGATGTGCAATATTTATCGCCGGGTACTGTGTGCAAAAAACGCGCATTGACGTGGAGTTGCGGACACCAGCCCGTATTACCTATCACCAGGTGAGACAGCGTGCTTTTTGGCCATAACCACCAGTGAGTTCGAGCTCGCGACTAGTACCCCTTTAATGGCAAAAGGCTTGCTTCCTATCACATGGGACTCATAACTGCAGTGCGATTCTGTAACCATCTCACCGTGAGAACTTAGGTGAAGTGAGCGTGGAGTGAGCTGTCAATAGTGTCAATTCCTAGCAAAATCAAACTCACTTCACCTAAGTTTTCACAGTGAGATTTTTACAGAATCAACCGGCTGGTTTGAAAGTGGTTTCACTATACCTCTGCCTACAGATACACCTTCAGAAAAGAAATACGAGCGTAATGTTATGTATACTCACATCCAATCAAACAACATCATGTAGGTGGTCTTAGTGTTGAACGCGAAGGCTAGGCCGCGCAGGTCTCGCGCGAGGCCTATTAGCGTCTTCTTGGCATCTTCTGAACTGAACATCGGGGATTCCGGACCGGATAGGAGGCCTATGATGCTCTCGAAGGCAGCTGTGGAAAGAGTTAGAAGTTATTATACTTCGTAAAAGATATCTTGATCTCTGCGACAGCTGTCAGTAAAATCACGCCTATGACGTTCTGAATTTCATAGTAGTGCAGACAGTACCTGTAAATGTCATACTTTATGGGCATGCCGACCTACTTAGTGATGGGCGATGAATCAACGTGACCACAGACTATAAACTATCGATATTTTAAATAAAACTTAATTTAAAATTAATAATTTTTTTAATTTTATTGTATATTTTATTTTAATATCATAACATTATTTACAAGATTGTTCTAGCGATTCAGAAAATGATTCAGATATGGATTTGGGGTGTACTCCGTTACGAGAATAAATGTATTTTATATTCAAATATTCGTTTAATTTAGTTACGTTTGTAATTAAATTAAACCCAATTAAATGTTACATTAGCATCGATAATAGTAAGAAACGTCGATAATTTCTATCGACAATTTTTTATATCATGACAACCCTAGGAATGTCAGTTTGACTTATGTCGCAGAGATCAAGCTATCTTTTACGTAGTATAGTTAAGAATTTTACATTAAAATGTAACGGGTAACTTCATCATCAGCCTATAATGTTCCCACTGCTGGGACACAGGCCTCCTCTCAGTGAGAGGGAGTGGGCCGTAATCCACCACGCGGGCCCAGTGCGGGTTGGTAGATGTCACATGTCTTCGAATTTTTTGGTTCTAGGACATGCCGGTTTCCTCACGATGTTTTCCTTCACCGTTTTGTGAGCAGTGGTGATGAAATAATTTACACAAAGTAAAACGCCTGTCTGGATTCGAACCTACGACCTACAACTCGTAAGTCGCGGCCGTTACCACTTGGCCACCGCTGCTCCCACGGGTAACTTAGTAGTAAGTATTTAAGAGGAAATGCAGTCAGAGAGACTTTTTGAAAAAGCCTAAGTAAAAAGTCATAATTCGAGGTTTGGCTCTCGCCTTACTCATCCAATATTGGACCAATTTAAAAGAAATTTCATAAACAGAATAAGAAGGTTATATACTGTGTCCCTGTGTTTTCCTTTTTGATGATACATTATGTTTGGACTGGACGCTTTTAACGCGTACGTCTTTTTTACATCGTGTGAGAACGATGTAAAAAAGACGTACGCGTTAAAAGCGTATAATTATTAAATTCACATTAATGATGTAACTAATATTTTTGTAAAATCGGTTGTCTGTAAAGTCGGTTTACGGACGATAGTTCAACGTGACAACGTCATAACAAAACATTAATGAAATTGCCGAACGCGGAGGCCGATTCGGCAGCAGCGTTCGACATCATTGTCTCTCATCGCTCGTTCCGCGCTCTCGCTTTCACTTCAAGCCGCCATGGCGTACAACGCTACAGCAGAGCAAGGCCGCGAGGTAACGCTACATGAGTCATGTTTTTTTCGTGTGTGCAGCCAGCTTCATCGATTTATTAGACGTTGTCACGTCAAAAATCTATACTAATATTATAAAGCTGAAGAGTTTGTTTGTTTGTTTGGTTGAACGCGCTAATCTCAGGAACTACTGGTTCGAATCGAAATTCTTATTGCGTTGGATAGTCCATTCAACGAGGAAGGCTCTCGGCTGTAGAACATCACGCTACGACCAATACGAGCGGAGCATCAATGGAAAATGTTGCAAAAACGGGAAAAATATCTGATAAATGCCATCCCATCTAAGTGTTTTGGATGTTTGTTACTCAATCATGCGTAAACCGATAAAAACGGATTACCTCGCGGCCTCGCTCTGTAGCGTGGAGGCGTTCCATGGCGGCTTGAAGTGCAAGCGAATATTAACAAATGCAATGCAACTATTCCATCAGTATTTTCTTATGACGTTGTCACGTTCAACTATCGTCAGTAAACCGACTTTACAGACAACCGATTTTTTTCTTATTTCCCTTACCAGTAAGCGGCATCATGAAGGCTAGGAAGCGGTCCTCGTCCTCGCCCAGGTCCACCATGAGCAGTCGTCCTAACGCCGTGTATAACATACTGCGGCATCGCATCTCTGCGGCCCCGACGCCTGCGATGCCGAGGAACGGGAAGTGTTCTGCCTGTACGAGTGGAATGAGACATTAACATCACGCTTGTAAATCCATAAAGATGTTGGTATGCAGGGTTTGTTGGCGTGATTGTCGGCGGGGCGGCGCGGGCCCCGGGGCAGTGGGGCGGCGCGGGCCCAGGGCAGAGGGCGGCTCGGGCCCCGGGGCTGAGGGGCAAAATAGCCTCATGCGACGGCAGCAAGGGGCAGCCGCTGTGGGAGCGCGCTTGTCGGGATACGTCACTACTACAATCAAAGTCGAACTGACTTCGTGAAATAGAATATATGTAGCTGTAGTTAACAAGCCGATTATCGGAGTAGACTTTCTGTGTTTTTATTCTTTGACCGTTGACCCACTGATATGTGTTATGACCTACCGTGTGATGGGTCAACATAAACTGCACTTCGTCTAATTTGACCAGTTTGCGCACGCACGAGTATCCTCCGCTCAGATCGCTCAGTAGACTGAGCGTTTTTGCAATTATCTGCTCGGAACTGCCCCAGTATTTCAGATTTGTTATGCTGTGAACAAAATATTATTTGATTAGTAATAGTTAGCCTATGAGGCAATTGTTGGTGAGTTTTTGCACATTTTTTGCTCTAGCCAGAGCAAATATACACATTTTTTAACTTTTTTTTAATGTAAATTGTCGAATTTATTTTCCTTTAGTCTTAATGCGTTGAAAATAGTCATCATCTGCCTAACATTTTCCCAACTATGTTGGGGTCGGCTTCCAGTCTAACCGGATGCAGCTGAATACCAGTATTTTACATGGAGCGACTGCCTATCTGAGCTCCACAACCCAGTTACCGGGTAATACGATACCCCTTGATAAGACTGATTGTCAGACTTTCGGGCTTCCGACTACCCGTAACGACTATCAAAGATCCACGAATGACAGCACGGCTTAACACGTGCTTTCCGAGGCACGAAGAGGTCTTGCTTGATATGTAAAGATGGTCACCCATCCACGGACCAACCGCGGCAAGCGTAGCTTAACCTGATCAATCGACCCGTGCAGATGTTATTACTTAGCCACAAGCCTCTCCTGATGATGATGATGATGATGCCAGGTGCCTTGTAAATAGTCACTGTATACAGGGTGGCAGGGACATCGACGCGCAAACGCTTACCATGTATTCAGTACATGATTCTGGACCCCCCTGCGTTGAAATTTTTCGTCGGCTTTTTCTTAATTTTTACGTATTTTTCTGCATTTTTTTTTACTGTAAACTGTTTAAAATCATTATTTCTATCTGAACCAATGAGATTTTTAATTAAAAAATAGTAAATTCACTTGTTTCACTTAAAACAGCAATGTAAATAAAACTCGAAAGGGCTACCTGATCAGCTGTATTGCTAAAGTTCATTTGCGAGGTCAACACTGTTTTCGTACCTACGCTAGTCGCTTTGCGGAAGATTGCGGGAATCCCCGCGCGGCGTCGAGTCGGCCATGAATCCCAATGAAACTAACAGACGCGTCAGATGAGGCATTTTAATCATCTACATAATTGAATGACCCATTTACTACTTTTATTTTAGATTCGTTATGAGGGGATAATTATTTTTCTAAAGCTTCATCGATTTAAGGGGGAAGCGCTAAGGTAGCCCGCAAAATTAAAATTTTCTTACGTTTTTTGCAATTTGCTGGTCAGTGAATTTCGCGGGCTACCTTACCGCTTTCGCCTTAAGTAAAGAAGATTAAAAAAAAACGTGTAGAAGTGTATTGATAGTCACGTAATTTTTCGATATTTTTTTATTATCAACATTAATTTTAGTTTTGAATGCAATTCAACAATGTAATTTACTATTTCATAAAAAAATACATCCAATTTTGCAATTAATTTCGTGAGTAGGTAACAAGGTATAACTAAATGAGTTTGTACACTCTAAGGCCAATTCTCGTAATTTAAAATGTTCAAAATCTAGTCGCAGTCTCATCTCGGCGACAAACAAATGTCAAAAACTTGTCAAAATGTAGGGAAATTAGACGTATTTTTTGACAGATTGAGACTGAGATCAGACTGCGAACGTTCTTAAAATTACGAGAATTGCCTCCTCTTATCATTTTGTTGCTCTGTGTTCGGTGCATGCACTGTAGGTACAGTACATTTCTTTTGCATTTCGCCGACTTTAACGGATTTTTGCCAGTTCCTAGATTTTGTTGATCGCAAACGGACGTGCTGTTTGTCGCGAATTTGTGATCTTAACGTAGTTTTTAAAATCAAAAGTATTTTTCTCTCCGTGTGTGTTTGTGTTTGAGAGTGACGTTTCTGTCCGACGCTGAGAGACCGGTGGATTGGAAGATTCGGTCCACAGCCATGGCCAGCTCGCTCACCGGACTTGACCCCATTAGATTTTTTCTTTGGGGTTACGTCAAGGATAAGGTGTTTGTGACCGAGTGCGATACCGCAGCAGAAATGAGAGATCGCATTGTGAATGTGTTTGTGACGCTGCGTGAGGAGTGTGTCCAGGATCCCATTTTTTTGCCCCGTGTCCACGCTCTGCGCCGTGCTCAGATCTGCGAGCGAGTTGGTGGCGGCCACTTCGAACCCTATCTCATTAGGAATGAGCGAGATTAATGTAAGTTCATTAATTAAACATTACTGGATCGCTAAGTTCTCTTCAAGCATCTTTTTTGTTATGAATCCTCATCGGTATCGCTATTTTATGGGAATAAGCTTATTGTTAATTTTATTTCCATAACGGGTACTTAATAAGTAACTACCATCGGTTATCAAGACTAATTAAACATGATTTTATGTGGTAGGTTACGAACCTATCAATGATGTCGTTAGGCGATAATTCGTAGGTACGTTCACGTTCGTCTGGCAGCGGCGGGCGGCCGCGCCAGCTTCACAGACTTGTGTGTATGTGTGTGTGTAGGTTAGGTAGCGCGAGCGCGCGCGCGCCATCCGCTGAGCGTTTTGATCGCGATGTTTGCAATACATTGCGCGCTCAAAAATGTCAATTTTTTTAACCGGTCATTTCCGAGATTAATGACTTTCGTAATTTTATTTAAGGCTTCAGGTGTAACCTTTTCACGCCCTTTGTGCGTCGATGTCCCTGCCACCCTGTATTATTTTATGTTCCGAATAAAAGTGTCCAAACTGTATTATATTTAGATTCAACAGTAGTTTAGAAACTGACAAAGGAATCAACAAAACGCGCAAATAACGTTATCGTCGTTGCGCGTGCAAAAGTCGCTATATGTTTTTAGTGAACTTATTTGAGCTATATGAATTATAACATTTAGCGTGTTTATACGGAACTTTCGATGTATGAATATCACATAGCTACATTCCTTAACTCTTTGAATATTGCACTTATCACATAGCTGTTTATACAGTATGTGTGTATTGAAATAACGATTAAAACTGCATAAAGAACCGAAAATAACTAAATAAAACATAGCGGCTTTTGCACGCGCAACGACGTTATGCTGTGTGTCAGTTGCGATACGTTCTCGCTGTTTTTTTTTTTTTGTTCGGTTCAACGGCATACTCACATTTTCCTCATCAGCACGCTGAGCAGCTGGCTCTCATCAGCAAGGCCCAGGACATCGCTAAGTCGCCGGTACACCTTGCTATTCTTCTGTACTTGTTCACCCACGTAGATCTTGCGGAACTGCTCGAAGAACGACATCATTGCTAGCTCCAGCTTCTCACAGCCACCCTGTTGGAGAAAATCACACTGATATTATAAAGGCGAAGGTTTGCGAGTGTGTTTGTATGTTTGTTACTTCTTCACGGACAAACGGCTGGCCGAAATTGGATGAAATTTAGCACACAAATAGTTTATATGCAGGATTAACACATAGGATACTTTTTATCCCGATATTCCCACGGGATCTACACTTACGCGGGTGAAACCGCGGGGCGCTGCTAGTAGTTATATAAATATACCATATTGAATTTATTTCATATAGGGGTGCAGTCCTTTCAGTTATTTTACCCCTGAAAGCAATAACAAAATGCAACCTTATTGTTACGGAGATAAAGTTCACTGTGCTCTGCTGTGTTCACCGGCGTTGGCGCGTGAGTCGTTACCCGGAATGTTACCACTTGATATATTTCAAGTTCATATTGATTATTGTTTTAATTAATTATTTATATCTAATCGTATGCTGCACTGGCTGACGTCATCACGTCAATCACTGGCTGTCGCTGAAAACCAGCGCTGGGGCTCTGTCTCGTATAGGGTCTTAGCATTATGCTGAGCGATGGCCGTCTTAATAGATGGCGCCGTGTCTTTTGAATAATATAAATGTGAAAGTGTGTCTGTCTGTTACCTACCGCTGAACCGATTTAGATGAAATTTGGTATAGAGATAGTTTGAGTCCCGGGAAAGGACATAGGGTAGTTCTTTACGCGGGTGAATCCGCGGGGCGCTGCTAGTTGACTATAATTCTCACCTGTGCCAGCCTAGAGTCAGTAAGATCCATGAGCTGCAGCACGCGACAGACCAGCTCCCCGTCCATGGCGTCATTCTCGTCGCACGTGTTGACGGAGGCGCGTCCACCGATCGCCGCACCGATGATGTACACCAGCCAGGTCAGTTGACCTGTAGGGAAAGAGATGTTATGAATTAGCTGTTTATGTAAAACTGGTGGCCCACCCCAGCTTCGACAATTTCAAAATCCCGAGATTTCAGAGGCATATCCATGTTAACATCAATGTTTGCGGTCATTCACCCCAAACAGCTCTACCTACTCCGATCACTACTTATGAGGAACCGATCACTGCTTATGAGGTACGGAACTCTAAAATGTACGGGGTTCGGTAATTTTCGTGTTTCCGAAGTAGCGCGCACGACCACAGAGACACAACTTTTAAGTTTTGTACTGCCGCGCTTTGTATTAGCGCATTTTTATGAAGTTTTCTCTCTCGGTCGGGTTGCCTACTCCGGTCACAGATCGTCATTTGTCACTGAAATGTTTTTGAAAAGTTTTTTTGGAATTTGCAATCGTGGTAATACAAAATAAGCAAATACTTCCATGGATGTTACAGCTCTTTATTAGATATCATCATCGCGCGTTCGTATTTCCGAAGGCAGACGATGATTCCCGCAGCGCATACCTCTCCACGGAGTTGTGTACCTTGCAACATGGGTATCTGCTGCGGCTGCGGCGCGGAGTAGGCGGCGGCGGCGCGGTCGAAGTGCGCCACCAGCAGCTGGCACGTCTTGCCGTACTCGCAGCGCCCCACCACCGACAGCTGCTCCAGCTGCTGCTGCACCGTACCCACGTCGTCCAGGGGATCTTCCAGGCCGTCCCTGGGGAGAATAACGTTGGTATTAGTTAAGAAAAACGGGTTGAAATGCACGAATACAAACACGTTTTGAAACTAAGAGACAGTCTGCTGTCTGAGTGTTTCCTTCCTAGGAGTTGCTAACTAAAGTGACGAGAGGTCAAAGCGTGGGAAAAAAAGATTGTGGCCTCGTTCTTCGGAAGGACAGGTTGAAAAACAGTTACTGCAGAGTGGTACACTAACAATTGTTTGCCACTTGTCTTGGAAAAAGTTCGAGAGAAACGACCTCGCAGTAGGATCCTCCGCGACAACGGCTCATCGCACACCGCCAAGCAAACAATCGACTTCTTGGCGACATCAGACGTGGAATTACTAGGTCACCGCCCTATCGCCCCGACCTCGGACCTTGCGATTTTTATTTATTTCCGAAAATAAAATAAAACCTTCGAGGAAAACGTTTTATGGACGCCGAGGAAGCAGTGGCTGCGTTTCAAAACCCGTCGAAGAGACCCCTAAGGACGAGTGGGCAAAGTGCTTCTCTCTGATGTATTGATGTAAATGGACACTATTTTGGAAAGATATAGTAAAACTAATAACTTGCTAGTTTGTTCAGTTTTTGATTTTCGAAGAACTTTCAGGGTGCTTCTTCAATTTAATTCCGATAGATCGACATTGGAATTGTGACGTTTCGTACTCTTGAGTTCGATGCTAGCGCCAAATGATTTTTAGATTGGGTGTCCATTTTGGAGAACTAAGTGGAATTGGGTTCGGGCTTGGCGTGGGGTAATTGTTGACAATATTGTTTTCAAGAGTACCGAATCACGTGACTGTAAAATGAACATTGGAATCATATTGGCATCTCATTGGAATTAAAATTAGTTTGGAGAGTAAGCCCCCAGTATCACCCTCGTATTTGCTGCAAAAACTAGCTAGGTTTTTATAACATTATTATAATTCTTTTGATTTCGACTCTCAGAAATCATATTGAGAATCTGGTATTCTGAGTTGAAAGGATATCGGCATGCAACTGACATTATCAAATGTGATAAAAATCAGCTGTTCCCTACATTTATGTTCGTATAAGTCAAAATGTAGGGAACAGCTGATTTTTTTTCGCGAGTATAATAAAGATTTCTGGTTTGGTCCCATAGTAAAAGTTGTTCATAATGATGAGTACAATGACCTCTTAAGAGGTTGTTAATGTTTTACCAATAACCCTGTTATAATATATTTATATTAATTTAATTAATATTATAATTATTATAACTATATTAATATTATAGTTAGGATTAGTATTAGTAGGTACCTACATATAGATTTTCAAAAGCATTGTTCTCAGTAACTTTGTGTACTTTTGAGAATAAATATCTTTAAACCTATTTTGGAACTATATTGACTTTTAATCGTAAAAGCTGCGTACATTGCTCCAGACAGAGGATAATAAATGAAACAGTGTTAAAGAATAATAGATAAAAAAATCGGTTGTCTGTAAAGTCGGTTTACGGACGATAGTTTAACGTGACAACGTCATAACAAAACATTAATGAAATTGCCGAACGCGGAGGCCGATTCGGCAGCGTTCGACATCATCTGTCTCTCATCGCTCGTTCCGCGCTCTCGCTTGCACTTCAAGCCACCATGGAACGCTACAACGCTACAGAGCGAGGCCGCGAGGTAACGCTACATGAGTCATGATTTTTTCGTGAGTGCAGCCAGCTTCATCGATTTATTAGACGTTGTCACGTCAAAAAATCATGTAAGTACGTACGTACAGACGCCAGCACATCAAGCTACTACAATCTGTCAAATTTCTTTAATAGATTTTCAAATTTATCGCTAAAGCATAAGGCTCAAAGTTGATTGGGAAAATTTTACAGTTTCGGGTAGCTTGATGTGCTGGCATCTGTACAAGGTTACGTCGTCGACCTATGCAACGCTGCACTCATGTAGTTCACGGAATTATGACAGATGGCGCTACTTTGGCTTGTATGTAGAAGGTCTTTGTAAAATGTTCAGATGGGCGTATCCTTGCTTTTAAAATCATTGGTGGCCTCTTGAGTTTTTTTCAGCATTTCTTCTCAGAGTAGTCAGATGGGAAACGCCGACCACATGTAGCTTATTTATTTTCTTATAATTAATTATAATAAAGTACCACATAGATTTAAGTGGACCGGTCCAGTCAACGCAAGCATTTGGTCAGTTATTGTGTAGCACAACTCAGAACTTGAGGTATTACAAGTAGAGATGTTACGGAAGTCGTTTTACCGAAACCGGAACCGGAATCGGAGGTTTTAAATTTGATTGATCGGAACTGGAATTGGAATCGGAACCGGAACCGGAGCGGAAGTAGAAAAAAGATGTGTTAAGGAGCCTTTCTCTTAAAACATCTTTCTTCTAGTTTCTTCTATCATCCACAAACATAACAATAAACTGAGACTTCGAGCGCGAGCGTCTATAAAATAAATAAACATTACCCTGGCGACACGTTAAAACTTGTTTGTAGCCGCTCTAAGTCACGTGTATCACTGCGTTTCGAACTTCGGTCTAACTCCGATTCAAAATTAGCGGAACCGGAATGGGAGGTGTAAAATTAATCGGAAGGTCCGACTTTTCGGAATCGGAACCGAAGCTCCGTAACATCCCTGATTACAACTCTATAAAGTCTGTTTCACGAAAGAGGTCTCGTAAAAAACGGCGCCACTGTCGTGCGACGGAATCCTAAATATTGATTGATTTATTTATCTCGACATCTTAGTAGAGGCACTGGTTAATAAAATGAACAATATTAAATAGAGAAAAGTGTCTGAGGTATGAAAGTGGTGTAGGAATGTTTCTAACTATACAATAATTATTAGTTCCACTTATTGCCGCGGGACTTCTTTCGTGAAACGGACTCTACCTACCTTAGCACGCAGGACACAGAGTCGAGTCTCGAGCCGATGTAGGCGGCGGTGACTCCTGGCGCGTAGGTCTCCAGCAGGTGCGGCTCCGACGCCTTCACGTAGGGCACGGACGCGACCATGCGCTGCCACAGGGAGAGGAGATAGTGCACAGAGTTGGGCGCAAATTGCCACATCTGGAGAAAAAAAAAACGAATATTACAAAAAAAAAAATTGAAATGGGTTTGCTCTTGACTCTAGTCTAGGTCAGAGGTGACAGATTATTTTTTTTTCGTTTATTCATAAAACCATTTTACATTGTGTTGAATATATTATACGCGTGCAATTTAAATACAAATACAAAGAACTATGAATGATTAATTATCAATCCAAGTGAAATTCAAAAGTGCCAAACTGTTTAAATAATTATAATGTCAAACAGTTTTAGATGTAATATCAAACATGTTTAAATATGATGTCAAACAGTAATGAGACCAAAAAAAAAAAACGGAACCAGCGGTACTATTCTGTAAAAATCGCACCGTGAAAACTTAGGTCAAGTGAGCGTGGAGTGAGCTGTCAATTCCTAGCAAAAACAAACTCACTTCACCGAAGTTTTCACGGTGAGATTTTTACAGAATCGACCGGCTGATCCGTATTACGAAGTATTAATACATCATGATTCCTGTCCGAAAAGAGATGGTGCTATCGGTCATGTATAGCTCCGTCCCTCTCTTACACTAGAATCGTGATGGCATTTTTTTTTAACGTTGCCTAACACTAGGAATTACTCCCGTATCGTGGGTGCGTTTACAAACATTTAAATTCACATACACAAACAGCCAGACGCGGAACAACTACCTGTAGGCAATACATATTTGTTCCGTGCGGGAATCGAACCCGCGACACGCAGCGCAGCAGTCGATCGCTCAGCCACTGCACCAACCGTGTCGTCAAATCGTGATGGCATTAACCGGTCATAATACGGCACCAGTACACAACTTTCTGACATGACTTTTATCCAATTCAGATAAAGTTAATTTTTCTTAGATATTCACATCTTTTCGAATGGTTGGTTTAGTTATTTTGTTGCTGAATTCCATCTTTTTTCCTTACCTGTAGACTCTGCACAGTGAATTTGGCGATGAGCTCGATGAGTCTCGGGTAGCTGTCCACCATGACCAGCTCGCCCAGCTGGTAGTTGGACTTCAGACGCGCCAGGAGACGACAGAACTCGTGGTAGTTTGTCGGGTCAGATAGGGCCTAGAAAAAAAAAACAGTGGCACACCGGGAGTGCCGACAGAAGTGAAAACAAAACACAAACAGAATACTTTGCCATCACTCACTGACGTATCGGATATACATTAAAACCGAGGACAGCCGAACACACCCGAAGCGGGTATTTTTTCAATCGTCTTATAAACAAAACACGCGCGGTGTCGCTTACGGTAAAAGTGGCGCGAGTTCAATGGTTTTTTTCCCACCTCAAAAAATGCCTTACTTGCCTAAACAAATTTTCACTTAAAAAAAAAAACAGTGGCACTCCGGGAGTGCCGACAGAAGTGAAAACAAAACACAAACAGAATACTTTACCATCACTCACTGACATATCGGATTAAAAACCGAGTACAGCCGAACACATCCGAATGTAGCGCGGTATCAGTAACAGCGTCACGAGTTCAATGGTTATTTCCCACCTCAAAAAATGCCCAACGCGACTTGATACACAATTCATAAACAGAGAGAAGTTTTGAAATGGTACTTCAGGAGAAAAACCAAAACAATGAACTAACTAGCCTGGGTCGTACAGTCAGCAACAAAAGTCGATAAACACTTCAGTTTTCAGTTATTTATAAATAAAATTGAAATTCTGTCTGTAGGTAAGTGACTTGAGAACCTGCCGGGTCAGCGGGATTGTCCGAAAGGGTTACCGCTGGCCCGGAACATAAAGGGCTAAGGAAGGAACACGGGTGGGTTTTAGTCAGTAAGAGTCTGACACTCCCTTCCGCTCCACCCAGAGCGGGAGGGGTCATTTGATGATTTACCATCCTCAAAAAAAAAAAAGTGACTTGAGAATGGCTGGACTGATTTGGCAATTATAGGGGGGGTGTCAAACCAGAGAGTATAGATTTACCTGTGTATTATCCAGTATCCTCAGCACCCCGGCAGCGAGTCTGTTCAGGAACTTAGCTCGCTCGTTGGAACTGAACAGCGAGCGCCGCACCGACGCCAGTTGTACCAAGCAAGCGAGTGCTAGGCTAGCCAGGGAACCTCCTAGCAGGTGATACAGCTCGAAGAACAGGTCCAGAGTGCCAGATTCTAAGAATGTAGGACGCCATGATGTTGGGATCTGAGGATGAGAAAAAAATCGGTTGTCTGTAAAGTCGGTTTACGGACGATAGTTTAACGTGACAACGTCATAACAAAACATTAATGAAATTGCCGAACGCGGAGGCCGATTCGGCAGCGTGCGCGGCAGCAACGCTACAGAGCAAGGCCGCGAGGTAACGCTACATGAGTCATGTTTTTTCGTGAGTGCAGCCAGCTTCATCGATTTATTAGACGTTGTCACGTCAAAAAAAAGAAGATTCTTTTCCTTTTTTAAAAAAAGCGTTGCCCCACACTAGGAATTACTCCTGTATCGTGGGTGCGTTTACAAACATTTAAATTCACATACACAAACAGCCAGACCCGGAACAACTACCTGTAGGCAATACAAATATTTGTTCCGTGCGGGAATCGAACCCGCGACACGCAGCGCAGCAGTCGGTCGCTCAGCCACTGCGCCAACCGTGTCGTCAGATTATTAGAATGCAGATTCTTAGCGTGAGAAGAACCTCAGAACTTACCTGCACGGTACACAGATCATCACTCGACTCGTCACTGGTAGTCCCGATGAAGTCGAACGTGAGACAGTTGTGTGCCAGTCTCAGCAACGCAGCCACCAGAGCATGCTGCCTTTCATCTGACAGCTCTAATGGCTTGCCGCGCATCGTGCCGAGGAGAGAGCAGGACAGACGGAACATCTCGAAGAGTTGCGTATCCCTGGGGACAAATAAGTTTTCGTTAGGGCTTTTTTTTTTTTGAAGTGAAAACTTCTTTAGCGGCGCTGTGTACTTTTTTTGGAATGGGTAAAAACTTCTAAATTCGCGTCAGGTCACGTGACCCTGATCGAAAATTCGTAAGACGTAAAACGTAAGACAGCGCCATCTATGCACATCGGGAAGAACTACGAGGGCCTCGCGTACTAACTACGTAGTTCTTATTTGTAAATCCGAATAAATTCCTTTCACGAGAAGAATAAACCAGTCACTTTGGTCATCATACCTGATTTGCAAAAAACCCTATAAAATAAGGAACACACCTTAACACGCGTGTTTTGTTTATAAGACGATTCACAAAATACACTCGTAATTGTTCAAGTTTTCACTTCTGTCGGCACTACCGGAGTGCCAGTGTTTTTTTTTTCAGGTTGGGAAATCATCAAATGACTCCTCCCGCTTTGGGTGGAGCGGAATGGAGTGTCACTCTTACTGACTAAAACCCACCCACCCGTGTTCCTTGCTTCGCCCTTTATGTTCCGGGCCAGCGGTAACCCTTTCGGACAATCCCGCTGCCCGGCAGGCTTCGGGCGGGGTCCCTTCACTTGATGCTGACATCTCTTTAAGGCGAAAGGAATTGGTACAGATGCCAGCACATCAACCTACTACAATCTATCAAATTTCTTTAATAGATTTTCAACTTTATCGCTAAATCATAAGGTTCAAAGTTGATTGGGAAAATTTGACAGGTGTAGCTTGATGTGCTGGCGTCTGTACGTCGTAGTGATTCAAAATTATATAAAAAAAAAGCTGGCCAAGTGCACACGAAGGTTTCTGTACCACAAGGCAAAAACGCCGAAATAAACACGTTTGTTCTATGGGAGCCCCCCTTAAAATATTTATTTTATTTTGATTTTAGTATTTGTTGTTATAGCGGCAACAGAAATACATCATCTGTGATTTCAACTATCTAGCGATCATGATTCATGAAAATAAAACAAATAAAAAATGAGAATAATACAATACAATGTATTTGTGATGACCTTAAGTTTAACATATACATGTGTATTTTTTATATTGAAAACGCACAAAAGGATTCATCTACAAACTTCTTTAAACACACACGGTATTTTCAGGATTTGAGCGAGATAATCCCCTTAAACAAATAATGATTCGATAGCATAACAAGTATGTATTTACAGGTTTTATATTTACCTGAAGGATGAGGCGATCTTCCTGTGTTTGGCGAGTGAACGGTTGGCGTCCGCTTCGGACACCTGGTTCATTTCTACCACCAACTGAGACAGTAGCTGTACACCTATCGTGCATAGATCCTGACTCTGTGAACAAAAATTATGTGATAAAAAATACAAGTTCATCATCTGCCCAGCCTTTTCCCAACTATATTGGGGTCGGCTTCCCGTCTAACCGGATGCAGCTGAATACCAGTATTTTACATGGAGCGACTGCCTATCTGACCTCCACAACCCAGTTACTGGGTAGGGAGGGCCAGTTACTGGGTAATACGATACCCCTTGGTAAGACTGGTTGTCAGACTTTCGGGCTAATGGCGACCCGTAACAACTGTCAAAGATCCACGAATGAGCCGGGAGTAATTACAGCTTAACGTGCTTTCCGAGGCACGGGGGGTCTTGGTATGTGAAGATGGTCACCCATCCACAGATCAACCGCGGCAAGCGTAGCTTTACCGGATCGATCGACCCATGCGGCTCTCGGTACCATTAGAGTCAATGGCGGAGATGGAAATGTGTGTGTGTGTTATGTGCTGACGTCACTCTTCTTCACACACACATCCACAGCGTGTTTGTACACTTGGTTAACACAAGTAAAGCGCGCGTCGCTTCGTGAGATCAAAAAACAGTACATTTTTATTGGGAAGTTTTTTTTCATAGGTAGATAAGGATTTTAATATTGTATTCTGTGCTTACAGTGAGAAAAAAAAACAAGAAAAAAATATTGTGTTCTGTGCTTACCCTGAGAAAGTTGGTGATGTCATTGATAACGTTGTGGAAGACGTACTCTTCCTTGATCATGTCGAACCAGCTCAGCTTGGTGATGCGCGCGAACAGCGACACCAGTGACTGTGGACAATACATAGCATTAATTGTTAATTTGAAAGAAGATAGAATAGATAAGAAAAAAGAATGATGATTTCATGAAACAGTTATTCTTTGGAGTTACGTGGTCTTAGAGAGTTGTGTTGATGACTTTAATGATTATAATTCTGTAAATACATATTTGTTACGGCCGCGAATCATATTTTGATCGACGTACAACTTAATACTGACCAGCAAATTGCAAAAAACGTAAGAAAATTTGTATTTCGCGGGCTATCTTAGCGCTTCCCCCTTAAATGTCTCATCGATGGTGGCGCGTGTTGGATCAATCGGTTCCCTACAAAATGGTTGAGCTGGATGGTGCTGCTCCACGCGTCATGTTTGAACGGGCGCCGTCGGTTGAGACTGGTCATCTCACAACTGCCAAGGCTTATTTTTAATCTTATATTTTGAATTGTTTCTTCATTTGTCTTTTTTTCAGGATTTTGTAATATCTTGATTTAAAAGAGTGTCCTTGGAGGTTCTTGCCCGTTCTTCTCCATACAGATCTACGTTTTGGAATGGGCAACTAGCTTGAACTTTCTGACTAACTGACAGACTATAATTTTGACAATTCAAAAGTGCCTGTACAAGGTTTAATTGAAATAAATGCTTTGAGTTTGAGTATTATTATTACCTGTACGACAAAATTGGACAGCTTAGGTCTAGTTGCCAAGTAGTTCAGGACATAGTTCCTGATGTCCAGGCGTTGCTGTGTCGACAGACTCGCAGTGGACCTGGAAAATTGGAAAAATATTGTTAATTCTTCATAACTTTTCAAGGCAAAAGAGACTGTACTCTCGAGGTGACGGCTTAAGAGTGATTTACAATGCGTGCCACGAAAGATGAGACATGACACACCACGTGGTTTGACATGCATGCGCAGAACACGATTTTAGGTATCTTTAGCGGTATGAGGTCTGAGTGCGGGACGGGACCGGACGTCATAGGGGCGGCGGAAAGAGCGGGGCGAGGCGGGGTCAAGTCTCATCTTTCGTGGCACGCATTGTACACGGTTCAATTTTGGCCATGAGGCTATTCGCGACACAAATCGCCTCACCAAGCCGCATCGATAGTCCATTTACACAGGTGACTCACCACAAAAAAAAAAAAACACCCAACTTCCAAAAATCTCACTACGAAAAAAAAACACTCTGCTTCCAAAAAAGACATTGACAAAGTGAAAAATAACTTTAATTTCGGAAGTCGGTATCGTCGGGTTCGCATTTCCGTTGTTTGCCACCGACTGTGTGGGCTATCTTTGGATCACAAGACACACACACACACAAACTTATTTTTGCGGTCAACAAAAATTAACACTGTGCACGCGTCAATATCCCAACTACGGAAGCCTTCACTGTGCGTGGAACACACACGCTTGGCCGGTTTTCTATGAATCGTGCGCGGCGCGGCATAAAAAGATTGTTTTTCAGCATTCGATTTTTTTATTGTTTTTATTTCCGAATGGGCCTGCTCTTGAACTCAATGGGGGTTTTCGTGAAAATTTACGACACCAGTTGGCACCACTTTGACAAGAGGTCTTCCAATTCGACAATGAAATGATGACGTTCATCATTCCATTCATTCATTCGTCCCTCATTCAGTCATGACTAAAGAAAATATAGGCTCTTTGACAGATGCCTGGACCTGACGTGTCAGTGCTGCCACCTAGCGAACGTCATTTCAGAAAACCCTGATTGAAAGTGATGAATTAACAATTACCTGCTAATAAGCTTAGCCAGCGTCGTCGCAGCGAGCAGCTGTGAATAGCTGGAGTCTGCACGTTCGAGCAGCGCCTGGCATTTGCTCAGGGTATCCGGCGACTCCTGCAATGAAACAATGTCATAAATTGACACAAATCTTACGAATCGCAATGTATTTACCTGCAAGTCTGACAACTTGACAACCAAGGGGTATCGTGTTACCCAGTAACTGGGTTGTGTAGGTCAGATAGGTAGTCGCTCCATGTAAGATACTGGTATTCAGTTGCGTCCGATTAGACTGGAAGCTGACCCCAACATAGTTGGGGAAAGGCGGGCAGATGATAATGCCTCAAAGACAAGTCCCCATGACACAAAGAATCCTAGAGTGGGGTCTATGCATTTGTAAAAAATCTAGCACCTAAGGTTCTTATGTATTTATTTATTTTACCATTTATATACAGACGCCAGCACATCAAGCTACCCGAAACTGTCAACTTTTCCCAATCAACTTTGAACCTTATGATTTAGCGATAAAGTTGAAAATCTATTAAAGAAATTTGACAGATTGTAGTAGCTTGATGTGCTGGCGTCTGTACATACATATACAAGCAGACAAGAAAAAAAAAACAGAACAGAAAAATTGGTACAAAGGTGATGCTTATTTCATAAGAAATCTCTTCCAACAATGTAATCTGTTTCAGATGTTCTATGTCACGAAGTCCGTTTGGCTATGAATGTTGTCAAGCGTGCACATGCACTAAAACTTTTTAAAACCAAAATTTTATTTCGATTATTAAATCTCGACTTGAATATAATATCAGATTTCTTTGTTAACGTTACCCACTTTTACACACACAAGCGCGCTTGACGGGATACGTCACTACTACAATCAAAGCCGAACGGACTTCGTGAAATAGAATATCTGTACTAGTTTTTTTTTCCTTTATATTTTAACCTGTTTCTTCTGAACTGAATGACGTTTTTATTTATTTAAGTAACGTACCTGGAAGCCGACGACCGCCTTCTCTGCCTGTTCCCTCACGAGCGGGTCCTGGGATTCGTACAGCTGTTTGCATAGCAGCTCTATTTGTATCACCTCCTGTAAGTATCACGGATGTAGATAAATTCTTGTATGCAACTGTACATAATTAGGTATTAGAACACTCATTCGTGTTTTAATACCCCTTATTATACAACAGTTGCATAAATAACTATTATAGCACTGTGTGACCAAAAACCGCACTTAAGTCACACTTTTCTGTGACGTTGACGTTTTGTGTGTGTGTGTGTGTTTTTTGTGCGACTGAAGTAGGCCATTTTTACACAGAAAAACGTGACGTGCGGGCTTAGGTCACACGAGCTATAAAATAGTACCTATACGATACGTTTGACTTAGTTAGTCTATTAATGCTCGGAGTTTAGCACTAATTTCACGCCGCCGTGCAATAATAGACTATTTAAGTCACTCGTATCGTAATGTACAGACGCCAGCACATCAACCTACCACAATCTGTCAGATTTTCCCAATCAACTTTGAACCTTATGCTCTAGCGATAAAGTTCAATATCTACTAAAGAAATTTGACATTTGATTCGACTAATGACACAGGTCGACAAAATTTGACAAACGCTCTGCCCCAGAAACCAGATGATACTTTCCCGAAGGATTTTGACGCGCTGAATTCGAATCTGGCCTCAAAATTGCTCTATCACGTCAGGATTTTGAGATATCCTAACCTAAAAGTGCAAAAAATACCGTTTTTGCTCATTTTTGAGGTTATGTAGCACGGCCGATCCTATTTTCTTTCAAAAATTATTAATAGCATCTCAAAGCACTAGTCTTCCTCTTTAAAATGACGTTGAGTTTACTCTAATATCTTTTTGTTTCGCTGAGATATCGCATTTTGAAATTTTCGTACGTGTATTGTTCTACGTTTGAGAATTCATACACATACATTTTCTATTGGAAAATTTCAAAATGCAATTTCTCAGCGAAAAAAAAAGATATTTGAGTAAACTCAACGTCATTTTAAAGAGAAAAACTAGTCCTTTGAGATGCTATTAATAATTTTAGAAAGAAAATAGGATCGGCCGTGCTACATAACCTCAAAAATGAGCAAAAACGGTATTTTTTGCACTTTTAGGTTAGGATATCTCGAAACCCTGACGTGATAGAGCAATTTTGAGGCCAGATTTGAATTCAGCGCGTCAAAATCCTTCGGAAAAGTATAGTCTGGTTTCTTGGGAAAAAAATTGTTGACCTGTGTGATTTTATGAATGAATGAAATGAAAAGTTGACTTAAATATTAGAATAATTATATTTTGTTCTTATTATCTCTTTAACTTAATTTAATCTTTTTGACATTTCCATTCCTAATATTTGACTAATTGACAATTTGAATGTTATTCTAATTTATTTAATTCAATGTTATATCTAATAAAATAACCAAAACCCTGAAAATGTATTTGTACGCCGGAAACGGCAGAATATTATGAACTTTTAAAAGTATGTAACAACTCTGTAACAATATTCTGACAAATAAATGGACTATGACTATGACAGATTGTAGTAGCTTGATGTGCTGGCGTCTGTACATACATTGCCCAAGTCATCACTGGTGAAATGTGGGTGTAATATACATAATATATTACACCCACATTTCACCAGTGATGACTTCGTCCGCGTGAAATTTCACCGTCTCCCCATTCACCTTTTTAGGGGTGGAATTTCGAAAAACCCTTTATAAGTGGATACCTGCTCTTCATAAAGAACACACCCTCCAAATTTCATGTCTCTAGAACCAGCAGTTTAGGCTGTGCGTTGTCAGTCAGGAATTTGTATTTTATATAATGATATAGATCTTTTTGATAGATTCTTTTATATTTTGTGAATATGAGAATGTTGTAGGCCTTGTTGACTGCAGATTTGTTGACCATTTTCTATTTTATTACCTAAGTATCTGCTACTTCTTGAGAGGCCTCACAGGAACCATGCACCTAGCTAAGCGTAAGACGATTTTTGAGGGGGGTGGTCCGAACAAGTCTTATTTTTCCTTACGTAGGTGTGGGAGGGGTCTAGTTTATTCTTACATAAGATCACAAAAGTAAGCAAAAATTGTAACTTTAATTTTTTTGCTAGGTAATTTTTCTTTTTAATTTTGGTAGCTACTATTCTTACGTAAGATTGAACCATGAAGGAGTGGGTTCATCCGAGTCTTATTTTTTTTACGTAGCCCCCCTACGTAAAGTGGTCTTACATAATAAATAAATAGCCCTTAAATGCTCATGTAGGTTTATGTGAAATAAAATATTTTGATACTAGCTTCCGCCCGCGGCTTCGCCCGCGAGTATGTCTATAAAAACTATCCTATGTCCTTCCTTGGGATGCAATCTATCTCTCTGCCAAATTTTATCGAAATCCGTTCAGTGGTTTAGGCGTGAAAAGGTAACATACAGGCAGACAGTGACTTTCAAATTTATAATATTAGTATGGATGGATTGATCGTGGTAATTCTTTAATTATCAAATGCTTGAAATAATAGTTACATGTGTATTCCAGTACCTATTTAAAATAAGCAATAATAGATTATTTATTGCCTAACCTGTTAAGGCAACTACATGACCTAAAGCGCGGTCACTGTCGGACTGCATAGAAAAGAAAGAGAATCGCGATGACACAACGCTGGTAATTTATTGCAAAATATGAAGCAATCAAAAAAGCTATTGTTTCGACTAAAAAATTAAAACACTAGTACTTTAGTATGTTGCTTGTAGAATAATCTGACAAAAAATCAATGATTGTATTTGTATTAGTATGGTTATCAATGTAAAAAGAAAGTTTTTAGAGGTATCTTCATGATTTTTTTCTATCCTATCAAATTAGTTGCATTATGTTTTCAACACACTATCTACCTAGCATATATCCTGAAGAATATCATATATTTTTCTGAGTTTGTTTACTGTAGTTGATCATATACTTTTATTGTTTGTAAAACTTGAGTTTTTTGCGTTTAGGTCCTCTAAGCCCTAAAGTCAATTCTGTAAAAATCCCACCATGATAACTGAAGGGAGCTTGAAGTGAGCTGTCAATGGTGTCCCTGGCACCAGGTGGAATCACAGCTCACTTCACCAAAGTTACCACAATGAGATTTTTACAGAATATACCGCTTGGAATCTTAAAGTACAGAATAAAGTGCGCTAAATACTTTAACATTTCATTGTTTTAAAGTTCCTTGATGAATTCAAATTCAAATTCAAATTATTTTATTAGTCACAATTTGTACAGGAATAGAGTAGACTGTGACCCCCAAACTAGGCATTATTTGCCTGAAAGAATGCTGTTATTAACAAATAAGTAGTGCAAAATTTGTGGTGAAATTGTAACAGGAGAATTTTAATGTGGAATGTCGAATTTTGGACATTATCAACTTATCTATGACTTACTTAACCTCCCTTCTTAAAATTTTGGTTTATAAACAATTGTAACAATAGAAATTGTTCAGTTCATGAGAAAGTGGGTTAGTAGGGCTGAAACTAACTTGGTTAAAGGAACAAAAAGTGTTATTTTAGACTCAGATGTGTTGTAACATAGTTGGCATTGAATAAATTGGTGTCCTTCAAAATATTTAAAACATGAACTAAATATATTGAAATACTACGCAAAAAAATACAAAAGTAATGATTGATACAATCGTCATCCTGACAACATAGAAAATTGAAAGTAGAACATAACAAATCGTAAAACGCACTTGGGGGCAGAAAGTAGCTAATTCACCACTATAGGTTTTGATAACATTTCAAGGATATGATGTGTAAACATCGCATTATAACCAAAGTGCCGGCAATATCATGCAATGAGTTACTCCTAGACTTTGAACAGATATTTTTATAATTGATAAATTGTTAAAATAACGTCTGCTAAGAGAATCTAACGCACGGAATATCACATCACGGACCAAACACCAAATAACAGAGACAAAATTAATGAAATTAGCGGCGGCATTTAAAAAAAAATATCACTATATTTATTTGTGTGATTTTGAAGAAGTGTTAAATGCAATATTTACAGTAAATTCATTTAAAATCATTTAGAAATCATAATATTTTGGTTCTCACCTGTTCTTCAGCCATCTTTGTTATTTTCTTGCATTTGAAATGACGTTTCGTTTCATCTAAGTTGTCTTATCAGAATATATGTATTTATGACTTGTTTAATAAAAACTTTAAAAATAGCACGGCTTTTAAAACATAAAAAAGCGTTTCTGTGTATCAAGGATTTGCCAATTCTATGAAATGTAATCTAAACACGTCTAAACATGTTATCTTTCTGCATAAAACAGAAGTAATCCTATACAAATTATACAATTCAGTTTTACATAATGTTGCAACGAAACGTTGCTGTATCACAAGAAGAAAGCCTCGTTCACTTGAATAAATGCGTTCATTTTTGCATGTTTTTAGTATTTTCTCTCTTTGATTTTGTATATCATGCATGAAGCATAATAATATTCATTCATTTTACCAATAATTTCGCTTTCTTAAAACTTCTTTTTAACATGTGTCTTCTTCATTTATTTGATTCAAATGATTAGGTATTTATACAATATATGTATAACGCAAATAACTATTTACACTACGTACTAAATTAAATGACTAGTAACAATTAATATGTATAAATAAATACAAAAACAAAAGGACGCATAATAAGCGTCGAAGTACTCGTCCGCATCGCTGTCATCCGGAAACGTGCCCAAAAGACTGGCAGCATTACCACGTTGAATGGTAATGCAAATTACTTAGCCAAAGAACGACCCAGCCCTCTGGTCACATGAAGTGTCAATCAGCCTACGAGAAATTTCCTTAAAGAGGTGACGCGCACTCGGGCCCCACGACCCGAGCGTTTCGACCCCAAACGGCTCAAAGCTC
Organism: Luperina testacea; assembly: GCA_927399505.1. Lineage (NCBI taxonomy): Eukaryota > Metazoa > Arthropoda > Insecta > Lepidoptera > Noctuidae > Luperina > Luperina testacea. The sequence continues at coordinate 5,657,539 of OV656785.1, read as the reverse complement.
TAGTTACCCATAAGGTATTTGCGCCGCTTGATTGTCTCAGCAGCCGCAGCAGCGGCACCAGCACAGCCCGCCGTGCTAGGAACATGAGCCGGCGCAAGGGTATCGACACAGGTTGCGTCCAACACCAGAGCCGTCGTGCCGGCCGTCTGGTCTCTACCCATTGTCAAGTACTAAGCCGATTGGTTCTAATACCGCTGGTTTGCCGGCGTGACAAGGGCTCGACGAATAATATTGTTGATGCTGACGTGCCGTGCTATGCGACCTGCGCTCCTGCAGCAGGACAGGTCATGGTGCCCGAGACTGTCGACAACTTCACCGCAGTGACGATGCGGAGCAACGCAAGGTGCGCCCAAGCTCTGGAGCTGCGCTGTGCGAGGCGAGGAAAATGAAGTTATCCTATTGATAGGTATCGCACATATCCCTCCCAACGCATCATCGCACATCCAATATCCCATTTGACCCCGCTTGGGTGCCCCAGTTTCGTAGCACACCGCTTCCTCGCACAGTAGAGGTCACTACAAATCCTCGTAGAGCTCTGGTGGAAAGAGTTACTCCGTCTCACAGGTCCGCTGCGCCTCCTCGCAGTACTCAATATACTCGTGAATCTCTTTTGGAAAAGCCTACAACTGTACGATCTTTTGCCACGTGGCTAAAATCACAACGTACGCAACCATCTTGTCGTTTCAATATAATTTTACAAAATTTACCAACAGCAGCGCCCCCATGTCAATGTCATTCAAGCATCAAAAGATCCCTAAAGCTTATGACTGTTTACCACTAATTTAATGTTGCTGGCAGCATGAACTCAGAAGACAAAACCGTATATGCGAACGACGAATGATAATGATAAATTCCAATACGAAATTGGAACAAAAGCCGCAAGTGTCAAATTTTTTAAGTAGCTTTGTCACCAATGCAGAAAAATGTAAGACATTATTTTCGCTGATTATCAAAATTGAAGAACTTAATACGGAACTAAATTAATGTGGCTCCCATAACGATGTTACGCACGACTATTTTAAGATTAAAGAAGGTGTGTTCAGTTGCCTTTATACCCCGAATCCTGCGGGGTGACCAATGTGGAACAGGCAAGTTTGAAATTATTATGGTATCAGTAAGTCCTCGTAGCAGTGGTGGCCCAGTAGTAATGGCCGGGACTTAGGAACGAAGTACGGGTTGTAGGTGGTAGGTTCAAACCCTGACGCGTGCATTATTTCATCACCTCTCAAAACGGTGAAGGAAAACATCGCGAGGAAACCGGCATGTCCTCGAACCAAAATTTGAAGACATGTGACATCTACCAACCCGTACTGGGCCTGCGTGGTGGGTGGCCTGTGTTTCCCAGCAGTGGGAAAATTGTAGGCTAATTTTGTTATACGTATATACCCCCCCCCCCCCACCCCCTAATTTTACTTACGCACCAGCGGTCGTCCGCCGAGGCAGTTCATCTAAGCGGTTTGGAATTTTGAATTCCCTGGAATTTCGGGGCAGTCTGAGCCTAAAATGATGATGATGAAAAAAAACCAGCCTAGAATAAGTGGCCTCGCACAATTTTAGGGTACCAAAGTACACTGTAATGTCTTCGCCGGTGGCTTGGTCCCAGTGCAGTCACGGGGTCCCCCCCTCCCTTTAATGATAAAAGATGTCGAGAGGTTGTATGGTTTACTTCCTTTATACCTAACGTATCTGAGGGGGAGTGCTTACATTCTCGAGCTAGCTAAACAGAGTATGCGATTTATAGATTTCAGCCGCTTAGGCCGTTTGTCCACCGACACCGTCAACGGACGTCAACGATAAACGAGATTATTCGAACCAAAGTTGTCGTTCCGGTGACGGCGATCGTTTGTCTACTGCGACTGAACTCGGTGGTTTAGTATGTTAGTAGACAAAACAAAAGCCAGGCGAATGTCGCCGGTGCGTCTGCAGTGTGTTGACAAGATCACACTGTGTTTTGTATTGCTAGAAAATCAGTCCGTCGCAATCTCAACTAGAGTAAGCCGCAACTCACAAATTCGGGGGCGGGTATCCCGACGATAGGCTAGCGGACGTGCGGGGTAGGCACTGGGACACGCGGTTATGGTAAATGTGCAGACGCCAGCACATCAAGCTACCCGAAACTGTGAAATTTTTGACAGTTCAACAAGAGATTGATACTGAGATCAGACTATAAACATGCTTAAAATGACGAGAATTGCCCTTCTGAAAGGGAAGGAAAAGTTTCTCGACATCTTTCATTTTGCTTTTCAAGTTTTAAGTAATCACCCAAAAGAAAACGCTTCCTCACAATGTTTATGAACTTTAACAAGCTCTGCTTGCTCGCCTGCGTTGAAGAGATTGGCAGCTAGACGAGGGGCTCCGCGACATATTGTTATTTATTTGTGGTATATTAAGGTATCACTGGGCCTTGTACATGTACAGACGCCAGCACATCAAGCTACCCGAAACTGTAAAATTTTCCCAATCAACATTGAACCTTACCTATGCTTTAACCATAAAGTTGAAAATCTATTAAAGAAATTTGACAGATTGTAGTAGCTTGATGTGCGTTTGTACAATTTAGCTGTAATATCAAACATTTTTTAGAACTTTAGAAAAAATGGCGGAAAAAGCCTGCGACAATACCTGGAATTTGACATTTGAGCTCAAATATTTTTAGCCCACTTATTTAATGCATTTTTACAAGCATACTTATGGCTTTTTTCGCTATTTTTCAGTTTCGTCTGCTGTGATAAGGAAAGCCCACAAAACTACCAAAGCTACAGGCGATGGCGAAAAAGCCTCAACGGACAAAAGTAACGATGCACTACCCGATTATAAGTTTTCATCAGCGGCAGAGCTCAAGATAGATGATCAGTTTAGAAAGAAAATCGATGAAGCCGCAGGTTTGACTGATAATACAGACAAACAAAATGAACAACCAATATCAACAGCTAGTTTACCTCTCACACATCGCGAAAGATGCCAAAAAATAATAGATGAAGCGTTTGGGAAAGCAAGCAATACCCGACACGATCAAGTGTTGAGTGAACAATATTTTTCCCATACCGTCAACCTTGAAGATACAAGGCGTAAGATACAAGAGTCGGAGAAAGCCAGATTGAAATTACAAGAACAGACACTAGACAGCCCTTTACTACCTGATAATAGGTCACAGTATAGCATTTTCAAAACGTCTCGTGAGCTTAACGTGAATGACGATAATCGTGATGAAATCATAGTTACGGATTCCGCTCCAGCTAGAGAACCTGACTTTCTTAAGAATTTGGAAAACGTCAAGGGAACCGCAGAAGAAACTCTACTAGTCGAAGAACCTAACTTAACTCAAGCGAAAGAAGATTTTGATAAGTGTGTTAACAATCCAGAAAGTATAGAAAGAAAGGCACTTCGTGATGTTGATGCTGAGACAATCGAAGTGATTAAGGATGAAAGAAAACCTTATCTGTATCAGAAAGCAACACCAGCTTACCAATTTCCTTGGCTTCTTAATGCTACAACTGGAAGAGAACCTAAATTATCTCACGATAAAGAAGACGTCAATGATAATCAAGAAAGTGTAGAAAAAAAACCGCTTTTGAATGATGATGCTGAGACAGTAAAATTGGTTAAAGATGACAGAACACATTATCTGCATCAGGAAGCTACACCGAGCGACCAGCCTCATACACCTCACGTTCTTAATACTACCACTGCAAAAGAGGAAGAGGAACTTTTAACTCAAAAACTGGAAACCATAGAAGAAACCCCTGTTGTTGAAGCGCAGAAGCCTAAACTTGAAGGGTTTAATGTGACTCCGAGGGTTTTGGGAAACGAACCTATATTAAATTGTAAAATTATAGAAAACAATCAAGACAAATCTTCTAGACTGGATTTTCCTGAGGCCTTAGACGAAGTATCCAAACGCTGCCTGAACTGCCCACTTGGTCAGATAGATGAAATGTTAATAAATGAAATGGAAAAACTTGGCATGACTTGTAGAAGTGCGCATAAAGCTCCCTCTACTCCTATGGAAGACGACCTAGTCAAAATGGACGTATTAAATAAGCAACCAATCAGTACCATTGCAGATCAGGAAATGCTTTCTGAGAGTCCCGAACTTGAGAAAGAGAACGAAAGAGCTACTGACTCTAGGATACCAGAAGAAAATGAACAAACTGAGGCTCTAAGAAATTCTGAAGCAATTATCAAACCAACGGAAGAAGAGGCTAAAGATATTTTATGTCCAGAACATATTCGCATACAAATAGAGCCATTAGCTTGCAAGTCGGAAGAATACAATCTCGCTGACGATTACAATAGTCCTACAAAATTTGCATGCTATTATTTACCTCCAACTCTTCGAGCAGCAGAAATAAAACAAGAAATAGAGGAGACATTACCGAACAGACGTATACCTATAATATATAATCAAATTGAAGGATCATTGTCCTTAGACGACCCCATACATAAAGGAACTCAAAATGCAGAGCCATACTCAGTACAATCAGTTGAAGGAGATGTCTTAGATGAAACTGCGCAGAATGCACAAACCGATTCAGCTGCTGCAGAGGAGGAAACGACGCCCGCTGAAGACATTAACACAACCATAGCATCAGTCGACCCGCTACATGATGCATCAGATAATATTAGACAGGAGAGACTCCTAAAACCAGAATACAGCACTTACTTTAAGGGAGTTAATAGACCGTCTTATTACGCAACAATAAATGCATCAAAGTCTGTCGAGGATGAGACCCGCACACCAGCAGAGAAACAATTTGGCGAATACTCATTTTATTCGGGAAATTTAACTGCCGCCCATGTGTTGGGCCACGATCATAAAGCTTCCGCTTCAAAATATGAAAACGTGCATCAAACTTTCCCTAAAGAAATGGATGAAGTTGAACATGGCCGAACACCAAGACAACAGTTCACAACGGATGTGCAGGGAGAGCTCGAAGAGGACCGAACAACTGAGAATAGATTATTTGTAAAAGTACCACATACCAATTTCCGTTTACCTGGCGAAAAGAGTAATAAAAAAAGTGAATATTCACCTACCGCAGACAACATAACTCAACAATGCTCGAAACCCGAGGTGGCTGAAAAAGCCAGTTTACCAGAAGAGATACTCAAGGAACATACATTAGATCCTTACTACGTGTTGACCTGCAATGAAACCTGTCCGATATCACCAGGATCTTCTATGTCCCGTAACCAGAATAGTGATTTTGTTGATACCACCGAGACTTTATACATGAAGAAAAATATTTGCGAGTCTGTACGACCAAAGCCGCAACCGATTGTGAAATCCGCGAACATGTCGTCAGACACACATGCACGCCCCAACGTAATAGAGTTGGAAAACCAGCCCGAGATCCGATGTACAAGCATGCCGAACGCAATAGAAAGTATGCCTAAAGTCGGCGAGGAGATGACCTTGTCAGCCCTGCTAAGGAAAGTGAGGGAGAGGAGCAGATTCGCGTTCAGTGGAGCTCAGTCAGGACTTGATGTAAAAGCTGTTGGGAAATGCGGCAGCAAATCTCCTCGCTGCCAGCCCACTGGACCTAGGTCGCCACCAACAGAGCCAATCCCTCTGCCCACCTTTGGGCTACCTAAGCTGAAGCGGGGTCCACCCGTCTGTAAACCGGTTAAGAAGCCATCAAACAAATGTTCTTCATGTACCACGAATGATGGAGGAAATTATCCAGTAATGCCGAATGTGTTGGACGAAGCTGAAGTCTGTGCTGTAAATTTAACAGACGAGGTTATTGATCGCCTTCAGAATTTGGGCAAGATTTTGGGCGGAGTTTTGCGACAGGCGAAGTCCAATATCGAAATGTTGTTAGCTAAAGATTACGAGCCATGGACACCGATTCCTTCTTGGAAGATTCCTCAGAAAACTGAGAAGAAGGAGTGGCGACCGGGCATGCATGGCTTACCGCCGTGCGTCGATGGGTGTCCGGTCTTTCCGAAGGCCCGTGCGAGTATGAACCCTGAACCACCTTGCAATCTCAAGCCATGTGAGGGATTTCCTAAAAGAAGATCGTTCACTACGTTGGATTGTTTCACATTATCTCTGGGAGAGACTAAAGTGTACGATCTTGGGGACTTCTAATCTAATAACATTGTTTTGATAACCAGCGAAAATAAATTTAACATCGCTAATTACTGTTTTATTTATTACTGAAAGAAAGAAAGAAAATACGTTTATTTGCAGTAAACATGACGCACTAAAGAACATAAACACAAAAAAAAAATAAGAAAGGGATGGGGGAAACTTGCGTCACGTCCACGCAAAACTGCACTGAACTGACATATGTCACAGCCAACTAGCTTAATTAGCCTTTTAGTTAGGGGGGGGGGGGGGTGCGCTAGGTAGCCCGCGAATAAATCTTAGGCCGTTTACACATTAGGCCGCAGCTCTTGGATTTGTATAAACCCCCACATTGCGCCGCGGCGGCGGCGGCGAGTTTTGATAAGACCTATCAAAAATCGCCGCCGCCCCTGCGGCGCCATGTGCAATGGTTCATACAAATCCAAGGGCAACCAATACCTAGCGGCACCTTGATGGCGCGGCGGCTGTGTCGCTGCAGCCACGGTATATAATGTGTATAGGGTTTAGGATTAGCAAAAAGAATGGGACATCTACTAAATTCCGTTTATGAGAACTGCATGGCCACGCGGTTCTCCACATTTCGAACGCGCGGCCACGGTTAAACTTTTACAACTTTCTGAATATTGGATCTACGAATTTGCGACATTCATTTTTAGTGTTTTACAAATTCCTTCGTAATGTTGACGTAGGTAGTCGTTTTTCATCTACGACACTGTGTGAGTGTCTGTGCAGTCGAAACAGACACATTATTCTAAGAGTTAGGACACAGATCGTAATTTGACTTTGCGAAGCGGCTTATTCCATTTATACACCCTAAGATAGATACTCACGAACAGCTGATTTTTTTCGTTATTTCAGGTTTGGTCCCATAGTAAAAGTTGTTCATAATGATGAGTACAATGACCTCTTAAGAGGTTGTTGATGTTTTGCCAATGAACCTGTAAAACTAGCTTTTACGATGTTTATAAACATTATTTTCTATTTGAGCACTAGATAACCCATTTCATTTGTTATCAACTTGAGTGGAATGTCTGAAAACAGGAAAATGGTAACGGAATACTATTTTGTAACTAACAAAAACCCGCATGAGGACCTACCTACCATACAGTTCCCGGCGATAATATTGCACATCGAGCTTTGGAAAGAGACAATCGGCTAATTTCGGCTTTGTAGAGCGTTATCTCTGTCGCATGAAATACAAACAGTCCGGTATCTATTAGGAGCTGTTAAAACAATTATGATTTACTTCTTTTGATAATTATATTTTTATTCTTTGTATAAAATGGTTTTGTGTAAAAAGTCGGTTTACTGACGATAGTTCAAAAATCAAAAAATCAAAAAGGTTTTATTTCATTATTACATGTTTATAAATTATACAGTTGGTGGCGTCTCCTTTTAAGCATATAGATGCCTGTGCCAGGAGGCGCCGCTCTTTTATATCTTATACAATTAGTGCAACATGTTAATAGTTGAACGTGACAACGTCATAAGAAAATACTGATGGAATAGTTGCATTGCATTTGTTAATATTCGCTTGCACTTCAAGCCGCCATGGAACGCTACAGAGCGAGGCCGCGAGGTAACGCTACAGTCATGTTTTTTCGTGAGTGCAACCAGCTAACAGCTTCATCGATTTATTAGACGTTGTCACGTCAAAAGGTCGATGTGCAATATTTATCACCGGGTTACTGTACGATGGTTAATAATAAAAAACTATAAGTTTACAAAGATAGTACATATAATCAGCCTAGAAAATGTTATCACTGCTGGCCACAGGCCTTCTCTCTGTGAGAGGAAATGGGCTATAATCTACCACGCGGGCCCACATGTGTAGATGTCACATTTCTTCTAATTTTTGGCTCTAAGACATGCCGGTTTCCTCACGGTGTTTTGCTTCACCATTTTGAGAGCAGTGTTGATGAAATTATAGGTACCTATACACAAAGTAAAGCGCCTCTCTGGGTTCGAACCCACGACCAGAAATTCGTATGTCGGGGCCGTTGTGTGCGTTACCCTGGCAAATGCACAAAGTAAAGCGCCTCTCTGGGTTCGAACCCACGACCAGAAATTCGTATGTCGGGGCCGTTGTGTGCGTTACCCTGGCAAAATGTTGTGCTTTAGAGAGGTGAGACTACCTATAACAAATAATTACTTAGTTTATCATGAGGAGCAATTTGTTTACTATTTTAATAGCAAAATTTGTTTGGATTTTGTAGATTTAAAGTTATTTGAGAATTTGCTGGAGTAACGTTTGAAACGTTACCCTGGCAAAAACGTTTTTCAAAAATTCGTTTCAGCCCGGAACCAAATACATGAATAGATAGCTTTTTTTGCGCAGTAAATGTTTGTAAATAGCGAGTGTTTGGTTCCTAACTAGTTAATTTAAGATTTTGCTGCGGTAACGTTTTGGGATTTCCCAAAACTCGAAAACGGCTATGCGTGCCACGAAAGATGAGACTTGATACACCACGTGGTTTGACATGCGCAGTACACGATTTTAGGTATCTTTAGTGGTATGAGGTCTGAGTGCAGGACGGGACCGGACGTCATAGGGGCGGCGGAAAGAGCGGGGGAGGCGGGGTCAAGTCTCATCTTTTGTGGCACGCATTGTAAGTTGATGAATAGTGCTAGTCGAGGGGCCCGTGGCTAAATAATAACAGCCGCACAGGTCAATCGATCAGGTTAAGCTACGCTTGCCGTGGTTGGTCTGTGGATGGGTGACCATCTTTACATACCGTGACCCCTCCGTGCCTAGGAAAGCACGTTAAGCCGTTGGTCCCGGCTGTCATTCGTGAATCTTTGACAGTCGTTACGGGTAGTCAGAAGCCCGAAAGTCTGACAACCAGTCTTACCAAAGGGTATCATATTACCCAGTAACTGGGTTGTGGAGGTCAGATAGGCAGTCGCTCCATGTAAAATATTGGTATTCAGCTGCATCCGGTTAGACTGGAAGCCGACCCCAACATAGTTGGTAAAGGCTAGGCAGATGATGATAAACAGTACTAGGCCTTCTTTCATAAATATCTATGAAAGTTATAAAAATGTTTCAAGTTGTAGCGGAAACTGAACTTTATTGCGTAGGAATTGAAGTTATTTTTTCAATAAGGGGCCGGCGTAGCATGCGTAGTTCATACAAACGTACTTAATACCAAAATCTTTTGTAAATCAAACATATTCTTAAGGTAGTGTGTATTTATTCCGATTGGATTATAGAATATACATATATATACATGCACTAACGACAACCCCATTTTATTAAATGCCCAGGCAAATCACTGTCCATTCCAAGGTTGCTTGGAAGAGATCGCAGGAAGCGAAAAGGCCGCCCATTGTATCTATATTTTGTGTTCGATCATTTATTTTTGTTCTGTATATTTGTGGTGCTAAATAAAGTACCTATAATTTAAAAAAAATCATAATCATCATCTTCTTCCTAGCCTTTTCCCAACTATGTTGGGGTCGGCTTCCAGTCTAGCCGGATGCATCTGAATACCAGTATTAAATAAATTAACAAATATGGTGCCAAAAAACGCTCGGTACCTTTTGGGACAGTCGTTATTGTGTGACCGTTCACACCGTTTTCTTAGGGGTTAGTTATTCCGTTTATCCACCCCAAAAAATCCACCCTAAGTGGATACGCGGAAACGCAATCTGAGAATCCACTTAGGCCTAGTTGAATAAACGGAATAAGTACTTATAGACTTAGGGAGGATTCTCGGACATGCGTTTCCGCGTATCTACCAGAGGATGGATTTTTTGGGTATGATAAACAGAATACCCGGATCGTCTCGCAGGATTCTTAGAATTTTTGGTACTAGAACATAGGTACCGGTTTCCATCAGCGAGGGTTTAAGCTGCACTGGGCCAACACGACATGCTTTTACAATACATTAATTTTCTTTTTCAGTGCCAAAGAAAGTCTTGCCGATACTTACCAGAGGTTTCTTCAAAACTGAATGGACCAAACCGAAGTTTATAAACAAGCCATACATGACGTCAAGAGACAATACTGCTGCTATATCCGGATTTGATAACGGGGAAGACGTAGAAGAACAACCTTCCATCAAGAAGGCCGAAGAATTAGTTTCGAGCCTGTCTGTGAAATTTCCAAAAGCCCCTTGCCCCAATGTCCAAATCCCAAATTGTTGCCATATAAATAAACGCGTGCCGGCAAACGTCGGCCCTTTGAATTTAGATCGACTTTTGACCCCCCCAATGGCGTCTCTGGCACACGTTTTCGTCAGATACTACGCTATCGACAATAAAAACGATGTATTTTGGAGACCGAGAGCAAGAATTCCTGATGAGAACGAAATAATAAAAAAATTGAGAAATCCCACCACGAGAAGAGATGCTGAGATGGAGATCAAGTATTTATTTTTGAACTATGGCAACACTGAGTATTTGAAAAAAAAAAACAGCAATCCGAACCAGCACGACCAAAACAATGGCGTGCCTCCACCGCAGCAGTCGGCGATGTCCGAAGTCTGATTAAGTCATTTATTAGGTTTTTTTAATTCCCAATATAATGTCACTATGTGAAATAAACTGACTATTTTTTAAGCCTTTGGAAGTTGCGAACACCAGCCCGTATCACTTAATACCTTTTTATGATACCAAAGAGTCAAAAAATTTATACCAAAATGTTAAATCCCTATTCCACATACTGAACAAGTTACACGAAATAGAGAAAGCACATTTTTTTCACAGATCGACATAGGATGCAAGAGCGAGCGAACGAGAATACAATGCCATGGCCTAGGCGAAATTAGTTCATCCTAAATTGGGTTTGGCCGGTAACATAATATACAACATGCCCCTGCAATGGCGACATTAATTTTAACACACGGGTATTAAGGGTGTCCCGAAAAATTTTTTTTTCGCTTTTCGCTACTCAAGCCCCCTCAAAAGTTGTATTATTAGTTTTAGATTAGGTACCGTAAAAAAAATATCTTGAGGGTTCTACCGGCATTTTTTTTAAATTATTTGGATTCAAGGATCTGAATCAGGATCTGAATCAGGATCTGAATCTGAATCTGAATCAGGATCAGAAACAGGATCAGAATCTGGATCAGGATCAGAATCAGGATCGGAATCAGGATCAGAATCTGGATCTGTATCAGGATCAGAATCAGGATCAGAATCAGGATCCTGGATCTGAATCAGGATCTGAATCAGGATCTGAATCAGGATCAGAATCAGAATCAGGATCAGAATCAGAATCAGGATCAGAATCAGGATCTGAATCAGGATCTGAATCAGGATCTGAATTTGGATCAGAATCAGGATCTGAATCAGGATCAGAAACAGGATCTGAATCTGAATCAGGATCAGAAACAGGATCAGAATCTGGATCTGAATCTGGATCTGAATCAAGATCTGAATCAGGATCTGAATCAGGATCAGAATCTGGATCTGAATCTGTATCTGAATCAAGATCTGAATCAGGATCTGGATCTGAATCTGGATCTGAATCTGGATCTGAATCAGGATCTGAATCAGGATCTGAATCAGGATCTGAATCAGGATCTGAATCAAGATCTGAATCAGGATCAGAATCAGGATCTGAATCAGGATCAGAATCAGGATCGGAATCAGGATCTGAATGTGGATCTGAATCTGAATCAGAATCAGGTTCAGAATCAGAAACTGAATCAGGATCAGGATCAGAATCCGAATCAGGATCTGAATCAGGATCGGAATCAGGATCAGAATCAGGATCAGAATCAGGATCAGAATCAGGATCAGAATCTGGATCAGAATCTGGATCTCAATCTGGATCTGAATCTGGATCTGAATCTGGATCTGAATCTGGATCTGGATCAAGATCTGTATCAGGATCTGAATCAGGATCTGAATCAGGATCTGAATCAGGATCAGAAACAGGATCAGAATCTGGATCTAAATCAGGATCTGAATCAGGATCTGAATCAGGATCTGAATCAGGATCTGAATCAGGATCTGAATCAGGATCTGAATCAGGATCTGAATCAGGATCTGAATCTGAATCTGAATCTGAATCAGGATCAGAAACAGGATCAGAATCTGGATCAGAATCAGGATCTGAATGTGGATCTGGATCTGGATCTCAATCTGGATCTCAATCTGGGTCTGAATCTGGATCTGAATCTGGATCTGAATCGGGATCTGAATCTGGATCTGAATCTGGATCTGAATCGGGATCTGAATCAGGATCTGAATCTGGATCTGAATCTGGATCTGAATCAGGATCTGAATCAGGATCTGAATCAGGATCTGAATCAGGATCTTAATCAGGATCTGAATCAGGATCTGAATCAGGATCTGAATCTGGATCAGAATCTGGATCAGAATCAGGACCAGAATCAGGATCTGAATCAGGATCAGTATCAGGATCAGAATCAGGATCTGAATCAAGATCCCTATATGTACCCTATAGCGGCTATATAGCTACCATTTACCGGGTAATAATATGTCTTTCATTGACTCGAATGTGCCCTGGCAGCTGATAGTATGTCATGCTCACTCAAATGTCTCGCTGACGGTGGCGTGTGTGTTAGATCATTTAGCTCCCTTCAAAATGGTTGAGCTAAATGGTGCTGATTTATGCGTCATGTTCGTGAACGGGTGCCGTCAGTTGGGGCTGGTCATCACTTAGCTGCCTCGGCTTATTTTTAATTAATTTATTTTTGGATTGTAGTTTGTTAAGTACTATTTGTTGTACTCTGGACGCTTTTAACACTTACGTTTTTATTAATTTTTTTACATCGTTCTCACATTATATAATTTTAAAATCAAAAGTAATGATGTAACTAATATTTTTGTAAAATATCATTTAAAAAGAGTGTCCATGGAGTTTCTTGCCCGTTCTTCTCCATAGGTAGGTTTGGAATGGGCAACTAGCTTCAAATTTTCTGACTGAACGACTTCTTGACAATTCAAAAGTGTAAATGGTTTAATTGAAATAAATGCTTTGAGTTTGAGTTTAATCTGAATCAGGATCTGAATCAGGGTCTGAATCAGGATCTGAATCAGGATCAGAAACAGGATCAGAATCTGGATCTGAATCAGGATCAGAATCAGGATCAGAATCAGGACCGGTCGATTCTGTAAAAATCTCACCGTGAAAACTTAGGTGATGTGAGTTTGTTTTTGCTAGGAATTGACACTATTGACAGCTCACTCCACGCTCACTTCACCCAAGTTTTCACGGCGAGATGGTTACAGAATCGCACTGCTGAATCAGGATCTGAATCAGGATCTGAATCAGGATCAGAATCAGGATCGGAATCAGGATCTGAATCAGGATCTGAATCTGAATCAGAACCTGAATCTGGATCTGGATCTGAATCTGGATCTGGATCAGAATCTGGATCAGAATCAGAATCTGGATCAGAATCTGGATCAGAATCTGGATCAGAATCATCAGGATGTTCTTTAGCATCGTTGTGATTTGAAAGTTTAAGACACGAAAAAGCGACAGTTTTTACATGTTGTTTTGTTGTTTTTTTAGAGACGTGTAAATTCATAAGATTTAACATGGGAGAAAATGAGATAGGAAGCATTATATAGTGTTTTTGAAGGTTTCACTTCTACCACGTGTGAATTGCACACATGCTGTTTTTTTTTTGTCTGTGTAAAATACCAATCAATCCAATCCAAATCCAATGCCAATCTCTTTTGATTATACCTACGTAGTGCAATGAAAAAAAGAAAAACGCGGACTGACACAGTCAGTGGAAAGTTGTGTAAAACTAGTGACGGAGGCTTCTCAAAGCGTCACGGACGCTACAGCTCGGGATGGTTTTATTAGGAACAGGTTAAAATCTCGCTCAGAAATGCCTAATTTTGGTCACAAAAACCAGTTCCGTTTTTAAAGTTGCCATTGATTATTTTGTCTTTCAACTATTTTAAACCTTGCTTTAACTCATTGTTGTACCCTTAAATTTAATAAAAACCATTTAAATGTTATTTTTGTATGATTTATAGTTTATATTAGGAACCCCTAAAAATAGGAAATTTGAAAAACTTCAAGGACTGGTAGAGGCCTCAAGATGCCGGATATCTAATTAAATTTTATAATAATCGTAATAATGTGTCAAAACGCAACTTTTGATACCTCTTGCGTAGCCGTAGCTCAATTTTTTTTCTTCCCCCATACATGAACGGGAAACCCTAACGGGTATGGCTAGTGGCCACTGGCCAGTAATTTTATAACAGTAATAACAACATAAAATAAATCGTAATTTGAACCCTACCGCCTGCGCCGCTCGCCGGGCGGTCTCTCTCTCTTTCCTACAATTCGCCTACTCTTTGCACGTTATTTCGTTTTAATTTCATTGATGCGATCTTATGATCCGTGATCTTGGCAAATGGACCCCTGCGCAGTACACTTCCAAGATGTTATTTTAGAAAATTGTAAATAAATAATCATGTTTAATTAAAATATATAACTATGTTCATAAAACGAAAACGCGAATCCGTGTGTTAAATTAATTTACGTGTGTTAAATTAATGTCACCATTAGGGTGCGTCTCCACTGAAGAGGAGCTGGGCGGAGCAGAGCGGAGACGTGCAAGAATCGTCCAATCATAGACGAGACGAGTGACGCGCTGAGGATTTCAACCATTGTGATTGGTCGATTCCTGTACGTCTCCGCTCCGCTCCGCACAGCTCCGCTTCAGTGGTCCGTGCTTCAGAAAGTACAGACGCCAGCACATCAAGCTACCCGAAACTGTCAAATTTTCCCAATCAACCTTGAACCTAATGCCTTAGCGATAAAGTTGAAAATCTATTAAAGAAATTTGACAGATTGTAGTAGCTTGATGTGCTGGCGTCTGTACATTGTTGGTTGGCTGTCATTTGTAATTATTTGACAGTTAGAAGCCCGAAAGTATTGACATCCAGTCTTACCAAGGAGTATCGTGTCACCCATTAAGTGGGTTGTGGAGGTCAGATAGGCAGTCGCTCCATCTATACTTAATATTATAAAGCTGAAGAGTTTGTTTTTTTGTTTGGTTGAACGCGCTAATCTCTGGAACTACCAGTCGGATTTGAAAAATTCTTTTTGCATTTGATAGCCCAATTCTTGAGGAAGGCTATAGGCTATTTAACATCACGCTATGACCTTTAGGAGCCGAGCAAAAATAAAAAAGTCAGAAAGAACGCTAAGCAAAAACGAAGTAATAGCGCGGGCAGGCGATCCGATGCGACTGGGTGGGTCGGAGTAACAAGAAATTTCACGCGGACGAAGTCGCGGGCAGAAGCTAGTGTAAAATACTGGTATTCAGCTGGATAGACTGAAAGCCGACTCCCAAATTAGTTGGAAAATGCTAGACAGATTGATTGGTGCCTTATTTTCACTACCCACCAAAGCAGATATATTTTACCACCGAAGTTACGACGACATGATAGTCTACAGTGGTCACATTTCCCAAGGGCGGATCCAGCTTTGGCGCCAGGAAGGGGTCACATAGTCGTGGTCAAGTCAAGAACTGTTTAATATGTTTAATTAGATTATAAAAAAGAAATTAATTAATAAAAATATCTTTATTAATCAGAAACAAAACAATAACTAATCCTTCTTATTTACACACTAACTCTATAATAGAAATAAAAATATTTACAAGTATCAAAAAGGGTTACAGGGCGTCGAAAAATTCGTCCACATCGCTGTCAACAGGAAAAGTGCCCAGAAGGCTGGCAGCATTGCCACGTTGGATAGCAATGCTGATTCTTTGGCCAAAAAATAGGCCCGCCCTCTGGTCACGTGAAGAGTCGACCAATCGTTTGGCGATTTCCCGAAATACTAGGTGGGCACTCGGGCCCCATGGCCCTAGAGTTTCAACCCCAAACGGTTCAAATACATAATCGCCAATTAAATTATTGTATTTGCGCCGTTTGAGGTTTTCAGCACCTGCAGCAGCCGCCCCAGCGCAGCACACTGTGCTAGGAAGATGGGAAGGTGCAAGGGTGTCGACGCAAGTTGCGTCCCACACCAAAGGCCTACCCAACTTCCATGGCATTATGGTCATACCATCTGGTCTCTTGCCATCGACGCGTGCCAAGCCAGAGGGCAAGAACTTATAATTTAATTTTGATAACAATAGATACAAGTAAAAAATAGGTATTGTATTAATGTACGTAAGTACTGTACTTAAAAATATTTTTTCTTTTTTCTACACTTGAAAAACTTAACACATAATAACTTGTACATATACACGTGCATATTGCCATCTTCTCTTGAAGACATCCAGAGAAGCACGCACGAAATGAGGCAGCCTATTTATATTCCATAACCGTGGTGAATGATTTGTCATAACAGCTAGTGGTATGTCGAAGGGTATGACGCAATGCTCCGCAAACCTAAGTCTGGAACCAGCTCAGGGGGGGTCATGACCCCCATGACCCCACCCCCCCCTGGATCCGCCATTGACATTTCCTCTAACTAGGTGGTGACCACGATTGCCCGGTGTCGTGGTCGCAAGCTCGACTGCTGAGCGTGGGATACTGGCTTAGATTCCGGGGTTTTTTTTTTTTTTTGTCGTGGAGAAATGCTCATGCGTACTGCACTACCACGGGGAGATAGTGCAGTTATGTGGGACTCTAACCCACTAAAACTCCACGGTGTCCTCCTCTGCCGCTTACGGCGGGAACACGGGCACGCGTTAGCACTCATCCGCGAACCCGCCGCTAGATTCCGGGGTCAGGCAGTGTTATTGAGTTATTCCATTAGGAATTTCTTAGTAACAGTCCGGATTTCGGAAGTTGGCGGGTGTGACACTCCCGTGCCTCGGAAAACGCATTAAGACTGCCTTTCCACCAGAGATAAGCGGTTGCGTCATGCGCGTGCCTATTTTATTTTATAGAAATTATTGACAAACATGTGCTCAGATATTAATGAAGTAATTGAATTTACAGATCAGATATTAATGGTAAGTTGCCAGTGACGGATTAAGACTACTTGATGCCCTAAGCAATCCATGCCTGTGGGCCCCCCTATCCGTATGTCAACTAGAATCGGTCTTTAAACCATTACCGCCTAAAAACATTAGTTTTTTTGTAAAATAGGCCTCTGCATTTTGAAAAATTTAATTCACAATGTTCTTCAAGGTATTGAAGAGTCTGCTTTGCCAGTTCATATCCTGTGTGATGCGTTTCCAACCCAATAAATGTAAGAAATCGCTTTACTGCCTGCCCATCTTTTGTATAGCGAATAACTACGCTGAGCGGTCCATATGCATCAAATCCGGCGTAGAATCTACTGAAAGACTATCATATCTAGAATCTTTTATCTGCGATAAAATTTTACCATGCACTTCTTGGGCCATTATCATAATCAACTCTTCGTAAATCCCATGCCCACTCGCTGCACAAGAGGGCAGCGAGTGGGCAAGCGGGAGTGGGGTTATGACTCTAGGTTGGACTCTATGTCAACTTAAAACGCGCAAATTTTCAAATTAGTCCTAGAAACTTTTTTGGTGTGGTTTTTGACGTGAGAGTGAGACGTGATGCCCTAAGGACGGGTTTTTTGTGCTTCTTCTGGTGCCCCCTCAGACGTGATGCCCTAGGCAATTGCTTAATTTGATTAAGGGTTAATCCGTCACTGTAAGTTGCTAGTTATGGAACTTACTGACAGTTATAATTTGTTCAGAAGTATTCGGTCACCTTTGCTGCTACAATATATCTGACGGCAACTGTACCTACGAGTGGGTCGGTCTCGGTGGCAACCCGAGTCAATCGTGCGGGTTGACATTTGTCATAAACGTAGTTTACATACTTCATTACGCTTGGGATTCACCTGACGAGGAAACTGCTACTGTTTGTGTTCATTTTCCTTTTGTTGTGATGATTCTGGCATTATAGTCTCAAGGTCACACTGACAGGTCGGAACAAGACGGTAGCACGTCGCGCGATCGGTCCCCTCCACCCATTTTACTTTTGTTCTAGCATTTTATTATTAAAAATGTTTTTTTTTCCTCTAAAGATAGGAAGCATAGATTAGAGATTCCTCTGAGGTAGCTAACCTCAAGCTATTAAATTAAGCAATTAAAACTTGATTATACCGTTTATCTAATAACAGGTCGGGTAGATTTATGAGATAATCCTTGCGTCAATAACAGCTATTAATTAGAAATTAATCAAGTACCTACCTATTTTCCTGTTTTGAATTGGTAATTTTAATTCAATTTTTATAAGCATTTATTTAAAGTGGCCTTTTTAGTTAGTTCTTCATCCACAGACAGACTTCACCAACTTCTGTGCATTGACCTCTTTTTTCTTGTGCCAATCTCCACGCTCCTGTGCCAGCTGCAGCCTCATCCTGGTTTTGCCCGCGATGGCAATAATGTCGTCTGCCCATCTCGCTGCCGAACGACCGACATCTCGTCTTCCAGTCCTATGGATGCCACTCTGCCACAGCAATCCATATGGATTAGAAAATGTGATTGTAACTTGTGCTTCGAACGCGTAGGTAACTCAAAAAATAATCTGACCACGATTTCTAACACCAAAAAGGCGTCATAAATTTTTCGTCATTGGTTTTAAGATCGTCTCGTACGCACTTAGTGCCAATAACTAGACTGACATCTAAGAGGTAGTTCACTGGGAATTAACAGGAAGGTTTAATAGCAGGATTTGGATCAGCTCCTGTCAACTGATTCAATGCGGAAAAACGGGCGCCCATAAAACGGGCTTAAAAAAATTGTATCTATCCAAAAATGTTAGAAAATGTTACTTGTACGATGCAGTTCTGTTACCTGCTAGTTTTTGGGACAATATAGGTAATAGTTTTCGGGTTTACTATTGTGATCTCATCGGTATCGATCTCCAACGGTATTGTCATTCATCACTTGCATTGTCTTTGTAACGTCAGAAACTTTTTAAAAACGGAACCAATTAAATTTGTCAATCCTTTCAACTGATAATTCTGTGTAAAGACACAGAATCATCAGCTGTACGTTTTAATTGAAATCCGATTTGATTTTAACTGAAACATAGATAGAGAGAGATCCCGCCTCGAAAATCCGGGAACCCACCAAGGGATCACAGTTCTAACCTAACCCATTTGGTCGGGGTGCCCTGGCTTAGTTATTGCGACCAATTCGGCTTCGCATGATTGGTTACAGTTCCAACCTAAACTATAATATTGAATATCATTCAAGCCGTTAGTTAAACGGCCACCGTGTAGTTAAAAGCGTAGGCGGTTACCTAAACGGTTATTTAAACCAGTTGGCTGCGGCAAATCACGTCTGTGTAGTTTACATTAAAAACCTGATTCTTTAAGCTAATAGTACCTAAAATAAGAACGGTCATCGACTCCAAAAAAACGGAGCTTGTGGCTAAAAAAGTGTAAACAAACCTTTGTTTAGAATAATTTAAAATAGAAAATTTTATTAGCTTTCAGCTCCTCCCACCAGCTGAGAATGCAGCTAAACAGCATTGTCCTATTACACTTTTTTTTCGAGCATCGTGCATCGCGCTCTGAAATGCTCCGCTGGTGACTGTCTGTCTGTTACCTCACGCTTAAACTACTGAACCGATTTAGATGAAATTTGGCATAGAGATAGTTCGAGTCTCGGGAAATGACATAGATAGTTTTATCCGATATTCCCACGGGAAACATGCGGGTAAAACCGCGGGGTGATGCTAGTACATGGATAAAAGTTTCAATAACTCAACTGCTAGAGAACGGATTTGGATAAAAGCAACTAGCTTCATATTTTCTGACTGACCGACTTCTTGACAATTCAAAAGTGCCTGTAAATGGTTTAATTGAAATAAATGCTTTGAGTTTGAGTTTGGTAGGTACATAGATTAGAACCTGAATTAACATAAATGCGTTACTTTTTATCCCGAAATAACGCCGATGTAGCAGGAAACATGTGTTTGATAAAAGTGTTTTTTTTTTCGAAAATTTTCACTTTTCGGAACGTGTAGTTCAAAAATGGGTAGGATTTCGAAAAAAGTGTATAAGATAAAAGTTGTAGAAAATTAAATTAGCTTTCATTACGTAGAAGATATTTTTCTCTACGACGCACCGTTTCAAAGATATTAGCGAAAAACTCAAAAGTGGGAACTTTTATCCCTCCCCCACTCCGGCTCACCTCCTAGACGCGGGGACTTTTAGTATGTTTACTCCCATAAGTAGAACAACTTTCTGAAGAAATCGCTCGGGCCCAGCTCACGCACTCTACAACCTCCTTTTGGGTCATTCGTTGATTAGACTAAATATTATTGAGAATTGCAGTGAACATTAGCGTCATAAACTAAATACGTTCTAACATGGTACTTGCAGGTCTGATATCTCTTTAACCTGGCATTTCACAGTCTTCTGCTCGAAATGAAAATTGATGCTTATGATATATAAACTTTCATTTGATGTATACGTGGTGTTTATTGGACATACAGCCCACCATTTTTTGCATTGAAAATTACGAATTTCTCGCGGCATTCTCAAAGTAAACACTCTCCAAAGGACTCTCATCTGTCAGGTAACCCCAGCTACTTAATATTAAAGCCTTGAACTCAAAACAGGTTTGCACTCTCACAGTTCAAGTTACTGAGTTCATTTATTCAGCTGCAGGTGGGTGAATATCCCAGCAGCAAATTTTACGCGTCCACGTTGAGAATCGAGGTGTTAAATGATAGGATGTTTCTTATTTTTTTTTATAGTAAGCTACGTAACTTGTTTCAATTAGGGCCACATTTTTTTTTATAACTGTGTATTTAAATAAATAGGGAAAAAATAAATCGCCTTAAAATTCAAGTTAGGTGGCTTGTCCCAGCTCCATTTTTTGATATAATTGCATTCACCAAAGCAACAATTTGCTGTACAATAAAAAATAAATAAATTCGTTAGTATATGCTTAAGACACATTATCTAAAAACAATTAAACCATATTAGAAAATCTAATTTAAAAGCACAGGGTACCTAGTCGATCAAAGTTTGTCCAAGTAAAAATCAAAATTTTGGTGGCACTTTTTCAACATACTATAAAATGAAGCTTCGTGTTCGTGCGTGTGCGATCAATCACATTTTATTATTTCACATCTCTCAGTTGTGCACTTGCGCGTAACAGGTGTGTGATTAGTGCTATGATTTTCCGCCAAAAACGAAAGTATCATCTTGGGTGGCACGGGGGACAAAAATTGTTCAATTTTTGGTGGATCGATTTGCTGTTAATTTTAAAGTGTTTTAATAGTAAGCTACACATTATAGATAGTGATTTGGGTTACGCATAAATCAGTGATATTAATTTAATTGTAACTAAAAACCCCTATTTTTAGAGATTTTTTTATATCTGGTTTCAATTTTGGTGGCTCAATTTTGGTGGTTTTGGTGGCGTTTTCACGCCACCCATCCTTATTTTTCACGTAAACTGAAGAAAAAATTTCGCGACCAAAATTGAAAAAATATTCAGTTTGTTGATATTGACCCTTAACATTGTGTAAGACATCTGAAATCATTAAATGTTCAATACAAATATTGTTTGTTATTTTTGTATTAAGATACAAATTTCGCCACCAAAATTGAAAAAATATTCAGTTTGTTGATATTGACCCAGGTACTCTCACCGCCGCGCAGTGAGCTCGCTTTGTTATCCTTGCTCTTGAAAAGCCAGGGGAATTACGCGTGAGTAATTGTTAAGGAAATTGACTACCAAAATTGTTCGTATATTTATTACTAGCTTCTGCCCGTGACTTCGTCGACACGCGATAAAATCGCGCGCGACACAAAGGCGCCGCAAGTCGCGCAACGAGCGGTGCCTTTGTATCGCGCGCGATTAAATCGCGTGTCGCGCCTGTTTGTAGGAGCCTTTAAACGTAATTGGCAAATTGTGGGAGTACAATGCGTGCCATGAAAGATGAGACTTGACACACCACGTGGTTTGACATGCGCAGTACCTACACGATTTTAGGTAGGTATCTTTAGCGGTATGAGGTCTGAGTGCGGGACGGGACCGGACGTCATAGGGGCGGCGGAAAGAGCGGGGGAGGCGGGGTCAAGTCTCATCTTTCGTGGCACGCATTGTACTAGAGGGTGTATGTACCTTTGAATACAGACGTGACGATGATTACTCTGAAATCTCGAAAAAACTCTTAATTTCATCAAAAAATTCAAAACCTCCCAATCAAAATAAAAGAAACAGGGAGTATAAATAATAGGTTATTCGCAGGTCACTTTCTACGTAAAATTGAGGAAAATCTTCGTTAAAAGACTCTGAACTATGATACAATATACCTAAGGTCCAATTAAAATAGATGGACAAACTTTTAGAAATCATTCAGACCACCAAAATAAGGACGATGGTAAAAAAATATACCTATAAGAAAAACGCATCTAGATACTTATAAGAAATATAAAATAAGCTAACGAAAATACACTAATATGTTATTATCTTAGGTCAAAATAAAATCACTTTAATCAGTCTTTTTTTTTGCTTGGATATCTTTAGTTAGACGTACTGAGCGTTGTGCTAAAATTTGTCCGTCTATTTTAATGGGACCCTGTATACCTACATGTAATAAAAAGCACTACCTAATTGTTATTCCCAACACGTTTGGAACATTTTTTTCCTCTTCGATTTACCTTCTATTATTGCGCGTGATCAATGTCCTAAGCACCAAAATAATATGTGATCTACAGAGACATCTACAGAGTATTTTACTACTAATTGAATACATGTCCCGGAATTAACACACACCACCAAACATCCCGTGTCCGTGCGGTGTGAGCACCACCCTAACTCAGACCAAATACAAAAATCAAGAAGCTGCAAACAATACAGTGAAGTATGCAAAAACTACACCTCCGCTCTGTGCATACACGCACACATTTACAAGCATTTACAATCAAACTACACCTCACTATGTGCACACATGTTTACGAAACCGGCTTCACTTTACTGTTGACAGCAGCCCTCCGTCTTGGTTTTTCTTTTCCCGTGGGTGTTGCAAAAGGCGACCGAGGGCGCATTTTACCAAATTTATTAGCGGGGTGATTGCGTAACACCTTTTTTTTTCTTTTTTTTTTTTGGGGATGGGTAATCATCAAATGACTCCTCCCGCTCTGGGTGGAGCGGAAGAGAGTGTAACTCTTACTGAAACCCACCCGTGTTCCTTCCTTAGCCCTTTATGTTCCGGGCCAGCGGTAACCCTTTCGGACAATCCCGCTGACCCGGCAGGACGCGTAACACCCTAACAGTAGCAATGGCATCCATTTTGACAGTTCAACAACATTCATTGCGTCATTTATGTTGTTGAGCAGATGCATTTTTTGAACATAATATGAAGCAATGGATTCGCAATATCTTTCAAAATGATTCAGCCGGACGATTCTGTAAAAATTTGTTTTTGCTAGGAATTGACTCTATTGACAGCTCACTCCACGCTCACTTCACTTCAGCCGGACGATTCTGTAAAAATCTCACCGTGAAAACTTAGGTGAGATGAGTTTGTTTTTGCTAGGAATTGTCACTATTGACAGCTCACTCCACGCTCACTTCACCTAAGTTTTCATGGCGAGATGGTTACAGAATCGCACTACTGATTGAGATCGATAGTGTGTTACGCAATTAGGGTGCTGGGAATTGAACCCAGGACCTCCTGACTAGACCAACGAGGCAGTTGGAAATCTCACCGTGAAAACTTGGGTGATGTGAGTTCGTTTTTGCTAGGAATTGACTCTATTGACAGCTCACTCCACGCTCACTTCACCTAAGTTTTCACGGTGAGATGGTTACAGAAACGCACTAGTTGAAGTTTTCACGGTGAGATGGTTACAGAATCGCAATGCAGCATGTATCAGAAAGGTGTAGTATAGACCATCAAGCTGAACTAAGAATTGCCTAAAAAACACAATAGCATTTAGTCCGACAGTCAGAGCCGCTAGACCAACGCGGCAGTCCCTCATTTATGTAAATATTATGATGGCATACTTGGAATTCTGCCGGTGACACTAAAGTAAAGTCCCTACACTGTAGGTACCTATGACACAGCTTATCAACTGAGTATGCGTTGCACTTCGCATCAATACGCCACGTTACAACAAAGAACAGAAAACCAACTATTTGAAATCCATACTTATATTATAAATTGAAAAGTAACTCTGTCTGTCTGTCTGTATGTTACCTTTTCACGCCTAAACACTGAACGGCTTTCTATAAAATTTGGCAGAGAAATAGATTGCGTCCCGGGGAAGGACATAGGATAGTTTTTACCCCGATATTCCCACGGGATCGACACTTATGCGGGTGAAACCGCGGGGCGCTGCTAGTTTGGGAAAATGCGACCTATCTGATGAAAAATGTTATGTATTTATGTTGTGCGATTGTATATCCAATTTTTAAATTGACCTGCAACATTATTATCGAATAGGTACAAAATAATTGAATTTTCATGCATGATTAATGCATTGAATAAATAATAATTTCACAATTTAATATGAGACGAGTTTTTGACACAGAAATTAAAGAGGAAAACCGATAAATTGATGAACATCTAGAAAACTGATCAAAGGATGACATTTCCTTTAAATAAAACTAAATTAAGAATATTCATGATTAATATTTAAAAGACTTTGGTCTTAAGTAATGAGGTTAAAAATACATACACTGGATAAACTTTACTAAATTAACTAACAAACTATTAAAATAAAAATATCCTAACCTAAAACAAACAAACAAACATAACACACAAACAATATAACATCTAAAAGTTCCTCCGCATCGCTGTCGACTGGTACCAAGAGACTGGCAACTTGCCACGTCGTATGGCTATGCTTAGCCTCTGGCCAAGGTAAAAGTCAAGTAAGTAATTATGAATCTTAAGCTTCGATATCTTAATAGAAACATATCTAGAATGAATGAGTTCAACGATATTATGCAAAGTGGATCTTCTGATCAAACAGTTGTGTGCAAATAACTGAATCATTTTTGTCTGATATATAAACTGGTACAGCGCCTTGTGTACCGTAGTGTTGTTCGAGACAACGTTCTGCGAAAGAGGTACGTACTTAGCAATGATCGTCTTTTTATTTTATTTCCTTTATTTCAACAATAAACATTTTTAATATTATTTTTATACACTAGTCTACTTCATCATTAAATTTGAATAATAAAAATATATATATAAATATATAAATTATTTATAATAAATATTAAAAAGTATAAATACATATTTATTGTATTTTTCAAATATTAAAAAAACACATTAAAAATATAATATATATAGTATAAAAACAGCTTCTGGACGCGAATTCGTTCATGTGGAAGTCGTAAGACACCACAATATACATACAAAAAAAAATACGGCCCGTTTTATTCGCTGATAATGTAGCTTTCGATAGGTGAAATAATTTTTTAAATCGGTTACGTATTTTTTGAGTTTATCAATTTTAAACAATCATACAAAAAATCATTTTTTTTTCTCTTTATAATATCGGTATCGGAGCAGTGGTGGCCAAGTGGTAACGGCAGCGACTTACGAGTTGTAGGTCGTAGGTTCGAACCCAGACAGGCGCTTTACTTTGTGTAAATTATTTCATCACCACTGCTCACAAAACGGTGAAGGAAAACATCGTGAGGAAACCGGCATGTCCTAGAACCAAAAATTCGAAGACATGTGACATCTACCAACCCGCACTGGGCCCGCGTGGTGGATTACGGCCCACTCCCTCTCACTGAGAGGAGGCCTGTGTCCCAACAGTGGGAACATTATAGGCTGATGATGATGATGATGAATATCGGTATTGGGAAGGTCCAAGCTGCCAGTAGTCAGGGCTGCCGAGACAGGAACCTTCTAATGACTCGCGCCGTCTCCAGAAGTACCGTTTTCTGGATCAAGTCCTGTCGGTCGATTCTGTAAAACTCTCACCGTGAAAACTTAGGTGATGTGAGTTTGTTACTAGGAAATGACACTATTGACAGCTCACACCAGGCTCACTTCACCTAAGTTTTCACGGTGAGATGGTTACAGAATCGCTCTGCAGCAGTGCGATTCTGTAACTATCGAACTAGTGCGATTCTGTATCACTACTTGTGTATTTATTTGGATAAGGTTTAATACCTACCATGTTTATTAAATAAAAACACCATCGCAAATAATGCATTTAAGTATTTTAGAACAAATTTGATTACCATAAAAAAGGTTATAGTGAGTCACCAAGTTTGAAGCACATAAATGCGCGTTGCTGTTGCGTTACAACTGTTACAAGTCTGTGGAGAGAACGTAGGCGTAGAAATAAAGAAAGAAAAAGAATTTATTGCGTAGTTACAGACCCTACGCACAACTACTAACTACGCTGCTACGGCGTAGTTCCTAATGCTACGACTCGTAGCCTACGACCGCGACATAGCTCCCAAAACGCATACTATGCTACGCCTACGTTCGCGTGTTTTCCCGACAGACGCGCGGCGCGGGAGGGGCGGCGGTGTCCGACTTTCGTAAATGTTTGATAAGGAGGAAGCTTTACTTTGCGAAGGAATTTGTCAACACCAGTTTTAGTTTGTTGTTAGAATATTTCATTGTTTTCTTTGTTAGTTTTTTTTTATAGCTGAGTTGATTGATAGAAGTTCTTCTAGATAGAAAACATCTTACTTCCCTCCCCTGCCGCCACCTTGCCTCTTTTTAAGTAATCAATACAAGTGTTTAAATACCTAATAATATTGTTTATTTTCAGAAATCATGGCTCGCGTTTTGAAGACCACATTCTTGGTGTTGGCAGCATGCCTAGTTTTATGTAAGTACCTAATAACGTCTCCTTATCATCTTAAAATATTTACATAATTTGAAAGGTTTTTTTTTTAACAGTTTTAAAATAATAACAATAATATGTACAAGTATATAAAAAGGAAATAATCATAGGGCATCAAAAAATTCGTCCGCATAATAATATTATCGTTGTCAACAGGAACGCGACGTTGCTACGTTGTATGGCAATATACTGATTCTTTGGCCAAATAAAAACGTTTTTACAAAAAAAAAAAAAAAACAACCGTCTTAAAAAAAAACTACAAAGTGTAAAATAACTTTTCACTTTTTAGTTTTACCTACCGTGGCACACAAATACAATTTGAATACTTGCTATGTAACAGTGTCAGGATGTTATTAAAACATTGTCAATATAAATAAAAGTGGACAAAGATCGTATTATTGAAGCTAACTCAAAAACTACCCAAGCAAAGTTAATCAAATTTACCCCTGAGGCATACATACCTTATCCATTAAAAAACAATAAGTACATAGATATACAACAAAGCAGTGCCAAGCTAAGCGTGTATTGAAGAATTGAAGACACCGACTAAAAGAATCATCAAAATTCGCATAGAAATACCGGAGATGCATAAGAATAATTACCTAATGTATTAAACACTAAAACCTCCCTGAAAGTATGTAAATCAAGTAAATCAAAGAAACATCAAAATTGGTTCATTCGTTTTTTAAGAAAATCGCGGACATACAAACATACATACATACTGGTCGAATACAGAACTTCCTTTTTTGAAGCCGGTTAAAAATAAGCTAGCCCTCGGTCACGTGAAGAGTCGACCAACCGCTTGGCGATGGCGATGTCTCGAAAACGTATAAATATGCTTAATTTTAAAATTTTTCGACTTAATTGCTATGATAAGAGTTGTTCGATTATCGGTTCAACAACGTAAATAACGCAATGAATGTTGTTGAACTGTTAAAATGAAAACCATTGCTTGAAACCATAAAAACTGGCTAAGCGCGAGTGGGACTCGCAGACGAAGAGTTCCGTAACAGAAGGCAAAATACCTCAAAAAAAACTCGTTTCTTGTATGGAGACCCCCGTATATTATTTGTTGTTATAGCGGCAATAGAAATACACACTCTGTGAAAATTTTAACTATCTACGTACCTATAACGATTAATGAGATACAGTCCGCTAACAGACAGATGAACGGTCGGACGGGCAGCGGAGGCTTAGTAATAGGAACCCGTTCGCTGGCACCTTTTGGCTACGGAACCCTAAAAATACTTGTCAAATGCATTCATTGAAGTCCGCTAAACACACATTGCTAACCCTATGAAATTGTCTAATTATTCGTCTTTTCCTCAGGCGCATCCCATCCCATCGAGAAGGCAAACACCGCAGAGCCCTCCGACCTGCCAGTGTTGAAGGACCAGCCCGCCGAAGTGCTGTTCAAGGCTGACAACTACTCCACAGTTCTCCTGGAGTGCGCCACTGAAGGTCGGGAGAAGGATGTCAAGTAAGTGCAGATATTACAGACGAATAAGTCTATTTTGAACTGCCGGTCGATTCTGTAAAAATCTCACCGTGAAAACTTAGGTGAAGTGAGTTTCTTTTTGCTAGGAATTGACACTATTGACAGCTCACTCCACGCTCACTTCACCTAAGTGTTCACGGTGAGATGGTTACAGAATCGCACTGCTGATTCTGGATGCCGTGACGACGCGACGCCATGTTATGACGACCATGGTTTCTCTATGGTATACAGTGTCGCGATTACACAGTAATGCCGAGTATGGTAGTGCACGTGCAGTCGCCCCGGGCTATTGCAGATTGCAGGGCACATAGCTCACACATTTGAACGACCTGCGCTGACCCAACCAGCCGGTCGATTCTGTAAAAATCTCACCGTGAAAACATAGGTGAAGTGAGTTTGTTTTTGCTAGGAATTGACACTATTGACAGCTCACTCCACGCTCACTTCACTTAAGTTTTCACGGTGAGATTTTTACAGAATAGCACTGCTGAACCTGTTGGTGATCAGGTTCTCAACCGTATGTTGCCCAGCGCCCACTTTGAGTATATATTTTTTTCTAGAGCCTCCCATTTTTCATTACTTACCATCTGTCACGAATCTGAAACAGCATTGCCACGATTATGTTTAAAAACGTGTAATATTATATAGTCGTTAGATAGGATATTTATAATAATTATCTCTGGCTCTTCTACTACCCCACTGAAAGTCTCAAACGCCCACGATGGGAATTTATGGCAAGCCTTTCACGGAATAGATACTACGAGTACCTATATGTAGCGTGATGTTGTCATGTCATAATATTGTGAAAGGAAAAACAGAATGAATAAGAAAAACAATAACAATATTATTTTTTCCTTCTATCAGGTGATTTACCGAACGTTTACATTGAATCATTTGAAGGAAACTGTAAAAGTTTTCCTTATAAAAAAACTTCTATTATCTATTACTTATTTAATTATCCATTTTATTTTTTATTGTTAAACGAATAGTGTCAAAAACATTTTTACAAAAAAAAAACCGACTTCCAAAAAAATACTACTGTAGCGGTATCTACAACGCCACATGCAAACAACGCGTCATACTGAAGTCGCGCAAGCAGAGTTTACCGCGCAACTAGCATAGATACAACGGCCCGACATGAATCAACGGGCAGTTGCCCGCCAGACACAACACCCGTCTGGTCGGAGGATCCTCCCTTTTCTATAGAGTATGAGTGAACTTTACACCCTGTTCCTCATACCTCTATACTACAAAGTGAAAAATAACTTTAATTTCGAAAGTTAATTTTCACATTTGTAGTGTTTTTTTGGAAGTCGCTTGTTTTTTTTTTTTTTGTAAAAACGTTTTTATTTTTCACTTTTTAAGTTGTACCTACCTACCCCAAACAAATTCATACTTATAACACTACTTGCTATGTGAATATCAGTGACAGGAAGCTATTGAACACATCTGCCTACCCCTTTAAAGGGTACAGGCGTGATGTTATGTTGTGTGATTGCGTAAACAGTGCAAACATGCTATAGCAGCAATAGCGGTTGATTTGCTGGCATTTATTGAAGAGTTCCATCGTCTGTCTCCGAATCTCATCATCAGATCTTTACGAAAGGACAATGGGCAAAACACTATGGGAGTTGGGCCTGCTGACCAATACACATGAGATATTGTTTTTGTGATAGGTCATAAGTAGTCATAACACACAACTAACGAGAAAAATAAAAATAAAAATTAAATGTACCGGGTTGTTGTACAGTCACGTCGACAAGTATTATTTATTTATGTTAAATATTTTGCAATTAATAATTGTTTTTTAATACGAATGAAGGCATATTACCCTAAAATAGCACTGGAGCCACTCCCAAATGCTGTTGATTGCAATATTTGCAATTTAAAACGCCTCTTATGACATCCATCGACAACTAGGTACGTATAATAATAAATACAAGAAATGAAACAACAAGTTTCCTTTTACGCATTTGTTTATTTTTCTTTACATTAGTCTATATCCAGAATAATAGAATCTAAAAATGCGGCTGGAGGGTTAAATCCTTCGTATCTAGCTAAGCCCATATACCAAACTACGGATAAAATGTGCGCACAGCTTCCCAGCGTACGACTTCCGGTCAAACAAGTACAATAATATTGTAAAATAGAGGATGCCAGTTTGGTCTCTGTCAATTAATATGTAGCTACGATACTCGCGTGCCCTCGCATGTCGTGATTGAATATGAATTCTAATTAAAAATACATTCGTTTGAAAGATATTAAAATCTGTCAAATCTTCTAATTGCTCGTCTCGATAAACCTCAATTATGTAAACGCCATTCCGTAAATGTTCACTGCAGTAAGACCTTGCCAGTTTCAATTGATATATGCCCAGCGCGAAAAGGATTATTTCTTCCTCAGTCAAATGTGGAAAGTCCTCTATTTGATTTTCTTCTATTCTCACGAATGAAATCCTTTGTCTGTTAAGATGCTTTCGCTCCACATATTCTTGCAAAATGTTAGGTGTGTGTATCCTTTCCTGTATGCGGTTTATTATCGCAGGAGAGTGATAATGAACGCTCTCCTGCGATAATAAACCGCATACAGGAAAGGATACACACCTAACATTTTGCAAGAATATGTGGAGCGAAAGCATCTTAACAGACAAAGGATTTCATTCGTGAGAATAGAAGAAAATCAAATAGAGGACTTTCCACATTTGACTGAGGAAGAAATAATCCTTTTCGCGCTGGGCATATATCAATTGAAACTGGCAAGGTCTTACTGCAGTGAACATTTACGGAATGGCGTTTACATAATTGAGGTTTATCGAGACGAGCAATTAGAAGATTTGACAGATTTTAATATCTTTCAAACGAATGTATTTTTAATTAGAATTCATATTCAATCACGACATGCGAGGGCACGCGAGTATCGTAGCTACATATTAATTGACAGAGACCAAACTGGCATCAGCTCTATTTTACAATATTATTGTACTTGTTTGACCGGAAGTCGTACGCTGGGAAGCTGTGCGCACATTTTATCCGTAGTTTGGTATATGGGCTTAGCTAGATACGAAGGATTTAACCCTCCAGCCGCATTTTTAGATTCTATTATTCTGGATATAGACTAATGTAAAGAAAAATAAACAAATGCGTAAAAGGAAACTTGTTGTTTCATTTCTTGTATTTATTATTATACGTACCTAGTTGTCGATGGATGTCATAAGAGGCGTTTTAAATTGCAAATATTGCAATCAACAGCATTTGGGAGTGGCTCCAGTGCTATTTTAGGGTAATATGCCTTCATTCGTATTAAAAAACAATTATTAATTGCAAAATATTTAACATAAATAAATAATACTTTTCGACGTGACTGTACAACAACCCGGTACATTTAATTTTTATTTTTATTTTTCTCGTTAGTTGTGTGTTATGACCTATCACAAAAACAATATCTCATGTGTATTGGTCAGCAGGCCCAATTTGTCGCATTGTCCAAATGGGACGATTTCGGAATAAACCTCTTTGGACAAAAAAACATTTGCAAATCCGTCTATAAATGAAGGAGTTATGCCCGAATATACATAAAAAAAATATATATAAACATCCGAATTGAGAACCTCTTCCTTTTTTGAAAACTGTTAAAAATGAAAGCATTTTGACAGTCCATTGCTACTGATATTGTTTTGCACAACTACCCGCCAGACTTGAAATACCGGTATTTTTGGGAACCGGTACCTTTGGCCTTGGTGTGATACTGGTACCAGGGTTCAATGTTTTATTATTGGGTTTTGGTAATCAGCAGCACGAAGTCTGGATTTACACCCTGTTTAATGGTAACAAGCTCGCCGCTTTTGCTTAGGACTTAAGTTACATATTATTAACTTTAACGTAGGTATCCTTTACTGGCCAGCACGCCTTTGCTATACCCCTTCGCAGAAAACAGGCGTGACGCTATGTGTTAAAAAATTTGTTTAAATTCCTCTGTCCATTCTTTCAGATACTCCTGGCACAAGAACGGCCAGCCCTTCGACTGGGAGAATGTCGGGCACATCGCCCAGCGCCCTGGAGAGGGTAGCATCATGTTCTTCAACCCCCAACCCCAAGACGAGGGCAAATACCAGTGCTTTGTGGAAACTCCAGCAGGAACTGCCAGCACTCGCCTTATCAGTCTTAAAAAGGCCTTCATCAACGTTCCACAAGTGAAAACCCAGGAACATACTCCCGTAGAAGGAAAACCATTCAAACTGGACTGTCCTATCCCAGAATCTTACCCCAAACCTCAGATAGTTTGGAAGACTCAACTCCGTTCTGACCCTACCATCATTGAGCCCTTCCTTAGCCGTAGAATCACTTTATCTCCTGACGGTACCCTTTGGTTCTCGAATGTGACTGAGTCAGATGTCAGTCCGAGCTTCAAATATGTCTGCTTCGCCCAAACTCCTGCTGTTGGTGAAGATGTGGTGCTTGCTGAGCATTTCTTGAAGGCTCTGGTGCAGGATAAGAACCCGAGTAACGGAGAACTGATGCCCCAGTACGTGAGCAACGATATGATGGCGAAGGCTGGTGATGTTACCATGATCTACTGCATCTATGGTGGAACGTAAGTGCTTTTTGGTATTTTTTCTTACTTGTAGCCAAAAGTTTGGCAACATTGTTGGATATGTCTCATCATCATCTGCCTCGCCTTTCCCAACCATGTTGAGATCGGTTTCCAGTTCAACCATGAATACTAGTAATTTACATGGAGCGACTGTCTATCTGTCTATATGGAAATAGCTTGTTGGTATTGTAGTTTTAAGGGCGACAGGCTAGGTTCGATCCCCGCCGGTCAAGCGTTTGGCTAAAGAATGCAAAATACTAAAATAAGTATAGTCTATAGATATATTATTAGTATTATTACTATTAATAGTTATTTTCAACTCCAGAATTTAATGTTGCTATTATAATATTTAAAACAGCAATAATTACAACGATATAAATCATAATAGTAGCTAACTGTAATATATTTGAAATTAACCTAACTAAAGGAGTCCCATGAGCCATTTAGTTTTTGCGTGTGGCATCACCGGGATATTGGCGATTAAAAACAATGGACATCTTGTTTGTCTCGTGGAACACTAAATATTTCTTCTAAGTACAGCTAAAATTAAGTATAATATGGTTTACAATTTTGCGGCAACAAAACTAAGTAGGCAATTAGTTTAACTACTTTTTTATACCATTCCAAAAGTATGTCAGTAACGTGTTATGCCATTATTTATGCTCTTTTAATTAGCATCGACATAATTACGTCAATCATTCAGTATTTATTATTATTGCTAGGGTTTTTCGCGATTACAATTTATGTTTACTTGTTATATTTTGATAGCTGTCAATTTTGAATGATGTCAAAATAGATTACCAAGTATCATCCGTAAAAAGTTTGAGTCATGATCACTTCAGGGATAGTAATAGACTATCCCTGAAGTGATCAAGACTCAAACTTTTTAACTCAAACCTTTCCTACTAAATGATGGTGACAGTAATTTATTTAATTTAAACATAAAGGCTCCCAAGCCAGTCACACACAGCGATTAGCGACCTCCCCTATTAGGTATTTACTCTCATTCAAAACAGATCCAACCAAAGCCAGCAGTCAAAATCATCAATAACAATCATCAATTTACTTCCACAGCCCTCTAGGTTACACTTCCTGGTTCAAGGACGACAAGTCTGTTGGTGGCAAGCCAGCAGACAGGGTTACGGCCCACAACCGCACCAGTGGCAAGAGGCTGCTCATCAAGGAGACGCTGCTGGAAGACCAGGGCGAGTACAAGTGCGTGGTCGACAATAAAGTTGGACCGAAGCAGACGCATACCATGAGGTTGACTGTAGTCAGTGAGTATCTAACATTTTTCAACTGCGATTTTAGGAACCATAGGTTGTTACAATGGCGTATAGCTAAGGTACTGTTACGAGTCCTGTAGGGCACAGCAGCACTTGGCCATCGTTGCACTTGTGGGGCCACCCCACGCACTTATTTAAATCCGTAGTACTTATACAGAGACGCTCATAAATGATACAACAAAAATTATTTCCTGATGTTATCCTGTTGTCCACTTTACTGATATTTTATTCATTTTTACAGGTGCGCCAACACTCTCCAAGAAATCAGAAAAGCAAGTCAACGTGAAGGAAGGTGAAGATGTATCGATCCCCTGCCAAGTTACAGGCCTGCCTGAGCCCAAGGTTTCTTGGACATACAACTCTAAGGCTCTTGGTGACAGAGCCACATACAAAGATGGTGTCTTGATCATCAAGAACGCGAAGAAAGGAGACACTGGCTATTATGGCTGCAAAGCTGAGAACGAACATGGCGATTTGTACGCGGAGACTCTAATCCATGTTGCTTAGACTGAGAAAACGTTAATTTATCTAGTTTTAAGATTAATTTTATGTTATAATATTTAATTTCATTAAAAGCTATTTGCAAGTAAACTTGTGTTTTCTTTTCTGTTTGTATCAGTTTTTGCTCAAATATTTAATGATAAACATAAACGTAACATTTACGGAATTCTACTATTCCACACTACAAGATACTTCATTCTGTAGAAATATAAGTCCTACGATGACAACACCTTTTTGACAATGACATTGACATTAAATTTGACATTGTAATGACAACGCGTATAACCTCAAAATTAGTTCAGAAAATTCAAAACAAAGGCGAAATATAATTAAAAAACATGTTTTTTCTTTACATTATAAGTATTTTATCACTAGCCGTTCAAGCTACATTCGTCACACTGGCCATTGGTAAGCCATACATACATTTTAAAGTAAAAAACGCAATTAAATTAGTGTTTTCGAAAAATTGCAAATTATGTGTTAAAAAGCTAGCCTAGGGCCTTAATATTATGTGTTTTCTGTAGCTAACAAGTAAAAGAGATGATGCATGGGCTAGTTAATGGTCTAAATTATAAAACAAAGCAAGAAAACCCTTTTTTAATTTACTTTTTCTTGCAAGGAAAAATTGCATATTAGGGTTTCGCCTTATCATTCCTCATTAATTCTAAATTTTAATGACCTATACTCAATATTAAAAGTCTTCTAAACTTCTCGTGGAGCATATAATTAAAGAAATAACTGCCAATATATTCTCTTAAAGGCATACTCTTCAGCAGACAGGCAATTCTGGCACAAAATCAAGAAAAAAACTTGGCATAGTGAAATTAATTATTTATAAAATAGTCCCTATCAGACTGGAGTTATGTCTAGCTTTGATGAATCAGTAATAATGTTTTAATTAATAATTTATTAAATAAAGCAAAAAAAAATGGTGAAAGAGGTTTTTAAATTTACTTAATGTGCAATTGAATTATGTATATCCAAGTTTACAAAGGTACTGTTGTATCTGTCAACCATACGGCGGACATTATGCTATATGTCCGCCGTATGGTATTGCAATATTATGCTATGTATATGTTGTGTATATGTTATGTTATGTATATGTTTTCAGCCGCCGGTCTTTATTATCTAGCAGAACTAGTTGAAGAATATACAGTTATGGCCAAATATATTATCACATGGACTGTGATTGTAAGTATAACACTAGTATAAATATATCATAATTTAAGACAAAAAAAAACTGGCCAAGTGCGAGTCGGACTCGCACACGAAGGGTTCCGTACCACAAGGCAAAAACGCCGAAAAAAACACGTTTGTTGTATGAGAGCCTCCCTTAAATATTTATTTTATTCTGTTTTTAGTATTTGTTGTTATAGCGGCAACAGAAATACATCATCTGTAAAAATGTCAACTGTTTAGCTATCACGGTTCTTGAGATGCAGCCTGGTGACAGACAGACAGACGGACAGTGGAGTCTTAGTAATAAGGTCTCGTTTTTACCCATTGCGTAGGTACGGAACCCTAAAAAAGAAAGCCTTTTGTACCCAGTTTCAATATTTTCTTTTTAAAACTTTTTATTTTTGATGTTGGTACACAAAAAAATGCACCATACCTGAACTGACAGATGAAATTTTTTCTACTCTAATGTTACGGCTACATTGTCGCGATAAAGCGAACGACACTACGCAAGCTCGCTGTTGTACAGACGCCAGCACATCAAGCTACTAATCTGTCAAATTTCTTTAATTGATTTTCAACTTTATCCCTAAAGCATAAAGTTCAAAGTTGATTGAGAAAATTTGACAGTTTCGGGTAGCTTGATGTGCTGGCGTCTGTACAACAGAGAGCGCGCGAATTGTCGTTAAGGGGCTTACAGGACCTAAACACAAAATTCGCAAGTTTTAGAAACAATGAAAGTATATGATCGACTACAGTAAACAAAATCAGAAAATTATATGATATTCTTCAGGATATATGCTATTTAGATAGTGTGTTGAAAATATAATACAACTAATTTGATATGATAGAAAAAAATCATGAAGATACCTCTAAAAACTTTCTTTTTACAATGAAAACCATACTAATATACATACCATAATTCTGATTTTTCGTCAGATTATTCTACAAGCAACATACTAAAATACTAGTGTTTTACTTTTTCAGTCCAAACAATAGATTTTTTGTAATTAAATAATTGCTTCATATTTTGCAATAGATTGTCATCGCGCTTTTCTATGCAGTCCGACAGTGACCGCGCTTTAGGTCATGTAAGCGCCTTAACTTGTCGTGACAATGTAGCGGTAGCGTTGTTACATGGATCTTTAAACAAAATATGGATGACAATAACGCCAGCACATCAAGCTACTACAATCTGTCAAATTTCTTTAATATATTTTCAACTTTATCGCTAAAGCATAAGGTTTAAAGTTGATTGGAAAAATTTTGATGTGCTGGCGTCTGTACCTGCCGAAGACGCTTCAAAGCGATACCTCGATGTAAAACAAACACATGCTAATAGAGATATAATAGATTTTTTAAGGTTGAGGAAGACTATCCGCTCGTAATACAGTTTTATACTAGTACGAGGGGATAGGGCGAATCAGACTATAGACAATCAAACCATCTTTTTATTGTACCATTTCACATCCAACGATCTGTATATTTTGTGTTTATTATTGAGTTACTCTGTATGGTAGTCTCAAATTTGTGAATAAATAATATTATTATTGATAATCGTGAACTTACCAAAAGCACCTTCTTTTCCAGATCACAGCCTGTATCCACATAGGCCTTCAAATCTTCGAAGACATACCTTTACACCTGAATGCCCTGGGCCTCCTGCAGCAGGCGCTGCACGGTCTACTGCTCCGAGACTTCCCAGTGGTCAGGGTCACCAGTATTACCTTTATAACGGCTATCCTGACCCTGGTACTGCATCATTACTTGGCGTTCAAGTTCTTTGGAAGTGTGTTCTATAATTTCTCGGAGGTTTGTTGGAATTTTGTATGTACCCATCTGTACTTTGTTTATGATCACTGATTCGGCTGCCTCCTTGGTTTAGTCCATGGAGTATAGAAGTAAGGAAAACTGACTCTGTTGCGAAAAAGTGTCCGTGAAACTGCGTTAAATTAGGATGGCGCCACAGTAGCAACGGTTTTCTAACAGCAGTACTTTTAGGTTATGTTTAAAAAATTATTTTGGACTAAGTACGTAAATAGTTGAGGTTTGGTATACTCTAGTCACTAAAAATATTAAATTTAAATGGGACCATTTCGGAATAAAGCCCGTTCGAAGAAAAAAAATCGGTTGTCTGTAAAGTCGGTTTACGGACGATAGTTTAACGTGACAACGTCATAACAAAACATTAATGAAATTGTCGAACGCGGAGGCCGATTCGGCAGCGTTCGACATCATCTGTCTCTCATCGCTCGTTCCGCGCTCTCGCTTGCACTTCAAGCCGCTATGGAACGCTACAACGCTACAGAGCAAGGCCGCGAGGTAACGCTACATGAGTCATGTTTTTTCGTGTGTGCAGCCACTGCAGCCAGCTTCATCGATTTATTAGACGTTGTCACGTCAAAAAAATTTCGTCTGTTTACGATGGAGTTATGCCCGAACATACATTAAAAAAAATAGAAACAACCGAATTGAGAACCTCCTCCTTTTTTAGAAGTCGGTTAAAAATAATAAAAACATTTTCACAAAAAAAAACCAACCGACTTCCAAAAAGAACACTACACAGTGAAAAATAACTTTAATTTCGATGAGATTATTCTGATGAGTGTATAATTATTTTGGAACTTAAAAAGTTGTTCTTTAGGCACCTCGGTATATAAAACAAACCCACTCTGGTTTGTTTTATTTGAAGTTAACATATTTTACTTGGCACTTAGTCTTAGGGTCTAAAAATTATTATAGTGAGCATTTAAATTATACCCTTGTTAAAATTACAGGTGTTAGCATACTTCACGCTGTGCCTTTGGGTGGTGCCCTTCGCGCTGTTCGTGTCCCTATCGGCGAACGACTACGTTTTGCCCACTACTGGGGAAAAACAGCCGCTTTTGTTAGGTAAGAAACTTTGGTACATTTATTTACATCTGCAAAATCATGTTTGTGTGTAACAGAACTGCTGAAAATATACCACTGCCTACCTCTTAAAGATGATTTCCACCAAACGGCTCGCATCGCATCGGATCGGAACGGATTTTACAATCTTTAAACGATAATAAATCCACACAGTATTTAAAGTCTATATTACCAAGCCGCGCACAGCAGCTTGACCGCGGGTGTCTTCGAATGGAAAAATAACTTTAATTCCTACACAATAAAGTTCAGTTTACGATACAACTTCAAACATAACTTTTTCAATAGTGCTAGTCACTCTGAAATCAACTTAATTGCCATTGAAATAAAGTTGATATTTTTTTAACTTGAAACAACATCAATGAGGGTTTTCTGAAATGACGTTCGCTAGGTGGCAGCACTGACACGTCAGGTCCAGGCATCTGTCAAAGAGCCTATATTTTCTTTAATCATGACTGAATGATGAACGAATGAATGAATCGAATGATGAACGTCATCATATATTTTATATTGGAAGACCTCTTGTCACAGTGGTGCCAACTGGTGTCGTAAATTTTCACGAAAACCCTCATTGCCAACATTAATTTGAATATACCTTATGTATTTTATCTTTCCAGGTGACAGTAACGTCTTAACAGACTACCTGTCTAGAAAATCAAAGAGATATAGCCTTCTCTCATTCTTCAGTTTCGCTAAAGATTCCATTCTACCGCAGCGGAGCAAGAAGGCCTTCTGAGGATACCAAGTAATTAATATAGTCCTAATAAATGCAATACAGCAGTGTAACGAGCATTTGTTATAGCAACATTTGTTACAACATGGACATTTGTTATAACATTTGTTGTAGAATGGAAGTGTCATGAAGGGTTGGCAAAAAAGCTGCCAAGTGCGCGCTGGATTCGCACACGAACAGTCTTATTACAAAACGACTTCTAACTTTAGATCTAGCGATAAACCTTCGAGCCAGTTACTGTATTTTGAACTTTATTCCGACAAACGTAAAGTTTTTAATGCAAAATTGACCTTGATTCTGTACCACCGTAAAATATTTAACACTACATATTACAAAATACATTAGTATAAAAAAAAGTTTCTTGTATGGGGGTACCCCCTTTACTTTTCAATTTTTTTTTATTATTTGTTATTATAGCGGCAACAGACACACTGTGAAAATTTAAAGTGTCTACCTATTACGATTCAAAAGACACAGCCTCATGTAAAATACTCAGATGTAACTATCAATCGATTTAAAAATCTATTATAGTTCACCAAAAATCTATAAATATAATAAAAATCTATAGTTCACCAAAATCTATAAATATAATAAAAATCTATAGTTCACCAAAAATCTATAAAATTAATCTATAGTTCACAAAAATAATCGGTAAAGGAGAATGGGCATTTTGGTATGTCGGCGGCCTCTAGTGATATTATAGTTAGGTCATTTTGAACTGAGTCATCGGGCCATAAATGTTTTTGTCATCTTTCTCGCTCGCTCGCATTTGGCTGACGGAGCACGCTAGTGATGTAGCGGTTGTTTTGTTACTGAAGTTTATGACCCGACGACTCAGTTCAACATGGCCCATCTATTATAGTTCATAATTATGCAAGCTAGTTTGCTTCGTCATGGTATCCCGCAAAATTCAATTTTTCTTACGTTTTTTGCAATTCCCAGTTAAGTATCAGGGGGCCTAAAAAGGCCACTTAATTGGCAGAATCATAAAAGGATAACATTATGAATCATAATATGGCGAAGATCGTCCATGTTTTTCTTATTTTCGCTGCACTACGTAGGTATAATCAAAGAGATTGGGATTGGATTTGGATTGGATTGATTGGTATTTTAGCACATACAAAAAAAAATAACTGAAAAATCCTTCACCAATGGGATTTGTTCGGGGTTGGGGTGAGATTAAGATAAACTAAGATTAAAGGTTATAAAAATCTATGTATTTCAGTAAAACTTATGGGATAACGATTAAAACTAATAAGGTGAATGAGATGAGATTGAGTCGCGCCCGATATGCTATCCGAATACGTACTGACTGACTTTACTTAGGTAAAACATAAAATAGTCAAGGCATATAGCGCGGTGTCGCAATTACGCTGACATGTTTATTATTGTTCGGTGATTGACCCGAACAGGATTTGATACGATTAACTTAACAGTTAGTATATTTAGTTAGTTATTTCATTAAAAAAACTGTCAAATGTCAATTTTATTCCTCGAATAAAAGTTATCTGGCGAAGGATAAATCAGCCCTGAGAAAAAATTGTAATATCTAGTCAATGGAAGACAATATTTAAATGTAAATTGGTTGTGTTATACGGGGTCACATTAATTTATTTAGCGAAACTCGTAAACACGATAAAACAAATATGTAATTAATGTTACGAGCTTGGGGTTCGTGACAATAAAAACTGCCGATTTAATAACCAAAGATAAAATTACACTTTAATCAACACCACTAATAACAACTCAAATACACTAATTATGAATCACAATGATCGCTCTAAGTCGCACTTGAAGATCGCTTTCGATGTGTTCGCTTGTATCGCTTACCCGACTGTGTTTCCGGCTTGCGGCCCACACCGGCCTTATATAGTGCCTCAGAGAGTTCTACTATAGAAACATCTAAAATGTTCGAGTACATACCGGTCCCGACTGACCAGATGTCGATAGTTCTCGAAATTTCTAGTATCTTGACTCTACTAGTTCTGCTACCCGATACTAGATGGCGCCAGTGGTAACTAATGTCACCATGTACCAGGCATTAATTGTGGCGCGCAACATTAATATGTTTTTTGC
Source organism: Luperina testacea (assembly GCA_927399505.1). Classification (NCBI taxonomy): domain Eukaryota; kingdom Metazoa; phylum Arthropoda; class Insecta; order Lepidoptera; family Noctuidae; genus Luperina; species Luperina testacea. The sequence continues at coordinate 5,615,944 of OV656785.1, read as the reverse complement.
GAGGTCATCGACCGCAGGTAGTGTAGTCACTTGAAATATCAGTTTAAATAGAGTGTGTCTTGTGTAAACTTCACAAACGTGATGGTTATCAACATCTCAACACAATAAAAAAAAAAACAGATTTTCTTAACCCATACTGATAATAACAACACTACAAACGGTCGTTGACCCCACAAAAAACATCGTCAAAATTAATTTCTTTTTTGTTTTATAGAGTTTAGTTAAACAATATCCATTACTTTTGCAGAGACTTGCTAGCTAATTTATAATGACCTTGTAGATATTGGTAAGCTCTAAGCAATAATGTTCCCACTTCTGGGACACAGGCCTCCTCTCTGTGAGAGGGAGTGGGCCGTAATCCACCACGCGGACACAATGCGGGTTGGAAGATGTCACATGTCTTCGAATTTTTCGTTCTAGATACAGACGCCAGCACATCAAGCTACCCGAAACTGTAATATTTTCCCAATCAACTTTGAACCTTATGCTTTAGCGATAAAGTTGAAAATCTATTAAAGAAATTTGACAAATTGTGGTAGCTTGATGTGCTGGCGTCTGTACGTGTTTATTTTCTCACGATATTATTTTGTTCTCCACCAAACATGTTTTGTAATTTGTAACCGTTGAAATAAACACTGCTTAGGGCCTGTGCACACCACGTTTTTTAAACGCGCCGTTGACGCGCGTTTTAGAAACGTGCGTCGACGGCGCGCTTTTATCCTACGGAAGGTCTACAGGCTGCGTCTGACTCGCGTGCGTATCGCGTCTGTATCGCTACAAACGCGCGTCAACGGCGCGTTTAAAAAACGTCGTGTGCACAGGCCCTTATAGTTGTCTATGTCAGTGTAACCATAAACAAGGACACGCAAACTGCAATCATTCATTCAGCACATGATTCACCACCGACGAATAATTTCAACGCTGAGGGGTTCAGAATCATGTACTGGAATGGTAAACAGGTCGTGGGTCGATTCTACCAACCTGCATACGCTTGTCAAACAGTGTTGATGTTTAGTTAGCTAAATGTATGTAATATTTAATGTAAATAATTAAATTGTGTTTGTGATAACGTTATTTTTAGATAGGTAGTAAAGATGAAACGACGTACGTATCCTTTCGCATCGACGCGACGAACGCCCTCCGGCGGCGGCGGACTGATACAAAAACGCGATCCGTAAGCGGTAGATCGGCATGGTAGTATGCTCCTTTTCAATCGACAAAGTGCGAAAGGCCGTCGATCAATGTGTCATGACCCTCTGATGTTAAGCGTTTGTAAGTTGTAAAAGGATGATGCCCATTTTGGTACCCCCTCCAAAAGCCAAGTGTTATACCTCTGATGGATGAGGTCTATGATGGAACGAGCGTGCCCAGAAGATGCCTAAGGCACTGGAACTCCCACGCATCGACGAAACACAGCAGGCTGCTTGACTCCGGTGGGAGGATGGTCGCTAACCAGACGTGCGTAAGCCCTACCACCGCAAGGGAAGAATTGGGTAGTCAAATAAGGTGTTGGGTGTGACTGTCCAGGATGCGCCGAACACGAGCATTCAGTTGAATAACTGGCGGAACAAACTGCGCTACACGAGGAGGTTTCTTCATGCATCATGTATTCCTATTGGAGCGGGTACCAGCTTCCATACATTTCATGGCATCATCCTTTGTTTAGTTTTGCTAGTTGTTCCGTTATTAACCAAAAAAGAGTTTCTTTTAAACTCTGAAGATTGGCTACAAGACAATGCCATCTACTCTAATAGTGATTGGTACAAAGCGTTATTTAGTCAATAAAAATTATACCCCATTGCAATTACATTAAAGATCATTTTGTATTAAGAGAAGTACAGTTCGTGCCACGTAAGAAGAGACTGTAACATGAATATTTGTACACATACGCCAAATGCAAGTCCCTCGCATTGAATATAGACAATTGCCGCAGTATTTTTGTCAATACTAAAACCAGAACGCCAATTTTTATTCGAAATAAAGTCAACGTTTCCAAATGTATCGGTAATTGTGTTTTGATAATGGTTTCCAAATTGATTTTTGATCTTTGAGAGGCAGGTTTCATTCAGAATTGTTCTACAGCAAGTATCAGAAAGGATTATGTACAGAGTATCAAACTGAACAACGTCTTCACATATTAAAAGTAATGGTGTATGAGTTATGACAATTATGTATACAAAACCTTGTAAAACATTTTAAAAGAGTAACGGTGGAGTTTCTTGCCCATTTTTCTCCATACGAACACTACCTTTTGGAAGGGGCGACTAGAACCAATTAAATTTTACTGTAATTTTTGATGTTCAAAAGTGCCTTTAATGTGCCCATTGGAAATAAATGATTTGACTTTGACAACCTTCTCCATAGGACCAACAACGTAATCGCGAAAAAATAGCGTTCCCATACATTTGGGTCAAAATCAAAAGTCATTTTTATTCAAACCAGACCGAGAATCAGCACTTTTTTAACAACAACATTACACCCGGTATCCACCAAAGCGGAGAGGAGAGGAGATGTGTTTGATAAACCAATCCGATTTCGTTATTTCCACATTTCTAAAGCTAAGCGGAGAAGAGATGTGGAAATAACGAAATCGGATTGGTTTATCAAACACATCTCCTCTCCTCTCCGCTTTGGTGGATACCGGGCCTAAGACAGACCTCTAAAACGCCCGCCCTTCACCACTTCCTCCGTCGAGTATGTATTGAAGTTTTGTATGGGACAGTTGACATTTTTTTCGCGACCACGATCTTGGTCTCTTGGACAAAGTTATTCAGTTTGATAATCTATACTATACCTTTCTGATACATACTGTAGGTACGTATAACGACGGCGAAGTGTCAATACTAGATTTTTTTTTGAGAAATTCACTTTTTTTTCGTTTTGAATTTAAAGGAGTTATTCGCATGTTTTAGTGAAATCGCCTAAGTGTATTTTCAGTGTCAACAGCATTAAATTAAAATAAAAATAAATATGTACCTCCCAACTAAAACAACGTGTCTATTTTTGAACGTTTTTTTCCAGTATGTGTACATTTTTGACTTTGTCAGTGAGGAGTTATTGGCACTTCGCCGTCGATATGTAATTCTTAACCATAGGGTGCGATTGCAATACCTAATATACCTATTGATGTAAATAGAGAGTGTACATACGGTTTTTACTTTGGGTGATAATTAAATGTATATGGAGTAAATCATTTCGTTTTTTTTATTAACTTACTAGCTTCTGCTTGCGACTTCGTCCGCGTGAAATTTCTTACTCAAAGCCTGGAGTTTGGAAGTTGACGGTCTGATACCTCGAGACTCCTCCCTGCCTCGGAAACCACGTTTTAAGCCGTTGGTCCTGCGTCTGAACTCTCTCCGGTCATGTCGGATTGCCGTCTTATCGGAGAGTGAGAAAAAGGGAAGAAAGAGTGCACCTATATCTGTGCACACACTTGTGCACTATAATATCTCCCGCGCCGAAGGCTGGTCTCCGCTGAGATTGGTCGCTATGGCCGAAATTCTGTTTGGAGGACTTTTATGGCTAGGTACCCCTTGGTAAGACTGGTTGTCAGATTTTCGGACTTCTGACGAGCCGTAACGACTGTCAAAACTCCACGAATGACAGCCAGGATCAACGGCTCAACGTGTTTCCGAGGCTTGAAGGAGCCATGGTATGTAAATATGGTCACCCATCCACGGACCAACCGCGACAAGCGTAGCTTAACCTGATAGATCGGCCCGCGCGGCTGTTATTACTTAGCCACAAGCAGAGTTGAAAATTAGTGCGCGATCAAAAAACACTTCTGCGTACAATGCGTGCCACGAAAGATGAGACTTGACCCCGCCTCCCCCGCTCTTTCCGCCGCCCCTATGACGTCCGGTCCCGTCCCGCACTCAGACCTCATACCGCTAAAGATACCTAAAATCGTGTACTGCGCATGTCAAACCACGTGGTGTGTCAAGTCTCATCTTTTGTGGCACGCATTGTACCTGGGCTAACAGTTTTTTTTCCTCTCCCGTTGGCCTCGTGGTCGCAAATGCGACTCCTGAGCGTGGGATCCTGGATTCTATTCCCTGGATGGGCAGTCTTATTGGGTTTTTCATTAGACCTTTCTTAGTAACTGCCATAGTTTGCCAGTGTGATACGCCCGTGTCTCGGAAAACACGTTAAGCCGTTGGTCCTGTTACGCCTGGCTCCTGTCGTTTCGGATTACATGCCGTCCCAACGGACTATGAAAATGAGGGAAGAAAGAGTGCACCTGTCTCAACGCACACATTTGGCCATAATATCTCCCATTCTTTTTTTTTCAGTATGGGAAATCATCAAATGACCCCTCCCGCTCTGCGTGGAGCGGAAGGGAGTGTCAGACTCTTACTGACTAAAACCCACCCGTGTTCCTTCCTTAGCCCTTTATGTTCCGGGCCAGCGGTAACCCTTTCGGACAATCCCGCTGACCCGGCAGGCTTCGGCCCTGACGGGCCCCTTCGGACGATGCTGACATCTCTTTGAGGCGCACGTGGGACACGTACGCTTGTCCGGCACGGGCCTAGTCCTGATCGGACGGTGAGCTACCCATTACTCTCCGCCCGCAGGCACATCTCCCGCTCTAAAGGCTACTTTCTGTTAAGATTGGTCACCATAGCCGAAAGTCTGGATGACTATTACATCAATTTTACGGCTGGTGCAAATCGCAGACACAGCGCATCGCATACCAGTAGGTAGGTACATACAGTGCGGTGCGCCTCGCCTGTAGTCAGCGATGGTTCATATAATATATTCTTTCTCACCGTATCCTACAGCGATCCAGACTGAAGTCGCGCTGACCGCGCACTTTAAGCAAGCAGGCCGCTCCCCTGTGAAGAAACTCCTGCAAGCAGTATGCATGCCGCGCAGACCAAAGGGCTGCTGGCTTAAATCGCGCGGTCGCTCGGCGAAACGTGTGACGGCTCGCGAACTGTCCACTGTATTGTCATCGTCGACAATCTTAACTTGAATGACAAGTTATTTGCTGTGCTGGAGCGGTGCTGTAAGTGATGACCATTTTCTTTGCTTTCATGAGCTCTCTGATGACTAGCAAAGCCAAATTTGGGCTTGAAAGCCTAGTCACAGCATATGCATAAGAGCTGATCAGCATCATTGATGGTTCATACAAAGAGCGGAAGTCGTGGAAGGAGGATTTTTGCAAAGTGGCGCGGCCTGCTAAATATGCACTGCGCTTTAGAGAACGCGAGTGTTGAGCTGCAATTGACTTGACTGCGAAAGGCTGAAATTGCTTGGATTGAAAATCTAAACACAGGCTTAACTGATCAATATATTTATTTTATTTACACAAAGATGAAGATAATCTAAAGCTACACAGCGATTGAAGATTTCAATTCTAAAACCTTATCAGTTTGAATATTTAGGACCACGGTAATAGTTTCTTTTGCGGGTGGAGTTACTTGGTTTGTGTGTCAAACTTGTTATTAATACCTATAAGTTTTAAAAGTGTTCTGAAATAAGTGACATCATTGTAATTTACTAACGAGTAATAAATTTCTTTAATCACAACACCAATATATTTATTTTATTTACACAATTATGAAGCTAATCTAAGTCTAATCAGGTATAGATTGTAGATCTTGTAACGGTATCTCGCGTCATACTGACGTCACGCACAAAATCCTGCATCTCGCAAGCAGAGTTTACCGCGCAACTTGCATATATACAACGGCCCGAAATGAATCATCGAGCAGTTGCCCGCCAGACATGACACCCGTCTGGTCGGAGAATCCTTCCTTTTCTATGGAGTATGAGTGAACTTTACACCCTGTTCCTCATACCGCTTTAATCTAATCACAGACATAACACCAATATATTTATTTTATATACACAAAGTTGAAGCTAAACTAACACTAAAGTCTACCTACATTAATGCCAAGAGGCCTCTTCAGACCCTCTGGGCTCTTCGGCACCCCCGGCCCCTCCGTGATGCAACTTCACATGCAACTTCAAACTCGTCATCTGAACGAAAGCCCTATCACACTCCTTACACACATACCGCTTATCATTCGTGTGTATCCTCTTATGTATATCCAACGTCTTCTTCCTCTGGAACGCCTTTTCGCAAATTTCGCACTCGAAAGGCCTCGTGTCATCGTGGCGCACCATATGGCGTTTCAAAAGTTCGTTGTTAAAGACTTTGAAGCCACATACCTCACAGGCGACAGTTTTCTGTTTCAGATGAGTCCTCTGCTTATGCTGAACGAGTCTACTTTTCATTGTAAATAGCAGATCGCATTGGTCGCATCTGAACTGCAGTTTTTTGACGTCATGCACAAGCGCTAAATGCCGTTTCTTAAAGTACTGCGATGGGAGAATCTCTGGACACTTCGGGCATTTCAGCATGTCGGTCCTGTGTACTTTTTCACTGTGAATTTGCAGGGAATAAGTGTTTCGGAATTCTTTGTCACATTTTCGACATTTCAAGCCTTGAGTGAAGGTGTGAACGTTCCTCATATGGCTGATCATATTCGCGTAAGCAACGAACCCTTGTCCACACATCTCACACAGAAACGTTCTAAACTTGTTGTGATATTTGTGAGCATGCTTCAATAGCGTCCCGAAGAATCGGAACTCCTGAGCGCATTCCTGACAGAATAATATATCGTCAGACAGATGGAAAGTGAAGATAGAATTGGCTATTTCCTTGTTGAATTTGAAGTCGTGGAGTGAGTCTAGATGGTTCACGAAATCGTTGAAAACAAGGAATTGCAGTCCACATATCGTGCAAAAGATTTCTGAAGTGTCAAGTTTAATGCGACTGCTTCCAACCAAGGTTCTGAGTACATTCTTTAGATTAGCTCCTTTATGTTCTTCGTTGGTGTGTTCCTTGAGTTTTCCGCTCTCTACGAAGGAGTAACAGCAGTAGAAGCACATGTACTTGTTAGCGGCCCATCTGAACGGGACAATCGAAGAGTTTTCTAAAATGATAGTGATGAACTTTGTCAGCTCGTCTTTTCTTTGCTTTTCAGCGAGCCTCGCCTCTTCATCTGAAACAAGATTTGTTGGGATTTAGAAAACCTTTAATGCTTAGAGTAATGGGTACTTATACAAGGCGGCAGGTACCTACATCGACGCACAATCTGTTACCATGAATTCAGCACATGTTGCAACCATAGAAACTTTTCGTCGGCTATTAAAAAAAAAAACTGCCTTTTCGTAGAAAAGTACATACCTACGCGAGCACGCGGTCTAAATGGACAGTGGTGCTATTCTGTAAAAATCTCACCGTGAAAACTTAGGTGAAGTGAGCTGTCAATATTGTCAATTCCTGGCAAAAACAAACTCACTTCACCTGAGTTTTTACGGTGAGATTTTTACAGAATCGACCGGCTGTTTTTATTAACCGAAGAAAAATTTCAACACAGGGTTCAGAATCTTGAAGAATTTTGACGACACGGTTGGCGCAGTGGCTGAGCGATCGACTGCTGCGCTGCGTGTCGCGGGTTCGATTCCCGCACGGAACAAATATTTGTATTGCCTACAGGTAGTTGTTCCGGGTATGGCTGTTTGTGTATGTGAATTTAAATGTTTGTAAACGCACCCACGATACAGGAGAAATTCCTAGTGTGGGGCAACGTTTTAAAAAAAAAAAAAAAAAAAAAAATCATGTGTTGTTATTTGTTATAAGTAGGTACTTGTGTACTTTGAAATTGTGAATTATAACATCGCCTTGAATGGGTTTGTGAAGCTCTTCTAGCATTGGTGCTCCGTGGTCACATGTCATGTCAACAAAAGGTCAGTTGGTTTTTTCATGTCAATGGAAAATATATTTTTCCTTAGTTATATCGCATGAATATTTCTTGTATAGACTTTCACCTTCCGTTCTAAATTTTGTATGTGTTTTTATGTATGTGAACTTAATGGGTGGGTTGCATCAAGAGCTGATACCAAGTAATTGAACATTATCATCTATCACTTTTTTTTAAATCTTTTTTTATACTTAATTGTATGTGCTGAATTCATGGTAACAATGCGCATCTATGTCCCTGCCATCTTGTACGGACGCCAGCATATCAAGCTACCCGAAACTGTCAAATTTTCGCAATCAACTTTGAACCTTATGCTTTAGTGATAAAGTTGAAAATCTATTAAAGAAATCTGACAGATTGTAGTAACTTGATGTGCTGGCGTCTGTACTTCGTAATCTTCCATCCCCTTCATCTTTCATCTTCTTTATCTTCAAGCGGTGTTATTCTGTAAAAATCTCACCGTGAAAACTTAGGTGAAGTGAGCGTGGAGTGAGCTGTCAATAGTGTCAATTCCTAGCAAAAACAAACTCACTTCACCTAAGTTTTCACGGTGAGATTTTTACAGAATCGACCGGCTGTTCTTCTTTTGTAATCTTTATTGCACTCTGTGACCTAAACCATCATTTAAGTCACGCGAGCTTATCTGTGACTTAATTAAGTAGTCCATTTTTACACAGAAAAGCATGACTTATGTACGCGTTTAGATCACACGTGCTATAATAATAGTATAAGGTACGTGTAACTTAAGTACAGACGGCACATCAAGTTACCCGAAACTGTCAAATTTTTCCAATCAACTTTGAACCTAATTTAGCAATAAATCTACTATTTATGAAATACCTAATAGACGACTCGCCTACAGCTTATTAATACTGCGCGCTCGTTTTATTTCTAACGACGTCTCGGAGCCCCGCTGCAAAGTCTATTACTTAAATAAAAATAGAAATTTGACAGATTGTAGTAGCATGATGTGCTGGCGTCTGTACTAAGAATGCGCTGCGTTTAGCACTTTCGCTGGGTTCGGGCGCTAATTACACGCCGTGCAATAATGCACTAAGTAGTCAAGTCACACTTATCGTAATGTACAGACGCCAGCACATCAAGCTACTACAATCTGTCAAATTTCTTTAATAAATTTTCAATTTTATTGCTAAAGCATAAGGTTCAAAGTGCATTGGGAAAATTTGACAGTTTCGGGTATCTTGATGTGTGGCCATATGTACTATTTTTAAATATTTTCTTAGGTATGATATGAACCGTATTCCGGTTAAGGCTAGCTGTTTGAGATACTTTGGTTAAATAGGATTAAAATAAAACGATAATTAATATAAAGTAAATGACTTCAGGTTTTATTTTATAATCTGATTACCATAATTAATGTACTTATATGTAGCCTTAAAAACTATTCAGTTAATCTTAATTGAGAATTGATCAAAAATCTAGAAATATGTATATTTATAAATAGATGGGCTCCATTTGAATCCCAATGTAATTAATCAAGCAAAATAACACATGACCCCTAAGTGGTACTCAGATAAGCAAATAAACCTAATATCGCCTGTAAAGTCTTAAGAATTAGGGGGCGAGACTGGGTACAAGTAATGAAGCGTTAGGAAACCCCGCAAATCACTCGCGTCCGGCCCTGATCCAGGCCATGGTACGGAGCGAGAGTACATGGGAAGCCGTCACCTTCTTCTGCGAAGCGGTAATGCTTGAAGGAGGGGGCGGAACGTGTGAGGGAGAGGCAATATTTGCGCCCTCACGCCCTTAGTCGACGTAGGAGACGTCCTTGGCGTCGGGAGTGGAGAGCCGATTCTTGGATACCGTAGGCTTGCGAGCAACGGGCAGCTCGCCGTCCGGTAAGGACCAGGGAGCCTGAAAAGGCCACTTTGGCAGGATCATAAAAGGATAACAGTCAATCGACGAAGATACGGGCTTCGTTGAGTGACTTAGGGAGCAAAACCCCCTGATCAATGACACCTCTGTTCGCAAGAGTCCAACTTTCTCAGGAGTCCAACTTTTATAACATCCATACAAGTCTTCGCACGAGTCCAACTTTTATTTATTATGTACTTTTATTAGCAATATTCCAACAGTACAGTTGGACAGAAACTCCTTGTGGCAATAGTTTCGCCATCCAAAATTGGGCTACTACGGAGATATATAGATGGAAAAAAATATACATAATATCACTCATCCTGACCTGAGAATCTAGCCCAATTTAGAGGTTACACATGTTCGGTACATTCAATTTGGCAGTATTTGTTGAATAAAAAAGCCGACCCGAAAATACTATCTAACACTACATATAGGTATGCGGTTCTTGCCGATCGGGAAACTTCATTCGGTACCTACCCTCGCTTAGTATTCATGTTCGGGTCGCCTCGGCACAATTCGAGCTAAGCTGGCGTTTTCCTTAATATTTGATTTTGACGCTCGGTTGTACCGAAATCCGAATTATGCAGAGCCACCCCTGAGATATTATTTCTAATTACTTTTCTTCACCCAAGGATATACAGCTCCTGAGTTTTTATATTATGCTTGCTCATGTGAGTAAGGAAAGTCTTCTTCATTCTAAACCTCATACCACAAAGCTGGCATTTAAAATGCTTAGTAGGATCATGCGTATTCATATGACGCCTCAAAGCCTGCATATCATATCCTTTGTGCCCACAGAGGTGGCAAGTGGTGAATTTCTCCTTTAAATGCACCACAGACACATGTTTCGTAAGCGAACTTTTACGAGTGAATATTTTAGGACATTTCTCGCAAGGAAACTGCAGACTTTTAACGTTATGACCTAAGGCAATATGACATGTCCTCAAGTACCTACTTTCGAAAGTTTCAGGGCACATGTCACAAATGAATTTACCAGTTTTATGAGCTTTTCTGCTATGATTCGCCAAACGAATTTTATTTTTGAAGTTTTTACCGCAAATTTTGCAAGTCGTTTTCAAACCGGAGTGAACATTTCTTATATGGTGCTTGATAGTCCCTTTTAACGTAAAAGCTAGGCCACAGTAATCACAAACATATTTTTGAGCATTATTATGGAATTTGTTGACATGCCTCAGTAATGGGCCGAAGAATTTGAAGCTCTCGCAGCACTCGATGCAAACCATGCCATCGTCAGATAGATTGAATATGTAGCAATACTTGTCGAATACATCTCTATCAATATCTAAATCGTGGGCTTCAGATAAATGATTAGTATAATGATCGAAATTTTGTATCGATTTAGGGCATAATTTGCAGGATATCTCAGAGATATCCCATTTAATCCGGCTATGGCACCCAATCCTTTTCAAAATCTTGTTAAGTTTTACTTCGTCATGTGTTTTCGTGTGTTCTTTTAATTTTGAGCAGTCGATAAATGTCTCATCGCAGTAAAAACATCGGTATCGGTTAAGATACCATTTGAACGGCATGATAGTGGAATGTCCTAGTAATATCGTGAATATTCTTCGCAGTTCCTCCCGCGTCGCGAGAATTTTGTCTGGAACGAAAAAAAAAATGTATTCAGACTTTTTTATCGTTTAATGAACTGTCTCTTTTGAATGTCTTAATGGGGAAATTAGGGCAAAGCGTTTAACGCCGTGTAATTGTAAACATATCTCTACAAATAGCTTTAAGCAACAATCTTCTAGTTTTACGATCTTTAGGAATATGATGAGGCTCGAAAGGGAGGGAGGAGGTTCCGAAAAAATCACGAAATATCACAAGGGGAGAGGAGTGTGCAGTGAGATATCACGTGTATTTATTTTTTCGTTGAACGCGCGATCTAAACCAACTTAGCAACACAACAACGCGTCACTTCACAAAAATAACACCTCACGCCCTGCTTTATTAACTTTTTTTGAGAACTAGCTACGACAGCGCCATTTTGACAGTTGCCTTTTCCATTGGAACTCGATTACAATATGGAACATAAACTCGGTTCCTATAAACAAAAACGAATCGTTTTGCTTACCAATAGTAGCATTTTTCGTTCCCAAACTGGGTATATAAATAATTTCGTAAGCAAATTTTACCTGTGATAGCTACTTCTATGGGAGGGTCGACTATAACTATAGGTTTTTGCTTCATTATTGGTAAAGATACAAGAGTATTAATTTGACCAATAACGTTCCGTAAATTATAGGAATCGGCCAGTAGTATGTAATTGGGGAACGAAAGAAGGTACCTATTTCATAAGGCTAAGGAAAAAACTGGGGTAAAGACTGTTATTTAAATCCTTTTGCCAGACGTTTTACTCCAGCTGCCTGTGGACAGTATATACGCAAAGGGCTGTCAATGCTCTGCGGGTCCAATACAATAACTCATTCAGGATGCCGCTTAGACTCCCTCCGTTTTGCAGCGCTTCCGCCATTTCATGGAGGCACGCGCAGATGGTTTCGCGGCGATCTTACGCAAGAAAGCGGCGTCACTGCTGCCGGTCGATTCTGTAAAAATCTCACCGTGAAAACTTAGGTGAAGTGAGTTTGTTTTTGCTAGGAATTGACACTATTGACAGCTCACTCCACGCTCACTTCACCTAAGTTTTCACGGTGAGATTTTTACAGAATAGCACCGCTGCACAGAGCGCGTATGAGTAGTAACAGCATCCTGAGTGTGATAGCGGACAGATGTGACTGTCCGTTCTTTAAAAATTGTATGCGTTTATGTGTGAACTAACATAGTTTTAAGCATTATTTTTTTTACTAACAAAATGGATCGTGTTGTCTGAAATATAAATAAATAATAATAATAATAAACCAAAAATTCTATCTTTGGGCACAACTTTATTATTATTTTTTTAATAGTACATTACGATATTAGTGCGTAAAGATGGTTATAACTATGATGATGGGCGTAATTGAGCCGAGCATGTTATAACCATACGCACGTATATCGTACGACGTTTTTTAACACATTTGCGAGGAAACAGAAAAAAAACATTTTATATTTTGTTCATTTTTTATTATTGAAACAGTTAGTGAAATTACAATTGTTAAAATGATACGTAGTTGTAGTTGGTTTTTTAATTATGTTTTTATTATTATTATTACTATTCATAATGTCATTGTTTTGTGTTAGGGTAAATGTTGGAGACGACGAAACTTCTTGAAAGGCGGCAGAAGAGCATTGTAATTCGTCATTAGTTGTAAATAAAAAAGTATCATCAGTAGAAGAGGGGCGCGGCTCAGGGCAAAACTTCTTCGTTTGTGGCTCCAAATTTATTGTCTGAGTTATTTTGGCACTTATATTTGCTTTGTTTTGGATGGAATCTTTAAATTAACGAATAAACTGTTTTTTTTAATTTTAAATAAACTCAATCTGTGAATGCACACTTGCTTTCCCGCCATTTTAACAGCGCGCTAGCGCTGCCTACTGACTGGCGCCGCGCGGCGATTAGTTCGAAATTTGAATAGCAACAGCGCGCTCGCTGCTCACTAGCTGGAGTCGTGCGGCGGCGATCAGTTCCAAATTTGAAATGGCAAATAATGCTGTTATGGAATTTGTATGGACTATAACTTAACTATTTGCTTTGGTAACACACGCGTTTTTTATGACCCTCTTTACATATTTAAAACCGGTGGAATTACATCAGCTTTACGAGCAAGGGTGTTAAAAATATTTATAACATACCTACTAGGCTATGACATCTAGGATTTAAGGTTTCGGATTGTAATCTAATATATACCAGCATCAGGAGATATACACAATGATATGAATATTTACTTTTGTAGGCGTATCCAATGTCCCAGTATAGGGTTGTCCCATCCTATCAGCTATAGTTTTCAGGATGCTAATAATGTAGGTACCTAGGTAAGTATAGATATAGAATATATTACCTACTAATATTTTATTGGTATTTTGACGTGTAGAAGTGTTTTTAAACTTCATCTAGCCTTTTACAACTACTTTTGGGGTCGGCTTCCAGTCTAACCGGATTTTTAACCCAAGTGTTTTAAGCCTATTTTCAAAAATAAATAATTTATCCGGACACTTTTAACTCCCTGCAACAAGAACATCAAACGCCGTTCTATCAGACTTATGTGTCTTCAGGTGGCACGCAAGGGTCTTCTTTCGCCGAAACGACTTGTCGCATATTCCGCATATGAAAGGCCGCACATCGTAATGGACCACCATATGTCTCTTCAGACAGTCCTCGTTAAAAGTCTTGAAGCCACAAACTTCACACGTGCAATTCTTCTCCTTATCATGTACTCTAAGCTTATGCTGGACGTATTTATTATTTCTGGTAAAAATCTTCGAACAATATTCGCAGACTAACTGCGCGCTCTTGCAGTCATGGACTAAAGCCATGTGACGTTTTTTTAAATATCTATTTCCGAGTATCTTTGGGCATATTGGGCATTGGAGCTTGTCAGTCCGATGCACGTTGTCGACGTGATTCTTCAGAGCGTACTGCGTTCGGAATGTCTCATTGCAATGCTTACAGGATTTGATGCCATGTACAAGTTTAACATGGTTATGCACGTTATGTTTTTCCGAGAATCCTTGTCCGCAGATTTCGCAAAGAATCTGTTGGATATGATACTTGTACGTATGTTTGAGTAAAGGTCCAAAGAATCGGAAGTACTGTCCACATTCTACGCAGAACATTCCGTCGTCAGCTAAGTGGAAACAGTCAAAGGATTGGGAGGCCTCTTTGTGTATACTGAGGTCATGAGTTTCTGATAGATGCTCCAAATATTCTTGGAAATCATCGAATTGACTTGCGCAGTTGGTGCACCAAAGATTTGAGACGTCAATCTTTGCCCTGCCTCCCGTATACAGCGTTCTTACAATGACATCTCGGGTATTGATGTCTCTATGTTCAAAATCCGTGTGTTCTCTAAGCTCTGCGCTTTCGACGAACACAGATTTGCAGTAGAAGCACATGTATTTGCTTCTATGCCATCTAAAAGGTATTATAGTTGAGTTGTGAATGATGGCCGTCAGTATTGTCGCGAGTTGTTCTTTTCGAGTCTTTTCATTAAGTCTTGTTTCCAATGATTGTTCTGAAATGAGAGAATAATCCCGTTAGATGCCCTCTGTCACAGTTTCCCGGTGGATAAAAAAGTTTTATCAAGTGTTTTGAGGATAATAACACTACGTAAATTAAGTCACAGGTCTCGGGCGGGTCGGGCCTCATTGGTCTAGTGTTCGCAAACGGTACTGCTGAACTTGCAGTCCTGGATTCAACTCCCGGTTCGGGCAGTGTTATTGGGATTTTCCGCCACTGTTGTCGCGCCACATCTTCTTCTTCCCAGCGATAGCACTAGGAAATGGTAAAGGGCGGGCATTTTGGGGGAAATGTAATTTTGGCGGGCCTTATGTAATTTTGGCGTTCGAAAAGTGCTGATTCTCAGCCCAATTTAAATAAATGACTTTTGATTTAGATTTTTTCCATTTCAGATTCTTCAGTAGCAGCTCAATAATTGTTTTGTGCCCGGTTGAGAGCCATAGGGTCGTCCCCTTTTAAGTGTGACTTCTCGGACTTCAACATAACTTGTGAAATATGGTTTTACTATAGAAACACCTGTCTAACCCTTCCGTGATTGCAGGCGTAATGTTATGATGGGTCCTCTTTACAAAAAGAGCCGTTGTCTAGATCGGGATAGATAAGTTTTTATATAAAACAAAATAAAAACCAAAAGTGTTTCAGAATTCGTTTATTATCCACCAATCATAAAAAAACCTACTGAACATATTTTATTCATATACCTAGATTCGGTCGGTGCGAGTCGGTGTCGTTGGTTCTGTATTTTCGTTTCTTGACACCCGACTTTCGAAATTAAAGTTATTTTTCACTTTGTAGTGTTTTTTTATTTGTAAAAATGTTTTTATTTTTCAATTTTTAGTTGTACCTACCTACCCTAAACAAATTCATATAACACTACTTGCTATGTGAATATCAGTGACAGGAAGCTATTGAACACATCTGCCTACCCCTTTAAAGGGTACAGGCGTGATGTTATGTTGTGTGATTGCGTAAGCAATGCATACAATATGCTACAGCAGCAATCGCGGTTGATTTGCTGGCATTTATTGAAGAGTTCCGTTGTCTGTCTCCGAAACTCATCGTCAGATCTTTACGATATTTAAATGGGACCATTTCGGAATAAACCTCTTTCGAACAAAAAAAAAATTACAAATCAGTCTATATATGAGGGAGTTATGCCTGAACAGACATAAAAAAATATATATATAAACATCCGAATTGAGAACCTCCTCCTTTTTTGAAGTCGGTTAAAAAGAGCCGTTGTCTAGCTCGGGCTTATAAAAAAAAAACAAAATAAAAACCAATAATTTTTAAGTTTTAATATTTATTAACATTCTAGTGATATCTATGTTTATTTGTATTTATGTAAGTATATTCTTATAATATTTGTTTAGTTTTAATAAGTGAATTCTTTTTAGATAAAAAAAAAAAAATAAAGAAAAAAAAAATAAAGAATAAAGAAATATAAAGAAAGAATAATAAAGAATAAAGAATAATATAGAAAAAAAAAAGAAAATAAAAAATGAGTTATTGAGTTACTCGTTTAATAAAGAATAATATTCTTTTTAGATTAGATTGTATGTATTATTTTTTTGTCTCCTTTACCCTTTCACACGCTGTCTACATCTCTCTATTTATTGTCCTATCGCAGGTATGCTGGAAGAGATTTCTTATGAAATAAGCATCACCTTTGTACCTATCTTTCTGTTCTGTTTTATTTCGTGTCTGTTTATATATGTGTGTACGGACGCCAGCACATCAACCTACCCGAAACTGTCAAATTTCTGCAATCAACTTTGAACCTTATGCTTTAGTGATAAAGTTGAAAATCTATTACAGAAATCTGACAGATTGTAGTAACTTGATGTGCTGGCGTCTGTACATAAATAGTAAAATACAAAATAAATAAAAATAAAACCAAAAGTGTTTCAGAATTCGTTTATTATCCACCAATCATAAAAAAAACCTACTGAACATTTTATTCTTATAGATTAACTAGCGACCCGCCCCGGCTTCGCACGGAAACATTATTATTATTATACATATAAACCTTCCTCTTGAATCACTCTATCTATTAAAAAAAACCGCATCAAAATCCGTTGCGTAGTTTCAAAGATTTAAGCATACAAAGGGACAAAGGGACATAGGGACAGATAAAGCGACTTTGTTTTATACTATGTAGTGATTAGAAAAAAAGAAGACAATCATAAAAATTAGAGTGTGTGCTTATAGCCACATGATTGAATGAAAATTTGCGACTGGAGCCGAGTACACGCGATTCGGAGCCGAGTGTACTTATTAGATTCAGCGAATGCGCTGGATCGTATACTCTGCTCCAAATCTCGTGTACACTGGTACACGCGATTTGGAGCAGAGTATACTAGATTCAGCGCAGAGTACCTACACGTGATTCGGAGCCGAGTATATTAGATTCAGCGCAGAGTACACGCGATTCGGAGCCGAGTATACTAGATTAAGCGCCGAGTACACGCGATTCGGAGCCTAGTGTACTAGATTCAGCGTCGAGTACACGCGATTCGGAGCCGAATATACTAGATTCAGCGCCGATTGATTACACGCGATTTGGAGCAGAGTATACTACATTCAGCGCAGAGTACACGTGATTCGGAGCCTAGTATACTAGATTCAGCGCCGAGTACACGCGATTCAGAGCCGAGTATACTAGATCCAGCGCAGAGTATACCCGATTCAGTGTCACCGACCCGAGCGTGACGGTTCAGTTTCATTCGCTGATCAGAAAGAGCGCAAAGTGCGCGTAAAGAAGTTTTCACTTCAATAAGTAATCACCTACCTACTTGGTAAGAACAAAATAGACTCGCCCCCAATTAAGTACAGACGCCAGCACATCAAGCTACCCGAAACTGTCAAATTTTCCCAATGAACTTTGAACCTTATGCTTTAGCGATTAAGTTGAAAATCTATTAAAGAAATTTGACAGATTGTAGTAGCTTGGTGTTCTGGCGTCTGTGCATAGGATTTATACCGCTAAAATGTAAGTTTAGGTACTTTACACATCTGTTTGCCTACCTCTTAGGGAACAAAGATGTAGGGGAAGTACGTCCAAAATGACATACGGTTTTGTTTTTTAGTCATATATTTTTAATTAACATAGTTACAATCAGTTTTTAGTCTTAGTATTCATATTCGGGTAATTAGTTTTAAATAACGTAAACTTGAAACTGAATATGAACTATATAAAAAATATAATTTAAATTAATCACAACCTCTAAGGAAATTCATTTTGTCCGTGTAGAACGTACAAAATGACATACTTACATATTAAATATGAAAATAATGAAGAGCATATTTCATGGACGAAGTTTTTAATCTTCTTGGGTACATCAGCACATGATGTATGATTTGTATGAGCCCAAAGAGAACAAAGTCGCACCGTAGCCAAGCTCGAAACGGGAAAAGAGGTCGTTACAGTAAATGCATGCGCAATCATCATCGTGGACCGTTCGACGCAGCTGGAAAGTCTTCTACATCTGAGGCCTCATCGTAATGAGTAGGTACCTGTCTTCTTCGTTTTCCTGACTGCTTTTTGGGATCATTATCGTAGTCTGAGCCATTATTGATATGTCGTTTTACCCCGAATTTAAGTATGTCATTTTGCCCCACATGTTATCAATACAATAACTAAGTCATAATTTCTTTATACACAAGATATTTATATTCATTCTTATAAATAATTCAGTGTAATGTTACACTACTACAATTTACATCAAAATATGTAATAAAAACCACGTAATACTCGCCAAAAACGAGACGAACTCCATCAAAACAAAAAGCTTTTACGCGCACAAAACGCATTCGTACCAGTTACACCTGCGAGACTGAGTCAATGGCGCTAAAAACTTGACAGGTATGCCAACATGGCTTTCTTCACGTGATGTTATGAAAACTGCAGCATTGTAACCCACCAAATTAGAAAAAAGCCCGGTGTGTCATTTTGTCCGTATATGTCATTTTGGACGTACTTCCCCTACCTAATGTTATGTTATCAAGAAAATAAATCTTAACACCTAACGATGCTTATGCTTTAGCACGCGTAGTATGAAACGTACCATATCCATCCGTCGACGGAAGAATAGACAAAATTACAGATAAAATAGACAAAATGATAGATTTGTTTAGAAATCTGTCTGTAAAAAATCCGGAAACCGTAAATTTGTAGTTACCTAAATTACAAAAAAAAAGACCGGTCATGCGAATCAGACTCGCGCACCGAGGGTGCCGTCCTTTGTAGGTATTTTACTACAAATTTACGGTTTTCGGATTATTACCTTTACTTATGCCATATGACATTGCTTCTTGCTAAATTTCATGATTCTAGGTCAGCGGGAAGTACCCTATATTATTATGTTATGATTCTGATTAATTTAAGTCACACTTTTCTGTGACTTGTCACTTAAGTGGTCCATTTCTACACAGAAAAGCGTGACTTACGGGCACACTGTGCTATAAAATTATTTTCGCATTTCAACGCCCAATTCTTGAGGAAGCCTTTAGGCTAGGTAACATCACGCTACGACCCTGAAGAGCCGAGCAAAAAGAAAAAAGGCAGAAAGAACGCTAAGCGTAAATGAAGTAATAACGCGGACGGTCGATTCGGTGCGACGAGGTGGGTCTGGGGAAGCTAAAACTGCAATGTGATCCCAGAACTATACAGTAAAAATATCGTACTGTTGAACACCGTGTGTAAGTACGTAGTCTTACTTGTCTACTCCAACGGCTGACGTTTCTTCGGTAGACACTGTCTCCTCCTTAGACTGTTGTTTGCGATGCCATTTCATATGCCAGCGCAAACTAGCATACTGCACGAACGCTTTCCCACATTCCTTACACACACACCGTTTATCATTTGTATGTATCCTCTCATGAATATTTAGAGCCTTCTTCCTTTTAAATGTTTTGCTACAGTAACCGCATTTAAAAGGCCTGCTCTTCTCATGTTTAACTTGATGCGACTCAAGCAAATGATAATCAAAGAAATTTTGGCCACACACTTCACATGTGACATTTTTCTCTTTGACATGTTGTCGTCGAATATGCTTTGATAACATAGATTTCGTTAGAAATATTCTTGAGCACATATCACATTCATATTGTGATGTCCAAACATCATGAGCTTTGGCTAAATGATTGCTTTTTTGATACGCACTGCCGAGTATTGTGAAGCAAATGGGACATTTCATGTTTTCTATTTCATGCATTTTTTTTATATGAAGCTTTTTGTTGTCAATCGAGCTGAGTATTTTGCCGCATACGTTACAGTCGAATTGGGTTTTCTTGTGTTTTTCTCCTATGTGCCTCATGAGACTATATTTAGTGCTAAAGGAAATGTTACAAGTCTCACAGGGGAATTTTCCCTCCGAATGGGCCCCTTGAGTGTGTTTGAGAAGAGAGGAGACATAGAAAAACTCATCTTTGCAAATGTAGCAACTGAGTACGTCATCGGACAATTTGAAGTTTAGAATGTGAGTTAAATCGTTATCCACTTTCAATTTGTGCTTCTGAAGATGTGCGAGGAAAGTCTCAGTATCCTCAAAGTTGTCGTGACAAATTTTGCATTGCAGCTCTGAGATATCCAATTTTAAAATGGACTTTGTGATATTTTTCTCCACAATTTCTTTTACGTCTTGGTTCACGTGAAACTTTTGCGTGTGTTTCCTCAGTTGGGATGGAAAGCAAAAGTTCTTTGGGCAGTAGAAGCATTTGTAATCGGTGCTCTTCATTCTAAATGGTTTGTTTGCGGTGTTGTTAATTCTAAACGGTATCGCCGTAGATGTTTCTAGAATGCACACATAGAGTTTGCAGGTCCTTTCGGTGTCCTCATCTAGGCAGGGCTTGCTGTTCTGATTTTCCTTCGCGGCTGAAAACGAGAAATATTCTATTGTAGATACTCGTAATGGTCTGATCTCCATTAGATAACCACTGGCTGTAACGAACATGCATTTCGAAGAAAATTTTATTTTAAGGTACCTAATGCATATGGATTTGTCACGAAATCAAGCTATAGGACTTGTCGCAAATCCGTATACAGGAAAACCCCGCTTAAAGCTCTTCCCCACAGGCGCGTTATTATCAGTTGATAATATCGTTATTGTAATATCTGTTTAGAGTACATTTTGTATTAGGACGGCCGTGAAGTAAAAAACTGCTGCGATAATAACGACGCAATAGAAGTAGGACGCATGCGTTCCTCCGTCCGCCGATATTCCGATATGAGTTCTTGGAACATTTTGTATGCGTCCTACGCATACGATGTTACACACACTTGAGTTAATAACGTAGTAACGTGTAGTGCGGGCGGGGGCCTGTTGGTTACACGCACAGTCGCACACGTTGGAAATATCGGACGATAAAAACGCAGCTGTGTGGCAAGGAATCGGGACGCATTATCGCAATAACTCTTCCGATAATAACGCGCCTGTGGGGGAGAAGCCTTTATGCGAGGGATGCGCTCCGGACAAAATTGCATTAGGCGAAATTCGCGTATAACAGGATATATGATAAAATAACAAACCACATATATACCTAATTAAAATCCTTTTTATTGAAAAAGTTATACAGAATCAACCTAATAATTGTTACAGAAAAGTATTTACTTATTTTACCAGAATAAGAATCACATGAGAAATAGTTATCGAATGTTTTTTAAGCAACATTTTGTTTGCGTTCTTGTAAGTCTTTCGTAGCAAACAACACAGTTTTGTACTGCTTGCCGAACACTTATAAAGACATTAATATCGCAGTCAGAATTTTCTAAAGGGCTTTAAAGATCCGTGGCTTACCTACGTAGTACCTACTGTCCGATCATTTTGTTTTTTTTTTTTCAAAATGGCTACCACGCATGACACCTATACGTATACAGGGTTATTGGAAAAACACCAACAACCTCTTAAGAGGTCATTGTACTCATTATGTACTGTACAACTTTTACTATGGGACCAACCTGAAACCGCGAAAAAAAATCAGTTGTTCCCTACATTTTGACGAGTTATACGAACAGCTGATTTTTTTTCGCAATTTCAGGTCGCATAAGTGCCAATTCCGTGAGAATATCCGAAAATTTATTAGAGATAGATTGCATCCCGAGGAAGGCCCCGGGATGCAATGTGCAAGTGTCAATCCCGTGAGAATATCCGAAAATCCGAAAATTTAGCAGAGATAGATTGCATCCCGAGAAAGGCCCCGGGATGCAATCTATCTCTCTGCCAAATTTTATCAAAATCCGTTCAGTGGTTTAGGCGTGAAAAGATAACCTTTCGAATTTATAATATTAGTATGGATTGTTCGCGTTTTTAGCAAGAAATAATTACTGTCCGATAGGTTACTTAACTAATATTACAGTTTTATACAAGTCTATTTACTTACCGTAAATAGATTTACAACTTCTTTATAAAGTAATGTTTTATAACGAATGCCGAACGTGCTCATGTGAATAGTAAACATGACTGAGTTATATACCAGTGAAGTGATAAATAAGTTAGAATAAGTGTAAAAGTTATAGTGAGAATAGGATAGAAGACCCTATCCGCGCTCCGGGCGCAAGTAATACTGTTTTTCTGAGTGAGATTTTGATTTTTTAAATTAGATTTTAAATGTTTGTATTGTTCTAATTAGCATGCTAACTTGTTTTATTATTAGTTTTCGCATTAGAATCTAATAGGAATATTTAACGTAGAATTTTTGAAAATTTTAATGTATGAAGAAAAATGTTTTCGCGTTAACCTTGACCATAGAAACTATTTAAGGTCTGAGAAACATCGCCCTACGACGCACCGTTTCCGAATTATGAACCTTCGAATTTTATTTTATATAAAACGCTCTATATTTCCAAAATGTTGGCTCGGATGAAAATCTTTTCGGAAAAAAATTGTGGCTCTAGTCGATAACTTTTTACATCACCTCATTCAAAAGCGATTTTGACGATTCTCGATACATAACAATTGCAAAGTTATATCTATTTTTTTACTTTTTTCGACATCACGGCGGCGTAGCGCTTAAGAGTAATTCAATGGAATTTACTTTATTGAAACATAGTGATTTATCATATCAAAGTTTACTCAAAGTAGTTTTAAATTTAATTCATTTAAGTATTTTGGTAAAAAAGGTGTAAATTCGTTTTGGCACATACGTCGTTTTATACCTAGCGCACGCACATTATAGTCATCTCTCTTCTTTTGCGTTTCAAAAGTAATTGCATCACTTTCGCTCGCTTAGCAGATCAGTCACTACGATTTATTTTCGAGATAGCGCCTAAATGACATTCATTCAGTTCGTTGTTCCATAACAACAAATTGATTGACGCAATAATGCGTAAAAGGTGCGCTTCCCTGGTGCGCAGGATGTGGGGCGGCTCCAACAGTGTCTTAAACATGGTTGCGAGTCGAATTGACTGTGTTTACGTGGGTCCCTGTTGTGCCGTCTCTCATGGGATGTCGCAACGGTGACCAACCGTTATTTCGTGTTTTTGCTTACTAATATAGTCGTAAGTTTTACAAACAACCTTGTTTGAGTCTTGGTCACTTTAAAATAAAGAAAATTCTAATTCTATAACTTGAAAATTATCTCAATTTTTTAATTCAAATAATATAGCTAGTGACTAAGCTATTGGATATGACGGCGCGGTCATAATATGAACGCGCGAATATTATTATTCTGCGTTCTTTTATTTAATTTGTGTAGTGAATTTGGTTGATCAAATTATGTATTTGTATCGTAAACACTGATTTAGATTTTATTGTAAATAAGTCGCTCAACAAAAGAGGGGACTACTTAGTCCGTGTGGGCTTGCGAGTGACGTCAGCGCCGGAAGTAGTATCGCTTGTTGTAGCAAAGTGGGGGTAGTGGGGCGACCGGTGCCTTTATAAAACAGCCGGCGCGCGTTGTAGAGGGGCAATCAAAATTAGATCCAGCCTGTCCCAACTTGCTGCCCTCCCCCCAGCGACGCCCTAAGCCGAGGCTCGTACCCCACAGGGGGTGCCCTTAGCGTGTAGTCGCTTAGTTTATTTAGTTAGTTTTAAGCCCCTGGCTGGAGGCTTTGAGTTCTCTCAAGGCAGCCGCAGGATTGTCCGGTTAAGTAGTCACGACCTCTCAAGGTCAACTACGAGATGCCATTTTCAAAAAAAAAAAAAAAAAAAAAAAAAATGTAGAGGGGCACTTTTACTTGGTCCGTGGCGCTGGCCGTACGCTCGCAATTTCACATACCTCTTTGTCTTGACTTTTATAAAGTTTTGTTAATTCTTATGAAAGTGTCGATAATTTATTAACGAAAATAAAGTTTGTCAAAGTTAATGCTTTGCCTCATTCATTAAACCCCGTTTTCTGCTGCCCGTGGTTACGACTGAACACACTCGTCAGCTCGGAAATCCTACAGATATATTTGATTGAATTTTCGTATGTAGACTGTGAACGTCATTAAATATCATCATCATCATCAACCATAGCCCAAATTCGCCATTGCTTGGTAAAGGTCTCTTTTTTTTATGTGCCAATCCCCACGCTCTTGTGCCAGGCTTTTTTTTTTTTTTTTTCATCGTGGAGAAATGCTCATGCATACTGCACTACCACGGGGAGATAGTGCAGTTATGTGGGACTCTAACCCACTAAAACTCCATGGTGTCCTCCTCTGCCGCTTACGGCGGGAACACGGGCACGCGTTAGCACTCATCCGTGAACCCGCCGCGGCTGTCCGTTACCGGACCCTCCTCTGGGGAGTACTCCCCATCACCGGCGCACTAGAACACCTAGCACGCCGTGACCACCCCAGGGACAAACCAGCACATGGGCGCCAGACGACCCCGTGCCTGGCTTGAGCCAGCCTCATCCAGGTTTTGGCCGCGATGGCAACAGTGTCGTCTGTATCATTAGATATACGGAGTTTAATTTAGGTACTGTCGGCTCTTCCTTGTGTAAGTGTAATATATTGGGTCCCCATCTATGGAATTGGCGTTTTTTTCTCACAAATAAAGAACCTTGTCACTTCTATTATTTAAAATATTCATCAATTGCTTGATATTCTATCGGATTATGAGCATCATAGACATCTACCAATAGTAAAAAAACCTTAGTACATATAGTTTTCTAAACAAAAAATACCTTAAAAATGACTCCTTTTTTGTTAGTAGAAATGACCACTATGTATTTGTTTTAACTTAGCCAAAACTTATTTTTGTCGCTTAATCTAAGTGGCATACGTTATCTTAGTTTTTAAACATGAGTGCATAAGTTTTAAAACATTACTGTTCATGGTTGTTAAATAAATTATGAAAATGTTAGTATGAAAAATGCAACTTCTTTAAAATTCTCCATACAAAACGCTGATTTCATAGGTCCCTAATACTTAAAGATAATTTCAAATAGTTTTGTTGCACGATAAAAGCCAATTACTTCGGGACAATTCGCCGCACATTCTTCTGCTTAACCGTCATATGTATATTATTACAATGTGCTTTCAAAGTCTTTTTTGTTTTAAAAGCCTTGTTACATACATTGCAGTAAAAATTCTTTTCAGTGCTATGCTTCATCATGTGTATCTGAAGTCTGCTCCCTTCAAAGCATTTCCAACCACAGACGTGGCACGTGGCGTTCTTTTCTTGCAAATGTGATTCTCTTAGATGTCTCATCATCGTACTTCTGAAGACAAAAGTCAACGGGCATTGGAGGCATTTGATTGACTCCCTATTTTTATGCACCGTCATCATATGTAAGGACCGCTTATAATGTGATCCAAAAACTTCTGTACAATTGGAACACTTGTATTTCTTCCCATGCACTTTCTGCATGTGAGTTCGTACAATAGTTGGCGCCATTCTGGCGTCACACAATTTACATTTAACTGTTTTATAGTCGTGTTTACTGTCTATATGTTCCTTTAATCGATGAGCAGTCTGGAAATGACTGCCACAAATATCACACAGAACATTCGACGAGCCTTTGTGATACCTATCTGTGTGGCATAGAAGCCTACCAAAGGTTTGGTAGACACCATTGCATATAGCACAAGAAACATTAATATTATTGAGTTTAAAAGGATTCATGCATAAGCCTATATCTTTATTAAACTCTATACCATGTTTTATAATCAAATGATCAACTAATGAATATAAATCGTTAATTTTTTCGGGACATAGTCTGCAAGAGATTCTTGAAACATCCACGTTTACAGCAGGATCTAAAAACGATTCCATTTTCTTTGCAATTTCTTCTGTTTTGTGAATTTCTTGGTGATCTTTTAGGTCTTTGGGTTGTTGAAAGATTTCGTAGCAGTAGAAGCATCTGTATGAGGTTTTGAGCCATTTGAACGGCATAAGTGTAGATGCTTCAAGCACTCGAGCTACATTTCCTCTTAAAATATTTTGGGTCTCTAGTATACCATATGATTTAGTCGTTTTCCCTTTAGAATCATTTGTTACTTTCTGCAAAGGCTTTGTTTCAGGGATATCTTCTTGCTTTATTTCTGTTTTTGTAGTTTCCTCAGTGCTTGCAATGCCTGGAAGAAGAAAATTTCTTCATAGAGTTGTAAGGCTGAATTTCTCACATAGCACTTTTTATTTTATGTCTGTTGCGAAACACTTGGGTTTTCTAATGTTATTCGGTATTAATGTTAATTTTAAATAGCACGACGATGTAGACGATTTTATGCATTAAATATGCACGTAGATAAGCAGTGAATCTATAATATATAAATAAAACATAATCGGATTAGTTACACATTAATAACTCAAGAACGGCTGGACCGATTTTTATGATCTTTAATTTGTCAGATTTGTCTCCTCCCCGAATAGCAGTTTAACTATTAAAAATTTAAAACATCGAAACAAAAGCTAGTTAATTTTCTCATTACATTTTGTATGGAACGGCTTTTTGATGATATCTCGAAAACAGATTGACTGATTTCGATGACGGTACCTACGAAGTTCGCAGAGTCAGCTGGTGTGAAATAAAATACAATTTTAAGATGAAAATCGTGTATAATTTTACGTCACTTATTAAGATATAATATATTCAGGATACACATCAAATAAAGTATATATAATATATATAAGTGCATTTGTATCTGTATTATTAATTAATAATAATTTAATAATTTTTATTTTCACTTCAAGACACAAACATCAGTGTAGCTCTGGCTCTTGTACTAGGAGGTCCAGTATCACAAGAGCCAATAAAATATGCTTATGACGTTTGGCGTTTTAAAGCTACCCAATAATATCCATTGCTATGAGATTCTTGAGAAAGTAGCCTATATACCTTTGTGCTCAACACATGAATTAAACATTTACTTTTTGTCTTATCTTCTACAAGTACACATAGTGTTAAATAAATCATTTGATTATTAATTTATGCTTACAATCACAACTAATATTGCATTGTTGTTTGTAGTTATTGCACCTATTAAATTATTTACACACGGCACAAACGGTGCCGTCTTATTTTGTATGGTTTGCACGGCAACAACAGTGCCGTAGAAATGAATATCTCCTCGTTTATTCATTCAAGAAAAAGAAGGAGACGAGTCGAAAGGACCGGGTGTTCAATCCGTTTGCTGACATTTACATTTTCTTACATTCCAAGTGCGAATGAAAGGTGCCGAGAGAGAAATCCTAGCAATGTCTGACAGGTCGTGAATTTTTTTCATTCGGCTTTTTTATTTTTTTTTAATTCAAGTTATAGAGGGAAAATTACTAAGTAACTGAGAAAGTAAAAGGACTGCCAACACTATAAAAATATTGAGATCTACAACTTTTTTTTTCGCGGGGATATCCTCATGGATACCCTCCGTCTGGGAAGATCGGAGGGTTATGTCGGATCTTCCGACTAAAACCCCACTGTTTCTTCCAGTACCATGAGTCGGGGGCCTGGGAGATACTGCCACATTCGCCGCACCCCCAACTGAGATCCATAACCCTACCCACTATTCATTAAAGTCTACGAATACAGGCGTAAAATCATTTAAACTTGTCCAATATAAGGATTATCATATTGCATGATAGAAGGATGCGGATTTTTGTGCATTCTCGAGAAATGAGCCTTCATTATCTTCTTAGTAGTAAATGCCTTGTCACAGGCCTCACATTTGAAATTCTTCTCCCCACTATGCTTATACATGTGGTTTTTCAATCGATTACTGTTGAAGGCCTTCCAGCCACACACTCCACAAATATGGTTACGGAATTTAAGATGGGAATCGCGCAAATGTGTCATCATCATGCTTCTAAAGACAAAGGTCTTCGGACAATGAGGACATTTGATTTCTTGCCGATTCTTATGCTCGGCTGCCATATGTCTAGACCTCTTATAGTGGCTTTGAAAAACCTCAGAGCAATCCGCACACTTATACTTTTTTTCCATATCGTGGCTATTTTTCTGATGGGTCTTCAGTTTAGATTTCGAGTCAAATTTTTCACCGCATTCAGTGCAAAGGAATAGTGCGTTTTCATGAACAGATTTCACGTGAAGACGGAGTAAGTTCGCATCTTTGAAATGTTGGCCGCAGACGTCACAAAGTATAGCTGACGTTCCTTTGTGGTCTTTATTTGTGTGATGGAGTAACGGCCCAAAAGTGTAGAAATTCGCACCACAAGCTAGACAGCTTACATTAAAATTATCAAGCTTGAAAGCGACCATACATATCCCTACATCTTTGTTATACTCCACTCCATGCATCGCGATTAAATGGTCGATTAAATCGTATAGATCAGTAATTTTATCCGGACAAAGACTACACGATAGATTGGATACGTCGATATAGACAACGGGCTCCCAATAATTTTTCATAGCTTGCGCTTTGATCGCGGTCCCCGTATGTATTTGCTGATGACTTTTCAACTCGGAGGCCTCCTGGAAAATTTCGTAGCAATAGAAACACCTGTATGAACTCTTGAGCCAACGGAACGGCATGACGGTAGATTTCATCAGGACCTGTAGCACATTATTTCTCATGATATTTCTTTTGTCTTTCGCTGTGAGGGTTGGTTTACTGGTAGACTCTGTTAAGCCAATATCGTACTCTTCGATATTGGTGACGGCCTGCTTTTCAGTTGTATCCTGGCGACCTCTGAGTTCTCCTGCAAGGAAAACACAGGGTTTTAGAGGTAGCCAGAATACGACATGCAGTTTTTATATTGATTTTTAATTTATACGAATCTTAACCGTACTTTCTTGAAAGTGGTTAGGCATTTTCATGTTCTGGTTTTAAAGTGCAACAGAGGACCGAGACACAAACGTTTAGTTGTTTAGGTAAGTATTTTGTCTTTATGCATGGCGGGCTGATACCAGTTGGGGTTGCGGTGAATGTACATGTATCCCCCGGACCCCCCGACTTAAGATAGTAGAAGGAAAGTGGGATTTTAGTCCGACATAACTTTCCGTTCTCCCCAGATGGAGGGAATCCGTGAGGATTTCCCCAGGAAAGAAAAATAAATGTAAGTACCTATTTTGTAGAAAATGAAACTAGTTCAGTTTTTCAAATAGGTAGGTATGAAGAGAAACAAAGTCATAGATATATTATATTTATTGAATTTCAGTAATACTCATTTGAGTCGTAAATGAACATACTGTCCATTATATATAACAAAGCATTGTTATTTTTCAAATATCCGTCGTAACGTTGATGTTTTTTATCGAATTAATCAGAATGACCACGTATAATATCATTTCATTTTCAGACAAACAGACATTTAATTCTCTAATGCATTTGCCTCAGCATCTCTCCTGCCGTTGTCCAAATTTATTTGTGGTTGGAAGCATGACTACTTCTGCCATACAACTCTATCATCTGTCGTTTGATCACCTCAGTGTTAATTTTTTTCTAGCCACATCTTTCACCCAAGCCATCCGCTTTGCCTTCATATTATTTTTTATTGTATGCTATCTTCCAGCGCAAAATATTATAGATCCCATTAAAACTATGAAAAATAATGACTACTCAAGGTAGGTATCAAATCCTTGGCTTTTTCAAAAGTATTCAATTAAAAACACCAGCCGGTCGATTCTGTAAAAATCTCACCGTGAAAACTTAGGGGAAGTGAGCTGTCAATAGTGTCGATTCCTTTATGGCGGCATCTACATTGCCACATGCGAACTACGCATGACGTCACGAAAGTCCTGCATCGCGCAAGCAAAGTTTACTGCACGACTAGTATATATATATAATATACATATATATAACGTCCCGACGCCAACAACAATCTCCTAGGTTGGCACGCGAAATGACACCAAAAAAAAATTGTCCTCCAGAGACGACACCCGTCTGGTCGGAGGTTCCTCCCTTTTCTATGGAGAATGAGTGAACTTTACACCCTGTTCCTCATACCATACCTTAGCTTAATAGTAGCTTACCTAAGTTATTACGGCGATATCTTTACAGAATCGACAGGCTGACACCCTTGCATGGACCTAATGACCTCTCAACCAAAGAATAACCATTAACAGATATTCAACTGTCTGTTACAGTTATTGCACACGTCCCATTTTAGGCCCCTTGCACCACAAATCATTGAATGCTCATCTCCTAACGATGGACAGTAACAGAGCTATTTTTTTAAATACGTTTAGCAGAAAACGTATTTATATGCAAGCGGTGCAAGCGGGCCTAATGCTACGGGTTCCTAGAAGAGCAGAGGCTGCCACATAACGGCCGCAGTGGCGGCTGTCATGAAAATAATGGCAGCGGGGTTGGACTTTACGGTGTCAAAAATCGCTCTAAAAATTGCAGACGCTATATGGCAGCCAGCGCTATTCTAGAAAATCGTAGCTTAAGACCCTAAACTATTTGCATTTCGCCTCTTAATACAAGTGTGTCAAGCTCCAAGCAATAATAACAAATTCTAATGTTTAAGACTCTTCGAAATTATGAAACTCAGCTGTATGAACATTCAAGGTCTCCAAATCAGTAAAACCTCTTCGACAGATTCGGCAGACACGTCCAGATATCCCAGAATGGACCTTCATATGAGCTCTCAAGTTACTAGATCTGCGAAAAGACCTCTCGCAAATACTGCAAGCGTAGTCCCTATCCCCGAAATGTTTTTTCTTATGTAAAGTAATCAACCATTTAATTCCGGTCTTATAATTGCATAAATCACACTCGAATTTGGAGTGCGAATGTTGAGATTGGACGTGAAGCATCATAGCTCCTTTAGTTGTGCAAATTTTTGTACAATGCTCGCATTTAATCCTGTACTTTTCCACATTGTGCATCTTGCCTAAATGCACTTTTAATTGGTACTGGCTGTCGAACGTCGCACTGCAGAGGTTGCATTCGTGCGTTTTGGCTTGCCCGTGCATTCTTTCCTTGTGTTTCTCCATTCTATGGGAAGTGTTGAACATTTTTCCACAAGCCGTGCATCTGTATCCTACATGACTGTTGCTTATGTGTCTTTTGAGGCGAATCTTGCTGATGAAGCTTAGACCACATATTTGGCAGATGAACGAATGGTTCACATGATCCTTGTGCATATGACCCACCATACAGGTGAAGTTGTCGTACTGATTCTCGCAGAGAGCGCATTGCATAACATCCTTGTTTAAAACAAAGGGTAACGCGCAGACACCTAAAGATCTGTCATAATCCTCATCATGAGTGAGAATCATATGAGAAATCAGTTCTTCTAAATCTTTCAAAGGCTCTTCAATACACATCTTACAGCTTATGTTCGCCACATCAATTTTGACTGGTATATCTTTGGAAATAATTCTCTTTGTAATAAAAGTGTTAAGGTCTATAGAATGTTTTTGGGTGTGTTCTTTCAGGGTCTCGCAGTCCCGCATAGGTTTCGAGCAGTAGAAACACCGGAATCCCTTGGTGTGCCAGTTAAAAGGGACCACGTTACCGTACTGAAGGATTTGGAGTACATTTCTTCGTTTTTTATTGAGTTGTTCGATGTACGTTTCTTGGGAGTTCCGACGTCCTGGAAAGAGAGGCCAAGATTTACGCTTCCTTTTTGCGTTTGCACTTTTGGTAGTCATTCCGTGTAAATGGTGGGTGAATATGGGTTTCATAACATATAAAAAATGTAGTATTCGGGATAAAATATTCGTTAATCTGTAGAGTTTTTGACGGTTATAATGGTGAACTAAGCTTTAAAGACTAATCCTCATTTGAGAGGGCCTCGCTGCATTGCAAAAATCCTCCTACAAAATGTTCGTACATTTTGTACGAACTATCGCACACCACACTACAAGCGGGCCGCACCGCGCTTTTTATATTAAAAGTAGCAACCCCCGCCCCTGCTTCACACGGTTTTTACGACTTGACAAAACATTGAGATTTTATCACATGTAAGTTTAATAGAAAGGTAATATACACATAAACCTTCCGGAATAAATTCTCTAAGTGATGATGAAAACCGCACCAAACTCCGTGAGGTATTCCGTTTATTCACCCCAAAAAAATCCACCCTAAGGTGGTTACGCGGAAACGCACGTCCGATAATCCACCCTAGGCCTAGTTGGATTCTCGGACATGCGTTTCCGCGTATCCACCTTAGGGTGAATTTTGTGGGGTAGATAAACGGAATAACCGAAATCCGTCGCGTAGTTTAGAAGAACAAAGCGGTCACACAGACAGACACGAAAAGAGACATAATTAGGGTCCATCTCCATGGGCGAGAGATTCGCGGTGATAGTCGCGCCGTGCCATCAAATTTTCGCCGTGATGATATCGCCGTGTGGAGACATGTTCTAAGAGAGTGTATAGAAATACGTGGCACGACGATAATATCGCCGCGATTCTCTCGCTTGCGACTGCGACTCGATGTGGCTGTAATGTTACGATCCAATTTTGTAAATAAATAAAGCTAAAGTAATGTTAGCTGAACCCACCTTCGGTTTCGATTTATGTAGGTATAGCAGTGTTCATAAGATCAGAAAATTTATATTCCATCGCCACTTATTCGGTTATCTACTTTAGTGAAATGTATTTTATTGATGATTTTTGAGTGACCATTTGTAACAAAATGTCCTAATAAGTTTTTGGTTGCAATGGAATTTGAACTTCGTTATAAGTTATGGTAAAAACAACATCAGAATTTATAAATGTTTATTTATAAATACTAATAGGTAAGTATGTAAAATAGGTAATATTTACAAGCAAAACATAATTACTTATACAATAGCGCTAAAAGTTCATTAATTATGGTTTAACACCTATTGGAGATAAAAATATTACATAATAGAATTAAGTAATATTTTTATATCGTTGCAACATTCTAGTATAGTATTTTATCTCACGAAGCGACGCGCGCTTTTCTTGTGGTTAACAAGTGTACAAACACGCTATGAATGTGTATGTAAGCGCAGCAGCTCTTGGTACAGTCCGAGACAATGGTGAAGTCGGAAGCGTGTGTGTGTGTGTGTCATAAGCTGACGCTACTAGTCTCCACGCACACATTCACAGCGTGTTTGAACACTTGGTTAACACAAGTAAAGCGTGCATCGCTTCGTGAGATAAAAACAATGTAGCTGTCAAATGCCAGTGTTGCAACATTAAAATATGATTTACATAACAATTTGTCTCAATACTAGTGACTTTAGTTAAAACTAATATTATAAGATTATTCATGTTCAAGTTCCTATTTAAATTAAATGCCACAGCTTTCGGAAAACGTTTTACATGAAAGTATGAAAAACTAGCTATTCGCAGATAATGATAGCTATGAGCACATGATTCTAACAAAGTATAGAAATGCAAACGTTTTTCGACCATTACACCAACGAAGCGGTCAGGTATTAATTTTTGTAGGGATTACGAAATCTACGCGATGGAAGTCGCGGGCAAAGTGAAAAAAAAAACTATAACGTGGGTTGAGCTTCTTTAAATTAAGGGGGAAGCGCTAAGGTAGCCCGCGAAATTCAATTTTTCTTACGTTTTTTTGCAATTTGCTGGTCAGTATTAAGTTGTACGTCGATCAAAATATGATTCGCGGCCGTAACAAATATGTATTTACAGAATTATAATCATTGAAGTGATCAACACAACTCTCTAAGACCACGTAACCCCAAATTGCAAAAAACCTAAAAAAAAATGAATTTCGCGGGCTACTCTGGCGCTTTCGCCTTAAGGGTATCCTTTCCCTATCCCACGAATTTGCCACAGGCCTCAAACGGTATGGTTACGCCACTGAGCCTTATTGCGTAACACACTTACGAGCAGAATTCCTTTAATTCTGAAAAAAGCCTTAGTCTTTGAAGGTTGGCTTAAATCTGATTTACCTAGGGCGATTCAATTGCCTGCGGCATACCTTTAGGTTGAAGTAAAAATAAAAGATGCAACGTCTAAACAGCGTTTATACGATGCAAGACATTTGTTGCTTCAATTTTGTTTTAAGGCAAGACAGTTTCATCGTGTAAATGGAACATTAGTCCTAATATCTTCTAGATACGGACCAGCGGCAATTTTCCATTCTACTAATGGGAATCTCATATGATCCGTTCTTCTTCTAAGCGTGTCGATGGCAAAAATAACACGAAAAAAGTATAGGTATCATTTTTTAATTTTGTCCAAAATTCAGCAACGCGCGTACCGTTGGCTAACGCAACCGGTTCTCATGTGTGCAGGTGACAGGGCATGCGGTACAAGATGTGAGGTGAGCCATTAAAAACGACGGGAGAAAGCCGTTAGAGGTTTCTACAAATTACAATTTAATATGATTAGATTACATATAATTCATACACAGAAACAGTCTATCATTTTAGCTTTACATCGGACTTAAAAGTAGATCACTTTTAAGTTTACTTGCGCACATTAACATCACAAAAAGTTTAAAGGGGATTTGCCTCACTGTCCTATTCTCTAAATAAGTCATTTTTACTGTCCAGCATCCTTTACATAAACCACTTTAAATATACAACC
The DNA here is from genome assembly GCA_927399505.1 of Luperina testacea. NCBI lineage: Eukaryota > Metazoa > Arthropoda > Insecta > Lepidoptera > Noctuidae > Luperina > Luperina testacea. The sequence goes on along the minus strand of OV656785.1, from coordinate 5,581,293 downwards.
AGATTACCAACTTTAATACCACTGAACAAAGCGCAATTTACATTGACGACCTTTTACGACTTTCAGTTTTTGTCAATCGAAAATGAACATTTCACGTCGTTAAAGTTGACTTTCATATTTCTAGCTCTGACTTAGAAGATTAATTGTGGATTCACGCCACAATATAGTAATATCATTGAATATATTGTCCTGCCACTTCTCCTTCTAACTCCTCCTGAATGATTTCCATTTGGACCATATCGCTTTCATCAATTTCGTCAACTATTGGAGCTAGATCAAACCGACTATGTCTGTTACGGATATGCATACGCAAATTCGTTTGGTGCGCAAATGCCTTATTGCAAACCACGCACACATAGTCCTTCTCTTTCGTATGTAGTACGGCATGGGAGTTCAAGTTACTTCGTTTGGAGAATTTTTTCCCGCAAACAGAGCAGACGAATTTCTTTTCACCATTGTGTTTGACCATGTGGAGTTTAACATCGTAAGGACCGAAGAACTTGTCCCCACAGACTTCGCATTCTACATTCTTCTCTCTTAGATGCACTCTCCTCATATGACGTGACATTATAGATTCCTGCGGATACACTTTTGGACAAAATGGACACTTAATTTTGAGTTCTTCAACCTCATGAACGTTCGCCAAATGAAGTTTCTTTAAGTATGGACTTTTGAATGTTTCCGGACAATGCGGGCAAGTCGATAAGTTGACTAAATGAACGTTCTTTTCGTGTAAAATCTTTTTGGATAGAGTAGCAAGACTGATACCACAGTATTCGCAAGTGTAGCCACCCTCTCTATGATAGTACCTATAGTGCATTTTCAAATGGTTCTCTCCTTGGAAACTGGTGCCGCAAACGTCGCATATGTAATGATGGGAAAGATGGTGTTTGTTCGCGTGGCGTAGCAGATATTCGAAAAAGACGAATTTCATGTTGCAAGTCGGGCATGTTGGTTGGTCCTTGTCTAATTTGAAGGGTAGGAGACAATTTGGAACGCTTACATCATATTCTGCATCATGTGCGATGATCAAATGGTGGATCAGCTCTTCTAAGTTAGTCACTGCTTGAGGACAAAGCTTGCAACATATATTAGTAACATCAATTTTAACAGCAGCATCTTTATTTCTGTTATTTTTTGTTCTGTCGAAAACAACGAGTTCTAGATTCGCGAATTGATGCGCTTCGGTCGTATGCTCTCGTAGCACGACTGGGTCTTTAGTAGTTTCGTTGCAGTAAAAGCATTTATATTTCCCCTTATGCCACATGAAAGGTGTGACGTTGCTATACTGTAAAACATATTCGACATTCCGCCGTTTTATCAATAGCTTACGGGCAACTTCCATTTTCTTATATTTGTCCTCCACAGTATTGAATTTTGACCCTGAAAAGAAATTCAGCTTTTACTTTTCTAGGTTTCTGTAATATTCGGCGAGTGGGGCGTCGATTTCTGCGAGTTTTTAGATAGAAGGATCCATTTGCTGAGAATAGTGGTCACAGATGCAGACAAAGCATTAAGAATATAGATAAGGTTATCGTCGTCAAAAAGTGGTATAAATTTTGGAATATTTATTTATTATTAATATTTATTTTTTCTATTTTTCACTGTAGGTACTTGTCTAATGGTTCAATTTCGAATAATCTAACAACACGGGCACTCGGACGAATGGAAGCAATTGCTAATAATAATATCACTTATGCTCCGCTCCTATATGGTATCACTTTTTATTGCCAAATTGGGCATTTAAATTGTAATAGATTCGTTAGCTACCATTTTACCTGTGATACTTCTACATAATTATAAATTTTGACATTACATTTTAAAATTACCTTGTGTGTGTATGTATACCTATTGACTTGTACTGTTTCTTTTTTGACATTTCATTCATAACTAATATAATTATAATACAAAAATTGTGCTTATAAAACTTGACATTGTATAAAAATTACCTTCTGAACTAATTTATAATTAAATGAATTGGATATCACTTCTACTTAGGGTTTCTTTGACAAACTAGATATAATATTGTTGCGGCATAGAACTTGGCCACTTTAACTTTGTAATATTTCTACACCGGCGACGCACGGTAGTGTATGTGAAACTTTTTAATATTAAGATCCTAATGTACCATATACTCAGAAATAAAATTATTATCTTATCTTATAATATGTAGAAGGTTCTACTATGCAAATTTAGGTATTTGCTTCATTATTGGTAAAGATACAAGTCTTAAGAGGGCACCGACCAAACGACGACCGCGCAGTGGCGCCCTCATCGTTTGTTTGGTTATTTTTTTATTTTTTCTAAAATAAAAGAAATAACCAATAATAATTAATATTATAAATTAATTAATTAATTATTTTAATTATTATTATTATTTTATAATTTTCATTCTTGAAAATGCATAAAATAAGTACGTTAAGTTGAGCTCCACAAGATTATACGTTATAAGTTAAGGCTAGCCGGTAAAGTGATAAAAACGCCAAATAAAATACATAGAAGTATATTTTTAAATAAAAATGTCGCACACTTAATACATTCCGTTCGAGTATATCACAATATTCACAAGTCTAGTCTTAGAGCCGGCGCAGACTTGGCTAACCGCAGTAAAGAGCATTTTTTTCTGCCAAACAATTATCGACATTTGGTATCTTTAAATAAAGTCGAAAACTTTCCGCGTAGATGCAGCTGTCTTAGACAAATTAATGTTTATTTATTTTCGTCCTTCTTTCAACTGACACAAGGTTGATAATTGTTTGCCAGTGAACAACTACATGCCACGTGGTTTCTTTGCCGGTTCTCAATTTCGTACAAACTATTACATATGTTTATTTAGTCGATTCGACTTGGCGACACTTACCTATATAATACCCAGTCGGTACCTACATTTAACCTTTTGCAAGTTTTACTTAAAATTATGGAATATCTCATGGCTTTAGTAGTGATTATTATAAAATACACATAATGATTTTATGATACAAGAGATAAAATTAATTGTTTTGAATAAATATTGATTTACAATTTAAAATACCTACTACTATTAGTTTATGAAATGTATAGTCGTGAATTTTACAGTATTATTTAAATTGCTTTAGAAATACAAACATAAATAGGCTGCTACATAAAGATTTTAAAAATAAACTAAGGATATGTACAGACACCAGCACGTCAAGCTACCCGAAACTGTCAAATTTTCCCAATCAACTTTGAACCTTATGCTTTAGCGATAAAGTTGAAAATATATTAAAGAAATTTGACAGATTGTAGTAGCTTGATGTGCTGGCGTCTGTACATAGGTGTACGATTTACTATTATACAAAGTTAGGGTATTCCGTTTATCCATCCCAAGAAATCCACCCTAAGGTGGATACGCGGAAATGCATGTCCAAGAATCCACCCTAGACCTAGTTGGATAAACGGAATTTATAGGTTTAGGATAGATTTTTTGGGGTGAATAAACGGAATAACCGACAAATTTTAGGACAAATATCTCTGCTATTAAAAAAAAATAGTACCTATGACCTAACACATTTTTTCATAATCTTATTATTTTTGGACTACTTAGTTTAATAATTATTTAGGACCTGCCTTATTAAAAGAGTTATTCCGAGATCAATTTTTAATAATACTTTTTTACATTCATTCTAGTAATTGTCGTATTTGTATGAGATATACGGATAAATGATAAATTATTTCATTTTTGTAAGTAGGTTTGTACAAACAATTTTATACGTCAATCATGTTTTTTTTTTAAACTACATAGATGAGGTCGGCGTTTCCTATCTGAATACTCTGAGAAGAAAGGCTGCAACAAACTCAGAGGTCATAGTTTCTTTTAAAGTCCAGACATAATCTTGGTCAGGTTATATGAAGACAATGTAGATCGATGTCTGAGATGGTCTTTTGTACACGAAACATCAATATTGAGCATAGACTAACAAAATAGTCTGAATGAAGGAGGATGCACTACGTAGCCCGCGAAATTCAAAATTTGTTTCGTTTTTTACAATTTGTATGTCAATGTCCGTTTGTATGTTGAACAAAATATGATTCGCAAGCGTAAAAAGTATGTATTTACAGAAATCATTAAAATTATCAATACAAGCCTCTAAGTTCATATAATCCTATCGATTGGTATTTCATGAAATAGTCATTCAATTTAATAACCGTTCAACGTGACACTGACCTGCAAATTTCAAAAAAATTAAGAAAATTAGAATTTTGCGGTCTACCTAGCGCATCCCCCTTAACCATTTACAACTATCTCAGAAGATAGACACATTTAAATCTGCAACTGCACATGCCCATACTTTTTATGCATCTCCATATGCGAGCTCAAATTACTTCGTCTCAAAAAGGCTTTTCCACAAACAGTGCAACTAAATTTCCTATCCCCCTCATGTTTCACCATATGCATCCTCAAAAGATAATTATCGAAAAACTTTTCATTACAAATGGAACAAGGAATGTTTTTTTCCTTCAAATGTGTACGCCTAACATGATCTTTCATGAAGGAGTTTCTAGTAAACATTTTTCCGCAATAGCTGCACTTATGCCCCACATTATGCATTTTTATTAAATGTTTTTGTTTATGGTACTGCGATTGGAACTGCTCGGGACATTTAGGACATTTGTGGTCCTTCGCATCGTGTGTTCTCGCTCTGTGTCGCGCCAAACACCACTGGTTCTTGTATTTGACCCCACAAATGTCACATTCACAGGAACCTGTGTGTGCGTAGGTTATATGCACGTTTAGATTCGCCGCGTTACGGAAACTTCGACCGCAGAAGTCACAGATCCGGTTGTTGTTGCTGTGTTCGGAGTTCATATGTCGAAGTAAAATGCCGAAGTATCGGAAGACAGTATCCGGGCATATGGGACATGGCATGTTGTCTTTTATAACCCGGAAAGGCTCTAAACACCCAGGAATTGAAGTATCGTAATTCGCCTTATGTTCGTTTATTAAATGGTTGACTAAATCTTCTAAATTAGGCATAGGGAGGCAACATATTTTACAAGCTAATGCAGATATGTCAATTTTAACGGCTATTCTTTCTCCCTTGCATTTCTTCATGCATTTTGACTTCAAATCGCACACAGGATGTTCAAGGGTAGTGTGGTGACGTAGCTCGTCAAATTCAACGAATTTCTTTGAGCAATAAAAGCACGAATATTTGGAAAAGAATTTGAAAGGTACAGCAGTCGACATATTGAGTACGCACTGTATGTTCTGTCGTATTTGTAGTATATTTTGTTTTTTCTTAGGTTCTATGTTACTGTCATTTAGAAAAGAAGTGTGGGGGAGTTCGACCTGAGAAATTATTTTGACCTTACATTTGCTAATATGCTGTCTTAAACCTAAAGAAGTGTGGAACTCTTTGGAGCAGTAACTACACTTCATATTACTCTCATTTTGGGGGTGATCAACTTGGACATGTTTTTGTAAAAGAGAAAGGGACGCAAAACGCAAGCCACAGCTCTTACAGTGCCTAAAATGCATATTATTTTGATGCCTCCGCAACATAAGACGAGTATCGAAGTTCTTCAAGCACAAATCGCAGGGGTATCCTCCCTGTCTGTGATAATTCCTCAAATGTATAGACAAGTCTCTTTTCTTGTTGAAAGTAACTCCACAATCATCACAAATAAAACAGTTCTGCGGGTGTACGTTGTTAACATGTTTAACCAAATATCCGAAATAAGAAAACTGTTCTTCGCAGTACAAACATCGAAAATCGACTAATCGGTATTCCTGGAAGGGTATATCGATATTTTTGTTGTATTCCATGTTGTGTTTACTGATCAAATGATCGATTATTTCTTCGAATCTGCTGAAGGGTTCATTACAGATATCACAACCGATTTCTGAGACGTCGATTTTAATTTCGATGTTGTTTCCTTTGATTAGTTTGAGGGAGTAATCTTTAGTGGTGCATAGTCCGTGGGATTTTGTATGCTTTCTAAATTCTGTGTATTCGGTATAGTTTTTTCCGCAGTAGAAGCAAAGGTATTTGCCCCGCCATTTAAATGGCATGATTGTTGTGTGGTTGAACAGTATTTTCAAGTTTTTCCGGCGTCTCTCAGAGGTACAGCCTTCGTACGGCCCTGGCAGACCATCTGAAAACAAATTGTTCTTCTCTATAAATGGGCTGTTATTTGATCTTCTACTTCCATGGTTAGTTTTTGGGCGTTTGTGCATACTATATTCCGTTAGTTATATTTGTTGTGAATCCCATAATTTGGTCATAATTCCGGGATAATGTCAAATTGTAGTATTCACCTTTGCTAAAGGATGCTCATAGTTCATCGGGGATATTACAGGTAGAAAGTATATAGGAAAATTCTTAGAAAAGCCTTTGAATGGAAACCACAATGTGGTCAATTTAGAACCAGCTATAAAATAACCGGCCACCAGAAGAAATATAAACAAAAATGTCATCAAAAAATGTTAGGTAACGTTTCTAGAGTTCGCATTCCGGATATGGGAGGCCATATGTCCCCTTAGATTCCTTTTCCACAAGAACTTTTTACCACAAATATCACAATGAAAGTTTCTTTCTCCAACGTGTTTAACCATATGCATTTTCAGCCTTTGACCGTCGAAAAATTTCTCGAAGCACACAGAACATTCTACATTTTTCTCTTTCAAATGAGACCTCCTTACGTGGTTGATCATGAAAGAGTTTTTAGTGAATAATTTATCACAGTAAGTGCATTTATGTCCCGTACCATGAGAGGTGATTAAGTGTCGTTGCATTGAATATTGTGAGGTGAATTTTTCTGAACATTCAAAGCATTTAACTAATTTTGTACCGTGAACGGTGCCTTGATGATTTCTTAATGCACTATTAGTTCCAAAAACTAGATCACAGTTTCCGCACTTGTGATTATCAGCGATTTTATGACGCCTTGAAATGTGAGCTCTAAGATTAGGGTCAGTTCTAAACGCTTTGCCGCAGTACATGCAAATATGTTTATTGCCACTATGAGACGCACTAACGTGCTTGAGTAGGACGCCAAAATATCTGTAGACTTCCCCGCAAATAGGGCAAGGGTAGTTGTCTTTAATCAGTTTGAACGGCTGCAGATTACTCTCGACAGAAAAATCGCATTTCACCTTATGCTCTTTGCTCAAATGGTCAATCAAATCGTTCAAATCTTCCAAGGTGACTTGGCATAGTCTACAAGACAAAGAAGAAGTATCAACTTTAATTTGGACACCGTCATATCTGTTCCTTAATCTCATAGACTTAAAGGATATATCGCAGTGAGGATGTTCTACCAAAGTATGTTCTTTTAAATCTTCGCACGAGGTGAAGTCTTTCGTGCAATAGAAACATCGAAACCTATTCATAAAGAATTTGAAAGGAAGTGCGGTTGTCGTGTTAAAGATGCATGCTAAACATTTTCTTATTTCTTTGACGGATACTTTTTTGTCTTCATCGTCATCTATTATGACAGTATCTTCCAGAGGCTTATGTTCGCAATTTGCAGCATGTCTGATAAAGGCCTGTTTTGTTGTTAGAACTTTATTGCAGAATCCACATTGGCTCTGATTATAATCATGGTCAGATTTCTGATGAGCTAACCGCTTACCGTCTGACGCAAACACTTGGAAGCAGATGTTACAAGTCGACGAATGAGAGTTAGACCTGTGGATATGTAACGCGGAGTTTGTTGGGAACGTTTCATCGCATTTCGTACAAGAATAGCATTTCTTATGATGGAGTCTTATGTGCGAATCCAAATCCCTCTTTTTATTAAATATTTTTTTACATTCGGCACACTCAAAACTGTTGTTTGGATGAGCGACATTCATATGGCTGATTAATTTACGTAAGTAATTGAAAGTTTTATCGCAAAGGAGACACTGAAGGTCTAACAGTCTGTATGCTGATAACAGCATCTCTACGTCCTTCGCATAAGGCAGTTGGTGTTTAAAAATCAAATGGTCAATAATTTCGTCTAAAAAGGGGAACGTTTCTGAACAAATCTCGCACGAAACCTCGGATACATCTATTTTGATTTCTATATCAGCTGATTTAACTAGTCGTATAGCTCTGTCGCTATCACTGCAAGGTCCGTGGCCTTTCGTGTGTTTCCGGAGACGATCGGGCGTCGTCGTATCGTCCCCGCAATAAAAGCAGAGGTATTTGCCGCGCCATTTAAAAGGTATCAACGTTGTATTGTTGAGCAATATTTGCAGATTTCTCCTCCTTAGATAACTAGCACTGTGCTTTGTCATCTCGGTTTCCAAATCTGAAAAGAAATTACTTTTTTGTACTTTTGAGATAGCAAAGGCAGTGCACGGAGGGAAGGCAAATTTTGTATAATCCCCTAATTTTTTTTGTTTTAGCATCTCTGCTAGTTACCTATAAAGGTTATTTATTGGTTCAAATTCACACAGGTTACGGTAATTTTTGTTTCTAGTCTAGTATATATTTAGTTTAAAATCTGGCTCCTAAAACTGGAGCTGACAATATATTTGTATAAATTTTCTTGTAAGATTTTTATGGCCTACACATTCAAAGGATAAATATGGCACTTAAAAGTTAAGAAGTTTTTAATAAATACTCCTTATAACTCCTATATTTAGGCATTATATCTCACTGGGACACCATGGTCGCGCTGCCAGCAAAATTTACATAGCTTCATGGTGGGTATCTCACCAGGCGTCCGATTGGTTGCGCCACCTCTGAGACCTTGTGAGATAGCCGTTAATCTTGAATTCTAGATAATTACATGGGTGCAGGATAAAGTTGTTTGCTATGTAGCCTATCTCTATGAGTCTTCATGGTCTTGCGCCAGTAGAATCTTTCCCCACACACATCACAGCTATACTTTTTCTGCCCGCTATGTTTTACCATATGCCTCTTCAGCAGGACAGTGTTAAAGAACTTTGTATAGCAAACAGAACATTCTATACTTTTCTCTTTCATATGCGTTCTTCGTATATGGTTACTCATAAAGGAGTTTCTTGTAAATAGTTTTCCACAATAAGAGCATTTGTGTCCAGTGTTGTGGGCGATGATCAAATGTTTTTGCCTTTCGTATTGCGTAGCGAAAGATTCGGGGCATTTTGGGCATTTAGCAGCTTTAACGCCGTGTGCTCGAGCCATGTGCATGTACAGACGAGACGGTATATTGCACTCAGCAGCACAAATATTACATTTAAAACGCCCAGCTCTGTGATGACGCCAAATATGAACTCGTAAGTTTTGATCCCTACGGAATGTTTGGCCGCAATAAACGCAAATGATATTGTTGTTTGTATGTTTGATGTTCATATGTTTAAGAAGCGTTCCGAAGAAGCGGAAAACCTCGCCGGGACAGTGTGGACAGACCATGTTGTCCTTAATGAGCCTATAAGGCTGCAGACATGTTGTTATCGATTTGTCGTACTTCGCATCGTGTTTCGCGATCAAGTGATCGATCAAATGATCCAAGTCAGTCAATGACTCAAAGCAGACTTTGCAAGCGAGTGAAGAAATATCGATTTTGACGCAAGCGACGGACTCCCTACATTTCCTAATACATTTCTCTTTTACATCGCACACAGGATGTTCCATAACCGCGTGTTCCCTCATCAAATCGGAATCGGCAAAATCTTTGGAGCAGTAGAAACAGTTGAACTTATTCTTATAAAAATTAAAAGGTATTGCCGTAGACATGTTTATGACTATAACTATATTTTCTCTTATTTGTTTGACGCAAGGTTTTTTAGATTGATCTTCGTAGTTTAGATCTAAGTCCATGGCAACGTTTTCTTCTTTAATGGCGATTCCGAAAATCTCTTCTCCCTTACATTTCCTTGAATGCATTTTGAGTCCCTGTTTCGTATGGAACTCTTTGAAACAGGTATCGCACTGTAAAGAGCCGTCGTCTGGATGTTCTAAGTCGATATGTTTTTGTCTCAAAGCAGCTGACGGCAGTTTCAAATTGCAAATATTACATCGAGTCAAATGCCTGTTATTTCGGTGTTTTCTCAAAATATTCAATGAGTTGAAGATTTGAGGGCACATCTCGCATTGGTACCCTCCTTCTCGATGGTAATTCTTCACGTGAGAAAACAGGTCTCTCCTTTTGTTGAATTTTTGGTTGCAGTTATCGCAAATGAGGCAGTTTTTCGGGTGAGTATTATTGACATGGGAGACTAGGTAGCCAAAATACGTAAACTTCTCATCGCATCCCGTACAACTGAGATCAACAAGCCTATATTCTTCTATAGCCATTTCTACTTCTTTATCGTATTCAAGTTCATGTTTGTCAAACAAATGAGTGACGATTTCATCGAAAGACGGTAACGTCTCCGCACACACTTCGCAAGTGATCAATGATATGTCTACTTTAATTTCCATATTCTGGCCCCCTTTTAAGACTTTGAGAGAATGGTCTTTTATGGAGCAGCTGCCATGTGCTTTTGTATGTTTCCTTAACTCTGTATACTCGGCAATATCTTTGCTGCAATAGAAACACAGGTACTTCCCACGCCATTTAAAAGGAATAATAGATGTGTTGTTGAATAATATTTGTAGGTTCCGTCGCCTTCTCATCGAGGAAGACTCTGTGCCCTTGTATTTCCTCGGTTTTTTACCTGAAAAGAAATTAGTCTACTGTAAAGGTACCCTTGGTATGGCAACAAAAATCAGGTTCTAAAAATGTCTACTTTATTCAATAAATGGTAAGAAATTATAATTTTGTGGTCAGGGTACTTTTAGAGTTGTTTCAAGAATCTAACGGCAGAATTCTTAAGTAACCTAAGTTTCGTGCTTTCTCTGTCATTTTAAGACGCATTACAGTCGCGTCGAACCACATCGCATTGCATTTTAATACAAACAAGTGTGATGCAACCTGTCTGTTGTGCTTGGTGTGCGATGCATACGCGTTTTTGTTGAATTTGTATGTAAAAAATCACGCGCGGCGGTGTGGTAGCTGGTAGTGTGAGATCCGCCTAAGGGCGAATTTCACCAATGAAACTAAACGCGATCAGCACACCACGTACCAGATTCCACAGCAATTATTCCACTCACATCTTTTGAACGTTTAGATGTGCTTTTGAGATGTGTTCAGTTTCATATAGAAGCGAACGCCTCGCAGTATTGTGTCAGTTATTCATATAAAATTAGATTAAAATGGAAAGGTATGTAAATAAAAGAATCAATGCTTCATTAATCATTTTGTTTACTTTCTCATAGGAATAGAAAAATACAAAAAGTTTTAAATGTTCAAAGAATACGTTCAATATAATATATTATCTTTTGATTACAAGATTCTAGATTTTTCTTAACATGATGAGATAAATGCAATCTTCATCCAAGTAAAAAATGCGTAAATACTGTTGTTAGATTTCTATCTTATATTTATAAGACGCAATCTTACTGCGTGTCTGTCCGTTAGAGCGCTTATAACTAGAGAAACTTTTTTTGGGAAGGGCATCTCGAATTTCAACCTAGGTGGCTGTCGTCTGCTGAACTGGACTTGCCTGTGGTTGGCTCAATAAATTAAGGCCAGCCAAGGCTTAAGAAATTTAAAAACTAAGAGTATGCGTAAATACTTTAGTTAGCTTTCAACCTTATATTTATAAGACGCAGTCTTACTGCGTGTCTGTCCATTAGAGCGCTTATAACTAGAGAACCTTTTTTTTTGGGAAGGGCATCTCAAATTTGAACCTAGGAGATTGTCGTCTGCTGAACTGGACTTGCCTGTGGTTGGCTCAATAAATTAAGACCTACAGCCAGGGCTTACAAAATTTAAAAACTAAGAGTTACACACTAAGGGCACCCTCTGTGGGGTACGGACCTCGGCTTAGGGCATGACTGGGAGAGGGCAGCAAGGGACAGGCTGGATCGGAATTAAACAGAACCTATTCGATAACGTATGTATTTATATCCTTAGATATGATTTCATGTTACAAGGGGGTAGAGCCAGTAGATGGCGGGGCGAGTTTGACGCCTACGGACAGGATTGGTCCACACCAGCTCAAAAGACAGAGGAGTGGAAAGAAAAAGGGAGGCCCTGCAGTGGGACGACATAGGCTAATTAATAATAAAAAGGGGTGATAGGTAGTTGCTCCACGTAAAACCGAATACCAGTAGTATTCGGATGCATCCGGTTACACTTGAAGCCGAGCGTTTCGTAACACTGGTTGGCAGACTTTCGGGTGTCTGACTACCCGCAACGATTGCCAAAGGTTCGCGATGTCATTCGCGGACTGGGGCCGGGACCAACGGCTTAACGTGCTTTCCGAGGTACGGAAGGGTTTCGGTATGTAAAGTGGTCACCCATCCACGGACCAACCGCGGCAAACGTAGCTTACCCTAATCGATCGACCAGTTGTTATTACTTAGCCACGAGCCACTCCGAAGTCGAAGTCAACCGCAACACAGTTGGGAAAAGATAGTGAGATTCATTTTCTCTGGTTTATTTTTTTAGCCATTAAGCAAAAGCCGCAGCTACACAAAAGCCTCCCACTCTTTCCACCTCTCTCTGTCTAGAGTTGCCAAGGACCTATCTTTATCAAAGAAATCCAGCTCATTCCGCCATCTCTGTCTGGGCTTCTCTGGTAAGGTTCAAATATTTGTTGCGTTAAGAAACGGGGCATATTTCTTTTATAATTATTCAATCACCGCTTCCGGATGATGGACCTTCATATGCAACCTCATACTATTATTCTGAACAAAACCCTGACTACAGACAGTACAAATAAACTTTTTTTCATTACTATGTATCCGCATATGGTCCCTTAAAGTCTGCTTCCTTGCATACGACTTCTTACAGACCTCGCATTGATGTACCTTCTCCCCAAAATGTTTGATCATGTGTTTTTGCACATGCGTTCGTGAGAAAAACTTTTGTTCACACATCGAACAGGGGAAATTTTTCTCTCTTATATGAACTTCCTTTAAATGTACTTTCATTTTGCTCATAATTTGGAAACTCTTACTGCAAACCGGACAAGAAAACTCCGGGACTTTAACATCGTGTATTAAATGATGATGACGCTTTCTTTGGTTATAATTCTGAAAGGTTTCCGTGCAATAAAAACATCTAAGAAGTTTATCCTTATTGTGGACTTTCGATTCGTGATTATTCTTCTGGGTTAGCGAGTCAAAAGTTTCAGAGCAAATATTGCAGTGGAACCCAGAACCGTGCGTTAAGAAATGACACCGTAATCTATCCTGGCTAAGGAAGGATTTGCCACATAACTCGCAGATGTAATTTCCGTAATGTTCATTCATATGCTGGTTCAACTTCATAAAGTATTGGAACTCTTCTTTACAAACAGCGCAATGGTAAACATCGTTTTTTAAGAAGTACGGTATGAGACCGTAGCCACAATCTTCTGTGAATTGTATCTTATGTGTGCTTTTTAGATGTTCTATGAGAGCGTTTAGATCGTCAAATTTACCATTACAAGACCGACATTCTAGTATGGAGACGTCAATTTTAACTTTCTCGTCTCTTCTTAAGTATGAAACAGCTGCTTTGATATTCGATTTCTTATGCTGGTCTCTGGTATGTTCTTTGAGCAAATCTGTATCTTTGAATGTCAGATGGCAGAAGAAACAGAGGTAATTTTGTCTATGCCATTTGAAGGGGATGGCGGTGGAAGTTTCTAGAACTATAATAGCGTTAGTCTTCATTAATTTGTTGCGTCTTGTTGACGTCATTGAGGACTTACTCGACGCCTCTGTGGTGCGCCGTTTCTCACCTAAAAAGTGAAATTTTTGTATGAGATATGTATCGTGGAGATACTTCAAAGTTCATTGTAGGTACGTCTGGCAGGGTCGCAGCTTCCATACAATCCGATTCCGATAGGCCTTCCTTCGGAACAACCAGTCTTACACCTGTGTGTTTACCCATGTTTGCAAAAATAAATGAATCGATTTGATTTGTGTGTATCACATCATATTACAGATATTTAATACAAGTTTAAAAGTTTTAATAGTAGTTTTAAGTGTCGAGGAGTTTCCATTTTGATCTCATAATTCTGACGTTTCTATTTTTTGCAGCTAAGGGCATTTGAAAATTACATAATATTGTGAAGTTTTACTTATTGTTTATAAGCAACATAATACGATAAGTGAAATAATAGTAACTAATAATAACACAAAACAACGTTTTATTACAGATTTCTTATCATAGAATAAATAGCTGATAAAAAGTTGTACAACAATGTCAAATTTATTAAAAAAAACAAAGAGGGTGTCTGCTTATGACCACACGATAGAAGTGAAAACTTACGACTGGAGCCGAATATACCCGATTCAGCGTCACCGACCGACTAGAGCCGAGTAGGTATACCCGATTCAGCGTCACCGACCGACTAGAGCCGAATATACCCGATTTAGCGTCACCGACCGACTAGAGCTCAGTATACCCGATTCAGCGTCACCGACCGAACGCAGCCGAATATACTCGATTCAGCGTCACCGACCGACTAGAGCCGAAAATACCCAATTCAGCGTCACCGACCGACTAGAGTCGAATATACCCGATTCAGCGTCACCGACCGACTAGAACCGAATATACCCGATTCAGCGTCACCGACCGACTAGAGCCGAATATACCCGATTCAGCGTCACCGACCGACTAGAGCCGAATATACCCGATTCAGCGTCACCGACCGACTAGAGCCGAAAATACCCGATTCAGCGTCACCGACCGACTAGAGCCGAACATACCGGATTCAGCATCATCGACCCTAGCGTGAAGGATCAGTTTCGTTCACTGTTCAGAAAGAGCGCAAACCGCGCCTAAAGAAGTTTTTGCTTCAATAAGTATTAATTATCATATAAGTAATTGCAGCGCAGTGAATCATAGTTTAATGAAGAGTGTTCCATAGTCAATCAGCTTAATTTTTTTAGAGGTTAAGTTTCATACTGGCAGTCAAAAACGTACTTTACCGGAGATTAATTCGCGAATTAATTCAAGTAATATCAAGTATTTAACGATAAAAACAAACTACGAAGTACACAACATAGAGAGTATACAGTGATCGCACGGCTACACATTCAGCTATAATAACCAGTATATGCTGACTTCTGATTGTACGAATAACCTATAAAATGCGAGGTCAGTTAAAATTAGATATGTATAGCTTGTGTGTAGCCGTATGTACAGTCAGAGAAAAAATTGGTTGTACAGTCACAAAAAACATTGGTCGTGTAAAGATGGTATTTTGTATACACAAAATTACTCCTTATGCATCCAGGGCCACATCTAAATATACGCCAGAAACACAGCTGTCAGCCCCGTTACCAAATTGCTAACTGGATAATATTTTTACGACGTCATGAGCTTTTTTATTTTGTCCCACTGCCGAGCATAGGTCTTCCCCACAGCTTTCCTTTGTTCTTTGTGCGTTGCCTAATCTTTTAAAAATTCATGAGAATCTAATGGTATATCATTATGATCTTGTTGGAGCAGTATTTAAGAAATATCTATATTCAGTAGACCTACGTCGTAAAACGCTAAATCGTCTTTAAAGCACATGAATTAAGGTTAATTTCGAATGAATGTTAACGACTATCTTTCCGTGACTGAACATCAATAATTTGTGCAAGGTTTACCGTGGGAAGATGTGCAAAATTATACCCTAAAGGACCAATTTGCCAGCAAATCAATAGCCTGATTTCTGCCTGGTATTTTTCAAGCAGCCATTTTGCCGTGCTAACCTCAAAAGCGGTATCTCAAAAAAAAAATTGTAAGTTGATTTTTCTGGCATCGGATAGCTTAAAGAAATATGCATCCAATGAGCTAAGCCAAATAGCGGTATCTTAATAAAAAAAAGTCCTTACAAAAGTGTTCCTATCTCAGCTTTACCTCAAATCACTGAGAGAATAAAAGAAAAACTTAAATTTTCTCGAAACTAGCTTTTCCTGAGATACCGCTTTTGCGTTTAGCACGGCAATATTTGTCATTTGCTTAATTACCATGGTAAATACTGCACTTATGATAAACACAAAATAGAAATGTAAAATGTAACTCTGAAAGGCAAAATCATTGTAATGATTCACTAAAGTAATTTTAATTTGCTAACATCTGAAGGCTGTCAGAGGCAGCATTTACCGAGCGGTCCACACTGCAGAAGACCGCATAACTTGCGAGAAACCTCGTCTCTAGTTACGATCCTCCGCATTGAGACAACGGCGATGATGAAGAGGAAGATATTTGTCTTACACAGTGATATGGTTTGTTTTACAAGGTGGCAACATCGACGCATAATTCCGCATAAACGTAACCACGAATTCAGCACATGATTCCAGACACAGGGTAGGGTCTACATCATCTGTCTAGCCTTTTCCCAACTATGTTGGGGTCGGCTTCCAGTCTAACCGGATGCAGCTGAATACCACCAGTATTTTACATGGAGCGACTGCCTACCTGACCTCCACAACCCAGTTACTGGGTAATACGATACCCTTTGCTAAGACTGGTTATCACTTTCGGGCTTCTGACTACCCGTAACGACTGTCAAAGATCCACGAATGACAGCCGGGACCAACAGCTAAACGTGCTTTCTGAGGCACGGAGGAGTCTCGGTATGGAAAGATGGTCACCCATCCACAGACCAACCGCGGCAAGCGTGGCTTAACCTGATCGATCGACCTGTGCGGCTGTTATTACTTAATCACGGGCCCCTCAGACACAGGGTAGGGTTCACAATCATGAACT
Source organism: Luperina testacea (assembly GCA_927399505.1). Classification (NCBI taxonomy): domain Eukaryota; kingdom Metazoa; phylum Arthropoda; class Insecta; order Lepidoptera; family Noctuidae; genus Luperina; species Luperina testacea. The sequence continues at coordinate 5,564,616 of OV656785.1, read as the reverse complement.
GAATCCATGGCTCTGCGTCGAGGTCTCTGCCGCGCCGTATATTGAGCTGTTCACATCTACCATAGCACAAATAACTTTTATTTAATTAGCTTGTGCCGTCTCACGCCTGGGTAAAGGTCTCTCTCCATGCCTTCCGCTTCTCTCTCCAAGATTAAACTGTCTACCAAATAACAAACCAATGATTTTACCTTTCAGAATTAAAAATAACCAAATGCTGACAATACTTCTAATACTGAATTCTAGTAGGTACAGTAAAGTTATTTTTTTTTCTAGTAGCAATTACTTTAAAGACTTCAACTTCTTATTAGAAACATTGTTAACAATAACAAGAAAGAGTGGAGTGCGAGTGCTGTGATTTTGTAAATTTCAAGTTAACGCTTCAATAATATTTATTTTTCTGGAAACATTAAAATGTTCCATGCAAAAATGTTGCTAAAACTAGGCTGGCCACATCCAGCGCATGTCAGAGGAGCAATACTCATGAACCCTCACTCCGCGGATTCCAAATGGCAGGAAACGATTACACCCGACCCAGAAAGAGATGGGAGGAACCCACTTCTCCCTTTGCCTTTCTCACAATTTCGTGCGTGGATTCGCCAAAGATCGACCGAACTCCATAACAACAGATGGTCACGGGCAACAGACTGTAGACAGTCAAAATTGGCTCTACCAATGATACACCCGCGATTAACCAAAAAACTTCTCAACCTGAGTAGGAATAACCTTAGAATAATAATAGGTAGGTACAATTACGGGCCACAACCTCCTTAACAAACATCTTTTCAACATAGGCGCCACGGACAGCCCCCTCTGCAGGGGCTGCCTTGATGCCGAGGATTCAGCCGCCCACGTCATCCTGGATTGCGAGGCCGTGGCTTCTCAACGTGAAGAAATCCTCGGAACAATGAGGTCGCTCCGCGAAGCCTGTGAAGCTCCCAGGAAGCTTCTGTGCTTCTGGGCGGAGCTAGGCTGGCTCAGTTAGCCAGAATCCCCACGCACAACGGACCGAATGGGAGTCTAAGTGCGGAAAAGGGAGTCCTATCATCATCATCATCATGATCGATGGGAGGAAAAGTACTGGTACCTACTAGTTAATTTATATGAAACTCCTACTACTATTTTTATTCTTTGTATAAAATCGATAGGATCGAATAGGTCGATGTGCAATATTTATCGCCAGGTACTGTAGAATGATTATGATGATGATATGGAGCGACGGCCTATCTGACCTGCAGAACCAAGTAACTGGATACCCCTTGGTAAGACTGGTTGTTAGACTTTCGGGCTACTGACTTATAACGACAATCCAAAGATATACAAATGACATCTGAGACCAACGATGCAACTATGTTTCCAAGGCACACTCAATGCAAAAGAACAATATAAATGTGTAGCGACTTATCACAGAAACCATTTTTTTTTTCTTCAAAAAATCACAGCACACACACTCCACTATACATCTTAACAAATTTAGACCTACCTTTAGCAACAGCTTTCGAAGTCTTAGCCTTATCGTCCATTTTGGCCACTTTGGCCCTCTTGTCCGGCTTCACTGGAGTGTTCTTGCGAGGACGACCACGCTTGCCTTTGGCAGGGAGCATGGCTACGGTGGCGTCTGATACTGATGGCTGTATTAAGTCGTGTTTGAGGTTGACTGGAAGAGAAATAGATTCAGAATGTAAGTAAGTACATATTATCTTAATATATATAAATTACGTGTCACGATGTTTGCCCGCGATGGACTCCCTAAACTACTTAACCGATTTTAATCAAATTTGTACACCGTGTGCAGTTTGATCCAACTTGAAAGATAGGATAGCTCACATCTCCATTTATAATCGCAATATTATTTTATTGCACAAAAACGTTAGCCAGATAATATATTATTATTAAGAATATATTTAAGTAAAAGTATATTAAAGTATTTATATATATTTATTTATGTATCTATTATACCGCATTATATATATCTATTATAGTATATTATGTTGCACCACTGACAACCCCATTTTTTTATATCCACGCATTCACTGTCCATTCCAAGGTTGCCTGGAAGAGATCGCAGAAAGCGATAAGGCCGCCCATTGTATGTTTTGTATTCATAATCGTATTTTTTTGTTATGTATTTTCTGTTGTACAATAAAGTATATATAAATAAATAAAAAAATTTAAAACTTAATAAGTAAGATACATACCCTCAGCAAAATCAATATCATCCTCAAGATATTCAACGTCTTCATCATCAGGGTCCTCCACTGCAGCTGGAGCTTCACACTTCAGCTGCGCCTGGTAGATAAGCACTGCAATAGACATTTACATCATAAGTATAGCCTTCACTCTCTTATTTTTAACAACCAGTTGTGCCCGCGACTTCGTTCTGCATGTCCAAAAAAATACTGGAATTCATGTGTTTTTCTTTTTGCACGGAACCTTAATTGTTTTTCTAGAATAAAAATAGCCTAAGTTACTCCTTACAACTTCACATATCTGCCAGTGAAAGTCCTGTCAAAATCGGTCCAGCCGTTTCGGAGATTAGCCGTAACAAAGAGACAGACAAAAAAAAAGTTTTTGGTTATAAGTACTGTAATTAGACTTTCATTTGCATTTAGTAAAAAAGCTATTATTTTTAACAGGCAATTCAATTTTTTTGCAAATTTTACTTTGTTCTAAAAGTATCTAATAATAGAATTGTTGCGCGCCACAATTAATGCCTGGTACATGGCGACATTAGTTACCACTAGCGCCACCTAGTATGGGGTAGCAGAACTAGTAGAGTCCTTCTAGAAAGTTCGACGCTAGAACTTTTAAGAACGTTCGAGAACTATCGACATCTGGTTAGTTGGGACTGGTATGTACTCGAACATTCTAGATGTTTCTATAGTAGAAGGTTCTAGAACTCTCTGAGGCCCCATATAAGGCCGGTGTGGGCCGCGAGAGACAGATTGGATACAGCGACACAAGCGAACACATCGAAAGCGATCTTCAAGTGCGACTTAGAGCGATCAGTAGTGCAATTGTGTTTCATAACTAGTGTGTTTGAGTTGTTATTAGTGTTGTTGATTAAAGTGTTGATTTTTTGGTTATTAAATCGGCAGTTTTATTGTCACGAACCCCAAGCTCGTAACAGAATTGTAAACAATCCCTGTTCAGGATAAATTCTTATGCAATCACTAACTAAAGTGAGCACACTGAACTGCTTCAAGAATCAACTGGACTGGACAGATTAAATATCTCCAAGCTATACAATACTCACGCATCAGCTAAATTAGCTGCTAGTGTGTCTAACCAAATAATAATAAAGGACATTAAGGGGCTTACAGGACCTAAACACAAAAAACGCAAGTTTTAGAAGCAATAAAAGTATATGATCGACTACAGTAAACAAAATCAGAAAAATATATGATATTCTTCAGAATATATGCTAGGAAGATAGTGTACTGAAAACATAATACAACGAATTTGATACTATAGAAAAAAAAAACATGAAGATAGCTCTAAAAACTTTCTTTTTACAATAAAAACCATACTAATTTTTTGTCAGATTATTCTACAAGAAACATCCAGCGTTGTGTCATCACTCTTCTCTTTCTTTTCTATGCAGTCCGACAGTGACCGCGCTTTAGGTCATGTAAGCCCATTAATGAACACATTCATCCATTTCAAATTTATATATCACCAATCCACTCCACTTCCAACAAATATTGTTATTGTAATCCAATCTGCCTGTCTAGCCTTTTCCCAACTATGTTGGGGTCGTCTTCCAGTCTAACCGGATGCAGTTGAATACTAGTATTTTACATGGAGCAACTGCCTGTCTGACCTCCACAACCCAGTTGCTGGGTAATACGATACCCCTTGGTAAGTAAGGCAAAGGTAAGACTGGTTGTCAGACCTTCGGGCTTCAGACAACCAGTTGTCAAAGATCCACACATTACAGCTGGGACCAACAGGTTAATGTGCTTTGAGGTCACCCATCCACGGACCAACAGCGGCAAGCATAGCTTAACCTGATCGATCAACCCGTGAGGCTGTTTCTTCTTCGATTCTAATCCACTAGTGATGCATGATTATAGCAGCTTGCGTAAGTAAACCCATGTAATCATTATGTTTGAATAATCAAATCCCGCATTGGTTGCTGGACTGAATTGAAGTGATTACATTGGTCAAATATTGACCACTGCTGTAAACCGGTAAGATTTCAGCAGTGACTTGAAATCCTACTACATATATTATCATAAATGTGAATGTTTGTAGGTATGATTGTTTCTTATTCATATCTGAATCACAAAAATGGCGAATGGATTTGGATGAAATTTGGCATACAGTTTATAACCTGAATTAACACAGGATACTTTTTATCTTGGCAAATGACATCCACAGATTTGAGGCCTTGAACAAAGTTAATACTGGATAAATGGAAAACCCATTGTTCCTTTTTCTTTGTTTTTATTCTATAAGGGCAGATTTTTCCAACCTCATATAACTTTATCGGGAGGAGTACTTTGAATTTTTTTTTTCTATCTTTCTATACAAAAACTGTCAGACGTCAATTTTATCCCTCAAATAAAAATTGTCGGTCAATTGAAAAATCAGCGCTAAATTACATTGTTTTGGTTCATAAAGTGTAGGTTTACAATAGGAAAAGTATTATCATTACTACTTACTCTTAGGTCTAAATTCTCCTCTTCCCATCATATCAATGAATTTCTTCTCCGAGTCCATGACTTGTTTCTTGAAGTTGCATGCATCTCGCAACCGAGTGATGCAGACCTCACAGATGAGCCGGTTTGGACCATTTGGACCTTCATTGTGTTGGGTTATCTGGAGTGGAAGACAATTAGGAGTGTTTTATTTTTAGTAAAATAATGGCCAGACATCACACAAGCCAGGGAGGTCTGGAAGGAAAAAGGGGAGGGCATTGCCACACAGTGGTGCACAACATAGGCAAACAAAAAAAATATTGTGGATTCATTATTTAATTATTTATATTGAGAAATTTAAGACGATCCATTGACCAGGAATTACACCAACCTACACCAAAAGCTTATACATCGTACATTAAAAAATTAAATCTCTAAATTAATTATGACTCTTCATCAGGTAAGTGGAACCCTGGACGTGATAGATGGTACCTAGTTCAATAAATATCACAATAACATTAACTAATATTGTGATTTTTTTGAAAAACCGGCACAATACAGAATAGTCTGAACAATAAATTATAAGCATATTGAGATCAATACACACAGTTGCATTGAAAGGAAGAATACTTTTTAATCGTAAAAAAAATAAACTCACGCTAATATCGAAGCATTCTAGCAGCATATCAGCATAAACCTCTGTTTCATTCATCCAGTTATATTCTGTGCCCAAATCCTTGTAGCATCCTTCGGAGAGACAGCACCGGCAAAGCCCGGGGCTCTCCTTCACCACAATCTCGTCGAACTCCATTATCACGACACTACACAAACATATCCACAACGAAAAACAATGAAGTTTCACGTTTTCAGTGACAAATGAGAAAAAATTACATGGCGTCAATACTGCTAACAAAATCAATAGCGAACGGTGGCCATCTTGTTTTGGTACCAGTAAAGTGTTTTAATTTTTTTATTGGGCAATATTCGCCTTTTTGCGTGTTAAGGCCGCTGTACACATTGGGCCAACGTGCTGGCGAGTGCGTTGTTGTTGTTTATGTTTGCTGCATGGTTATACTGGAAGCCGACCCCAACGTATTTGGGAAAAGGCTAGGCAGATGATGATGATAATACTATTTGATTTACATGATAATTTATGCCGTAATCTGCGTGTTGTGAAGTCTTCATAAACGTCTGCTATTCTATTATTTTTATCTCATCATCTGCCTAGCCTTTTCCTAACTATAAATACCTAAATATAAATTTCCTACTTATAAACTAATATCCGTATTAGCTAATACTAGATAATGCGTCAGAAACAAGTGACCAAATGTGTATAAACTATTTTCATTGCTTGCTTACTTAGTAACCAACTTGTGCAGCTTCCATTCGAAGCCCGACGTGTATAACTATGTCTTCAAAATACACACATTACCAAGAGCGGATCCAGCTTTGGCGCCAGGAGGGGGTCACATAGTCGTGATTAAGTCAAGAACTTATAATTTAATTTTGATAACAATAGATACAAGTAAAAAGTGTATAAATATTTATTGTTTATTGTACACTTGAAAAACTTAACACATAATAACTTGTACATATACACGTGCATATAATTGCCATCTTCCCAGAGAAGCACTATCACGCACGGAATGAGGCAGCCTATTTATATTCCATAACCGTGGTGAATGATTTGTCATAATAACAGCTAGAGGTATGTCGAGGGGTATGACGCAAAACTCCGCAAACCTAAGTCTGGAACCAGCTCAGGGGGGGGGTCATGACCCCCATGTCCCCCCCTGGATCCGCCTTTGCACATTACTCACGCACAACGAAAAGCAAGCAGCCAGGTTCTATTCATACAATACAATATTTATCTCGCTCATCTCATGAACCATGATAGCTAGACAGTTGAAATTTTCACAGATGATGTATTTCTATCGCCGCTATAACAACAAATACTAAAAACAGAATAAAATAACTATTTAAGGGGTCTCCCATACAACAAACGTGTTTTTCGGCGTTTTTGCCTAATGGTACGGAACCCTTCGTGTGCGAGTCCGACTCGCACTTGGCCAGTTTATTATGATACCTGTATTACGAATATATTAGTAACACTTCTACTAAAAAATTAGTTTTGTTTTTATTACATACATATACCTACCTACCTTATACCTCTGGCAACACCGGGAGATAAAAAAAACAAGAATTTCTGCTGTCAAAATTCAGGGTTTCTCGTTTACATTTTACATTTTCTCTGAGTTTTTCACAAAATACCTCAAAAATTGTTTGTTGGAATGTGAAGAAAACCAAAACAATGGAAGTGGTCGGTGTCTGCCGCTGCTGCCTCACCCAAGGTCTAAATAAGGACGTAAATTCAAGTTACCTATGGCTTGACAAAAAAGAGAACTACGCTCAAATGTTGAAGGAATGCTTCAATATCATCGTAAGTTAATATTATAAACTTTTTAGATATATGCACCTAAAAAGTTCTAAAACCTAATAAACACCTGATAAACACGATTTAGCCCCACAAAATCGTTTTAGCAATTGGGGTCAATTTCGGTGATAAGATCCCTGCTCGTCGAGTAGAATACCGGTCGTGATAATAATATGACTGCTCGTGTCCACCAAGAATCGAAATAGTTTCTTATTGTATAAGAATTAACTATAAGAAACATATTGGAGTAAAATCTTTATAGGAATAGTATCAATAATAATATTACCAATGTCAAGGACAAATATTTATCTTTTTACTAGCAGCGCCCTGCGGTTTTATTCGTCTAAGTCTCGATCTGGTGGTAATATTGAAAGTCAAAGCATTTATTTCAAATAGGCACTTTTGAACGTCAGAAATTACAACAAATAGAATTGATTCTAGTCGCCCATTCCAAAAGGTAGTTTTCGTATGGAGAAGAACGGGCAAGAAACTGCACCGTTACTCTTTTAAAATGTTTTACAATATTTTGCATACATTAATTAAATAATAATAATATGTGAAGACGATGCACCTAAAATAAAATGACTATACCACAATAGGTAAAAGAATTAAAAATGAAACTATGACATATAAATTAATTAACTGATAGATACATGGTGCTCACATATTTACAGATATTATATATACATTTTTGAGATAAAATATCCTATCTGTTAACGTATAAACTATCTGTATGCCAAACTTTGATCCACATTTAAACGTTTTACCATGATTGAGTAACAAACACACTTTACAACTGACAGTAAATTGTCAACCATCACAATCTGAAATCGCCAACCCAATGAACACGTGTGGCAATCAATGCCCGTACCTTCTCTGTATGAGATGAGTCCTTTGCCCAACAGTGGGACAGCAATGGGCTGGTATTATTATTACAGTACCAGGCGATAAATATTGCACATCAACCTTTGGAAGGAGACAATCAGCTAATTTCGGCTTTGTAGAGCGTTATCTGTCGCACGAAATACAAACAGTCCGGTATCTATTAAGAGCTGTTAAAACAATTATGATTTGCTTCTTTTGATAATTATTTTCATTCTTTGTATAAAATACAATACAAAAAAGGTAAAGATCGATGTGCAATATTTATCGCCGGGTACTGTAGTTTTGTATTAGTGCTCTTTCTGTTCGCTTGCCACTGCAAATATAGCATAACCAGCCGATACATATGTATATCCACTGCTGGGACACAGGCCTCTCTGTGAGACTCATTTCAATATAATATCATCATCTGCCTAGCCTTTTCCCAACTATGTTGGGGTCGGCTTCCAGTCTAACCCGGATACAGCAGAATACCAGTATTTTACATGGAGCGACTGCTTGTCTGACCTCCACAACCAAGTTACTGGGTTATTACTCAGTAACTGGGTTGTGGAGGTCAGACAAGCCGTATTGATTAGTGACCGACCGAAAGTTCGGTTTCGGTTTCGGTTTCGGCCAGTTTCGGCCAAATAATCTAGTTTCGGCCTTAGTTTCGGTTTCGGCCAGGAAATGGCCGAAACTTTCGGCCGCGCCGAAACTCGAGTGTTCATGAATTATCGTCCATCGTTCGACGAACTTCGCGGCTAGCTCGTGCTCGCTCGTCGCGTTGCCGGCCCAGTTCGCCGCCGTCCATCGTTAATCGCATGGAGTTGAGGTTGTGTTTTGCACATACGAGGGCGGTCCCATAATGAATTGGCCTAACTATGAACTAATGAAGGAAATGAAACGAAACCAATTTTATTTTTCAATATAATCACCATGAATACTACTAACACACTTCTGATATCTGTGAATCAACATCTCTAAACCTTTATAAATATAATCACAATTTTTAGCCTCAAAATGATCGAAGACGGCCGCCTGCAACTCTTCATCGCTTGAAAATTTTCTTCCTCTTAAGAGGAAGAAAATTTAAAGAAAGACGGCGGGCGGGCGGGCTTTTTTTTTAAAGCGAGACTTAAGTCTCGCTTATACACGTCATCCAATCGTTCTTTTATTTGGGCAGGGATAAACCTTCTTTAAACAAAAACTTTATGACACTTCGATACTTCGTTTTCGACATTTTGAAAAAATACGCGACTCATGCTATTGCCTGCTAAACTAAGACTAAGCATTTCATGTCGATGCGTGTTTCTTATATTAAGTGCACGATAAACGTACTATTTAATGCAACACAACATGTTGCGTAGAACTATGTATATCAGGCCAGTTCATTATGAGACCGACCTCGTAAATAATTAGGTAAGTATTCAACTGTCTGTATGTATAATATACATTGTATATGCAAACAAATGTGTAAAAAACACACCAGATTTCTGTATACGATAAAAAAAAATAAAATTAATTTTTTTTTTAAATATATTTAAGTAAGTTTCGGTTTCGGTTTCGGTTTCGGCCGAAACTAAGAGCAAGGCCGAAAGTTCGGTTTCGGTTTCGGTTTCGGCTGAAAAACCTGTTTCGGTCGGACACTAGTATTGATACCCCTTGGTAAGACTGGTTGTCAGAATTTCAGGCTTGTGACTACCTGTAATGATTGTCAAAGATCCACGAATGACAGCCCGGATCAATGGCTTAATGAGCTTTCCGAGGCGCGGAGGGTCTCGGTATGTAAAGATGGTCACCCATCCACAGTCCAACCGCGGCAAGCGTAGCCTAATCAGATCTATTCACCTGTGCGGCTGTCATTATTTATCCACGGACCCCTTCAATATAATATAATTTCATCAGACTCTAAATAATTGTTTATTTAAATTGATTGCAGCTAAAACCATTGGATGAGGTACCTGTTGGTATCTGTGACACATGCATCAAGAGTCTTCGCGGTTCATTCACATTCAGGCAACAAGTGCTGAGAGCTGACGAGGAATTCTTTAAGAAAATACAATGTAATGAAAAAAGTAATGATTCATAAAGTATTTTATTTTCTAGCCTCCTCATTAATAACCTTTTTGTAAATCTAAATCTATATCTGAGTTCAGCAATGGTGGCCTAGTTGTAACGGCAAAAACTTACAAGTTACAGAGGTATGAGGAACAGGGTGTAAAGTTCACTCAACCTCCATAGAAAAAGGAGGATCCTCCGACCAGACGGGTGTTGTGTCTGGCGGGCAACTGTCCGATGATTCATGTCGGGCCGTTGTATCTATGCTAGTTGCGCGTTAAACTCTGCTTGCGAGATGCAGGATTTTGCGTGACGTCAGTATGACGCGTTGTTCACAATTCACATGTGGCGTTGTAGATACCGCTTCAAGTTGTAGGTCATAGATTTGAACCCAGAGACGCGCTTTACTTTATGTAAATTATTTCATCACTACTGTTCTATAAACATAGTGAGGAAACCAGCATGTTCTAGAACCAAAAATTCGAAGACGTGACGTCAGCCAACTCCCACTGGACATGCATGGCGTTTTACGGCCCACTTGCTCTCACTGAGAGAAGGCCTGTATCCCAGCGGTGGGAACATTATTCTCTAATAATACTAAATCAAAGTTAAGTGGCACCTAAACATTCCAGAAGAAATTTTCAACATGATGGTGTAAACTGCATCAAAATTAATTGTGGACACGAAAATTGACATTGCTACTTTGTTACAGTACCCGGCAATAAATATTGCACATAGACCTTTACCTTTTTTGTATTTTATACAAAGAATAAAAATAATTATCAAAAGAAGCAAATCATAATTATTGTTTTAACAGCTCCTAATAGATACCGGACTGTTTGTATTTCGTGCGACAGAGATAACGCTCTACGAAGCCGAAATTAGCCGATTGTCTCTTTCCAAAGGTCGATGTGCAATATTTATCGCCGGGTACTGTACTATTGACTATTAACTTACTTCACTTGATTAGCCTATAATGTTCCCACTGCAGGGACAGAGGTCTCCTCACGTTTAGAGGGAGTGGGCATAATCCACCACGCGGGCCCAGTGCGGGTTAGTGGATGAAAATTGTGGAAGCGTAATAAACAAACTAACTTTCTCATTTACGTTTATACATAGTTGGCTCGAAAAGTATTAACTTGTATGATATCTAATATCGTAATTTTTTGCTTCCAGATGAATTAAAGAGAATAGAAATTAAAGTTGAGCCAAAACATGACAGCGGAGATGATTCTGATGACTACTATCTGATTGATTCAGGTGAGTTCAGCGTCCTAAGACCCAAGGACAGTCCAAATTGCTTATAACATATTGGTCATGAAGATTCTTTGAAGCCCGAAATTCTGACAACCAGTCTTACCAAGGGGTGTCATTTCCCAGTTATTAGGTTATGGAGGTCAGATGGCAGTTGCATAGTTTAGGAGAACAATGCGGTCACACAGACAGACACGAAAAGCAACTTTTTATAATATGTATACATGATAAGTATATTTTTTATTTTACTGTGTTTAAATAGTTAATTATTTATGTATGTACAGACGCCAGCACATCAAGTTACTACAATCTGTCAGATTTCTTTAATAGATTTTCAACTTTATCACTAAAGCATAAGGTTCAAAGTTGATTGCGAAAATTTGACAGTTTGGGGTAGCTTGATGTGCTGGCGTCCGTGCATAATGTATGACAATGTGTATGATGTATTCTATATAAATCACGTCTGCGGAGATTTGCTAGCTAATTTAATAAATGATCACCAACAGTACCATCGCTCACAATAATAGGCTAGAAATAAAAAAAATCATATTTGATTAAGATTTTTTTTGACCATATAAAACTAACTAGTTTTCAAACTAAAGATCGTGTTTATGGCGATCCTTTCAATCAATCTACCTGTGTTTAACCAACTTTGTTGTGGTCGGTTTCCTGTCCAACCGGATGCAACTGAATACCGGTATTTTACATGGAGCGACTGGGTATCTGACCTCCACCTGTCCGCATGGTTAACCCATTTGGTAAGACTGGTTGGCACACTTTTGAGCTACTGAGTACCCGTAACGACTGTTAAAAATCTACGAATGACAGCCGGGATTAACGGCTTAACGTGCTTTCCGAGGCACGGAGGGTTCTCGATATGTAATGGATGATCATGACTCCCTATCAATTTCGCGGTCTAAAAACTTAATTTTTCATCGACCCGTGCGGCTGGTATTATTTACCCACGAGCCCCCTCCGCTCCTTTATCAATCTGATTCTTTTTTCTCCAGCCAGTATCACCTCCCAAGAAAAGGTCAAAAGCGAGAAGGTAGTTTCCGTGAAAAGGAATGCCGATCCAAAGCGTACGAAGGCCAGGCCTAAGTCCAGTGCCCAGCCGAAACGCAGTAATGCGAAGAAGACAGCGCCCCCTGACGGCGCGTGGAAGAACGACAAGATTAAATCGCTCGTGTCCCGGCTTGCCACTTCTATCAGTAAGTATATCTTTTTTATTGTTTTCTGTGGGGAAGTCCTCATGGATACCCTCTGTCTGGGGAGAACGGAGGTTTGTGTTGGACTCCTACCGATTAAAACCCTACAGAAACTTCTACTGCCATGAGTCGGGGGCTCGATAGATACTTGTACATTCGGCGGACCTTCGATTGGTATCAGCCCGCCATGTGTTGGAATCCCAACACTAAATTAGTAACATCGCGAACATCACTAGCGTGTCCGTTTTGGTCGCCACATTTAATTCGGCTCTCCTTCACTTCGTCCCAAGCCGGGTCCGCGATAGGACAACATCGCGAACATCACTAGCGTGTCCGTTTTGGTCGCCACATTTAATTCGGCTCTCCTTCACTTCCTCCCAAGCCGGGTCCGCGATAGGACACTACACCGGTTCGCCTCGTGCTCCGACCTTACATATTGATGGTGATTTTGTTTCGATTGATTTGGTGAGAATACATCTCCTTATAAGAACTGGCTGTTTCCTTTACATCCACGCTACAAAACTCTACACCATGCCTAGCGGGCCCCATCACCAAGTGCGGCCGATTCCACGGCCACAGGTCCTCCTACAATGGCGCGCATGAATTACATCGTTCCACCTCCATGGAACTGATGAGACTGGTGGCCGGAGATCGTTAAGCAGCCATCGACGCCCGGCTGCTCGTCTGGTGCGGAGGAGTGAGAAGTATACTCTCTCTCCCTCTCCGCCGCCTTTGCATGCATCACTTCCTCGCTAAAAGAGGCGACAGCATCCCACGCTATTTTGCTCTTCCGACCATGGACAGAAATAGGTCAAAAGCGAGATCAGTGAGTTTGTCTTAGCCCGAGATACGCACTGGCGATATTTTATTGCGACGATTCTTCATCTTGCACTGGATTTTTCAACTCACGGTATTAAGCCGAGCATTGAGAATCAGCTCGTCAAAAAAGTACACTTTTGGATTTTTTTAACTCTAGCCGCTAAGCACTGCAATGAAAATCCAGTACGCTATAACGCACCATTCCACGTTAAGAGGGCGCCGACCAAACGCCGACCGCGCAGTGGCGCCCTCATCGTTTGTTTTTTTTTTTATTTTTTTTTATTCGAAATGGGTTTGCTCTTGACTCTAATCTAGGTCAGAGATGACACAGATAAAGTCTACGATGGAGTGAGTGGTTATTTCTTTTACTTTAGAATGAAAATGCAGAAAATAAGCACGTTAAGTTGTGCTCCATAAGATTATACGTTAATATTATTATAAACGGTAGTTTTACATTGTTTAGTTTTATTATAATCACTAGCTTCTGCCCGCGACTTCGTCCGCGTGTAATGTCGCGGTATTACTTCGTTTTCTCTTAGCAATATTTCCAACTCTTTTTCTTTTTGCTCGGCTTCTAATAATATGGCTCGTTGTTAAATAGCCTATCAAATAAAAAAAATCTACTCTCAATAGTTTCAAAGAATAGCGCGTTCAAAAAAAGAAGCAGACATATTCTTTAGCTTTGTTATTAGTATATAGACTAAAACGGAAAATAGTGGCCACTATTATTATTTAACTTGCTTATTTTCTGCATTTTCATTTTAAAATAAAATAAATAACCAAGCAAATGGTGAGGGTGCCACTAGGCGGTCGGCGTAGCCTTAACAAATCGCCCGTGGGTTTAGTTACCGTCAAAATTTATGGTGACACGCTGCGCAGTTATGCAACCCCCACCCCCGCTGACCCATGAATTTGTTACTGCGTAGCGACTCGCCTCATGTTCCGAGCCGCCATAAAGTTTGGATCGGGCTGGCCGAGGGCTTATTACGCAGTTCCTTAAAATTATTATTTCTCTTTACAGAAGACTGCGAAATGCCAGACATCAAACCAGTAAAAAAGACTGAAATTAAACCTAAAAAAACAAGACTAAAACTGACCGCACCGCCTAGCGACTCAAAAATAAGTTTACTATGGTCAGGACAACCGCACCAGGAGAAAATGAAACACAAAGAGAACCTTCAGGCTATATTGAAGCACTCTAACGCCACCCCTTTTACGAATAAAACGTTTTTAGGATACTCCTGTGGGTACTGTGATCTGATCTATCCAGATCCGGCAGATTTGAGGCAACATACAGAGAAGGAACATTTGAAAGAACGCCTTCATTTCAAACATCATTTCGATATGTCAGAATATAATGTCAAAGTTGACATTGCTGATTTAATCTGCAAGTTATGCAACGAGAAAATGGACAGTCTAGGCATTTTAAAGGATCATTTAGTCAAAAAGCATGGAATAACAATCCATACTGATATCAAAGATCATATACAACAGTTTAAGTTGAAGAAAGGTGAAGTATATGACTGTGCAATGTGTTCCTCTACTTATGAGACGTTTAAGATGCTTAAACAGCACATGAACAAGCATTATAGTAACTATACATGCTCTAAATGTGATTCTGCATTCGCTACTAAGCGGTCTTTGAATGCTCATCGCACTACTCACCAAGAAGGAAGTTTCAAATGTGATCACTGTGAAAAAGTCTTTGCAAGTCGTACCAAAAAGCATTACCATGAGAAGATGAAGCATTTAGGAGCGAGAAACATTTCAAACTGTCCGTATTGCAACGTTCCGTTCCGCAGTTACTATCAGCGGAACCAACATTTAGTGAAAGTGCATAACACTGAGGCTCAGTACAAATGTAATGTTTGCAATAAGTCCTATATTTTAAAGAGTTTATTAATGTATCATATTAAAAAAAGTCATTTAATGGAACGGAACTGTCAGTGTACAGAGTGTGGGTACCGCTTTTTTAGCAAAAAAGCGTTGAAAGCACATATGGTAAAACATACAGGGGAGAGGAATTATTCTTGTGAAGTTTGCCATAAGTCGTACGCAAGGAAGTATACTTTAAGAGAACATATGCGTATACATAATAACGATAGGAGATTCAAGTGTGAAGTTTGCGGCATGACTTTTGTTCAGAAGTGTAGCTTGAAAAGTCATTTGTTATCTAATCATGGGATTAGTTTGGCTGCCTGTGAGATTATGCAGAAGACGGAAAACTAGGATTTACTTACCTTTCATCGTTTTTTTTTTTTCTGGGGGAAGTCTTTAAAAGGCGCCTAGGCTTTTGGGATAAGACCAGGGAATGTGGGATTTTGGTCTGCATCCGCACATGGAAGGGGGTACCGGTACCTCTCAGAAGACCGATACGAAACCCCCTCTGTGCAACGCCTGTCAGGGCACATCCCTGGGGAGAACTTGCATGTCCTAGAACTAAAAATTCGAAGACACGTAACATCCGCTAACACGCAATGTGCCCGCGTGAACTACGGCCCACTTCTCACAGGCAGAAGGCCTGTGGGAAGAAGTTATTAATTTTTTCGTGTGTGCAGCCAGCTTCATCGATTTATTAGACGTTGTCACGTCAAAAAATATTGTAATGAAAACAGCGTGCCTAAAAAGGCCACTTTGGCAGAATCATAAAAGGATAACATTATGAATCGTAATATAACGAACTAACTAACACGAAACACACACAACACACACACACACACACTTAACTAATATGGCGAAGACAGTCCGTGTTTTTCATTTTTTCGCTGCACTACGTGTAGATCAAAGAGATTGGATTTGGATTGGATTGATTGGTATTTTAGCACAGACAAAAAAAATACTGAAAATCCTTTGCCAATGGGATTTGATACGATTAACTTAACAGTTAACTGTCCATTATGATTCATAATGTTATCCTTTTATGATTCTGCTAAAGTGGCCTTTTTAGATCCCCTAATTTTTTAAGTTAAGGTCTGTGATATACTATTGTAATAATACTAATTATGCTGCTAATTATTCTTACGGTCCGTGCAGACCGAGAGAACCGCATAGGGTTTTCTGATCACACTGAATAAAACACTTTTGATAGTGTCGTAAGGTTCAAAGTTCTACGAACATTGACGCTATCAAACGGCTCTTCGGATGTGCAAGCAGCAGGGTTTTCACCTTAAGACACTAAGAATAAAGTTCATTATTGAATGTCTCTGCAAATTTTTTCGGTCTGCGCTGAGGGCTTCATTTGTTGTTTTTTTATTTAATTTGGAAGTACATTAGATAAAGTAATAAGGTTATTTGTTATTTAAATGTTATAATAGTTGCTTTTTTATGTATACAACTAGCGGCGCGCCCCAGCTTCGCTCGGGTGCAATTTTTTTTTGGAATTTCCGTAATTTTCTTTCATACAAACCTTGTCCTGGTAATACCGAACACAACAAAAAAAAAGAATTATCCAATTTGGTGCAGTCATTCGGAAGTTATGCGCGTACAGACATTTTGGCGACTTTGTTTTATACTATGTAAGGATGTGCAACAATACGACAATAAATGAAAATAGTAACAGATACCAGTGCAGTACCTATTTTGAAATTATCAAATAAATATTAACTAATCCTATCTTTTGTAAAACATTTTTTTTTCAAACTAAATACCTAGTAAAATCCCGCGCTATAATTGAATCAAATTTAGATAATTTACAAGTTATGAAACAACAAACTGAATGTTAGGTACTTAAACTTTTAACCGTCACACGTCTAAAAATAAAAAACGTGCCCTCGGCGTCAAAGTCCATTTTTGTTTGTCATCTATACATGACTGTGGCGGTCAAAAGCTTAATAAAGTTCAAATTCCATTGCAACCAAAAGCTTATTAGGACCTTTTTTGTTACAAATGGTCACTCAAAAATCAACCTAGAATACATTTCACTAAAGCAGATAACTGAGTAATTGGCGATGGAATGTAAATTATCTGTGATTACGAACACTGTTATTAGCTATAGTGACTATACTATTGCATATATTTAATTGAATTTTTTTATGCAGACTGGGAACGTCATTCCTCATTAGTTAGACGAAATTTAGTTTGTTTTAGCCTGCACGTTGTTAATTGTTTTTGTTATAAAAGCAAAAAACGGGACTTCATTTTGTCGTTCTGAAATCAGCCTATGCATTGTCGTTCTGAAATCAGCCTATGCATTCCGTTTATCCTACTAGGCCCTAGGGTGGATTCTCGGACATGCGTTTCTGCGGATCCACCTTAGGGTGGATATTTTGGGATGGATAAACGGAATAAGCCATTTTTTTATGGTAATAAAAATGTAAATAAATAATATATATGAAATTAAACGATAATAGGATTGCATTTAATGTACTGTTAAGGTTAAATAATGTACGGACGCCAGCACATCAACCTACCCAAAACTGTCAGATTTCCCCAATCAACTTTGAACCTTATGCTTTAGTGATAAAGTTGTAAATCTATTAAAGAAATTTGACAGATTGTAGTAACTTGATGTGCTGGCGTCTGTACATTTCGATATTTGTACATTTGTATCATATTTATTGATTTTTATTGTCGTCAATATGTTGTAGTAAATCATAAATGTAAAAATAAATGTTTATCAATTTATTTATTGTTTTTTTTTTTCATTCACTTCGGTATTTATATGTTCTGTGGGTGCCATCGGCTCTCCACACCGTCCGATAGTACGTTATCAACGCCAGCTGCAGAGATAACTTGACCGAGTTGCACGTTTGTGTGTATGTAGTTATTACGTTTAGTGTGATCGAGGCCCAAGAGCAACATCGTAATAGCCGGCAAATATCTTGGAACATGCGCGTGGTGGATTACGGCCCACTCCCTCTAAAAAGAGAAGAGGCTGGTGTCCCAGCAGTGGAAATATTACAGGCGGATTATGTATGCTCGAAAAATTATTTAAAGACTGTGTCTTTTGATGTCAAGGAATTGAATTTCGCGGGCTACATTAGCGCTTCCCCCTTAAGGGGATGGATTACAGGACCTAAACGCAAAAAAACGCAAGTTTTAGAAGCAACAAAGTCTACTACAAGACAATCGCTCGACTACACTAAACAAAATCAGAAAAATATATGATATTCTTCAGGATATATGCTAGGTAGATCCTGTGTTGAAAACATAATAAAACTAATTTGATACGATAGAAAAAATCATGAAGATACCTCTGAAAACTTTCTTTTTACAAAATAAATCATACTAATATACCTACATACCTACAATTATTCTGATTTTTTGTCCGATTATTCTACAAGCAACATACTAAAACACTAGTGTTTTAATTTTATAGTCCAAACAATAGATTTTTTGTAAATTAGATAATTGCTTCATATTTTGCAATAAATTACCAGGGTTGTGTCATCGAACTTCTCTTTCTTTTCTATGCAGTCCGACAGTGACCGCGCTTTAGGTCATGTAGTCCCCTTATGACAAGAAATTATACGCGGGCGGAAGCTAGTGGGTAAATGAAAAAACATGTAAATAAGCACTTTTAATTTAATTAACAAAATAATTTATTAACCTGTACACGTTATAATAATTAAATATAGACCCCCTTACTAATAAACTTATTACATCAGATGAATAGTTAGAATAATTTTCCACAAGACATAAGCGAGGATGCGTGGTCAGGAATGTTTGTAAAACTAACCAATACCAACGCTAACTCAGTTCCAGCTATAAAAATGAAGCGATGTTATTGGCTGGTTTCACACACATCCCTCGCTACGCATCCTCGGTCATCTCTGGTGGAAACGCAGCCTTAGGGAGCGTTCAAGTATTACGTAACGCAAATTGGGGTCTTGTAAAACGTTACGTACGATGCGTTACAAGGGCGGGAGGGGGGTTCGAACAACGCGTTATGTAACATTGTTTTATTTATTTAAATAAAAAACTAGGGAATTAAAGTCAAGTAAAATAAACAATATACGCATGCATTCTGATTTAAAAATCTCTTATTTCATTTATTATTACCGGAAACGCGATTAAAACAATAATAAAGGTATTTTAGCGACTTTCCGGTAGATACTTTGCGCAACTAAATGGTGACTTTTAGGTAAAAATGGTCACTTGGGTGTTACGTAATCTTTAGGGAGGGGGAGGGGGGGTACAGAAAAACGTTACGGTGCGTTACATGGGAGGGAGGGAGGGTCAAAAATCTTCAAAAATTGCGTTACGTAATACTTGAACGCCCCCTTACACGCCGATTTCTCTCTTTCAGTCGTCAGTAATTTGACTTTCGAAAGAAGAAGACAAAGCGTTGTGTAACTATACAGATGCAATACAACGTTTATTAGTAATGGGGTAAAGGCGTAGCCTTTGTCTGGAAGAACAAATGAATAAAATTCTTAAATTTTATAAACTTTATATAATTATCTTATATTAATAACACATAACATAACGCCTGTAATTTCCAAAGGTTTGGCAGAGATATACACACAGCTATACATTAATCTATACATTTCCAATTTTAGCTGATCTCGCATTATACAGGTTTTTCGTACGGACGCCAGCACATCAAGCTACTCGAAACTGTCAAATTTTCCCAATCAACTTTGAACCTTATGCTTTAGCTATAAAGTTGAAAATGTATTAAAGAAATTTGACAAATTATAGTAGCTTGACATAATCAAACGGGTTGCTAATTTAACTGTTTTATTCTTTTTTTTATTTATATTGATTTACATTCTGTAATACTTCAACTCACAGACTTGTATTTTTTTTTATTTAAATGAAAATCGTTTACTTTTACCATGTTTGTAAATATGTGAGCACCATGTATCTATCAGATAATTACTTTATATGTCATGGTTTGAATGATGAACGTCATCATATATTTTATATTGGAAGACCTCTTGTCACAGTGGTGCCAACTGGTGTCGTAAATTTTCACGAAAACCCTCATTAAATGAACGAAATATTTTTAATAATAAAATTACAACCATATTGTGAAGACATTGAAGACGTGACCTCTACCAACCCGCACTGGGCCCGCGTGGTGGATTACGGCCCACTCCCTCTCACGGAGAGGCCTGAGTCTCAGCAGTGGGCACATCATAGGCTAATTACGCTCATGCTATCTATACTCAAGAACAAGAAGCCATTGGACCCATTATGACACGATTGAAGTTGCTGGGGAAAACTAGATGAAGACTGCCGAAGACAGGGACAAGGCTTTTACCATTTATTTAATCTCGCCGAAAGATCGGCGCCTGCGACCATTTACTTGTCACGGCAATGCCACAGATACACCAGAGTGCCTCTGACACTCAAGGCATAGACAAGTAATGAGGTTACGTCTGGCGCAGATTGAAAAATATTATTTACGAGGGGTGTTCAAAATGTAGTGAGAATGATGTAGTAATGGGGGGTACTTGAAAAAAAAAAATATTGTCACGGAAAGATTAGGTCTTTGTCATAATACCCTCAAATAATTAGCTTTATATCTTGTCTGTGTCAGTTGTATTAATTATTTGTTTGTGACGTGTCGATAACTCTCGCTAAAAATGGATAAAATTGAAATCCGTGCGGTGATAAAATACTTTTGCTTGAAAAGTTTTACTACGGAACAAATTTTTAAAGATTTACGTGATACATTGGGGGAGTCTGCTCCTCCATATTCCACAGTAGCTCGGTGGTGTGCAGAGTTTAAACGTGGTAGAACATCGGTTAAAGATGACCCGCGCTCGGGCCGCCCTTCGACGTCAGTCACTCAGGGAATGGTCGAAAAAGTTGAAAAAATTGTTCTGGATGATCGCCGTGTAACAGTCCGTTTTATAGCTGAAGAGTTAAAGTTTCAACTGGTAGTGTGCATAGCATTTTGCAAGATCACTTAAGAATGAAAAAGGTATCCGCGCGTTGGGTCCCGAGAATGCTAACGGACGCACAAAAGCAACGCGACTCAACATTTCAAAGAGCTCATTGGAACTGTTTCAACGAGATCCTGATCTTTTTTGGCTCGATTCGTAACAATGGATGAAACATGGCTTCATCATTATGATCCAGAAACGAAACAACAATCAATGTCCTGGAAAAGACCGTCATCCCCCACACCAAAGAAATTCAAGACTCAACCATCTGCCGGCAAGATCATGGGCTCAGTTTTTTGGGACAGCCAGGGGTTGATAATGATTGAATACCTTGAACATGGAGCCACTATCGCAGGAAATGTCTACGCAGAACAAATAAAAAAATTACGTCAGGAAATCCTTGAAAAGCGACGAGGAAAACTCGCGAAAAAAGTTTTGTTCCATCAAGACAACGCGCCGGCGCACAAGTCTGCAGTTGCCATGGCAGCAATCCATGATGCTGGCTTTGAGATCCTCGATCATCCGCCATATTCACCGGACTTGGCCCCCAGTGATTTCTACCTATTTCCGCGTTTGAAAGAACACTTGAGAGGCACAAAATTTGAAGATGACGAAGAAGTGAAGGCCGCCGTAAACGATTTTTTAAGTACTCAAGATGAAGATTTTTTAAAAAAAGGAATTTTGACTCTAGAAAAAAGATTTGCTAAATGTATTGTCCTAAAGGGTGATTACGTGGAAAAATAAAATAATATTAAATAAATTCATTTTCTAACATAGCTATTCTCATTACTTTTTGAACGTCCCTAGTACTTATTATTTATTTATTCCTGTAACTGCCCGTGAAATCACAGCGGGCCCTATCAGAATACCAGCGCTGCAACATTTATTTTTTAAATGTCGCAGCATCATGCTGAGATAGGAGCCTTTTGGCCTCGTATAGGACTTTCTGTTTCATTTTCCTTTTGTTACTTTTTTTTTATATAACTTGGTTTTCTATTTTTTGCTGTATTTAGTTTAGTTTGTGATCTTCCTGTACGAGTCGCAATAAATACTTTTTCTTTCTTTCTTCTTTACCCAAAAAATGGGGCCCGTCCCACTCCCTCTCACAGAGAGGCCTGCCCCTATCAGTGGGAACATTATAGGCTAATTATGCTCTGTAGAAAGTAGGTGACGCGAGGTTAGGGACTACAAATCTCTCGTCTTCCATTCTCATACTCCGCTAAGGTAACCCCATGGTTTGAAAGCATATGACTTTTTAAACTACACTTCTGCACAAACGCTAGCGCACACACACCACACTTGAATCTCCTGTCATTATTATGAATCCTCATATGTTCTCTTAACGTCTTTTTTCTCGCGTAAGCCTTACTGCAAACGGTACACTTGAAGACCCTCTCGCCATTATGCTTTATCATATGCTCGTCTAGCGACTGCTTTATAAAGAACCCCTGTCCACACTCCTGGCAGATATGATTTCGTTCCATTAGGTGAACTTTTTTTATGTGTGACGTCAATTTTGATTTTAGGATAAAGGATTTGTCGCAGATGTTGCACTTGTATGTTGCTGCAGAAATGTTGTGTTCGACAGCCATGTGGCGGTTTCTTCTATAATAACTTGTGAAGGATTCCTCACAGTGCGGGCAATTTGTTGTGTATCTTGCACTAGGATTATGAGTATACTTCTCATGACACAGCTTCCTGACTCGAGTACTGAACATTTTGTCACAGAACGAACAGTTGAAATTCCCTACTTCATGAGTGCGTTGATGATTTCTTAATTTATGTTGGTTTATGAAGCCTAAGTCACATATTTCGCAGATATAGTTCCTGTAGTGTCCATTCATGTGTTGCAGCAACATTTTGAACGTTTCAAAAGTGGAGTTGCAGAGTGCACAGTTTAAAATTTCACCGTCAGTTAGCTTGAACTCTAGAACATAGTCGTTCACATCGGGATAAAATTTGACGTCATGTTGCATAGTCAAATGGTTTTTTAAATTGGTTATGGTGTCTGCGCTTACGTTGCATAGATTGCATCGTAAGTCTGTGATGTCCATTTTGAGAGATAGGTTGTTCTTGTCCATTCGTTTGGACTCTATAAGGTTGTCCTGGCCATGTTCTTCGCGTATGTGTGTGCGTAGGTGAGGTAGGTCTCTGTACGTCGTCTTGCAGTAGGCGCAGAGGATTCCTAGAAAGAAGAGAGAGAACGGTAAGTGCTATGAGTAAGAAAATATATTCTGCGTTCGAAATTTTGGAATTTATGAAAAATAACCGTAATACCTACACATAAGGTTCATTATGTGTTACGACTTCAACAAATTTTAAAAAGTACCGAGTTTTTGTAAAATGAATTTAATATACACGAACATAAAGTTGATATTTGTTTCAGTGGAAATAACATCAATGGAAAACAAGGATTTTAATAGACTAAAGGTTTTTCTGTTGAAAGTATCTTAGCAGAAGTGCAATATCCTCGCGAAATCAAAATCACTACACCATTATTTGCGAAATTAATTCAAAAAACCCCCACAAAAGTCACTCATCGTGTAGTCTTGTGCGGTTACCAGTCTATCCCTCCACAACCCAGTTACTGGGTAATACGATACCCCTTGGTAAGACTGGTTGTCACACTTTCGGGCTTCTGATCACTCGTAACGACTGTCAAAAGATCCACGAAAGGCAGCCGAGACCAACGGCTTAACGTGCTTACGCGTAGGTCTTGGTTTATAAAGATGGTCACCCATCCACGGACCAACCACGGCAAACGCAGCTTACTCTGATCGATCCAAGCGTGCGACTGTTATTACTTAACCAAAACCCCCTCATATATATTATTACCAGAGATCGGAATTGGGTGTGTGAAAATACCTAAAGTTTGCAGAGGGACATAATATGAAGTAGTTACAACCACATAAGTTAAACCGGTTTTGGATTTTACCGGTTTAGTTTCGGTTTTTATGTTGTACATGTTTCTTACCTTTGAAATACCGAACTATAAACATTTACAAGCTGCTAATACAGTTCTAAATTAATTTTTGTTTTGTACTTTTCCGGTTAAAGTTCTGTTTTTGTAAACTGTATTACAGCTTGCAGGTGTGTAAAATTCGGTGTTTCAGACGTACAGAACAAGTAGAACTAAAAAACCGAATTTGAGCCGGAAAAGTTCAAAACAAAAATTAATTTAAAACTGTATTAGCAGCTTGCTAATGTTTATAGTTCGGTTTTTCAAAGGTAAAGAACATGTAAAACAAAAAACCGAAACTAAACCAGTAAAATTCAAAACCGGTTAACTTAAGTGGTTGTAACAGCTCTATGTTATGTCTCGCTGCAAACTTTAGGTATTTTCACACACCCAATTCCGATCTCTGATTATTACCTTAAAGATTATCTCACCTGCAATAGTCTTGTTCGCGAAAGGCGTACAATTGGAGTATTTGAGAAGCATATCGACGTTCACTCTGTTTTTAGATGCGTCACTCATCAGGCGCTTGCCGCTGCCCGAGGATATCTTTACAAAGAAAATAAACACAAGTTTAGTAGCTATATTAGTTATTATTAGTATATTTACGACTCTAAAGTGAGTAATCCTACAATTTTTTTTTTGTAATCACAAAATTGATGTATAGACACCAGCACATCAAGCTACTACAATCTGTCAAATTTATTTAATAGATTTTCAACTTTATCGCTAAAGCATAAGGTTCAAAGTTGATTGGGAAAATTTGACAGTTTCGGGTAGCTTGATGTGCTGGCGTATGTACAATCACAAAAGCATTAAAACAGTTACAACACAATATTTCTGATTGACACCTACTAGATGCGAATCCAGCATGCATAATTTAAGTAAAACAATTAGTATTTAAAAAACAAAAAAATTAAACAAAACTTACAAAATGTGAACTTTTCCATAGATAAGGAGAACGTTTTGGAAAAGAACAATATAATAAAGACAAAAAAAATAGTTATACAATTAAAGTGGAGTCATTTTAATAGGTAACATTTGACAATTCATCAAATATTCAACAACGTAACCTTGTAACGGCGGGCATAAAATAACATATTTTTTCGTTTTGTTAGAACTGCACAATTGCTTACCTTTTTTCAATTACGATTAGAGGAGAGGGGGGCATGACGGGGTCGCGAGGCACGACGGGGCCACCCATACTTACAAAAAAGTATACGCTCTAGATGTGTTTTGTTTTCGCTATTAGGTACCCATTTTGTATGTCTCTTTAGTCTGACAGTGACCGGCGACAAAACTGTACGCGTTTGATTTTTAAAACAAAGAACGATTTTCAACGTAATTTGATGTAATTTTGAGTGACTACGAATACGCATATAAAAAGGTAAGTGTTAATGTCGCTACTATCCTGTATTTATTTTGTTTTTGCAGATAAATTACTTATTGATATGTTTTGATCAAAAAATCTCTAACCGTCACTCATTTTATTTGGTTTGTTATTTTAAATAATGTGACAATTGGGGCATAACGGGGACATGGCTACGGGGTACGATGGGGTACCCAATTATACAGCGCAACCGTTGTCCCCATTATGCCTCTGTTTTGTAAATTAACTGAAGGATCGTTCTTGTTCATTTCTTAATAGAAAATATTTTGTTTTAGGTATAAAAATGGTACGGACGTATAAAAAGAAAAGTTTGAGATTTAGTTGGTCCATGGAAAACATGAAACAGGCAATTGATGCAGTCTTAAGCAAAACTGTCTTCGGAAGGTTGGGTGGCTTGCCAACTATGTGGACGGTGGGCTCATAGAGCTTGTGCTGGTGTAGATGACGACAATACAGAAGAAATCCACATCTGCTTGTACTGTGACGCAAAATAAATACGTACCCCATACTGCCCCTACCCTGGGGCACGATGGGGTTTTCATTATAGTTTCAAAAAATAAAAATTATAACGTAATATATTTATTTACATCACCAAATTCTACGCCAAATGATAGTTGAATAAGTAACCAAAGTGTTGTGATTAGTTTTAATTAATAAATGTATTGCCTTGATTATTTTACTGTGTATTTTCCTTAACGTCCCCATTATGCCCCCCTCTCCCCTACATATTTATTGTAATAATGACCGATACGAGTAATTTTACGATTTGCTTTCATTAATAAACCATTCTAAATATAATAAACAATTTCTGATCTAAAGAACTGAACGTCGTTACAAGGTTACGTCAGTTAACCATTTTTCTTTTTAAACACTAGGGATGTTACTCTAAAAATCGAAAGCTGATAAGTAGAATCGAATACAATGATGACTTGTGAAGAAATATCACCATAAATTAATAACCACGTTGTGATTATAATAAAACATTTATTTATTATTCTTTTAACTAACTAGGTATAAAAATACAAAAAATAATCAAATAGAAAAATCATTGATGTTAGGTACAATTTAGGTGGTATGTTGCTGGCAACACCAGTGCCTGTCGATGACGCCATGTCATGTCGCAATTACATGACGCAGTCTTTTGTCGTTGTGCGAAGTGACTGTGCGTTTTTGGTGTGCTCTCTGTTATTTTCTTCTGACCCGGCTTTTTTATTGGACTGATCTTACTGACTACGTTTACCTGGCTATAAATTGGACTCCGATTGCTTAACGATTAGTAAACAAGAACAACATTACAGTCTTACCATGTCGAAACGGGGGAAAACGCTAAACAGTCAATCTCGCGAACTAGTGGTGAAATTGTACAATTATTTTGAACGTGAATCAATTAACGATGGGCCTCTTTTACCATTGACACAACCGAGAGAACGCGTTGCCGAAGCATTGGAAATAGGGAAGAGGACAGTAACTCAAATTCTGAAAGAGAAATACGGACCATCAGGCTCAGAAGATAATACTTTACGTACACCGAAAAAAAGAAAGAGGGACAAGAAAATTGTTGGCATTGATAATTTTGATGCTGCTGCAATTCGCAACCACATTTATGGACATTACTCGAGAAAAGAATATCCTACACGGGAAAAGCTAATAAGTTCGTTAAAAGACGCAGGCTTATTTTTTGGCGGTAAATCGTCTCTATCAAAGGTTTTGAAATCGATTGGCTTTAGTTTTAAAAAATCTGACAAGCGGAAAATCCTGCTAGAACGCTACGATATTATTTTGAAGAGAGTAACATTCTTACGTCAAGTAAATAAAATTACAGATTGGGACAATGTCGTGTTTATTGACGAAACATGGTTGAATGTGAACCATACGGTTTCGCGGACATGGACCGATGATACAGCGGCGTCCACCTCAAAAGTTCCACCGGGAAAAGGAGCCCGACTTATTATATGTCACGCGGGATCAGCTTCTCAAGGTTTTATTCCAGACTGCCTCCTCGCATTCGCCTCTAAAACTACAAGTGATTACCATGAGGAAATGAACTTTGAAGTTTTTAAAGAGTGGTTTGAGAAGCTGCTAGTCAGCTTAGAAAACCCATCGAAAATTATAATGGACAATGCACCGTATCATTCTGTACAAGTTGATAAACCACCAACTCAAGCAAATAAAATGTAAGAAATTGTCTCGTGGCTGGTAAGAAATGGTGTGGATGCAAGTCCAACTTTATTAAAAGTTGAGTTGTTAAATCTAGTAAAAGCAACTAAGCCGTCCAAGCTCCGCTATGTAATCGATGAACTAGCCCTAGAGCATGGACACGAAGTTATTCGATTGCCTCCCTACCATTGCCAGTATAACGCCATCGAGCTTATTTGGGCACAAATAAAGGGTTATGCAGCGCGGAACAATACTGAACCACCCTTCAGTACTGCTAAAATGATGTCTCTGCTAAAAACTGCGTGTGCAGAAGTCACTACAGAAGACTGGAAAAAAGTCGTAGAGAAAACAAAGAAAATAATTTTACAAGATTTTGAACGAGATGTGAGAATAGACAATATTATTGAAAATGAATTAATAATATCTCTGAGTGCTGACAGCAGTGATGAAGATGACAATACTTTTAACAGTTCTGATAGTTCAACTGAATAAATGCAATTTTTTTGTTAAATTGTGTACTTGTCTTATTTTGCTCCTTAAATTTACGAAAATAATAATAATAATGGGACAGGGATTTGCCTGATGATTTTTAAAATTCGCATATGTTTCAAGTCCGTATCGATTCATTCACTTTAATCGATGTTTATAAGCAGGTCACCTCACTATGAGGATAAAACTGACAGACGTCAAATGTTACCTATTAAAATGACTCCACTGTAATACTCAAGTTTATTCCTAACTGAGGCTACAGAACCAGCAAAGACATCTATTTCACCACGAATGGAGTTGGCAAGAGACTACTATCCTACCAATCACACTAATATTATAAAGTCGAAAGTTTGTGAGAGTGTTTGTATGTTTGTCACTTCTTCACGCACAAACGGCTGAACGGATTTCGATGAAACTTCACAGTAATACCGGGTTAGTTTTCAAAGACCAGCCAAATTTGAGGGTGTGGTACAGACCATCAAACAACAATTTTTTCCTTCAAGTCCTTCATGGGACCAACTTCGTAATCGCGAATAAAAATTCAGCCGTCCCATGCGTTGAGGTCGAGTAGGTATTGAAGTTTTCTATGGGACAGTTGATATTTCGCGATAACGATTACACATCAGAATAGCACATAGGATACTTTTCATCCCGATATTCCCACGGGCTCGACTCTTGAGCGGGTTGGAATCCAGGACCTCATGTTCGGCAGTAGCTAGCGACCACTAGACTAGACTGTAGTTTGAAGACAGTTAGACAGATTCACAGCGACTTTGTACACTTGGTTACCACAAGTAAAGCGCGCGTCGCTTCCTGAGATAAAAACACTGTAGTTGTATTCTTCATCACCACTGCTCTTAAAACGGTGAAGGAAAACATCGTGAGGAAACCGGCATGTCCTAGAACCAAAAATTCGAAGACATGACATCCACCAACCCGCACTGGGCCCGCGTGGTGGATTACAGCCCACTCCCTCTCACTGAGAGGAGGCCTGTGTCCCAGCAGTGGGAACATTATAGGCTAATAGGGAATATGCATGAATTTTTTTCATGGCATTTATTAACAAAATATGAAAATACC
Organism: Luperina testacea; assembly: GCA_927399505.1. Classification (NCBI taxonomy): domain Eukaryota; kingdom Metazoa; phylum Arthropoda; class Insecta; order Lepidoptera; family Noctuidae; genus Luperina; species Luperina testacea. The sequence continues at coordinate 5,535,432 of OV656785.1, read as the reverse complement.
GTAGTAGAGATGACAAAAAGTGAAATTAAAATTAAAATCGGCCAAGAAACACGGCCGATATGAGCATTTAAAACTATTGAATACACACCAATTAGACAGAGAGATCCGACATAGACTGTGACGTCACATGTCACTACGGCCATATAAACTCCGTGTTAAATTTCGTTTTGCGAGAAAGAGATAGAAACAAATCTTCGATGGCTCATATCTTTTTTGATTTCATAGTTAGTTATCCGAAAAACAGTTTTACTAAACTGTTTATTACATTAATGAGGATTAATTTTTTAAATAAAAAAAAAATCATGCATATTCCCTATTGTGAGTTGTATTCTATTTTAATGTTTACCTTTACAGGCTTCAGGATCTTTTGGGTGAGAGAGTGAAAGCGGGAAATCTTCATGCCGCGGCTCTTTGATTTCAGTTCTGCAAATAGAAAGTGTTAGGTCAGAGAACAGGGGCGTACAATGCGTGCCACGAAAGATGAGACTTGACACACCACGTGGTTTGACATGCGCAGTACACGATTTTAGGTATCTTTAGCGGTATGAGGTCTGAGTGCGGGACGGGACCGGACGTCATAGGGGCGGCGGAAAGAGCGGGAGAGGCGGGGTCAAGTCTCATCTTTCGTGGCACGCATTGTAGCTACCGCCGTATCAATGATAAGAGGCTCTCCGACGTGACGTGTATAAGCAAAAAATTCTTCGTAAAATATTATCCTTGAATTAAAAAAAATAGAACACGTTGAATACTTATCGAAGATCTCGTGAAGGAATGAATGCCTAATGAAAATATAAAAAAATTAACGCAATTTGTTTTTGGCTTAAAAGTTGAAGTTGATGTGAAGAGGGGTCATCCGCATAAGTGTCGATCCCGTGGGAAGATCGGGATAAAAACTATCCTATGACCTTTCCCGGGACTCAAACTATCCCTATACCAAATTTCATCTAAATAGGTTCAGCGGTTTAAGCGTGAAGAGGTAACAGACAGACACACTTTCGCATTTATAATATTAGTGTGGGGTTTGATGTCTGGGGACACCTAGTGATGTTCTTCATGAAGGTCAAGTGCGTTAATCTTCTCAAAATAACCAAAAACATACCACAGACTCCCCCTGAAGAACATCACTATATCTGGGGACACATTTTGATGTTCTTCATGAATGTAAAGTGCGTTAATCTTCTCAACATGACCAAAAACTTACCACGGACTCCCCCTGAAGAACATCACTATATCTGGGGACACATAGTGATGTTCTTCATGAAGGTCAAGTGCGTTAATCTTCTCAACATGACCAAAAACTTACCACGGACTCCCCCTGAAGAACATCTCTATATCTGGGGACACATAGTGATGTTCTTCATGAAGGTCAAGTGCGTTAATCTTCTCAACATGACCAAAAACTTACCTTTCCCGCTATTTTCTAGAAGCAGTCGTTTCTTACTCCGTCGCTTATCGGACCTCTTCTTGATCGTGACGTCATTAAAGCCGAGCATTTCAGCCAGTTTCTTGTTGTCATCCTCGTCTTTGAAGTCGTCGAAGTCATCTGACATTTCTTCTTTTAATTCTGTAAGAGAAGAAATTATTTAAATTGCATTTTACATAACAAAATTATGACCACACGGTACGAGTAGCATTGAAAACTAACGACTGGAGCCTAGTATATGCGATTCAGCGTCAGCGACCGACTGGAGCAAAGTAAACCCGATTCAGCGTCACCAACTGACTGGAGCCGCGTATACCCGTTTCAGCTTCATCGACCGACTGGGGCAGAGTATACCCGATTCAGCGTCACCGACTGACGAGCCGAGTATATGCGATTCAGCGTCACCGAATGACTGGAGCCGAGTATAATATGCGATTCAGCGTCACAGACCGACTGGAGTTAAGTATACCCGATTCAGCGCCACCGACCGACTAGAGCCCAATATACCCGATTCAGGGTCACATACCGACTGGAGCCGAGTATACCCGATTCAGCGTCACCGACTGACGAGCCGAGTATATGCGATTCAGCGTCACCGACCGACTGGGGCCCGAGTATACCCGATTCAGCGTCACCGACCGACTGGAGCCAAGTATACCCGATTCAGCGTCACCGACAGACTAGTGCCGAGTATACCGGATTCAGCGTCACCGACAGACTAGAGCTGAGTATACCCGATTCAGCGTCACCGACTGACGAGCCGAGTATATGCGATTTAGCGTCACCGAATGACTGGAGCCGAATATAATATGCGATTCAGCGTCACCGACCGAATGGAGCCCAGTATACCCGATTCAGCGTCACCGACCCGAGTGACGTGTGACAGTTCAGTTTCGTTCACTGTTGAGAAAGAGTGCAAAGTCTGACAACCAATCGCACCAATGCTGCCGTACTTACAATAAGTGCAATAACTCGGATTTTGGGCTTTAAAAAGTTACATACATATCCGTAATCAGCAAATTTTGCCGAGTTATTGCACTTATTGTTACAAATAAAGATTCTGATTCTGATTGTAAGTACGGCAGAATGGGTATTGTGTTACCTAGTGACTCGGTTGTGGAGGTCAGGTAGGCAGTCTCTCCATGTAAAATACTGGTACTCAGCTGCATCTGGTTAGACTGGAAGCCGACTGCCAACATACTTTGAAAAGAGCTAGGTAGATTGATTGCTTACCTAGAAAATATATACCGTTGTCGTCGTCCAAATCTAGGAATTCTTCCTTCACCTTAGGAGCCGATTCATCTGAAAGGCAAAAGGAGACACTAAAAATCAAAGCCAACAAATTTATTTATTTGAACTTTTCGCACAAAAAGGTACAAAGGTGGACATAGCCTTAGGCATTCTCTACCAGTCAACCAAGGGTGGTGAAGAGATTAGATGGCAGGTGCTCTGGTTGAGAGGAACAATGATATAATTTGAATTTCTTGGGCTACCTTAGCGCTTTCCCCATAAAGGTACACGTATCAAACTGGAAAGGGTTTGGCACCGCATCAAATCCAGCCGTTCAGTATTCTTTGTATAAAACTCCCTACTGCAACGCACAATAATCGGAATCGTAACGTAATCGCCTCGTCGCGGCACAAGCTCACGAACCGCGATGCGGTGCGTTACGGCTCGTCGTCCCCGCGCTTACGTCTCGTCGTCTCCACGCTTACGACTCTCCGTACCCGAGCTTACGTGTCGTTACGTCCACCCTTGCCTCTCTCACCCCTCCGGCCTGCCTGCTGCACCATCAACCAGCGGTCGGCGAGCCGTAAGCGCGGCGTCGCCTAGCCGTAGCCGAGTCGACGTATCGGAGCTTCTGATCCGCTTTGGTTACGTGCTTACGTTAGGTTGACGCCTGTTTGATACATGCGCTTAACCTTTAATTCTTACCTTTAACATTATAAGCGTTAAGTTTAGACATAAACTCCTTCTGACATTGCTGTACTTGTTCTTTGAAGTTGCATGCATCCCGTAGTCTTGTGATGCAGACTTCACAGATACCGCCATCACTGTCACAAGGGTCCAGAGGTATCTGCAACAATTTAGGAAGAACATATAAATTCCTGGCTTCTTTTCTTTATATTTTTTTCATAACAAAATCCTGACTCTGTTCTTTATATATTTTTTTTATTTGGGGTGGTGCAGCCACCACCCCAAATAACTTTGGATAAGGGTGATTATTAAATATCTATGAGTAAAATTGGTATGGTACCCTAGGAACGGGAGGAGAAAGAAAGGGAAACCCTGGAATAGATGGCAGGATGTCGGTAAGTGGGTCGTCTTAGGGGTGTCTTAGGGTCGTCTTAGTGAGTATGGCTGGAAAGACATGAACTAGACAAGCAAGGAACGTGAAGGAGACCTACGCCAAAGGGCACACAGAGAGTCAGAACTGATATTAAACATTTTGTAATACAACTATCACTCTGAAAAAAAGATATAAATTAGTAAAATTGGGTAACCAGAAGGAAAAAATACAAAACTTTGAAAACATGTTGAATTTAAAAGTTCTTGATACAAAAGCCAGTGGGTGACAAAATATTTTTTCATTTTATAAATTATTTACATGGTATTCTTTTATTCCTACTAAATATACACACCATTAGAATGTTTTTGTTCTTTGAGTTAGGTCACTAATAAAACCCACAAACAAACACTATCTCTGCCAAATTAAAGACACAAATTCTGAGGTTTTGTACCTATTTGAGTAACATTTTTGGTCTAGATCAGTAGTGAGCTATCTAGATAAAATTCTCCTTATAAATAAGTCATTTTTAAGCATTATTTACCTGAATTTCAAAGCAATCTTTTATCATATCGGCGTAAACTTCTGTCTTGTCCAGTATTGAATATTGTGTCTTCAGGTCTTTATCAGGAGCTCGCACGAGGCAGCAGCGGCAAACGATGCCGTACGACATGGTGTTAATTATACTTAACAAGATTTATAATTAGCTGTTTTCTAATAGTTTTCTATAAAATTATCTACAAGGCAAAAATCGAGGGCTATTATCTTGATGACAATAATGTCCGATACTAAAATATAACCATCATTAACATGGTTATGTGTTATTCTACTCATTTTACACTAAAAAGTTATCGACCTTACTTTTTCTAATGCAACATAATGCGATAAATCCTGATTTTGGAACGCAAAATGACAGCAGTTACTTTTTTTCTGGCTAATCTAACCACAGGCCACTTACATTTAAGTTCTCTCTTATCATTTCTTTTTTCTGTCGAAAATATTGTATATCATTCTACATTTTTGAAAATATTATTAAATTTCTGTAAAAGAACAATACTGATTTTTATATAATGTTTTTAAAATTTAGGGTCTTTGCTGGCTGTTTAGCAGCAACTACCTTTGCCCATATCTCATTTCCAAGCAAAATACAATGAGAAAAAAAAAACTATCAGAAAATGGCGGAGCTTCGAAGTTGTAGCGTCCTCTAGCTTTTCCAATTAAATTTAAGATTTTTAAGTGTAAATGTAAGAAAAGTATCTTTAGAAATGATGGAGTCTTCAGTGAGTCTCGGTATGTGTCGGTGTTGTGCATCGGAAGGTGCGTTTAAAGACATTAAAAGCACTTATCATTGGATGGGAGAAGAGGAGATCTACGCTGACATGTTGAGAGAATGTTTCGACATAATCGTAAGTAGAACGGTTTTGTAAGGCTTTGAAATCTCCAAAATTCTATAACAAAAACATTCATATTAGTTTTAGTATTTTCACTTTTGTAAATAACTCCTTAGACGGGCAATATACTGCTTTTATTATTTGCTCGAGTGTCGCCATAATGGCAGCCGCTGCCGCCGATTCGATTAGGCTGGTACAGTTCAAGCGTATCTTCACGGACGTGTCGTAGGCTACCGTGGCCTACTGAAAACGAGCAACTACGACTAAAAGTCTTTGTGCTACTGGCCAACCAGTTCAACATTTCTGAGGATATTTTCATGGAGTGGTGGCCCCCCCATACCATTGTTGCTCTACATAATACATATTTACTGTATGTACTTATGTTTTTTAAAAATCAAGAACGTGATTCCACCATTTCTCTCAGTCCAATACTGTATTGAATGTAAAATCAATAATTTTGGGCTCTGGAAATCATTAATACGGCGTCTGGCATCATACAAAAAAAAAACAAAATCCTTTTTTCGCTAATATTTTCAAAAGATTGGATAGGTGTTCTTTCTTTTGTTTCTCTGGTTCACACTTCATAAAATTAAATTTAAAGAAAACTGACAAAAAAAAAAACATTCCACCAGTTGTGCTGTGATATACTAAACAAACAGCTCAAGGGTATTTTTAAGGGAGCAGTGCTGGAACACTGGTAATGGACATGACTTACGAGTTAGATTCTATGTTTGAACCTAGACAGATACTTAACTTTGTGTAAATCATCAGCACTGCTCTCAAAGCAGTGAAGGAAAACATCGTGAGAAAACCAGCATGTCCTAGAACCAAAAATTACAAAGAAATAAAATTAATAAACAGGTGACTTCTATCAACCCGCACTCATGGGCGTGCATGGTAGATTACAGCCCACTCCCTCTCAAAGAGAGGAGACCTGTGTATACAGTGGGAACATTGTAGGCTGATTATGACTCTTTTAGTCAGATTGTTCCAATTTAACAGTTTATTTTTGTCACCAGTTGAATGCATCAGAACAAGGTCATGATGGCGGCATCTGCGAGGTCTGCATCACTCAGCTGCGGAACGCAATCAACTTCAAGAAGCAAGTGCTGCACACCGAGGACCAGTTCCAGAAGCATTTGCAGAACAAGACACTGTTTAGACGTAAGTTTCACACAAATGGCAGCTTTTACCCTGGGACTTGGCTGCCGTCGTCTGCTTGAGAGGAATAATGCATTTTTCTGGTACATATGAAAAATTGAGTGTGTGCTTATGTCCACACAATGTAGAAGTGGAAACTTACGACTGGAGCCAAGTATACCAGCATCACTGACCGACTGAAACAAATTATCAGTACTGGAACTACGGGTAACATTTCAAGTCCCTTGTAATAGTAAGATGTTGTAGATTGGCTTCCTTAACCTTTGACTGCCACACATCAAAAAATCAGAAACGTGCCCTGGAAGTCAAAGTCTGTCATGTAGTCGAACCGTGGCGTGCTGGGCACATTTTGGTTTGTCATCTATACATAATTCGGGCGGTCAAAAAGTTAAATTTAAGGAGTGTGTAATAATAACATATAATATCATATTCTTTTACTTGTGCAGCTCACATAGTGAAGGTGGAAGTGCACGGAGATGAAGACTCTGATGACAATATGGGTTCTGGCGACGAGGGATTTTCGGGAGCCGGTAAGTTCACACATAACATAAGGTTATTTTTATCACGAACGCGCGGCAATCACTGCTATCTATCCCTTAAACTGCATTCGAAATATAGTTTCCAAACATGTAAACAAATATGTGCTTTTGGAATAACAACTTTAATGCCCATTCATAAAAGTTCAGTTTGCGCAACAACTTCAGTTTTCTGATGATTTAAATTTGATAGTACTAGTTATATATAATTAAAAATAAATCAGCCGCACAGGTCGATCGATCAGGATAAGCTACGCTTGCCGCGGTTGGTCTGTGGACCATCTTTACATACCGAGACCCCTCCGTGCCTCGGAAAGCACGTTAAGCCGTTGGTCTCGTCTGTCATTCGTGGATCTTTGACAGTCGTTACGGGTAGTCAGAAGCCCGAAAGTGTTACAACCAGTCTTACCAAGGGGTATCGTATTACCCAGTAATTATATTGCTTACATGGGACCTATAATCTTTTGTACGGTTCTTCAGCAAGAAAATCGTTGACAGCTAGTTGCTTCCTCGTTCGCGGTGGGACAGGTGTCATAGAGTGTAGAGTATCGATACTTCAAAAAAAAAAAAAACAGTGGCACTCCGGGAGTGCCGACAGAAGTGAAAACTTGAACAATTACGTGTGTATTTTTTAAATCTCCATATAAACAAAACAAAAAATGCCCAACGCGGCTGAAGTAGTTTTCACTTCAGTAAAACATAAAAACATGTCTTTTCTAGAGTTTGAAGTCCCTATAAAGACGGAGGTCGACGACCCTAAGCCGAAAAAGCGAGCGGCTGCCAAAGCCCCGGCTACGACAACCCGCGCAAGCGCAAAGAAAGCGAAAGCGGACAACGGCGAGACGTCTACCAAACGTAAGTTCCTAATTATAAGTTTCTATGTGACTTTGGCCGAGTGTGCACGCATCTTTAGGAACTTTTTATATGTTGTAGTTTTCTTTTCTGTGTAATTTAGGACGGAAAGTTGAAGATATTTTTCTTTTAGTCTGTGGCAATTTTTTAACGTGTAAGCTGCCAGTCTTCTGATAACCAACCATTTGACATTTTAATGTATTTAACCAAGACTGGTGATACAGTATCCTGAATGCAGATGGTTTATAAAAGTCCTGATTATGGCTGAGATGAAGAAAAAAATCTGCGAGAAACAAAAGAATTTGAAGAGAGGGAAGACAACACAGATCTAGGAAATGAGTAAAATAAAAATGTTTGAACAATACTGAACCTTGTATACTATACAGTGGTGTTGCCATCTTCAAATTGCAAGGCATTTGCGGAGACAAAGCCATCTTGATAGCCACAATGAAGATGTTGCCATATGATTAAGAGGCAAACGCCTCAAAAGTCGAGAAGAAACAAAGACGAAGGAAGAATTGTCGTGCATTCTAAAATGCGAAATTCTGAAGAACATTATGTTTGGAAAAAAACGAAGAAAGTTTTTAAAAAGACTTCCGATTGAATTTATATTCATTTGCGTCTTTTATTGCAGACTATTACGACAAGTGTAGCCACTTGTAATATTTTACAAGTATACCTGTATTTTCTTTACAAGTATACCTGTATTTTCTTAACAAGTTCACCTGTATTTTCTTTACAAGTATACCTGTATTTTCTTAACAAGTATACCTGTATTTTCGTTACAAGTTTACCTGTATTTTTTTTACAAGTATACCTGTATTTTATTTACAAGTATACCTGTATTTTATTTACAAGTATACCTGTATTTTCTTTACAAGTATTCCTGTATTTTCTATACAAGTTTACCTGTATTTTCTCTACAAGTATACTTATATTTTCTTTACAAGTATACCTGTATACTAGACAAGTGAGCTGAGACTTACTACAATAGTCACTGGTTGAATTATTGAAAATTCACCATTGACTTTTAAACTCCTAACTAAGCATATTTTAAATTTTGCTTAGTTACAGGGGTAAGCAGTAATAATAGTAATGTATTAAATACATTGCTATTATTCCTTAATATTCATGTACACCTCGCAGCGTAAGTTTGACGGTGAAAATAATAATTTCCGTATTAAATATTTGTGTAGTATATTTTCGCAGGTGTACCGTTTTAAGTTGCTTGCACACACGGCTAATTGTTTCACTATGAAATGTGTTTAAAAAGCTGTTTATTCATTCTGTATACAGACTTTTAGATTTTAGGAATGTAGGTTGAAATGACCTTAGAATAGGTAGACACTAGCTTCTGCCCGCGACTTTATCCGTTTGAAATTTCCTGTTTTAAGGGGATTACAGGACCTAAACGCAAAAAATGCAAGTTTTAGAAAGAATAAAAGTATATGATCGACTACAGTAAACAAAATCAGAAAAATATGTGATATTCTTCAGGATATATGCTAGAGGTAGATAGTGTGTTGAAAACATAATAACTAATTTGATACTATAGAAAAAGTCATGAAGATACCTCTAAAAACTTTCTTTTTACAATAAAAACCATACTAATATACACACAATAATTCTGATTTCTTGTCAGATTATTCTACAAGCAACATACTAAAGCACTAGTGTTTTAATTTTTTAGTCCAAATAGGTAATAGATTTTTTGTAAATAGATAATTGCTTCATAAATTACTAGCGTTTTGTCAAATTTTTTAGTCCAAATAATAGATTTTTTGTAAATAGATAATTGCTTCATAAATTACTAGCGTTGTGTCATCGCGCTTCTCTTTCTTTTCTATGCAGTCCGACAGTGACCGCGCTTTAGGTCATGTAGTCCCCTTAACATGAAATATCAATATTTTATAACACTCGGCAATACAGTAGCTTCCCTTTTGTGAAAGAATCAGTAGTTCCTAAGATTACCCCCAAAGTGTTAATATAATCTGCTAGTTCAGTTCAATATTGTTGGATTTCTACCAGACAGTCTTATTTCTGTATGTTTATTTAATCTAAGGCATTTTAATCATGGTTCGCCGAAAATATTATAATTTAGAATTACAAATAAAAATATTATTAAAGTAATACACAGAATTAATTATTCTATAATTACACCAGTTTATCGTTTTAACATAAAACATCATATCGTCGTTGTCAAACCAAAACCTGCTATGTGCAAAAAGTATACTTTTGAGATATTGACAAAAGAAGTTTTCCTGAAAAATTTTACATGAGAGTTAATTTTATTCTGAGGCCATAGTTCCACAACTAGTGGTCATAAGCACATAGCAGTTCTTTTATATGAGAAATAAGGCAGTGACCTATAAGTTGTGGTCAAAATCTTAAAATCTCAAAAAACGGCACATAGCAGATTTTGGTTTGACAACGACGATATGACACTTGGGGATAATATAGCTTCCCATTTGTGAAACTATTTTCGGAATCGGATCAGTAGTTTCGAAGATTAACCCTACTTACTAACTCAGAAATGTTACCTCTTTTAAATTAAAAACATGAAAATAGCAGCTTTTTTGACACATTTCTATTCTTATTATTCAATGTATAGATATAAGTTTTCACGGTATTGCAAAGTTAAAAAGAGCTCTATCATATCCAAGCTTTTGCACGGAGGTTCCTTTATTTTTTACATTTTTCAGCTTGGAAGCGTCTTCTGCTCAACATTGAAAACATTCCTTCAATCCTATGCTATCTCAAAGTCAATTATACCATTACAGGCTCTTTTTTTATTATCAAAGAGACGTTCAGGTAGAGAATATAATAATAATAATATATTTATTCAAAAATTATAAGGCATGAAAATTAATACAGTTTTGCTTTATATAAAAATTATATTGCTAAGACTTACGTGCCTGAACTAGGTAGTCCTGTGTTTCAGGCGAGAAGAGCTATTGAAGCTAGTTGCCCATTTTAAAACGTAGATCTCTATGGCCATTCTAAAAATGGAGAAGAGCAGGCAAGAAATTTACCTTTGAATCGACCACCCAACCAGTTTTACCAAGGGGTGTCGTATTACCTAGTGGGTCGTGGTGGACAGATAAGCAGTCGCTCCATGTAAAATACTGGTATTTAGAATGCGACCTCAACATAGTGGGCCAAAGGCTAGCCAGGCAAATGATCTATCATTGGATTGGTGATCAAACTATGATCTTACAGTAAGATCATAGTTTGATCACCAATCCATTAGTAGTAGTTTGATCACCAATCCATAAGATTCTTACTAGCTGTGCCCCGCGGTTTCACCCGCGTCCTTGTCGGTCCCGTGGGAATATCGGCATAAAAAGTAGCCTATATGTTAATCCAGGCGGTCAGCTACCTCCATACAAAATTTTAACAAAATTGGTCCAGCCGTTTGTGCGTGAAGATGTATCAAACATATAAACACACACTCACAAACTTTCGCCTTTATAATATTAGTGTGATCATTAACTCATCGTTACACACAATTTTATAGCACTAGGTCATGCTGTGCTAAAAATATTTGTCAGTCAAAAACGTACTCAAGAGACCAGTGGTGGACTTGTGGCCCTGTGGTGGCTGGCGGCCCCGACTTTTGAGTTGTATGTCGTGGATTCGAACCCAGACAGGCACTTTTGTATAGTTTATTTCATTACCACTGCTTTTAAAACGGTGAAGGAAAACATCTTAAGGAAACTGGCATGTCTTAGGACCAAATTCGAAGACGTGTGAAATCTACCCGCGTGGTGGATTACCGCCCACTCCCTCTCACAGAGGAGGCCTGTGTCCCTGCAGTGGGAAAATTGTAGTCTGATTATGTTAATGTACTCAATACCCGATATGTTTATTGTTACCATAATGTGGACTTGGTGGTAGGTTTCGGGCCTGCGGGCGGAGAGTAATGGGTAGCTCACCGTCCGATCAGGACCAGGCCCGTGCCGGACGGCGCGTACGTGTTCCACGCGCGCCTCAAAGAGATGTCAGCATCAAGTGAAGGGGCCGTCAGGGCCGAAGCCTGCCGGGTCAGCGGGATTGTCCGAAAGGGTTACCGCTGGCCCGGAACATAAAGGGCTAAGGAAGGAACACTGGTGGGTTTTAGTCAGTAAGAGTCTGACGCTCCCTTCCGCTACACCCAGAGCTGGAGGGGTCATTTGATGATTTCCCATCCTCGGAAAAAAAATGTGGTAGGTTTTACAAAAACTCGCTCCGTGAACATGAGAAAATATCTATTCTGTCGGCAACCAAATTTAGTGGACAGACCAATGCAACGATGGAACGATTGTGAGTAAGATGATATGGCTGGAACGCGGGCGAACAGTGAGATGACGATTGATTGAGATGTAAGGAAGGAAAGAGAATAATCGCCGCCGTTTCCAGACTATGTTTGCAGACCCTTTTGTGTTTACGCCAGGCTATAATAGACTCTAAAGGCGCATCATAGACGAAAACCACTGATTTACATAACAGTACTGACTGATGCATAAAAATATAATATAACTAGCTGACCCAGCAAACGTTGTTTTGCCATATAGATTATTTCTAGGATTTTTTTTTAGTTCGATAATAAAAATAGTAGCCGATTCTCAGACCTACCTGATATGCACACAAAATTTCATAAGAATCGGTCAAGCCGTTTCGGAGGAGTATGGTATCTAACATTGTGACACGAGAATTTTATATACATATCAGATTAATAAAACTTTGTGCATCTCGTTTTTTTTCTATCTACCAACCAAAAATAAATAAATTCGAAGACATATACATAGAATCTATCAACCCGCACTGGGCTCGCGCGGTGGATTACGTACATTCCCTCGCACCGAGAGGCCTGTATCACAGCCTGTATCCCAGCCGTAGGAACATTATAGGCTAATTATGTATCTCTTTGTGTCGTACACGTATCACGCATTTAAGAGTGTTTACGCCGTACGGCATTTCATACAAACTTTCAAACCCTTATTTTTCGAAATGAATGAATCGATTTTAATGAAACTTCATACGCATAAGCAGGATACAAAGGTCTAAAAAGTTAGTTGAGAACATTTTCGAAAAATAGTGTTACAGCCAAATTAGACCGATTTTAAAATTTCCATAGATACAGAGATTTTCAGTTATCTGTTTTTAAATAAGACATTTCGAAAATGTTCTCAACTAACTTTTTAGACCTTTGTATTCTGCTTATGCGTATAAAGTTTCATTAAAATCGGTTCATTCATTTCGAAAAATAAGGCCTTGAAAGTTTGTATGAAATGCCGTACGGCTTAACGCTCTTAAATAAAATAGACAATATAATTCTTTCGAGTGAGCTTTAATATACAGGGTTATTGGTAAAACATTAACAACCTCTTAAGAGGTCATTGTACTCATCATTATGAACAACTTTTACTATGGGACCAAACATGAAATCGCGAGAGAAAAATCAGCTGTTTCCGACGTTTTGACGAATTATACGAACGTAAGTGTGGGGGAACAGCTAATTTTTTTTTTGCGATTTCAGGTTTGGTTCCGTAGTAATAGTTATTCATTGTTCATAATGATGAGTACAATGACCCCTTAAGAGGTGGTTAATGTTTTACCAATAACTCTGTGTATGTCTTTAATAAAATAATCCTCATTAAAAGCGTCTAACGGGGCTCAGCGAGTTGGCTTCAGCCCCTTTTACGCCTTCCAAAGGTCATCACCACAGCGAATCGAGATATATCAAAGACACTACAATAATTATCATTTATTTGAAAAGCCTAATACATATGGACAGAAAACGGATTAAGATTACTCAAATAACTTAGATTCTTATAATAATCCTTATATTTGTAATTATACAAATAATTACAAATTTTAGGCAGTGGCATCAGTCATCCCTAAATAATAAATAAATATTATAAGCTGATTCTTTTGTCTATGGTGCGCCTGTTCCCACAGTGTTTCATCGAGCCACGGAACCCTAAGAAGTAATAAGGTAAGTAACACATACGGAACCTCTGATACCAAAATCTTTATAATCGCTTGGTTATTGATATTTGTAACGTTTTTATATTTCAAAAGCGTTTTTAACTTTGCAATACTGTCTGTGTGCATGTGTATTTTTAAGATACTTTGACTCAAATATTTTACTTTAAAAATTAACTTGAACTTTTGAATTACGCCATTGAAACTGATAACTTAACTAAGTATACCCATTGACTAACTTAAAAACTAATTAATACTTTGAAAAACTTAACCTACATTGAATTAAGTAAAAAAAATGCGACAATAGTTCAACGGGTGAATACAAAGCTAACACAACCCGCTTTGTTTCTCCGAAAGGTTCGGTAGGAGTACAGCTATAGTACACTTACTGTTAGTGTTCACCAGTTGTCTTTAAGACCGTTTACGACGTACGGCATTCCATACAAACTTTCAAGCCCTTGTTTTTCGAAATGAATGAACCGATTTTAAATAAACTTTATACGCGTAAGCAGGATACAAAGATCTTACTTACGCCCTTACTTCACTCGCCCTTACTCTGAGTTTGTTACGCCCTTACTCTGAGTTTGTTACGCCCTTACTCTGAGTTTGTTACGCCATTACTCTGAGTTTGTTACGCCCTTACTTTTGTTACGCCTTTAGAGTAGTCAGATAGGAAACGCCAACCTTATCTACCTTATTTTTTTTAATATGACTTATAAAAATGATTTCGATATACTATTTATAGAATAAACAATTTCATTTTTTTTTAAATACGATCTGGGAATTAAAACTCATGCTCGACACCACTGAACAAACGAGGCAGTAAATAAAATTATATTTGTTGATATATTTCTTTTTACCCGACTTTGCCAGGAAGGTTATGTTTTTGTTTTATGATGTTAAGATATTGACACTGCACAGGCTTCGGAGACCACGTACTATTATCAATACCCTGTAGGTATATCTGTAGGGGTCAGTGATAAATTACCATCAGTTGAGCTGTTTGCCTGTTTTCTACAAGATATTTTAGACCTTGAAGTGGGATTTGGGTGTAAATATCATCCGTTGGACTATTGGCGTGAATCCTCTCCAAGTACAAGCTTTGAGCTTACTTAGAGGGGTTAAAAGGAATATTAGTAATGAGCAGAACACATTGCTAGTATTCTTTAAATGTCGAATTACTTTTACCTTTATAATATGAAACTTCTTAACCTGAGATTTGGACACCTTTAATTAATTATTACTTAAAAACTGAAGCCCATATACTATGTTTCAAATGCGCAAACACATTAGGTATGACGTTGTAGAGATGACGTTCGTATTAGATCTGGTACATACTTGTTCAAGTCAGTAGTATGTTTCGGTACGATTTGGCACAGCCGGGACCCATTTTCAATGTTGCCGCCGGCTGTGCCGAATGATGCTAACCCGAACCAGTGCGTAGCACCCTTTACTTTTTTAAGATAACTTCTCTCACACGTTCATTATTAAGGGATTTCGCTAAACGGCGTTAACTATGTTACCATCGAAATAAGCTCGGCTTTGTTACTTTTCTGACACAATAACCAGCATTTAAAAGTCTATTTTCTGAAGGTAATCCCACAAGAACGATAGTGGAGGCACCAGGTGTGACGTCCCTATACCGAAAATCGATGGTTTCTCCTACGTTGAGGATCCTTCAAGCAAGCGGATAACTTTACCTTGCGGCGCAGTGCCCAACGGTTGTTGTATCGTGTTCGTGTATAAATATTCTGACGTTTAGCCAAAATTGCCTTGCTTGAAATAGGATTTCGTTTATTTATACGTGGCTACTTTAACTTACCAATATTATTATTTTACATAAAATTCTTAATTATGAAATACCTTTTTTATTCTGAAAATTACTCTGATCTCTGCTGTTCTACTGCGAAACAAATTTGTATGATTAATGTAAGAAATATTTTTATTGAAGTATAATAGATATTTGCATACCTGTTAGGTAGGATACCTATGGCTTAAGAAACGTTTGTTATATGTATTAACCCAAACATTTTCAAGCAAATAAATGATTTGATTTTTATTTCAAACTTTTCAATGCGATCAGATCATTTTCGGACTCGCCAATATCTTTACCTATTTTGTGTTCTATGCCTAAGCTTTTCCATGAAATACTGTGAACGAAATGAAAATGCTCGCTTACCTGTGTAACCACCAAAAAAAAAAAAAATCAACGAACAATCCTTGAATCCCTCCAAACACTGAGAACTCCAAACAGAAATTGTTGAGTGACCAAAAAATGCACGCCCGTCCTCAAGAAGATAACCAACCCTAATATAAGAAGACAGTCAAGACGGAGATAATGAGATGTGCTCGTTTGTTGTAGGATCTGACGAGGACGGGCCCAAACGCGGCAGGAAAAGGAAAAAGAAATCGGACGAAAGCGCGACCCCGGAACGCGTAGAGCACAGAGTCAACCTAACCGCCATACTACAGTACTCCAACGCGAGCCCCTTTCGGGACAAAACCATCCGCGGCTTCTCCTGCCTCTACTGCGCTAAAGCATTCCCCGATATATACGCACTGCGTGAACACACCGCCCTGAAATCGGAAAAAGACAAAATCAACACCATTATAGACTACAAACTAAGCTATAACCCCATTAAAGTAGATATTACTGACTTGCACTGCACCGTCTGCAATCTAGAAATGAGAGACCTCAACGATCTCAAGGACCACCTCGTAGCTACACATAACAAGACTATTCACAAGCATATTAAAGACATTATCCTCCCGTTTCGCTTAGAAGACGGACATAATTTTACCTGCGTCGTCTGCTCCGTAGTACACATATCTTTTAAGAACCTCTATCATCATATGAGTAGTCACTACAGAAACTACTGCTGTAAAAAATGCGGTGCTGGATACATTACCATCGCAGCTTTGAGGAAGCATGGCAAGACCCACGCTCAAGGCATATTCCCGTGCGATTTTTGCGATAAATCTTACACGTCTCTCACGAAGAAGAGGAATCATGAGAAGGGTGTCCATACAGGCGGGTGGCTGAGGAATAAGTGTCCTCACTGTCCAGAAATTTTTGTCAGTTACTATGATAGAAGCGAGCATCTTGTCAAAGTACATAATCAGACTCCAGTAATTTATCCTTGTAACGCTTGCAACAAGACTTATAAGAAGAAATTTGAGCTGAACAGGCATATCAAACACCATCACTTGCAACAGAGAAGTTTCTTATGCGATAAATGTAATGCTAAGTTCTTTTCGAAGCGCGGTCTTGCCGACCACCTGTCCAGGCACACCGGAGGCGAGGTATGCTCCTGTGACGTCTGCGGCAAAGCTTTCTCTCGAGCAAGAACTCTAAAGGAGCATATGAAAATTCACGAAGACGACAAGAGATTCCAATGCGAGATATGTCACAAGACGTTCATGCAGAAGTGTAGTTTGAAGAGCCACGTACGACTGCATCAAGACGACTTGGATATTTTTAAGGAGTTTGATGATGTTAAGCATCTTATAGATAATAGAGAGCTCACGCTAAAGCAGATAGCAGCTGAAAGTAAAATCAAAGCTCAGGCGGAGAAAGCTAAAGAAGAGAAAGAATTTGAGTAGTTGTTAATTTTTCAAAACTAGTGGTTATGGGACATTCCGCAAACGAAAGGACCTATATTTTAGTACTAAAGAACTTTAGAAGACAAGTTTTTTTTTATCTTGGTCATCTGCCTAGGCTTTTCCCAACTATGTTGGGGTCGGCTTCCAGATTAACCGGATGCAGCTGAATACCAGTATTTTTTTTTAATCTCTGTTCATTTTGTATAAGTCCAAAATTAGCGAAATCGACAACTATATGTGATTGATAAGGTTCAGATTTGCACGTCAACCCTCACAATGAATTTCTTTGCGAAAGGCGTATATCACCAATTATGAGAAAACAAACGTTTTGTAACTTGCCAAATTGCAGCCAATAATTGTGTTTATTGTTCACTGCCGCACATTATTATTGAACTGAAAACTTAAGGCGGGCTTAGCGCTCTTTCTGGAGAGTGAACAAAACTGAATCCTCATCACTCCGCTCCAGTCGGTCAGCAGTGACGCTAAATCGCGTGTGCTCTGCACCAGTCGTAGTTTTCACTTCTATTGTGTTGTCATTAACACACACTCTCGTTTTTGTAACTTTTCAAATTACAGCCAATGCTTGTTTTTTTTTTCACTTCCGCATATTATTATTATTTTTATATTGATTATAACTAACAATGATTTTTTTACACCAGCGAATATTACTTGTATAGCCTTTTTTACACCGTCTACTAATTCGAATTTAAAAAGAAAATTTTGTTACAATACCATGCTATCATATCTCATATGCATACTCTATGATTAACCAATCCTAGCAAATAAAATGAGATTTAACATCTGCAAAGCTATTCACAACCATTCGATTCGCTTACGTGCCGAATCAAACATCAAACAATGGTATCGAAAGAGTCAGCTCTAACTAAACGCTGTTCACTAATCAAAAAAATTGTCAGTTTAAAGCAAATAGATTACCGCTGTTTGTTGTCGGGAGCAAGACAAATCAGGTAATCGAAATTTGTCATTTTCGACACGATAACCTGTCGAATGGTTGTGAATAGAAATGGAATCTACATTTCTATTCACAACCATTCGACAGATTTGATCGATATTGGCATCTGGAAACTGGGGCTAAGACGTTCTTATAGGTTCGAGAGCGCAAGTTTGATAAAATTTAGAGTAAAGAGATAATGGATCCTTTATAGGGTTGCCAGTCTTACCACGGGGCATCGTGTTACCCTGTAACTGGGTTGTGGACGTCAGATAGGCAGTCGCTCCATGTAAAATCATTATTTTACCAGATACAGCTGAATACCATCGTATTCAGCTGTACCTATCAGGGTGCTTACTCTTCAATTTAATTCCGATAGATCGACATTGGAATTGTGACGTTTCGTACTCTTGAGTTCGATGCTAGCGCCAAATGATTTTTAGATTGGGTGTCCATTTTGGAGAACTAAGTGGAATTGGGTTCGGGCTTGGCGTGGGGTAATTGTTGACAATATTGTTTTCAAGAGTACCGAATCACGTGACTGTAAAATTAACATTGGAATCATATTGGCATCTCATTGGAATTAAAATTACACTGGTCATCAAAAAAATCGACCCACCCATTTTTTGTTCAAAATTTATCGATTGTTTCATCGATAAGCTGTTTCACACATTTGTTTTTTGTTTTGAGGGTCCGATATGATGTTTGACATCTTGTTTGTCATAAATCTTATTGCACTCTAGGGTACTTAACAATTTTGTATACAGAAATCCTGTCGAGTGCTGATTTCGTTGTTTTACGTCGGAACAATCAGTGGAACAATCGAACCCTTCTTTCAGTCCGACACAGACTTTTGTAGGGATTTCTTGTTAATAACGTTAAGTTTATTTCCTGAGGCTGTAGTTTTGATTAATTTGTCTGAAAATAATGGACACTACTGAAGCTGAGGCGGCCCAAGTTGTGGCTTTGCTGCAACAAGGCTTAAGTCAACGTGTCGTGGCCAGGAGGTTAAATCTGAGCCGTTCTGCAGTGCGGCGAGTTTACCAAAGGTTTCTGGAGACTGGGCAGTATCGAAGAAGATCTGGATCTGGAAGACATAGGGTGACAACTCAAAGGGATGACCGCTTTATAGTGGTAACAGCTCTACGAAATCGACACCTATCTGGTGTTGATCTCCAGCGACGCTTACGTGAAGATCGAGGTGTGGCTATAAGTGACAGTACTGTGAGAAGGAGACTTCGGGAGCAGAATTTAAGACCTCACAAGCCAGCAACAGGACCACAATTGACCACAGCTCATCGACAAGCCAGACTTCAATTTGCGCGTAACCACATCAACTGGACTATAGGCCAATGGGAGTCAGTTCTTTTTAGTGATGAGAGTCGAATGACTTTATACGGTTCTGACGGACGCCGTAATGTCATGCGACGACCAGGTGAACGTTATACCCAGTGTTGCATAAGAGAAACTGTCAGTTATGGTGGGGGCTCTGTAATGTTTTGGGTTGGAATATCTTTGACTGGACGCACTGAGCTGGTTTTCATACGAAGAGGTGCTTTAACTGCAGCACGCTACATCACAGAGATCTTAGAAGATCATGTGGTGCCATATGCCGGCTATATTGGAGAGAATTTCGAATTAATGCATGATAACGCTCGACCACACGTAGCGCGCATCACCACCGATTACCTTGAAGAGGTCGGCATTCGGGTTATGTCGTGGCCAGCAAGAAGCCCTGATCTCAACCCTATAGAGCACATGTGGGACACCCTAAAACAAAAGGTTAGAGCCCGTAATCCAGTCCCTACAACATTAGGAGACCTTGAAACCGCCATTAGGGAAGAATGGAACCGAATCCCTCAAGAGACCATCAAAATCTTGATAAGGTCACTAAAACCGCGAATGCAAGCTGTCATTCGAGCAAGAGGAGGGAATACGCAATATTAAATTGCAACAATTGTGTACATAACATTCAGTACATAAAAACTAGAGCTTATTTAAAATTAAACAAAAAATCGTGTGAAATTAAAGATTTTGGTTTTTAAATGAAAATGACTTTCAAAAAATCATTTGGATGTTGTAACTGTGATTAAATTGGAGTAAATAAACAAGTTAAATAAAACATTTCAGTACTAAAACGTTTTGTTTGGTTTTGCTTAAGAAAAACGTGATTTGCGGCAAAAACGCAGGTGGGCCGATTTTTTTGATGACCAGTGTAGTTTGGAGAGTAAGCCCCCTGGTAAGACCGAAAGCCGGCCCTAACATACTTGGGAAAAGCCTAGGAAGATGATGATGTTACGTTATGGGGTTACATTGTAAAACGATCTCGTAACACGGTATTTTTGAAGAAATTCTTGGATTTTCCTTGCATCCGAAAATTAGACAGTTCTTTTTTAGCCGGAAACAGTACTAACTAATTCAAGAGAAATATTTACTTATGTCTACGGGACGCCTCACGAAAAGCGAAAATCATAGTACAGACGCCAGCCAGCACACCAAGCTACTGCAATCTGTCAAATTTCTTTAATAGATTTTCGACTTTATCTCTAAATCATAAGGTTCAAAGTTGATTGGGAAAATTTGACAGTTTCGGGTAGCTTGATGTGCTGGCGTCTGTACATATTTAAATACATAATAATTTTCTTCTACATCATTATATTTATTTAAATGTCATAGCTATTTACTATTTTTTTTAATGCGTATTTTATTCTGCGAACTATGTAGGAATTTGATATTTTTAGTTTACTTCGAAGTAAGTACTAAATGAATTATTAATTTTAGTTTTATTTATACACCTCTACAAATATGGTCAACTGTAAAACCTCAGAAATATCGAGGAAACGCGTAAATTAATTGTACAGAATTAGCGAAATTTGCATTATTGCGTCATCCATTGCGTAATAGCAGACGAATCCCGTAATCCGGAAAAAAAAATCAATAAGTCGGAATTAAAAAAAAGCGTAGTTAATTCTGAAAAACTTCGCGTAACTAGCAAAGCTTTAGTTTCGTAAGAACGCAGTGAACGGTCACAAAATAATGTCTGTCCAAATACAGAGCATTTTTTGACACCTTAGTGTCAAATATTGTTAAAAACAGATTCATATGACGGCCGTTTGGGCCTTATCACACTGGCGATTTACAAGCGAGTCCAAAGCGAGGTGAGTGCACAGCGAGCTCACCGCGAGTTCTCAGCGAGCGTGCGGCGAACTCGCCGCGAAGACGATGCGGCCTGTGGGCGCGTTCACTGTGGCGGCGAGCCGCCCACTAATTTGAACGCGCCCCAGAACATCAGTCTCCCAAAACATCAGTGTCCTCATCGGACACTGATGTTTTGGGAAGTTCCTGCACATCATCAGTCGGGAGGTAACGCCCGGGTGTCACCATTGCCAGGATCGCCCAGAGGACACGGTGGAGTTCTGCCCCGCTTGGGCGGAGCACCGCCGTGTCCTCGTAGAGGCGATCGGCAGCGGCAGCGACCTCTCGCGTCCGGTCCAGGTTCAAGCCATGGTCCGGAGCGAGAGGGAGTGGGAAGCAGTCACCTTCTGCGAAGCAGTCATGCTAGCGAAGGAGGTGGCGGGATGGCTGAGGGAGAGAGCCTCCCGTCCCAGCCGCCGCGGGAGACGCTCCGGGCGTCGGGAGCCGCCCGACGACTCCCGACCACCGTAGGCGCGGGCCTGCGGACGGAAAGTAATGGGTAGCTCACCGTCCGATCAGGACCAGGCCCGTACCGGACGGCGCGTACGTGTTCCACGCGCGCCTCAAAGAGATGTCAGCATTATGTGAAGGGGCCGAAGCGTCGGTCAGCGTGATTGTCCGATAGGGTTACCGCTGGCCCAGAACATGAAAGGGCTAAGGAAGGAACACGG
This sequence comes from Luperina testacea, assembly GCA_927399505.1. Taxonomy (NCBI): domain Eukaryota; kingdom Metazoa; phylum Arthropoda; class Insecta; order Lepidoptera; family Noctuidae; genus Luperina; species Luperina testacea. The sequence goes on along the minus strand of OV656785.1, from coordinate 5,513,394 downwards.
GTGGGTTTTAGTCAGTAAGAGTCTGACACTCCTTTCCGCTCCACCCAGAGCGGGAGGGGTCATTTGATGATTTCGCATCCTAAAAAAAAAAGACAAAGCGAACTCGCTGCGCACTCGCCTCGCTTTGGACTCGCTTGTAAATCGCCAGGATGATAAGGTCTTTATAATATGAAAGAACCTCTCTTCTAGGAAACAGTAGCTTTAATTAATCCTCGACTTTACCATCTTATGAAATTTAACACAAAATCCTGTATGTTTATGTGCTTTTTGCGTTAATCGAGATATGACCATATCACCAAAATGAGCCAAACTGATACCCTAAGAGTACAGTCACAAACGAAAGTTTCACATGAAACGATGTATGTAATTATAAAAATGTTCTACTATGTACAGACGCCAGCACATCGAGCTACTACAATCTGTCAAATTTCTTTAGTAGATTTTCAACTTTATCGCTAAAGCGTTTGGTTCAAGGTTGATTGGGAAATTTTGACAGTTTCGGGTAGCTTGATGTGCTGGCGTCTGTACATTGTACATAGTATAGATGTATTTTAAATAAACTATAATTATATTTCAATGTTTCTGCTTTTTATTTACCACTACTGTCAAACTCAAACTGAAAGCATTTATTTCAAAGTAACTCCTGCCGCTACTTCGTCCGCGTGAAATTTCTTGTTCCCCCGACTACCCTGTTGCATCGCATCGCCCGCTATTACTTCGTTTTCGCTTAGCGTTTGTTCTGGCTTTTTAGGGTTCGGTACCCAAAGGGTAAAAACGGGACCCGTAACCAAAGGGTAAAAACGGGACCCGTACCCAAAGGGTAAAAATGGGACCCGTACCCAAAGGGTTAAAACGGGGCCCTATTACTAAGACTCCACTGTCCGTCTGTCTGTCTATCACCAGGCTGTATCTCATGAACCGTGATAGCTATACAGTTGAAATTTTCACAGATGGTGTATTTCTGTTGCCGCTATAACGACAAATAATAAAAATAAAGTTAAAATTTAAAGGGATATAAAAGAAACGAATTTTTCGGCGTTTTATGCCTTGTTTATTTTGCTCGACTCCTAAGGGTCGTAGCGCGATGTTAAATACTCTTTAACCTGCCTCAAGAATTGGACTATTAAATGCAAAAATATTTTTATAAATCTGACTGGTTGTTCCAGAGATTAGTGCATTCATACAAACTTCAGTTTTATTATTAATATAGATAAACCAATTACAGGCACTATTGAGTTGTCAAGGGATCGGTCAGTTAGAAAGATGAAGCTAGTTACCCATTCCAAAGCGTAGTAGGTTCCTATGGAGAAGAACGGTCAAGAAACTCCACGGACTGTCATCGCACATGAAAAATCTAACTGTCTCTTGGATACGAACGCTCGATTATGTCTCTTGGATACGAACGCACGATGACTTATCAAGCTACACAAATCCAGTATACCCTTAGAAGGATAACCATATTGAAAGGTGATACCCTTACCATGGTTTCCCAGTAAAAACAGTCTTCAATATACCAACGAAACGCCTAGGAAGAGGAAGACCGCCGCTACTTTGTGGTCCAGTAAATGGCCACTACGTTAAAAAATACAGGAAGTCAGTCCAAACATAGTGTTGCGCGCCACAATTAATGCCTGGTACATGGTGACATTAGTTACCACTAGCGCCATCTAGTATCGAGTAGCAGTACTAGTAGAGTCAAGATCCTTCTAGAAATTTCGATGCTAGAACTATCGACATCTGGTCAGTAGGGGCTGGTATGTACTCGAACATTCTAGATGTTTCTACAGTAGAAGGTTCTAGAACTATCTGAGGCACGAAGGCCGATATGAGCCACGACCCGGGTCAGTGTTGGATAAGCGATACAAGCGAATATATTCGAAAGCGATCTTCAACTTAATTAGTGTGTTAGAGTTGCTATTAGTGTGTTTAATTATTATAGTGTCATTTTTGGTAATTTATATCGGCAGTTTTTATTGTCACGAACCCCAAGCTCGTAACAATAGTTAATACTTGTTTTGACAATTTGAAATTGACCAAGACGTTATGAAGGGTGTTTTCGCCTTATTCTCATCCTGCAGATACTTTATATTGGAAGCTATATTATTAGATGTAACATTTACGCTTTATTACAAAATACTTAAAACCTATGATTACGTACTTCATCAAAGCCACTTGATTCTAAGCCTTATATGATACAGGATAATCTAATTCTAATATGATCATTGATCGTCTACCGCCTATACTTGAACCCCATGCCTCCTGTCACGACCGGTAGCTGCTAGATTTATTACTAAGAAGACCTGATCCGCGTGTGAAAGAATTATTTTTCTTTTATAGGCGATACCGGAGCAACAAAAAAACACCGCAAACGCGCTGTTAAGAAGGAAACCGACGATGAGGCATTAACTCGTTTAATGTATCGCGAAAAACATCTGCCAGAAATGAAGAAACAGTGGCACAATCTCACCACCTTGCTCAAGTACTCGAACGCTACCCCTTTCAAGGAGAGGAACGATGCAGGGTACGTTTGTGCTTACTGTTTCAAGACGTACCCTGACCCTGACGATTTAAGGGCCCACACGCACAAAGACCACGCTAAAGAAAAACCCTCGTACAAAGCCGGTACAGGCATGTCTAGCTTTGTCGCCCTCCTAGATATAGTCGACCTCAAATGCATGCTCTGCGAACAGCCAATGGAAACCCTGCAAATTCTAACAGAACATCTAGTCTCGGTACACGATAAAAAATACTACCTCGGAGTCACAGACTATTTCCAACCGTTCAAATTGTCCAATGAACAGCAGATGAACTGCTGCCTCTGCAACGAAGTCTTCCACACCATGAAACTGCTGATGCAGCACATGAATATGCATTATAGGAACTTTATTTGCACCACTTGCGGTGCTGGCTTCGTCAACTCCTTTCGTCTGAACCGACATGAAACAACGCATAGCAAGAAAAAGTCCAGCTACCCTTGCCGACATTGTGGCCAAGTGTTCGCCGCAGAATCCAAGAAGAAAGCTCATGTGAACACAGAACACAAAGGCATAGCTGGTGACAGCGTTTGCCAGATTTGCAAAGCTCGCTTCAAGAATTACTACCAGAAAACAAGGCATATGATTCAAGTACATAACGCTGAAGGTCTTAAATGCGATCAGTGTGAGAAGAAGTTCAATCTAAAGTCAAATTTGATGCTGCACATGCGAAGTGTCCATTTAAAAGAAAGACCATACGAATGTTCAGTATGCAGTATGGGTTTTTTCATCAAAAGGCATATGTTAGGACATTACATGGCAACTCATACGAATGAAAGAAAGTTCAAATGTGAGGTTTGCGGGAAAGCGTATGCGACCCAGAACAGTAAGAGGAAGCATTTAAAGAAAAACCACGGGATTTCTTTAACTAAGAATAATATGATGGTGCCAAATATGGCCAAGTAGATTTGTGCCCGATTTATGGCAAAGGCTTGCCTCCTATTATATGCGACTTGAACAAAACTAGAAAAATGTGGCTGTACTATAGGTACACGTCTACCTAATCCTTCGCGGATTACAGGCGTGATGTTATGCTAGATTTAAGAAATTGAGAATATGAATGTCGTAATTTTACAGTATTAGCTGGTATTGTTTGTGACTGAGTTAACTTTATGTAAACCTAACTAAGAGTAAAAGTGCGGAGTGCTACACACCCCTATCCTATTTCAAGTTAAACAAATATCAACTTTATTTCAATGAAGATTAAGTTGATTTCAGAGTGACTAGCACTATTGAAAAAGTTCTAAAAACTTTTGAGGTTGTAGCGGAAACTAAACTTTATTGTATAAGAATTAAAGTTATTTTTCCATTAATTCATATTTGTTTACATTTTTGGCAAATAAATCTCGAACGCAGATTAGTTACGATCGGCAAGCAAGTCAGGATGGACTGGGATGAAGTCATTCAAATCCAAATTCAATACTATAACCGATTTAAAAATAACTTGGATCTGTTATTGTTCAAACATAATATAATCAGCCTATGTTTCCACTGCCGGAAAATAGGCCTCCTCTCGAGAGAGGAGACAGTAATCCACCACGCGAACCCAGTGCGGATTGGTAGATGTCACATGTCTTCGAATTTTTTAGTTCTAGGACATGCCGGTTTCCTCACGATGTTTACCTTCACCATTTTGAGAGCAGTGGTGATGAAGTAATTTACACAAACTAAAGCTATCTGGGTTCGAACCTACACATTGAAGTCGCAGCCGTTACCACTAGGCCACCACTGCTCCTTCAAACTGATCAACCGGCAGGGTTAACTTTCTCAACGAAAAATATTCGTAATTATATTTAGGCACTAGGAGAAAATCGCTTGTAGCGGATGATACTAATTTAAAACAAAATAAGCTAGGGTCATTAAAAACGATGGTTTGGCAATAGTAATTTAATCGTGATATCTACATATATTTACTAATAACCTTTGTATGCTAGGCTTAAATTATTATATTTATGAGGACTTAACTGAAATTTTATTTTAATTCCCTATGACGAAATGAGTTGAATCATTTGGAGAAGGTGTTTTCGAAGCCCCTCGTTAAACCAACGGTTGACTTGAAGCGGTAGTGAATGCTACGCGACATTAAAACCGCTTTGTGTCTCATGTGTGTTATGTAGTGAACAAAATAGTAAATTAAAAACGTATCCTACGCGCCCTTTGATAAAAAAAACTGAAAATAGTTGTTAGTAGTGTCTAGGCATTTTCCACTAATGGGCCACAACACCTAGCAATGAACTCCTGTTTCATGCTATCCAAAAAACTTATAAAGAAAACAAGCAGCCTCCATTCGCAGCTTATGTCTAAAAGATTTTAATTAAATCTTTTGTTTGTAGGTCTCGGCTGCGATACTGAAATTAAATTAGAACCAGAAGTAAGTGAATTGTTAAAAACACTCATAAAACCGAGATCTACTAAAGCAAATGGCATAAACGTTGATTTGACGGTAACAGCCGCTAAAAAAAATGGCAACCAAAAGTCCACAGAAGAAAGAAAAATTGTTCGACCTATTAAAGAAACAAACAAAAGAGAACTAGACAAACATTTGGAGAATATTAGAAACATACTTTTACATTCCAATGCTTCACCTATCAGAAGTCACACAGGGAATTTTTACTTGTGCGCTTTCTGTCCTGAGCAGTTTACCATGCCGGGAGAACTCAAGATACATTCTCTACAAAAACACGACAACAAAACAATAAGCACTTTCATGAAAGGCTACCCGTTCAATTCTTACGTCGTTAAAATAGACATAACTGGTCTGAAGTGCGAAATATGCAGGCAAGATATTGACGGATTGGAGCCACTGATGAATCATCTACAATCTGAACACAATAAAATTATACATACAGACATCAAAAATCATATTTTGCCTTTTAAATTTGAAGGGGACGACACGTTAAATTGCGCGCTTTGTTGTAAAACCTACGACCACTTTAAGCTCCTACAAGAACATATGAACGTACACTATAACAATTACAGCTGTGAAATCTGCAACTCCCCTTTCCTTAATAATAGAACCCTTAAAAGACACATGGCGAGACACAAACAAGGAGAGTTCTCTTGTTCGTTTTGTTCAAAAGTATTTGGCACAAATGGCAAGAAATTATGTCACGAAAAATTCGTACATATTCTTAGCCATAAAAGAAATAAATGTGCACATTGCGATGAGAAATTCGCTTCTTACAAGCTGAGGAATGTCCATATGGTGAAAGAGCATGGAGCAGAGCCTCGTGTCCTCAAATGTATGGCCTGTGAAAAAACGTTTACATCAAAAGACAAATTGTCTCAACACACTAAAAGGGACCACTTACTTGAAAGAGAACACGGATGCGAACACTGCGACAAGAAATTTTATGAAAAGAAAGAACTGAATATGCACATGTTAAAACATACAGGGGAAAAGAAGTACAAGTGCGATGTCTGTTTCAAAGCTTTTGGACGGAGATATACTTTAAAAGAGCATTTGAGAATACATGCGGATGACAGGAGATTCAAATGCGGACAGTGTGGAAAAGCGTTTGTGCAGAAATGCAGCTGGAAAAACCACATGTTTTCGCGACATCATGAGCGGGTTTAAGTGAACGAGAACTTGTGCGTATGAATGATATCGACTTATCATCACAAAATAGATAGGTGTAGATGGCGGGACAGACAACGAGCGAAATTAGAGAGGCATACGTACGGCGATCAAATTATATCAATGGAATGCCAGTCAGGGACCATGGCGGACAGAGGGAAAAGATACCCCTCGACACTTCGGGGACGGCCTCGAACGCGGCCCAATCGAGCACGAATTAGTTTATTTAAAACTATGTACAAGATCTTTGACCATGCTCTGTTCGAGAAATAACATAATTTTAGACATCGATGTTAAACAGTAATAATATTATGTTAAATGTTTTTCAATTGAAATTCCTGAACATCGCTACGTTTGAGCATAGATGATTAAAATCTAAGCCAGAAGGAGGCCTTCTGAACCTATTTATTCTGTATCGGAATCCTTCTAATTTTAAGCCAAATGGACTATATGGAATGAAAGTTTAGATTTTAATTACAATTTTGTTTGTAGGTCTCGGCGGTGATACAGAAATTAATTTAAAACCAGAAGTAAGTAAACCATTAAAATCACTCATGAATCCGACTTCTGTAAAAACGAATGGAAAAATTGTTGATTGGACGGTTACAGTATCTAAAAAAAATAGTAATCAAAAGTCAACAGAAGAAATGTTAAGGGTTCGAAGTGCCAGACCCCTTAATGCGGACAAAATAGAATTAGACAAACATAAAAAAATTAAGTTAGAACCAGTTGTAAGAAGAATATTGAATTCACCCATGAAACCGATATCTGCAAAAGCATACGACAAAAACGATGACAGGACTAGTACAGTCTCTAAAAAAAGAAGCAGTCAGAAATCCACAGAAGGGGTTTTAAAGGTTCGAAAGGCCGGACCCCCTACTGCTGACAAAATAGAATTAGACAAACATTTGCAGAATATTCGCAATATAATCCTACATTCCAATGCTACTCCCATCAGAAGACACACAGCAGTTGGATACCATTGTAGCTTCTGCTTAGAGTACTTTACCATAGCGAGAGACCTTAAGATACATACACTAAACCATGACAAAGAAACTAAAAGCACAGTTATGAAAGGCTGCGCTTTATCTGAGTATGTCGTAAAACTTGACATAACTGGCCTGAAGTGTGAAATATGCGATCAAGATATTGACGGCTTAGAGCCACTGATGAATCATTTACAATCTAATCACAATAAAATTATACATACAGACATAAAAAACCATATATTGCCTTTTATATTTGAAGGGGACACGTTAAAATGCGTGCTATGCCCGAAAATCTACGAAAGCTTTAAGCTGATACAAGAACACATGAATGTACACTACAATAATTATATTTGTGAAACCTGCAACTCTGGTTTCGTTAGAAAGATAACTCTTAACAAGCATGTTGCTACACACAAACAAGGGGAGTTCTCTTGTAAGTTTTGTCCAAAAGTTTTTGACACAAAGGTCAAGAAATTATACCACGAAAAATTCGTACATATTCTTGACCATAAAAGAAACAAATGCCCACATTGCGGTAAGAAATTCTCTTGTTACATGCAGAGGAATGAACATATGGTGAAAGAGCATGGCGCAGAGCCTCGTGTCCTCAAATGTATGGCCTGTGACAAGACGTTTCCTTCAAAAGACAAATTAACCAAACACATTAAAAGGGATCACTTACTCGAAAGGACACACGAATGCGACCACTGTGAAATGAAGTTTTATAGAAAGGAAGACTTGAGAAATCACATGTTAAAACATACAGGCGAAAAACAGCATAAGTGCGATGTCTGCCTCAAAGCTTTTGGACGAAAACATACTTTGAAGGAACATCTGAGAATACATGCGAATGACAGGAGATTCAAATGCGACCAGTGCGGGCAAGCGTTTGTGCAGAAATGCAGCTGGAGAAGCCATATGAGGATGCGGCATGATGAGTGCGTTTAAGTTATGGACTAAAAAACATTTCAGTACTTTTGTGGATTTCAAATAACTTTATCCTTGAAACTTTTTAGACATTAGTCGAGGGACTGACTCACCAGCCGAAATTACGGGACGGAAATTCTGCGATTTCCATGCAATTTACGCGTCGTGATTTCGTCTTAGGCTCTTTGTGCACACAGGTTTTTCTTGCTCTGAAAAACTACGGTTTATTCGCCGTGTGTAGACACGTTCGTCAGTGGTGTATAGATCACTATATAAGCATGTTGACAGCCACGGCGGTACTGCGGCACGGCCCGTCGCCGTGTGTACTGCGTGATTCACATCTGGGGGTCTACTCCATAAGCACGAAACGGTAACTGGGCCGTACCGAGCCGTGGTCTCGTCCGGTTGTTTGCCGTGTCATATACAAGCTTACACGTTTTTCTACGGCGCGGTTTATACGCCGCGCCGTACCGTAAAGAAACCGTGCCGTGTTCAAAAGGCCTTACGTGTCATTGCACCTCGATTTTTCTGTTGCGTATGTTCCGTAGATCGGTAGACGAGACTTAGAACTGCTTCTGTCATCATTTCAGCCCATGTCATTAGAACAATAAGCCACGACGTGATATTTTTTGTGTATTAATAATATTTTGTTTTTAGTAAATATACAGTATGTTAACTAACAGAGGGCGTTCCCGTTAACCCGCAATAGTATAGCATCCATACATGCTAAAAAAAATATTACCATTCGAAAATAAAATGTTTTTATTTTTTTTTATATTAAAATATTCACTAAAAATCGGAAATTGATACGTTAAAGAAACACTCTGTACACGCGTACTTGAAGGACAGCAATGTCGGAATTTATTTAAATAAATAAATTAGAATTAATTAAATAAATAGAGTATCAATTTACGATTTTTAGTGAATATTTTAATATAAAAAAAAATAAAAACATTTTATTTTAGAATGGTAATATTTTTTTTAGCATGTATGGATGCTATACTATTGCGGGTTAACGGGAACGCCCTCTGTTAGTTAACATACTGTATATATATATGTTCCCAGATGCGTGTATCCTTTCTATATGGTGATTTATTTGTTATTCCTCTGCCCTAACTTCACCTTTCCTCTTCTCTGCACTAACATGATGTTAGGGCTTTGATAATGAGACGCCAGTTGTGAATTTCGCCACCCGAAAAGCCGTCAAGCTGTTCACAGCAGACATTTTTTCCGCACGTTGGAGGCATTGTGGGCTCGGACGACCACAACATGGGTTCTTGAAAACGTTCAACGGTATCGCGGAAAACCCAGGCGTGGATTGGGGGACGAACTTACCCTTATAGGAGGGATTGGTCCATATTGGCTCAAGATTGAGTTGAGTGGAATAATGGAGGCGTTTTCTATCTATCAATGGTTTACATACTGTAATCACTTGTTGAGAGAATAAAGGATTTGATACTATGATATCACAATTAGCCTGCGAATGCTTGGTTTACTGAAAGTGCGAGATTCGAGCGTTATTGTATTTTTCCTTCATGGAAATCGGTATTTCGCCGTACATTGGACTATTACAAACCTCGCGAAAGGTGTGAGTACGCACGACGACACATCAAGTTATACTTTTGCAGTATAAGTTGACATACAATGCGAGGTCAGTTAAAATTGGAAATGGATAGCTTAATATGTTGTCCTGTGTACCTACTAAGGGTGAATGGAGATAACTAACAATTATCGAGATTTTCAAGGCAAAAATGTCGTCGATTGAAGTTCAATTTGAATTTAGTTGAGTTTCCAACTTGAAGGGATTTTTTAGACAAGAATTTGACACAACTACGAATACCTAACGATATCACTCTAACCAACCAACCTACCCTCACTGTCCAACCACGTACACATCTGGTATCATCAAGTTACGTTTGTTCTAGTCCAAGCATGTAAGGATAACCATTTCTTGATTTAAAAAATACAGGTACTCTTAGCACCCCTGTGTTAGCAAAGTTACTTCTGACTGATTGTCTTAAAATGTAATAACATTTGATAGAATAGACCGATTTTAAATCGCAAAACTATGTTTTACCTCAAGAGAAGTCCTATCTATAACTTTTTATTCAATTTTCTCAAAATCAATATTTATCTATTAATAATGACTATTTTATGTTGATTAATGACGATATCGATATTAAAGTCCAAGCTTAGTTACGATGTTTTTTTACACCGATGTCATTGATGTCCAAGATAAACTTAGAAATCACATATGAGTATGGAAAGTGACATTGTTTCTTGCCCAGTTTCGAACCCACAACCCTGCTCATAACAGGCGGGCACTTAATCACGTGGCTATTACATATTGAGAAGATTTTAATTTAAATTTCCTTTGTAGGTCTCGGCTGCGATAAAGAAATTAAGTTAGATCCAGAAGTAAGTAAAATATTGAAATCACCCATGAAACCGACATCTGCAAAAGCGATCATCAAAAAAGAGGATAGGACTAATACAGTCTCTAAAAAAAGAAGCAGCCAGAGATCCACAGAAAAGGTTCGAAAGGTCAGACCTCTTAAAGGTGACAAAATTGAATTAGAAAAACATTTGCAGAACATTCGCAATATACTCTTACATTCTAATGCTACTCCTATCAGACGACACACAGCAGTTGGTTACCATTGTAGCTTCTGCTCTGAGCACTTCACCATACCGAGAGACCTTAAGATACATACACTACTAAATCATGACAACGAAACTAAAAGCACAGTTATGAAAGGCTGCACTTTAACTTATTATGCCGTTAAACTAGATATCACTGATCTGAAGTGTGAATCATGCGGACAAGATATTGACGGATTACAGCCACTGATGGACCATTTACAATCTGATCACAATATAATTATTCATACAGACATAAAAAATCATATATTGCCTTTCAAATTTCAAGGGGACACATTTAAGTGCGTGCTATGCCCGAATATTTACGAACGCTTTAAGCTGATACAAGAACACATGAATGTACACTACAATAATTATATCTGTGAAATCTGCAACTCTCCCTACGTTAACAAGATCACTCTTAACAAACATTTGTCTAGACACAAACAAGGAGAGTTCTCATGTAAGTTTTGTCCAAAAGTGTTTGACACAAATGGTAAAAAATTGGCCCACGAAAATTTCGTACATAAAATTGGCCATAAAAGAAATAAATGTCTCTATTGCGATGAGAAATTCTCCTCTTACATTCAGAGGAATGAACATATGGTGAAAGAGCATGGTGCAGAGCCTCGTGTCCTCAAATGTATGGCCTGTGATAAGACATTTACGAGAAGAGACCAATTGCTTCGACACACTAAACGGGATCATTTACTCGAAAGGAAGCACGAATGCGAGCACTGCGATATGAAGTTTTATAGAAAGAGAGAATTAAGAAATCACATGTTAAAACATACAGGCGAAAAACAGCACAAGTGCGATGTCTGCTTTAAAGCATTTGGGCGGAAAAATACTTTGAAAGAGCATTTGAGAATACATGCGAATGACAGGAGATTCAAATGCGACCAGTGTGGACAAGCGTTTGTGCAGAAATGCAGCTGGAGAAGCCATATGCGGACGCGACACGATGAGCGAATTTAAGTTGTGGACTAAGAAACATTGAGCACTTTTTTGGATTTCAATTAACTTAAAGTATCATTTTTGAAACGTTTGGACGTTAGTCGAGAGACTGAGTCAACAGCCGAAATTACGAAATTTCTGCTATTTCTGAGCAATTTACGCGACGTGTTTTTGTCTGAATATGTCATTGCTGGTATGCACCTCGTTTTTCTGTTGCGTATGTTCCGTAGATGTATCAACTAAGAATACCTTCTAACCTGTGTTAATAGAATAATAAGCAGAATACATTCGAACCCCTGTCATTAGAAAAATAAGCCACGACGTGATATTTATGTATTTCTAATATTTAGTTTTTAGTAAAGATATGTTCCCAGATGCGTTTATTATTTCTTTAAACTGATTTATTTTTATTCTACTGCACTTCTTCCTAATTCGTTACTTCGAGATTAAGACACCAGTTGTGAATATCAGATTAATATCGCATGAGTCCGTGCTGTAGCTGTTACTCGGTTTCAGTATGTGTGAATGAAGTTTGGAATGACCAGATAATTAAAATAAAGTCAAGTCACAAAAGAGATATGTGTAGAAGATCATCTCCATACGATTGAAAACGCACGCAGACCAAAGGCGCAGCCTCCTTACAACCCCATTCGTATCGGCTTCCCTTCGTAACAACCACTTTTCTTAGTATCAACTATTGCCAACATCACATTACAGATAACAAAAAATTGCCAAAATTCCTACATTTTTCGTTTAAACAAAAATTCTTATAATAACAACGGACCTAAAATAAACCATCATTCGTGTGAAAAATGTCTAAATGATAGAAATGCATTTAATTACTTATCGCCCAACCATTTTTTTTTTCAAACGTATCCTTTGCGCATACACGCGGAATTTACTTTTCTATTAATAATGACTAATGACACATTAATATTGATTAATGATGCTATATTGATATTGACGTCCAGGTTTCGTCACGCTGTTTTTCTATACCTATTTCATTGATCACCAAGATAAAACTAGAAATAACAGAAAGAATAAGGAAAAAGCACATTGCCTCTTGTTCGGTTTCGCACCCACAACCTTGTTCATGAGTGGCGGTCGCTCAAACTACGGGACCATTACATATTAAGATTTTAATTTAACTTTCCTTTGTAGGTCTCGGCTGCGATAAAGGAATTAAGTTAGAACCAGAAGTAAGTAAAATATTGCAATCACCCATGAAACCGACATCTGCAAAAGTAAACGACAAAAAAGTTGAACGGACTAATACAGTCTCTAAAAAAAGAAGCAGTCAGAGATCCACAAATGAGGTTTTAAAGGTTCGAAGAGCCGGATCCCTTACTGCTGACAAAATAGAATTAGACAAACATTTGCAGAATATTCGCAATATACTCTTACATTCTAATGCTACTACTATCAGACGACACACAGCAGTTGGTTACCATTGTAGCTTCTGCTCTGAACACTTTACCGCACCGAGAGACCTTAAAATACATACACTACAAAACCATGACAACGAAACTAAAAGCACAGTTATGAAAGGCTGCACTTTAACTTATTATGCCGTAAAACTTGACATCACAGATCTGAAGTGTGAAATATGTAGACAAGATATTGACGGATTAGAGCCATTGATGGATCATTTACAAACTGATCACAACAAAATTATACATACAGACATAAAAAATCATATATTGCCTTTCAAATTTCAAGGGGACTCGTTCAAGTGCGTGCTATGCCCAAATATGTACGAACGTTTTAAGCTGATACAAGAACACATGAATGTACACTACAATAATTATATCTGTGAAATATGCACCTCTCCCTACATTAACAAGATCACTCTTAACAAACATTTGTCTAGACACAAACAAGGAGAGTTCTCATGCAAGTTTTGTCCAAAAGTGTTTGATACAAATGGCAAGAAATTAGCCCACGAAAATTACGTACATAAAATTGCCCATAAAAGAAATAAATGTCTGTATTGCAATGAGAAATTCGCCTCCTACATTCAGAGGAATGAACATATGGTGAAAGAGCATGGCGCAGAGCCTCGTGCCCTCAAATGTACGGACTGTGACAAGACGTTTACAAGAAGAGACCAATTGCTTCGACACACTAAACGGGATCACTTACTCGAAAGAAACCACGAATGCGAGCACTGCGATATGAAATTTTATAGAAAGCGGGAACTAACAAAACACATGTTAAAACATACAGGCGAAAAACAGCACAAGTGCGATGTCTGCTTCAAAGCTTTTGGACGGAAAAATACTTTAAAGGAACATTTGAGAATACATGAGGATGACAGGAGATTTAAATGTGACCAGTGTGGACAAGGGTTTGTGCAGAAATGCAGCTGGAGAAGCCATATGCGGACGCGACATGGTGAAAAGGTTTAAGATAATGCGGGGATCACATTTCTGCCGTGAAACCGCAGTAGTTCCACCATGACTTGTCCATTGTACGACAAGCAAAACAGAAGTGGAACTGCCTGTTCTAAGATCTGATTATGATTCTATCTCTTTCCCGTGTGATTTGGCCGATCTGCTCGGAAGCCACCTCCGCGCTCAGCCCTTTATTTTGTTGCGGTGTTGCGTTTGTTTCGAAAGCGACGACATTTTGCTTCGATTGTTACAGTTCAATGTCCCACTACTCGAATCCCGTAATAGTGAATTAAAAAATGAAGCGCATTGTAGATTTCAATTTATTTGAAGTGTAGTATTTTAGAAACGTATAATCAATCAGAATACATTTTACAGTAATTTATTGTCTTTGTAAATTTTCTAGTCACGTCTCAGTAATTGTTAATAAAAACTATAATCATTTGTAATCTATATTTAATTTAATATTATTAATATTTAATATAAAGAATAGTTTTATTTTAATTTTCTCATAGGTCCATATTTTGTACATAAGCCTTTTGTAAAATTTAAAATACTTTGTGTAATGCAATAAATAAAAGAATATGAATAGGCATGCGAACTGTCGTACTGACACTCTGTCAATACTTTCTAACTAAAATTCTTCATGGAGAGCCGTTGGGCCAAATCTCATCTGCTTGAACTAGTAAAATGAGCGATTTCATGGTACTGCCGTAGGTCCTTGCAAGGTAAGCTTACTAAAGTTAAGCCGGTACTACGTAAGCTTTTCGAAGTGCTTCGTCTATTTAATATTGCATATAAACTGAAGACCCATCAACGTAGCTTGGACGCAGGCTTAAAGTCTCAAAATGGCATAACCACTTTCTTATGTAGGTCACGGCAAAACTACCGTAATACAGTTATATATAAATAGTAAAGGCGCACTACGCACACAAGCTCAACTCGCACACAATACTCGCAATACTATTTATATCAATACTTTCATACTAGCATAAAGCTCTTCCTGCGACTGTACTCGTGGCCCTAAGCAGAGATTTCAGTAATGTATTCGAGAAAAGAGTCGCGTTGCACAGGTTTAATTAAGCATGGGCTCCTGTCTCCTGAATCTTCAAACTATTGGAATCATACACTAGTCTATAACGCGTAGGAGAAACTAAATCAATAACAGTATTAAGCCTTATCTCAGTCAAATAAGTGAATAATAAATGCAATTACCGTTTTTTTTAGAATCAGACATCCGTTATTATCGAATGAATCTATAAAGTGGCGCTAACACCGTTTCAATATTTGTGAACAAGCCTACCGCATTCATACCTATCAAAGATTTTAATGCAAACTTTTGGTTGTAGGTCTTGGCTGCGATACTGACATTAATCTAGAAACAGATGTAAGTAAAATATTGAAAGCAATCAAAACACCAAGAACTGCAAAAGCAAAAGACAACGAAAGTGATTGGAAGAGTAGCGATCAGGTGTTCGAAGAAGAATTATTAAGAGTTCGACCTCATATAGCAGACAATAGAGAGATAGACAAACATTTGCAGAATATTCGTAACATACTCTTTTATTCCAATGCTACTCCCATCAGAAAACACACAGGGAGTAGTTATTTGTGCGGCTTCTGTTCAGAGCAGTTTACCATTCCGAGAGATCTTAAAACACATACATTAAAAACACATGATAACGAAATAAAAAGTAGTTTCATGAAAGGTTGCACTATCTTTAACTACGTCGTTAAATTAGACATCACTGGTCTGAAATGTGAAATATGCGATCAAGATATTGACGGGTTAGAGTCACTGATGAATCATTTACAATCTGATCATTATAAAATTATACATACAGATATAAAAAATCATATTTTGTGTTTTAAATTTGAAGGGGATACGTTACAGTGCGCGCTATGCCCTAATACCTATGAACACTTTAAAGGGCTACAAGAACACATGAATGTGCACTATAACAATTTTAACTGTGAAATCTGCAACGCTCCTTTCGTTAATAAGAGAACCCTTAGAAGTCACACAAGGAGACACAAACAAGGAGAATTCTCTTGTTCGTTTTGTTCAAAAGTGTTTAACACAAATGCCAGAAAGTTATGCCATGAAAGGTTCATACATATTCTTGACCAAAAAAGAAACAAATGTCCACATTGCGATGAGAAATTCGTTTCTTATACACAGAGGAATGACCATATGGTAAAAGAGCATGGAGCACAGCCTCTTGTCCTCAAATGTATGGCCTGTGACAAGACGTTTTCTACAAAAGAAAGTTTGACTCGACACACTAAACGGGATCATTTACTTGAAAGGAGACACGAATGCGAGCACTGCGATAGGAAATTTTATAGAAAGAAAGAACTGAATATGCACATGTTAAAACATACGGGCGACAGAGAGTACAGTTGTGATATCTGTTTGAAAGCTTTTGGAAGGAAGGATCATTTAAATGAGCATTTGAGAATACATGCGGATGACAGGAAATATAGATGCAACCATTGTGGACTATCATTTATACAGAAGGCCAGTTGGAGAAGCCATATGAGGACGCGACATGATGAGCAGGTTTAAGTTATGGAGTAACTACGGAATGTTTTTGTAGATTACTATTAATTTCGATTCTGACATGAATTTTTTTTTTGTCTCCTAGAATGTAATGTAAATAAATGAGGTAGGTGTAATTGTTCTAGAGTAGCATAGACGAATTCGAATATTTTTTCCGTAAAGGCCCGGCTACACACAGCGGCTTGCTTGGTCAATACTGCGCAAACGTTATGTGGAAGAAACCATAGAAAGAACCTTGCCTGATATATAATTTTGCCGTCTTAACGTTACGTTAACGTTATTAAGATGAAAAGTCTAGCTGAGCCATTAGTTAATATATGTCTTAAATCCTTCGACAGTAGACTTAAGAAATGCGAACTGCTTACCTGGCGCTATATCATCAATCTATCTTACTTATACATTTCTTCATAATGCAAGTCGGCTAAAACTCGTAGTAAACAAAATGAGCTCATAGAAAAATTTCTTAAATCAGCGTTGTTAAACCGCGATTATTTCTAACAACATCAGTTTAAACGTCAAGACAACTAAACAGCGTTCTAGCTTCTAGACTTAAGCAACACGCCTCGTTAAAGTATACTAGTTCCTATCCAGCCCTGAATAGAAGGGGTCGTCTTTATAAGGTCTTTCAAATTAATCCAGTTACAGCCAAAACTAATTTTTTCACGGGCTTCGTCTGTATATTATCGCAAATAAAATGTTTACAATATACTCCTTAACATTTGAATGCAGCCGTTAGGTCTCAAATAAGCCTATCATGCGGTGCTCGTGATTATTGGCATCTTCTTCGGCGCACGCAGCATCTCTGTGCCCATCTGTGTCATGTTCTGGAACCTACTTATATTAAAGCCTTATAAATTACCCAAACAGCTCATCAGAGATTATTTGCAGGTAATAATTCTATCAAACTTTTGTTTGTAGGTCTCGGCTGCGATACAGAAATTAAATTAGAAACTCATGTAAGTAAAATATTAAACGTACTAATTGCACCGAGATCTGCAAACACAAACAAAAACAAAATTAATCGGACGATTCCAGTCGCGAAAGAAAGTAGCAATCAGCCATTCAACGAAGAAATATTAAGAGTTCGACCTCTTAAAGCAGACAAAAGAGAGATAGACAAACATTTGCAGAATATTCGAAACATACTCGTTTATTCTAATGCTACTCCTATCAGAAAACATACAGGGAATGGTTACTTGTGCTGTTTCTGTCCAGAGCAGTTTACCATGCCGAGAGAACTCAAGATACATACCCTACAAAAACATGACAACAAAACAAAAAGCACTTTCATGAAAGGCTACCCGTTCAATTCCTACGTCGTTAAAATAGACATCACTGGTCTGAAGTGCGAAATATGCGGAAATAATATTGATGGATTAGAGCAACTAATGAATCATTTGCAATCTGAACACAATAAAATTTTACATACAGATATAAAAAATCATATTTTGCCTTTTAAATTTGAAGGGGACACGTTCAAATGCGTACTATGCCCTAAATTCTACGAACGTTTCAAACTGCTCCAAGAACATATGAACGTACACTATAACAATTATAACTGTGAAATCTGCAACTCTCCTTTCGTTAATAAGAGAACCCTTAACGGCCATATGGCGAGACACAAACAAGGAGAGTTTTCTTGTTCGTTTTGCTCAAAAGTATTTGGCACAAATGGCAAGAAATTATGCCATGAAAAATTTGTACATATAGGAGACCACAGACGAAATAAGTGTCCACATTGCCTCGAAAAGTTCACGTCTTACGCTAAGAAAAATGAACATATGGTGAAAGAACATGGTGCAGACCCTCGAGTCCTCAAATGTATGGCCTGTGACAAAACGTTTACAAGAAGAGACAGACTGACCCGACACACTAAACGGGATCACTTACTCGAAAGGAAAAATGAATGCGAGCATTGTGATATGAAATTTTATGGAAAGAAAGAACTGAATTTGCACATGTTGAAACACACAGGTGAAAAACAATACAAGTGCGATGTCTGTTTCAAAGCTTTTGGACGGAAACATACCTTAAGAGAACATTTGAGAATACATGCAGATGACAGAAGATTTAAATGTGAACAGTGTGGACAAGCGTTTGTGCAAAAATGCAGCTGGAAAAACCACATGAAATCAAGACATGACGAGTTGGTATGATTTTGTGCGTCTAACTACGAATGATGGATTTTAATCAACTTGGGCACAAGTACTTTGTTCATTGCGCTGGCCGGGTTAAAATTTTATCTCTGTGAATGCGACTAGGTATAAAGAAAAAATTAAGATTGAAAACAGAGCAAACTTATTTAAATAAATAATATACAAATGACGTCAAAATATGCAAATTATGAAAGTTATACCAATATTTCAAAATAGCGGCAGTTTAGAGCGTCGGTGCTGTATTAACTTCTATGTATTTGCAGGGATGTCCGCTATTAGAATAAGGGTGTAAGTGTTTATGCACAGACTTACGCGATGACACTATTACTTTAGTCTACGTAATACTTTGACTGTAAGTAAATCTTGATTAAACATCATCCGCTATATCGTTGAGTGCTAAAACTTGAGAATTTGGCTATTGTAGTGGATACCTAACGTAATAGAAGAAATGCCTGTACATGTTTTGGTCTTTGTCAGGCACCCTTTGCCAAGCTGTCATGGTATAATTTATCGTGGATAGATTGAACCTTATTGGACCTTATTTCAGGTCATACGTTGAATACACCGGTTTCAGTCGATGATTTTATTACTATTCCACATTTTCGAATGGTTGTAAGCACGGATACGCCACGTCGGCCGCTGCTAGAGGCGTCACCGTCAACACATTCTATACAAACCAAGCATATTATAATCGTTTACTCGCATTAGGACACGAATGACTTACAGAAATTGACGTCTTTGGAGGCGGTACATGACAAAAGTTGACGTACTTTCGGTGCCACTCATTTTATTAGTACTGCCGTCTCTAGTCGCTACCTACGCAGCAATTCCGTGCTGTTATTGTGTTATAACTTCATTAAATGAATGTAGTTCTAAAACTAAGAATCGGTTGGCAGAAAATCACCAGATTGAATACGAAATATCTTGTAATGGTCTACGGTTTCTCATAGTAAACCTTTGGTTTCCTAGCAAAGCGGTACAGTCATATTATTTGAAACGGCCGTCATAAAAATATGTCATCTTCACCAGTACTTGACTTTATGGGACACTAAATGCCCCAAAACAATAACAATTAAATTTCTAAAAATTGTGTCTCGTTCAGTTTCCTTCAGTGGGTTAAGGTGTCAAAAAACGCTCTGTATTTAGATAGCCATTACTGTGTGATCGTTCACCGCTTTCTTAAGAAACCAAAGCTTTACTAATTAAGGTAGATTCCTGTACTAAAATAAGATGTTGCAATACTACAGAACAGATGATAAATAAGGCCTTGTATACACTTGTATCATTTCGGTGTATCAGATATTCGGTGCGATGATATGCGATCAAAATTTTTGAGTCATTCAAAGTTCAAACTAGCCATAGTCTAAATCAAAAGTCTAGGCAGAGAGAGGGATAGAGGCTTGTGAATAATAACAGCCGCACGGGTCCATCGACCAGGTTAAGCTACACTTGCCGCGGTTGCTCC
Organism: Luperina testacea; assembly: GCA_927399505.1. Lineage (NCBI taxonomy): Eukaryota > Metazoa > Arthropoda > Insecta > Lepidoptera > Noctuidae > Luperina > Luperina testacea. Next base: position 5,493,196 of record OV656785.1, on the reverse strand, counting down.
GTGGATCGGTGACCATATTTATATACCAAGACCCTCTGTGCCTCAGAAGCCGTTGGTCCCGGCTGTCGTTCGTGGATCTTTGACAGTCGTTACGGGTCGTCAGAAGCCCGAATCGGGTATCATCGTATTACCCAGGAGTGTGGAGGTCAGATAGGCAGCCGCTCTATGTAAAATACTGGTACTCAGCTGCGTCCGGTTAAACTGGAAGCCTACCCTAACATAGTTTGAAAAAGGTTAGGTAGATGTTAGGCTGAGAATCAGCACTTTTTTTACGTCAAAATTATATATCCCAAAACGCCTGCCCTTCACCACTTCATAGTCCTTTACCAGGGAAGAAGTGGCGCTACAAACTCCCCGGCAGAATGATACAAGGCTGTGCCACGCAATTGAGATTGAAACACCAACATGATACAAGATGTCTTCGTTTCCATAAACTTTATAAAAGTAACGTTATTCTTTATTGTACATTAATTGTCGAATGAGAAAATGCTGGTTCTGTCAGAAGCGCTGCAACATTTATTTTTTAAATGTCGAAGCATCATGCTGCGATAGGAGCCTTTTGGCCTCGTACAGAATTTTGTTTCTTTTTACCCGACTGCGCCAGAAGGAGGGTTATGTTTATCGAGCGTATGTATGTATGTATACAGTATGTTAACTAACAGAGGGCGTTCCCGTTAACCCGCAATAGTATAGCATCCATATATGCTAAAAAAAATATTACCATTCGAAAATAAAATGTTTTTATTTTTTTTTATATTAAAATATTCACTAAAAATCGTAAATTGATACGTTAAAGAAACACTCTGTACACGCGTACTTGAAGGACAGCAATGTCGGAATTTATTTATGAATGACGGGCGCGGGTGCGGGCGGGGCGGGGCGGCCGTCTCACTCGGCTTCGTGAACTCTCGGAAACGCTCGGCCAGCATCGTGCGCATTGCGTTTGGGCATTACTACTACGAATACTATTCCGCGCTACTATTTTGATTTTAAACAGGAGGTTTCGAATTTATTGACAATTAATTATTTTTTTGAATTCGGATTATTTTATGCTTATTTTTCTATGCTGATATTTTTATTTTAATCTATTAATGATATAGATTAACGAGTTTAAGGGAACGCCCTCTGTTATTTAACATACTGTATTTTACTTTCTTTTTTATTTATGATTGTGTTAAGTTTAGTTTGTGATATCCCTGTACGAGTCACAATACTCACAATAAATACTTTTCTTTCTTACTTTCAACACTGTTTTCCGCTTAGCTCTCATTCGCCAAGTGTGTAAAAGCCTGTCGACTGTTTTTTTTTTAATAATAATATTGTAATATTAGTACATAAGTACATTATATTGATGTTTGTAAACATTAGTTGTCTAGCTTAAGTTGAGCTGTTATCTTTAAAATCGTGTAAACGTACATTTATTTCAATAAAGATTTTTCTTAAATCAACCAGTTTTTGTCTTTTTACACTACAATCTGTCTGAGTCTGACACTGTCCGCTATCACTTCTAATAACCGTGTAGCAGTCGGCGATTTCTTACATAAAGTCACCCCTTCCCCCCACGGGGGTATGCAGAAATCCTTACATACTTCTTATCTACGCTATTGATGAAATATTTAGTTATTGTCTGACCCGACGTAGTCCTGTCCAAATTGCAATAGTTCATACAAAAATCACATAAAAAGACGACGACGTTTGAAGTTCTCCTCGACTTACAAAATATTCCGGGATTCTTCCAATTTTACTTTTTATAAAAACCTAATTCGGACTTCTAAGAACATTTTAAAACAAAAAATTGCCAAATCGGTTCAGCCGTTTTCAGTTGATGCGCGTATCAACGAACAGCATTTCATTTTTATTTAAATAGAAAACAGCGATTAGTAGTAATAATAAACGGTCATTATAACCTCCTCCTTTTTTTGAAGTCGGTTAAAAATGGAACCACGCTGTCTGTGGTTGTGACAAACTCATTTATGTTTTCAATTCTAGCCAACGTTATTAAATATTACAATCGGGAGCATGTATGCGTAAACGAGTGTAATATTTCTGTTAAGTTTCTTTCATCTCGATAAAGCACGGCATGTCACGAGGTACAGATAAGTTAAATCCATATTTCTTTTGATCTACAAAACAAGAACAACAAATAAATGAAGTACGATCGCATCGCTATCGTCATCCTTGGTCCGTATTAACCCATTATTATAAGAATCTATTCACACATATACCTAACCTAATTTTTACCAAGCTTTTTTACGCACTTTACTCTTTTACAACTTACAATATCAGAATCCTTACTTAACCCTTTATAAGGCAGAAGAAACGGCTGAAGGTACAGAAATGAAACTTAGTGGTTTACATCATTTTTGAGCACTTTATTGAAATTTCGGAAAAAAAAGTATATATATATAAAACGGTACATGGTGTCCATTATTTGGACAGAGCCGTACTACGGCTTGTGGAAGTCGGCAAAACATGGAACAATACATAGGGCTACCTGGCATCGTATGCATTGTATCTTTGATTTTTTGCTGTTAGCATTGTTGCTGCAAGCCCTGCATCGTCTGTAAGAGTCTAATGGACCGGGGAGGTGGGATCCAACGTCTGAAAGCCGTAGATCATCTGGAAGACCATACTTTGCCTTCTGCCGGCTATCAACTTTTGGTCTTTTGCATACAAAAGATGGCAAGTTTGATACCCTCTTCCTTCTGCTCGTAAAAGTGCCAATCAAGTTTCTTCCTAGAAGAGTACGAAACTGTAAAGTAGACATTGGGTAACGCACTTTTTGAGCATACAAAATGTATGCATTCGTAATTGCTGCATCCACCATAAAATAAAATAGTCTCATCCACCACCTCCTGCTCCTCCTAGCTACAGGATAGGTGCCTCGCTTTTGATCAAAGCGATCGACACCCCCCATCCTTTTGGTATACTCCACAACACCCAGAGGGCAAGGCACTTCTTGTTTCCTTCCATCTTTTTGCGTTCTCATGCATGTTACTTTTTCCTTAGGATGAAATGCGGTACTAAGAATGCTGACTAATTTTGTGTCCATCCATGTAAAGCATGCTACATTTCGGTTAACCCGCCACTTATATTGACCCCTAGAAAGTTTAGGTTTACCTTTCTTGGCCATCAGATTTTTTAGTGTCCGGGGTAAGTTAGTTCTATTGGATCTAACTGTTGCTGTAGAATATATATTATTCTCATACAAGCTTTGCATTAGTTGGGTGGAAGCAAAGAAATTATCAAATGTTACATGTGCGTTTTCTATCTTTTCTTCAATAAGTACTTTGCAAAGACTATTTACCACAGCTGCTCCTAAACCGAATTCAGTATCATTGTCTTTTTTTCCCGTATACACCTCAAATTCAAATAAATAACCCGTGCTACTGTCACATCTCGCCCATATCTTGAAGCCTCTTTTTATCGGCTTGTTTGGTAAATATTGCTTCAATGTACTGCGCCCTTTGAATTTTACCATACATTCGTCAATACTTTGGGATGACGAATTCCTAGCTCCCTTTTGAAAAGCAGTGTTCATTGAGGTTACAAGGGGCCGAATCTTATAGAGTTTATCATATTCAGGCTGTCCTCTTTGAGGCATTTTTGTGTTGTCGTTTAGATGTAGATTTTTCATTATCATTTTAAATTTTTTTACAGTCATTACGTCTGCTATTTCTCTCACACAAAAAAATGGATCTGTTGACCAATACAAGTCAATATTGGGTAGAGGGTGCACCCCCATCAAAACCAACATTCCTAAAAAAGCTTTTATTTCCTCATTTGAGACATCTACCCAGTTTTTTTGTTTATTTTGGGCAGCATATAAATTTGTCTGCTCTGCAATTAGAGATAAAACTTCGTCAGTGAAAAAAAAACGAAAATAAACATGAGGTCCACTTTTGTTGGGAATATTCTGGTGAGACTTTAGAGGAATATCATCAAACTTGTTTCTTGGTACATTGTGAGGGAAAAGTACTTTCTTCCAATCTTCATCTTCAGAAGAATCATCTTCAGAATCAGAAATGGATAACGACACAGGACTATTGTTTATCGGCACATTGATGTTTGGACCATCAGCTGTTTTCGATTGATTTCGTTCTATAGAAATTCCGCTTACTGACGGGACTACGGAATCCTCTGGTTCAAAATTGGCAGCATTTTCGTTATTTGAAGATGACGGAGAAGCTAAAATATCCTCAAGGTCCGATGAATTTGGTGGCAAGAATATGGCCTCACTTTCCCTTTCATCACTTTCGTGACCATCTTCAGACTCCTCGCCATCCGATAACGCAAAAAGACTCTCTAAAGTTTCCTCAATTTTGTCTAAAGGAATCACTTTTCTCTGTAACCAAAATAAAATGACAAAAAATTTTAGACTCAGACGGGCTCTGGGCAATATATGGACGTCATAACAAAACTCCAAATTAGTATCAAAAAGATTCGTATCCGCAAAAATATACTGTATTACTTCAAATTTAGAATATATCTAACAAATTTCAATTCAAATCTTACCCGTCCACTCATTTTTTTCGAAGATTTTTGTAGATTTATGTAGCACTACTATAACCGACACAATTTTGACAGATGACATCAAACATCTGTTTGAACTAACTTGGCGCCATATTTTTTTTTTCTACGTTCCGTTTCTCAAAACATTCAAGAATAAATCACTGCTAACGACAAACTGTGCTGCCAAAGTATTTTTTAAGATATTTCATCCAATGTATGATGTCCAATATATGGCCAGAGCCTTATAAAGGGTTAATCAAACTAATAATATCATAAATTCGAAAGTATAATAACTCGTGTTACCTTTTCACGCTTACACCACTGAACAGATTTTTTTTAGGAGATAGATAGCATCCTGTGGAAAATTTGAGTAGGTTTTGTCACGATAGCACGTTCCCGTGGAAAATTGCCCGACATCCACACAGGTGAAGCCGCGGACAGAAGCTAGTATTAGATATAAATGCTAAAGGAAGTTTGTTGGTTTGTCATTTGCTTGAAGCCACTGATTGACGAGCTTTTCCTGTGCATATAGATATGATTTTACATAAACTTGAAGTGAAATGGGCTGTTGAACATTTTTTATTTTAGTTAACCTACGTTGTCCTACTGCGGCAGATCTCCCAATACTTTTCCAGTTTTCCTTATGATGTGCCTTCTCTGACTAATCGGTCAGGAACGAATCTAAATCGTCATGCCACCATGAATGTTGAAGTTGCATCTGGAAAATCTGAAATAACGCCGATGAAGTCGCGAGAATAAAGGTATCCTATAAAACAGACGTTGGCGAACATTTACAAACGAAATTAACACTTCGACCTATACCTGCTGTGCTAGCAAAATCTCAACAAAATCAAACAAATGGACCTTAATCAAATTTTCCCAGCCTCAGAGTTATCAAAACAATATATACTCTCTTATTTTCGTCTTTACTAGCCGTGCAGTGAACATCCAGAAATTACAAAATAATGTTTTCTTTGTAGGTCGAAGTGAAGCGGCAGATCTTGCCAAGAAAATACTATCCGAGATGAAAGAACGCCAGATTGCATCAAAAACAGAGACAGCACATACAAAATCAAAGGTTGTTGAAAAGAAAAATACTAATAAAGGCATACTTCAATCGAAAACTGATGAAGAAGGTAGAAAAATTAAGAAAAAGAATCAGAAGCAAAATGAGGAAGAATTGTTTAAACAACGTTATAATATTAGAGAGATTCTACTATGTAGTAATGCGACGCCGATTCGTAAGTATGATCTGGGATATGTGTGCTGTTTCTGTCAAAACCAATACCCTAATGCCGAAGACCTAAAGACACATACCATTACAGAACACGATGACAGTGATAAACTAGACTTTATGAAAGGACAGCGCACATTGTACTTCTTAGTCAAGCTAGATATTACCGCACTGAAGTGTACCTTGTGCGACACAGGAATAGATGCAGTTGCAGACCTTATCCAACACCTGAGGAACGAACATGGAAAACCAATGTTCACTGAAATCAAGAATTATATCATACCATTCAAGTTCGAAGACTCTACGCTTAAGTGCACCTTCTGCCCAAGAATATTCAACAGATTTAAGGTTCTGCAAGAGCACATGTACACACACTATAGAAACTTTGTTTGTGACGTATGCGGCACTGGTTTCGTTAACGAGAAAATGCTTAACACACACCGTGATAGCCATAAAGTAGGAGTTTTCAAATGCGGTCACTGTCCCGAAGAATTTGACACTCCCAGAAAAAAGAAATACCATGAAAAGACTGTTCATTTGTTATCTTTGAACAAATGTGGATATTGTGACGAAAAATTTATGTGGTACCGTCAAAAATGTGCTCACTTAGCCGAAGTACATGGTATTGTTGTAACTCAACCAAAGGAATGCAAAGCGTGCGATAAAGTCTTTCCGTCTGATTCCAAACTTCAACTCCACGTCAGGAGAGATCACTTGCTGGAACGTAGATTCAAATGTACTGAATGTGATATGGAGTTCTTTTCCAAAGAATCGTTGAACGATCACATGGTCAAACATACTGGAATCAAAAGGTTTTCTTGCAAGATTTGCTGCAAGTCATACGGGTTGAAGAAAGCTTTAAGAGAGCATATAAGGATACATGAGAACGATAGGAGATTTAAATGCGAAACATGTGATCAGGCTTTCGTGCAAAAGTGCAGCTGGAAATCGCATATGCGTTCTAAGCATGGAATTACAGTTTAATCGGTTAGTTTTATTATAGAGCTAAGGAACACAAAAATAAAACATAAAAACATCACGCCTGTATTCCCCGATTTCGCCAGTCGATGTCGCCACAAAAAGAAATTTATAGCCAAACCACATCAGATTATAAACTTTAAAGCACTTGCTACGTAACATTGACTTGATGATTTCGCTAGACCTAGACGGCACCGATACGAGGATCAAACAAAACAGGCGTGTTGACGTGTTTTTGAAAAGAGACTAAGAATCAGTAAACATATTGTAGGAGACCCACACACTTGGGTAAGGAGCCTTATGTCCACTTGTCCAGTAATGAATAGCAGATTGCGCAGACCTAGCAAAGTCTGGCATTCACTTCGTGTAATAAATGCATACAATTGTTGTCTTGCAAGATGTTAAACGAAAAAGAAATAAAAGCAGATCATGTTCGCCGTTGTTCGTCGTGAACCTGAATGGTGCCGCTGCGTGGTCGTATATTAAAGTCAGTTTCATTTCATGCCACAAGATTAAAACACGCATGCGTTGCGCTTGCGACGTTGTGCGGTTTCGCAACGCAGCGACGCGTTGCATCGATCGTTAAAATACTAGAAAGTCAGCCACAAGACTAAGCCGCTGTGGTGCCGTAGCGAAGTTGCGAGTTGTGACGCCCTTGTAACAGCCATTGCGGCGTAATCATTGCAAAGCGCGGATTGTGCGGCCTGTCTCTTAGACAAAGCATGATTAGTGGCATTGTTAATTTGACTAAAGCACGCGTAGCATGACCTCCATAGAAACGGGGTTTGTTGACGGAAAAATAGACAAAATGACAGATTGTGGAAAGATTTCTACCGTCTCGGCATGGCGATGAAGGAAAGAAATGTTTCTATTCTTAAGTCGACAAAAATCTACAATATCAAGCATGACGACCAATTTTTCTCTACTTTTGACATTTGGGGGTGGAAACATTTCTTCTCAACAAGTGTCAAATAGTCATCACATTGGACTTGGACAAGATTTATATTGATTTTAAAATTTTCTCCCCGTTGCTATGGAAAGATTTAATATCTTTGTCTTATAGAGACACGAGTATACGGGTTGCCCCGTGCTCAGGCAGAAGAGATGTCAAGTTGGATAGAAAGAACTTTGTCTATTCTTTGTAGAATAGACACAGAATTGGTCATGCCACGCGAGCTGAGAAGAGAGTTTGGTTTACCTTACAATGGGTCATGTATGAAAATATTAAATTGTCTCGATTTTTTTTCTGCACTTATGAATAAGCTAATACTATCTACAAAAAAAGTATCAGATTTATCTGATTAGTATTTCCAGAGAAATAAATTAAATTCTGTTAGAGGCGGCCATCGACAGTAACCCACGGATTTTTATTCAATTTCCTTAGCCTACTCAATTAAAAAGTAAAAACTGTAGATAATCTGTACCGTCTGACATCCATCCATCATAACTTGTCAATTTGTCATAACATAACCTCACTTTTCACCTCTTGCTTTGTGTTTGTTTGCGATTTTACGGATATATCTTTACGACGACCCTCACGCTTTGAATACTGGATTAGATTTCGACTGCCTTCGCGACGACCCCCACGCTTTGGACACTGGATTAGATTTTGAGAGACCTTTGTTATGATGGATGGATGTCAGACGGTACAGATTATCTACAGTTTTTACTTTTTAATTGAGTAGGCTAAGGAAATTGAATAAAAATCCGTGGGTTACTGTCGATGGCCGCCTCTAACAGAATTTAATTTATTTCTCTGGAAATACTAATCAGATAAATCTGATACTTTTTTTGTAGATAGTATTAGCTTATTCATAAGTGCAGAAAAAAAAATCGAGACAATTTAATATTTTCATACATGACCCATTGATCAGCTAGTATTTATTATTTCACACGTTACTTTGGCTTCATCTTATTATCTTCCTGCGCCTGATCTCCGGCCGTGTCGGATTGCCGTCCCATCGGACTATGAGAGTGAGGGAAGATAGAGTGCACTTGAGTACTATAATATCTCCCGCGCCGAAGGCTAGTCTCCATTGAGATTGGCCGCCGTGGCCGAAATACGGTCTGGAGGACTTTATTTTTAATTATCTTAGAATTTTTTGTTTATGTATAACTTTAGTTTAGTTTTAAGGATAGTATTTGGTTCGTATAATAAATAATTTTCTTCTTCCCGTTACATACATCTTTCATTCAATAATTTTAATATTATTCCATAATATCATACGAAACATTTCGATAAAATTGTATTGCTTCATTATTATGATTCGGCTTCAGCAATGATTCAATAATCGTTTTCAGGAGAAAAGTTATTGTTTATTTTGCAAGAGCTTCGCAATAATCTGATTTTGTTTCCTACAAATTATAAAAAAAACCAAGACAGAAGCATTCAGAATAATAATAACTAATGTTAGCTTAGATTAGGATAGCCAAGTTCGTTGTTCTAGGAGTACTCGATGGCACCACTACAGCGCCCAGGATTGCAATTCTTACAAATGTAATAATCTTGTCTTATTTTATGTTCAAATTATGTAATGCTTCGATCGCAATCCAACCGCAATGACTTTATTAGCGAATAGCTATTCCAGACCAGTAAATTGAAACTATGAAAAGACCCTGAAAAAGTAATGGAATAGCAAATAGTGCAAATAAACTACATTCCGGAAGAAACCGACTCCGAAATACTCAATAACCGTTTCCTTTTCTTTGTAGGTGTTCAACGTAACGTGAACGCCAAGATTGAAACCGATTGTGACAAAAGTGTGACTCGCAAATGTGCCCGAAGAAAACTCGAACAAGCTGAGGAGCTCAAAATTAATGAGTTAATAAAACAAAGGAGCAATATACGTCTTATCTTGGAATGTTCCAACGCGACTCCTATACGATGCAGAGGTGGCATCGGATATGCCTGCTGTTTTTGCGCACAAGAGTTTCCAGATCCTACAGACTTAAAAAAACATACCCTAGAAGGTCACGACGATAAAACTAAACTCAAATTTATGATGGGCAAAATGATGTTCTCCTTCCTTGTCAAATTAGACATCACTGGTCTTACGTGTAAAATATGCGAAAACAAAGTTGATTCTTTAGAACAACTTATAGATCATTTGATTAAAACACACGATAGAAAGATTTACACTGACATCAAGAGCCACATAATGCCTTTTAAGTTCGATGATGATACACTAAGATGTATGTTTTGCCAAAACGTCTTCAACAAATTCAAGAACTTGCAACAACATATGAATATACACTGCAGAAATTATATTTGTGAATTTTGTGATGCGGGATTTATAAATAAACACATTCTAGCTTGCCACCAAGAAGGACATAAGACTGGTATATTCAAATGCGATTTATGTACGAAAGTTTTCGATACCCACAGAAAGAAGAAAAGTCACGAAAAATCCGTCCATATCCATGCAAACTTGCTTAATAAATGCGGTTACTGTAATGAGAAGTTTACAAATTACAAAAGGAGAGATGATCACTTAGTGCAAGTTCATGGAGTTCAGCTTAAAGCTGTCAAATGTAACGCGTGTGACAAGACGTTCGATCACAAAGGCGCCTTAACGATCCATACGAAACGAGATCACCTGATGGAGAGACGATACAAATGCGCGCAGTGCGATATGAATTTTTTCGGATCTAACGAATTAAAACTCCACATGGTAAAACATACAGGGGTAAGGGAGTTCAAATGTACCGTGTGCTTTAAGACATATGGACGTAAGAAAACGTTAAAAGAGCACATGAGAATACACAATGACGATAGGCGGTTTAAGTGCGAGCACTGCGGCCAAGCATTCGTTCAGAAATGCAGCTGGAAAGGGCACATGCGGAATAGGCACGGTGAACTGGTCTGAATTAAAAATAAAATGCAATTATATCTTACATTGAATTATATTTCTGTTACTGCTAATGTAAATTAATTAGTATTTTATTTGTGAATTATAAGTGTTTTTATACAAATTGTTTGATTTCTAGTGACCTGTTTCAACTTCGAAGGATTTTCCTTTCCGACCTCGAAGGTATGACGGTCCTTGCTTGCCTGAAAACGTTCTCTATTCATAAAACCACGATGCAACAAAAAAAATAAAACTTCGTTTTCTTTATAGGTACTCGAGATAAACCTATCAATGCTACAAAAAAAAATAAAGAAGATAAACCAAAACAAAAGAGCAAAAACCAACGTCCCACAACGATCGGTAAAAACAGAAAAGAATCGATGGATGAAATGAGGAAACACTACACAAACCTCAAAGAAATTCTAACTTGCTCCAATGCCACGCCTTTTGTCGGAGTCAATTATCGAGGTTATTTGTGTTCCTACTGCGATTGTCAGTATCCAGACCCGGCAGCCCTGAAGAAACATACTCGTGATAATCATAAAGATTTATACAACGTAGTAACTCTCCGAAAGAAAATCGGAATAGACAACTTTTGTATTAACCTGGACATAACTGGTTTACGATGCATACTCTGCGACACTGACATAACCACGTTAGAAAACTTGATAAAACATCTAGAGAATTACCACAAAAGGGGTATACACAGGGAAATTAAAAACCAACTCTTACCATTCAAGTTTTGTAGTGATACCTTGAAATGTTGTGTGTGTCTAAGCACATTTCAAAAGTTTAGATGTTTGCAAGAGCATATGAAAATACATTATAAGAATTTTATTTGCGATGAGTGTGACATGGGATTTATAACCAAAGGCGGTCTCAAGCGACACGTCGACGGACATACAACAGGTGTTTTCAAATGTTATTCGTGCTCAAAAACCTTTGAAACTAAGAAGAGGGCACGGCGTCATGAAAAAGCAGTTCACGAAAACGAGGGGTTGAGGAGTAAGTGCGGGTACTGTAATGAGAAATTTAGGACTTTTGTGAGAAGAGATGAGCACTTGGTGGAAGTGCATGGAGTCCAGTTGAAGGTTGTCAAATGTCAGGCGTGCGACAGGACGTTTCCTAACACAAAAGCTCTAAGGGTCCACACGAGACGAGACCATTTGATGGAGAGACAGTTCAAATGTACACAATGCGATAAAGCATTTTTCAAAGATGAACACGTTAAGTTGCACATGATAACGCATAGAAAAAGAAAATCAAGAGAGTTCCAATGTACTGTGTGCCTGAAGTCATTTGGCCGGAAGGGAACTTTAAAGCAGCATATAGCAATTCACAGTGATATTAGACGGTTTAAATGCGAGCACTGCGGTCAGGCATTTGTGCAGAAAGCCGCCTGGAAGGCGCACATGAGGAGTAAGCACGGCGAACAGGTTTAAATTATACAGTACTAGCTCCCGCCCGCGGCTTCGCCCGTGAGGTATGTCGATAAAAACTATCCTATGTCCTTCCCCGGGATGCAATCTATCTCTCTGCCAAATTTTATCGAAATCCGTTCAGTGGTTTAGGCGTGAAAAGGTAACATACAGAGAGAGTTACTTTCGAATTTATAATATTAGTATGGATGACTGGTGAAATGAAGCAGGGGCTTATTTTTAAGGATACGATAAATTATGCTCACATTACATGTAACGAATACATTATCAATTACAATTAGCATGACAAATTATATATAAGAATAGGCTGGCGACGCGTAGTGTATGACTGTCGGCATTTTTTCTAATGTTTAAAGAACTTTGTAGGTTTTTTTTCATTTTGGTTTTCATACTTACCCACGCAAATTTGTATACCACTGCTTGCTATAGAAACAACAGTTATAGGACCTTATAATAACATCGTAAACATATACAAAGTTGATTAAATACGTATGATTAATATTAATACGAACATACATCTCGCCGAATGCACAATCTCTCCCTGTCGGTCGGTTAATTTATTTTTAATACTACTACTGAATTTATGTATATTATTTATGAAAAACAAATTGTGTTTACTTACACAATTACAAGTTATATCCAATTTAATTTTTACTTTATTTACTTATTTCACTCACATTCAATGCATCTGTAAATTACATATTATCTGAATTAAAAATAAATTGATATACATTTTGTTTTCTTTCATTATTGTTGTCAAATTCTTATTAATTATGACATCGGTAACATTAGTATCAGCTTGCCCTTTGGCAAAAAAGTGCCATAAAGTTTGCCATAATTTCCTGTTTGTGGCTTTTCTTCTCCATATTCATCTCGCAGTTTTTTTATTTCATCCTCCCATCTCATTCTTTGACTTTCTTTTTTTATTGTTTAGTGCTATTAAAACTCAACGACAAGCTTTTTTTTTCATTCAACTAACACTAAGCATTCAGTCAACAGCGTAAAACAACATATTACATTCCAGTAACGGCAATTGTTCCTATCTAATGTCTTATACATACTCCTGCAACTAAATTACGTTAATCTTACCTACAAGGATGGTGACAAATAGATTAAAACATCGTTTTCTTTGTAGGTACTCGGAATAACAAAATCAGGCAACCTAAAACAAATAATGAAGAAAAATCCAAACGGAAAAAGGGAAAAAAAGGATTTCTCTGTGAGATCACTGAAGCGAGGTTAGACATGAAGAAACACCACACAAATCTAAAAGAAATTCTAACTTGCTCCAATGCTACGCCGTTTGTCGGAGTCAATTATCGAGGCTATTTGTGTTCCTACTGCGATTCTCAGTATCCAGACCCGGCAGCGCTGAAGAAACATACTCGTGACAGTCATAAAGGTTTATACAACTCAGTAACTCCACAATATAATAAATCAAAAATGGGATTAGACAACTATTGTATAAAGCTGGATATAACTGGTTTACGATGCACACTCTGCGACACTGAAATAACTACATTAGAAAACTTGATAAAACATCTAGAAAGTGACCACAAGAGGGGAATACACACAGAAATTACAAACCAACTCTTACCATTCAAGTTTTTCGGTGATACCTTGAAATGTTGTTTGTGTCCAAGCACATTTCAGAAGTTCAGATGTTTGCAAGAGCATATGAAAATTCATTATAGGAATTTTATTTGCCATGAGTGTGACATGGGATTTATAACCAAATCAAGCATCAGGGGACACGTAGCCTCACACAAAACGGGCGTTTGTAAGTGTAAGTTTTGCTCAAAAACCTTTGATACTGAGAAGAAGGCACAGAGTCATGAAACAGTGGTTCACGTAAACAAGGGTTTGAAGAGTAAGTGTGGGTACTGTAATGAGAAATTTAAGAATCATGTGAAAAGGGATGAGCACTTGGTGGCAATACATGGAGTGAAGTTGAAGGTTGTGAAATGTCATGCGTGCGACAGGACGTTTCCTAACACAAGCGCACTAAGGATCCACACGAGACGAGACCACTTGATGGAGAGACGGTTCAAATGTACACAATGCGATAAGGCATTTTTCCAAGCTGCCGATTTAAAGTTTCACATGGTGACGCATACAAAAACAAAAGAGTTCCAATGTATTGTGTGCCTGAAGTCATATGGCCGGAAGGAAACTTTAAGGCAGCATATGGAAATACACAGTAACGTCAGACGGTTTAAATGCGAGCACTGCGGTCAGGCATTTGTGCAGAAAGCCAGCTGGAAGGGGCACATGAGGAGTAAGCACGGCGAACTGGTCTGAATTATTTTGTATGACTGGTTCACATTACATGTAACGAATAAAAATATCAATCACATTAAACATGTGACAAACTGCATAGTAGATGGCGCGTACACATAGACAAGCGGAACTTAGTGCGTGACTGTCGGCATTTTTTTCTAGTGTATCTATACATAACTTTGTATTTTTTTTTTTTCAGTTTATGCTTGTATTTACGTTTATTCAACTGGCACTGGGCCGTAATTCTCTATGATACAATGAACGAAACCGCGCGAAATCAACGCGAGATTGGCGAGATTAGCTAAGGAATTGACGTACATAGTTTTGAAGTAAGGAATCGTTAAGTGGTTATAGTCAGGGGCGGTACCTTCATAGAAGCCGAAAAGCCCGGCTTGCCCTAATAAAATCATAATTCACAACAAAAAACTTATTTAAACCTATCAATAAATAAATATATTAAAAAAATACCAATCAATGAACTCGAACACAAACATTAATAACTGAAAATCAGCCAATCCCTCAGTTGGGCGTTTTTTTTATACGTTTAAAATCTGTGGGCTTGCCCTAATTTTTACCCCTAGGCACGCCACTGGGTCCATATTGGCTCACCTAAAGTTCTTTACCCGAAATTGTTCTTCCTAACGATTTGTAATCCGAATGATCACTCTTCCTAAAATTTTTCATCCTAAAGTTTTCATTCATACTATTTGTAGTGCTACCGGCGATGTTCATAACACTCATGTTTCCGAAAATTGTAATTAATAATATCATTACTGTAAATATATTTAAACTCCTACTGTTTTTTATCATAACGCTTTTATCCCTAAACATAATTGCCATAACATTTTCATTCATACTCAGAAAGAAACATTTACCAAGTGTAATAAAAAATATATGCGGGTAGAAGATGATTTTACAGTTTTAATTTGAGGGTGAAATTATTTACGCATAATTTCTCTAATCATAATAATGATTAAGCATAACATTCTAAAGCATACATTTTTTAAGCATAACATTCTAAAGCATAAGTTTATTAAACATAACAATAATAATAAGGCGTAGTCGACGGAGCCCCGCTTCGCGGGGCCCCTATTTCTGTCTGCAGGGTTTAAAGGAACCTAACACGAAGGGGATGACGGGGGCTCGTTCGCTCGCTCCGCTCGCTCACTTGAGCCCCCGTCATCCCCTTCGAACCTAACCTGTCCGAGTCGGGGTGCCCCAATTCCCGAGCTCGCTTCGCTCGCTCTTGCTAAAAATATACACCGAAAATAAAAATACATAATTAAGTTACATAATGTTTTGTATAATAAATCATTAACGTGGAAATCCAAAATAAATACGTAAAAATAACTCAAATTTGTTTCCGTTATTTCTATTAATTGTATGCCTAAATATTATTATGCTAATAATCATTAGGCCTAGTAACGTTATGCGAATTAAATTTATGCTAAAACAAATTAGCCTTCAAGATAATAATTATGCTAACATAAACTGTATGCCAAAAAAAATATGACAAAGTATTATTATGGCAAAACAAATTATGCCAAAATCGTTATGCCAAAGTTATTAGGAAAAAGAATATTATGCGAAAAGAAGGGACCCCATTATTCTTATATGTTATACATGTTATGTGAAAATAAAGTTACGCAAAATTAATGTACGAGGGTCATTCAATAAATACTTAGCCTACAAAAAGTAAACGATAATTTTGGAAAAGTGGCAATTTATTTTTCAACATAGTCTCCTTTTAGTTCGATACACTTAGCCCAGCGATGCTCCAACTTTTTTAACCCGTCCGAAAAATAGTTTTTGTCAAACTCTGCAAAATAGGCCTCCGTGGCGGCGATGACCTCCTCATTTGATCCATATCTATTCCCGGCGAGTGATTTTTTCAGATTAGGAAACAGAAAGAAGTCACAAGGGGCCAAATCTGGAGAATACGGTGGATGGGGCAGCAATTCGTAGCGTAATTCGACCAATTTGGCCATGGCAACGGCAGACGTGTGAACCGGTGCGTTGTCGTGGTGAAACAGCACTTTTTTCTTCGCCAGATGGGGTCGTATTTTCTTTAATTCGGCGTCGAATCGGCCCAATAAATCGGCATAGTAAAGCCCTGTAATTGTTTTACCCTTCTCGAGGTAATCGATGTAGATCACACCTTGTGAATCCCAGAAAACGGTGGCCATAACTTTTCCGGCCGATTTTACAGTTTTCGCCATCTTTGGAGCACGTTCCCCGGTCTGGATCCATTGTTTTGATTGCTCCTTGGTCTCTGGTGTATACCAGTGGATCCAGGTTTCATCGACGGTCACAAAACGACGCAAAAACTCCGCTGGATTCCGCCTTAAACAGCGCCAAACACGTCTCCGATGTGGTCTCACGGTTGCGCTTGTTTTCTGGTGTGAGTAAACGCGGCACCCATCGCGCCGACAGCTTTCTCATGCCGAGTTCGTCGTGAAGAATATGATGCACTGTTCCTTCTGAAATGCCTACAGTCTCAGCTAGCTCCCGAACCTTCAATCGGCGATCTGCCAATACGAGATCATGGATTTTTTTAATGTTTTCCTCCGTAGCAGCTGTTTTCGGTGCACCTGGACGTGGTTCATCAAAAACCGACGTACGGCCACGTGCAAACTCGTTGAACCAATTCTTGACGGTGGCCATCGATGGAGTCGAGTCACCGTACACAGCATCCAAGCGCTCTTTGATTTCGATGCGCGTTTTCCCTTCCAAAAATAGGAATCGAATCACCGAACGATATTGCTCTTTTTCCATTTTTGTAAAACCGATCGACACGTTCGCTTCCATAAGTTGTCAAATTAAAACAAATGAAGTGATTGGAATGAAAATTTTAAAAAAGAATTATTAAAGAATGTGCTACACTGTGGTAAAACTCTTTTGAAACTACAGCGCCCTCTGGCGATGAGGCTAGGTACTTATTGAATGCACCTCGTATATAATACTGATTATTATGAATAAAAAGAAATCTAAACAAAAAAAGATATGACTTTGAATAATAGTGTAAAAGATGGTTATGTTGAGAAAATATAGGAAAAAAAATAAAAGTATAATAAGATGTTTATTGCTACTGACATTATGAAGTTGAATGCTTCGGAATTATGAACATTAGAGACGGAGTAGTTAGGAATTGTGATTGTTAGGATGAAAAATGTTAGGAAGAACATTTTCGGATTTCCAATTATCGGAGTTAAAAATTTAGGTGAACTTTGGCGCACCCCACGCCACTGGTCATAGTGAATGAGGGTCCTTTAGCATCTTAAACTAATTATCCGATTTTGATTAATGATAATATGTCAATCGACTAAATAGTGAATTAATCGGATAACATATACACCGTGACATTTTAATGGTTGTTTTCCCGCGGCAGAACGACTTGCCATAAGGAGTACTTTCGAAACATAGAGTAAAAGTAAAAAAATAAAAATGTTTTTGTTTTAAAATAATTAAAAAAATATTCAACAACTCGAAAAAGTGAGAAAAAATAGTAACACTAGACGAGATTTGTTGTAGGTACTGTCGCACGCGCCGGCGCCATCAAAAGAAAACAATGCATAAATTAATGTTCAAACCAAAATAAGCTCCCGCATGTGGTGATACGGCATAAAATAGCTTGCACGCAACATTGCAAAAAATCACCTGCTAAGTCGACAAAGCGAAGACCGATTTAAAATGTTGAAACCAAAATAAGCTCTCATACGCGGTAATACAGCATAAAATAGCTTGCATTTAACAATACAAAAATCTACCGCAAAAGCCGACAAAGCAAACGCCGACAAAAGAAATGTTCAAAGTAAAATAAGCTCTCGCGTGTAGTGATACAGCATAAACTAGCCTGCGCGCAAAAATTACAAACGATCGAAACCGCGTTTCGACGCCTATTGTATCCGTGCGGCGGTAATTATCTAAATTTAATTTCGTGTTCAGTAAATTGCAGTTAAAAAAAGTATTTATGACGGTCCTAAGCCCGTAAAAGTATGAAGGGAAAATTTGAATAACTTGTTGGATAGCAAACAGCTGATTGAAACGCACGCGGGTCAATGGCCGTGCGGCTCTTCAGCCGTAGATATCGGGCGGTGTTACTATTAGTTCGTGATCACTTTCGAGTTTTGTGTTTCACAATGCTAAATCTGTCATTTCCTGTTTCTAATATTTTATTTATTTATGAAACGATTATATTACTACAGTGGAGTCATTTTAATAGGTAACATTTGACGTCTGTCAGTTTTGTCCTCATAGTGAGGTGACCTGCTTATAAACATCGATTAAAGTGAATGAATCGATACGGACTTGAAACATATGCGAATTTTAAAAATCATCAGGCGAATCCCTGTCCCATTATTATTATTTTTTTCGTAAATTTAAGGAGCAAAATAAGACAAGTACACAATTTAACAAAAAAATTGCATTTATTCAGTTGAACTATCAGAACTGTTAAAAGTATTGTCATCTTCATCACTGCTGTCAGCACTCAGAGATATTATTAATTCATTTTCAATAATATTGTCTATTCTCACATCTCGTTCAAAATCTTGTAAAATTATTTTCTTTGTTTTCTCTACGACTTTTTTCCAGTCTTCTGTAGTGACTTCTGCACACGCAGTTTGTAGCAGAGACATCATTTTAGCAGTACTGAAGGGTGGTTCAGTATTGTTCCGCGCTGCATAACCCTTTATTTGTGCCCAAATAAGCTCGATGGCGTTATACTGGCAATGGTAGGGAGGCAATCGAATAACTTCGTGTCCATGCTCTAGGGCTAGTTCATCGATTACATAGCGGAGCTTGGACGGCTTAGTTGCTTTTACTAGATTTAACAACTCAACTTTTAATAAAGTTGGACTTGCATCCACACCATTTCTTACCAGCCACGAGACAATTTCTTGCTTTTTATTTGCTTGAGTTGGTGGTTTATCAACTTGTACAGAATGATACGGTGCATTGTCCATTATAATTTTCGATGGGTTTTCTAAGCTGACTAGCAGCTTCTCAAACCACTCTTTAAAAACCTCAAAGTTTATTTCCTCATGGTAATCACTTGTAGTTTTAGAGGCGAATGCGAGGAGGCAGTTTTTCTATTTCATTATTTTTTGTATTTTTATACCTAGTTAGTTAAAAGAATAATAAATAATTTTTTTATTATAATCACAACGTGGTTATTAATTTATGGTGATATTTCTTCACAAGTCATCATTGCATTCGATTCTACTTATCAGCTTTCGATTTTTAGAGTAACATCCCTAGTGTTTAAAAAGAAAAATGGTTAACTGACGTAACCTTGTAACGACGTTCAGTTCTTTAGATCAGAAATTGTTTATTATGTTTAGAATGGTTTATTAATGAAAGCAAATCGTAAAATTACTCGTATCGGTCATTATTACAATAAATATGTAATCGTAATTGAAAAAAGGTAAGCAATTGTGCAGTTCTAACAAAACGAAAAAATATGTTATTTTATGCCCGCCGTTACAAGGTTACGTTGTTGAATATTTGATGAATTGTCAAATGTTACCTATTAAAATGACTCCACTTTAAGACAAAACTGTTTCGCTGCGGGAAAACAACCATTAAAATTTCACGGTGTATGTATGTTTTGTATTCATAATCATATTTTTTTGTTATGTATTTTCTGGTGTACAATAAAGTATATATAAATAAATAAACAGCCTATTTTACCCGGACCATAATAACGAACATTATATACGAACAAAATCAGTATGACGAATGTTACATTTAAAAATGTGGGGGTTGCGCTTTTGTTTTTCAGAAACCTCATTATCATTAAGAACGGTTCATAAAAATATTTCTGTTGAATTTTAACAAACTAAAAAAAAGAAGGTACGTAACCAGGGTACCTGACAATCCCTAAAATTATAACTAAGTCATGTAATTAAGGCTTAAATCGTACAGATTATGTATGAGTTGCTGTACGAAATCCGCAATGATTGACATCGATGTCTTGTCGACCTCTTAACTTGGGTTTTAGTTTTAACGTTGCTTTTTTGTAAATTCATTCGTGAAATATAATGGTTTCATTACAATGGTTGTTTCATTTCAAGTGACCACATTACTATTCTTAAAATCATAATTAAGTCATGTAATTAAGGCTTAAATCGTACAGATTATGTGTGACTTGCTGTACGAAATCCGCAATAATTGACATCGATGTCTTGACGACCTCTTTACTTCGGATTTAGTTTTTAATGTTGCTTTTTCATTACAATGGTTGTTTCATTTTAAGTGACCAGTTGAAAGGGGGTTGACGATTTTTATTTGAGCCTGGCATACCTCCTGTCGCGCCAATTTGATTTATTTCAAAATGGCGGCCACTCTTGTTTCCTATATACATTGATAGCTGACGTCAATGCAAACGGAAAACATTCTAAAACCAAACCTCGTAAAGCGTCGCGTTTCCGAGATATTAACTTTCAAAGTTGATCACGTGACATCCATATTTTTTTGAACTTACGTACATCTTCTTGCTTAGATGTTTGAAATAATTACTGAAAATTTAAAGTCGTCAAACTTCTATGCATAATATTAAGCACACAATCAACAGCGTAAAGTTCAACATATTACTCTCTGGAAACAACAATTGTTTCTATCTATTGTCATACTCTGGAAACCAAATTACGTTAATCTTACCTACAAGGAATGGTGACAAATAGATTAATACATCGTTTTCTTTGTAGGTACTCGAGATAAACCAATAGGGCAACCTAAAACAAATAATGAAGGTAAATCGAAACAGAGAAAAGGAAAAAAACGGCTTCCCTGTAAGGTTACTGAAACGAGTTTAGAAATGATGGAAGAAATGAAGAAACATCGCACAAATCTAAAAGAAATTCTAATTTGCTCCAATGCCACGCCCTTTGACGGAGTCAATTATCAAGGTTATTTGTGTTCGTACTGCGATTCTCAGTATCCAGACCCGGCAGCCCTGAAAAAACATACTTGTGCCAATCATAAAAGTTTATACGACTCAGTAACTCCACAAAATAATAATTCTAAAATTGGATTAGACTACTATTGTATAAAACTGGATATCACTGGTTTACGGTGCACACTCTGCGATACTGACATAAACACGTTAGAAAACTTGATAAAACATCTAGAAACTGACCACAAAAGGGGAATACACACGGAAATTAAAAACCAACTCTTACCATTCAAGTTTTGCAGTGATACCTTGACATGTTGTCTGTGTCCAAGCAAATTTTATAAGTTTAGAGGTTTGCAACAGCATATGAAAATACATTATAGGAATTTTATTTGTGATGAGTGTGACATGGGATTTATAACCAAAGCAAGCATCAGGGTTCACGTCGCCTCACATGTAACAGGCGTTTTTAAGTGTAATTTGTGTCCAAAAACCTTTGAAACTAAAAAGAAGGCACAGAGTCATGAAAAAAATATTCACGTATACAAGGGTTTTAGCAGTAAGTGTGGGTACTGTAATGAAAGATTCAAGAAAGCTGTCAAAAGGGATGAGCACTTGGTGATAATACATGGAGTCAAGTTGAAGGTTTTCAAATGTCATGCGTGCGACAGAACGTTTCCTAATACAGGCGCACTAAGGGTCCACACGAGACGTGACCACTTGATGGAGAGACGGTTCAAATGTACACAATGCGATAAGGCATTTTTCAAAGAAGCCGATTTAAAGTTTCACATGGTAACACATACAAAAACAAGAGAGTTCCAATGTACGGTGTGCCTGAAGTCATATGGCCGGAAGGAAACTTTAAGGCAGCATATGGAAATACACAGTGACGTCAGACGGTTTAAATGCGAGCACTGCGGTCAGGCATTTGTGCAGAAAGCCAGCTGGAAGGGACACATGAGGAGTAAGCACGGCGAACTGGTCTGAATCAGTTAGTATGACTGGTTCACATTACATATAACGAAAAATATCAATCAAATTAAACATGTCATAAACTGCATAGTAGATGGCGCATACACATAGACAAGCGGAACTTAGTGCGTGACTTTCGGCATTTTTTCCAGTGTATAAAATAAATTTGTATCTAGTGTGTTTTAAATTAAATTTATGCATATTTGTATTTACATATGTTCCACCGGCATCGTAGCGCCTAAACTACTTATCCGATTTAGATGAATGAGGTGTCAATCGATTCGTTATTATAGCCTGGGTGACATAGGGCACATTGTATATGAACAAAATTAAGATGACGGTTGTTACATCCAAAAATGTGGGGGTAGCGGTTTCTTTTTCCAACAACCCTTATTACATTAAGAATGGTTATAAAAAAATTGAATTGTTGAATTTTGACAAACTTAAGAAAAAAGGTACAGACGCCAGCACAGCAAGCTACCCGAAACTAAAATTTTCCCAATCAACTTTGAACCTTATGTTTTAGCGATAAACTTGAAAATCTATTAAATAAATTTGACAGATTGTAGTAGGATGATGTGCTGGAGACCGCGACTCGGCAAACGTAGTGTAGGACGCCCTCCGGCCAAGTGGTATGACGATCTGCGAAAGACTGCAGGCAGATGCTGGATGCGTCAAGCTGAAGACAGGGCGCTATGGCGCTCATTAGGGGAGGCCTATGTCCAGCAGTGGACTGCTATAGGCTGATGATGATGATGATGTGCTGACGTTTTACCTACCTAAGGTACCTTACGATCCCTACCGTTATTACTAAGTCATATTATTAAAGCTTAAATCGTACGGATTTTGTGTGACTCTGTCTACGAAATCCGAAATAATTCTCAAATACATCATTAGTTCGGTTTTAGTTTTTAACTTTACGTTTTCGTGAATTAGTTCGTGAAATAGAATGTTTTCATTACAATGGTTGTTTTATTTCAAGTGACATGTGGAAATTTGAAGGATTTATTGTTGTGAACGTGAGAACTGTTTGAGTATATTTTTCTCAGTTAGTTTTAATGATAATTGTCGGGTAGGTTCAGTACTTCATGCGCGGCTGCCCCATTTCAAATCCTAGTAAGGACTTAAAATGAAATTTTACATGAGAGCGCATAAAGGTAATATTGGTCAGCCTATGGAAAGTACAGTATTTGAATTGGTTAAAGTGACTTACTAGGTTTTAAAATGGTCACTAGGGAGTGAATGGTGCACTTACTAGGTATGCTTAAATATATCTCCTTTTATGTATGTTTAACAGATTCACTGTACATAAAGTAGACACAATAGTTAAACAATCAACATGAATCCTATGTGATTCATGGGACAGGGAATGTGTTAAAACGCTGGTGTTTTTGTATTTGGTAGAGACCTTCTAGGTTAGCAAGATTATGCAATAAAACGATTTTTGTTTAAAGTGTCCCTTACTAGGTTTTGAAATGGGACAGCCGTGCGGTCTACCCAAATGTCCTTTCTTTATTTTGGTACTGTTTGGTAATGTTCCCACTGCTGTGACACATGCCTCCTTTCCTCGAAAAGGAGTGGGCGGTAATCCCCCACGCGTGCCTAGTGCGGGTTGACAGATGTCACGTGTCTTCGAAGTTTGGTTCTAGGACAAGCCGGTTTTCTCACAATGTTTACCTTCACGGTTTTAGAGCAGTGTGGTGATGAAATAATTTACACAAAGTGCCTGCCTGGTTTCAAAACTACGACATACAACTCATAAGTCGCCGCCGCCGTTACTGAAACATATTCGTAAATATAAACTTACGCCTTGTTCCCATGTAGGTAGGTAGAAACTACAGAACGCCATCTGCTACGATCCTAACAATGAATACATAAGCTTCGTAGATCAACAACTGTTTACAATAGAACTACATAAATAAGTATTACAGCGTTTTTCAGCTCACTTTTGACATTGGCAGAATTGTCGACATCGGCTTTGCTAGCCATTTATTAAAAATATAATAGAATTACAGCGGGCACGAAGAGTATCTAAAAGTCCGAATGGACGACTGAACTTATAATAGATGAACATTGAAGGTTTTCCTTTAAATTTTAAGTGGTAGACCACTAGAGTTGAGACACTCTGCTTGTCCAAAACACGTTGTACGATCAAAATCATCAGTAGGTACTTTTATTTGTGTATTGACAGTTTGACTGACATTGGTGCTTAACGAACGATGTACTTCACTGTATATATAAAAATATACTCTATAAGACTCAACGAAGAGTTGTTTTTTTTTTGCTACTCCGTGCGTATCCTATGTAATACGATGCAATAGAAAAAAGTTAAACACTCACCACCATTCACCTTCTCATTAACCACCATTCCCCCATACGTTCACCACCATTCACCTACACATTCTCCACACACCCTTCGACTGCTTTTGTTGTGTTATTTAAATTGTTTTATTTCTTTTTTTTTTTTTTAATTGCTTAATTGTTTTTTTTTGTAGAACTACATGTTGCCTGCCTGTGTAATTGTATGATGCCACTATGTGGGTCCTGGTGACCTGTAATACAGGTTTTTTCTAAAACCTACTTCAGGCACCAGCTCTCACAATGTGAATTTCTATAGTTCAAAACTATAAAGTGCTACAAAAACATTGTGAGAGAAATAAATAAACTTATTATTATTATTAATTAGCGGAGAGGTCACACTAACACTAAGCATACAGTCGACAGTCTAACGTTCAAAATATTACTCTCCGGTAACGGCAATTGTTCCTATCTAATGTTTTATACAAATTCTTATACCAAATTACGTTAATCTAACCTACAAGGATGGTGACAAATAGATTAAAACATCGTTTTCTTTGTAGGTACTCGAGATAAAACAATATGGCAACCTAAAACAAATAATGAAGATAAATTCAAACGAAAAAAAGGACTTCCCTGTGAGATCACTGAAGCGAGGTTAGAAATGAAAAAACATTACACAAATCTAAAAGAAATTCTAACTTGCTCCAATGCTACGCCCTTTGCCGGAGTCAAATATCGAGGTTATTTGTGTTCCTACTGCGATTCTCAGTATCCAGACCCGGCAGCCCTGAAGAAACATACTCGTGAAAGTCATAAAGGTTTATACAAGTTATTAAATCCACAATATAAATCAAGAATGGGAATAGACAACTATTGTGTAAAGCTGGATATAACTGGTTTACGATGCACACTCTGCGACACTGAAATAACCACATTAGAAAACTTGATAAAACATCTAGAAAGTGACCACAAGAGGGGAATACACACAGAAATTACAAACCAACTCTTACCATTCAAGTTTTTCGGTGATACCTTGAAATGTTGTTTGTGTCCAAGCACATTTCATAAGTTTAGAGGTTTGCGACAGCATATGAACATACATTATAGGAATTTCATTTGCGATGAGTGTGACATGGGATTTATAACCAAATCTAGCATCAGGGTTCACGTCGCCTCACATATAACAGGCGTTTTTAAGTGTAATTTGTGTCCAAAAACATTTGAAACTAAAAAGAAAGCACAGTATCATGAAAATACTGTTCACGTACATAAGTCTATGAAGAATAAATGTGGGTACTGTAATGAAAGATTTATGAATTATATAAAAAGAGATGAGCACTTGGTGGAAATACATGGAGTGAAGTTGAAGGTTGTGAAATGTCATGCGTGCGACAGGACGTTTCCTAACGCAAGCGCACTAAGGATCCACACGAGACGAGACCACTTGATGGAGAGACGGTTCAAATGTACACAATGCGATAAGGCATTTTTCCAAGCTGCCGATTTAAAGTTTCACATGGTAACACATACAAAAACAAGAGAGTTCCAATGTACGGTGTGCCTAAAGTCATATGGCCGGAAGGAAACTTTAAGGCAGCATATGGAAATACACAGTGACGTTAGACGGTTTAAATGCGAGCACTGCGGTCAGGCATTTGTGCAGAAAGCCAGCTGGAAGGGGCACATGAGGAGTAAGCACGGCGAACTGGTCTGAAATACAGCACTCATATAGATTACAGCTCTCATAAACTAGCAAAACGAACGAGGCTATTATGCTCACATTACATGTAACGAATAAAAATGCAAATCAAATTTAACATGACACAAATCGCATAGGAAATGGCGCATACACGCCGCGGGGCTAAGTGTGTGACTGTCTGTGTATAAATAACTTTGTAGTGTTTTTTTTTTGTAAAAAAAGGTTTTTTCACATGTCGCCATACACAAAGTGGATTAAATACTTATGATTAATTACTTCTCGCTTAATTCATAACCTCCTCCTTTCAGTTGGTTCATAAATATATTCAAATAGCCTATATTTCTGATTATGTTACATGAAATTACATTTCCATCATTTATAAAATGCTGTTGAGACCGCTCGCGCTCCTCTTAACATCACCGCGCGCTGGCGGCAGTGGCCGAGGGGTGCGGGGACAGCTGGAAGTAAGCTCGGGCCCCCGCGCCCCTTTGCACGCCTCAACGCACTGCGGCGCTTGCTCTTTTCTTATTTAATTAAACATGTTACACAGTCCACTATCACTTGCAATTTGGTCCACCACGACCTATTGTCGCGATCAAATATAAATTGTGATTTACGTAAGTCATTACGAGTTTTATCCAATTTAATTTTTACTTATTTCGCTTACATTCCATGCGTTACAAACTACATATTGTCTAAATTAAAAATTAATATCTTCTCCATGTTGGTCCTGTAGTTCTTTTTTTAGTTCATCCTTTCATCTCATTCTTTGACGCCCTTTCCTTTATTTTCCATGTCGAGGGTGACTGCCATTGCCATTGCCATTGTGACTTCCTTAGACCATTTATTTCTCTTGTTTCTTATCATGTGGCTTATCCAGATAATTTCAAGTTTTTTTTACTGTCATTGAGACATTCTTAGCGATACTCAATTACACAGACACAGAAAAACTTTTAGAAATTTTGTCATGATCATAATTTGATTCCATTGTAAGTATTTACTTTTGTATGTTTACATAGACTTAGTATTAGGTATTAATGTACCGATGTGCTTTTTCTCAGAATTGTTAATTAATTATTTTTATATCAGTTTTATTTAAAAATTAACGCTCCAATTTAATTTTTATGTAAAGGGATGGCCTGAAACACAGGTTTGAATAAACCTAGTTCAGGCAGGTCGCTACTAAACATTCTAATTCCGAACCATCGCTACTTGCACCTGTAAGAAAAATATATTAGTTTTAGTTTATTTTTAGGCAGTTGTAATTGTATGGAAAGTTTTTCTACTTTTTGGCTAAATTTACACCTTTTGTAAACGTTTTTATTAAATAAATTATTATTATTATTATTCTAACTTTGGTCGTACGTCTTATGTTTGATTGATTTTGTCCGGTAACTATCAAGTTACCGTAGTTTCGTTTAAAATTGAGATATATGCAATCTAATCATCAGATTAGATTGCTTATATCTCAATTTTATTTTGACAGAAGTGCGAACAGCACTTCTTTAAATTTTTTAATACTGAGCGCCCAGGTTTGTCATCCGCAGGTTGAACATGGGCAGTATGCAGGAGTTGAATATTTTAATGTTGTCCTTCTTATTGTGGATTCTTCATGACTTCTTTAAGGGATCACAGTTTTTTCCAGGTCATGCTGATTCTTGTGTCTATTTCCTTTTGCATTTGGTTTTTTGTTGAAACCATTTGACATAAATATATTTTTTATTTATTTATTTATTTATTTCTCAACTTACATCTATCCTTACAGGGAAACCTATTGCGATAGTGTACATTTATCTAAACTCTTATCCTAACTTATTACTAACTCCTAATTATAATTAATTTTTGTAACAATGCATTCTTTGTGAACTCACTCAGAGAACAACAGAATAGGTCCGAGTCACTAGCTATGAGGTTGAGAGTGCGGAGTGCACGCGTCAGTGGCGCCTCACTTAAAAGATTGGTCCGAGCGCGCGGCTCCGCCAACAGCAACAACATATGTGCTGGTACTGGTCAACATATTCTATTTGCTTAGAATTTAGTAAAATAGGTGTTAAAAACTAATTTGGCTACGTAAGACTAAATGTCATAGCACACGTCAAACCGGAAAGGGATCGGCACCGTGTCGCCTTTCGCCTCGCCCTCAAATAGGCGTCAACCTAACGTAAGCACGTAACCAAAACGGATCAGACGCTCCGATACGTCGACTCGGCTACAGCTAGGCGACGCCGCACTTACGGCTCGCCGACCGCTGGTTGATGGTGCAGTAGGCAGGCCGGAGGGGTGAGAGGGGCAAGGGTGGACGAAGGAACGTAAGCTCGGGTACGGATAGACGTAAGCGCGGGGACGGCGAGCCGTAAGCGCAGGGACAACGTGCCGTAACGCATCGCGGTTCGTGAGCTTGTCCCGAGGCGAGGCGATTACGTTACAATTCCGATTAGTGTGCATTGCAGTAGGGAGTTTCATACAAAGAATACTGAACGGCTCGTGTTGATACGGTGCCGATCCCTTTCCAGTTTAATACGTGTGCTTATGATCTTTATGCATGCCTGATGAAATTACCTATTTGCACTTGGAATCTATCAGAAAACGAATGTCATGAAATTAATTTTGCGCATATGTTTTCATAATACGAATTAGGCTTTGGGGCCATTCAAGTATTACATAACCACTACAGGGGGGCGGGGGGTCTTTGATTTGCTTATTTTTGATGACATGGAGAATGGGGGGTCTGGATGGTGTCAAAGTCAAAGTCAAAGCATTTATTTCAAATAGGCACATAAAAGGCACTTTTGAACGTCAGAAATTACAAAAAAAATAGAATTGATTCTAGTCGCCCATTCCAAAAAGTAGTTTTCGTATGGAGAAGAACGGGCAAGAAACTCCACCGTTACTCTTTTAAAATATTTTACAAAATTTTGCATACATTAATTATATAATAATAATATGTGAACACGATGCACCTAAAATAAAATTACTATACCACAATAGGTAAAAGACTTAAAAATGAAACCATGACATATATAAATTAATTATCTGATAGATACATGGTGCTCACATATTTACAAACATGGTAAAGGTAAACGATTTTCAAAAAAAAAAAAAAAAATAACAAGTAATAAGTCAGGGTGTGAGTTAAAGTAGTTACAGAATGTAAATCAATGTCAAAAAAAAGTATAAATTTACAGTTAAATTAGCAACCAGTTTGATTTTGTCTAGGCTCCAGATTGTCCTATGGAGCAGGACCAGCATGTTTCCAAGCGTTCTTATCTTGGATATAATCTTCTAATTTATAGTATGCTTGTTTACAAAGTGTATGTTTAATGTGAGTTTTAAATTTTCTTTCATTTAACTGCAATATATCACATGGTATTTTATTGTAACATTTAACACAGTACCCCATAAAAGATGTATGTACCTTGGCTAATCTGAAAAATGGTTGATGTATTTTATCTTTATTTCTAGTATTAAAATTATGTCTATCGCTTATTTTATTAAAAAGATGTAGATTTTTTCTTACATACATAATATTTTCATAAATGAATTGGCAAGGTACCGTCATAATATTAATCTTTTTAAAAAGTTCTCTGAGAGATTCGCGGCGACGTAGATTATAAATGGCTCTGACAGCTCTTTTTTGCAAAATAAAGATGGATTCAATGTCAGCAGCTCGACCCCATAGTAAAATGCCATACGACATAATGCTGTGAAAGTAGCTAAAATAGACTAGACGCGCGGTTTCTACATCAGTTAATTGTCTTATCTTTCTAACAGCATAAGCGGCCGAGCTAAGCCGCCCCGCAAGAGATGTTATGTGAGGTCCCCATTGTAATTTGTCGTCTAGCGTGATTCCCAGAAAAACAGTTTGATCAACAAATTCCAGTTTTTCTCCATTCAGTATGATGTCACATTCACTACTTCTAACATTAGGTAATTTAAATCTAATGCATTTAGTTTTCTTTTCATTTAGTACCAAATTATTTACCATAAACCAATCTTGGACCTGAAGAATAGAGTTATTCACGTCGTCAAGATTTTGTGCCCGTCTGTCTATCTTAAAGATCAATGAGGTGTCATCTGCAAATAACACCATCTTCGGTTGATTTTGAAGTAATTGGGGTAAATCATTAATGTAAACTAAAAAGAGGAATGGACCCAATATAGAACCTTGAGGAACGCCCATTGCTATTCCAGACCCTACTGAGTTTACGCCGTTTACTTGAACTTTAAGCTTTCTATCTTTTAGGTATGACTTTAGTAAATCAAGAGCTAAATTCCTAATCCCATAGTGCTCAAGTTTCAGCAGAAGTGTCTCATGGTTTACGCAATCGAACGCCTTAGAGAGGTCGCAAAAGATTCCAATAGCATCTTGTGCTTCCTCCCAGGCGTTAAAAATGTTCTTTATTAGGTTGACACCGGCGTCAGTGGTACAACGCCCTTTGGTGAAACCGTACTGTTGTTCATGAAAGATGGAATTTTTATTAAAGTGGCGTAACATTTGATTGAGCATCAACTTTTCAAACACCTTACTGAGAACCGGCAGAATTGAGACAGGCCTATAATTGTTGGGTTCTTTACTATCACCGGATTTGAACAAAGGAACTACTTTACTGTGTTTCATGAGATCCGGAAAGACTCCTTGGTCAACACTGATGTTAAATATGAAAGCTAAATAGGGCGCAATCGTTTCGATGATAGATCTACAAACTTTTACAGACATTCCCCAAAGATCTTCTGTTGATTTAATTTTAAGATCTTTAAAAGCTTTTATAACAGCCTGGGGGTTTGTATGTTGAAACCCAAACTCCGAAGGGCATGCCTCAACATTCTTTCTAAGTAAGTCAGCAGAAAGCGCGGGTGAGGAATTCAAAGCTTTAGTAGTTTTGATGGGAATATTTGCAAAAAAATTTTCGAATTCCTGAGCAATTTCTATATCTGAATTGATAGGGCCATGTGCAGTCTCTAATGATTACGTCAGCAGTATTTATTTTTTAGTTTTTCGAGTTTTCTACAAAATTAAGTCGATTTTGGTTTGAACACATATGGCAACTCTTTTTGTCTATGCTTGAAAACGTAACGCATATAACTACTGCTCATGAATCAAAGAAAACTGAACACATTGAAAAATGTATGAACTAATGTTTACGTAAGCATGGGAGTGGGGGAGGTAAGCGCTTTGCTTACTTTTGCTGACGAGGGGGAGGGGTGGGTTAATAATATTGCAAATAATCTGCTTACGTAACGTGCTTACATAATACTCTTCAATTCAATTCATTTATTCAATAACAACTTTTACATCGTGTCTGAATTTCTATAACTAAATATATAAGAAACATCATGCATGCAATCCACATTTAAATCATTACATTTATCCAAATTACATTAAAGTGAAAATAATAATAAAAATTATATAGAATATAAAAATTAATGTCATAAGTCAATTCATAAAATTCAATTAATTCAATTCAATAAAGTTTTAAATTACTTAAGTTACATCCGACTTTTGTATTTATTTATAATTCATCAATGGAATATAGACACTTATTTAACAAGAACCTTTTAAGCTTATTCTGACACCCACTTGTATATACTAGACTTTTTATTTCTGTCGGCAGTTTATTGAACATTTTTAATTACTTATGGTAGGTGCTATGCTTTACAACGATCAGGTGAGGCACTTGCTTCACCTGGAGATCTTTTCTTCTTGTACTCTCCCTTTTTTGCCTTTCATCTTCAGTCTCATATTCATAGATATATTTTGATAAGTGACTGAGTAGCACTAAAATGTACAAGCTTACTTGAATGGCCCCTTTATTCATTGCCTTAAAACGCATGCCGTCTCGTGGTCGAGCGCTGCTAGCAGTCTCACCTACGAAAAAGATAATGATAAATCAATTAAAACATAGTTTCCTTTGTAGGTACTCAAAATAAAACTAAAGAAGATCCGAAAACAAACAATGAAGATAAACCAAAGCGCAAGAGAATAAAAGGATTTCTCACTGAGATCGGTAAAGCTAGGATAGAAATGACAGAAGAAATGAAGAAACACCGCACAAATCTTAAAGAAATTCTGACTTGCTCCAATGCGACGCCATTTCTAGGGATAAATTACAGAGGTTATATGTGCGGTTACTGCGATTCTCAGTATCCAGACCCTGCAGCCCTGAAGAAACATACACGTGACAATCATCAGGACTTATACAAATCCGTAACTCCGATTGAAAAGAAGACCAGGAAAGATGAGTTTTGTGTCAAATTAGACATAACTGATTTACAATGCACACTCTGCGAGACGGACATTGACACATTAGAAAACTTAATAGAGCATCTGGTAGGTTATCACAAAACCGGAATACACGCTGAAATAAAAAACCAACTCTTACCATTCAAGTTTAGTAGTGAAGCCATAAAATGTTGTCTATGCTCAAGTCTTTTTGACAAGTTTAAAAGTTTACAAGAGCATATGCACACTCATTATAGGAATTTTATTTGCGAAGTGTGTGATCAAGGTTATATCACCCGCGGCTGTCTCAAGCGACACGCCCTCACACACGTCAAAGGCGTATTTAAATGCAGCTTTTGCTTAAATACCTATGATACTTTACGCAAGGTAAAAAGTCACGAAAGTGCTGTCCACAAATACAAGCAGATGAGAAATAAGTGCGGGTTCTGTAATAAGAAATTTAAAAGCCACCAGAACAGGGAAGATCATGTGGCTAAAGTTCATGGTGTACAATCTAGCCTGATGAAATGCCGTGCTTGTGAGAAGACATTCACTTGCAAGAGATCTCTGACAATTCACACGAGAAGGGATCACTTGATTGAGCGGAAGCACAAGTGTGAATACTGCGAAAAGAGTTTCTTCACCGCACCTCTGCTGCGGCATCATGAAGTTGTACACACGCGAGCTAAACAGTTTTATTGTAATATTTGTGTGAGGAGTTACGCGAGAAAGAAGTCGTTGGTAGAGCATAATATGAAGAAGCACAAAAATGTTAAGGAATCAAATGTTAGCATTGTAGTCGATCGTTTATAAAGCAAAGTAGTTTGAAGACCCTAGTGAAGCATCGACATGGGGTAGTTGAGTATGCTCAGATAAGTAAGACTTCGTTAATATAGACGGTACAGACGCCAGCACATCAAGCTACTACAATCTGTCAAATTTCAACTTTATCGCTATAGCATAAGGTTCAAGGTTGATTGGGAAAATTTGACAGTTTCGGGTAGCTTGAGTAGTCTGTACAATTTTATATCAATTATTATTTTTAAGTATAAAATAACCGGGAGGTTTATGTGTACTAATACATGAATATTATAACTGACTGCCCCGTTGGTCGCGTGGTCGCAAGCAAAGTGTTACTGAGTTTTACCATTACGAATTTCGAATACGAAGCATCGGTTTGCTAGTCACTATCATCACTACATGATATTACTTATAAAACAAAGTCGTTGTCCCCCCCCCCGCCGCGTCTGTATGTCTGAACGCGATAAACTCAAAAGCAACCGAACGGATTTTCATGCGGTTTTCACAAGTGGATGGAGTGAGTGATCCATAAGTAAGGTTTAGTTGTTTTTTTTATTCATTAGTTTTGTGTAAATTGACTGAAATATGACTATGATTGTTTAAGATGTCCGAAAAAATCATTTCGACTAGGAGCTTTACTGGCGTGCGCCGAGTAAACCAACCTACATATTTATATGAAAACAATGTATAAATGGTACATTTTCCGACAAGAGTTAATAATAAATAATTACTTAGACCTAAGAAATTCTTTGTATTTTAGCTATAAGATTAACTCCTGTATTTGTGTCATGTTTATTAATTAAATAAACGTTATATTCTGGCAATTTGTCTATAGTTTTCCTACACAAAAATGATGTAACATTATAACTGCCCTACACCTTTCACAACCAGTATTGCTAAACTCTCTTTTAATTCTAACCTTTTTAAAAAACAGAAAAATTCAATCTGTATCGTTTACGTACGATGTATGAAATTCCAAGTCCGTGCTGTTAAAAAATTGAATTTGCATCGATAAAATGTGAAACGCTATAAGGACATATTCGAGAAACGTTTTTGTGTCGCTCGTGCGCCTTAATTTGTAACCATAAATATTGTATTGCAACAAATTACGCAAATGTATACAAAACTGCCGCTTAATTCATGGATATGTGAATAATAGTTCTGTAATCATAGCCATATAATTATACCAAGGAATTAGGTATACCGACTGCCAGTCGACGTCTCTGTTGCGTTAACATACGTTATCCGTGTGTATAAAAGACGCCGTGTTCAAAACTCATGAAGGCTAAGCAACAGAAAGTATAAAAATTAATTATAAATTATATTTTGGAATTCAAACTAAAATATAAAAGACACGTCACTGAGTTCACGTATGACATGAAAAGGATAATAATATATTTGTCATTCGTTTTAAGTCGTACGACGATAAGGATGTCCTGCAAGGATTACACGAAGATAGACTAGTGTCATTTCTTGAAGTTGACATATATGACGTTGCTAATGGTGTGAGTAAAACAGTACCTATACACGACGAATTTAAGAATCATTCAAACAGTTCTACAAATAAATACCATGATATCATTTAATAACAAACTACATAGTAAGACTCAAGAATAACCTATTATTTTCTTTGTAGGTAACAACAATCCTAAGAAACAACCTGAACCAAAAAACAACCCACCAGCCAAGGAAAGTGCTATTAATGAGAGCCTTAACTCTGCTAAAGCCAAGATGTCAGTAAGAGAAGAATTTGAAAAGCATCAGAAGAATACGCAAATGATAATAATGTGCAGCAATGCAACGCCCTTCCTACAAAAGCTGGACACGGGTTATGTCTGTTGTTACTGCAACGATCAGTATCACAACCCTGCCGATCTAAAGAAGCATAACCTAGAAATTCACGGAGACAAATACAACCCAGTAACTGCACACGTTATAAAGAACTCCAGGAAAACTGAATTCTGCGTCAAATTAGACATTACAGGCTTACAATGTAAGCTCTGCAATTCAGATATTCCGTCCCTAGAGCAACTTGTTGATCACCTACAAAATGAGCATAAAAGAAAAATATTTACGGATATCAAGAATAAGATTTTACCATTCAAGTTTGAAAATGATGATATTCGCT
Organism: Luperina testacea; assembly: GCA_927399505.1. NCBI lineage: Eukaryota > Metazoa > Arthropoda > Insecta > Lepidoptera > Noctuidae > Luperina > Luperina testacea. The sequence continues at coordinate 5,457,886 of OV656785.1, read as the reverse complement.
GCTGCATTTGCTCCAACATATTTGAAAAGTTTCGAAAATTACAGGAACATATGCATACACATTACAGGAACTATATTTGCGAGCAGTGCGATCTAGGTTTCGTGACCCTTACCAGTCTAAGAAGTCATTCAGAAAAACATAAGTTAGGCGTATTCAAATGCAAGTTTTGCCCCAAAGTATCTGATACACTACGAAAGAAACAGTCGCACGAAAAAGCGGTGCATGTATTGGGATACTTGGTGAGCAAATGCGGGTACTGTAGTGAAAGGTTCACAAGTACCAAAAACAAGGATGAACATTTGGCGAAAGTCCATGGCGTTCAGATACGTGCTCTCAAATGCCAAGCTTGTGACAAAACTTTTCAAAACAAAAGAGCTTTGACAATACATACGAAGAGAGACCACTTGTTGGAAAGAAAGCATAAGTGTTCCCAATGTGAAATGAGATTCTTCAATTCTAGTAGTTTGAAAATGCATTCAACCAAGCATTCGGGGGTGAAGGCGTTTCAGTGTGACGTATGTCAGAAAGCTTACGCCCAGAAGAAGACTCTGACACAGCATATGAGGATACATTTAGATGATAGACGCTTTAAGTGCAAACATTGCGGGCAGGCGTTCGTGCAGAAGTGTAGTTGGAAAGGTCACATGAAGAATAGACACGGAGAAAATGTACAATGAGGTATTGAACTACATATATACGTAAACTTGAATATTTACTAAAGGACACTACACACTTCTGTTTTGCTCATATTCTAATATCTATATATTTAAGACGGTTAGAATAATATGCGGATGTAAAATGATGTAATATCTATTCCTGTTTGGCTGTCTACATATTCTACTATCTGTAACATTTCAATAGGTTTAAAAAATATATAATAATTGGTCAGTAATAAGACATATAATCTCGCTTTTGTAATTTTCATTAGATTGTAGATTTTCACTAAGACGAGGTTTTTGTAGAGTTTAAGTTTAATTTCGCCGGTTTTTTGTGTGCATACAAAGTATATCTTTCTTCTGGAAAGGCTTTAAACTATTATTCATCTTTACGGTATATTAACGCATTAAATAACTGTATACTTACTAAATGTTTCAACACCAAATAAAACAGTAAGTAGATACTGGATTATTATTTATTATTATAATGTAGGGCTAAGACGGTCTGTAACGACTTCCAATTTTCCATTATCTTAAAAAAAACAAGTCCAGGTCATCCCTTCCATATTTCCATAACATAATAGTAAAAATTCAGTACATTTATTATGATTATAACATGATATTCTAATTAGGGTGTTTGTTGGTGTGTGTTAATTCTGGGTCATGTTGTATGTGTAATATGTAACGTGGTTGTTATAAGCAGGTACAATCGGGAATGTAAATGTTTTTCATTTACTTCTGCCAACAACGTTCCATCGACAGATTTAAATATTTTGTGCTTTATCTGCTGCATAGATGACTTTGACTTTATTTCTACAAAAGCAAACATACGGTCAGCTCAAAAAAACTAAATTAGACAATAACCTTCAAATTTTCTTTATAGGTCATCCAGTGAGCAAGAAAAGTGAAATGAAAAATTTAGAGCAAGCTGTATTAGTTATCGTAGGACCTGAAAGGAAAAAGAAGGAAAGTACACAGGTAAATAATGCTATCAAACCGTACGTGCGTGAATTGGAGAAACATCGCCACAACGTTAGACAAATCCTACAATGTTCTAACGCTACACCAATAATGCGTCGCGGAGGTGTGGGGTACGTGTGCAGTTACTGTTTCGAAGAGTTTCCAGAGGCTAGGGATCTAAAAAAGCACACACTGGCCGATCATACATCTAACCCAACAGAATCAGACCCTAGAGTTGGATACTCTAATAAAACCGCTTCCATGTCCGAATACAATATCAAACTAGACATCACCAACCTCGAGTGTACGGAATGTGCTACAGCCATAGACACTCTAGAAGATTTACTAACCCACATGCAAGAAGAGCATCAAAAAGTTTTGCATACTGACATTAAAAGTCATATCATACCTTTCAAATTTGAAACGGATAATCTTACTTGCTGCTTATGTCCCAGTACTTTCGACAAGTTTAAAAAGCTCCAAGAGCATATGCACTCGCATTACAGGAACTACATTTGTGACGTCTGCGATTCCGGGTTCGTTTCCCAGGGAAGTTTCAGCAGACATCGCAGCACACACTTAAAAGGAGATTTCCCTTGCAGCTACTGCCCGAAAGTTTTCGATACGATGTTGAAAAAGCGATCTCATGAGAGATGTAACCATACTCATACCGATGTGCTAAATAGATGCGCATACTGCAACAAAGGCTTTAAAGACTACCATATTCGGGAACTACATATGTCAGAAGCCCATGGTGTTAAGCCAACCGAATACAAATGCAATGCTTGCGACAGGAGTTACACCACCAAACGTATACTGAGGATTCACGTAAAAAGAGATCATCTGTTAGAGAGGAGATACAAATGTTTGACTTGTGACATGAAATTCTTTTCTTCCCATGAAGTTAAAAAGCATATGCTAACACACACTGGGGAAAGGGAGTTCCAATGCGAAATATGCTTAAAATCATATGGAAGAAAATCCACTTTGAATAGTCATATGAGGATTCATAACAATGATCGACGCTTTGAATGTGAGTTTTGTGGGATGTCCTTTGTTCAGAAATGTAGCTGGAAAGGGCATTTAAAGACGAAACATGGAGAGATTGTTATGTAGGAAACTGTTCTTTTGTTTTGATTCTTTTATTAATAAATGGTAATGATATTATTTTTGTTTCTTTTTCTAAATACCCACTTTCGTCAGATAACTAGTAGCGTCTTCATATACGAATTAAAAAATCACAATCGTACGCTTGATAGAAGTAAAGTTCTTAAACAGTAAAGAAAAATATAGATTTATGGTGAGAGATAGAGAGAGTTATCTTATCTTTCTTCTCTCTCATGTAACAAAGTGTGCCTAAATGTGACGCGTCTTTGAAATTTCACTCTCAATTCTCGTCCAATTATCGACTTGCCGCCTTAAAAGTTTAATTTTAAATCTCCGCAGCCTTTCCTGCCTACCTATATTAAGGTATATTGTAAATTGTATTTAGTTTAGGGGTAATATATATATTTTAGTGTTAGCTTGTATATTGTATTTAAGATTTGTCAAAATAAAGTAATTAATAAAATCCAAATTGTTAAGTCATATATGTTACACATCAGGGCAGTCATACGTAGATTACGTGCAGTAGGAAAATGTTCTGGAGAAGATAAAGCAAAATTTTAGGGGAATTCCCATTCACACTTATAAGATTTAGAGTTTGCATCCTTTCCACACTGGTGGCGCTATCAACACAAACAGTCAAAATAAATTTTCATTGGAAATTAAACATCTGTGTTCAGATGTACATTTTGTCTTGTGATTATAAAACTAATAAACACTTTAAAGCAACTTTTATGGCCGTACATTGTCATAATTTTACCATTAAATTAACAAAAATACCTAGTATTTTTTTAAACTCAAATAATTAATTCGACATTCTGTTTTAATGCTTGTGCTGATGGCTGCATCTGTTTACTTAGTATCACGTACACTCTCCAAAGAATTTGAAAAGTCTCTTTTTTAATAAGTGCTGCAGATAATCTTAAATATGCGTCACCACTGTACAAGTCAGCAGTGCTTCTATACAAGATATCCCGGAATTAACGCACACCACCAAACACCCCAATTAGAATATTACCTATGTAATTATCATAAATCATAATACATACACTGAAAACAAAAATACAGGTAAGTAGGTACTTCGTCCATTGTGGTTAGTTTTGATTGTATAGACGCCAGCACATCAACCTACTACAATCTGTCAAATTTCTTAATAGATTTTCAACTTTATCGCTTTAAGCACGTTCAAAGTTTATTGGGAAAATTTGACAGTTTCGGGTAGCTTGATGTGCTGGCGTCTGTACCTAAAGCGTAAATTACAGACACTTTAGCAATTTACGTAGTTTTAATAATTTTTTTGGTAAAAAATTACCTATATTAAAAATGACATCGATTGAGTGAACGGTTCTGAACAAACTACTTTCATAATGTTTCACTTTGTACAAAGTCAGCTATAATGTAAACACTTAGGATAAGTACCCTTTGCACTATAACTATTATTAGACTTGAGTAAGATTTGCCTGAATAAATCGAAGTCGACAGACCTGGATTTTATTTCTGATCTCTTCTGTCATCACATTTTTCGTTCTTAGAGTCGAAGTGAATCTTAATATTTACTCTCAACTTCATAGAGGCCTATGTTCGTTAGTTGATATTCAGCAATTGAACACTATTACTAAGAGATTTAAGAATACAAACTTGGCATTAGAAGCTTTTAAGTTCTTACATTCAATAATTCACTAGGCAGAGCCTTGGTACCGCAAAACGGCGACAAGCGAGGCAGACCGCCAAAGCAATGTCGCGACGAAATAGATTTAATATTGCCAGTATTCAGCATACGCCTGGAAGCCGACCTCAACATAGGAAAAGGCTACGCAGGTGATGATCTTACGATAAGCGATAAGATGAAAGGCGTGCAATTTGAAACTGATCCTCCAAAAAGATTGCTTTTCTAATGATGGACATTTAACAAAAAAATTGGCCTCTTTTAACTTTTTGGCCGTTCCTTCAAAGTTGGTGCAGTAGCTAAGTAGGGCACCCTGACCAAATAGATTAGTTTTGGTTGAACTGTGCCTAACCACGCGCGAGCTGAATTGGCCCCAGTAAATAAGCTACGACACTCCGACCAAATGAGCTAGGTTAGTCGAGTCGATGATCGGCAGCGAATGGGACGCGGTGGTTTCCTTCTGTGAAACAGTCGTCACGCAGACGAAGGCTGCGGAAAGGGAGAGGGAGATCTCGTCCACTCACCCGGCCCGCAGCAGGCGCACCGGGCATCGGCGGAGGGCGGAAAACGCCCTCTTCCAGCCCCCCACACATCAGGACTCGAGGTGGCGGGGCGTAGTTTTCCACTCGCGCAACTCTTAGATGTCGCGGGGGGAGTCAAACCTCACTCCCACCGGCAGGCACCAGTCGGGGGTTGCGAATGGATCGTACGTTCACGCAACCCCCGGCGTAGGTTTGGAACACTGGAGTAGTTTTTTGTCAGTAAGAGTTAAAAAAAAGTTGAACTGTGACAAACCGCATGCAAGCCGAACGAGCGAAGCGAACGGTGCCGCGCGGTAGCGACAGGCGGGCGTTACATGCAAGTCGAAACGCGTCGTTTTTGGCAATGCCGAAAGTGACAAAAATCCATGTGAATATCTATACCGTGTAAACTGCTTGAAACCTAGGTAAGTAAGTCAGATTTCTGCTTGAATAAAGCACACAAAATACTTTCATTTATATGAGTTGGGTACCGGTAAAGAGGTATAAACACAGTAGTATCGTGCATAATGACGTCATACCAGGCCGCAACAGTAAGGGTCGTTTGAACTGTAGTAGAAAATAGTTAAAGTTTTAATCATTTTTTGACCAAAAAGCAGTAGGTAGTTGAATTTATATTTCTGTCTTTTGTAGATTAAGTGAAAAACATTACATGTATCACTAGTGTCTACGTAGTCCAGTAAGAAATACTCTACTCTGCTCCACAAATTGAACAAAGTGGCATCCAGAAGGCCAATTCCCTTAATTAAAAATGTTCAAATTATAGTCAGCGACAATCAATATCATATACTTGTCAAAAATTTAGAGAGATTACAGGTATTTTTGACAAGATTGAGACAGACCAAATTGTGAACGTATAATTGGAAAACATGTTGCTGGTAATAATGAATGTTGTAGTGTTTAACAAAACGTGAGCTTTTTTTGTTGTAAAAGCAATTTTTGTAGAGGGAGCAATGTAGCGCTACTGTTTCTCAATTTTGTTTCCAACGAACGGAGTTATAAACCCGCGTAAGCTTTTGTATCCATAGGAAAATACGTAAAGAAATTGAGAATAACATAATCATTTTCTTTATAGATAAACAAGAAAAAGTGGCTACAACTAGGGAAATCAAAATTGAGCCGAAAACCGAAGAAACTGTAGTATCTCAGGCAGAGCAAATAAAAAAAAATCCAGAGACAGTGCCTCGACCACGCATAAAGCGACTACTGCACAAGCATCTACACAATCTGAAAATAATCCTAGAATCTACTAACGCCACGATGATACTCAAACATGGGGATAAGGGATATTTGTGCTGCTACTGCACGGAAGCTTTCCAGGAACCATGCATTTGAAAATACACACTTTGTCAGAACATCAGAATGCAGATAAATTCTATGGCAACATTAAAGCCAAAGGACCCTCTGTGTTCCTTGTTAAACTTGACATCACCAACCTAAAATGTATGCTTTGCAGCGCCAATATAGATTCTCTCGACGATCTATTCGTCCATCTGACAGAGAAACATAATAAGAACTTCCACACTGATATACAAAATCAAATATTTCTTTTCAAATTCAATACGAAGCAACTGAAATGCTGCCAATGTACCAGCGACGTCGTTTTCGCCACGTTCAGCGCATTACACGAGCATATGCACAAGCACTACCGATACTTCGTTTGTAACGAGTGTGATGCTGGATTCATCAATCGTATGTCATTATCCAGTCATAGCGCCACTCACACGAAAGGAAAGGAGAAGGCAACTTCTGGGCCCAGCAGTTAACTAGTTGAAATGTGTATCAAAAAAACCGTTATTTTTTTCTAAGGTAAATCACTAAATATAGTACCATGTTTCTATCTAGGAAGCGAGAAAAGTTAAATTAAGTAATGAAACTAAATAATCGATTAAACACAACTGAATTCTTAATAATCGATTCTGAATAAATCGCTAAAATGTATGAAAATCGAGTAACAAATGTTTATCAATCGTTTCGTGGTATCGATTCATGGCGAATCGAGTTCCTTTACTTTTTCTTCAGCTAGCAACACTGGTCACCGACTGACACTACTGACAGTGACAGGATAAAGCCGGCACTCGTTCGTTTTCTATCGTTCTGAGTGCGCACGTATTTTCCTTGTTTTATTGTTTAACCCCACGACCTCGGCTTTGCATATTATAAAGGACTATTCGACGGATCTTTCTACTTTGAACTACCTGGCTTTCTCTATTTTTGACAACTGATTACGCTTATCGATCGGATATTCGACATGGATCGCTGTGTGAACTGTACTATTGCGACTGGTCGCAGTAACTCTATTGGCAGAAGAGTCTTGGATGATGAGGCGATTTTATCAGTTATTCAGCAGTGGCGTGCATCTCCTGCAAGTACTTATTCAAATCGAGCTTTTAACCTATCAAGCGAACAAAACCATTTTACTGTCTCCGGCGTCATGTCTGTTGGCTGTCTTTTTGTTGGATAGCATATATTAAAACAATACTTATTAGCTAATTAGTTTATTAATTAACCACACGAAACTATGGAGTGTACTATTTGACGTTTCAATCATAAAAAAGGTGTAGGTTACCGTCAAGACCTGATGGGTCTAAGTCCGTGACAGGCTTTAGTGCTTTGAGATATTGACAGTTATTGGGACCATTTCGATCTCGGACGGGTAGTAGCGACTTGGTTGAACATGTATGTAATGAAGCTTGTTTATGGTGGAACATGATTTAAATAGATAACTTATTTCAGGTAACTGGTGAGAACTATGTATGCCAAGCATGCTGGAACTTGGCCCAAGATGTGGTTCTTGGGAGACGTCCAATTGAAACACCAACCCATGTGGGCCATTCCAGTGTTTGTGTCCGCTGCGGTCGGTCACTGTTAGCACAGAGGTACAACCACCTTCTTCGCAGTGATTCTGCTCGTGAATATGCGATATATAACGTGATCAGAGAGTGGATACTGCCACAAACAGTAAGTTACTTCAGTAATATATCTTAATTTACTTAAGCTGTATTAGTATAATAAAAGATTTATTTGCAAAACTAAGATGATTTTACAATTTTTTTTTGTAAACATTTTCATTATTAGTGTGTGTACAATAAAGAATACATATAAATAAAAGTAATTATCTGATCTGATTAGTAGTTACATAAAATATTATAATATAATTAGTATATTTAATAAATATTTTAATTGTGGATTTAATTTTACTTTGTTATAGGTGGGTGAGTCGGATCGTATATGCCACTCTTGCTGGATATTAGCAGACAGAGCTGCGGTTCACATGAGAACTGGTCCCTCGACTTCCTCGCAGAGCAACCCACCACCAACTCAATTGTCTGTTGGGCAATTGGATAGAGATCATATCAACAATTTGCAAGAACCCGCAAATGTTTCCGTTCAACCAGAACAAAATCAAAGTGACAATGTACTAGTACCCTCAGTGCAACCACATTTGCCAGATGCCCCTATTGTGGAACTTGGAAGGCAGCACCCTGAACCAACAATTGTATTGCCAGATTACATGCGGGCAGTTGAATCAGAGCGACGGTGCTTTATAGAAGGATGCCAGAGAACTGAACGATATAGAGTTCCTCTAGCAACAAGAAAAATGTTACTAAATGAGCATAAATATTATGTGCCCCAAAATAATCGACTTTGTGATATACATTTAGTCATCGAAGCATGGGATTTCCTAGATAGTTTAAGGAGTAATTATTTACAAACATTTACTGCGAGGCATATCCAAGATATGATGACATTAAAAGAGTCACATAAAGAAAGCTCATTGAACTTTGGAAACATTGATGATATGGAAGACCATTATGTGCATACCTGGATTGGGTTGACTAAAGCTCAGTTCCGTCAAATATTTGATGAGGTGCCGCAATTGTCTGAACTTCGCAACAGTTCTTCAGTTTTAGCAGCCTATCTTATGAAATTAAGAACTGGGGACTCAAATGAAAGGTTGTCAACATTATTTAAAATATCTAAAAGAACATTAGAGAAGTGGCTATTTCAAGCCCGTGAGATATTAACAGAACATTTTGTGCCCCAGCATTTAGGTCTACAACATATCACTAGGGAACAAATACAAGAAAGAAACTTAGCCATACCTAGTGCTTTATATGAGGGAGATTCTAGGCCCATCGCTATATTTGATGGAACTTACTGCTATGTAGAAAAGAGTTCTAATTATTTGTATCAGAAAAAAACATACAGTTTGCATAAATACAGGAACTTGACAAAACCTTTTTTGATGGTGTGCACAGATGGCCATATTATTGATGTTTTGGGCCCCTATCCAGCCACCACGTCAGACTCAGATATAGTGAAACATGAATTTTTAAGTGAAAATTACCCACTCCGGGAATTTTTCCAAGATGGTGATGTATTTATACTGGATAGGGGTTTTCGAGATTCATTATCATTATTAAATCATTGTGGATATAGGACATACGTGCCTGCTACCTTGGCGCAGGGTGAAACACAGCTGTCAACACTTGAAGCAAACAAATCGAGAGCAGTCACCATTTGCCGTTGGGTTGTAGAAGTTGTAAATGGCAGGTTTAAAAGAGATTTTAAATTATTTAGGCAATGTTATTTCAATACAGCCTCAAGAAGTTTAATAAAGGATTTTAAGGTGGCTGCTGCTCTCATAAATAGATTTAACCCTCCCATTACCGACAGAATAGACAGTGGGGATATCATTAATCAAATTAATTTAAATATGAATAGACATAACGTATTAGGTGATTTTATTGTTACCAATCAATATAATAGACGTAGGGCTGATTTTGAAGCAATAACTGTTCAAAATGATAATTTAAATGATTTTCCCCAGTTGTCATATGATGAGTTAATTCTTGTATCCTTGGGTACTTATCAATTAAAGCAGGCACGGTCCTATTTTGGTGAACATATGCGGGGAAGTGATGGGTTTATCATAGAAGTGTGCAGAGAGGTAAGCAGCAGCCTTCTTCGACAGCTGTCAGCTTCAAATACTTCATGGTTATTGCGGGGACGTATACAATCCCGCCATATAAGTCGCAAAACATATTTTGTTTATATTTTAGTTGACAGCTGTCGAAGAGGACGAGATTCAATATTAGGCCATTATTGTAATTGTATTGTAGGTAGAAGGACTGTAGGCTGCTGTGCCCATGTAATGTGCATAATATGGTATCTCAGTTGGGCAAGATACCAAGAAAATATCGTACCTCCTGCACAATTCTTAGACGATATTCTCATAATTATTGAAGATGAATAATAAATATTTTATACATATATTGGTGTTTTATTTTACTTCCTCTTCACCCTTTTTCAAAAGGTACCTGCTACTGCTTCAAGTGCAGAATATTGAATATAGAGACTTATGCTTGTACCTACCTGCTTGTGTTCGACTGTAGCGACTGTCCAGGTCGTGCCAAACGTGTCAGATCTTCGACACTTCACACATGGAGACTCTCTAGTTGCACTCCATGCATAAAACCATTACACAACCGAAGCCATTCTAAAATATTTCGCAAATAACATCATAAAAGTACAATGTTATAATATAACCTCACTTTTACTATAGTTCATATAACTTGATTACTGGATAGCCAAATTTCACCAAATCTTCAGTGAGGCCTTGCTATTATACCCTCTTACAAATAAGGCTAGTTTGATTGAGTTAACACCTGGGCCCAGAAAACTATGGAGCCCTTGCTTTCTCCTTTCGTCTGTCGACATTGTCCTGATATATTCGACAACGTGCTAAAGAGAAGAAACCACGAGACGCGTCACCATAGCCGAACTGGAAAATCAAATATATGCAATTTCTGCAATGAAGGTTTTAATGAATATATTGATAAGGAATTGCATCTGTCTACGGTTCATGGCGTTATTCCTCGAAAATATAGCTGCTCCGCATGTGATAGAAGCTTTCCAACTAGTAGTATTTTAAGCGCACATGTCAGACGCTTCCATCTGATGGAGAAAAGTCACAAATGTTTAGAGTGCGACAAAGCATTCTTCAGGGATTGCGACCTGAAAAATCATTTGTTGGTTCATACAGGAGCGAAAGACTTCAAATGTGAAGTTTGTTCTAAGTTCCTTGCTACGAAATCTGTTCTGACTCAGCATATGAGGATTCATAACAATGATAGGCGTTTTAAATGTACAATATGTGATAAAGCGTTTGTGCGGAAACCTAGCTTGAACTGGCACATGAGGGCAAAGCACGCAGATGCTTGTTAAACAGTTAAGGAGAAAAGAACGTATCCCAATATTGTGTAAAAAGAGATGTTAGATAATAATACGAGGGGCGTTCAATGTATTCTTGATATCAGGATGAAAAAGACATAAATTCAATTAAAATATTTTTTATTTTTCAATGTATGTCCCCCATTACCCCAATGCATTTATTACATCTCGGAATTAACTTTTCAATATCCAGTAAAAAAAAACTTTCCTCTTTCTAAAAAATACGCGTTTTTTGCCGCCTTGCTCATCGCTTGCTTCGCAATGTGTGGACGTTCATATTCGTGGTGAGGCTACTTGTTACTCGAGGAAAATTAATATCGAGGCGTGTGTTGCGAAGCATGCGCGACGATACGCGGCGCATGCCTCGCAATGTCTGTATCCACCTCAACAGTCGCCACGTCTGCGAGTCTTTTCCCACTCGGCGTTCACCCCTCTCACTCACCGCGCTGAGCTGGTATACCTATAGCGTATTTTCTATACAAAATAGTTTCGTAATTTCACATCTACCAAGTGTCCGGCGACGGCTCAGTTTTTTTGTGTTGCACCATACCTAAGACCCTTCAGGTAACGGAGATAGTGAAGGTCAACGTTACAACTCCTTTTCACGTCTGCAACTTTAAAATGTTATAACGTAACTTTAAATATTATGGGGGCAACGGATGTACCCAAAACCACATTGTTTTGCGTAAGATTTTTCAAATCAAAAATTAAAGTCGTTTCCCAACAGTGTTTTAGGCTCTATGTTGCTTAGTTTGATGTACAGAATGCATAGTTAACAGCAATGTTATGGGTTTTTTTGCATCCCGTATAAGTAGAGATATAAGCAACAAATATTATAATTTACCTATTTCGAGTAAACTCTAAACCTAATCTTATGCAACTTGCTTCGCTTTGTACCATTGTACACCTTAATACAAATCACTTTCAACCAATATGAAAAAGCACGGGTTCTCAGGTATGTCCATTCTGTGACTTAATGTCGTAGGTAAATATCAAAAATAGCTCGCTCGAGTCCGTCCAATAATTATCGCATGTATGTTTTTGTGTCCATAGGAAAAGAAGTGAAGAACTTGACAATAACATGATCATTTTCTTTATAGATAAACAAGAAAAAGTGGCTACGGCTACGACCATCAAAATAGAGCCGAAAGCTGAAGAAACTGTAGTACCTCAGGAAGAGCATATAAAAATAAATCCAGAGACAGCTCCTCGACCACGCATAAAGCGACTACTGCACAAGCATCTACACAATCTGAAAATAATCCTAGAATCTACTAACGCCACGATGATACTTAAACATGGAGATAAGGGATATTTGTGCTGCTATTGCACGGAAGCTTTCCAAGAACCCATGAATTTGAAAGTACATACTTTAACGGAACATCAAAATGCAGAAAAGTTCTATGGCAACATCAAAGCCAGAGGACCCGCAAGGTTCTTAGTCAAACTTGACATCACGAACCTAAAATGCATGCTTTGCAGCGCCAATATAGACTCTCTTGAAGATCTATTCGTCCATCAGACAGAGAAACATAATAAGAATTTCCACACTGATATACAAAATCAAATATTTCCTTTCAAGTTCAATACGAAGCAACTGAAATGCTGCCAATGTACTAATGACGGGGTTTTCGCCACGTTCAGTGCATTACACGAGCATATGCACAAACACTACCGATACTTTATTTGTAATGAGTGTGATGCTGGATTCATCAATCATGATACATTATCCAGTCATAAAGTCATTCACACGAAAGGAACCTTCGCCTGCCGACATTGTTCTGTTGTATTCGACAACGTATTCAAGAGAAGAAACCACGAGATGGGCAGCCATAAGAAACCTGGCAAATTAAATAAATGCCATTTCTGCAATGAAGGTTTTAAGGATTATATTACGAAGGAATTGCATCTTTCTACGGTTCATGGCGTTGCTCCACGGAAACATAACTGCACCGCGTGTGACAGGAGCTTTCCTTCCAATAGTTTTCTTAGCGCACATGTCAGACGCTTCCATCTGATGGAGAAAACTCACAAATGTTCAGAGTGCGACAGAGCGTTCTTCAGAGAAAGCCATCTAACGAAACATAAGTTGAGTCATACAGGGGCTAAGAACTTCAAATGTGAAGTCTGTCCAAAGCTTTTTGCCAGTAAATCTTCCTTGTCTCGACATATGAGGATTCATAACAATGATAGGCGTTTTAAATGTACAATATGTGATCAGGCGTTTGTGCAGAAACCTAGCTTGACATGGCATATGAAGGGAAAGCATGCAGATGTTTGTTCTACTTAATAAGCAGGCTTTCAATAATGTCTTCTTCTATTTTTTTTTGTTTTTACATATATTGAAGTAATAATTTAGTATTATTTGATTATACTTTTAGTATGCTGGATGTAACAGACCCATCGCCAAGTCGTAATCTACGCTTTCTATACATAGAACTAAGTAACATTGAGCAAACATAATTGCTGGGAAATACAACTTTTATTCTTGGTGTGGAAAACCGCCGTTAACTGCATAATGTGACGCACGTAATATATTGTTCCCACGGGGAGTATAGAAAGATACGCGAAGAACGTTATGGTAAATGAAAATTTTATCACTAAACTTCAAATATCTGGGTGTGTTCAAAGTTTAGGTATAACATTTAAAGCCTGTTTTCGTAAAAAACTGAAAGTTGGAACTTTGGCCTTTAATATCTCTTCAACTCTTTAGGTTAGTTAGAAGGTAAGTTCCAGCAAAAAAAAAATATTTCTGACTGGAATGATAACATTGTCTATGTAAAGCTAAACATAATCAATCATAGTTCTTTCCCTGCACATATATATCTCCCTGTATATCTCACTGTTGAAGCCTTAGTGTGCATACACACTCACACTTGTCCACACTCGTCGACCACTGCTCTTGTCTCTGCCGTTGGGTTTTAGTATAACCTTAATACATCAAGTTGTGATCTAATTTTAAGGAAATTAGGTTAACCTAAGTTTTAATAATGGATATTAAATAAACAACATTCTCGTAGTCATCAATTATAGATCTTGTTGTTTTTTTTTTCCATGTTCTTGCGTCCCACTTTAATAATATTATCTAAATATATGGCTCTTTCGGATCTGAAAGGGTTTTTAATACATTGTATGGGCTTAACTTAGCTATAAACTGGCAAAGTAGAACTTTAATTTTATCCCAGCCTGCTTCGCGTAATGCCGTAGTAGGTATGTACGTTAATAATATAAAATATTTTTTTAATTAACCCAGGAAACTCGGGATCACTGGTATATCCTGTCCATATGTTAGCAGTACCTACCAAAATTACTTGCTCGAATCCGATCTATGGTACCTATATCAAGACTGCGGGTGAGGCATATGATGATCAGTTTCTAACCAATTCACAAGTACTTACTTGTAAGTTTTAAAATCAATCTTATAAGAAAAATTTAATGTTGCATTGTTAATTTATTAAGCATTAAGGTCGAGTAAGTTTTTCTATCCACATACGAAAATAATGTGAATTGTAGTAAGTAAAAAAAATTACAATAACTTAATCATTTTGTTCATAGATAAACAACAAAAAGTGGCTACAGCTTCGAAAATCAAAATAGAGCCGAAAGCTGAAGGGACTGTTATACCTATTGAAGAACATATAAAAATAAAACCAGAGACAGCGCCTCGACCAGGACAAAAGCGACAACTACACAAGCATCTGCACAATCTGAAAATAATCCTAGAATCTACTAACGCCACGATGATACTCAAACATGGAGATAAGGGATATTTGTGCTGCTATTGCACGGAAGCTTTCCAAGAACCCATGAATTTGAAAGTACACACTTTAACGGACCACCAAAATGAAGACAAAATCTATGGCACCCTAAGAGGCAGAGGACCATCTAGGTTCTTAGTCAAACTTGACATAACTAACCTAAAATGCATGCTTTGCAGCACCAATATAGACTCTCTTGAAGATCTATTCGTCCATCTGACAGAGAAACATAATAAGAACTTCCACACTGATATACAAAATCAAATATTTCCTTTCAAGTTCAATACGAAGCAACTGAAATGCTATCAATGTACCAGTGACGTCGTTTTCGCCACGTTCAGCGCATTACACGAGCACATGCACAAACACTACCGACACTTCGTTTGTAACGAGTGTGATGCTGGATTCATCAATCATATATCATTAGCCAGTCATAGAGTCACGCATACGAAAGGGACCTTCGCCTGCCGACATTGTTCTGTCGTATTTGATAACGTGTTCAAGAGAAAGAACCACGAAATGCGCAGCCATAGTAAAGCTGGCAAATTACATATATGCCATTTCTGTAATGAAGGTTTTAAGGAATATGTAACGAAGGAATTGCATCTAACTACGGTTCATGGCGTTGCTCCGCGGAAATATAACTGCACCGCGTGCGACAGAAGCTTTCCATCTAATAGTTTTCTTAGCGCACATGTCAGAAGTTTCCACCTGATGGAGAAAAGTCACAAATGTTCAGAGTGCGATAAAGAGTTCTTCAGAGAAGCCCACCTCAAGAAACATAAGTTGAGTCATATTGAGGCTGCAGATCTCATATGTGAAGTCTGTTCAAAGCATTTCGCCAATAAATCTAGTCTGTCGCGGCATATGGGTATTCATCACAATGAAAGGAATTTTAAATGTAAAACCTAGCTTGACCTGGCATATGGAAACAAAGCACGCATCTGCTTGTCCTACTTTCTATACAGCAGTGTTATTCTGTAAAAATCGCATCGAGAAAACTTAGGGGAGGTGAGCTTGAAGTGAGCTGTCAATCCACCTGATGCTAGGGGATTGACACTATTGACGGCGCACTTCACCTAAGTTTTCATGGTGAGATTTTGACAGGAATATCCTGAATATCTCAGCTGGTTGTAAAAAGACCCTTTACGACGCCATTATCTACGCATTCTGTACATCAAATTAAGTAACTTTCTGCAAAAATAATTGCTGGGTAATGACTTTTATTTTTGAGGTGAAAATTCGCTTTTTACGGTAGTGCGCAATATAACGCACGCACAACATTACACTTATAGGTGCATGCAACGTTACAGGGATTTTAGTAGTATTTTAAGTTATGCTATAACATTTAAAACTTGATTTCATAAAAAAAAGTCAAAATAGTCGTAACTTTGACCTTCAACTAGGAGGATCCCAGGTATGGTCCAGAACAGAAAATAATGGCGAGCAGTAACTCTTTGGATTCATTAAGGGTATTTTTATAGTGTTCTTACAACTGCTTTTTTAAATATGAATAGAACTAATAGGTAAATTTAGTTTCGATGGACTTGATTTTACTTTTAAGTATGCAGGTTGTACAAGGACGGTGTATAGAATGCATATACAGAAGAAAAAAATAACTAGTGCGCAGATTGTAACCATGAATTCAGCGTATGGTTCTAGACCCCGAGCATTTGTCGGTTATAAAATCTATGAATCATATGCTGAATTCACGGTTAAATTTTGCGCACTGGTTAAAAATTCATCGTGTATAAGCATTATGTTTAATATGCATAAACAGGCTGAATTTATGATGATTATGAACACCCAACTAAAGTAACATTGGGAAAAATAATAATAGATTGATGGAGAAAGCTGGTTTAATTTTTGCGTTTCTTTTCTTTTTTGTGTTTTACTACTTTAGATGCATAATTTTTAATTTGTGGAAACTTGAACATGGCAATTATTAGCGTTCATGGTACATTACTTACCTTTATAGATATTAGCCTTTATTATTATTAGATAGATATAAGCTTTCTGAAGAATAAATAAATAGAAAAAACTAGTTTTATTCTTTGTGTAAAAAACCGCAGTTAACTATAGTGCACGTGTAATGCACGTAAAATACTGTTCTTACGTGGATTATAGAACGATACGTGGGATGCGGGGCGATTTACCCCTTTATTATAAAAGTTGCTTAAAGTTAAGTACCTAATGATTAGGTCGCTAATCATTGTACCTACTTAACTTTAAGCAAGTTTAACCATACATTTTTGACGTTTAAACGTACATTTTTGACGTTTAAACGTATCTTAACCTTAATAAACGTTTAGAAGTAAACCCCTTAAAGTTTAGTTATAACATTTGAAACTTGTTTTCGTAAAAACAACTTCTCCTTAACCAAGTGGTTCCCAGATGTGTCACAGTACAAAAAAAAAATGCAATGACTGGTAGATTATGTAACAGTTTAGTAAAGCGCCTTCTTACATCTGGTAGACCATATACAGGATTTATGTACCTCTTTAACAGCGAGTGTTTTCGAAAAATGTTTTTATCACAGTATTTAGGTATACGATATGAAGGTAGTCAGTAGCTAAATTACTAAACTTCAATGGTAGACTTGGGACATGCAAATGGCATGGCATTTGTTTCAAGTGAATTAAAATTGTTTTATCACTCTCACCGAAGCCAGCCTCTAACTCTGACGTGGTTTGCGATGGATCCGTTTCCACTATCATTTAAAATTTTTCACTGTCAACTAGGGTCTCCGACCGTCTACGGGGTTTTTTCTGTAGGTCAAAATTTCCAGAACGAAATCGTTGGAACCAAAAACGTACCGCGTTTTCTTTTACAGTTGCTTCCCTATACATATCGTTAATCGTTCGAGCTGTTTCTGCAGCGCTGGTGCCACGGTGGATCTCGTATTCATAAATAACGCGATATTTTAAGTTTTTCATATTGTGAAAAGAACGATTTCAAAGAAAAATCAAATGGCGTGAAAACAAATGAATCACTAAATTCGAAACACAAATACACAAGTAGGCTTGTTTAATACATAGAAAATAATGAGAATATTAGTGGTAAAGAACTTGACTAATAACGTAGCAATTTTCTTTATAGATGAACAAGAAAAAGTGGCTACAGCTACGAAAATCAAAATAGAGCCGACAGCTGAAGAAACTGTAGTACCTCAGGAAGGGCATATAAAAATAAATCCAGAGACAGCGCCTCGACCACGCATAAAGCGACTACTGCACAAGCATTTACACAATCTGAAAATAATCCTAGAATCTTCTAACGCCACGATGATACTCAAACATGGAGATAAGGGATATTTGTGCTGCTATTGCACGGAAGCTTTCCAAGAACCCATGAATTTGAAAGTACATACTTTAACGGAACATCAAAATGCAGAAAAGTTCTATGGCAACATCAAAGCCAGAGGACCCTCTAGGTTCTTAGTCAAACTTGACATCACGAACCTAAAATGCATGCTTTGCAGCGCCAACATAGACTCCCTCGAAGATCTATTCGTCCATCTGACAGTGAAACATAATAAGATCTTCCACACTGATATACGAAATCAGATATTTCCTTTCAAGTTCAATGCAAAGGAACTGAAATGTTATCAATGTACCAGTGACGTCGTTTTCGCCACGTTCAGCGCATTACACGAGCATATGCACAAACACTACCGACACTTCGTTTGTAACGAGTGTGATGCTGGATTCATCAATCATGAAACATTATCCAAACATAACGTTACTCACACGAAAGGGTCATTCGTCTGCCGACATTGTCCTGTGGTATTCGACAATGTGTTCAAGAGAAGAAACCACGAGACGCGCAGTCATACTCACACTGACAAATCATATTTATGCCATTTATGCAATGAGGGTTTTAAAGAATATGTAACGAAGGAATTACATATGTCTACAGTTCATGGCGTTGCTCCACGGAAATATAACTGCACCGCGTGTGACAGGAGCTTTCCTTCCAATAGTTTTCTTAGTGCACATGTCAGACGCTTCCATTTAATGGAGAAAAGTCACAAATGTTCAGAGTGCGACAGAGCCTTCTTCAGACAAAGCCACTTAAAGAAACATAAGTTGAGTCATACAGGCGCTAAGAACTTCAAATGTGAAGTCTGTCCAAAGCTTTTTGCCAGTAAATCTTCTTTGTCTCGACATATGAGGATTCATAACAATGATAGGCGTTTTAAATGTACAATATGTGATCAGGCGTTTGTGCAGAAACCTAGCTTGAACTTACACATGAAGTCAAAGCATGCAAATGTCTGTTCTACTTAGTAAACACGCTTTTAATGCTGTGTTCTTCCATCTGCTTTTAGTTGTTATGTGTAAAACTTATACGTATACTTTCGATGGATTTGAGTTTACTTTTTAATATTCAGGATAAAGAAAAGATCCATCACCAAGTCTTAATACACGCATGCTGTACCGACATTTTCAACTAAGCAACAATCATTTCTGAGAAACAACTTAAAGTTTGGTGTGATAAATCACTGTTGACTTTAGCGCGCAAAAAAACTGTTCATACGAGTGTATAAAATGAGGACATTAATCTGTTTTGTAAAAAAAGTAACTAACCAGACGGTTCCCTGGTATGGTTCGGTAGGAACAAAAAATCGCAGTGACAAGAAGAATTAAGGGCCCTTTTAACATCCGATATACTGTTAAAGAACTGGGAGCCTTCTACCGAGCAGTAGGGATTCCGGGCTAAAATGATGGTAATGATACCGTAAAAAGGATTAACATACCCAATATACGCGAGTGTTTCGAAGAATGTTTATATCACAGTATTAAATAGGTACACGATAATTCTGAAGGCAATCGACAGCTAAATTACTAAGCTTCAAAGATACATAAGACACATGCCAATTGAAACAAAAACGCACACAGAAACCACGAAAATACAATCATCGTTAATTTATTGATATTGTTTAATATTCGCACTTTTAAGTCTTGGTTTAAAAACTGATTATTGTATTGTTAAATTACTAAGCTTTCATCCCAAGTAGTTTTTTTTTGTATTAGTGGGAAAAGAACTAACTAGTGAGACGCCCCTGCATCGCTCGGGTGTCAACTACTGATGTGGCGACATGTCATAGAGTTACTATCGTATTTATAACATTATCATGGAATAATACCTATACGCAAACCTTCCGGAATAAATGCTCTAAATGATGGTAAAAACACATCAAAATATATTGTGTAGTTAAGAAAAACTAAGCGGTCACACAAAGAGACACGAAAAGTAACTTTGTTTTATACTATTTATAGATGAGCGAAGAACGTGACAATAACCGAATCATTTTCTTTATAGATAAACAAGAAAAAGTGACTACAGCTAAGGAAATCAAAGTAGAGTCCAAAACTGAAGAATCTGTAATACTTCAGGAAGAGCAAATAAAAATAAATCCAGAGACAGCGCCTCGACCACGCATAAAGCGACTATTGCACAAGCATCTACACAATCTGAAAATAATCCTAGAATCTACTAACGCCACGATGATACTCAAACATGGAGATAAGGGATATTTGTGCTGCTATTGCACGGAAGCTTTCCAAGAACCCACGAATTTGAAAGTACATACTTTAACGGAACATCAAAATGCAGAAAAGTTCTATGGCAACATCAAAGCCAGAGGACCCTCCAGGTTCTTAATCAAGCTTGACATCACGAACCTAAAATGCAAACTTTGCAGCGCCAATATAGACTCTCTTGAAGATCTATTCGTCCATCTGACAGAGAAACATAATAAGAAATTCTACACTGATATACAAAATCAAATATTTCCTTTCAAGTTCAATGCAAATGAACTGAAATGCTATCAATGTACCAGTGACGTCGTTTTCGCCTCATTCAGTGCATTACACGAGCATATGCACAAACACTACCGACACTTCGTTTGTAACGAGTGTGATGCTGGTTTCATTAATCACATATCATTATCCAGACATAGCGTTATTCACACGAAAGGAACCTTCGTCTGCCGACATTGTTCTCTTGTATTCGACAACGTATTTAAGAGAAGAAACCACGAGATGGGCAGTCATAAGAAACCTGGCAAATTAAATAAATGCCATTTCTGCAATGAAAGTTTTAAGGATTATATATCGAAGGAATTGCATCTTTCTGCGGTTCATGGCGTTGCTCCACGGAAACATAACTGCACCGCGTGTGACAGGAGCTTTTCTTCCAATAGTTTTCTTAGCGCACATGTCAGACGCTTCCATCTGATGGAAAAACGACACAAATGCTTCGAGTGCAATAGAGCGTTTTTTAGGGGTGGCGACCTAAAGAAACACATGTTGATACATACAGGGGCTAAAGATTTTAAATGTGTAGTCTGTTCAAAGTATTTTGCTAAGAAATCCACTCTAAATCAGCATATGAGGATTCATAACAATGATAGGCGTTTTAAATGTACAATATGTGATAAGGCGTTTGTGCAAAAACCTAGCTTGACCTGGCATATGAGGGCAAAGCACGAAGATGCTTGTTCTACTTAATATGACAGCTACCAAACTTAATGTTCTGTTCAGCCATCAGTTTCTTGTTTTTATCTGTAAGTAAAGAATATAATAATTTAACACACCTTACGCAACTCAGCTTATCGTAGTTCACTGCTGGACATAAGCCTGTCCCAGCCTGCGCCACATCACCCTGTTCTCCGCCATCCGCATCCAGTCCTGACTTTGTCTTTTAATGACAAATGTAAAAAAAATACCGACCCCCCCCTTACCACCGTAGTTTGCAATCTGAAATAATTATATGTGTTAGAAGTTTATAATGTAAAGATTACAGGAAAAATAAAACGATGTCTCTAAATAGCACACTCTTTCAGAAATCATCAATAAAAGTTACATTAGTTCCACTATCGGTCAAGAGATGGCGCTGACCTAAAACTGCAATATTGTACAGACGCCAGCACATCAAGCTACCCGAAACTGTCGAATTTTCCCAATCAAGTTTGAACCTCATTTTTTAGCGATAAAGTTGAAAATTTATCAAAGAAATTTGACAGATTGTAGTAGCTTGATGTGCTGGCGTCTGTACACCGTAGTGCGCAGTGTTAAAATTCTCAGGCGAATATAGGCCTCGCCGATGATACTATGATGGTACGGAACCCTCGGTGCGTGAGTCCGACTCGCTCTTGACCGGTTTTGTTTAAAGAAAGAATAATGATTATACTTTCGATTGTTACTTGTCAAGATGTTGCAATGCAAATAATTCCATTTTTGGGGTCCTGAAAATATAATACTACATTGCCAAGTAACCAACTTGATGTAGTGGGATTCGTCACAATTCTAACCTAACCAAACCCAGTTGGTCGGGGTGCCCTTGCTTTGTTACTGCGACCAACTGTGATAAAATGCGAGAAAGTTGATAAGAAGCTCAATTATTTAAAAAAGTGTGCATCATGAGGCGCAAAAAGTGTTCGTTAATTTAATAAGTTTCCTCATTAGAAGAAGGTGTATAAGTTTTTTGAGGATCAGTTAAATATCACCCCATTTAAAGCTGCCGTTTCTATGCAGTGGGTTTCTAATATCTTATCTTTAAGTTACACAAAATGCATGTCCAGCGTAGGTATGTACTCGTGTATGATGAGATAATACTTGTGAATTTGTGATAGCATAATTCTGTTTAAATTTGTGCAAAATATATTAATAAATTAAAAATGCTGTTTCATTTCAATTAAGTAGGTACCTGGTTTAGAATTATGGTAATTTGTTTGCGGCTTTAATCATTTTAAATAAAAAGTACTAGCCAGACGAATCATTAACTATCCGGTATCATTTACAATATTAGGAAGAGAATAGCAGAACAAGCCAACTCAAATGTATTTTTAAAATCATAATCCCCAAACCTTTTCTCCTAGCCATGATCTGGTCGGCTTCCGGTCTAACTGGGTGCAGCTAAAATCAGTAAGTATTTTAAATAGAGCGACAGCCTATCTGACCTGCGTAACACACATAAAATGACAATTGATCGCAATTGCTTTCATTTGACAAAATAAAAGCAATTGCGATCAAATCGAGTCTGTCAATCATATGACTCACTCGATTATGAATTTCCTTCAAAACCCTCGAATTGTAATTGAAAGTGTCTTACGCAATTAGGGTGATGGTTTTCAGACTTTTGGGCTTACCGACTCGTAACGACTGTCAAAGATCCACGAATGACAGCTGTACTTAAGGGTTTAACGTGAGATGGTCGTGCACATGATCAGTCACAATATTTATCATCATTACTTTCAGTATTTTACCTTGCAACATATTTTAACCAAATAACCGAACATCCTAATTTATCACCTGAATGATTTATCCTTTTCTTTGTAGGTGGTCAACAAAGAAGTTTTGAGGAAAAAGAAACGAACGGCAATGACTTTACGGAAAATATAGATGAAAAAGAACTAAAAATAACACCCAGGACCGAACTGTTAAAACATCGAAGTAACATTAAAGAAGTCCTTCTTAATTCTAACGCAACGCCTGTAAGACGGTACGGAGGGATCGGATACACGTGCTGCTACTGTCCAGATCAGTTTGAACATCCTGCGGACCTTAAGAAACATACTCTAGAGAACCACAGAAATGTCTCAGAAGCAAACTTTATGAAGAACATGAACATGTCCGAATATATCGTCAAGTTAGATATAACTTCATTGAAATGCAAGCTCTGCGACAGTAATATGAATACTCTAGATAACTTAATAGACCATCTTCAAAGTGTACATGAGAAAAAAATCAACAAGGATCATGTAAACCATATCTTTCCTTTCAAATTTGACAACGATTTACTCATATGCAATATTTGCTCGAACACTTTTAGTAAGTTCAGGACCCTTGTTAGACATATGCATATACATTACAGGAATTATATTTGCACCGTTTGCGACACCGGATTCGCCAACCGTAACTCATTAACACAACATTTAGTTAATCACAAAACAGGGGCATTTGCTTGTGACTACTGTCCAAAATTCTATCCTACTCTTGTAAAAAAACGAATGCACGAAAGAACTTCTCACACTCACGTAGACGCCACTTATAAATGTGGTTATTGTCAAGAAACTTTTAAAGATCATGGACAAAAGGAAGCTCATGTAACTTCGGAACATGGTGTGGTATCATTGAAAAGTCTATGTCAAGCTTGCAACAAAGTATTTCCTAATAGGAAAAAACTTAACATACACATTAAAAGAGACCATCTAATGGAGAGGCCACACAAATGTAAGGAGTGTGACATGTCATTTTATTCCACGACGGGGTTAAAAAGTCATATGGTCAAGCATACAGGGTCGAAAGAATTTCAGTGCTCAGTATGCCTGAAGAAATATGGAAGAAAGAAGACACTGAATGCTCACATGCAGACACATTCTGAGGAGAAGAGGTTCAAGTGTGAAAAATGTGCGCAGAAATTTACGCAGAAATGTACTTGGAGAGGACATATGAGATCCAAACATGGGGAAATTGTTTAAAATTATTTTGCGAATGCTTTTGGCATAGGAAATTAAAAACTATATGTAAGTCCTAGCAAAGTTTTAATTGATTTGATTAATAGTATATTTTGGTTTAATAAATAACACAATTATTGTATGGAACTTGAGTTTTTATTTAGTAACTGAACATGCATTACAGTTACTGTTATTAATGACAGTAGGTTTTTGTTCTCCTAATAATATTAACAATTTCCAAATAGAAGGTTAGGTAGGGTATAATGTATAACACTGTAACCTGAAAATACTGGTATTCAGCTGCATCCGGTTAGACTGGAAGCCGACCCCAACATAGTTGGGAAAAGGCTAGGCATATGATGATGATGACTGTATGATCTAAACCAGCACTTAAGTCACGCTTTTATGTGTAGTCCATTTTTACAAAGTAAAGCGTGACTTGCTGGTTTAGGTCACACGAGCTATAAAATAGTATACAATATATGTGACTTAGCAGTCTATTAATGCACGGCTCATTTCACGCCGTGCAATAATCGACTACCTACGTCACACGTATCGTAATGTACTATTTGCGAATGATTTTGGCATATACCTATCACACTTACCTACTAGTCCTACTACATATTACGTGGTACTACAATGGGAACAAAGAATTTACGTGACAGATCCATGGTACTCACATATTTACAAAAAAAAAAATAATCACAGTTGACGATTTTCCTAAAATTTTAAAAATCAGTGTAAGTTAAAATAATCACAGAATATCAGACGTTAATTTTACATTATCTAATAATGTAAAATTAACGTCTGCAAACAAGACACGCTGCGCCGAACACAAATACATTAGGATAATAGAAAATTATGATGAACCTAAAAGTTATCAATTAAATCTTCTACAATAAAAATTTATACATTTAACAAATTATAGTAAGTGAAATGAAACACTGTGCAGGTATTCATATTTAACAATAGGTGTTACCTGTGCCAAACTGAGTTTGTTGACAGACGTAGCTCTCAAATTAGTAGGTACTTATTAATAAAACCAAACCAAATTGAACGAATTACTTTGCGAAAGAATGAATGCATCAAATAAAGTCATACTTTTCTTTATAGGTCAACCTCAAGCAGATACAGTCGCAATTAAAATAGAAGTCGATCAACCAGCTGAAGCCAAGAAAGGACAAATTACACCACTGAAAATTGCTGGTATTAGTGTGGCAAACCCTGAAGCAACAGGATCATCCAAACCTCCTATAGTGTCTAAAGGATATAGCGCTGAAATTAACAAGCATAAAACTAATATTATAGAAATAATGCGTTGGTCCAACGCTACACCAATAAAACTTTGGGGAGATATGGGTTACATGTGTTGTCACTGTGATGACCAATACTTAGAGCCGGCAGATCTCAAGACACACACCCTACAAGCCCATGAGAACGTTACCAAAGCCTACTTCATAAAAAACATGAGCATGTATAATTACATCATCAAATTAGACATCACTGATTTGCAGTGCAAGATATGTAATAAAAGTATCGACACTACTGAAGAGTTAATGGATCACTTGAAGAATGAACACAAGAAAAATATATATACTGACATCAAAAATCACATAGTCCCTTTTAAGTTTAACACAAAGGCTCTCGAATGTTTCATTTGCAAAAATGTTTTCCACAAATTCAAATTATTAGTGATACATATGAATATTCATTATAGGAACTATATTTGTGATATCTGCGATGCCGGGTACGTGAATTATTGTAGGCTAAAGCTACATAAAGCCACACACAAAACTGAAAACTTCAACTGTTCATCTTGTTCGATGAAGTTCGAAACATTGGCTCAGAGAAACCTGCATGTGAAGACTAAGCATGCCAAAATTGTTCGTCACAAATGTGGGTACTGTAAGGAAAGATTCAACGATTATAGGAAGAAGGAAGCTCATCTGATATCTGTACATGGACAGAGTCAACAAAAGTCGAAATGCCAAGCATGTGATAAGGAATTTGCTCACCGAAAACAATTAGCCGTGCACGTTAAAAGAGACCATTTGATGGTAAGACCACACGCTTGCGAAGTGTGTGAGAAGACATTTTTCACACCACGTGAGCTGAGAAGTCATATGAGCAAGCATTCAGGAGAGAAGCCTTACAAGTGTGAAATTTGTTTTAAGTCTTATGGACAGACGAGGATCTTAAAAGAACATATGAAGATTCATAACGATGATAAGCGTTTTAAATGCGAACGTTGTGGACAGGCTTTCGTTCAGAAATCCAGTTTGAAATGTCATATGAAATCTAAGCATGGCGAGATTGTTTGAATTTATTGTATATGTATTTGTGTTATTAAAGAGATTAAAAGTTGCCGTTTGTTTCATTTGCTAATGGCAGAAAAACTGATAATTATATTCTTTTTCAAAAGTGACTTCGTTGTTTTAGTGAAGTATCTTTGGATTAAAGTGAGCTAACTATTGTAGGTTTATACCGACATTTTTTCCCGTATAAACAAGTTTACAAAAAAACTTATTAAACATAACGATGGAATATAGAATTAGAATGTGGAAATTAACATAAATAATGACTATATTAAAGCAGCACATGCTGTGTTAAAGCATAAAACAGAGCATTAGTATAATACAATAATGTAAAATTTCTCTTTGTAGGTCACAGACGGGGAACTAGAATAATCAAAATAGAAAAACCGACAAAATCAACCGTTGAATTGAAGTTCATCTCAAAAATAACATCGAGAGACCCAAATGCCATCCTAAAAGGCTCAATATCAGAAACAGCGAAGAACAAAATGAATCTAAAAAATATATTGCTCAACTCTAATGCAAACCCAATAAGATGTAAAGATAGTCATGGATATGGCTGTTCGTTCTGTCCAAAACAGTTTTTGGAGCCGACTGCTCTCAAGAAGCACTTTCTAGAAGAACATAACAATGACAAACTAATAAAGTACATGATCGCTAAGCTATTTGATCATGTCATCAAGCTAGATATAACGTACTTGAATTGTGCTCTTTGTGACAAAGACGTCAACAATTTGGACGACCTTGTAGCACATCTGAAGGACGAACACAACAAGTCGATGTATCTAGACGCTAAAAGCCAAATCGTCCCGTTCAGATTCGACTCGTCCGAACTAAAATGTGTCATGTGCTCAGTAGGATTCAGTTCTTTCAAACTTTTACAAGAGCACATGAATTCACATTTCGGTAATTATATTTGTGAAATATGTGGAGCAGGGTTTGTGACTGACAGACTCCTAGTAAGCCACGTCAAACGGCATGACAACGGAGAGTATAAATGTGATCAATGCGATAAAACTTTTACAAACCAAATTAAAGTACGCGAACACATACAACGAACACATCTAGGTCAGAGCAAGAGAAACAAATGCAATTACTGCGCGGAAAGATTCGTTGATTACTGGAAAAAGATGGATCATATGGTAAAACAACATGGAATGCCCCCTGTCGTTCTTAAATGTACCGCTTGTGAGCAAACTTTTAGTAACCAAAGGTCCTTATCACGCCACACGAAGAAAGATCACCTTTTGGAGAGAAAGCACAAGTGTGGAGAATGTGAGATGAGATTCTTTGGAAAGAGTGGTTTGCAAAGACACATGGCTAAGCACACGGGGCTGAGGCAGTTCAGATGTGAAGTTTGCTTAAAGGCTTATGGAAGGAAGAATACGCTAAGAGAACATATGAGGATACATGCGAATGACAGGAGATTTGCTTGCAATCACTGCGGCCAAGCGTTCGTCCAAAAGTGTAGCTGGCGGAGTCACATGCGTTCAAAACATGGAGAAGAAGTGTAACAGCCGTAGACATTCTGAAGAGTTAATTTTTTTAGTAGTCGTAATATAGATTTTATGGTACGGACGCCAGCACATCAACCTACCACAATCTGTCAGATTTCTTTAATAGATTTTCAACTTTATAGCTAAAGCATAAGGTTCAAAGTTGATTGGGAAAATCTGACAGATTGTGGTAGGTTGATGTGCTGGCGTCTGTACATCATTATTATAAATTAATTTTTAGGTTAGAATATCCCTAATTCTCAACGGCTCAGCTTGGCTTTTTATTAACAAGCGAAACATCACTCGCGCTGTTTTATTAAGACAGCAAAACCGTCTCTGATTTCATTTAAGAAATTGAATTTCTTTTATTATTTCTTTACGAAGACGTTCCGCTCTCATATGATCTTTCAACGTACAATTTCATGACACATTTAAATGTTAGTAGCGCTAACCGACGCATTATCTCAAGAATTTAACTCATACCTACTGAGTGAATTGATAGCATTTATTTGTTCATAGGTGAACAACGGAACACACCATTAAAAGAAGATAATTTACCTACAGGGGAACCTATAATGAGAACTGGATCAAACCCTGAGAAATCGCGCAAAGAAACAACGAGAAGATCTGACGATTTAAAAACGATACTTCTATATTCTAATGCAAGTTTAATCAGAAATAAGGATAGCGATGGATACTGCTGTAACTTCTGCCCAAAGAAATTTGAACAGGCGAAGTACTTAAAGACACATTCTTCAGAAGAACATTCCGACATACTAGCTTTAAGAATGCCGAAATCTTTTGAGTACCTTATCAAAGTTGACATAACTGATTTGAAATGCAAGATTTGCCAAAAGAACCTTTCAAAGTTAGATGAGTTGACCGCACATTTAAAAACTGATCACAACAAAAAGATCACTACAGACATGAGCGAAATTATTCCATTCAAATTTGATTCTCAGGAATTCCGTTGCGCTGTATGTGGAGCGGAATACTCGACGTTTAAAATATTACAAGAGCACATGCATCATCATTTCAGGAACCATATTTGTGAAATCTGCAATGCAGGCTTCATCACACGACGGTTACTTATCTGCCACAAGAGAAGACACGCGAAAGGAGAATTTAAATGCAGTCAATGTGATAAAACATTCATTTGTGATCAAAAGAGAAGGGACCACGAACAAAGGATGCACTTAGGCCTTAAAAAGAGAAACAAATGCAAAGTTTGTAACGAAAAATTTGAAGACTATTGGACGAAAATGCATCACATGGTTCAGAAACACGGAGCTCCTCCGATATCCTTACAGTGTACTGCTTGCGAACGAATATTTACCAACAGACGATCTTTAGCACGACACGTGAAGAAAGATCACTTGATGGAAAGACAACATGTCTGTACCATCTGCGATATGCAGTTTTTCCTGAAGCATCTCCTAGTAGAACATATGAGGGTACATACAGGGATTAAGAAGTTCCAATGTCATGTGTGTACAAAGCACTATGCGACTAAAAAGTCGTTGCGACAGCATCTTCGATCGCACGCTGACGATCGTCGATTTGCTTGCACTGTGTGTAGTCTAGCATTTGTGCAGAAACGCACGTTGAAAAGTCATATGAAAGCGAAGCATGGGGAGTAGATTTTAGTGTAAAGTTAAGTTTTTACTGTAATAGTTAATATAGGACATGGATCTTTTGGTGCATGGCAAAATTAGGAACTAATGTCGCCATCTTGTTTTTTCAATGTAATTTCACAAATATTGGGAGCAGAACAGTAGTGGCCCAGTGTAACGGCCCCGACTTACGAGTTGTAGGTCGTAGGTTCGAAACCAGCTAGGCACATTTCATCACAACTGCTCTCAATACGGTGAAGGAAAACATCATGAGGAAACCGGTATGTTTTAGAACGAAAAGTTCGACGACAAGTTATATCTACTTACCCGCATTGGGCCCCCGTGGTGGATTACGGCCCACTCCATCTTAGAAAGAGAGGAGGCCTGTGTCCCAGCAGTGGGAATAGCGCCCCCTGTCAATGTCATCCAAGCACCAAAAGTTCCATGTGGATGTATGTTGTTTTTAGGTAGGCATTAAAAATAAATTCTTAATTCTGCACTTCTTTTTTTTTTCACCATTACTAATCCACATTTGAATAATTATGAAACTCAATACTTCTTTAACTTATTTAGATTTAAGGGATACTTATGTGATTTTCAATCGTCACGATTTCGTTGTCGTTTTCACACTTGAATTCTAATATTGTAGGCTTAAATTGTCATAATATTATTCTGTATAATATAATCCAACTTCCAGTGGTAGACATAACTAAGGTTATGTCTACCGCTGGAAGTTACGCACATACAATTATGATTAATGTATACAAAATATTGTAAAACATTTTAAAACCGTAAGTAATACGGAGTTTCTAGCCCATTCTTCTCCATGCGAAAATTGGCAAAACATGTTTTGTTCTACACTGTACTTTTACCATCTTTTTATACCGTGTTTTTATGCAAATAAATATATTATTATTATTATTATTATTATTATTAAACTACCTTTTGGAAAGGGCGCTTGAAATCAATTTTAATTTCTTGTAAAATTTAACTTTCACAAGTGCTTTTTAATGGCCTATGGCCTACTTGTGATATACATACTTTACTATTACTTTTAAACGTACACTATCATCAGTATGCATGTTTTAAATTAATCAATTTTAAAAATATAATCGTAAAACTGGAATTAAGTCATTAACAACTCAACAACACAGTTCAAGTGGGTATCAGATACTAAAAACTTTTATTATTCATTTCAATAACTCTAAAACATAATATCTACTCGTTTCCAGGTCTTCGCTCCAGAACTATTCGCGATTCTCCAATAATCTTCGAAGATGAAGAAAAAGGCATCACTTTGGACCGGAAACTCAACTTTTCCTCTTTCATCTCCATCCGACCG
The DNA here is from genome assembly GCA_927399505.1 of Luperina testacea. Lineage (NCBI taxonomy): Eukaryota > Metazoa > Arthropoda > Insecta > Lepidoptera > Noctuidae > Luperina > Luperina testacea. Next base: position 5,426,737 of record OV656785.1, on the reverse strand, counting down.
GTGGGCAAGACGACCTTACCTTGGGTCCGCGAGCAGCAGAGGAAAATAACCGAAGAGAGACGTTTAACGGAACTTGACTGGCAGTTTGACAACATTAAGACGGTCTTGAAATGCTCCAACGCTTCTCCCGTCCGTTGTCGGGTAGGCACGAGGTTTGCCTGCAGCTACTGCCTGGACCAATTCCAAAATCCAACAGAATTGAGAACTCATTCTATGGAAGTGCACGTCAATGATAAACCAGAGTTCTTTAACGCTCGATCTTTGTCCAGACATATAGTTTATTTGGACATTACTGGTTTGAAATGTAAGATCTGTGACCAGGCTGTGGAAGGATTGGATCAGTTGATGGACCATTTGAAAACTGTTCACGATGAGTTGATTTATAAGCAGATAAAGAACCAGATCGTTCCGTTCAAGTTTGATGGTCGTAAGCTCCTGTGCGGGGTTTGTGCAGCCGATATAGGAGACTACAGCGATTTTCAAGATCACATGTCTGAGCACTACAGGAACTATATTTGTGGTTTCTGCGATTCTGGCTTCGTTATTCGCAGCAAAATGCTTGAACATAAGAAAGCGGTCCATTTGGTTTGATTTTCTTGTCTTTTAAATTTAAGAATATTTTTAATACATATTTTAAATTTAAGAATGTTTTGATACTAAATCAGTAAGTTTTCATTAGGCATCTAATCACTTAATTACAGTAAGATATAAAAAAGGATGTGATTATGACCACACAATAGAATAGAAAACTTATATGAAGCGAGTATACGCGCTTCAGTGTCATTGATTTAAAAAAAAAAATTACTGGAGCTGAGTATACCCGATTCAGCGTCACTGACCCGCGCGTGACGGTTCAGTTTATTTCACTGTTCAGATACATCAATAATAGGTGACAACGTAAAGAAATGATGATGCGACAATTTTTACTGTGGTCTGTTCGTGATTTCAAAGAGCGTCTCCGACTCCAGTGTCATTTAGGGCTAGGTGATTTTCAGCTGTTTTATTTTTGACGTGACAACGTCTAATAAATCGATGAAGCTGGCTGCACTCACGAAAAAACATGACTCATGTAGCGTTACCTCGCGGCCTGTAGCGTTGTAGGTTGTAGCGTTCCATGTCGGCTTGAAGTGCAAGCGAATATTAACAAATGCAATGCAACTATTCCATCAGTATTTTCTTATGACGTTTTCACGTTCAACTATCGTCAGTAAACCGACTTTACAGACAACCGATTTTTATTTGTTAAGGTACCGCAGTTGCAAAGCTGCCTGATCCCTATGACAGACCGCAGCGACACGGCTCCGTTGATGGCGATATAATAATTATAGCCGCATGTTGCCGTTTCCATAGAAACCAGTCGTGTCGCTGTGTTTTGTCATTGCGGCTTTGCCACTGCGGTTTGCGGTTGCGGTCAACTTCGGAATTTGACCTTTTGGAACTTTCTTATTTGTAGTCGACTTAATTGTAGTAGTTTTAAGGCCTATTCAGATATTACCGATATTGCTGTAATCGCTCAATACTGGTCCGCCTTCTGGTTAGTTAATTTGGTCCAGCCGGTCGTTCTGTAAAAATCTCACCGTGAATACTTAGGTGAAGTGAGTTTGTTTTTGCTAGGAATTGACACTATTGACAGCTCACTCCACGCTCACTTCGCTTTTTTTTTTAATTATTAATAGCACCGCAGTATCACTACCGAGCGACAGCAATATCGCTTATATCTGAATAATAGGCCTTTGTGTTAGTATTAATATCAATACTTTGGTATTTTAATAAATATGTAACTGCATAATTGATTGATTGCATTTGTGTTTCATTTCAACTTCATCCCAGCGTATACTCTGATATGAAATCGATGTGAAACATTCAAAAACGCCTTTTTTATGTCCAGCGTTAAATGGCTTTCGATAAAATTTAACTTTCACAAGTGCTTTTTAATGGCCTACGGCCTACTTGTTATATAAAAAAAACGTACACTATCATCAGTATGCATGCTTAAAATTAACAATAATAATAAATTAAAAAATATAATCGGACCACTGGAATTAAGTAATTAACAACTCAACAACACACTTCAAGTGGGTATCAGATACTAAAAACTTTTATTATTCATTTCAATAACTCTAAAACATAATATCTACTCGTTATTTCCAGGTCTTCGCTCCAGAACTATTCGCGATTCTCCAATAATCTTCGAAGATGAAGAAAAAGGCATCACTTTGGACAGGAAACTCAACTTTTCCTCTTTCGTCTCCATCCGACCGGTGGGCAAGACGACCATACCTTGGGTCCGCGAGCAGCAGAAGAAAATAGCCGAAGAGAGACGTTTAACGGAACTTGACTGGCAGTTTGACAACATTAAGACGGTCTTGAAATGCTCCAACGCTTCTCCCGTCCGTTGTCGGGTAGGCACGAGGTTTGCCTGCAGCTACTGCCTGGATCAATTCCAAAACCCAACGGAATTGAGAACTCATTCTATGCAAGTGCACGTCAATGATAAACCAGAGTTCTTTAACGCTCGATCTTTGTCCAGACATATTGTTTATTTGGATATTACTGGTTTGAAATGTAAGATCTGTGACCAGGCTGTGGAAGGGTTGGATCAGTTGATGGACCATTTGAAAACTGTTCACGATGAGTTGATTTATAAGCAGATAAAGAACCAGATCGTTCCGTTCAAGTTTGATGGTCGTAAGCTCCTGTGCGGGGTTTGTGCAGCCGATATAGGAGTCTACAGCGATTTTCAAGATCACATGTCTGAGCACTACAGGAACTATATTTGTGGTTTCTGCGATTCTGGCTTCGTTATTCGCAGCAAAATGCTTGAACATAAGAAAGCGGTCCATTTGGTTTGATTTTCTTGTCTTTTAAATTTAAGAATATTTTTAATACATATTTTAAATTTAAGAATGTTTTGATACTAAATCAGTAAGTTTTCATTAGGCATCTAATCACTTAATTACAGTAAAATATAAAAAAGGATGTGATTATGACCACACAATAGAAGAGAAAACTTATATGAAACGAGTATACGCGATTCAGCGTCATTGATTTAAAAAAAAAATTACTGGAGCTGAGTATACCCGATTCAGCGTCACTGACCCGCGCGTGACGGTTCAGTTTATTTCACTGTTCAGATACATCAATAAATAGGTGACAACGTAAAGAAATGATGATGCGACAATTTTTACTGTGGTCTGTTCGTGATTTCAAAGAGCGTCTCAGACTCCAGCGTCGTTTAGGGCTAGGCGATTTTCAGCTTTTTATTTTTTTATTTGATAAGGTACCGCAGTTGCAAAGCTGTCTAATCCCTATGACAGAACGCAGCGACACGGCTCCGCATGTTGCCGTTTCCATAGAAACCAGTCGTGTCGCTGTGTTTTGTTATTGCGGCTTTGCCACTGCGGTTTGCAGTTGCGGTCATCTTCGAAATTTGACCATTTGGAACTGTCTTATTTGTAGGCGACTTAATTATAACTAGTAGTTTTAAAGCCTATTCAGTTATAGCCGATATCGCTGTAATCGCTCAATACTGGTCCACCTTCTGGCTAGTTACTTTGGTCCAGCCGGTCGATTCTGTAAAAATCCCACCGTGAAAACTTAGGTGAAGTGAGTTTGTTTTTGCTAGGAATTGACACTATTGACAGCTCACTCCACGCGCACTTCACCTAAGTTTTTACGGTGAGATTTTTACAGAATAGCACCGCAATATCGCTACCGAGCGCGACAGCAATATCGCTTATATCTGAATAGGCCTTTGTGTTAGTATTAAAATCAATACTTTGGTATTTGAATAAATATGTAACTGCATGATTGATTCATTGCATTTGTGTTTCATTTATTTCAACTTCATCCCAGCGTGTACTCTGCTCATTTTAATTATGATAATCCATGTGAAACATTCAAATACGCCTTTTTAATGTCCAGCGTTAAATGGCTTTCGATATTATTGCATAAGTCAGTCGGTGTCAGTAAAAGTACGATTTCCTAGCAGAGCTACGGCCGCCATACAACGGCAGCAGTGGCAGCTGTCCTGAACAAGAAAAAAAACAAAAAACGAGCGAAACCCATTTAAAATTTAAATAAAAGATGGCAGCGGAGTTTGACTTTACATTGTCAAAAACGCTCTCTAGAAAAACGTTACAGTGACGTCATTCGCCGGTACATTGCGGACACGCTATTTGGCGGCCAGCGCTCTTCTAGAAATCGTTGCTTAAGTTACATAACAGTTATAACATAAGCATTTATCGTGTGTCTAGAGTACAGACCAAGCACAACAAGCTACCCGAAACTGTCATATTTTTCCAATCAACTTTGAACCTTACGCTTAAGCGATAAAGTTGAAAATCTATTAAAGAAATTTGACAGATTGTAGTAGCTTGATGTGCTGCCAGTCTGTACCTCGATTTAGAACATCACCAAAAGAATCAGTTTGTGTGAAACAAAGATACAGCAAGTGATTTCAGCAGTTAGTATGATCCAAGTAATCTGTTAAGAAAACATCACAAATATCAGCTTCATCACTTACATTAATGATTCCATTTGTCTACTCATGTTTTAATGACAAGTAGTATCCATTCATTACATTAAATTTTCATTGGCAACATTATTTCCGAATATCCAACTACCCTCATTTGTATGCGATGTGATCAAACATTAAACAATCGCTTTTTTTGTAGGTACCGATCCAGAATCAATACTGATCGAGATAGAGGTCGACATGTCTTCATTTTTCACTTCCGAAGACGAGACTGAAGTCTCCACACTCAACGAAGTCGATAAACACAGAGAAAATATACGAACCATCCTCCTTTCTACCAACGCCACGCCGATGGGAAGATACGGGAGCCTCGGGTACAACTGCTGCTTCTGCACTGAAGTCTACTCAGCCCCCAGGGATCTCAAAAAACACACAATCGAACAACACGACGAGGAAAACATCTCCACATATATGAATAACTACACAATGCTTAACTATATCGTCAAGCTAGACATCACGGGTCTCCGCTGCGAAATGTGCATGAAACCGTTCAACGAACTCCAAGTACTGATTGACCATCTTACGTCAGAACACCAGAAATTCTTCCACACTGACATTGGGAGTCACATCGTTCCATTCCGGTTCGATTCGGATGTCCTGCACTGCGTCGAATGCTCCTTCGAATACAACAACTTCAAGATTTTACTCGAACATATGAATACTCATTATAGTAACCATATCTGCGAGGTTTGTGAAGCCGGCTTCGTGAACAGAAGAATGCTGCAAGCACACATGTATAGACACAAAACTGGAGTCTTCCAATGCGGCTTTTGCACAAAAGTTTTTGATACTAGAATCAAGATGAAAGTGCATGAGCGAATGGTTCATTTGTACGCTAAGAAGAGACCGAAGTGCACTATCTGTGAGAGGAAGTTCAATGACTTCCAGAAGATGATACAGCATGAGGCTGAAGATCACGGTCTTGAGAGAGAGTTTAAGTGTGAGATTTGTAGTAGAATGTTTACTACTCAAAGATCTTTTACGATTCATAAAAAGTTCTATTGTGTTCCCAATGATTAGAGAGGAAAATCTTGCCAGAATTAAATTCTTTAAAATAATAACGGAAGCGTAAAAGTTAAAGCACAACTGTTCGGTTAAACTTCAGGGAAGTTATTTTCATGAGATAAATAGACATGAATATTGAAATGACAAAGAACTTAGTCAACTTTGAGACAAAAATGCTACTATACGTACTTTCTGTCTACAATATACCTTAAATTGAGTTGCGCTTGAGTATTCGTAAATGTATGTAAATAAAGTAGATGAGTAAAGATAAGTACAATGCGTGCCACGAAAGGTGAGACTTGACACACCACGTGGTTTGACTTGCGCAGAACACGATTTTAGGTATCTTTAGCGGTATGCGGTCTGAGTGCGGGACGGGACCGGACGTCATAGGGGCGGCGAAAAGAGCGGGGGAGGTGGGGTCAAGTCTCATCTTTCGTGGCACGACTAAGGCTTTTTTGGCTAGCAAGTGCTAAGTTCTCTGCCGGAATCTCAACGTTTACGTGAACTCACTCTTAACACAAAGATAAAATAATGTTTATTTGACAATAAACAGTGTCTACGATTCCTAATGATCTACATTAATAGCTAGGTTTACATAAAAAAAAACAAAATGAGACGCAAATGAAGTATTTTGCTTATGAACTCTACACTAGGTCGAGCCGAGCCTGTCTCGCGGCGTTTTTAGACAAACAAAATATTTTTAGCTTGGTTTGTTAGAAAAGCAGGCACTTTTTCCATACTATTACAAAACTAAATCTAACTTTAGTTCTAACCTAAACCTTTGAGCCAGTATTTGTATTTCTTAATACTAAAATGACAACTTAGCAGTAAATTGTCATTTTTGTACAAAGACAGGTTCCTAATTCAATAATTGGCTCTGTATTGAAACCTGATCTAAAGATAAGCCTTGTTTTGTAATAAAGCCGTTTTAGTTTAGTTCAGTCCAAATAAGTGTATTATATATTTATATTTCCAGCATTGGCATCTTTTATAATAGATTTTTAAGAGCTGATTAAATGCATAGAGTATCTGTATAAAAGGTTAATGCTAGCTAAGTTAAGGCGCTTGCATAGAATGCATCAAAAATAGTTCCGGCTTAAGTTGGAAAAGGAGGATCTCCATTGACTATTAGTCATTTATAACTATTGAAGTATTTATAGATGTAGCATAGTGTAGTTGTTATGTAATAATACCACAGATATAGATACACCTGGATAACGCAAGAGCAACTACTTCGCGTGCCCAGCTTACGTACAAAAATCGTAAGCCGCCACTTTTGCGCTCAGTCCTGTGTACTGCCGGGTCGATTCTGTAAAAATCTCACCGTGAAAACTTAGGTGAAGTGAGTTTGTTTTTGCTAGGAATTGACACTATTGACAGCTCACTCCACGCTCACTTCACCTAAGTTTTCACGGTGAGATAGTTACAGAATCGCACTGCTGCAGTGCGATTCTGCAACCATCTCAAGACCAGAGTATATGGTTTAATTTCAGCGTTCCCGAGATAAAGGGTCTTGACAGACAGACAGACGGAGACCAAAGTAATCCTATAAGGGTTCCGTTTTTTCTTTTTGTCCTGAAAAAGACGAGGTCTATTAATTGTCTACCTACTTTAGTGAGAATACAAAAGAGCGACATGCGTCGACGACAGAAGCAACTGCAACCGTCGACGCGTGTCGGCGACTGTCGCCGACAACAAGCCGCTCGTGTATTTGAGTACGGTATCGGCGAAAGTTGCGGTTACCTCTGTCGTTAGTTTATATGAAAACTAACAGAGAGTGTTAAATAACTTATGACTATACCTAAATATTGCAATAAGTACCTATTTACATGATTTAGTTACTGCTTTTTTTAATGATCTCAAATACGTGATATATTTTTATTTTAAATTGCTGTGAGCTCACAACAGTTCAGTGACACCCGATTGTGACAAAAATATGTGGTAGATACATTACGATACGTGTGATATAAGTAGTCCTTTACGCTCATACTTACCTACTATTTTTTCTGGGTTGTGTGACCAAAACCCGCACTTAGGTCACGCTTTTCTGTGTAAAAATGGTGTCTCAGAAGAGCGTGACTTAAGTGTTGGTTTTAGGTCACACAGTGTTATAAACAAAAGGTAACGAAAAAGTGACAGAGGAATTGTTTTATTTATACCGGGAAATTTTGTCTTATTTTGAACTATTTTAGTAAGATCATAATCTACGCATCGCACAAAAAATATGAAATATTTATTAGAAATAAATATGTCGTCAATGTAGCACATCTTTGATTTTCTATTTTTCCTTCCTGCATTTTCTTCTTGTAGCTGTCGTAAAAGATGACATCTCATCTGCCTAGACTTTTACCCATCTATTTTTGGGGCCGGCTTCCAATCTAACAGGATGTAACTGAATACCAGTACAGCCGGTCGATTCTGTAAAAATCTCACCGTGAAAACTTAGGTGATGTGAGCTTGTTTTTGTAAGGAATTGACACTATTGACAGCTCACTCCACGCTCACTTTACCTATGTTTTCACGGTGAGATGGTTACAGAATCGCACTGCTGAACGTAGAGCGACTGCCTATCTGACCTCTACATCCCAGTTACTGGGTAATACGATACTCCTTGGCAAGACTGGTTGTCAGACTTTTGAGGTTCTAACGACCCGTAACGACTGTCAAAGGTGCACGAATGGCGGTGAGGGCCAACAGCATAACGTGCTTTCCTAGACACGGGGTCTCGGTAGTAGGTACCTAGCTACTGACAGACCGCGGCAAGCGTAGTTTACCCTAATCGATCGACCCGTAGAGCTAATATTACTTAGCCACTAGCCCCTCCTGTCGTAAAACATGACAAGGGCCATTGTCTCAACAGCCGGTCGATTCTGTAAAAATCTCACCGCGAAAATTTAGGTGAAGTGAGTTTGTTTTTGCTAGGATTGACACTATTGACAGCTCACTCCACGCTCACTTCACCTAAGTTTTCACGGTGAGATGGTTACAGAATCGCACTGCAGGATGGGTAGAAGCGTCCCCATTTCTAACGCTCCCGCTTATAACGACATTCTGCAATCACAATCACTAACATATATGTATTTGAGTTAGGTATTTATACATGGCAATATCCTCTATGAAAGTCTACTGTACCGGTCATTGAAAGATTCCACGTTTATCAGGAGACATTTATTCACAGTGTTTTATCTTACCTCGCTCTAAGACACAAATCCCAGACGTCACCCAAAAAGCCACGCACAAATGAGACTGAGCCGGACACGTTTTCCGCATTCCACAGAATGGATCCCTGAAACGTCCAACAGCATCGCGGAACTCCCAGGCGTAGAATATGGCGGGACGAACTTGAGGCCAATATGAGGGATTGCTCTATATTGGTTCAGGATCGAGTTGAGTAGAAAAAGGAAAGGAGAGGCTTTTGCCCTGAAATAGGACAATACAGACTGGCTGATTAATATTATTATTAACTCATAAAAAGATATCTTTTGCGAAAAGTACCAACTTACCACAAAAAATCCATATTCTAATGAGCTCCCAGGATACAGTCAGAGGCCTAGTGAGAGATCCTCAATAAATTGTCTCGGAACTCATATCGATCTAAGAAAAGCCAACATTCTCAGGTGGTATTTTATACATTAGACAGGATACGTGACGGTTATTACTTATTTGTAAGAATTCATCCATACCTTCGAAATGGCAACTCACCATGAATTAAACAAAATGTAATTTATTACATATATAAATACTAAACTTATCTAATTCTACATATAAATAATAATTAACAAATTCAGCTTTTAATGTTAAACATGCTAGGGAATTATTTGATTGGTACCTACTATATAACTATCTATTAAGATAATACTATATAATGTACTGTTAATGAATTTATTGTAAATGTTTTGTTGGCTAACCTAAATTACCAAATATATTTTGCCCAACCCAACGAGGTATATTGGGGTCGGCTTGAAGTCTTTCCAGATATAGCTAAATACCAGTATTTTACACGAAGCGACTAACTACGTTACAGGGTAACACGAGATCCTTTGGTAAGACTGGTTTAAAAAAATTCGTACTAACACTCAGCATTTTTTATTTTATAGAGGCAACAAGGAATCCGAAGAAACACATCATAACAATTAAGGAGAACAAGAAGAGGTGCAAGAAAAAAGGAATCATCGTAATAACTCCAAACAATTTAACTCAGGTAAAATTAAAAAGAAAAACTGAAGTAGAAAAACATAAGGATAACATAAGAACTATTTTGTATAACTCTAATGCAACGCCGATAGGGAAATATGCTGGTATCGGATACTCATGCAGTTTTTGCTCCCAACAATATGAATCTACCGCTGAACTTAAGACTCACACATTATCCCGACACGAAGACGCAAAATCGACATTCATGGATGAACGAGCAATGCATAACTACATCATAAAACTAGACATCACTGATCTGACATGTGACATCTGTCAAATGAATCTCGATAGTCTAAATAAATTAATCGAACATTTAAAATCAGTACACCAAAAAATTTTCCATGAAGGACTAAAAAATCATATTTTACCGTTCAAATTCGATACAGACATGTCGAAATGCGTGTTTTGTGGAAACGTATACGGCAATTTCAAAGTATTACTAGAACATATGAATTCCCACTATAGAAATTATGTCTGTGATGTGTGTGATGCTGGATTTGTTAACAAAAAAACTTTACTCACCCACTCTTATAGACATAAAACCGGGGTTTTTAACTGTACATATTGTTCCAAAGTCTTTAATAATAATATCAAGAAAAGGGATCACGAGAAAGCAGTACACATTTGTATGAATAAAAGAAACAAGTGTGGGTATTGTGGCGAGAAGTTCAACGATTATACGAAGAAAAATGTCCACGAAGTATTAGTGCATGGCGCAAAACCTAAAGTTTTAAAATGCCAAGCTTGTGATAAAACTTTTGATAACCAGAGGTCTTTGACAAGTCATACCAAGGCGTACCATTTGATGGAGAAGCATACTCCGAAATAAAATTATTTGACTTAAAATGGATTGTGTTTTATTTCTAATATCGTCTTCTGTCTCCCACTCACACAAGTGCAAGATTATGTATAGTTAGGAGCAATGCAGCCCCAGGGCAGGGTGTTAAACGCGTTGGCGATGTCGAGTGACACCGCCACGATGACCCCACCCCGGGACACCGCGTCCCCCGTCGTGAGGGCCCTTAGCTACCTTTACTCACACCCTTTTTTTCTTTCCGATACTTTACTAATCCTTGTTTAATAAGTCAAACAGGGTAAATAAAAACAAAATAAATAACATAATATATTTAGAACATACCGTCTACCAACCCGCACTGGGCCCCCGTGGTAGATTACAGCCCACTCCCTCTCACAGAGAGGCTTGTGTCCCAGCCAGCAGTGGGGAAATGGGGCTGTTTATGTTTATTACTAGCTTCTGCCCGCGACTTCGTCCGCGTGAAATTTCTTGTTACTCCGACCCACCCCGTCGCATAGCATCGCCTGCTCGCTCGTTTTCGCTTAGCGTTCTTTCTGACTTTTTTCTTTTTGCTCGGCTCCTAAAGGTCATAGCGTGATGTTAAATAGCCTTCCTCAAGAATTGGGCTATCAAATGCAAAAAGAATTTTTCAAATCCGACTGGTAGTTCCAGAGATTAGCGCGTTCAACCAAACAAACTCTGCAGCTTTATAATATTAAGTATAGATTATTAAACATACTCAGGATGTCTTTTAGTAATATGATACCTAAGGCTTGTTTGCTGTACAAACGCATCCTGGCACACAGGACAAACATGCCTCCTCTCGTCCATATGCATCATCATATGGGTCCTCAAATTCTTCTTCCACTTAAAAGATTTCTCGCAAATCTCGCACTTATGCACTCTAACACCAGAATGCTTAATCATATGCTGGGACAGATTCGCTTGGGACGTAAACCTCATGTCACATTCGCTGCAACCGAACTTTTTTTCGCCCATGTGGTAATTTTTTTGGTGTCGCAACACTTGGAAGGGGTACGCGAATTTCTTGCCGCATGCATTGCATGTTGGAGGTGGTATTCCATGTTCTTTCTCCAGGTGGAAGGCGCGGGCGTGTCCAGGGACTTTGATCTCGCAGAAAAAGCATGAGCGAAGCTTTGGCCTCAAGTGCAGATGGACATGCCGATAGTGCTGAACTACGCTCGGTAGGGATTTGTACTTTCTCGTGCAAGATGTGCATGCGTAGACTTTTGAGCCGTCTTGTTGGTCTTCTAAATTGTAGTAGGGAGCGGTTAATGTGGCGTAATCTAGAACAAGATGTTTGGGATCAGTTGTAGTTGATTTTCGGAGAAATATTGAGGTATTAATGTCTAAACACACTATGCCGAAGGTACGCGACCGAAGTTACACGGCTGATTTTACGTTCCAACGTATTCGGCTATAATGACACACAATATGTGCCGACTTACCTACGCGGCAGAAATTCAGTTGCGCACACGCGGGGCGCGGGCGTGCCTGCCTCCCGCTGCTCCCCCGCCCCGGATTTTCTTCGGCAATCAAACCGAACTTCGGTCGCGTATAATGTGTCCTCTATAGAATACGTTGCCGCTGAACTTACGCGCGACCGAAGTTCTGCTGTACGCTATAACGCAACGTAATTTCGGCATAACGTGTCGTCAGAAATTCAAATAGCATTGCAGCCATAATCATACCGAACTGCGGTCGCGTACCTTCGGCATAGTGTGTTTAGACACTTAGGCTAGGAAGAAATCTGAGAAACCTGTAGGTATATTGAAATACAGTGATGTACAAGATACCTTAAATAAAGTATCTGGAATACAAAATGCAAAATACTTTTAAATTAAGTATTTCAGATACCAGATGCAAATACCTTTCTGTAATGGTATCTTAAATACAAGATATAAAATACGTATCTTTTAAATACTTTTTATAGATAAAATACTTTTGTAAAAAAAAAACATTTTTTTTAATGAAAGTTTATTTTTTTACATGTAAATCGCGTTTTTGCGATTCGCGATTGCGCAAACGTGATACAACAAAATAGATTCACTGTCCATAAAGTAGACAATAGTTAAACAATCAACATGAATCACATGTCGTCGTTGCGCGTGCAAAAACCGCTATGTATTATTTAGTTATTTTTGGTTCTTTATGCAGTTTTAATCGTTATTTCAATACACACATACTGTATAAACAGCCGTCAAAATATTGTGTTATTTTTTTTTTAGATAGTGTTATGAAAAAGTCAATGCTTAAAGAAAAGACTCAATTTTCTCATAGCTGCGACCAACCGACCGAACTTTTATGTGTCTGTCTCCCTCAAACACAGACTATTATGCGAAATAATTAAAAATGACAAGGGGCATAGCCAATAACATTTTGTAGAAAGAAAGAATTGCCACGCCACCTATCAATTCGGCCCTAAAAGACTGAAGATTCAATAATGCGTTCAGTTTCATCTAAGACAATGTTAATATTTAAAATTATTGTCACCTAAGATGGCACAATAAAATCACCAATTACTAAAAGTATTTCAGCAAACATAGTATCTACAAAATACTAAGATACCAAACAACAGGTATTTAAATACAAGATACAAAATGCATTTCAAAAAAGTATCTGAAATACAGATACAAGATACGTATTTTGTATCTTGTATCTGTATTTCAGATACTTGTATCTTAGATAAGTCACATCTCTGTTGAAATAGCATTAGGATACGGGTGACGGTTTAAACGCCGTGCATTAATAGACACTTAAGTCACACGTATCGTAATTATATTTTATGCAACGTGTGACCTAAACTTAAGTCACGCGTTTTTGTATCTATAAAAATGGACTACTTAAGTCACAGAAAAACGTGACGTAAGTGCTAGTTTAGATCACACACAGTGCTATAATAGTAGATTATTCACTATCTAAATGGTAGGTACCCCACAGACTACCTACAGTATTTGTCTATCCTTCCCCTTTTTAATCCATCAAAAGGTTGTCTTTAAAAGATCGCTCTTAGCGACAAGACCGGCCATTGTGTCACCCTTTGTAAAATTTCTATATTTGTCTGTAATTTATATGGTGTACGTATTTAAGAGTATTCTAATCTATGGTTTAACGCCCACACACTACAGTCATCACAGTACATAATTGAATATTTTCGTTTGATATTTTTATTTTTGAACAGGTATATTCTACAAGCAAACAATCTATACCTACAGGTTTTGTTCCTGTGGCTCAGCGGTGAATGCTTACGCGAATCCCGCACCCTCAGCCATAGGAAGAGGTGGAACACCGCGGTTGTTTTAGCCGGTAATGTCCGGCATGCCCCGCTGTCACCCCCACGATGGAGGAAGTCCATGAGGACTTCCACAGCGCACCAAAATAAAAAAGGGGTGCCAGCACGCTAGATAGCCACACCAGTATACGTGTCAGGCATATTGACGGCCCATATAAAACTACGGTTTACTGAAGCGAAGCTGAAGAGCGACCGCCACAAAATGGCCGCAGACACGGCTTTCATGAAAATGTGACACGTGTCAAAAAAAACCAGCCAAGTGCGAGTCGGATTCGCGCCCGTACAAATTTGTAGGTACACACAGCTTCATTAAGTCATTACCCCTCCAAAAGACATGTGCGTTCAAATCCGTGATAGGCCCAAGTTGGTTTTTGTATTTTGCAAAAACATTTTATTTTAATTAATTTATTGTTTTAGTGAATAAATAAGTTTAAGATAGTATTTATTTTATAAAATTCTGTTTTTATTATTGTTTTTTCAATAAAACGTTAATACTTTTATTATTGCGAAAACGACAAGCAATAATAGGGTTAACATTTACGAACGTTTCATTCATCGTCTAAATAGACTAGAGGTTTCAAGACCGCTTGCCGTGCCTATGAGTGGGAGTTCAAATCATAGGCAAGAAATGTGCTTTTTGTTCATTATAATTATTATTTTAATATATTTTCTATTTTGTTTTAGTAATTATTTATAAAGAATTTAAAAATAAAGAAAAATAATAATAAACATATAAAAAATAATAATAAAATAAATAATCATATAATAATATTTATTATTGCTATTATTTAACAAAACTATGATCTTATTTTACAACAAAGATTTATTTTGATTTGATAATTTCATTTACAGTTATCATAATATACTATTTTGCCAACTGACACAATTGGGTTCCTAGACAAGTGGCATCCTATTAACGTAAACGATAAAATAGTAAGCGGTAGAAAAACTTTAGATTGACATAACCTAACGAAATGTCACGTGACCTGTCATGTCGTCACAGTATACAAATTTGACATTTGACAGTCTGACAAGTGACATCGAAAGAGACAAGTTTTGAAGCGTTTGCAACTTGTCTAGGAACTAGAAGTTAGTTTGGCAGGATTACAATCATGAGCATAATAACTAATAAGTGAATAAACATGTTATCAATAGATAATCAATTAACATCTCTTATTAGCTCATGATATCTACTTAGAATATTTTGCTATACAAAGTAAAATAGTGGAATCAAATGAGTTAAATGTCTTCGTTGTTTATTTTGTTGTCATACTTAATTAATATAACTGCTTTTTCTGGTTCTCTTCGATGTTCTTCTGTTAGACATATTTTGCAGGTCGATAACTGTGAATGTTCGCTGCGTGTAAATGTCTTCGAACCGTGGACAGAGATATTCCATGCCGTTGCGAACTGTAACGAGTGGATGTAACGGCGGTGTAGTGTGAACCTTAACAATATCCCGATGATGTTCAGATTGGTCCGTATAGATCCCAGTAGTTCTCCGACCCATGGACATTTTCTTAACATCGCCGGTTTCTTGAAATCTGCGCACCCATAAGCGCACCGTTTGTCTCTGTATAGAAAAAAACGGTTTTAAATAAGTTATTAAATACCACACACAAGATACCGCAAATAGCTCAACAAGAAAAAAATCGGAGAACACAATTAATATTATAATGAACTTACTGCTATGCCAAGCTGTCTCGCAATTCCTTTTATACTCACATTTTGTTCACACAGAACAACTACAATTTTAGTTCTCATAAAATCATAAATCATTTTAAAAATTAATGGATAAATCGTAGTCGTTTACTCTTCGCCGTTTTAAGTGAACGTATACATCAAACTTTGTAGTTATAACTTGAGGGTATGGATTAATTTTATAAAGACAACGTAAGTAAGTAAAATTAATGGATACCCTCAAATTATAACATCTATCGATTAGACATCCCCACCTAAAGATAAAATGACTCAGACCATAGTAGATAACAATTTCAACGCAATTCATATGGGCTCGCTGGCTAGTTCGTCAAACTGCCGGTATGAGTATGACGACGTTCGGTGATGCGATGGTTCGAATCTGAGTCGAAACAATGGGTTCTTTTTGAAGTATTCTTTAGATTATTTGTAAGGAATTGAATGTGTAACATTTTAAAACTTGAGGGGTTAGCACATACTGACGCTGTGTGTACCTATGTAACTAAAATGTGACATTGCTTCTTGCCTTTCATGATTATACGTCAACGGGAAATACCCTATAGGTTTTGATTCCGGAACATAAACGCCCGTACGGCCGAAACTTACGTGTTGCGGTCACAGGTTCGAACCCAGACAGGCGCTTCACTTTGTGTAAATTATTTCATCACCACTACTTTCAAAAACGGTGAAAGAAAACATCGTGAGGAAACCAAACATTCGAAGGCATGTGACATCTACCAACCCGCACTGGGCCCGCGTGATGGATCACGGCCCACTCCCTCTCACAGAGAGGAGGCCTGTGGCCCAGCAGTGGGAACATTATAGGCTGCCAAAAGGAGACAAGAGGTGAGTGTGAGTGAGTGAGCATGCGTGAAAGTTCGGAGAGCCTTGGTTCAGATTCAGACCTACCATGAATCCTCGGCCATATTGCACGCCTCAGACTCTCAAAATGCTTATTAAAACCAAGAGTCCATACTTTTTTAAACCGACTTCAAAAAAGGAGGTTCTGTATTCGACCCGTATGTATGTATGTTTGTATGTCCGCGATTTTCTCAAAAACTGATGGACCAATTTTGATAATTCTTTCATTAATGTGATCTACATACTTTAAGGAAGGTTGCAGATTATAATATATTAGGTAATTATTGCATCAACCTTTCTCCAACTGTGTAATTAATAGGATAGGTGTCGGTGCGATAAATAAAACTAAGAATAATAATGTTCATTCAGTTCTTTTATTTTTATACAAATTAAAATGTATTAAGTACAGTTTTAGCGTTCGGGAAGCTACGCAATATCTTTTCGTCCCACATACATGTAGTAGCTTGATGTGCTGCCGTCTGTACATTGAATTAGTATGTATTCCCATAATATTATACTGTTATGATTATTATTATGAAATAATAATCATAACAGTATAATATTATGGTCTACCTTTTAATCTTACCAATATTATAAATGTGAAAGTTTGTGAAGATGTTTGGATGTTTGTTACTCAATCACGCGTAAACCTTAGAATAGATTTAGATGGGTATAGAGATAGATTTACCTACCTACATCGAATAGAGGATTTGATAGTAGCATTAAATATTATAACATAACGCCTGCATTTCCCAAAGTGTTAGGTTAGGTTAGGAGTTACTGTGATCGTGAACGGAGCCTACAAACATATACGTGTTATTGGAAAAACACCAACAACACTCATCATTATGAACAACTTTTACTATGGGACCAAACCTGAAATCACGAAAAAAAAATCAGCTGTTCTCTACATTTATGTTCGTATATCTCGTCAAAATGTAGAGAACAGCTGATTTCTTTTCGCGATTTCAAGTTTGGTCCCAGAGTAAAAGTTGTTCATAATGATGAGTACAATGACCTCTTGAGAGGTTGTTGGTGTTTTTCCAATATCCCTGGTTGCTTAAATACCAGACAAAATGATTAGAAAACATCGGTACAAAGGAGCGGCACTTTCTTAAAATACATCACGAGACATCCACCCCCGGATGATGCCTTGCTGCATGCTGCTTTAAGGTCGACTTCTGTACGAAAGCCTTCTCACACACAGAACAAACAAATCTCTTGTCACCAGTATGTATTCTCATATGATCCCGTAAATTATTTTCCCAACGGAAATCCCTCCCACATACCGCACATTTAAATCTCTTTTCAGCAGAATGCGTAGTCATATGTAACTTCAAACTTAGTTTATTAAAAAAGCTCTTTTCGCACACTTGACATTTTTCTAATTTTTCGCCCATATGCACTTTTTTTTGATGCTGAATCACGTTGCAGGGGAATCTAAACTTTTTGCCGCATACGCCGCAAGATGGCGCTGGTATACCGTGTTCCTTCTCTAAATGTGCGGTTCGGAGGTAGTCGGGGATTCGCTCGTCACACTTCGTGCATTTTCGGTCTTTCGGGCGACGCTTGAGGTGTACGAAGCGATAGTGTTGGGACACGAGAGGTTGCGAGGAGTAAGCTTTGCCGCAGATATTGCATTTGTATTCGTTTTCAACGATTGCGTAGTATGTGGAAGGTCCTAGAAAGAAAAATTGGCGTCAGTCTTCTTTCTTCTTGCTGCACATAAGTTGTACGTGAATACATTAATCAATGGCTAGTTATATAAAAACATAACATCAGCCGGTCGATTCTGTTTAAATCTCACCGTGAAAACTTAGGTGAAGTGAGTTTGTTTTTGCTAAGAATTGTAACTATTGACAGCTCACTCCACGCTCACTTCACCTCAGTTGTCACGGTGAGATTTTTACAGAATCGTACCGCACAGGCCTCTAATCCCCGATGGCTTAGAAAAAGGTGGAGCTATAATACACCCATATTTCACCAGCTATGATTAAGTCCTTTGTAATAGAGGGCCCAGAATCGGGATTTGTGCACGGTTGATGGTAATATGCCGTGTTACCATCAACCGGGTACAAATCCAAATTCCGATCTGTTAGCACAAAATACAGAGAGTTTAAGTCAATCTACATACAAAATGCGCTCGAGCAACGCACACACAGAGCATGTAACACTTTAAACGCACACATAGACACCGCTCACGGACACTATAACTTCCGAGTTTATAGTGTCCGTGAGCGGTGTCTATGTGTGTGTGTAAACGGTCCGCCGTTTGGGACTTTATTAACCTTTTGAGCGCCACGGTCTTCTATAGAAGACAATCGTTTCCGTGCCCCACACGCCACGTCTTTATTAGAAGACAATATCTAATAACGTTTATTACATTAAAATACATGAACAAATGCTTTTGTGCGTATTCTTACTAGTATTGCCTAAAACCCTAAACTTAAATGTTTATTTCAATAGGGGGTCTTTTTTATATTAAAACTCATCACTACTGTTTACTATACATTCGTTATACAATATACATTAAAATTTATACTTTATAGCTTGGCGCTGGGGGACACATCGCGTTCGGTACCGCTTAGCGCTCAAAAGGTTAACGCAAAAGATACTCTGGCGCATAAAGTTTGTTGCTATTTGAAACACAATCAATTACAAGAAGTGACGTGTCGCCCTATGATTAGCGTTAAATATTTCACGCAATTATTTCTCAAAAAGATTATTAAATAATGAAAAATCATTTACAAAATTAAGTTCAGTTTTGATGTGTTTCGCAAAAAAATACTTTTACATTCAGAAAACGTTTATTCAAATAGTAAAATAATGTTAAAATACAAAAAATAAACATTGTTATACATTGAATTGAAAATTAATTTTAAGAAAACACAAGTCACAATGCATTTCACTTTGCCAATTCAACAACATTCATTGCGTTCTTTACGCTGTCGAGCAGACGAATTTTTCAAACATAAGAAGTAATAGTTTAGGAATTTTTATTCAGATAACTATCTTCGTATGGCGAAAGAAAGTGTATTACGCAATTGTGATGATGATCTGTGGTTGGTCATCACAGTTCTAACATAGGTTAGAGTGCCCTAACTTACTTACTGCAATCAACTTTGAAAGGCAGAAAGGACATTGCTCGTCGTCCATACATAGTTGGCCTAAGATCCAACAGGGAGGTGTATTTACTTTTTGGGTTTTAGATAATTTATATATTCGATTGAACTTAAATTAAAACAACGGACACTTCTGTGAATTCGGAAAAAATCAAAACATTTTCGGATTTTGAGGTTATAATTACGTCAATAAAAACATTCGGTATGTAGCAATAACAGAATGTGCGCGCCAAGTGACATTACTACCAAATTTCAAATGTCATCTGTCAATTCATCAATTGTCAGTGTCATTATTGCTCGTTTCAAACAGCGCTCAATCGAGTTTTTTGATAAGCCGTATTATGATTCCGCGATATCATAGCGGACGTTAGTAACTAAAAACCATTATCGTATATCAAGCGTTGAGAATACTGACGCTTGTCTGTGTCAAACTCTTATTGATTTGAAATGATTATGACGGAAGTGATCAAGTGAATACATTTTAAAATGTTTTCGAAATTAAGAAGTGTCCGTTCTATTGAAATATTTGTAATGTATATTATTAAAAGAACTAGTAATTATAGTAAATGTTTCATGCGTGTTGATTCATAGGCCATTTTTTACAATGTCCTTTATAAAGAAGCTTATTTATTAAAAAGCGATTGGTCCCAGGCTTCACGTATCCAGCTGATCCCTATGACCAATACCAGCCGAAGTAAGCTATCAATAGTGCCAATCCCTGCATCAGGTGATATGACAGCTCTCTTCACCTAAGTTCGCAAGCTGAGATTTTTACAGAATAGATTGGGAGTTCATCGGACTACCTCGTGTGAAGCCTACCCACACTGTGCATCCGTCGGTACGCGGTCGCCACTTCAGAAGCTGTCTCTGTTTACGAATATTATTTTAGAAACCGCCTATTATGGCGACACAATATTGAGTTACGTTTGAGTAGTCAGGCAGTTAAAAATTGACCTCGGGATGATATTTCGTCATATGATAATTCAAACTCGCTTTTTGCACAAACGCTTGACCACATACAGTGCAAACTTTCCTCCGATCCCCAGTATGTATCCTCTCATGCAAATACAAGTTTGACGCCCTCTTAAATGATTTCTTGCAAAACCTACAATGTAAGTCCTTCTCGGTTTTATGTGTAAACATAATATGGTTCTTTATACTACTAGAACTAAACGTCTCAAAATCACAAATTTCGCACTTATGCTTCTCTCCGAGCATGTGGAAATTTTTCATATGATCCGATAATGGCCGCTTTGCATTGAACGTTTTATTGCACGAACTACATTTGAATCTATCGTCCACGTTATGCACTTCGAGTTTGTGAACGATCAATGGGGGAAGCGTCGGAAATGCTTCAATACAAATTGAGCATTTATATCTCGGAGACCGATGTTTAAGCCGCACGTGTTGCCTTAGTGTGGATAGTGTGCCGTATGTCTTCTCGCATCTGGCACAGTGGAACATGTCGCCAACTTTTTCATAGTCTTCGCCTTGTTTGTAACATTTCGGCACCACAACTCGGTCTGCAGACAGAAAACACACTTGAGTTTCATTTATTTCCTCGCTGCTGTTCGCTTATCTTCGGGCTTCGGGATTCTTGGACTGGTTCGTCATAGTTACGAGACAATTTATCAAGTAGGTAATTTTGTGAAGCAACCTCCACGAGTGGTGATATTGTACTGTGCGTGCGGCTCTCCCTGGGCCGTCAGCCCGTTAGCGTGTTGCTGACTGGCTAATTTTTTTATCACGGAATGAGCTACAGCAGCGCCACTGTTGGTGGAAAATATTACAAGTTATTGCAAGTTGCCGCGGCATTTTGGTTACACAGTAAATTACAAGAATTGACGAGTGGCGCTCTGATTAGCATTAATTTTTTTACGCAATTATTTCTCAAAAAGATTATTAATCACAAATATTTTACAAAATTACAACGATTCAAAACAATGTACCTACTAAGGGATATAATCAACGCGCCCTGGTATGTAGTACATTAGAAACAGCGACCTCCACCGGGACCTCAAGATGAATGTCGTAAACACAGTAATACAAAAATATGCAGAAGCTCATGAACATAGACTTCATCATCACGTGAATGTCGAAGCGATCCAACTCCTTGACAACACTGATCGAGTGCGAAGACTAAAAAGGGGTAAAACCTTGAGTTAGTTTAGTGCAGTGTGAGTGAACTTTAAACTGCAGTGTAAGTGCTGACTATTATACAGAACACGTGAATCAAGTGTCTTCACCGTCTCTTTAACATAGTTAATAAGAAAGACGTTATTGGACGATTTCCTCATTTTAAAGTTACTTACCAGTTTAAGTTATATTTAAATTACTTGTTAGCTAATAGGCTAAACTGTAATGTGAATAAGGTACCACCGACTGTGACACTTATAATAATAATAAACATCTATCGAGGCTCTCGTTAGGCGGTTGGATCAAGGGCCTGATTCAGAAGGCAGCTCCTCGATACGGCTCACATTGTGTGGAGGTTCCTGTCTCTGGAGCCCTAACCACCGGTAGCTTGGACCCTGGTCCCGACACCGGCGGACAACTATTTTTTTATATTTTTAAATGTTTTTTTTACTTATTTTTATATTTTAAGAAATATTTAAAAATGTAATAAAATAAGAAAACTAAATAAATAAATGAAAAATAATAAAAAAATTACAATTATTATATTATGTCGGCGGCGTTGCCGTGCGTCATTTCTCTAAGCTGTAAACAACACTTGCACCGAACACGCCACCGACAAGTACGTCACTCGACTTCTCCCACCGCCCCACTGTTCGACTTGTTTTGCCACCAGTATAAAAGAGCGAGCAACGAAGCGGCGGGGGATATAGTACGGTTAAGTAGTCACGACCTCTCAAGGTAAACTACGAGATGCCATAGTAAAAAAAAAACGGCTGGTGACTTGACCATTGGACATCGTACGGACAAACCTGTGCTCAGAAACTGTCTCGCGTTCGTATCTGGTTGTATCGTGTACCTACAGTTTATGATTTGCTAATGTGATTAAATTGTTCATGAAATTATAATCTGATTTGAACTACCAACCGTTTCTCTATTGCGCAATAACCAACACTACCCACCATATATCAAGTGTGATATTAATACCTAGTAATAAAACAAAAAATACTTTTACATTGACAATACATTTATTCAAATAGTAAAAATAATTTAAAAAATACAAAAATTGTCCAAAATTTAAATGAAGATTAATTTTAAGAAAACACTATTGGTTAGAGTGCCTGTCATTTTGACAATGCAACAACATTCATTGCGTTATTTACGTTGTCGAGCAAGCGAATTTTTCAAACGTAAGAAGCAATGGATTAATTTATGTTCTTCAAATACCTACCTTCGGATTGCGAAAGAAAGTGCACGCAATTAGGGTGCTGATCTGTGGTTGGTCATCACAGTTCTAACCTATTTGGTTGGAGTGCCCTAACTTAGTTACTGCAACTAACTTTGAAAGGCAGAATCTTAAAATGAAGCTTATTTATTAAAAAAAACCGGGCAGTGCGAGTCAGACTAGCGCACCGAGGGTTCGCCGTACCATCATAATAATATTTGTTTTTAAATTTTCATCGGCGAAGCCTATATTCGTCAGAGAATTTTAACACTGCACGCTGCGGTGTAGAATATTGCAGTTTTAGGTCAGCGCCATCTCTTGATCAATAGTGGAACTAATACAATTTTTGTTGATTTCTGAAAAAGTGTACTATTTAGAGACATCGTTTTATTTTTCCTGTACTTAATCTTTTCATAAACTTGTATCACATAGAATAGATTCAGATTTTTCTCTATGCAAACTTCGGAGATAAGGGGTACGGGGGGAACGGTATTTTTTTTTACATTTTTCATCCAAATTCGAAAGCTATGCAGCCTAAAACAAAAAGAAAAAATGTTTGAGAATGTGCAAACAGCGCTCTTTCATATGATACCTGACATGCCCTAGTAGCCCCACTTCGAATTTATAAGACATCTTTTTAGACCCTGTTGCAAAAAAAAAAATTCTTTCTTATTTGCAAAATAGTTGGGCAAACGTCATCTAAAACTATTCTAAATGTCAAGTTGATAGCAGTAGTAGTTCTTGAAATATCCAGCTGTTACAGACGGACAGACAGACAGATTGAGTCGCACCTAAGGGAACCCTAAAAGCTATCGGTCCCGGGCTTCGCGTATCCAGCAGATCCCTATGACCAATACCAGCCGAAGTAAGCTGACAATAGTGTCAATCCCTGCAGCAGGTGGAATGACAGCTCACTTCATCAACGTTTTGACAGCGCGATTATAGACTGGGAGTTCATCGGACTACCTCGTGTGAAGCCTACCCACACTGCATCCGTCGGTACGCGGTCGCCACTTCAGAAGCTGACTCTTTTTACCAATTTTATTTTAGAAACTGCCTATTAATGGCGACACAATATTGAGTTACGTTTGAATAGTCAGGCAGTTAAAAATTGACCTCGGGATGATATTTCGTCATATGATAATTCAAACTTGCTTTTTGCACAAACGCTTGACCACATACAGTGCAAACTTTCCTCCGATCCCCAGTATGTATCCTCTCATGGAAATTCAAGTTTGTCCTCCTCTTAAATGATTTCTTGCAAAACCTACAATGTAAGTCCTTCTCGGTTTTATGTGTAAACATAATATGTCTCCTAATACTACAAGAACTAAACGTCTCAAAATCACAAATTTCGCACTTATGCTTCTCTCCGAGCATGTGGAAATGTTTCATATGATTCGAAAATGACTGCTTTGCATTGAACGTTTTATTGCACGAACTACATTTTAATCTATCGTCCACGTTATGCACTTCGAGTTTGTGAACGATCAATGGGGGAAGCGTCGAAAATGCTTCAATACAAATTGAGCATTTATATGTCGGAGACCGATGTTTCGACCGCCAGTGATATCCTAATTTGGCTAGTGTGCCGCATGTCTTCTCGCATCTGGCACAGTGGAACGTGTCGCCGACTTTTTCATAGTCTTCGCCTTTTTTTAAGTAACGTCTCGGCGCCACAACTCGGTCTGCAGACAGAAAACACACTTGAGTTTCATTTATTTCCTCGCTGCTGTTCGCTTATCTTCGGGCTTCGGGATTCTTTGACTGGTTCGTCATAGTTACGAGACAATTTATGAAGTAGGTAATTCTGTGCAGCAACCTCCACGAGTGGTGATATTGTAATGTGCGTGCGGCGCTCTCTGGGCCGGCCTACAGTCCGCTAGCGTGTTGCTGACTGACAAATTTTTTATCACGGAATAAGCTAGAGCAGCGCCACCGTTGGTGAAAAATATTACAAGTTATTGCAAGTTGCCGCGGCATTTTGGCCATTTAAAGTTTGTTGCTATTTACAATACAGTAAATTACAAGAATTGACGAGTGGCGCTCTGATTAGCATTAATTTTTTTACGCAATTATTTCTCAAACAGATTATTAATCACAAATATTTTACAAAATTACAACGATTCAAAACAATGTACCTACTTAGGGATATAATCAACGCGCCCTGGTATGTAGTACATTAGAAACAGCGACCTCCACCGGGACCTCAAGGTGAATGTCGTAAACACAGCAATACAAAAATATGCAGAAGCTCATGAACATAGACTTCATCATCACGTGAATGTCGAAGCGATCCAACTCCTTGACAACACTGATCGAGTGCGAAGACTAAAAAGGGGTAAAACCTTGAGTTAGTTTAGTGCAGTGTGAGTGAACTTTAAACTGCAGTGTAAGTGCTGACTATTATACAGAACACGTGAATCAAGTGTCTTCACCGTCTCTTTAACATAGTTAATAAGAAAGACGTTATTGGACGATTTCCTCATTTTAAAGTTACTTACCAGTTTAAGTTATATTTAAATTACTTGTATAGCTAATAGGCTAAACTGTAATGTGAATAAGGTACCACCGACTGTGACACTTATAATAATAATAAACATCTATCGAGGCTCTCGTTAGGCGGTTGGATCAAGGGCCTGATTCAGAAGGCAGCTCCTCGATACGGCTCGCATTGTGTGGAGGTTCCTGTCTCTGGAGCCCTAACCACCGGTAGCTTGGACCCTGGTCCCGACACCGGCGGACAACTATTTTTTTATATTTTTAAATGTTTATTTTACTTATTTTTATATTTTAAGAAATATTTAAAAATGTAATAAAATAAGAAAACTAAATAAATAAATGAAAAATAATAAAAAAATTACAATTATTATATTATGTCGGCGGCGTTGCCGTGCGTCATTTCTCTAAGCTGTAAACAACACTTGCACCGAACACGCCACCGACAAGTACGTCACTCGACTTCTCCCACCGCCCCACTGTTCGACTTGTTTTGCCACCAGTATAAAAGAGCGAGCAACGAAGCGGCGGGGGATATAGTACGGTTAAGTAGTCACGACCTCTCAAGGTAAACTACGAGATGCCATAGTAAAAAAAAAACGGCTGGTGACTTGACCATTGGACATCGTACGGACAAACATGTGCTCAGAAACTGTCTCGCGTTCGTATCTGGTTGTATCGTGTACCTACAGTTTATGATTTGCTAATGTGATTAAATTGTTCATGAAATTATAATCTGATTTGAACTACCAACCGTTTCTCTATTGCGCAATAACCAACACTACCCACCATATATCAAGTGTGATATTAATACCTAGTAACAAAACAAGAAAACTTTTAAATTGACAAAACATTTATTCAAATAGTAAAAATAATTTAAAAAATACAAAAATTGTCCGAAATTTAAATGAAGATTAATTTTAAGAAAACACTATTGGTTAGAGTGCCTGTCATTTTGACAATGCAACAACATTCATTGCGTTATTTACGTTGTCGAGCAAGCGAATTTTTCAAACGTAAGAAGCAATGGATTAATTTATGTTCTTCAAATACCTACCTTCGGATTGCGAAAGAAAGTGCACGCAATTAGGGTGCTGATCTGTGGTTGGTCATCACAGTTCTAACCTATTTGGTTGGAGTACCCTAACTTAGTTACTGCACCTATTTTTGAAAGGCAGAAACATAAAAACAAGCTTTTTATAAAAAAAAAAACCGGGCAGTGCGAGTCAGACTAGCGCACCGAGGGTTCCGTACCATTATAATATGTTTTTAAATTTTCATTGGCGAGGCCTATATTCGTCAGAGAATGTTAACACTGCACTCTGCGGTGTAGAATATTGCAGTTTTAGGTCAGCGCCATCTCTTGATCAATAGTGGAACTAATGTAATTTTTGTTGATTTCTGAAAAAGTGTACTATTTAGAGACATCGTTTTATTTTTCCTGTACTTAATCTTTTCATAAACTTGTATCACATAGAATAGTTTCAGATTTTTCTCTATGCAAACTTCGGAGATAAGGGGTACGGGGGGAACGGTATTTTTTTTTACATTTTTCATCAAAATTCGAAAGCTATGCGGCCTAAAACAAAAAGAAAAAATGTTTGAGAATGAGCAAACAGCGCTCTTTCATATGATACCTGACATGCTCTAGTAGCCCCACTTCTCATTTATAAGACCTCTTTTTAGACCCTGTTGCAAAAAAAAAAAATAATTTCTTTCTTATTTGCAAAATAGTTGGGCAAACGTCATCTAAAACTATTCTAAATGTCAAGTTGATAGCAGTAGTAGTTCTTGAGATATCCAGCTGTTACAGACGGACAGACAGACAGATTGAGTCGCACCTAAGGGAACCTTAAAAGCTATCGGTCCCGGGCTTCGCGTATCCAGCAGATCCCTATGACAAATACCAGCCGAAGTAAGCTGACAATAGTGTCAATCACTGCAGCAGATGGAATGACAGCTCACTTCATCAAAGTTTTGACAGCGCGATTATAGACTGGGAGTTCATCGGAATACCTCGTGTGAAGCCTACCCATCCGTCGGTACGCGGTCGCCACTTCAGAAGCTGTCTCCGTTCACGATTTTTATTTTAGAAACCGCCTATTAACGACGACTTACAATATTGCATTACGTTTGAGTAGTCAGCCAGTTAAAAATTGACCTCGGGATGATATTTCGTCATATGATAATTCAAACTTGCTTTTTGCACAAACGCTTGACCACATACAGTGCAAACTTTCCTCCGATCCCCAGTATGTATCCTCTCATGGAAATTCAAGTTTGTCCTCCTCTTAAATGATTTCTTGCAAAACCTACAATGTAAGTCCTTCTCGGTTTTATGTGTAAACATAATATGTCTCCTAATACTACAAGAACTAAACGTCTCAAAATCACAAATTTCGCACTTATGCTTCTCTCCGAGCATGTGGAAATGTTTCATATGATTCGAAAATGACTGCTTTGCATTGAACGTTTTATTGCACGAACTACATTTGAATCTATCGTCCACGTTATGCACTTCGAGTTTGTGAACGATCAATGGGGGAAGCGTCGAAAATGCTTCAATACAAATTGAGCATTTATATGTCGGAGACCGATGTTTCGACCGCCAGTGATATCCTAATTTGGCTAGTGTGCCGCATGTCTTCTCGCATCTGGCACAGTGGAACGTGTCGCCGACTTTTTCATAGTCTTCGCCTTTTTTTAAGTAACGTCTCGGCGCCACAACTCGGTCTGCAGACAGAAAACACACTTGACTTTCATTTATTTCCTCGCTGCTGTTCGCTTATCTTCGGGCTTCGGGATTCTTTGACTGGTTCGTCATAGTTACGAGACAATTTATGAAGTAGGTAATTCTGTGCAGCAACCTCCACGAGTGGTGATATTGTAATGTGCGTGCGGCGCTCTCTGGGCCGGCCTAGTCCGCTAGCGTGTTGCTGACTGACAAATTTTTTATCACGGAATAAGCTAGAGCAGCGCCACCGTTGGTGGAAAATATTACAAGTTATTGCAAGTTGCCGCGGCATTTTGGCCATTTAAAGTTTGTTGCTATTTACAATACAGTAAATTACAAGAATTGACGAGTGGAGCTCTGATTAGCATTAATTTTTTTACGCAATTATTTCTCAAACAGATTATTAATCACAAATATTTTACAAAATTACAACGATTCAAAACAATGTACCTACTTAGGGATATAATCAACGCGCCCTGGTATGTAGTACATTAGAAACAGCGACCTCCACCGGGACCTCAAGGTGAATGTCGTAAACACAGCAATACAAAAATATGCAGAAGCTCATGAACATAGACTTCATCATCACGTGAATGTCGAAGCGATCCAACTCCTTGACAACACTGATCGAGTGCGAAGACTAAAAAGGGGTAAAACCTTGAGTTAGTTTAGTGCAGTGTGAGTGAACTTTAAACTGCAGTGTAAGTGCTGACTATTATACAGAACACGTGAATCAAGTGTCTTCACCGTCTCTTTAACATAGTTAATAAGAAAGACGTTATTGGACGATTTCCTCATTTTAAAGTTACTTACCAGTTTAAGTTATATTTAAATTACTTGTTAGCTAATAGGCTAAACTGTAATGTGAATAAGGTACCACCGACTGTGACACTTATAATAATAATAAACATCTATCGAGGCTCTCGTTAGGCGGATCAAGGGCCTGATTCAGAAGGCAGTACTCCTCGATACGGCTCGCATTGTGTGGAGGTTCCTGTCTCTGGAGCCCTAACCACCGGTAGCTTGGACCCTGGTCCCGACACCGGCGGACAACTATTTTTTTATATTTTTAAATGTTTTTTTTACTTATTTTTATATTTTAAGAAATATTTAAAAATGTAATAAAATAAGTAAACTAAATAAATAAATGAAAAATAATAAAAAAATTACAATTATTATATGTCGGCGGCGTTGCCGTGCGTCATTTCTCTAAGCTGTAAACAACACTTGCACCGAACACGCCACCGACAAGTACGTCACTCGACTTCTCCCACCGCCCCACTGTTCGACTTGTTTTGCCACCAGTATAAAAGAGCGAGCAACGAAGCGGCGGGGGATATAGTACGGTTAAGTAGTCACGACCTCTCAAGGTAAACTACGAGATGCCATAGTAAAAAAAAAACGGCTGGTGACTTGACCATTGGACATCGTACGGACAAACATGTGCTCAGAAACTGTCTCGCGTTCGTATCTGATTGTATCGTGTACCTACAGTTTATGATTTGCTAATGTGATTAAATTGTTCATGAAATTATAATCTGATTTGAACTACCAACCGTTTTTCTATTGCGCAATAACCAACGCTACCCACCATATATCAAGTGTGATATTAATACCTAGTAATAAAACAAAAAATACTTTTACATTGACAATACATTTATTCAAATAGTAAAAATAATTTAAAAAATACAAAAATTGTCCAAAATTTAAATGAAGATTAATTTTAAGAAAACACTATTGGTTAGAGTGCCTGTCATTTTGACAATGCAACAACATTCATTGCGTTATTTACGTTGTCGAGCAAGCGAATTTTTCAAACGTAAGAAGCAATGGATTAATTTATGTTCTTCAAATACCTACCTTCGGATTGCGAAAGAAAGTGCACGCAATTAGGGTGCTGATCTGTGGTTGGTCATCACAGTTCTAACCTATTTGGTTGGAGTGCCCTAACTTAGTTACTGCAACTAACTTTGAAAGGCAGAATCTTAAAATGAAGCTTATTTATTAAAAAAAACCGGGCAGTGCGAGTCAGACTAGCGCACCGAGGGTTCGCCGTACCATCATAATAATATTTGTTTTTAAATTTTCATCGGCGAGGCCTATATTCGTCAGAGAATGTTAACACTGCACTCTGCGGTGTAGAATATTGCAGTTTTAGGCCAGCGCCATCTCTTGATCAATAGTGGAACTAAAGTAATTTTTGTTGATTTCTGAAAAAGTGTACTATTTAGAGACATCGTTTTATTTTTCCTGTACTTAATCTTTTCATAAACTTGTATCACATAGAATAGTTTCAGATTTTTCTCTATGCAAACTTCGGAGATAAGGGGTACGGGGGGAACGGTATTTTTTTTACATTTTTCATCCAAATTCGAAAGCTATGCAGCCTAAAACAAAAAGAAAAAATGTTTGAGAATGTGCAAACAGCGCTCTTTCATATGATACCTGACATGCCCTAGTAGCCCCACTTCGAATTTATAAGACCTCTTTTTAGACCCTGTTGCAAAAAAAAAAATAAGATCTTTCTTATTTGCAAAATAGTTGGGCAAACGTCATCTAAAACTATTCTAAATGTCAAGTTGATAGCAGTAGTAGTTCTTGAGATATCCAGCTGTTACAGACGGACAGACAGACAGATTGAGTCGCACCTAAGGGAACCCTAAAAGCTATCGGTCCCGGGCTTCGCGTATCCAGCAGATCCCTATGACCAATACCAGCCGAAGTAAGCTGACAATAGTGTCAATCCCTGCAGCAGGTGGAATGACAGCTCACTTCATCAAAGTTTTGACAGCGCGATTATAGACTGGGAGTTCATCGGACTACCTCGTGTGAAGCCTACCCACACTGCATCCGTCGGTACGCGGTCGCCACTTCAGAAGCTGTCTCTTTTTACCAATTTTATTTTAGAAACCGCCTATTAATGGCGACACAATATTGAGTTACGTTTGAATAGTCAGGCAGTTAAAAATTGACCTCTGGATGATATTTCGTCATATGATAATTCAAACTTGCTTTTTGCACAAACGCTTGACCACATACAGTGCAAACTTTCCTCCGATCCCCAGTATGTATCCTCTCATGGAAATTCAAGTTTGTCTTCCTCTTAAATGATTTCTTGCAAAACCTACAATGTAAGTCCTTCTCGGTTTTATGTGTAAACATAATATGGTTCCTTATACTTTTAGAACTAAACGTCTCAAAATCACAAATTTCGCACTTATGCTTCTCCCCGAGCATGTGGAAATGTTTCATATGCTCCGATAACGCCTGCTTTCTATTGAACGTTTTAGTGCACGAACTACATTTTAATCTATCGTCCACGTTATGCACTTCGAGTTTGTGAACGATCAATGGGGGAAGCGTCGAAAATGCTTCAATACAAATTGAGCATTTATATGTCGGAGACCGATGTTTCGACCGCCAGTGATATCCTAATTTGGTTAGTGTGCCGTATGTCTTCTCGCATCTGGCACAGTGCAACGTGTCGCCGACTTTTTCATAGTCTTCGCCTTTTTTCATTTTTAGGTAACGTCTCGGCGCCACAACTCGGTCTGCAGACAGAAAACACATTTGAGTTTCATTTATTTCCTCGCTGCTGTTCACTTATCTTCGGGCTTCGGGATTCTTTGACTGGTTCGTCATAGTTACGAGACAATTTATCAAGTATTTCTGTGAACCAGCCTCCACTAATGGTGATACTGTAATGTACGTGCGACGCTCCCTGGGCCGTCAACCCGCTATCGTGCTGCTGACTGGCTAATGTTTAATCACGGAATGAGCACGTGCAGCGCCACAAGCTATTGCAAGTTGCCGGAGCATTTTGTAAATGGCGTTCGAGTGATCAATTGGGTTACATGGACTGTTACAAATAGACGAGGTACTTCACAATTTTCCTTCGGCATTTCACAAACCAACGCTCGTTGCGCTTGCAAACAAACGAATGTTTGTACAATGACAAATCATACAATATGACGATTATTTTATATCTCTGGATTTAAACAAAACACATCTTTTACATTATGAAAACATTTATTCAAATTCTAAAATAATAATAAGATTAATGTAATATTTGTGATGATTTATAATCAGGTACCACTCTAAAACAACTTGGATCCAGTTAAATTTTGTGGATTTATCATTTTACATAGCTAAACGTTCTGAGTTTATCTTGGACACTACTAACATCGGTGAAGGAAAACATCGTGAGAACAACTGAGGGTCCAAAAAGGCCACTTTGGCGGAATCATAAAAGGATAACATTATAAATCATAATATGGCAAAGACAACCCTTGTTTTTCCTTTTTAACGTGACAACGTCTAATAAATCGATGAAGCTGGCTGCACTCACGAAAAAACATGACTCATGTAGCGTTACCTCGCGGCCTCGCTCTGTAGCGTGGAGGCGTTCCATGGCGGCTTGAAGTGCAAGCGAATATTAACAAATGCAATGCAACTATTCCATCAGTATTTTCTTATGACGTGCGTTGTCACGTTCGACTATCGTCAGTAAACCGACTTTACAGACAACCAATTTTTTCGCTGCACTACGTAGGTATAATCCAAGAGATTAGATTTGGATTGGATTGATTGGTATTTTAGCACAGACAAAAAAAATAACTGAAAAGTCGTTTGCAAATGGGATTTGACACGATTACCTTATCAGTTAACTGTCCATTATGATTGTAACGGACGCCGAGCGTGTTATGGACATACTCGTAAGTAATGTAAGCGTGAGCATGTGTGCTACATAAATTCTGATTATGACTGAGACAAATACGAGTGAATTAGTTAAATAGTGTATTTGACCTCTAGAATGTAAGATGGTTGATTCGCGTTCTTTACACTTGGTGGTTCCACTTGTACGATTAGGTTAAGTGGTGCCAAACGTTACCGTAAAGAGAACCGTCACCTACTTTGACGATTTTTGGGTATAGAATAAGGGTTTTTTGATACTAATTTTTCTAATTAGATAGAGTGAGGTAATGTCTATGTTAAAGAAATGATAGCAACATTGTAAGGGCTTAACTTCAGAAAATCGCTCTCACTAAACCGCACTAGTGACTTGTGCACACCCGACGCACTCTGATTGGTTGACAAAAATCAGATTGGTGCCGTGTGCAAAGTGTACGCCTTTTGATTGGCTGGAGCTTTCTATAAAAGACGGGGCAATTTTCTGAGGAGGGCAGCTTAATAATCTGATCCAGCCTGTCCCAACTTGCTGCCCTCTCCCCAACGACGCCCTAAGCCGAGGTTCGTACCCCACAGGGGGTGCCCTTAGCGTGTAGTCGCTTAGTATACTAGATAATTGCCCCTGGCTGGAGGCTTTGAGTTTACTTAAGGCAACCACAGGATAGTCCGGTTAAGTAGTGACGACCTCTCAAGGTCAACTACGAGATGCCAGAACAAAAAAAAATGCAGGGGGCGAATCGAAATCCAGCTTCGAGTCGAAATACAGCTCTCAAGAAAATAAAGGAAGACAAACTAAGGAGGCTTTTATTACGTCCAAGCAAATACAGTCCACAACAATGATTCATAATGTTATCCTTTTATGATTCTGCCAAAATGGCTTTTTTAGGCCCCCTAGAATTATTGTTGTAAGTCTCAAATCACCAACCCGTCTTGCGCAGGCGTGGTGATCAATACATAACAAAAAGGTCTCTTCTTCTATAGAGAAGGCACAACGCCTTCTCTTTATAAGAAGAGGCCCTTTCCCAGCAGTGGACAGTAAGAGGCTGGGATTATCTTTATTTATAGCTAAACATTATTTTGATATTTACAATTTTAGTTAATCGGTGCAGTCACCAAATGAGTTAAGAGCGTTTACGTCGTACGGCATTTCATACAAACTTTCAAGCCCTTGTTTTTCGAAATCGAATGAACCGATTTGAATGAGACTTCATGCGCATAAGCAGGATACAAAGGTCTAAAAAGTTACTTAAGAAAATTTTCGAAATATCTTATTTAAAAAAGATAAGATATCTCTGTTAATATGGAAAATTTAGTATCGGTGTAATTTGGCTCTAACACAATTTTTCAAAAATGTTCTAACTAACTTTTTAGACCTTTGTATCCTGCTTATGCGTATGAAGTTTCATGAAAATCGGTTCATTCATTTCAAAAAACGGTAGTCGGTTTTTTATGTCATGAAGCAACGCGTGCTTTACTTTTGGTTACCAAGTCTACAATCGCGCTGTGAATGTATGTGTAAGCGTAAGTGCGTGCGGGTGTATGCGTTATATGCTGACGCTACCCGACTTCACACACTGATTCACAGCGTGTTCGTACATTTGGTTACCACAAGTAAAGCACGCGTCGCTGCGTAAGATAAAAATACTGTAATGTCTTGGCTGATTATCAACACAAAAAATAGGTAACAGATGGTTAAACTCATCTCCAACTGCTGTGACTGGCAGATTGAAATAATGACAGCCAATCATATCACTGTATCCCAGCGGAGTATATAGACTTAGCAATTTTTTCAGACGCCTTTCAGGAACTGCCCATTAACGGCAACATAATTCAGCCGCCTTTCAGGAACTGCCAATTAACGGCAACATAATTCAGACGCCTTTCAGGAACCGCCAATTAACGGCAACATAATTTTTTTTAAACAAGCTTCTTATTAATAAATAAAACTTACGTAAACATAGAACTTTAATATTTTCTTATAAGCTTGAGGCTTTATTAAGGGGCTGGACCTAACCGCAAAAAACGCAAGTTTTAGAAGCACTATAAAAGTATATACATATATAATCAACTACAGTAAACAAAATAAGAAAAATATATGATATTCTTCAGATTATATGCTAGGTAGATAGTGTATGGAAAACATGATACATTTAATTTGATGCGATAAAAAAAATCATGAAGATACCTCTAAAAACTTTCTTTTTACAATAAAAACCATACTAATATACATAATTTTTTGTCCGATTATTCTACAAGCAACATAATAAAGCACTAGTGTATTAATTTTTTAGTCAAAAGCATAGATTTTTTGTAAATAGATGAAGCTTCATATTTTGCAATAAATTACCAGCGTTGTGTCATCGCGCTTCTCTTTCTTTTTTATGCAGTCCGACAGTGACCGCGCTTTAGGTCATGTAGTCCTCTTAAAGTTCTTTGTTTACGTAGGTTTCATCAAACTTCTTTTAAAAATATATAAATAACTCTGTAGTTTATTAATTTCTATCTAATTTACACATTTATTTTTATTATTTTGGATCAGAGTACTTGACAAGACGAATCAAATGAGCCCAAACTCGATGGAGTTCCGTCGTTTTATTGCAAAGTTCCACCCACCTTCCAGCTCCATCAACAGATCAGCTCCATGGCATAATAATATTGCATCGTCATTCGATATACTTAAGCATGCAAAATTTCAGCTTAATTGGAAACCGGGAAGTGGGTCAAAAACTTGCAAGACTTGATTACAGACACCGAGACAGGTAAATAAAAGATTGTAAACAGTTGCGTGGTGTGAGTATTCAGCATGCTATTAATTAACCTCGGGATGATATTTCGCCATATGGTAATTCAAACTTGCTTTTTGCACAAACGCTTGGCCACATACAGTGCAAACTTTCCTGCGATCATCAGTATGAATCATTTCATGTAATTTCAATGTTGACTTCCTCATAAACGATTTCTTACAAAATCTACAATGGTTGTCCTTCACAGTCTTATGCTTAAATTTATGTTTGTACATCGCTTGAGATTTAAAAGTCTCATAATCACATAATTCGCACTTAAACCTCTTTCCAACTTCCCCGAGCATGTGGAAATTCTTCAAATGTAACCTTAACTGCACTTTCGTATTGAACACTTTAGTGCACGAACTACATTTGACTCTATCGTCCACGTTATGCACTTCGAGTTTGTGAGCCGTCAATAGCGTAACCGTCATGAATCCTTCAATACAAATTGGGCATTTAAATCTCGGAAACTTATAATGTTTGAACATGACATGTATTCTCAGTGCCTTCGTTTTCTTGAAAGTTTTTTCACATCTCGCACAATGGTATGTATCACCATTTTTTTTATAATCCTCCTCTCTTAGATAAAATTTTGGCGGCACAATTTTGCCTTCAGACAGAAAAGGCGCCACAACTCGGCCTTCAGACAGAAACGGCGCCAAAACTCGGCCTGCAGACAGAAAATACACTTGAGTTTCATTTATTTCTTCGGCGATGTTCGTTAATCTTCGGACTTCGGGATTCTTTGACTGGTTCGTCATAGTTACGAGACAATTTATGAAGTTTTTCTGTGACGCAGCCTCCACGAGTGGTGATACTATAAAGGCGCGTCCCCACTAGGGCTGCGCAGCTCCGTGAGGCCGAGCCGCGCGGCCGAGCCTCGTGAGTGTGGACATGAGCGGAGCCTGAGCCGCGTGGCCCGCCCCACTCAACCCGCCGATTATCGGTCTACTTAAAAAAAAGCCGCGCAGCTCTGAGTAGTGGGAACGGGCCGCTGGACCGGTCGATGCGCTTGTGACCGCTGCACGCTGCTACACCGAGTTGTGTGTGTATTTGCAACAACATCGAGTAGACTGACGATCAAACTCTTTTATTAATTAAATTGAGCGCCCGGTGTTATGAGAGTGTCGGAGTTATTTTTATTAAAATAAAAACAAAAGGATTGATGCCCTGATGGAAATTGCTACATGCTTATTCCTATAAATGCTGCTGAAGCTAAAAGCACTTCCTCTTCTTCGTAAATTTCGAGAGCAACTGCACAAGGCGGGCCGCGAGGCCATTATAATGAGGAGGCGTTGCAATAAAATACAAAAGCCTCGCGAGGCCGGGTCTCGAGGCCCCAAAAGACCGCGCAGCGTGTGCGGCAGGTGGGGACGCGCGTGTGTACGCGCGGCGCTCCCTGGGCCATCAGCCCGCTAGCGTTTTGCTGACTGGCTAATGTTATATCACGGATTGAGCTCGAACAGCGCCACAGGTTGTGGAAAATTGAACAAGTATTTACAAAAGGAAAGGACTAAAACTGGTGCCTTTCTTTCAACTGTCAGTAACGAAACTTTGTATGTTGCATAAAGTTTAATAATTAAGTAGGTAAATACTTTTGCTAAAAATAATTAGGAAACTTTCGTTCTTTTTAGGGTTCCTTACCAAAATGGTAAAAAGGAACCCTTAAGGTGCGAATCAGTCTGTCTGTCCGTCTGTCACAGCTGGATATCTCAAGAACTACTAATGCTACTTATCAACTTGAAAATTGGAATAGTTTTAGATGACGTTTGCCCAACTATTTTGCAAATAAGTTTTTTGAAGTGAAAACTTCTTTAGCGGCGCTGTGTACTTTTTTTGGAATGGGTAAAAACTTCTAAACTCGCGTCAGGTCACGTGACCCTGATCGAAAATTCGTAAGACGTAAAACGTAAGACAGCGCCATCTATGCACATCGGGAAGAACTACGAGGGCCTCGCGTACTAACTACGTAGTTCATCCAACAACGACGAGATGGCGCTGAACCACGGATATATAACTGACGACGAGCTCAAATACATTTTATGTACAAGGCCAATAGTATGTAAAAATGTAACTAATATCAATCGTACCATCTACGTCCTCTTCTAATACGCCTCTGCAAACATTATGGTAATCGAACAAAGGTAACATTGTGTAAAATTTCATACAGGCTCCTTATTAGTTTATCTAGTTACCACTTTAGAAATGATTAACGAAGCACTGCCGCGACCAACACCACGAACTGAAGTCTATCCTGTGTGCTTATTTGTAAATCTGAATAAATTCCTTTCACGAGAAGAATAAACCAGTCACTTTGGTCATCATACCTGATTTGCAAAAAACCCTATAAAATAAGGAACACACCTTAACACGCGTGTTTTGTTTATAAGACGATTCACAAAATACACTCGTAATTGTTCAAGTTTTCACTTCTGTCGGCACTACCGGAGTGCCAGTGTTTTTTTTTTTTTGCAACAGGTACTGAAAGCGTGTCTTAAACATTCGAAGTGGGGCTACTAGGGCATGTGTGGTATCATATGAAAGAGCGCTGTTTACACATTCTCAAACATTCGGTGCGGGTAAAATATCCCCGTATTAACGTATACAGTCAAACAAAGAAACGGGTAAAATTGTGACCGTTCCTTTCAGTAGATCTATACCGTTCCTTTCAGTAGATCGATAGACCTGTAGCTAGGGTTGCCAGGTCTTAAAACCGAAGAGCCGGACAGACCAGCCAGTTTAGCCGGACATTTGGGGAAAAAAAGCCGGACAACCGTAATTTTTTAGTCTTAGCATAACACGACATTTTTTATTTATAATACAAGGCTTTTTTATCATTTACCATAAAATCTTCTTAAATTGGGTGTTGATGAAGAGTGGCGGGGCGGCGGGGGCGAACAGGCCGAACACCGTCTGATTTGGCCGGACACGCAACCAAAAAGCCTGACTGTGTCCAGCTTTATCCGGACGCCTGGCAACCCTACCTGTAGCGATCTGTACCGGAAAATCTGCTGCTTTAAGGTGTTTACCCTAGGAGAGTGTTTTGCAAACAGACGACGCTGTTTGTATAACGAGGAATCATACAATAATAGGGCAATTGTACGGACGCCAGCACATCAACCTACCACAATCTGTCAGATTTCTTTAATAGATTTTCAACTTTATCGCTAAAGCATAAGGTTCAAAGTTGATTGGGAAAATCTGACAGATTGTGGTAGGTTGATGTGCTGGCGTCTGTACTATACATTATTTAAAAAAAAAAACTTCCCTTAAAACAATTTATTCATTCAAATTATAAAATAATAATTATAACTAGGGATCTACAGACGCCAGCACATCAAGCTACTACTCGTACAATCTGTCAAATTCCTTTAATAGATTTTAAACTTTATCGCTAAAGTATAAAGTTCAATGTTGATTGGGAAAATTTGACAGTTTCGGGTAGCTTGATGTGCTGGCGTCTGTACAGTCACGGCGTAAATGTTTTATCATTTTTCCAATTAGATAGATACTGTGCAGTTAAAGTCTAAAATGTTATATCTAGGTACTTATTACGTTGAATGGTTGAGAATCATCTATTGTAACTAAAAGAGTATCTATTAAAGAGGAAGCGCCAGGGTAGCATGCGAAATTCAAATTTTCTTACGTTTTTTGCAATTTATATTTCATGAAATAACATGGATTATAATTATGCACTTAGAAGGTTGTATTGATAATTTTAATGATTTTGTCTTTTTTTTTTTGCTTTTTTTTCTGTAAATTCATCTTTCTTACGCTCGCGAATCGTATTAAGATCAACACACAACCTGACACTGACCTGCAAATAGCAAAAACCGTAAGAAAATTTGAATTTCGCGGGCTACCTAGCGCATCCCCTTTAACGACTTTTTGATGATGAAACTCATTTCTTAATTTAAAGGCTGACACATTGAGATAATTGCTTACAATGACATTCATCAAAAATATTAGATGTGAAATATAATAAAAAATTATTGATTGAAATAAAATGGTAAGTTAACCAAGCTGCGCTGGGCTCAGCTTGGTTATCTTGCCATTTTGATTTTTTTTTTAATTTGTCTTGGTAAGACTGGTTCTCAGACTTTCGGGCTTCTGACTACCTGTAACGACTATCACAGATCCACGAATGACAGCCGGAACCACACAGTCACGGAGGAAACACATTAGAGGAAAAATACGTTTTTTTAAATACAATATAATTTTACTTCTAAGCTGTCCATTACAATTATACAAGGTGTAATTAAAATACTTAACTAAAACCCGAAAAGAGATCATTATACTCATAACAATTATGAACACCAAATAATCAGCTGATTAATGGTTGGTCTCCATATCGTCGTTCTAAAGTACACTACACCATAAACTGACAGAGATAGTATGAGATTGGTCGCATGCTATCTACAAAGAAAGAAAGAAAGAAAATACATTTATTTAGCACAGACTAAGAGACACACAATACACCAGATAGTTAGATAATAGTCGTACATCAGATAAAAACTAAGATAAAAATAAAAAGTGCAAAGTCCGATGTAAGAAATTAGCAGGAAAGTGTGCCTCACGGCTGCGCCAAAAAGGCCCCAAAAATGCCAGACAACTGGTGCCTATCTCTGTCAAACTGTTTCTAAAAATCTAATCTACACAACTGTCATAACGATTCTACACCAACTCGATCTGGACATTCTGTATCCCGACCACTGAAATCCACTCACAAACATGGGAACAATATCTATTTTAATCCTTATTATAAATAATCGTCGGTCCAGCAGTGTCGGCGAAGCCGCACCTCGGGCGAGGCTCGTCTTTCTAAATTTAGGGTTTAATGAAACCAAGCGGATAGCGGGGGGCTTCAATCGCTTGCTTTGCTCGCTCACTCTAGCCCTGTCATCTTCTTCGAACCTTAGTTTAAAGTTCCCCAAGTTTCCGAGCTCCCATCGCTCGCTTTTGGACCAATTGGTGCAAAAGTCGTCGAGATCGAGTTGTCTTGGGCTTGAATTGTAGGGGTCGAACTGTCCGGCTCAAGTTTTAGGTGTTCGGAGTCGAGCCTTCAAAATTACCCTCTAAAAATTGACCTCGGGATGATGTTTCGTCATATGGTAATTCAAACTTGCTTTTTGTACAAACGCTTGTCCACATACAGTGCAAACTTTCCTCCGATCATCTGTATGTATCCTCTCATGGAAATTCAACGTTGTCTTCCTCTTGAACGATTTCTTACAAAACTTACAATGGTGGTCTTTCACAGTCTTATGCTTATATTTGTGTTTGTACAAAGCTACATATTTAAAGGTTACATAATCACAAAATTCGCATTTGTACCTCACTCCAACATCGCCGTGCATGTGGTATTGGTTGATATGATTCGTTAAATGTCTTTTTGTATTATACATTTTATTGCACAAACTACATTTGACTCTATCGTCCACGTTATGCACTTCGAGTTTGTGAGCGGTCAATAGTGGGAGCGTCATGAACCCTTCAATACAAATCGGGCATTTATATCTCGGAATCTTATAATGTTTCGACTTCACATGGTCTCTCAGTGACTCCATTTTCTTGTATATCTTTTCGCATCTCGTACAATGGTATGCATCGCCATTTTTTTTATAATCTTCCTCTCTTAGAAAAAATTTTGGCGGCACAATTTGGCCATCAGACAAAAACGGCGTCACAAATCGGCCATCAGACAGAAACGGCACCAAAACTCGGCCTGCAGACAGAAAAAACACTTGAATTTCATTTATTTCTTCGGCGATGTGCTTTAATCTTCGTTCTTCGGGATTCTTTGACGGGTTCGTCATAGTTACGAGACAATTTATCAAGTTTTCCGTGACGCAGCCTCCACGGGTGGTGGGTGATACTGTAATGTGCATGCGGCGTTCCCTGGGCCGTCAGCTCGCCAGCGATTTGCTGATTGGCTAATGTGATATCACGGATTGAGCTAGATCAGCGCATTTTGTAAACAGCGTTTGAATGATCAATTGGGTTTCATGAACTATTTAAAAGTAACCAAGGCCTTCGGCATTTCCGAACCAGCGAGAGTTCGCAAACAGACGACGCGGTTTGTATAGTGCCGAATCATACAATATGCCGACGAGATTCGTATACAAATATGGGATTTAGAAAAAAAACACAAAATCCCTTTACATTTAGAAAACAATTTATTTAAATTCTTAAATAATAATTACAACTAGTGATGCACAGTAAAATAATGTAACATTTGTGACGATTTATAACTTATTTCACTTTTCCTGCATAAGTTCCTTACTGGCAAATGGCTAATCATTTTTAATTAAAGCTAAACTATAAATTGACAATTAAAAAAATCGTTGTAAATGTCGATAGAAATATAAACTTTTTAATAAAACAGTAAATAATAAAAAAAATCTGATTGTCTTAACCAATTCCTTATTGAATA
The DNA here is from genome assembly GCA_927399505.1 of Luperina testacea. NCBI lineage: Eukaryota > Metazoa > Arthropoda > Insecta > Lepidoptera > Noctuidae > Luperina > Luperina testacea. The sequence continues at coordinate 5,384,709 of OV656785.1, read as the reverse complement.
ACAACTTACCTAACTGATTCATAAACTGATTTTTGTTGGTTTGCCATCAAAAAAGATAAAAAAAAAACGATTCCTGCGTTATTAAAAAGGGGTTTAGAACCTTTAGAGCACTGTGTGACCTAAACCCGCACTAAGTCACGCTTTTTTGTGACTTAAGTAGTCCTTTTTTACACAGAAAAACGTGATGAGTTTAGGTCAAACGAGCTATAAGATAGCATACGATACATTCAACTTGAGTCTCTTAATGCACGGCGTTTCGCACACATATCGTAATGTACTACATACAAAGCGGCATAGCCACCCATCGCCATTTTGTATTTTTTGCAAAGCTGAAGAATTAAAAGCGTTCAAAATCTAGTCACAATGACATTTCAGCGACAATCAATGTAAAAAACATGTCAAAAATGTCGATAAATTAAGAGGTATTTTTGACAGATTAAGAATGAGATCAGAATACGCACGTTCTTAAAAATACGGCAATTGTACGTCTGAAAGTTCTCATATATAGCGATCTTTAACTCCAAATATCAGACACTTTTTGAAGTGAAAACTTCTTTAGCATCGTTGTGATTTGAAAGTTTATGAAACGAAAAAGCGACAGTAACAAGAGACATGTAAGATTTAACGTGGGAGAAAATGGCATTATACAGTGTTTTTGATTTTTATTAGAACAAATGACATCACATTTAATGGATGTGCTGAGATGAGATGATGATGATGAGATGAGCAACTCGATTTTGAACGTTTTTAATTACGCGAATTATTAGCCTTTTGAAAGGTAACGAATAAATTCAGTCATTCTGTATATTACTACGTAACCACAACTATTTCGAACAAAATATAAACCAATAAAAATATATATACAAAATATAAATTACAACATTTATTTAGCACCTTTCAGTACACAAACGATTTGTTCAAAAAAATAGTAACGTTTACATACCAAATAATATAAAAACTTTCTAAAATGTACAGTTTTTCTTAGAACATAAGGTTTAATATTGCTTCATACAATATTCATAGCAGTACATAAAATATGCAATTTTGCAATTTTTAAGAAAGTCGAAACAAATTAAACAATTTCTAACCAGTCTATGTTAAAAATCGGTTGTCTGTAAAGTCGGTTTACTGACGATAGTTGAACGTGACAACGTCATAAGAAAATACTGATGGAATAGTTGCATTGCATTTGTTAATATTCGCTTGCAATTCAAGCCGCCATGGAACGCCTCACTCATGTAGCGTTACCGCCGCGAGGTAACGCTACATGAGTCATGTTTTTTCGTGAGTGCAGCCAGCTTCATCGATTTATTAGACGTTGTCACGTCAAAAAGAATCATTTTAAATATTCTCCGAATATTATTTTTATGAGTTATTATGAGTTATATTTTTCACTTAATTTTTATTAATTTCGTTTTTACCTTAGGTTATCACTGTATTTGAGAATGTTGGTTCACCTGTTATTGGCAACTGTATAAGCACATAACTGTTACCTACTGTTAATTGATATTTTGTATACAGAAGCTGTTGGTGTACCTTTTATAAATAAATAAATAAATAAATGAGTTTGACATTCTATTAGCAAATTGTTTTCAGAAGCATTTCAGAAGTCGATGCCGGGGTAATTGCATCACAGACATAAACTGGGAATTGATCGCAATGCCTTTCAATTTTGACAGTTCAGCCACTTTCATTGCGTTATTTACGTTTGTTGAGCAGACGATTTTTTCAAGCAGCAACATATCAGGAATTTCCTTCAAAACTTGTGATTGTGATGAGTGAGGTGCTATTTAAATTTGATGGCTAATAATTGACCTCGGGATGATATTTCGTCATATGATAATTCAAACTCGCTTTTTGCACAAACGCTTGACCACATACAGTGCAAACTTTCCTCCGATCCCCAGTATGTATCCTCTCGTGCAAATCCAAAGTTGTCTTCCTCAGAAACGATTTTCTACAAAATTTGCAATGGTAGTCCTTCACGGTCTTATGTTTAAACTTATGCTTGTACATACCTTCGAAACTAAAGGATTCATAATCACAAAATTCGCACTTGTACCTCTCTCCAAGCATATGGAAATTGTTGATGTGTTTCCTTAGCTGCACTTTCGTATTGAAAATTTTATTGCAGGCCCTACAATTGATTCTGTCGTCAACATTGTGAACCTCTAGTTTGTGAACAGTTAATGGGGCGGGCGTCATGAACTCTTTCGAACAAATCGAGCATTTATATCTCGCAATCTTGTAATGTTTCGTTTTCATGTGAAACTTGAGTGTGTTAAATTTCTCGTATGTCTTGTCGCATTTGGCACAGTGATATAAGTCGCCGATTTTTTTATAGTCTTCATCGTTTAGGCGAAATTTCGGCGCCACAACCCGGCCTGCAGACAGAAAACACACTTGAGTTTCATTTATTTCCTCGGCGACGTTCGTTTATCTTCGGTCTTCGGGGTTGTTTCACAGTTTAGACGCGGGAGGGTTTGTGAACTTTTTCGTAGTTTTAAAATAGCATCCACTAGCAGAGATACAAACGTCTGTTTGTTTTCCGGTTGGATATTTACATTATAATGTTGGATACACTCAACACTGCCACAACCAATCATAGTAGTTTATATATAGATTTTGTTAGCGACGCGCTCATATTTTACATTCGTATCTAGTCATAACATAATTGTAATTAGGTATAACTAAGTAAGTAGGTATACATAGATGTATGGGACGCTGGACCCAACCCAACACGCCGGCAGTTCAGTCCGCGCGAGCACTGTAAGCGGGTGCGCTTGTCCGTCTTACTTACCTAGCTTTGTAATTTTATCCGTGTCTTTTGAAAATATAACTTTCTAAGGTACCGTCTCGTTTCACTTCGCCAATTACCACCTACTATAATCTACAAAGTGGTCAATCGAACCGGATCAACTAAAATTAATGTTTGTCACGCCACCAGTGAAAAGTAAAATGGTGGGTACGCGAAGTACGGTGCGACGCGAGCGCGAGCAACGTAAACTTTTCGAAGAACAAAAGGGAGCTCAAGAAACAGATACTGAAGAGTGTCAGTTTTCAACCAGTGCAGCAACCAAAAATATGGTATTCAAAACACCTGCGGCATCGCCGAGCGTCAAATCAGAAAAAACGTTGTCAAAGTCGAAAGGTCATTCCGACACATCATCGGTAAAAGCTCGAAAGGCGCAGTTACTTTTGGATGCTGCAAAGCAAAAGGCACAGATACGAATGGAGCTCATAGACAGACAGCTAGAAGCGGACTTAGCTGAACTAGAGGAAGAAGAAAAATACAGTCCACACGAAGAACGCGCTCACGACGTGGAGCAATGGCTGGAACGGAGTCAACATGAACTAATGCAATCGGCCCCCGATCATGGCAACCCCTTGGGCAAGTTGCATCCACCTGAGACAGAACCAGCCGCGCCTGCTAATGCCGTCCTCTTTACGGCACCAGCAGCAGCACCAGGGCTAGCTACGTCACCTCAAAAGCCGCCACCTTCAGTGCCACATCTGCCGATGGAGTCGCACTCACACACTGTACCCGCACCGCCACCAACGGTGGATGCCACCAGTATGCAAGCGACTATTCAGATGCTAGCTGGCGCATTGAAAGATATGGCTTCTACGAGTGCACCGAATACCAACCTTATAACTCGATTAAGCACGCCGAAGGATCTTCCAGACTTTTCGGGAGACCCACTGGAATTTCTGCAGTTCAAACAAGCCTATAAAGAGTCTACCGAGCTTTGTAAATTTTCTCCTGAAGAAAACCTGTGGAGGTTAAGAAAATGTCTCCGAGGAGCTGCCAAAGATGCTGTCGCAGCTTTACTTATTTCTGCGAGTCCACCGTGCAAAATCATGTCAACTTTAGAGTTACGTTTTGGCAATGCTGATTTAATAATATCCAAAATAGTGCAGGATATCAAGAAATTACCCTCAATGTCACAAAACTATCATAATGAAATCGTGCCATTTTCAGTGAAAGTGCAAAACCTTATACAAGCAGTGCGAGCAGTTGGACGCGAAGAGTACTTACAAGGTATGAGCATTGTTTCAATTATATTATCCAAGCTGCCTACAACACTGTTATCTAAATGGTCTGATTATAGTTTCCCGCTCATCACTGAAGGACAGAAATCCCGTATGGTCATCTTATCTGATTTCTTGCACGACGAGGCTGTAAAGATATCAATTACATCAAATATCTATTTTACGAGTCCTCGCACCGACCAAAATAAAAACAATCATCATAAAAACAAAGATAGTTCCGGCAATCGATCTCAAACTATATTATTGCAAACAGATGATGATACAGATAATTGCAAATTCTGCCGTACCTCAAAACATAAATTAACGGAATGTAAACAATTCAAGAAGGCGTTACGTAAAACTAGATGGGAATTCGTAAAACGTAACGGGATTTGTTATAAATGCCTACTATCGCGCCACGCACGAGATACATGCTCAGCACCGCCTTGCGGTAAGAATAGCTGTGGTGAGGGGCATCATAATCTACTTCACTACGTCGGAAACAAGCCGAAAAATGACGCTGGAAGTAGCCAGGTTCCGGAGCCGAAGTCAACGCCTGTGCAAACGCCGACGACGGAGACGTCGCAGGCGATGTCCGCCAGTAGTACACAAACAGTGACGCATATAAACGCAAGTGAAAACAAAGTGTTACTTAAAGTCGTACCTATACGTATACATAGTGCTAACGGTGTGTTCAGTGCAAGTGCCCTCCTTGATGACGGATCGACCGTCTCGCTTATCAGTGCGGGGCTAGCGAAGCGTGCGGGGCTTCGTGGCCGCTCAGAGACGATGCGAATTCGCGGAGCCTGGTCTGACGATGAACTGGTATGTGAAACGACCATCGCGAATGTTACATTATCGGGTATGGACAATAAGATGCATAATATTAAACTTCGGTGTGTAGATAAATTAAACTTACCTTTGCAAAAACTTTCTGTTGTTGATTGTAATAATTACAAAAACCTGTTTGGAATAAATGATAAGTTATGTAAACATGATGTAAAACCTGAGATTCTAATAGGTCAAGATAACTGTCACTTATTGTTGCCTCTTAAAGTTATAGTAGGTAAATTATATGAGCCGTCCGCTACATTGACTCCCCTAGGTTGGTGCATCCACGGCATGTTGCGAAGGTCGCACGCTCGGCACGCGCAGGTCGCCGCCGGCGCTATCGAGGCGCACGCCACTCTGCTGCTGAGCTCGGCAGCTACCACCACCGCGGACAGGGACGAGTGCATACTACGGGAGCTTCACGAGGAGGTGAGGCACTCATTTGCTGTGGACGCCTTGGGAGTGTCAGGTAAGCCGAGACAAAATATTAATGATACTCATGCCGTCGCGCAGCTGGAGAAGTCTGTCGAACTCATCAACGGTCGCTGGCATGCAGGTCTGCCTTGGAAGGATGAGGCCTGCACCATGCCCGACACCTATCCTAACGCGCTGAAAAGGTTAAAGGGAATAGAAAGGAAGATGGCACGTGACGATGGTTTCGCCAGCAGATACCGCGAGCGAATAAATCATTTATTACAAAATGATTACGCTCACAAGATGGAAAAGCGACTGCCGGCACCCAGGACGTGGTATCTACCCCACTTTGGGGTAGATAACCCCAACAAAAGGTCACTTCGGCTAGTGTTCGATTCTGCCGCTCCAGTTGGTGATAAATGTCTCAATGACCATTTACTTACAGGGCCGGACTTGTTGTCATCTCTGTTTGGCATAATGCTGCGCTTTAGGGAATATTCAATTGCAGTAACCGGTGACATTAAAGACATGTTTCTTAGAGTCAAAATTCGCCCTGAAGATCAACACGCGTTTAGGTTCCTTTGGCGGAACAGCCCTGATGAGCCAGTTGATATTTACATTATGACGTCACTTATTTTCGGCGCTAACTGTTCTCCTTTTGTAGCTCAGTTTGTTAAAAATGTAAATGCGCGTCGTTACGAGTCGTCATTACCAGCCGCTGTGAATGCGATATACAAATCGCACTATATGGACGACTACATTGATAGTCTGCCGGATGACACGACGGCGATAGAAATTGTTAAAAATATAACTAAGATTCATAGCAGTGGTGGTTTCGAAATCCGTAACTGGACAAGCAATAGCATTGCAGTTTTAGATAGTATTCCAAAGGATACCTTAGGTACAGCCAGCTTTAGGTTCAAATTTGAACAGGAGTACCATGGCGAGCGCACCTTGGGACTCATCTGGTATCCTGGAGAAGATGAATTAGGTTTCGATGTGTCTCTGAAAAGAATACCTGAAAATATTATTTCAAACAAGGATAGACCGACTAAAAGAATCATGCTGCGAATAGTTATGTCCATTTTTGATGTTTTGGGATTCTTAGCACCATTCACTATTCAGGGAAAAATTATGTTGCAAGATACTTGGCGCTTAAACATAGGCTGGGATGACGTAGTACCCGATAGTATCTACAATAAATGGTGCAAATGGATCGAGTTATTAAAGGATATAAAGCAAAAATACGTATACCTAGGTGTTATAATAAAATTATTGTGTCACAAGGTGGGAGCAAGACGGGACGAAAACCGGTCGCCGAGCCTGTGATGATAAGGCCACCTCCTACCGCCGCCGCACCCGCGACCCCCGCGCTGGAGTTATCTGCTACGAGAAGCTGCTACGAGACGTGCAGACCGCCTACGACAACCGCTACGTGTGCTACGCCGGCAAGTAATAATTATACATGCTTACAGCTGCATTTATTATGCGACGCATCTGTTCAAGCTATGTGTTGTGTGGCGTATTGGCGATGGATAGTCAGTGGGAATGTTAACGTTGCATTTATAGCAAGTAAATGTCGTGTTGTACCTGTTAAACCCATGACTGTGCCCCGAGCCGAGCTACAGGCGGCACTGTTAGCTGCACGATTGGCTGATACCATTATGAAGGAACACAGATTGGCGCCTGAGCGACGATATTTTTGGTGTGACTCCACCACCGTTTTACAGTGGATTAGAAATAACACACGTAGGTATAAAACGTTCGAAGCAAACCGATTAGGAGAAATTGATGAACTCACGCGTATTTCCGAATGGAGATATGTACCTACCAAATTAAATGTAGCAGATCTTGGTACTCGTGATGAATTTAACCACACAATGTTTCACAGTGAGTGGTTCCCAGGGCCTGATTTTTTATACAAAGAGGAGTCCTTATGGCCTGCTGACGTCGTGAACTCCGACATCGACAGAGACGAAGGGAGTTTAGAGTGTGTAGCTGTGATGCATGAACCTACATGTAACTTACCTGTTCCTGAGCCGCAGCGGTTTTCCTCCTGGCTTCACTTGCTGCGAGCCACGGCCGTCATTCTGAAATTTATTGACAGATGCAAGAGACTTACCGGTGAAGTTGACTGCGATGCGATGGCTCGAGCTGAGATCCTGTTGCTAAAGAAGGCGCAGGTGGAATCGTTCTCCGCCGAAATATCTGCAATCAAAAGTGGACAACACATATCTCGATATAGTAAGTTACTTACCTTGACACCGTATCTAGACGAAACTGGCTTACTCCGACTCGGTGGCCGCATCGATGCTGCATCAGACGTGGACCTAGAAATGAAGAGACCAATTATATTAGATGGAAAACATGACATAACGCGTCTTCTTGTCCGGTATTTTCACATTAAGGCAGCACACGCGAACCAGGAAATGGTCGTCAATAACCTGAAACAGAAATATTGGATTGTTAGAATGAGGCCAACAGTTAAAAGGGTGGTTTCGACTTGCATGCTTTGCCGCATAAGGAAATGTAAGCCTCAAGTACCCAGAATGGGTGACTTACCTCATGCTCGAGTAGCACATCACCAACGACCATTCACATTTTGTGGTCTGGACTTGTTTGGTCCAATGGAAGTGACTGTGGGCAGAGGAAGGCAGAAGAGGTATGGTGTTTTGTTCACCTGCCTCACTATACGAGCGATTCATATCGAGCTTGTTCCGTCACTCACCTCAGACTCTTTGATTATGGCGCTGCGACGCATGGCAGCACGGCGAGGATGGCCTTGTCATCTATACTCTGACAATGGCACCAACCTAAGAGCAAGCGATAAGGAGCTGAAGCTATCAGAGCAGGCGCTTAATATAGATGCTCTCAGGGCCGTCGGCGTGAACAATGCCATGCAGTGGCATTTTATACCTCCCTCCAGTCCTCACTGGGGTGGGGCCTGGGAGAGGCTGATTCGAAGCGTTAAAACATCACTTCGTGTTGTAATGAACGAACGCGCTCCCCGCGAAGAAGTGCTGCTTACCCTCATGGCGGAAGTGGAGAATATTGTAAACAGTCGTCCGTTGACACACGTCTCCGTGGACCCTGAAAGCTTAGAATCTTTAACTCCTAACCATTTTCTTTTAGGTAGTTCATCCAGCACACCTATCATTGGGACTTTCGATGACTCCGACATGTTTCTACGCAAACAATGGAGAAAGTCACAAGCGTTAGCGGATATGTTTTGGCGTAGATGGGTGAAAGAGGTTCTCCCTGAATTGCTGCCTCGAAGAAAATGGAACGAGGAGGTGAAACCTTTGCAGGTAGGTGACGTAGTGCTAGTGGCTGATCCTAACAGTCCCCGTAGTACCTGGCCAAAAGGTGTTATTCAGAAGACATGCCCTGGCAAGGATGGACGAATCAGACTGGTCGAGGTGAAGACTAAGACTGGTGTCTGGAAGCGACCTGCAGCTCGCGTCGCGCGTATTTCACTTGTTGAGGAGTGCTGAGCCAGCACTGGGTGGGGGAATGTTAGCGACGCGCTCATATTTTACATTCGTATCTAGTCATAACATAATTGTAATTAGGTATAACTAAGTAAGTAGGTATACATAGATGTATGGGACGCTGGACCCAACCCAACACGCCGGCAGTTCAGTCCGCGCGAGCACTGTAAGCGGGTGCGCTTGTCCGTCTTACTTACCTAGCTTTGTAATTTTATCCGTGTCTTTTGAAAATATAACTTTCTAAGGTACCGTCTCGTTTCACTTCGCCAATTACCACCTACTATAATCTACAGATTTTATATATGTATATATATTTTTATATTATTCTAGTTGACCCGGCGAACTTCCTACCGTCTCCGAATCTATAAGAACGAATGTATGAGAAAATGAATTGTCTTCATTGTTATTTTTTCGTGATTTTTTTCCATGTTTTAATAGTTATTCTGCTATTCGGGGCGGAGACAAATCCAACAAATCAAAAGATCATAAAAATCGGTCCCGTCGTTCTTGAGTTATAAACGATGTAACTAAACCCACTTCAAAAAAATAATTTTGTCAATTCTATGTGTCATCTTTCCATAACATAAAACAAAGTCGAAAAAAAAGTAATTTTGTCAATTCTATGTGTCATCTTTCCATAACATAAAACAAAGTCGCCGAAATGTCTGTACGCACATAACTTCCGAATTACTGCTTCAAATTGGATATGACTGCACCAAATTGGATAATTCTTTTTTTGTAGGGTTAGGTATTACCAGAACAAGGTTTGACGAAAGAAAATTTCGGAAATTCGAAAAAAGAAATTTGCACACGTGCGAAGCTGAGGCGGGCCGCTTGTTTTGTCTAGGTACTCTACGGTGACCATGCTACGCGTGCAAGGGCCGTTTGGTGTCCCGCAAAAAGTGTCACGAAATGAGCTTTTGTCGCTAAAATCCTGCTGATTCGACAAAAGACAAACGTTTTGTAGGCTGTCAAAATAAAAACACTAAGCATCACGCCTCAATTACTCGAAGGATTAAACGGAACTGTATTAAATTTATAGCAGTAGGTACAATGCGTACAACGAAAGATGAGACTTGACACACCACGTGGTTTGACATGCGCAGTACACGATTTTAGGTCTCTTTAGCGGTATGAGGTCTGAGTGCGGGACGGGACCGGACGTCATAGGGGCGGCGAAAAGAGCGGGGGAGGCGGGGGTCAAGTCTCATCTTTCGTAGCGCGCATTGTACACACAATTTTCGCCAGAGATTAAAACTTGCGCGTGCAGCATCGTACACGCGATAGAAGTAAAATATCTTAAAAAATAAAGATTAAGAGAGGTTTAGTGTGAGAGACAGAGAGAGATATATCTTTTTCCCTCTCATGTAACGAAATGTGCCTAAATGTGACGCGTTCTTAAAATTTCACTTTCGGTTCTCGTCCAATTATCGAATCGCCGCGTATGAAGTTTCACTTCATAAAATAGGTTCCTATAGTAAAAGGGCGCAGTGCTGCACACCCCCATCCTATTTCAAGTTAAACAAATATCAAATTTATTTCAATGACAATTAAGTTGATTTCAGAGTAACTATTGAAAAAGCACTATTGAAAAAGTTATAAAAATATTTGAAGTTGTATCGTAAACTGAACTTTATTGTGTAGGAATTAAAGTTGTTTTTCCATTAATTCATATTTGTTTACATTTTTGACAAATAAATCGCGAACGCAGGATACATATCAACCTGATGTCCTGATGTACGGGTATACATAGATATATGTAGTATACACAATTTTCGCCAGAGATTAAAAACTTATGTAGGTAAGTCTTGTATCAGTATCATTTCGGTCAGTAGGTACAGGGCGCACTCTTCTCATGCAGAGAAGGAACCAGCATCTCTGCGTATTGGAAATTTCCTTATAGCATAGCTATTCACAACCATTCGACAAATGACATAGGGGCCATTCAAATATTACGTAAGCACTACTAGTACTACTACTACACTTGAAAAGTGCTTCAGAAAATCGAGTTTTATGAAAAAACCACTACATAAGTCATAAATCAATTACAAATAATGTTTATTGAACTCTTCGATAACTGAGCTTTGTCGGTATGGACTTGGTTTTGAAGATTTTTCAGTTCTTTTATTACTTATTCACACCCAAACTTACGTTAAAAAAAAATAGCAAGAAAAACGAATCTTTGTTGGCTCATAATTTGTAATGGCTTTTTATTTCAATATTCTGTTTCCGTACAGACAATATTATTAATAAGTCAAAAGGATAATTATCATGTTTAACTTTGAATGCACAATATCAAACAGTAGAGTAATACTCTCCCAAAATTTGTATGGAAAAAATATCGACTAGTGGCACCTTAAACAATATGACTGTTGCAAAAGTTTCTAAGTAAAGGTGGCCCAGTGGTAACGTCCACGACTTAAAAGTTACAGGTCATGAGTTCGAACCCGAGCAGGTATTTTACTTTGTGTAAATTATTTCATCACCACTACTGGGGTTGCGGGCGCACAGAGTGGGGACTCTATCCGCCCACAAAGTGACCCCAGGGAAGACGGTGGCACAGTGATCACGTGCTGCCGTGCATAGCGAGGCTCAGGGGAGGCCCCTTTACCGTCTTACCAGGGATGTGCCTTACAGGCGTTGCACGGGGGGGTTCCGGAATTGGTCTTTTAAGAGGAATCGGGACCACCCCTATGTGCTGATGGTCACCGGGGCGGTTTTAGTGAGGTAAAAATCCCACACTCCCCGACCTCCCTCCCCGGAGGTCGGGTGCCTTTTGAAGGTTTCCCCCCGACAATAAAAAAAAAAGGTCTACTTTGTGTAAATTATTTCATCACCACTACTCTCAAAACGGTGAAGTAAAAGTCCTAGAACCAAAAATTCGAAGCAAATATAAAAAAAAACTCGCCAGTTGCGAGTCGGATTCGCACACGAAGGGTTCCGTACCACAAGGCAAAAACGCCGAAAAAACACGTTTGTTGTATGGGAGTACCTCCTTAAATATTTATTTTATTCTGTTTTTAGTATTTCGTTGTTATAGCGGCAACAGAAATACAATAGCTATGAAAATTTCAACTGTCTAGCTATCACGGTTCATGTGATACAGCCTGGTGACAGACAGACAGACGGACAGTGGAGTCCTAGGAACCCTAAAAAAAACCTATCAGGTCAAACCAGCCCTCAAAACGGTGAAGGAAAACATCGTAAGGAAACGTCCTAGAACTAAAAATTCGCAGTCACTTACTTCTACAAACCTGCACTGGGCCCGCAAGGTGGAATACGGCCCACTCCCTCTCACAGGGAGGAGGCCTGTGTCCCAGAAGTGGGAACATTATAACGTCGTTGCGCGTGCAAAAGCCGCAATGTGTTATTTAGTTATTTTCGTTTCTTTATGCAGTTTTAATCGTTATTTCAATACACACATACTGTATAAACAGCTATGTGATAAGTGCAATATTTAAAGAGGTTAAGGAATGTAGCTATGTGATATTCATACATCGAAAGTTCCGTATAAGCACGCTAAATGTTATAATTCATATAGCTCAAATAAGTTCACTAAAAACACATAGCGACTTTTGCACGCGCAACGACGTATGTTACGTGTTAAGTAAGAAGTTCCTACCTTGTGTCCTTTCAGCATCATTTTCGGTGTCAGCAGACTCCTGTTTCAAAGGTTTCCGCTTCGATTTCTTCTTTGTTTTGACAGGCGCACTCTTTGCACTGGTCCGCGTTTTATACTTCCTTTTTTTTCTAACTGCTTCTCGCAGTGGTTTTTCATCTGCAGAAAATTAACTACTGAAAATTAACTGCCTCGCTGGTGGCCGCAAGCAAGGAGGAATGGGGAAAATGTCGCTAGGACAGGGCTTTGTAGATCTGTGGTATACTTAATGGCGCGCCATTATGATTTTTTTTTTTCAAAATGGCGGCTACGATTGTTGCCTATATAAATCGATAGCTGTCATCAATGCAAACACTGAACTTGCTTAAATCTTGTTGCAAACATGTTTGATTACTTTATACTTTCAGAGTGTTTTTTTCCAACGTCTAAGCAACAAGATTTAAGCAAATTAGAAAAAAAATGGATGTCACGTGATAAACTTTGAACGTTAATATCTCGGAAACGTGACGCTTTACGGGGTATGGTCCTATTATGTTTTCCGTTTACCTACTTTGAATAAATAACTTCTGATTTTGATTCTGATCTACTGATAATTACTTAAGAGCGTTTACGCCGTACGGCATTTCATTTCATTGTTTTTTGTGCTTTTAGAAATTAACGAACCGATTTTAATGAAAATTCATACGCTTAAGCAGGATCACAAAGGTCTAAAAAGTTGGTAAAATACATTTTCGAAATGTCTTATTTAAAAAAAGATAACTGGATATCTCTGTTTCTATGGAAATTTTAAAATCGGTCTAATTTGGCTGTAACAGGGGCCCGTGGCTAAATATGTAATAACAGCCGCACAGATCGACCGAAAAGGTTAAGCTACGCTTGCCGCGGTTGGTATGTCGATGGGTGACCATCTTTACATACCGAGACCCCTCCGTGGCTCGGAAAGCACGTTAAGCCGTTGGTCCCGGCTGTCATTCGTGGATCTTTGACAGTCATTACGGGTAGTCAGAAGCCCGAAAGTCTGACAACCAGTCTTACCAAGCGGTATCGTATTACCCATTAACTGGGTTGTGGAGGTCAGATAGGCAGTCGCTCCATGTAAAATACTGGTATTCAGCTGCATCCGGTTAGACTGGAAGCCGACCCCAACATAGTTGGGAAAAGGCTAAACAGATGACAATTTTAAAAAATGTGAACTTTGGAGAAGAACGGGCAAGAAACTCCATGGATACTCTTTTCAATCAAGATATTACAACATCCTGGGTACATTATTCTTGTTACAGGGTCAAATTAAATTAACTAGCGAAACTCCAAACCCAAGACCTTACACAAATCAGCCAGTAAATAATAATAATAAATAATTAACTAGCGAAACTCCAAACCCAAGACCTTACACAAATCAGCCAGTAAATAATAATAATAAATAATTAACTAGCGAAACTCCAAACCCAAGACCTTACACAAATCAGCCAGTAAATAATAATAATAAATAATATAATAATAAAATTTTTATTCAAAAAAAGTAAAGTAAAAAATAGGATTTACATTAATTCCAATCGATGAAAAATTAAATTCTAACTCTAATGTAGACCTGCCTGATCTAGGTTTATGGCAAACCTGTGTTTCAGGCCATCAATTTACATTAAAAAAAAAAAGAAAACAATAAATGTAATATAGTGTCTTAAATAGTTAATATTTGGGTATATTATATATTATTTTAAAACTAGATTATGTAAGATATATTATGTTTAAATAAATTAACGAATAATATTAAGTAGATAAAGTGAAGACTATTATTAATTAGGTAAATGAAGAGACTTATATTAGAGTAGGTAGATAAGACTTTATTTTAAAATTTCTAGTAGTTTTTCCGTGTCTGCATAATTAAGTTTTGCCAAATATAATGTAACTTAATTAAACAAATATTTATAAGATACTAGCTGACCCGACCACGCGTTGCTGTGGCTAACGTTCTTGTGCAATAAAATAATATTGCGATTATAAATGGAGATGTGAGCTATCCTATCTTTCAAGTTGGATCAAACTGCACACGGTGTACAAATTTGATTAAAATCGGTTAAGTAGTTTAGGAGTCCATCGCGGACAAACATCGTGACACGTAATTTATATATATTAAGATGGAATTGAGGGAAGGTGGTGTATTTATAGGTACCGTACAACCACAGATATCAATTCAAAGACGCCGCCGCGTGCGCACCCGTCTCGCCCCACCCCCGGGGCCTAGCACCAACGCGAGCGCTCACCCAGCCAGCAGTAATGCTATTCTGTAAAAAGATCACCATGATAACTTAGATGAAGTGAGCTGTCATTCCACCTGATGCTAGGGGTTAACACTATTGACAGCTCATTTTAAGCTCACCTAAGTTATCACGGTGATCTTTTACAGAATAGCACCGCAGTACACAGGACTGAGCGCGAAAGTGGCGGCTTACGATTTTTGTACGTAAGCTGGTGCGATCTTTGGCACGCGAAGTGGTTGCTCTTGCGTTATCTAGGAGTATCTATATCACACCACTGCCTAACCCTTCAAGAATTACAGGCGTGGTGTTAAGTTAATTATTTGTTATTGTCATCAACATTTCAGTCGAAAGACGTCCACTGCTGGACATAGGTCTCCCCCAAGCACCTCCACTTCGACCGGTTCTGTGCTTCTCGCATCCAACGGGTTCCTGTAGCCTTCACAAGGTCGTCGGAAAACCTTGTGGGAGGCCTTCCAACGCTACGTCTTCCGGTACGCGGTCGCCACTCCAGAACCTTTCGGCCCCGTCGGCCTTCTGTTCTGCGAGCAATGTGCCCTGCCCACTGCCACTTAAGGGGGAAGCGCTAAGGTAGCCCGCGAAATTCAAATTTTCTTACGTTTTTTGCAATTTGCTGGTCAGTATTAAGTTGTACGTCGATCAAAATATGATTCGCGGCCGTAACAAATATGTATTTACAGAATCCTAATCATTAGAATCAGTAATACAACTTGTTAGGTTAGTATAATCCCAAAATGTCAAGATTTCATGAAATAATCATTCTGTTGGATTACTTCGTCTTAGAGAGTTGTGTTGATGACTTTAATGATTATAATTCTGTAAATACATATTTGTTACGGCCGCGAATCATATATTAATCAACGTACAACTTGATACTGACCAGCAAATTGCAAAAAACGTAAAAAATATTGAATTTCGCGGGCTACCCTGGCGCTTTCGCCCTAAGTTTGGCAAATCTGTGCGTTATGTATTATAACATTAATATTTTAAAATGACAGTAAAGTTATACCTTCTTCGCTTATTTTTAGGTCCATAGAATCGTCATAGTCTTCATCGTCGTTGTCGTCCTGAGGTAATTCCTCTTTTAAGTCATCTGTAAAAGAATAATACAACAATTATACAGGGTCAAATGAAATTACATGTAGTTAGCGAAACTTGTTCCACAGAAGTTGGAACGTAGTATACTAGGAGGTGGAGGTGTCAAACTCACAGACCGCATAAGGAACTCTGTACTTCGTTCCACAACACAAATAGTGGACGCTGGCTGCACAGCCGCTGCACTAAATTGGAACTGAGCTGGTCACCTTTGTCACATGTCGGAGCAGCAAGTACAGTACTTGTATTTTTTTTTATTTAAATGAAAATCGTTTACTTTTACAGATATTCTATTTCACGAAGTACGTTCAGCTTTGATTGTAGTAGTGACGTATCCCGACAAGCGCGCTCCCACAGCGGCTGCCCCTTGCTGCCGTCGCATGAGGCTATTTCCGCGAATGTGTAACGTTTTACTTCACCAATTGTTGAGTCTTTGTTGATCACAATGTGCATGTGCACGCTTGACAACATTCATAGCCAAACGGACTTCGTGACATAGAACATCTGTACTCGTACCATGTTTGTAAATATGTGAGCACCATGTATCCATCAGATGATTAATTTGTATGTCATGGTTTCATTTTTAATTCTTTTACCTATTGTGGTATAGTAATTTTATTTTAGGTGCATCGTCTTCACATATTACATATTATTATTATATAATTAATGTATGCAAAACATTGTAAAACATTTTAAAAGAGTAACGGTGGAGTTTCTTGCCCATTCTTCTACATACGAAAACTACCTTTTGGAATGGGCGACTAGAAACAATTCTATTTTGTTGTAATTTTTGACGTTCAAAAGTGCCTTTTATGTGCCTATATGAAATAAATGCTTTGACTTTGCAACACGCAAAAGCCAGGACACGACTGCGCGGCAGGCCCAGGGTGCTTACTCTTCAATTTAATTCCAATAGATCGACATTGGAATTGTGACGTTTCGTACTCTCGAGTTCGATGCTAGCGCCAAATGATTTTTAGATTGGGTGTCCATTTTGGAGAACTAAGTGGAATTGGGTTCGGGCTTGGCGTGGGGTAATTGTTGACAATATTGTTTTCAAGAGTACCGAATCACGTGACTGTAAAATTAACATTGGAATCATATTGGCATCTCATTGGAATTAAAATTAGTTTGGAGAGTAAGCCCCCAGAAAGAGATGGCGAGATTAGCTGGACTCTTAAAGGATTGGGCCAAAATCGCGATAGACCGAGAAAAGTGGAAAGAGGGAAGGGAGGCCTAAGCCCAACAGTGAGACAACACAGGCTTATAATATTACTATCAAAGCCCCGCGGTTTCAATCGCATAAGTGTCGATCCCGTGGGAATATAGGGATAAAAAGTAGCCTATGTGTTAATCCAGGGTGTCAGCTACCTCCACACCAAATTTTATCAAAATTGGTCCAGCCGTTTGTGCGTGAATAAGTAACAAACATACACGCACAGGCTTACACACACGCACGCACCCCCACACACACGCACGCGCGCGCATTCACGCACGCACGCACACACGCACACACACACACACACACAAACTTTCGCCTTTATAATATCAATGTGATTTACTTACTATCAGATTCTGAGTCGGGTATTTCTTGTTTGATCTCTACTTCTACAGATGTAACAGTTGCTGGAAAAAAAAAACTTGCCGTAAACAGTATTCAATCTTTTCAGCTCAGTCTGATTCGGACTTTAATTAGTTATGATGAGAGCAGTGAGTGGTGCTTATGAGTTGTAAGGTCGTACAATGCGTGCCACGAAAGATGAGACTTGACACACCACGTGGTTTGACATGCGCAGTACACGATTTTAGGTATCTTTAGCGGTATGAGGTCTGAGTGCGGGACGGGACCGGACGTCATAGGGGCGGCGGAAAGAGCGGGGGAGGCGGGATCAAGTCTCATCTTTCGTGGCACGCATTGTAGGTTCGAACCCAGACAGGCGCTTTCCTTTGTGTAAATAATTTCATCACCGTTGCTCTCAAAACGGTGAAGGAAACCGGCATGTCCTAGAAGCAAAAGTTCGAAGATATGTGACATGTGCCAACCCGCACTGGGACCGCGTTGTGGATTTAGTGAACATTGTGATCATAGGCTGATTATGTAAGTCTCAATTCCATGGCAATATCGGGATAAAAAGTATTGTTGCGCGCCACAATTAAAGCCTGGTACATACATGGTGACATTAGTTACCACAAGCGCCATCTGGTATCGAGTAACAGAACTAGTCGAGTCAAGATCGTCGATCAAGAGTCGTTCTACAAATTTCGATGCTAGAACTTTTTGGAACTATCGACGTTAGTCGGGGCCGGTATAAACCAACAATAAAGCTCAAGAGATTGTTTGATTTTTTGTTTGAATGCGCTAATCTCTGGAACTACAAATTGGGCTTGAAAAATTCTTTTTGCTATTGATAGTGCTGCACTATGAAGTGGCGAAGCGCGGGCGTTTTGGGGGACTGTCTTTTGTAATTTTGATGTTCGAAAAGTGCTGATCCTCAGCCTAATTTGAATAAATGGCTTTTGATTGGTTTTGATAGCCCAATTCTCGAGGAAGGCTATCAGAGGGACAAGAAATTTCACAAGAACAAAGTCACAGGCAGAAGCTAGTATTTTATAAAGGGTGTAATTATATTAATTCATTAATTAATTAATAAATAAAAATAATAAGTAAATAAATATTATTTTTTATTATATATAATAAATAAATATAATAAATAAAATAAAAAATACCTTTCATAACATTCTTATAATACAGATCCTTGAAGCGCTCCTCACACGACAAGACTTGCTTTTTAAAGTCTGATGCATCTCGTAGTCGCATGATGCAAACCTCGCAGATAGTGTATGTTGCAGCACTTAGCATGCCTGGGGCTGGGGCCATCTGTAAAGTTTATGGACAAAGATTTTTATTATCAACAAGACAACAATACTTATTAGAAATAATTTCATTTTCTTTACGTTTAGAGTCTAAAGGTAAGGCACACATATTAAACCGGAATGGGATCGGCACCATATCAACTTGAGCCGTTTAGTATTCTTTGTATGAAACTCCCTACTGCAACACACACTAATCGGAATCGTAACGGAATCGCCTCGCCTCGGGACAAGTTCACGAACCGCTGTGCGGTGCGTTACGGCTCGTCGTCCCCGCGCTTACAGCTCGTCGCCCTCGCGCTTACGTCTCTACGTACCCGAGTTTACGTCTCTTCGTCCAACCTTACCCCTCTCACCACTCCGGCCTGCCTGGTGCACCATCAACCAGAGGTCGGCGAGCCGTAAGCGAGGCGTCGCCTAGCCGTAGCCGAGTCGAGGTATCGGAGCTTCTGATCCGCTTTGGTTACATGCTTACATTAGGTTGACGCCTGTTTGAAGGCGAGGCAAAAGGCAATATGGTGCTGATCTTTTTCCGATTTGATACATGTGCTATGACCTTAAGGCGCTTCTGGAGGTTGGCGCCCCCTTGTATGCCTATGGTACTGGGATATGAAAAAGCTTTAATAATAAATACAAATAAATAAAATTGAAGCGTCTGTTTGTTATGACAAAATAACAGCTTTTTATTAAATGCTTATGGAAGTATAAAATTATGTTACTTATAACAAAAAAACTACTTAAAAAAGTTTTGGTTGCCTGTTTGTTCCGGCTAATCTCTGAAACGACTGAACCGATTTTGGTGGGACTTTCACTGGAAGATAGCTGACTTTATAGATAACTTAGGTCTTAGGCTAATTTTATTTAAGAATAAGACCAGACCCGCGCAAAAAAAAAAGTCGCAAGCTTAACTAGTACTTATAGTATAAAATAATTTGGTCAGTGGGTCGTCTTAGGGACAGAGTTTAAACTAAATAAGAGACTTTTGAAATTTCAAGTTAAAAAACAAAGCCCTCGAAATGTCCAAACCCCATCAAGAGCCCTGGTCAGATGATGGCCCTAATGTTTAGTGAGCCAAGCTTCATCCAATAAACATGGAACCAAAATGATAGTACCAAAATGTTAATGTTAATTGAGCATACAGAGAATACACAGGCTTAAAAGAATGCCATTCTAACCCAGACTTAGGTCAGGGGGTTGTCTTAAAGCCACTTACATTTAATTTTTACCAATAAGTTAATTGTAAACAACCCATTGCATTGTTCACAAACTAAATCTTAATTTACATTTTGAGAGCGTCATTTAATAATTAGTGCATGATACTCACGTCAATGTCGTAACATTCTTTCAACATATCCGCATATATTTCCACTACATCCGTAAATTTGAACGGGTCAGCCAATTTTTTGAAACTTCCCTCACTGTGGCAGCATCGACACAAATCCTTCTCCAATTTCCAATTTTCTGACGACATTTTAGGTGTTCGATGACATTTAATTATAACTAAATATTATTCTTGATATTTTATTTAACATAAACAGTAGATTAACAGTAACACTAGCATATTATAATTACATTACAATGCAAGTAATAGTTCCAAAACGTACGCAACGTTTTGGAACGATCGCCATGTTGTTTCTTTCTTTGAGTTTGGCGTTGGCATTTGACATTGTGTGACATTAGACATTGATCACAGATTATTCAATACTTATGCTAGATACACACACAGCGACTTTATTCACAAGGCAGGGTTTAAGATTTTCAGATTTTGAAATTGCCAGCGAGTCGCCGGCGACTAAAGTTGCTGCGGTTTAGTTAACATACCTAACTTTAGGCGATTTATCACATCTAAAAAAAACTTTTTTTGGGTTGCTTCGCAACACCAGAGGCGCTGCTATTGTGCCATTAACAAGAGCATACTGTAATGTTTTTTCAATCGTTGCGCTATTCAACACTAATGTCATAGAGCATGTAACCTTTACTAATGTCGCTGATATATTTCTTTCTATGAACCTATTGGTACCTACCTCTCACTCTCCTAGTTGAGACCCCGGGACCTTGTCCAAACCATAGCCAAGAGGATAAAGGCGATTAGACCACTGACCTGTATCATCCGCTTTTCTTCGCCCGCCTTATTACCCAGATTGACAATAATGAGAAAGTAATCCGGTACCTACCGAGTATATCGCATGATATAGGTCAGTTGATTAGACATAATTTTAGCACAATTTTGTGTGCATTTGTGTAATAATTGACACTGTGCCACTGCAGGACAAAGAACTCTTCTCATACAGAGAAGGCCAAGTGATAGTGTTGTGTGAAGATAAACTCAGAAAGTACAGACGCCAGCACATCAGGCTACCCTAAACTGTCAAAATTTCCCAATCAACTTTGAACCTTATGCTTTAGAGATAAAGTTGAAAATCTATTAAAGAAATTTGATAGATTGTAGTAGCTTGATGTGCTGGCGTCTGTACAGACTCCAGCACATCAAGCTACCCGAAACTGTCAATTTTACCCAATCAACTTTGAACCTTATGCTTTAGAAATAAAGCTGAAATTGTATTAAAGAAATTTGACAGATTGTAGTAGCTTGATGTGCTGGCGTCTGTACACTCGACCCATCTAATTAGTTTACATTTTATATGTGTGGGTGAAGTCATAGTTATGCACACAAACACTAAATAATACGAGCGAGCTCTGTTTTTATTAGTGTGCGTATGGCATACCAATTACCATATACCAATATATAGTAATCATTCACTTATGTTTCTTAATGAGATATAATATTTCGCATGATATTACTATAGTAACCTTGGCACAATGGCTATAGTCTTTGGTCAGGGAACGAGAAGTCGTAAGTTCAAACCTTGGGTGCAGCGATATATTCTTTTTGTATTCATTATTTTGTTAAAACATTGCTTAAAGTTGAATTTATAACGATTCGATCCCGTTCATGGACGAGTAATGAAGTTTGCAACGTTTGAGACGACCACGGAACTCTCAGGCTATTTTATTTTGACTGTTAAGAAAATAACTACCCACAATTTAAAATAATTGTTTTCAAACACCTTAATTTATAAATAAAAAAATTGCGTTCTTAGTTGTCAATCTACGAGTATTTGCATTACTGAGTTTATTGATTACTACCTACTCATATTTGTGTGCGGATTTATTTATGTGGATCCAACCATGCAACATTTATCAATGTTGAAAAAGGCAGAATTGTTGTTTTGCATGAGCAAAACATATCTATAAGTGAAATTGGAAATCGCTTAATGATATCGGTGAGTAACAGTTAGATCACCTTTCAATGTTTACCTAGGAATAAATTAATGTAACTTATCTGCAATATCTACCATAGTTTAATAATAATATAATATTATCATAAAATGTATTACAGTTTTTTTTTTTATCATAAGATGATTATGATAGAATTAAATTGGTCTAGCCAATTTTTGTCTCACTACGGCCCGGGCCTTTAGACGGATTTAAAAAAAAGCCTTCGAATAACGTAAATAAAAATAGATTATTACCTATATTTATTATAATGTAAGTGTGTATTTAAGACATATTATTACTTTATTTTAACTGGTATACATATGTATTGTATATAATATAAGTAATATTAATTAGGTATATATATAAGTAAATAAAGTATATTATATATACTTCACACTAATATTATATAGGCGAAAATTTGTGAGTGTGTGTGTGTGTTTGTATGTTTGTTACTTCTTCACGCTTAAACGGCTGGACCAATTTTGATAAAATTTCTTATGGAGGTAGCTGACACTGTGAATTAACATATTATCCCGATATTCCCACGGGATCGACATTTACGCGGGTGAACCCGCGGGGCGCAGCTAGTAGTATATAAATATAACAAATATAGTCTATATATTTATTTAATAATAGCTATTACTATAAGTATATTAAATACTGTTTTGTTTGTATCCACAGAGGAGAAGCGTGCAGTTATGGGTCCGCCGATATGCGGATTCTGGAGACGTAGAACATCTTCGACGTGGGCCAAAACCAAAGGCAAATTCATCGGCTCGACACCACGACATCGTAGCAAGGCACAAGGCTGATCCCTTCTTGTCCACCCGCGTAACAGCAACAGCACACAATGTGTGCTTACAAACTGTGAGAAATCATCTTCATGCAGCTGGTTTACGTTGTAGTAAGCCAGCGCGGAAGATTTTACTGTCCACTGCGCACCGACAAAACCGACTACAGTTTGCTAGGTCATACGTCAATTTTGATTGGGAGAACAATGTGGTGATTTTTAGCGACGAAAAATCGTTTAAGTCGGATAAGGATGGGCGTAAAATATTGTGTTACTTCTACCTGGGAGTCGCTACGTGGAAGTAATATATGCGCGAATATGGTTAACAGCATGAGCAGAAGGTTACAAGAAGTATTAGAAAACGAGGGTTTGCCGACTCATTATTAGTCGAATTTATTTTAATTAGTAGACGAATATGAACCTTA
The DNA here is from genome assembly GCA_927399505.1 of Luperina testacea. Taxonomy (NCBI): domain Eukaryota; kingdom Metazoa; phylum Arthropoda; class Insecta; order Lepidoptera; family Noctuidae; genus Luperina; species Luperina testacea. The sequence goes on along the minus strand of OV656785.1, from coordinate 5,361,586 downwards.
TTTTTACGCAAATAATGTTCATATTTGTTAAGTGAATGTGAACCAATACAAACCTTAGCAATGGTTAGGTATATAACATCAACTCGTATTATTGAAGTCTGGTGAAGTGATGTTATTGTTATGCACTTAGAAGTTGTCATAATTTCTTACTATCTAACATGTTAATTCACTTCACCTCTAATATTACTTTGATTCAATTTATATACCTACCTACTTTGACAAATAATTTACGTCCATCCTTAACCAACAAAAAACTTTGTCTTTGTCAAAAAATCTGGTAAACAACAGTTTTTACTCATTCGAACGTCTAGTATGAATAGCTATAGAATATGTGAAATCATTGTATCGGCCACACAAGTTTTTTTTGCTAACATACAGCCCACTCCGAATTGAACCTTAAAACAACCATTGTAAGGAAGGAACATATTGGAAGAAACGAGTGGGATCATTACCAAACCAATACCAAATAATAATATGTTTACATAATAAAAAATCAAATTAATTTAATGCTTTTATTTAATTTACCTTTCTACTTTTTTGCTTGAGTGATTTTATTGGCCACAAAATTAATTTAATAAAAAACAAAAAGTAAAAAACAGCAAAACAAAAACCCTCAGCTGGGATCGAACTCACGTCAACGAGCTTACATCAGTAGCTAACGCAGGCGCTTACACCAACTAGCTAAGAGAACTATGTTATAATGGTCTAAAATGTTGGGTCAAATTCATTGTGAACCCGTTTATTTTATCTCTAACCTTGAATGTATCATACGTATACGCACACAATAATAATGACAGTTACCGATGTTTGCGTGATGTAAACTAATTAGCTTTGCCGATTGTACATATGAATGGGAAAAGTCACATTGGTACTTGCACGGATTTGAACCCACAACCTCGTCCATGAGAGTCGTAGCCACTTACCACTGGGCCATCGCGACCCTACAATTTTGTGTAGGTACTTTATAATAATAATATGAAAAATGATTTTATTTCTGTAAGTTGGTTGGTACAACCACTTTTACACATCAATCAAAACTAGATGAGGTCGGCGTTTCCTATCTGACTACTCTGTGAAGAAAGGACAAAAAATCCAAGCATAATCTTGGTCAGATCATGTGATATATCTATTCAATTAAAATATTTTGCAGCAAACCCAATACAGTAGGTACGCAGAATTGCAAAAAAAAACCAAACAAAATAATAAAAACATTTTATTTTGCATCCAACTTCTTATCTACTATCAGTTTCTCATAATCCATAACGCCATGGTGAACTCTTATGTGATTTTTTAAGCTGCACTTTTGAACAAACGCCTGTGAACAAGCGCCGCAGGCAAATCTCCTATCGTTCTTATGTATCCGCAAATGTTCCATCAACGTTTTCCGTCGCCCATATTTTTTATGACAGACTTCACATTCGTAATTCTTCTCTCCTGAATGCACTACCGTGTGATTAGAGAGCCCACTATTTGTCGAAAATTTCATGCCGCAAACATTGCAGCCGAATTTCCGCTCCGGTTTTATATTCAAATGATACTTCATGTGGCGGTATAAATTTATATGATGGCCAAACTTTTTAGAACATATTTTGCAAGTTAAATCCAATGGAGCGCGGTTGTGCACTTCTTCTAAATGCTTCACCCGTTTTTGACTTGTATTGAAGGGTTTGTTGCAAATTGAACACATGAATGGTAGTTTTTGATGTTTGTATCTTACGTGACTTTGTAATAACATTTTGGACCCACATATTTTTCCACATAAATCGCATTTGACTATACTCTTTTCTTTGTGCGACTGCGAATGGGCTCTTAAACGGTCGGCAAGTAAAAAACATCGGCCACACACATCACATACGTGGTCAGTACTATGCTCATTCATGTGATTCGATAGTGTTTTGAAAAAGGTAAATTCTTCTTTGCACTGGCAGCATCTATACCTTCCTTCGCTCAAATCGTAACCCAAAATACAATCCGCGGGCTTTTTGCTGTCACTGTCAAAATTGAATTTGACATTATGCTCATCTGTCAAATGTTGAATTAAAAATTCTAGGTTGTCTATTTTCTTATTACAGATTCTGCAATTTATATCGCTGACGTCCGCTCTGATACGATCATGGGGCCTATAAATGCTTTTTATAATAAATTTATAGCTGATATTCTCGTGTAACTCACTGACATGTGTTTTTAACAGATCGAAGCCAGCAAATTGTTTGTTACAATAGAAGCAATTAAAGTATCCTACCCTAGATTTGAAGGGCACAATGGTAGAATGTTCTAGAATGAGGGCTACGTTCTGTCTAGGGTTGATACAGTTTATAGTTTTTTTGTCGACCTTATCTTGACATTTCCTAGTAGACTTACTTAAATTGTCTGAAAAAAAAAAAACTGAATATTACTAAAGTTTTTCAATCTCATTGGCATGCTAAAAAAACGGCGAAGTCGGCGAGTCGGACTCGCACACAAAGAGTTCGGTACCACTGTACAATATTGAATACCTACAATTTTTTTTTTTTAAACACGTATCTTGTATGGTGTCCAATATTTTTCACTTTTATTTTTTTGTTAATGCGGGTATAGTATACACGCTCTGTGAAAATTTCAAGTGTCTACCTTTTTTTTTTTTTTATTAGTTTTATGGCCTGGTTGCTAAGTGTCTACCTATTATGATTCAAAAGATACAGCCCTGTGACAGACTGATGGACGGACCGACAGCGGAACCGTAGGCGGGATTTGATCGCGCACTGGATTTTCTACTATCGCTGTTGAGCTGAGCATTGAGAATGCAACAGAGCGCATCCCAGCGCGTCAAAAAAACACACTGTTGGATTTTGAACTTTCAGCGCTAAGCATTGGGTTGAAAATCCTGAGCGCGACAAAAACCGCCGCGGGAAAAATACGCCCTTACGAACCTGAGATTAGTAATAGGGTCTCGTTGACATCCTTTGGGCACGAAACTCTTATATTGGGGCCCAGAGTCTGGATTTATGCTCAATTAATTGCAATAGGCTCGCTATTATTATTTGAGCCTTACAAAAAAACTGGGGGATGTACTTACTCCCCTCCTTACTCTTTTAGGGAAAACAGGCAAAGGTAAGTTTAAATCATAGACAACTTACTTGTCCTTGTTTCTGTGATCTTCCTTTTTACCATGTTTCTTTTTGGAGGCTCTGCAACAAAATGGTTCTTAAGTCATTTACCGTCAGATGATGTTTCATTGCTACATTACAAGTATCCCAAGAAAAGTTTGCACTTCGAGAATGATCGTAGACGAACGCGCGATGATGAGGACTAATATAGAGCTTTAGCCAAATAAATGAACCAATTTTAATGAAACTTCATACGCATAAGCAGGATACAAAGATCTAAAAAGTTAGTAGAGAACATTTTCGAAAAATAGTGTTACAGCCAAATTAGACCGATTTTAAATTTTCCATAGAAACAGAGATTTTCAGTTACATTTTTTTTTAAATAAGACATTTCGAAAATGTTCTCTGCTAACTTTTTAGACCTTTGTATCCTGCTTATGCGTATGCAATTTCATTAAAATCGGTTCATTCATTTCAAAAATAAGGGCATGAAAGTTTGTATGAAATGCCGTACGGCGTAAACGCTTTTAATATAATACCTACTATGTTTTAAAAGAAACATGTTTGTGCGACTTACCACTATTATTAATTTTTTTATCATCTTCATCATTAAATACATTATCAGCCTGGTTATCAAAGTATTCTTCACGTTCTATTTTCATAACTATTCCTGTCTCTGGAAATAAAAAAAAACTATTAGGTCCACTGCTCTCGAAACGGTGAAGGAAAATGTCTTATTGCAAAATAGTTGGGCACACGTCATCTAAAACTATTCTAAATTTCAAGTAGATAGCATTAGTAGTTCTTGAGATATCCAGCTGTGACAGACAGACAGACTGAGTCGCACCATAAGGGTTCCTTTTTACCATTTTGGTACGGAACCCTAAAAACACGTGGAAATGGGAACCCCCATTTCCACGTGTTTTTAGGGTTCTGAAATGACGTTCGCCAGGTGGCAGCACTGACACGTCAGCTCCAGACATCTGTCAAAGAGCCTATATTTTCTTTAGTCATGACTGAATGATGAACGAATGAATGAATCGAATAATGAACGTCATCATATATTTTATATTGGAAGACCTCTTGTCACAGTGGTGCCAACTGGTGTCGTAAATTTTCACGAAAACCCTCATTAAAAAAGCGCACATTGGTTGACTAAATTTTACAGGGTGTCAGGGTCATCGACGCGACCTGCCTGTTACCATGGATTCTGAACGTGCATGCTTTGAAGGGGCTCCGAAAAGCTAGGGTGTTTAGAATCATGTTATGGCTTCTGGCTGCAACTGAGAAATTCCAGATGGAAATACCCAATAACACTGCCCGATCCGGGAGTCGAATCCAGGACCTCAAACTCTGCAGTAACACTTGCGATCACTAGGCGAACGAGGCAGTCAGGCGAGGATTAGTTCGATACTAATCTCCATTCGCAATTTATTTGCCAAAAATGTAAACAAATATGAGTTTAAGGAAAAATAGCTTTAAATCCTACACAATAAAGTTCAGTTTACGCTACAACTTTTTCAATAGTGCTAGACACTCGGAAATCAACTGAATAACCATTAAAATAAAGTTGATATTTTTAATTTTTTATTGGAAACTCACCGAATTCTTCTTTTTTATGTAGTTCTATTTCTAAAAACTCTTCCTTTAATGGTCGCATTCCGTCTGAAAATATACAGGGTTAAGTTAAATTAGCTGGCAAAACTCCGCAGACGTGATCGATATCTAAACTTGATAAAATAAAATAATTTGATGATTTTTTTCTTTGTTCGGGGTGTAGCGGTATCTATAACGCCACATGCAAACAACGCGTCATACTGACGTCACGCAAATCCTGCATCGCGCAAGCAGAGTTTACCGCGCAACTAGCATAGATACAACGGCCCGACATGAATCAATGGGCAGTTGCCCGTCAGACACAACACCCGTCTGGTCGGAGGATCCTCCCTTTTCTATGGAGGTTGAGTGAACTTTACACCCTGTTCCTCATACCTCTATAGGGGTATTCAACCGACATTGAAGAGTTACTTTAAATATCAGTTTAAATTTTTGTGGAAATTCACGGACGTGATGGTTATCGACTATCGAGTGATGATGCCCTTTATACTGTCGTAAAGCTAGGTCTTACCTTCGAGTTGTAATCTTAAGGTAGATTGGCACTGCATTACTTTCTGCTTGAATTGCACCGCATTCCTGATCCGTGTGATGCAAACTTCACATATTTGATCCTTCGTCACATCCTTTGGCTCCCACTAGAAATAAGATATTACAATCTACATAACCTTTTTCCAACTATGTTGGGCTCGGCTTCCAGTGAAAATATGTACAGTACCCGGCGATAAATATTGCACATCGACCTTTGCCTTTTTTTTTCATTTTATACAAAGAATAAAAATAATTATCAAAAGCAAATCATATTGTTTTAACAGTTCCTAATAGATACCGGACTGTTTGTATTTCGTGCGACAGAGATAACGCTCTACGAAGCCGAAATTAGACGATTGTCTCATTCCAAAGGTCGATGTGCAATATTTATCGCCGGGTACTGTACTGCATGGGATGAGTGATGCCATTATGTATGACACATCATCATCTGCCTAGCCTTTTCCCAACTACGTTGGGCTCGGCTTTCAGTGTAAGCGGATGCAGCTGAATACCAGTATTTTACATGAAACTACTGCCTATCTGACCTCCACAACCCAGTCGTTGGGTAATACGATACCCCTTGGGATTCTGACTACCCGTAACGACTGTCAAAGATCTTTAATTGACAGCCGCGACCAAGCCGACCAATGGCTTAACGTGCTTTCTGAGACACGGAAGGGTCTCGGTATGTAATGATCAGTGATCGGACTAGGTAGATTGATTTTTGGTACTTGTATCACAAATGCACACAGAAAGAATAACATGGATAAGCCATTTTTCCGGAAAGTAATTCCGGTAAGTATTTCCGGATTCAATTAAATATTGTTAATGTTGGTAGTGATATTATTACTACTCAATTCAAAATTTATAGGAAGGTATCAAAACTAAATTAATTCATTATTTATCTGTTGAATAATAAAAACAATCGAATTCCGATCGAAGCTTTAATATTTATTTTTTATTTTTAGCGTTATTTTATGGCTAGATCTTTTATAGATAGATATACATTTCGGCTAACTAATGAAATTCTGACTACCACCAATTCCGGAGGAATGTCCATAGTAATATATACGTTTCGGATCAATGACCCCAGTTCAATCTACCTACTCCGATCACTGGTAATGATTGATCACCAGTGATCGGAGTAGGTAGAGCTGTTTTTGCTACTTGCGACATGCGGACATAACATGGAAATGCCAAATATTTCCCGGAATCCCGGGAATGGGTCATGTATGAAAATATTAAATTGTCTCGATTTTTTTTCTGCACTTATGAATAAGCTAATACTATCTACAAAAAAAGTATCAGATTTATCTGATTAGTATTTCCAGAGAAATAAATTAAATTCTGTTAGAGGCGGCCATCGACAGTAACCCACGGATTTTTATTCAATTTCCTTAGCCTACTCAATTAAAAAGTAAAAACTGTAGATAATCTGTACCGTCTGACATCCATCCATCATAACAAAGGTCTCTCAAAATCTAATCCAGTGTCCAAAGCGTGGGGGTCGTCGCGAAGGCAGTCGAAATCTAATCCAGTATTCAAAGCGTGAGGGTCGTCGTAAAGATATATCCATAAAATCGCAAACAAACACAAAGCAAGAGGTGAAAAGTGAGGTTATGTTATGACAAATTGACAAGTTATGATGGATGGATGTCAGACGGTACAGATTATCTACAGTTTTTACTTTTTAATTGAGTAGGCTAAGGAAATTGAATAAAAATCCGTGGGTTACTGTCGATGGCCGCCTCTAACAGAATTTAATTTATTTCTCTGGAAATACTAATCAGATAAATCTGATACTTTTTTTGTAGATAGTATTAGCTTATTCATAAGTGCAGAAAAAAAATCGAGACAATTTAATATTTTCATACATGACCCATTCTCGGAATACCTATATAATAATATTTCCTTGGGCAGTAAAGTATATTTAGTATTGTTTCTAACAGTTTTACTTAATTAATTCATATTTCACGAAGCTACCTCTAACCACATTCCAGGATCCCTGTGTGTGTATATAAGTAAGTATATACTGTTTGGGTCCTCACCTACTACCTGCTCATAACTGCCCACTTACATTTACATATTAACTCACTTAAATCAATTTCAAAATCCCGGGATTTCAGAGGCGTATCCATGTTAACATCAATGTTTGCAGTCATTCACCCCAAACAGCTCTACCTACTCCGACCATTGTTGATCACCCATCTACAGACCCGACCGCGAGTTAAACCCTCAATCGTGCGGCTGTTATAGTTCAGCCACGAGCCCCTCCAAAAGAACTTATTAAGGCTAAGGCGAGTAGAAACTCCGGGAATGTACAAACGGCAGTACATCAAGCTACCCGAACCTGTCAAATTTTCCCCATCAACTTTGTACCTAATGCTTTAGCGATAAAGTTGAAAATCACCAATAATGTCCGCTATGTCCACCAACTATGTCCGCCTAGGGCGTTTCCGCTCACATCTGTTTATAATATTTATAATGGCGAAATAACTAGTCCATCCTCATCCTTCATCAGTAACTCACAGATAAATTGAAGCACTCCTTCAGCATGTCTCCGTACACTTCGATCCTGCCCATCCAAGCATACTCCCTCCACAGACTCTTACGACACACCAATTCCATGCAGCAGCAACATAGTTGGTATCTTTCCATTGTAGAGTGCAAGTTGTCTACCCTAAAATTAAGTTTTTCAAAATGATAGTGTGAAGGTTATCTCCCACAGGCGCGTTTTTATCGTTCGATAATAATATAGGAAGCGTGATTGCGATTCCTTGCCAGACGTTTTTATCGTCCGATATTCAAACATGTGCGGATAACCAACACTACAGCCCCTCAGCCCGCAATACACATTACTACATTATTAACGCAGGTGTGTATAAGATCGTATATGTCCTAATACAAAATGCTCGCAGTGTACCGAGTTCTTTAGTACTGATCTGAGATCACAGGTTCAAATTAATGGGGCCTCTCAGGAGGTGCTCAAGCCTCCCATGACGCCCCATTGACTGCGTGGTCGACGAGGGGACGTTGGTTCGCCCCCGTCGAGTTACACCAATAAATTGAATTTAGAAACATTAAAAAACCACATATTTATGGTTTTTTTTAGATAGATTGATAGGTAATAGGTAATACGGGGTGGTGTCCGCAACTCCACGTCAATGCGCGTAATTTGCGTACTATAGATTGATATTAATTATTTCATATACAATAAGATGCTTATACAATATGTAACATTCATTAAATTGGGTCCTAAATTAAATGACCTAACAAATACAAAACCGTTTTTCACGAAACAACAACAAATAAATACAAAAATTTCTATGTTTTTCGTCATCGTCCGTGGCTATTGAAGATGACGAAACGGTTAGAACTAGAAACTAATGGGTAGTGATAATTTAGGGTAAAAAAAACTTACATTTTCGCTTTACATAGGCAAAGTTCTTAGTTTCAGCTTTACTCCATTCAATTCCTCAAATTACAATCGTTATATCAGCACGAGGTAGCCCAGCGCAAGAATAGGATAGATAGCAAAGTATATTTGTGGGAAAACAACTTGGTACACAAAAATAATTAATAAAACAGTGCGAGGAAGAAATCAGAAAACATTTTGATTTCAGTCAAAACGTACTCTGTGATTAGAATGTCAATATCTCCTTAGAGTAGTGATGGATTAATTAGCATTAGCATTCATTTTTAGCATGCGAATGCTCATTTAGCATTTAGCAAATTAAATGTAGTTGCGAAATTCTGTGAATTGCGAAGTGAATTAATTTCGCTTCGTATTTCATTCAAACTATTGATGCACGATAATGCCGCGGTACTCAGCGAGACAGCGGCGGCGTGCGCTCTCCGTCGCACCCACGGGAATACTAAATCTATCTTTTTCACGTGACTTTTAGCAGGTGCATTTGATGCTAAGAATAAGGTTAAGCAATTATTATCTTATTATCTTTGATTTGCTCGTACTTAGGGTCGTATATTGTATGAATGCGTGTGATAATTTAATTCGTTAAAATTATTAGCAGGGTGATGCGAACTGCGAAGAATGGGATTAAGGAAATTATTACCTTATTATCTTTGATTTGCTCGTACTTAGGGTCGTATATTGTATGAATGAATGCGTGTGATAATTTAATTCGTTAAAATTATTAGCAGGGTGATGCGTACTGCGAAGAATGGGATTAAGGAAATTATTACCTTATTATCTTTGATTTGCTCGTATTTAAGGTCGTATATTGAATAAATGCGTGTGATTATTTAATAATAATTTGTGTGACACGTGCGTGGCTCGCGTCGTATTGTAATTTATTGTGTCACGTTTTCACGTTTTTTGTGTTGCGTTTACGTTTTGGCAAGTGATAGTGAAAGTTTAGTTTTTTTAAATTACATTCTTACGTTACGCTTATTATTGTAGGTATCTACTTAAATTGATAATAGTGTGAACTCATTAGTTACCTATCTGTAAATAATAGTAGGTAAGTACCTAGCTAAAAGTAGTGAGAAGTGGCTGTGTATAAAAGTGTAAATAATAATTTTAGGTTTTGTATTATAATTATAGGTAAATATTTTAGTGTAAGTAGGTAGGTACCTAAGTATAGGTAAATAAACTTTTGAACGTGAACATGTCTCGCCGTAAAAACAAAATTCATATATGTACCTAATTATTTAATATCAATTTGTCGTTATATTAGCAAATAGCATAGCAATAGCAGTTAACATGCTAAGACTCAAGAATTCGCATGCTAATGAAATTTATGCGAAATCGCATTAATTACCATCGCTACCTTAGAGTATATAGTGTTCTGTGGTCAATATTGACATGTCAATTCAATCGAAGTATTCTCTGTCTACGCGAATAATAGTGTCCATAGACTACATATATACTTTTCCCGTTAGCGCAAGGTCGAGCCAGCTTCTCTTGTCTGTTCTCTCTTCTTATACTCTACCCGGGCGAAAATCTTGAAACAAGGCTACTTTTTAGGGATGGCGATCTGAGATCGATTAATCGAAGAATCGATTTTTCAGGCCCAAAAGATCGATTTTTTAAATCGATATGTAGTACTGAATCGATTCGGTGAATCGATATTTCACCCTTGAAAATCGACATTCGATTTTTTTTGGTATATAAACCATAAAACTATTTACAATTAATTGAATGTATCCGTATTATAAGAGTGCTGCCGGTTAAAGAATTAATTATTCAAAAACTCGCGAGATGGCTGTATGTTTAGATTTCTTCGCATTTCTTCGCTCTCATTATCTATTAACTTTGTAAACGATTTTTCTTAACCATTTTCTTAACTCTGTAAAATTTCTAAATCTAGAAAATAAATGTCTTATTCTATACTTTATCTGTTAGTTTGACATGGTAATGAAAATATTTTTTATTATCGAATTACCTGATTTTACTGATAAGAGATCGTTAAATTATAATATGTACCTTGTTTTTAATAAAATATTACATTATAAACGAAAACTTGAAAAAAAGATCGATTTATCGGAAATCGATCTTATAGACCTCGATTTTTTTGTGAATCGATTCATTAGGTCACGATTCGAATCGATTTAAAAATCGATCTTTTTCGAAAAGAATCGCCATCCCTACTACTTTTTGGGAAATCGCTCATAGAAAAACCCATCAATCGTCTAATCCCTACGTTCACCTGTCGCTGCCCTGTCGGGGAGGGCGACGCGACGCGACGATGATTGCGCGTCGCCCTCCCCGCCCAGCGCGAAAGGCGAAAGCCGCTTATTATAAATGTAACCAAAACAAACTTGCAGATAGATCAGAGTGGATTTATAAGTAATATAAACATTGATTTATTTGTAAGTTTATTTTTATAATAATTATTAAGTTATTTAGTAGTACCTAACTTAGTTTCAATTATTACTTATAGTTATTATAATACATATTTTCTTTTTTAGATCAATGAAACGAAAAGTTTGTGATACTAATGTTGGTCAACCCAGTACTTCAGTTGAATCTATGCTAGAGTAAGTATTCTTTTCTGTTTAGTTCCTATAAATATTTTCTCAGTGGATCGCTAATGCTGTTGTTCCTTATCGGTATCTTATATGTTATATGTTAAATATGTGCCGATCCCTTCGAAGAATACAGGAATTTTTGTGCAAAAGATTTATACTTTTTATATGTGGGTCTATTTAGCGCCAGCAGCCACCACCGGGATTATTTACTTCGTGGCTACCATTTCTGCTTACTACCATTTACAAGGAGATAAACCGTGTCTATGTTTGTTAAAAACAAAAGTTAAAAAAAATAAAAGTTGTCATATTAAAAAACTAGCAGCGCCCCGCGGTTTCACCCGCGTATGTGTCGATCCCGTGCGAATATCGGGATAAAATTATCCTATGGCCTTTCCCGAGACTCAAACTATCTCTATACTAACGATTAAAATGTATGTATGTATGACCGCTATTCGACAATCAACCTAAGCTCTGATTGTTCATTTATTATATTATAATGACAGCTGCAATCGAACTTTTTAACATGTCATTATTAGAAAATATAAATCCATGTTCGTGACCATTTTTACCGATGGGATATCTCATCGGGAACACGCACTATAATAAATTGTGCAATCAAACCGCGAGTCAGTGTCATCTTCGATCAATAATAATCGAAGAGTGTCATACTAGTTTATTACATAACGTGTGCGCGCCGACACACACATACGCGTGTCGTACGCGCAGTCAATACACAACAATTACAGTGCGTGCCACGAAAGAAGAGACTTGACCCCGCGTCCCCCGCTCTTTCCGCCGTCCCTATGACGTCCGGTTTCTTCCCGCACTCAGACCTCATACCGCTAAAGATACCTAAAATCGTGTACTGCGCATGTCAAACTACGTGGTGTGTCAAGTCTCTTCTTTCGTGGCACGCATTGTAACTGTGATCAATCACACAGTTGACTGCGTTTCGTTGCATACATGTACTTACCCCTCAGGGGTAATTGCCTAACACACTATCAGTAGCAATGGGTTTAATTTTGACAGTTCAACAACATTCATTGCGTTATTTACGTTGTTGAGCGAACACATTTTTCAAATTTAAGAGGCGTTAACGCGAAATTGGAAGTTTTCGACGTTGAAATTGGATGTTTAACGTTCGTTGTATGAAATAACAATTACTTGGTAAAAATAGTTCGTTTTCTCTACTACAATAATCTCAGAACCGATTTTAGATAACTTATTTAATTATTTAGTAATAAGCTTTCTCCCGATGAATGTTTAGGCAAAAACTCACGGAGACATGATTTCGGAGCTCTAATTTGGAGATTCTACTGAATATCTACCATCAAAAAAATATAATGAGCTCTCAAATATCCTATACTTCAATAATAATAGAATACATTTTCGTTATATGCCTTTTATGTAAAGAAAAAAAAACTACGTAATTCAATTATCGACCGTAAAGGCTTCCAAACAAGCCCCGATATCTCCAAAGTCCTACATTACTTAGGCGTAAAATTTATACCAAAATAATCATCAACATTTGCTATTATTTTTTAATTAAATAAATAAAAATACTATATATTTCACTGCGCCGGCCATCTATTAGTGTGAAATTACAGTGGCAGCGGGCGGGGCGGATGAGCGGGTGACGCGTCGAGCGGAAAACGCTCATTTCAATAGATGAACACAGTAGCAACGGAGCGTTTGAGCGATTTAGACGTTTCTCTGTTTCGTGTGCAATTAATATTTGCTTAAATTAAAATGTCCGATTATTTGGAAGCTAGCGCCTATATAAAGTGGGACCTTTTTTTTTCTAAAAGCAATCGTCACGATATTAATAGTGATCGGTATAGACATGGTGAATTTCATACTTTATACGAAAGGCTACGAAACCATGAAGATAAATTTTATGATTCGAATGATTTGAATTGCTACTATTCCACAAAGGTGGCCGAGCCAATACGGCACTTATTAAATCTTCTGTCGACAACGGCATGACGTCTGAAGTCTGAACAAACCGAGCGGAAAACGCAAACTGACTCACTTGAGTCCACCCGCCCCGCCCGCGACGCGACACACGCTTCTCCCGCCGCGATACCCGCTCGCCCGCCCCGCCCGTACTTGGTGCACCTTGGACCCTTGGTACACAAGTATGTGCTTGTCTTACACGCCAGCGGATTCCGCTACCCGCGCCGCTCCCACTGTAATTTCACACTTAGTATCGCGCATATAAAAGTACTCTGTGGTATCGCGCGAGCGCTTGTCGAGGTTGGACCTACGTCAGTTTAAAAACTGCAGTTACGGAAGATCAAGATCGTTTAGTCGCCATATTCACAGTATCATAGTGCGAGCGAGAAGCATGAAAGAAAGTATCGCTCGCGTAATTTGCCGCGCTCGGTGCGTAAAATACCTAAAGCGTAACGCCGAAATGTAAAAGGGCTCTATGGTTTAGCAATATCCTTCAAAATGATTCAGATTGATAGTGTGACCCAATTAGGGTGGTTTAGTGATTTTAGTGTTTAGTTAGAGCATAACGTATCTTCCCCATTAAATTTACTACAATAGATAGGTAGGTAGTTATATTATGAGTACTTCTCGGTCATCATCGTCTTCCTACTCTTGGGTCTTGTCCTGTGGTTACTTGGGGTCGACGCATCACGTATTTTTCTACCATTATACACTGTCAACCGTCAAGCTATCATTCACTCTCTTCTCTTTCTTATCATTCCTCACACATTCCATCCATATTATCTTTGGACTTTCGCTCCTTCTCCATCCATCGACAATATTATTTTATATTCATGGATAAATTAACTCGAAGAAAGCACCATCTATTGTATTTTATTGTAACTAAAATGTTTTAAAGCGTCGCTAACAGATGTCGCTACTGTCAATAGCGAAACTAAAAAGTAGAATGAAAATGCAATGAACAGTTTGCAGTTTGTTGTTGAGCAACGGTTGTTTTTCTTGTTTACTCTTATCTTCGGGCAAAATGTCAAGTGATTCTGATGTGGAAGACTTACCTACTGCTTTTGTACGCATTGTCATTTTCGCAGAGAAAACGAGTATGTACACCTAACGATAATACATATACCCTAAATCGAGCCACCATACAAATTCTATGTGAGGTATCTGAAACATTAAAATCATGATGAGTCAAATAAAGTTTATAAGCAGTTTTGATGCCATACTGGCCATCATTTTGGTGTCGTCATTGTTCCGAATTTCTTCTAAGTATGCAAAGCAAAGTGCAGAGGGTGGCGCCATTCAGGAGTCTGGCAGTGTTTTTATAAATACCTAGTAAATGTAATACTTAATTATGTTTACCTACCTAGCCTTAATAATAATATTAATATTTACCTACGACCATAACGCCTACGACCTTGAAAAAAAAGTCGCGCTATGCGTGTTGTTGTATTGGTTGAACAACGCGTTGCCAGTTCGCTACCTAAAGCGTGGAACTACGTTTGCCAACCGTACTATAATAATTATAATTCTAGTATTGTACAGTATTTCGGGTCTGCGTACTCTATGTTAACTAACAGAGGGCGTTCCCGTTAACCCACAATAGTATAGCATCCATACATGCTAAAAAAAATATTACCATTCGAAAATAATTTCTTTTTATATTTTTTATATTAAAATATTCACTAAAAATGGTAAATTGATACGTTAAAGAAACACTCTGTACACTACACGCGTACTTGAAGGACAGCAATGTCGGAATCGGAAATTATTTATGAATGACGGGCCGCGTGTGCGGCGATCTAATTGATGCGCCTAGCCCCACCCCCTGCCCCCGAATGTCCACCTAATTTTATTCGGTACTAATCTCACGCGCTGACCGGACGTGCATTATTTTCGCATTGCAACATCTTACGTCATTCTTGAGTGAGAAATGCCGCTTTATCAGTTCAGTGCTCAGGAGTATGCGAACATGGTGCTCATTTATGCTGAGTGTGACTATGATGGTGCACGTGCTCTGAGGATGTATGCTGAGAGGTACCCCAATGCACATCACCCGCGGAATTCTCGTGTTATTGTGAATGCCCTAGTGCGTATTCGTAACAATGAACCGGTAGTGCGGTATCGTTCTGGTGGCCCCCGACCCGTGAGATCTGTGCGGCAGGAAAAGAACGTGCTAAGGCATTTTGAGGAGGAACCCGGTTCAAGCACTAGAAGAGCCGGCCGCCTGTTAAACATGAGTCACGTCGCAGTGTTGAACATTTTAAAGAAGAACAAGCAGCATCCGTACGTATTCTCTATTTTAATTTTAATGTTATTGAAACGCGGCTTAGATAGGTAGGTACATGAATTTATGTTTTTTTAATTTACTATGTTTGTGAATAGGTCCTTCCAAGCCCAAGGTGCCTTAGTGACGCGTTCCTTTGTCAGCCGGACATTTGAGTTGAGACGGGTTGTTAAATGTTATTGCTAAAACTAAACATACACTTACTTACATAAATGTTTAATTTTACTGATAACAACCCGACGACGTGTGTTGCATTGTCTTTGTTATTTAGTATTGAAGAAATATACACTATGTTAACTAACAGAGGGCGTTCCCGTACTTCCCGTTAACGCGCAATAGTATAGCATCCATACATGCTAAAAAAAATATTACCATTCGAAAATAAAATGTTTTTATTTTTTTTTTATTTTCACTAAAAATGTTAAATTGATACGTTAAAGAAACACTGTGTACAGTTCGTGCCACGTAAGAAGAGACTTGACCCCGCCTCCCCACCTCTTTCCGCCGCCCCGATGACGCCCGGTCCCCGTCCCGCACCGGGCGTCATCGGGGCGGCCTCGGGCGGCGGAAAGAGGCGAGGGTGGCGGGGTCAAGTCTCTTCTTACGTGGCACGAACTGTACAGTGTACACGCGTACTTGAAGGACAGCAATGTCGGAATTCATTTATGAATGACGGGCCGTGTGTGCGGCGATCTAATTGATTGGTATACTATTGCGGGTTAACGGGAACGCCCTCTGTTAGTTAAGGCTAGGTGGCCCCGAATTTAAGTTTTTTAAAACAATCTGAGACAAAGAATATAGGGTTTTAAATAAAAAAAAAATATATCTGTATTAGTTAAGGATCTTGTCTAGTCAAAATCGCATTCAGTTGCAAGACCTGATGAACTTCACACGATAGAAAAAAATCGCAAAGTTACCCCTTTTTAGAACGTTTTTTCAATATTATGACTATATTACTGACTTTTTACATTTCATTTTTGTACTATATTAAAGAAACTAATTAGTTATAGACAAATTCGCAGAGTTTGACTTGATAAAATGATTTTCTTAATTACTAAGTTTAAATATGAATTAAAAGCGCCCGCGGCGGCTCCTACGGGGCCGTTCAGTCGCGTGCTGGCGCTTATGGACGACGGACCTATGTCAGTTTTTTCCGCGACAACTTCGCGAAACTTATCATCTGTTTTTGAGAGTTTGTTTGTTAGTTATAATGGGCAATAAACAACGCAGGCGAAAAAAGTCGTGTAAAGCAATAAAAGAAACAAATAGAAAGAATGCACTCCAAAGATATAATGTGAAGAAGTAAGTACCTACCTAAATGTTTTATTTGTATTGTAATTTGGTCTCAAAATTAAATTTTATTTTACTTCAGTCTCTGATTGGTAAATGTCTAAAACTTACGATCATCGTACCATAGTCATAGACCATAGTATGATATTAGTACCGAAGATCGCTACGATTTTTAATAGGTAATTCATATTTTTTCTTTTCGTTCGGTATCTATGCCTTTGCCTGGCGAGTGATGAGCCACAGTATAAAAATATCAGTACTACTAGAGAACGTTAAGATTTTTGAAATACATAAAAAAATCAATGGCTAGTTTGGCTATAGAGAAGTTCTCCAATGCATAATTTTATTCAGTATTTATTTGCAAGAGGAACAGTGTGTAGAATTCACTCGAGATTTTTGTTATTGCATGTTTATTATTAATTATGCCACTCCAAATGGAATAATAAAAGAAACTTGGCTTGAAATGTTTACGTGGGTTTGGCGATAAAGGTAATGATTCTTTCGATATTAAATAATTATATGTTCAGTGATATATTGTCGAATATTCGTGCTTTCATCATTAAAATAAATTGAACATTCCATTTAAACAATCACTTTCATTCAATTAATTTCTTTAAACAAGTAATTTTTATGAAATATACAAATCATGAATGAAATTAATTAATAATTTTATTTATAAAAGTACCTATGCAATAATTTCATTAATGTTTTGTTATGACGTTGTCACGATAAACTATCGTCCGTAAACCGACTTTGTAAAGTCGGTTACACAAGTAAAGGAAAAAAATCGGCACTTGTACTTGTGCTACATAACCTTGCTTCTTGCCAAATTTCATGATTCTAGGTCAACGAGAAATATTCTATAAATTTTGATTCCCTTGAGAGTGTCGAAATTATACATTTTTTGCACCATAAACGGCCGTATCTTTTTTTATGTTAAATTAGAAGTTTGATTTTTTCACAGCTTCAAGGGACTGTAGACCTGAGAATATGGTTTTAATTTCAACTCGATACCTCCACGCGTTCCTGAGATAAAGGGTCTAGACAGACAGACAGACGGACAACAAAGTGATCCTATAAACTATAAAGGTTTCGTTTTTTTTTTCTTTTTGAGTTACGGAACTCTAAAAATGAGCTTTTGATAATTACATTAATTTAAAAAATGAATGTGATAAAGCTTAAGACACTTTTATTTTAGACAAAAATTGCAAAAAAAAATTGTTTTATAAAAATGAACATGGGCTGATTTTACCAACGCCAAATAATTTTATCGGAGGAATAATTTTGAATTTTTGACAATTCTTCCATACAATAACTGTCAGACGTCCATTTTATTCCGCGCATAAAAATTATCTCTCGATTGAAAAAACCAGCCCAATCTTTGTCTATACTTTGCTTTTTCCCTAGAATACTATATTTTTTGGAAGTGAACTACCTATATTATATTATAGCTTAGTTTGACGACCTTACCGTGAACTGACTGAGCGTGCGCGCGCGGCCGGCGAAATGTTATGTTAGTTATTGCGACTATCGCGAGCTGGCAACGCCGCACGATCTCTGCGAAATGTGCCGTCCGTCCGTCTGCCGTGAATCCGTGAGCATTGTTATCTGTGACTCAGTCAAAGCGACTGTTCCTACTGAACTGAGTGATTGCTAGTAGTTGCTAGCTTGCTAGTTGGCTTTAGTCGCGCACGGAACATTGTTGATCACATAGCTCAATAATTTCAGTTTATTTTCGTAATAAATGTACACATAACGCTTTAAAATGGCTTCTTGTGCAGCTAAACACTGTTTTAATAATACAAGGAAGAAAAATAAGGCGGACGGGATTACTTACCACTCGTAAGTACAGGCAAAAATGTTAAATTTGTTGAAAATTATAATTATACTAGCTGTGCGTACACCTGCGGTGAGGGTTGCCAACTCTCGAATGGACCAACCCGGGAGAATTTAAAAAAATCGAGTATTGCGTTGAAAGAAAATCTCAATATTTTATTATTGATGGTTTTTTACCACAAAATCATAAAAGTAGTATTTGTATCTCTGCTTTTACTAAAGAAATATTCATTCAGTTTCTTTTCTTGTTCCATCATAATGACTGAATACGCGCTCGCAAGAATTGTTAGAGACAGGAATGGAAAGAACAAACGCGACGAGTAACGTGCGAGCGACGGATGCATATACTTAAAAAAAACCGGAGAAATTATTGCACTCCGGGAGGTCGGGAGATTAACCATTATTACCGGAGTCTCCCGGGCAGTCCGGGAGGGTTGGGAACCCTAGGTGTTACCCGCGTGGTGTGGTACTTCGCAGAGATATCGCGGCGCCCCTCATGACCGGCCGCCATTCGGACTTATTTTAAAACTATGATAACATGTCAATATTCATTGAAATCAAATGATGTCAAGGGCAATAAAATTCTGTTCAAAGTTAAATACCTACTTGTGATAAATAACGTAGGTATTTATTTGGATAAGGATAATAATCATGTTTATAAAAACACCTTCGCAAATAATGCATTATTTTAGAGCAAATTTGATTACCATAAAAAAGGTTATAGTGAGTCAACCTTATAAGATAGACATTGTGCTGTCGGGGACTTTTTTAGAAATTTTGAAGGGGAACAATTCCGTCATACATGATTTTTGCGTAACTTTAAAGGCTCCTTCAAACAGGCGCGACACGACACGCGAGCGCGACACAAAGGCACCGCAAGTCGCGCAACGAGCGGTGCCTTTGTGTCACGCGCGATTATATCGCGTGTCGCGCCTGTTTATAGGAGCCTTAACCGTTTACGCAGCGTACCGTACGCAACGGAAGCTCTCAAAAGGAATATTTTTTCCCGTTTTACAACATTTTTCATTGTTGCTAAAAAAAAGTATAGACGGATTTGCGTAAGTTTAAGAGCCCGTTTACGAAATTTTTCCGATTCCGCTGATTTACCAGATTTTACAGACGTGATTTAACAGTTAAAATACAGTATTTCGATAAGAATTAATGCACACCATGAAAGATCATTTCAATTATAATCTAATGTTGGAGCTACTTTTTTATTTTTATCTATTTTTAAATAATCCACCTCAAACCCGCGACTGTTTTATGTTTTTTTGCTGTAAGAGGTTTAGAATATCACCTGTTTATGGATTGTATTGACGTCTTAACGGTATGAAAAAATTACAATGTACTGTTGAGAAAGTCGTCTATATAATGTTGGAATTACTTTTTACCACTTTCATATGAAATATTTCAGTAAAAAAATATGTAACTGCCAAATTTTAGAGAAAATGGGCAAAGAATTGCTGATAATTTCGGCTATTTGGTATTCTAATTCATAAAAAAATGACAGGAGTAAACTATAGATCAAATTCTATCCATTTCGAGAAAAAATATAGAAATAAAAAAACAAATTGTGCCAAAAAATATGTTTTAAAACAACCTAAATCTTGCATTATACATACTCGCCGCAAGCCTCGAGTCGGCAGTAGTGGTCTCGAACCTACCGAATTTTCGGTATTTCTACCGATATGGGACCGATTCTACCGAAATACCGAAATGTAAACAATTTCTCACGATTTTTGAGAATAGGAGATCCTTCCGATTATATACAGTTTTTACATTTTTGAGCAGGCAACACATTTCCCTAAATCCCTACCGACTTTGAGGTATACCTAAGTATGGGGACATACCCTTTTATTCTAGTTACAGGGAATGCACCAAGTTGATTCGCTACTTCGATAGCCTATACAAGTGAAAATTCGGACTTTATTTTTTTCATTCACTCACTCTTATCAAGCTGACACTTTTTAAAATAAAACATAAAATACGTAAACGTACTCAGAATATTGTCTGATGAAGAACCACGTTCAAGCACGAGTGTAAAAAGAAAAAAATAGACCGTACCAACAGTTTTATAGAAAAGAATGTGAAGAAGAATTTTGTGACTGGTTCCAAGAAAGCTCTAAAGGCACAAATTATGTCTATTGGAGAAGCTGTAACAAGGATATTGATATTACATCTGGGAAAGACGCTCTGAAACATTACAGGCACACTTAGTGTCAACAATTTTTTTTATGTCCTTAATAATCAACAAAGTTATTTTTATGTTTTAAAAATAAATGTAATCTTCAATAAACTTTTTTTACCTACCGATTTTGGGTACGAATCTACCGATATTTGTGGGCAACTCTACCGATTTGGCCATTTGACGTTCGAAATCGAGATTCGAGACTGGTCGGCAGTCCGCGCCGAGCGCTTTCAGAGGGTGGGTGTATCGTTCTGCGCTTCCCGCCAAGTTATCGAGATCGCGCAACGACTACAACCGAACGTGACCGGACCGTGATTTCTTGATACTTTAGTAAGTTTTTATTTTTGAAATATTTTGTGATGATTTTGACATGTTGTTTAGAATACTTACCGCAAATGTAATCATTTATTGTAATGCCTTAACTATCTATGCTTAACATACATTCACAGCTATTGGGTTTGCTGGACTGTTTTTTGTATTTCTTTTTTAATGATCATTAAAATATATATTTTCATATTCCCAGATCATAACATAACAGATGGTTAGAAAGAGCAAGAACTTTAAATATGGAGCTGTGAAGCGCAAAAAAAAATTATTAAATAACTTCAAAGGCTCAAAGCGAGCCAAGAATGATTCCAGGTCAGTAATTCATAATTAATCTATTTTAAGCCTTTTTACTATATGCGACGAAGGAGTGAAGAACGTATTGTGATGGCAAAAATCAGATGAGATTTTGACGGGTATCGATTTTCTACACTAATAAAATCTAAAAAATTCCATTAGTGTAGAATAAATAAACGTCTGGGGCTCTTGTTTCCAAACTATTGGACGGATTTGGATCAAACTTGGATTAGGGCAATATTGTATAATTGTGACTGAGAGCAGTGGTGGCCAAGTGGTAACGGCCGCGACTTACGAGTTGTAGGTCGTAGGTTCAAACCCAGACAGGCGCTTTACTTTGTGTAAATTGTTTAATCACCACTGCTCTCAAAACGGTGAAGGAAAACATCGTGAGGAAACCGGCATGTCCTAGAACCAAAAATTCGAAGACATGTTACTGCCAACCCGCACCGGGCCCGCGTGGTGGATTACGGCCCACTCCCTCTCACCGAAAGGAGGCCTGTGTCCCAGCAGTGGGAACATTATAGGCTGATTATGATGATGATATGATGTATAATTGTTACTCAATCACGTCAAAACAGTTTAATGGATCTTGATGAAATTAAGCACAGAGATAGATTATAGTCTAGAATAATATAAAGAATACTTTTATCCTGGGAGTATTAACCCTTGGGACTGTTCTCGCGTCACATGGGCGGAGCCTTCGGCGACAGCTAGCATCGTAATTTACTTTTTCGTAGGTTTCTGATTTTTTCCTTAGTATGCGCCTACTAGTCTATCTCGACGCCAAATTTCAAGTTTCTAGGTCATCTGGAAGTGAGTTATCTTTTTGATTACTTTTGAGGATTTGCAAGTAAAATCTTGTTCTTTAAATAATTACGTAACTTGAAAATGACATTTTTTATTTATGGAGATATTGTTACAAAATGTGTGTTAAATGAAAAGTTTTTACGTAAAAACTATATTACAAAAGGAATCAACTCGATTTTATTTCCTGTAAAGTTACGAATATAGTACTAACTACTAACCTAACCTTACATTTTTTATACAATAAATTTAATGCATACTAATTAACCAGATATTTTATTTCAATTCAAAAGCCATGATATTCAAATGCACGTAAAAATATCTAAGGATCAAAACTGTTTAATCGCTGAAGTGGCCGTCGACTCACGCACACATGCGACAGAGCGCCCTCGCGTTTGTGCGTGTGCGCGATAGATACCTAATTTCGCCAGATTTTAGTTACCGGCTTCTTAAGGGCCTTACTCTCGTTTAGTACCGTAACTCGGTCACTTTATGAAGCTTATAACTCATTAACGGTTTGGTTAGAAGGTCTGTAAAAAATATATGTTTGCTATAGATTCATGTACAGCATTTTTGAAACAGGGTTTTTTCATAAGGCTAATACTTTTGCCTTAAAAAAATATTTACCAAAACGCTATTTTCGCTAACATTTGCTTATAACTTCTAAACGGCTTTGATGTTTGGAAATATTTTTACACTGAAAAATTGGTGCTTAGAGGTACTACATATTTGAAATAGCGTTTTTAAATCAATCAACAGTTGCAAAGACAATGCCCCATTTTGAGATATAGGTTCAGAGGTGCTCTGCGCGGGCGCGGGCGGCAGTCGTGCGTTAGCACTGAGACAGTGTTGCCGTTTTAGCGCATTTGGCGCTAGATCTAGTGCAATTCTAGGGTCTATAGCGCTTTTTTTCTCATAACTAAGCGCTAAAAAATATTTAGTGGAATCTGGCGGAAAATTTAACCCTTAACTACCTACCTGGAGTCTCTCAGACTCTGGCGGAATTGTTTTTAGTTGTAATTAGTCGCATAAGCGTCTTTAGTCTTCAAGCATCCATGTACCTTCCCCCCTGTACTCGCAGTACCGCATCTGCGTTCTACGAGATCACACGTGCGCGCGCAAGTTTTTTGGTGAGTACAAAAGTTTTTTTTGGAGTCTGGGAGACTCCAGGTAGGTAATTGCGTGATCTTTTCTAATGAAATGGTTTTTGTTGTTTTAGTGAAAAATGACATCTAATGACAAAATTATTGAAGGTTGGTTGGAGGCAGAGTTATCTACCGAAGAGGAGTCGCTAAATGAAGAATGCAGTGACGTGGATATGGATGTTGGTGAGGATTTTGTGTTGGGCGAAGAATCCGGTTCAAATTCAGAAATCGACGACGAAGAGACGAATTTAGTGGAAGAAAATACCGAGATTCGATCCCAAAGTATGTCGCCAAATTTTTCTTCATCAGACGATGATGAAATCCCCTTGGAACAATAATTGCGATCTCGGCCAAGGAAAAGAAATTATTTTGTCAAAAACCGTTTTCGATTCGACGGGTCGTCGGACACGTAGATGGCCGCTGGCTATATTTTACAGGTTATTGGATATATCAGCATCCAACTCATATTTATGGTCTACTTATCAAATCAACTGCAAAAGCCCGAAAGCAGATTCAAATTTATGAAAAGACTGGCTGAACAGCTTACGCGACCACACATGGAGCGCAGAGAAAGAATCACAACGATTCAGCGGGATATTAGACTTTCCCTTCGTCGCGTTCTCCAACTCGACCTAGAGACGCTTCCTGGTGCCGAGGGAAGTAGTGCTGCACCACCAGAAAGGCTGGCAATCCGCAAGTACTGCTCTCTATGTGATCCTAAAAAGAAACGTAAAACCCAGTATTTGTGTTTCACTTGCAAAAAGCCTATTTGTCTAGGATGCTCACCAATGATGTGCGGGTTTTGTCGTGAAAAATTGTAAAGTTTGGGGCTTGCAATTTTATAGAAACATAGACATTTCTATTATAATTCATGTAAGGATTTATTATATGATTATCGAATTATTATAAATTAATGAAGAAAAGTTCCTACATTATGTTTATTTTTTATAATGGGTCTCAATATCGCTACGTCGTTAATTTTTACTTTTTTTAATGTGTAAAATAGATTTTAGCTTTTTTCATAAATGTTTTTGATTTCTTGCATTGTTATAATTATTTTTATATATACAAACTATAAGAATAACGTATTTTATTTTCATTTATCTTCTTATGCCATGATTTATTTTTTTTGGGAGCTGAGAAGAGAGGAGTCTGAGATACTCTAGGTAGGTAATTACGTGACCGAAATAAGAGGTAGGTAGCTAAGGGTTAACATTAGTTGGCAACCCAGTATGTGAAATTTTCGGTGCTAAAACTAGCACTATTTCCATAATTATACTGAATTAATGTAACATACAGCAACTAGCACTTAAACTAGCACTAAATAGCGATTATGCGGCGATGAATTTTCAATACTGCAAAACAAAACGCAGCCACATGGAAAGTAACAAAACGCTTTAACTCTATACTTTGCTACACTTTTGTAGGGGATTTCCCGTGATTTAGCGACGACGCGATGGCTCTCTTTCTCCTAGAGTAAATAAATGTTCCTTGCTCTCTTTCCGAACAGACTCTTGCTGTCTCGCAGTCGCTTTGCATTATATTATTCGTCTAAGCTTTACTAACTGAGAAGAACTAAATTTCTTGCTTTTGAAGTTTCGTGTTAGCTTCGGTTTGTCGTGTTGTTTCTTGTTTAAAACTGTGAAAAAAGGAACAGCAGCTGGTGTAGGCTCATCATCGGCATCTGGGGGTGATGATGACCATGAAGACGTAGTGGAATTGTTTAATTTAGTTGATTTTAGTACCTAATGTTAGTTAAAT
The DNA here is from genome assembly GCA_927399505.1 of Luperina testacea. Lineage (NCBI taxonomy): Eukaryota > Metazoa > Arthropoda > Insecta > Lepidoptera > Noctuidae > Luperina > Luperina testacea. The sequence continues at coordinate 5,336,476 of OV656785.1, read as the reverse complement.
AAACGAAAGTAAGTCTATAAATTATCCCATTTTTTTTCTTATTTCTATTAAAATTCATAACAACTCTTAGCGGAATTTAGTGGATTTTAGAAACGGGATTTTCGTAACATATAGCGCAATTTTGCTAAGGGTTTAGTGCATTTTTTTTTCTTCATACGGCAACACTGCACTGAGACGGGGTGGCTGTGTCGCTCGCTGCTCCGCCCGGCTATCGATCGACTACGCGCGTTTGGCTGTGTTAGTGCAAATATTTATGAACGAATTGTATCAGTATGCGTTTATAGATTAGCTCGCTGCAGAGGGCCCATTTCTATTGTCCGCATGGACGCTTTATTAGTGGTGCCATTTCTAAATACTGTTTTTTTTTATATTGTTTATTTTGTAAATATGTATAAGATAATTTGTAAATAAATCAAAATGCCAAAGCAAAGCAAGTCAAGAAAAATACGTTTTCTCTACGACGACGTACCGTTTTATAGATATTAGCGAAAAACTCAAAAGTGGGAATTTTTATACCCCCCACTCCGGCTCACCTCCTAGACGCGGGGACTTTTAGTATGTTTACTCCCTAAGCACTCTGAGCAACTTTCTGAAGAAATCGCTCAGGGCCCAGCTCACGCACTCTACACCTCTTTTTGGTTTATTCGTTGAGTGGACTAATAAGTATCTATCTATCTATACTTAATCTTATAAATAAAAATCTTTAAAACTTTATCTAATAAATAAAATTGGAGTGTCTGTTTGTAATATTAAAACAACCGCTACAGGCCATTTTATTTTGACTGTTTAGAAAATAACTACATACTTACTCACAATAAAAAAAAAATGTTTTCAAATACCTTAATATAAAAATTGAGCATTCTTAGTTGTCAATCTACGAGTAGGTATTTGCATTACTGAGTTTATTGATTACTACCTTCTCATATTCTTGTGCCGATTTATTTCTGTGACTGGGACTTTCACTAGCAGATAGGTGAATAAGGAGTAACTTAGGCTACTTTTATTTTAGAAAAAAAAAAAGAAAATAGGTTCCCACGAAAAAAAATTAAAACCTATGAAATGAAATATTGAATAATATCCGATTCAAATAGGGAGGTTGTATACTACGTTTATTTAGGTACTTAACCAAATGTAAATAAATCATATAATAAAGAAACGGAGTATAGTTTATTTTTATTTTTTATAAGTGGATCCTATACGTGAAGATTCCTTAATTTCCAATGAAATTGATTGGATAAATAATAAAATAATATAGTGTTTTTGTTTTAGCCCAAGGAAATCGTTCACCAAATATTGTATATAAAAATGCTAATACGAAAAACTGAAAATAAATAATAATTAAACTAAAATGCAAAAACGATCAAAAAGAACTAAATGGAGAAATATTAGAAGAATTTCAATAAAATTAGCATAGGTATTTCTTTACGTGGCGGTGAATAGACGACTCTTATGTATTTGAGGGGGTGAAGCAGATGAAGTGGGATATGAATTGTCCCCGCCTTCGGCGGGGTGCACCGCGCGGATTTCGTCGATGAGCGACTTCCATTATATTTAGAAGCGTAATTTCGCGACTCGAATAAGATGCACGATTGCCTCCGCGCTCTACTGTCCGGATTCTCACTGCGTAATCACCAGGTTCGAATCTCAGTGGACGGCATAATCTTTAGTTTTGTTATTTTTTAATTATAATGTACTTATCTTTTGTTTTGTTATTTTTTAATTATAATGCGCATATTTTTATTTTCTTATTTTTAAAATAATTCAATAAGTAATTGTTATTTTAATAAAAACAATCATTTTTATTCCTATAGTTATTTTTCTTCAGAATCTAGAGTAATATAATAAAAATAAAATAAAAACGTCCACCAAGCTTGATTCGGAAAAAATTATATACCTACAGTGTTTTACAAAAGAGTGTAAGCAATAATAATATAGTCTGAAAATTTTCAAACAAGAAAATCGGCAAAAAGTAAAATAATAATTAAAAAAACATATCAAATAAGAAAATAAAAAAAAACCAAATATGGAAAAGTTTGGATTTGAAGCCGGGCGTTAGTGATTAAACTATAGTGACGTGACGCACGAGACCACTAGACCAATCGAGCTGTTGTAATGTATGTCGAAATTACGCGTCATAATCTGTACAAACAAAATATGGTGTGTACAAAAAAGTAGGTACTTACTTTACAATTTGTTTCGTCGAATAAGATCTCTTTATTGCCTTCCGTTTATTTTCTTGTTGACCATTTTTTTATATACTGATAGTACAAATATTTACACCAACAACATAACTTAGAAAAAGCTAATCAAAAAATAAAATATAATAAACAGCTTTCATCAACAAACAGATACCAAAGTACGTACCTACACTAGGTACCGACTCGAAATAATTGCAAGACTTCAAAGTATTTTATACGGCTACTCGCTCAACTACATAGGTACCCAACGCGTCAGTTTTCGCAAATGCGATCATTCTCCTTATCAATAGGGATGACGAATGATTTTGAAATCCTCTTCCGTAATGTACATACACATTTACTATTTACGAAAAAACCTATATTTCGGTTACAAACTAAAGTTGAACGAAGTTTAAAGACATTTTTCTAATATTTTTTCAATAGCGCGCGAAAACAGCTCGCAGTGTCATGGCGTCGGGTCTGATGTCACGTCTAGGTAAACACTAAACGTCAAATGTGTCAAGCTGACACATTTTACGTTTAGTGTATACCTTTCCTCTGACTGCGCGTGTTGACAAAACAAACATTGCATATTTCATCTGATAAAAATGAATTCCAAAGTGTATAAGTGGTGTGCAGTGCCTCAGTGTAAAAACACATCAATAACCACTCCCAACAAGGTGTTTATATATATGTCCCAAACAAGCAAATAATAAGAGTTCAATGGTTAAAGCTCGCAAGGCGAAACCATGTTGTTATAGATTCGTGTTGTAGAGTCAAGTAGAGTGGATAAATTACACTTCATCATCATCATCATCATCAGCCTATAATGTTCCCACTGCTGGGACACAGGCCTCCTCTCAGTGAGAGGGAGTGGGCCGTAATCCACCACGCGGGCCCAGTGCGGGTTGGTAGATGTCACATGTCTTCGAATTTTTGGTTCTAGGACATGCCGGTTTCCTCACGATGTTTTCCTTCACCGTTTTGTGAGCAGTGGTGATGAAATAATTTACACAAAGTAAAGCGCCTGTCTGGGTTCGTGCCTACGACCTACAACTCGTAAGTCGCGGCCGTTACCACTTGGCCACCACTGCTCATTTCAAATTACACTTAAATTAATAAAAAATCGATCCAAATACGTAATCGGTAGTAGTCAACAAAACGCAAGTGATGTTTACATAGGCGTGACGTCATGCGCTGTGATTGGCGTTTCAGTCAAAATGGCCGAATGCCGTATTTTCATCTTTTATTTTAGTGAAAATCCGATTAATCTCAAGTTTTTAAATAAAACTAAATCAGTGTTTTAAATCCTTTTAATATGTACTTTCCCCTAAAATCATTAAATCTTTGATTATTTGATACTGTCGCCACGCCTATTAGAGTCTACGGAACAATTTCTGTGAAAATATTAATTGTAAACGCGATTATGCTCCTTATTCATAGAAGATAACGGGTCAATTTCCTATGCAAGTATTTTTACTTCCAACTAAGATTGAAAATAATAATTGTAAAACAAAAGAATCTTCGTTTATTTGTGGAATATTTAACATAATTATTGGTTAGCAACTCGGCATTCTTATTTCACGTGTAATACTTAAAAAATATTTTTCATGTTTGATGTGAGACTCGAACCCGAACGTTCGCCATGCGAGGTACAGTGTTAGCCACTTTGGCCACCGTAACGCTTACGAACCTTATTGAAATTTCTAATAACAATCATGTGGCCAATTTGTAGTGTTGTCAAACGTTCTTATAGAAGGTCATTTATACTAATATTGCTATGCCATAGTTTTGTGAGATTGCTAGTCGACTTCTGACTGTTTTTGTAATATACCAAAATATTTTTTTTTACAATTTTTGTCTGTCTGTCCGTCTGTCTGTCTGTTTGTTCCCGCTAATCTCTGAAACGGCTGGACCGATTAAGACGGGACTTTCACTAGCAGATAGGTGAATAAGGAGTAACTGTTTGTTTTGTTACTTTTTTTTATATATAACTTGGTTTTTTATTTTGCTGTATTTAGTTTGTGATCTTCCTGTAGGTACGAGTCGCAATAAATACTTTTTCTTTCTTTCTTTCTTTTCTTTCTTAGGCTACTTTTATTTTAGAAAAAAAAAGAAAATAGGTTCCTATGAAAAAAAATTAAAACCAATGAAATGAAATATTGAATAATATCCGATTCAAATAGGGAGGTTGTATTATACTCCGTTTAATTAGGTACTTCCAAATGTAACCAAATCATAATAAAGAAACGGAGTATAGTTATGTTTATAAGTGGATCCTATACGTGAAGATTCCTTAATCTCCATAGAAATTGATTGAATAAATAATATAATAATATAGTGTTTTTGTTTTAGCCCAAGAAAATTGTACACCAAATATTGTATATAAAAAGGCTAATACGAAAAACTAAATATAAATAATAATTAAACTAAAAATGCAAAAACGATCAAAAAGAACTAAATGGAGAAATATTAGAAGAATTTCATTAAACATGCATAGGTATTTCTTTACGCGGAATACAGAATTAATAAGTTATCGTAAACTCTGCGAACTCAACAATAACTTTTTTCTTAAATTCCACGCGGACGAAGTCGCGGGTAACAGAAGGGAATGGCGGATGCAAGACTGATATATTTTGTACTAAAATATATCAGTCTTGCATCCGCCATTCCCTTCTGGAATCGTAGGCAAAAATGGCGACCTACGTGCGGCATGTCTGCGCCTCTGCATATTCTTTGAATTTCGTTTTAGTGTAGCGCGCCACCGCACGCGTTTTACGTAGGACGCTTAGCTCCGCCCACATGCACAAGGTCAGTGAGCCATCTATACACCTTAAATATTTGTTATATTTTTAAGGAAACAATCGTTGGAACAATGTTCAGAGAACAAAACTATGGAATCGTCATCGGGATGCAATAAAAATCAAGAAATAATGTCGCCTAGCTTTTTAAAAGGGTATGTATGAAAAAATCCTAAACCTTTTTCAATAATACGACGTTTTGTAAAAGTTATATATATCACTGAAACACGTTATTTTGTATCTTCAAGAAATCAAGACAACACCTTACCGAATTATGGAGAGTTAGGGGGCGTCCATAAATTACGTGAGGTGTTTTTTTAAATTTTCTGTCCCTCCCTCCCCCCCTGATGAGATGTCGTGAGATTTTATTCAACCCCTCCCCCATCCCCCAATCTCACGTGAGATTTTTCAAAATGTGGGTTTCTTACGTAAACGCGTTGGATTGTTATCATAAAAAGAAAAAAAAATTGCTTTGTGCTCACTCAGCTCGTACGCTCTCATTTATCGAGTCGCGCGTTCGGCTGACAGTGGCGCGAAAACAAAGAACGGTCTATACTGTACCGTAAATTCAGATTAAATTGAGCTATTTGGTATAAAACAAATATGGTGGTTTGACATTCAGTAGATGTGATGAAATATGAAGTATAACGTTATAACGTCGAAGTATGAATGAAATTATTTTCTTTCGAACGAATTAGTGAATGATCTTAATCGTATTACGATATACGCTTAAGATTAAATCTTAAGCATGTACAATCTGGATTAAATGGACCAAAATAATATAATTTTTTGACGTGACAACGTCTAATAAATCGATGAAGCTGGCTGCACTCACGAAAAAACATGACTCATGTAGCGTTACCTCGCGGCCTCGCTCTGTAGCGTTCCATGGCGGCTTGAAGTGCAAGCGAATTAATACAAATGCAATGCAATTATTCCATCAGTATTTTCTTATGACGTTGTCACATTCAACTATCGTCAGTAAACCGACTTTACAGACAACCGATTTTTTGTTTCAATCAGAAAAAAAATTGCGTGATATTTGCAGAGACCCCCCCTCTCTCCAACGTAAGATTAGATGAGATTTGACTCGACCGCCTCCCCCCTTAAACATCTCACGTAATTTATGGACGCCCCCTTACAAAATATATTGCCCGCGTAAGTTTTTGTTACTATGTATATCAAAATTTATTATGAGTGCTACAATCAATATACAGTGTAAACCCTTTATATCCCTATAACGTAAAAGTGAGCATGGAAAAAAATATGAAAAAATAGCACTCGAGCAACTGTCTTCAATGCATAATATCAAAATTAAAAATTGCGGCTTGTTTATAGACGAAAAACATCCTTTTTTGGGTGCTACACCAGCCGGTCGATTCTGTAAAAATCTCACCGTGAAAACTTAGGTGAAGTGAGTTTGTTTTTGCTAGGAATTGACACTATTGACAGCTCACTCCACGCTCACTTCACCTAAGTTTTCACGGTGAGGTTTTTACAGAATAGCACCGCTGATGGGATCACCACAAGTGATATGCTTGTGGAAATCAAATGTCCCACCATTTAAAAATGGCATAGAAGACGCAATACAAAATAATCAAATGCATTTTTATAAAAAACAAAAATGATGAGGTGGTTATAAACCAAAAATCCTTGAAGCCTACTCCTCATTAACGGTTTGGTTAGAAGATCTGTAAAAAATATGTGTTTGCTATAGATTCATGTACAGCATTTCTGAAACAGGATTTTTTCGTATGGCTAATACTTTTGCCTTAAAAAAATATTTACCAAAACGCTATTTTTGACTAATATTTCCCTACTACTTCTAAACGGCTTTGATGTTTTACACTGAAAATATTTTTACACTGAAAAATTGATGGTTAGAGGTACTACATTATGAAATAGCGTATTTAAATCAATCAACAGTTGTAAAGAAAATGTCCCCACCCACTTTGAGATAGAGGTTCAGAGGTGCTCTGCGCGGGTTGCGGGCGGCAGTCGTGCGCTAGCATTGAGTTGAGACGGTATGGTTGTATCGCTCGCTGCTCCGCCCCGGCTATCGATCGACTACGCGCGTTTGGCTGTGTTAGTGCAAATATTTATGAACGAATTGTATCAGTATGCGTTTATAGACTAGCTCGCTGCAGAGGGCCCATATATCTATTGTGCGCATGGGCGCTTTATAAGTGGTGCCATTTCTAAATAATGTTTTTGTTTATATTGTTTATTGTGTAAATATACTTAAAATAATTTGTAAATAAATAAAAATGCCAAGGCACAGCATTTCAAGAAAAATAAGAGTTCTAAGGGCTATGAAAATGTGTCTGATAAGGTAAGTACATACCTACCTACCTATATTTATTTATTTATTTATATATACTTTATTGTACACCAGAAAATACATAACAAAAAAAACAGCATGTGTGCAATTCACACGTGGTAGAAGTGAAGCCTTCAAAAACACTGTATAATGCTTCCTATCTCATTTTCTCAATACGCAGGCGCGCACAGACTTACTAAGACAAGTAAGACACGTACAACGCTCGGACCCAAGCGTCGTGCGTAGCACGTACCACCACTACCAGCGTATTAGGTTTCCATCCATCCATCACCATCACCAACACCATCACAATCACCATCACAGTCACCATCACAATCACCATCACAATCATCATAGGATTAAATGTGATGTCATTTGCAATAATAAAAAACAAAAACACTGTAGAATGCTTCCTATCTCATTTTCTCCCACGTTAAATCTTATATGTCTCTTTTTACTGTTGCTTTTTCGTTTCATAAAATTTCAAATCACAACGATGCCAAATAAGTTTTCACTTTAAAATACGATTATGAATACAAAACATACAATGGGCGGCCTTATCGCTGCGCTGCGATCTCTTCCAGGCAACCTTGGCATAGTATAAAGAGGGGAAGTAAGTTGTCTTCATACGCACCGAACGCGGCTTGTATGTGTGCGTCATAGTATCTATGCGTCACCCCACGCACACGTAACAAAATGTCGACCCGTTTCTCAGTGCGCCAGTCGGGGCTAACACCGCATGAGCTTCGCGCGTCACGGCTTTTCGGCACCGCTAAATTAATGAAAAATGTGTGATAATCGCAGGAGAACGTATTGCTGTGTATTTGGGTGTTTTAATAATTCATCGATTCCAGAATTGTCTCTGTTCAGATTACCTATTGAAAAGGAAAGGTAAGCAAGTCACTTATTCTAGCATATAATTTTTACTTGATGATGAGATACTTACTTACAATGCGTGCCACGAAAGATGAGACATGACACACCACGTGGTTTGACATGCGCAGTACACGATTTTAGGTATCTTTAGCGGTATGAGGTCTGAGTGCGGGACGGGACCGGACGTCATAGTGATAGAGGCGGTGAAAAGAGCGGGGAAGGGGGGGTCAAGTCACATCTTTCGTGGCGCGCATTGTACTTAGTTTTTGTTATAAGTATTAGTTTTATATCAGACAGAGGAAGTAGGTAGACCTACTTTCCCACTAGAATGCATTAGGTACTTTTGATCTGTCAATTGATTTGCAGCTATTGTTTTGTTTACGTTTAGTCATGCCGATTTCTCAGTATTGTGGGTATAGTAACTAAGTAGGACCTACTTACAGTTATAAAATCGTAATTAAAAATAAGTAATTGACTAATTGTGAATCAGAAATAGAGCAAAGTTCGAATCATAACAACAGAACAAAAATTTGATTGTAGTCTAAGAGGCAGGCGTTAGTTTTTTTATGTTGTTTTACGATGTTTTTTTTTATAATATTTTAGTCACTTTATTCAATTTTTTAGTATAGATACCTAATGTACATTAAATGTGCTTTCCATTTCAGACGCCATCAGTGGCTGCGCTTAATTGACCGCGAGGATTTGATAAATAAATCTCAATCCAAGCATGTTGTTTGTGAAGCCCATTTCCACCCAGAAGACATAATGAAAAACAGCGTTAGAAAATTACTAAAAAAAAATTGTTTGCCGAGTTTAAATTTGTCTAATCTAAAAAAAGTTGACAAACATACACAAGTGGGAATAACAACTTCATATGATAATTCAAGCCAAACAATAGATATGTATGTATTATTTATATTTGTATTAATTAAAAATAAAAATAAATATGGTCCTTTATGTGTACAAATACTACATTATGCCTATTAAAAAAAATACAAAAAACTGACTAGACTAGTGTGAACACAAGCTCTTAGTCTATAAATATTTGTTAGCGGTTTGGGCGTCAACCGAATTAGACGAAGTGTGGACAGTTGCGCCCACACGGCCCCCCGCCGGTTTATTTTATCCCTTTTTTTATAAATAATACCTACTGCTCTGAATCTTGAATACATTTCTGTATTTGTTAGGAAATAACCATTGTTGAACTTTATTGACTAATCATCACTGAATTAGTTATACAGAGATGTGTTATCTATGGCAAGGGCCGGGCTTTAAGGCGAGGTGTTCCCGTTTTTGCCTGTTTTAGTATTCATTTTTGATAGGCAAATTATAACATCTAGAATCTGAAATAAATATATATTTTAGATATATTCTTTCTCCTTACCATGTCCCCGTTCAATACCCGATACAATAAAATTTTCTCGATAGAAAAATATTCCGAACTAACTTCGATTTGCAGTTTTTTTACAAGCAAAATTTCATTTTAAACAAGTACTAATACTCTTTTTTTGCTATAAAAAATATAATTTGCAGTAATTCATTTTGGAATCGATTCTACCCGATCGTTTTGTTTTTCATTACATTTATACATTTTTTATCGATCATTCAAGTGATTTTCGATCCGCGCCGCGCGTCGCTTGCCAGAATGCCAGTGTCCCGCGGGACGTTACCGAGGTGAGACCTGTGCCAAATTTTTGCGCGCGCGCTTCTCTTCTGCTCCGTACCTAAATAATATTAATATAAAATAAATTGTAAATAATTATTGTACTTATACATATAGACCATACTTAAGATTTTGTTTATGTGTTTATTTCTCATTGTGTAAATATTTTGTATACAACTTTTAAGACAATATACTATTTGTGATTGTTTTGTGAAAATGGCAAATAAAAGAAATAAAATAAGGGCTAAATCACGGTTGAAGGCAAAAAAAATCGCGAAAGAAATATGGTAAGTTATATTTTTTATTCATTTATTCCTATTGACAACACTCACAGTATTACAAATTTATTATTTACCTACAATAGTGAAACGCCTTTGATGTCGGACGACACCGTGCGCCACCCGCGCCGCCCGTGTACCTACTTCCGCTTAGGTACAGTAGTTCCCAATCTTTTTTAATACCATAAATTATTTTATTGTTTCAGTTCAAAAATGAGTCGAAATAAAAAAGGCTTATTTGTTGGAAAAAAAAACAAAGAAGAACAGTAAGTACTTTCTTTGTTTTCTTGATAATCGGAATCCTCACCACAGAATACGGAGCATATTTACCAACCGCATCAAGTGTGTTGAATTTGAATGTCAAACAGTTGAATTTGAACCCTATTCAGAGTGAATAAAGCCGCCGCGCGCGCAAATGTTAGGTATAATGGTTTACTGTTTTCAAATGTCTAATAGGTAGTTCAACCCGCTGCGTTGGTCCGGGTGGTTTTTATAATGTTTATTAGCCTAAGTGCTACCTAGGTACTAGATGTGCAGTCGACCATACTACAGTAAATATAGGTAGGTTTATATATATATTATATATACCTATATATACATATCGTCTGTGTACGTAGTATTATATTATCTGTGTCTGTGGTAAGTGATACTGATAACACTATGGTCTTGAGCTGGCCCGCGTATTGAAACTACTGAAAAAAAAAACCGTAGAAACTCCGTACTACGGTACGTAGTTTCAATAGAATAAGAGAACAGACCTGCGGCCTACTGTACGAGAGTACGTATTCACTACTATTTTATGGTGTCTGCAACGAATGTTGTGTAGTCTATGCCATCTACTACGCGCAGCAAACTCGTGCCATAGTGTAGAAATATGGCAGTATGACGTATGACCATTTCCTACGAATATTATTTTTATTATTTCCGGTAATGTTTAGGCACAAGCTCGTTTATGCTCAGTAAAGTAGTCAATTCCCTTACTAAAATACTGTTCAAGTTATAACAAGCATAGAAATACATTAAAAAAAAAACAGTGGCACTCCGGGAGTGCCGACAGAAGTGAAAACTGTGTGTATTTTGTGAATCGTCTTATAAACAAAACACATGCGGTACCGGCTACGGCCATCCGTCTTACCAATTTTCGATCAGGTCACGTGTCCTGACGCGAGTTTAACATTTTTTACCCATTACAAAAAAGTGTACAACGCCGGTAAAGAAGTTTTCACTTCAAAAAATCAATGGCCAGTTTGGCTATAGAGAAGTTCTCCAATGCATAATTTTATTCAGTATTAAGTGTGTAGAATTCACTCGAGATTTTTGTTATTGCATGTTTATTATTAATTATGCCACTCCAAATGGAATAATAAAGAAACTTGGCTTGAAATGTTTACGTGGGTTTTTAATGTTTTAGAGCAATGCAGTTGCAGGCCAAGCGCAGTGCGCATGTATCAACTAATGATTCGGCGAATATCGAGTAATTTTTTTTATATTATTTATTTTATTTTAAAGACAGTCTCTATTTTTTACTATTTGAATTAAATAGTATCTCACTCGTTATTGTAACACCATAAAAATTACATAAAGAAATTAAATACATATACTTAAATTAAGTAGGTACGTATGTATGAGGGGGTCACATACATACCTACTTTATTATTAAAATTAAATTACCTATTTATTAATTATTATTACTGTTTGCGTATCATTGTTTCTGTGTACCTATCTGTCTGTATGTCAGTGTGCGTGTGTATCTGTCTTTGGCATTGTAGCTCCTAAACGGAAAAAGGATGAATCGATTTCAATGCGGTTGTTTTTATTAAACAGACTGGTTTAATCGGGATATTTTGTAAGAAAGTTTTTTTTTAAATTTTACTTGTTAATTACGAACAAGTCAAAAACAACTTTTGTGTTACAGATCAATAGAGCATGCGAAAGGGCATAACATGTCTCCATTGATTTATTTATTTTGGGGTTAGCCAATAATTGTTTACACAATACATTTTACAAATATTGTTTCCTAAATAATACATTTATAAGTGCAACAATTACTTATAGGCTAACAAAACATGCATTATTTACGGTTTTACTTACTACAAAACAGAACAATAGCTAACATTAAAATATAAATTATTTAATTCAGATTCATATTAAGGTGAATGGGTAGTTGCGACCGCGAAATTCAAATTTTCTTACGTTTTTTGCAATTTGCAGGTCAGTGTCAGGTTGTATCTTGATCAAAATATGATTCGCGACAATAGCAGGTACATATTTAGACAAGTATAATCATTAGAATCAATAATACATCTTTCTAAGTTAGATTTCTACCACTAACACTTTTCCATAAGAGATTGGTGGTTGGTGGTAGAAATCTAACTTAGAAAGATATATTAATGATTCTAATGATTATAATTCCTTAAATATGTACCTGTTATTGTCGCGAATCATATTTTGATCAAGATACAATCTGACACTGACCTGCAAATTGCAAAAAACGTAAGAAAATTTGAATTTCGCGGTCTACCACTACCCATTCACCTTAAAATAACATAGATAAAGTTTGCAGCGAGACATAACATAGAGCTGTTACAATCACTTAAGGCGCCTCCCCGAGCAAAACGCCACACAAGCCGTTTTTGTGCAGTTTTTTGGAGCTATCTACTTGTTATAAAAGAAATATCAACTACAGGATTCGTACCACATAATTTTTTGTTGTTTCGTGATAGAATTTGTACCACTTATTAAGGCAACTAAACCTTTCATTTTTATGAAACATTAGTAATTTTAGAAGTCGGGATTAATTAATTATACCAATTAAAAGATTCAAGTAATTAAACGTAATATTAGTTCTGTTTTTAGAAGTTGCCATTTGTAAAATATCACGAGGCTCGAAATGATAAATAATTATTTAAAAATAGAAATAACAGTAAATATAATTAACCAATTACACATTATACCTTAAAATGAATAATTATTGCATACAATCTTAATAATTAACTATTTAATGATATGAATTATTTTCGCCATCAATGTTTTTTTTGTATTAGCAATTATTTTATTGACAGGTTACGAAAATCTTTCCAAGTCTCTGTCTGTTCCAAAGAGTAAAGTAAGGTCTGTTCAGTTCTTTGCTGTTGTTTTGGATTGTGGTTTGTAACTGCATCTGAGCAATTTAGCGAATTATCTGGCCATTTTTACGTTGAGTCGAGCAACTGCTCCTCCGTACTCTATCTGTTGATAGTACTTTCGCGAAAGGACGCTTTATTAGTTGTGCTGTGTGTGTACGTGCTTTAAAATGACGAGTTTGCAATGCATCAATTGCAACGTTCGCTTGTCGCGAATAAGAAGGCACGCTTTATCCGATGCGAGTGAAGATATCGTCAATACTATTTTGCTGTGGACATATCCTAGAGATGTAAGTAGTTTCCAAATAACATTTTGCGTACGAGTGTGCCAGTTACGAAGTGATAACTTTTACGTGTTAAAAAGTAGTCTTACCATTTAACCTACACGATACCGTACTAAAATAATATGTATGTAACTAAAACTAATCTAAACATTAACTGAAAAAATAACAAACACTGTTGTGGTTGTAAAAATATTTACAATTTGTCCTGTAAACTATCACTTTTGTGTTTGTACATTAACAAACACATAAGTGATCTTTTACACGTATTGTTTACTTGCCTAACACTTGGTTGCATAACTTGGATTGCGTAACACTGTTATAATAGTTATTTTTCTGTTAGTATTATAGTCGTAAAGCAATGTTGAACCATACTCAAAATCACTTCATTATTTCCAGATAACACCTGCTGACCATGTTTGCCATGCATGTTGGCAGCTAGCTACTCATCCACATTCTTCTGATAATATGCCGAGGAGACGCATAGGCCATCAAAGAGTTTGTGTTGTATGCGGGCGATCCATACTGAGAATCAGTCGACGCAGGATTTTGATTGAAGGTGCAAATGAAGAAGAACAAAGAATGGCTAACACAGTTGCTACTTGGATCCAACCACGAGAGGTATAACAACATGTACCTATTATAACTTTTATCAATTAGGTATCTTGATTTGATTTAAACTAAGAAATAAGTCAATTTAAATAATTTCTCGCTAATACCATGTGTTTTTAAATGCAAGCTTTTCTTTATTTATATTTTTTATTTTAGCTTCGTTCTGAAGATGAAGCTTGTGTGCCGTGTTGGCTAAGAGCTAGAAGAACTAGGGTTGTTTCACCAAATCAAGATGTTCCCATTGTTATACCCATTGTACCTGATCATCTGGAGGGTGATCATTCTGATTTGATGTGTGCTGTATGTGGTCAGAGTCTATCCTCCCCAACATCAGATCAAGAGTGGAATCCCGACAATATTGCTAGTTTGTTGGAGCATCAGCAGGTATATATGAAATAATATATTTATAGTAATTAGCTTATAAACATGTGTCATGCAAAGGGCAATTACTTTTACTTTGACGACATGTTTGGTGCAGTGGCTGAGCAATTGGACTACTGCGCTGTGTATCGTGGGTTCAATCCCCGCACGGAACAAATATTTGTATGATCTGCAAGTAGTTGTTCCGGGTCTGGGTGTTTGTGTATGTGAGTTTCTATGTTTGTAAACACACCCATGACACAGGAGAAATTCCTAGTATAGGGAAACTTTTTTTTTAATAACTATTTTATTGTGCTAAATCTGGGACAGTCATGATGTTGGCTTTATTAACAACAAAAGGATACTGGTTTTTCCATTGTCACATAGCCCTTCTTCTCTACTCCAGTGAGCAATAAACCTATTCACTCATATTAACACAACATAGATATTTTTGGTAAAGGTTTTCTGAAAGGTGAAAACCATCATTGTATGTCAAGAACTATTCTGTAGCTTGGTCATGATGGGCGCAATTAATATCAAGCTTAGTGTTTAATTTTTATTTCATCAATGTTATTTATATTTACAGATGTCATCCATGAATGAAGTTTGTGGAGTTTGCTGGGGCCAAGCTCGAGATTTGAGATCTGAAGAAACCAGGCACGATGTATTGATTAGGTATCAATATTTTATACCAAGAGGTGCTCGTATTTGCTCCTTACATAAACAGGAGGCTAATTATGAAAACCTGTATACTGCTGAGTATAGCCTTAATAGCTTTATTTCCACACACATAGAGATCATTTTTATATTAATGGAAGGGTTATGTAACATCTCTTATGAGAATATTCAAAACCACCCCGATAACCAAGTACAGTACTTTATAGGCATAAATAAACAACAACATCAACAAATATTAGATGTAACACCGAGGCTTAAGAATATGCATCGGGGTAGTTTTGCATTAACAGCCTTATTGTGTAAATTAAGGACTGGGGATTCAGGGGACAGATTGTCATGTCTATTTCAAGTTCCGAGAAGGACCCTAGAGACATTAATGTCTGTAGCAAGAAATATTTTGCTAACTGATTATGTTCCACAATTTCTTGGTTTTTCTCATTTAAGAAGGGAGCAAGTGGCAGCAAGAAATTCATACATTGCCGATCACATTTTTGGTGAGCCTAATGCACCAGCTGATCAAAAACCTGCAATCACAATAGCTGATGCAACATATATACACAAAAAAGTAGTAATTACTTGTTACTCGTGCCCATACGACTAGCTAACTACGGAATCGAAAAGTCGTGAGTTCGAATCCACCGAAAAAACAACTTTTTGTTGTTTTTAATTCACTTTTATTTTGATACAGTAGTGTCTACAACACTTTTTGACACTATACACTCAATAAAAAATAAAAATAAATCTGCAATAAAATGGAATCAAGATTATGTAGAAAGGCGATCGGCAGGGTTGTATGGGAGTTTCGTACACCTAATAAAATATCTTGTTTTGGGATATTTTTTGTTTTAATTGGTAGTCAATACGATAGGCAAGCCCTTTTAAAATTCTTAGATTTTTAGAAGTTGGGACCTAAAAGTTATAACCAGTTTTATTTTTGAGGTTATGTCCCAATAAATATTATTACGTGTAGGCACATAAACATTGTTTTGGTGAAAAAGGATATGTTCTACAATGCGATTCTATAACCATCTCACCGTGAAAACTTAGGTGAAGTGAGCGTGGAGTGAGCTGTCAATAGTGTCAATTCCTAGCAAAAACAAACTCACTTCACCTAAGTTTTCACGGTGAGATTTTTACAGAATCGACCGGCTAGATAGCTGGTGATATCTTTGTAGTGTTTTACTTATCCTTACAATGCGTGCCACGAAAGATGAGACTTGACCCCGCCTCCCCGCTCTTTCCGCCGCCCCCATGACGTCCGGTCCCGTCTACCGATAAAGATATGTATAAATCTTTAATAAATCTCCTTACAACACAACCCCAGAAATGAGAAATATGTAGTGATTTATAACATGCATCTCCTCGTAAAGTAAACATTATTTCATTTTGCTACTGACACTAATGGATAGACAATTTAATAATGAACATTTTGACACAAAAAAAAATTCCAAAAGACCAAAATTTTATTTTATACCGATTTTATTCTAAAATATGGGCGTATTCAACTACTGTAACTCCTGCGCCCCGTATCGGGTCGGGATTCACTATTCAGTGTGCCGCAAGCTCTCGTGGGTGAAACCCGTGTCATTTGTCACCGTGTCGCCGTCGGCTAGCGCACTTGCTCGCTTACGTCACATTAATGATATTTAATTAGTTTATTGACTTTTGTTTTGGTCATAGTTTTTTTGTGTTAGATATTATTGTGTTATTTATTGCGTAAGGACGCTAGTTTTGTGTACAAACACTCAAAATGCCAAAGTGCAAGAAAGCTGTGCGAGTAGGACGTGCAAGAATAGCAAAGATGAACGAAGCTCGGTAAGTTGTCTCGTAGTTATACAGTATGTTAACTAACAGAGGGCGTTCCCGTTAACCCGCAATAGTATAGCATCCATACATGCTAAAAAAAATATTACCATTCGAAAATAAAATGTTTTTATTTATTTTTTTATTAAAATATTCACTAAAAATCGTAAATTGATACTCTATTTATTTAATTAATTCTAATTTATTTAATTAAATAAATTCCGACATTGCTGTCCTTCAAGTACCTACGCGTGTACAGAGTGTTTCTTTAACGTATCAATTTACGATTTTTAGTGAATATTTTAATATAAAAAAAAATAAAAACATTTTATTTTCGAATGGTAATATTTTTTTTAGCATGTATGGATGCTATACTATTGCGGGTTAACGGGAACGCCCTCTGTTAGTTAACATACTGTATTTATATAATACATATATGTATATTATACATTTATTGATAAACAGTGCAAATTATTTATCAACCTATTTTTTTTTTGTAGCTGGGCGAAAAGAAAAGCCCAAAATATTTATGAAGAAACACCAACCACATCTATACATTCTCAACAAAGTTACGTAGATAGCGGGTATGTACCTAACTACTACTATAAACCTACTAAGTACTGCTCTAAGATGTTGAGTATTTAGAAAAGTGATAACATCTCATCATTGTCATTATTATTTTATCAACAATTTGAATCTTCGCACAAATCTTCGTTATCATGCGTGTGCCATAAAGATAAAGATTTATTTATTTGCAAAAACATGACATAGATATAAGAACCTACAGACATGAACATTCACATTGATTCAGTACTTACGTGGTTCAGTGCTTGTCATGTAATGATTTTTTGTATGTAATATTTGAGATTTTATGTATTTTCAAATAAATAATCTTTTTGACGTGACAACGTCTAATAAATCGATGAAGTGGCTGCACACACGAAAAAACATGACTCATGTAGCGTTACCTCGCGGCCTTGCTCTGTAGCGTTGTAGCGTTCCATGGCAGCTTGAAGTGCAAGCGAGAGCGCGGAACGACAGATGATGTCGAACGCTGCCGAATCGGCCTCCGCGTTCGGCAATTTCATTAATGTTTTGTTATGACGTTGTCACGTTAAACTATCGTCCGTAAACCGACTTTACAGACAACCGATTTTTTTTTTAGGTTAAAAGAGAATCAAAGTGATGCACCTCTAATGGAAATTTCTAATATACAACCGATGGAAATAAGCAATAATGAGAAAGTATTAGATATAATCCTTTTCTCGGTTACGTAACGTTTACAGGGTAAATTTCCTTTTTAGTATGCTAGTAAAGTACTATACAAAATAACATCATGCTAATATGTAGACATATTTGGTGTAGTGCGGGCGGGAAATACTTGCACAAAATATGTGAAAGTATTTGCTAGTCGAGCGCGGGCAGAGCTGGAACACAGAAATACCTACTTGCATAGGAAATCGATCCATATTGTCATATAAATAAGGAGCACAATCGTATTTGCCAAAAAAAATACTTTGAACTTCCAAGTTTTATTTTTTCGCGAAAAACGATTGTGCTCCTTATTTGTATAGGAACACGGATCGATTTCCTATGCAAGTATTTTCATCTCTGGAAACCGAAGGCGCGGGCCTCACGGCTTTCGGCGGCGTTGGTTGCGAGTTCGGGGCTCGCTGGCCGTGCCCGAAGTATTCCGAAGCTGCCCGAGTGTGGCGAGAACACGAACCGAAATGTGTGCGAAACCGTACTCGTTACAATGATGTATAAAACTATAGATACGTTGTCCGCACTCTAAAATGGCAACATGAAATGAAGCCAATTGGCCACATTGCGCTCAGTCACGCACCAACGTGCCGCGCGCGCGCCTGTGTCGTGTTTGTTTTTAATTTATATCGTATGTGAAAACCTGTGCAAAACATAAAGAAAATATGTCGTCGTGTGTTTTCAGAGGATGTAAAAATTATACCCCAAAAGTTAAAGACAAAAATGTGTCATTTCACGCGTAAGTTTACAAAACTAGATTATTTTATTTTATTTTGTACGACGCTGTGTCTAATGGCGGCCGGCGCATGAAGTGACTCTGATAGCTACGTCACTCATGCGCTCGACCAATGAGCATGTAATTTGACTATTACTTATCCTGTGACGTAACTGAAGATGTTTATTTATCTCTCTCTAGCAACAGACATCCCGCCGTACGGTGTCATATTTTCTTTCCCTTTCTTTACGCGTATAAGTAGTTATCTAGTATTTTCGCCATTTTTAAGCGCCGAGATGTTGGTTGATAACGTGTCTATATATAATACGTCATTGACTCGTTATTTAGATTTTAGGGAGATGTAAACTAGGAATAGAAAATAGTTAAATTAATAATATATTGTATATAGGTACCGACTTTAAAATAATAAATTATAATAAAATTGACTTTGTTTTATTATTTTTCTACTTTTATAACCTGAGTTGAGTTACCTGTTCAGACAGTGATATAAAAAATAAACACCCCATTATGTTTATTGAGTATCATGAATTTGAGTAGGTATCTTGTATATAATATGTATAAAAACGTGCCCCCGCCAGGAACGAAGTTTAGTTCACAATGCTCGTCTGCTCGAATCTCGATACTCGCACACACACACACACACACCCCTGTTTGTACAGACACCCTTACGAGGACCTTGTTAGTCCTAGACCGAACCGAGGACCCTCCAAAAAACTGGTTTAAATGCCTCGTTGGCCTTTTAGAATAAGATAGAAAGAGACAGGTGAGTAAATCTATAGTGATGAGCTTATTGGGATAATGCTATCTCAACATTTTTCTGTGTGAATTTCGGCTATCATACTGAGGACCTGAAATACACAGCTAAATGTGACAAGCGATGCACATACGAGGACTTTGTGTAAGCCAACCGAGGACCTCTTACGTAAGCTCTGATACGTCCTTCCGAGGACGTATTTTTACACAATATTTCTTATAGCTTGTACAAAGTGCGGACGTTGTGTTAGACTTTATTTCACTAAACCGAGGACAGTTTTTCGCGTAGAACTTGTACAAACCGAGGACCAGGGAAAATCTACCTACCTAAAACATTTTACGTGTAAGATAATAATTATATCAATGTAAGTAGAATGTTCAGATTTATTTCTTACACACTTTTTCTAAAATGAAGTACCAAGCGAGGACGAGTCGATGTCTTTACGTTTGTCGGCGCTTTTCAAAGGATTATTAATCAAAGAGAGCCGAATGTAACGGTAAACTGTAGGGATAAAAAATATTGTCCAACATCGGTATTTAGCCGTATTAAGGATCCTGCAAACAGGCGCGACGCGTGACGCTAATCGCGCGCGACATAAAGGCACCGCTCGTTGCGCGACTTGCGGTGCCTTTGTGTCGCGCGCGATTTTATCGCGTGTCGCGCCTGTTTGAAGGAGCCTTTACTCATAAAAAAATAACAGTGAAGTTCTAAAAACACCTTCAGTCAGAGCACACGTTATTATTTTCGTGATATTGTGTGAACTGCGGACCGCGAATATGAAGGTTGTAATCACTGTGGAGAAAAAATTAGGTTTTAAATTTTATATAAACAACTTTAAAATGAGTATATTATTATTTTAGTATCAGATGCTGCAGCCAGGGTCGTCTCTTCATGACGGTACTCCTCAGCACTTGATAGCATCGTCTTCAAATTTGACAGACGCGTTAGGTTTATGTAGCAAAACTAAAATAATCACCAGTTTGTGCTGATGCTGCAGCCAGGCTCATTTATTTATGAGGGAACTCCTCAACAGTTGATAGCATCGACTTAAATTTTGGCATACGTGTTATGTTTATGTAGTAATACTAAAATTATTACCAGTTTGTACTGATGCTGCAGCCAGGTTCATTTCTTTATGAGGTAACTCCTCAACAGTTGATAGCATCGTCTTCAAATTTGGAATACGCGTTATGTTTATGTAGTAAAACTAAAATAATTACCAGTTTGTACTGATGCTGCAGCCAGGGTCATTTCTTTACGAGGGAACTCCTCAACAGTTGATAGCATCCTCTTCAAATTTGGCACACGCGTTATGTGTACCTAGTAACACCAAAATATTACCAGTTTATACTGATGCTGCAGCCAGGGTCATTTATTTATGAGGGAACTCCTCAACAGTTGATAGCATCGACTTAAATTTTGGCATACGTGTTATGTTTATGTAGTAAAACTAAAATAATTACCAGTTTGTACTGATGCTGCAGCCAGGGTCATTTCTTTACGAGGGAACTCCTCAACAGTTGATAGCATCGTCTTCAAATTTGGCACACGCGTTATGTGTACCTAGTAACACCAAAATATTACCAGTTTATACTGATGCTGCAGCCAGGGTCACTTATTTATGAGGGAACTCCTCAACAGTTGATAGCATCGATTTAAAATTTGGCATACGCGTTAGGTTTATGTAGCAAAACTAAAATAATTACCAGTTTGTACTGATGCTGCAGCCAGGATCATTTCTTTATGAGGGAACTCCTCAACAGTTAATAGCATCTTCTTCAAATTTGGCACACGCGTTACGTTTATCTAGTAACAACAAAATAATTACCAGTTTAAACTGATGCTGCAGCCAAGGTCGTTTCTTCATGAGGGAACTCCTCAACAGTTGATAGCATCGACTTAAAACTTGGCATACTTGGTGTTAGGTTTATCTAGCAAAATTAAATAATTACCAGTTTGTTCTGATGCTGCAGCTAGGGTCGTTTCTTCAAAGGAGACTCCTCAACAGATCTTATTCAAAAGTTTAGTTTGTGAACAAGAGAATTAGTGCCATTAAGTTGTTAAGTTTTATAAGTCTTTTTGTTTGAGTCGTTTTCTAATAACTGTTATGTAAGTTTTCTAATCATGCTTCTCAAAAATGTTACTGCAACTTGATGATAATTTGATGACATTGGTAAAGTTTGTTAAATAATTTGTTTCATTTTAAAATAAACCTACTTTTATTTTAGTAAAGTTTATGTGATTTTCTTTAGTACGTTCATGTTCTGTATTTCTTCCTACTTTATATTTGCTGCAAATCTTGCTGCAGACATTTCACCTAGGAAGGCATTTACTTTAGATTCTTTAAGAAAATTACACGTATTCAGATCCTATGACAATACAATATTTTATGGTGCAAATCATAATGTGGTATAATATAAGCGGGCCTAGGTACTGAGCACATACTGCAGAAGAAGCATGATTATTCCTCGTGCACCTAGTAGCTACTAACGATTTGTTTAAGGATTCAGTCTAACTTCGATTTTCTCCTTCATAATAAAATTATAAAATAAATGATAGCATATAATTTGTCTTCTACACACGAGGAAAACTGTCGAAACGAGGACTAGAATACACACTGTTCGGAAAATCTAGCAAACCGAGGTCTTAAATACACATTGTCTGGAAAAGCTACCTAACCGAGGTCTTTTGTGTTAAAGTTAACACATAGGTCCTCGGTTAATACAACAAACGTGAAATGAGTGTAAAGAGTCTGTGTATGAGGCGACAGTGGCACCGTCTGGTGGATACACAATGTTTGTGTAAGATTATGAATAATTTTGATCAAACCGAGGTTCAGACAACTTTTTCGTATTATGTATATAGAAAGGCTCAAAATCGCTTGCAGAATACGAATCTTTGGTCAAGTCAAACCGAGGACCCTCGAAAAGGTCCTCGCTTTGAAAAGGTCCTCGGTCGTGCCTTGTGTATTCATACGCACGTCCTCGGATGGTACTTAAAACAAACACACAAACACACACACCTTTACACACACACACACACCTTTACACACTCTTATATTATAAAAAAAAATGAAGCAGCGAGTGAGAGAGACAGAAAGTTGCATAACGCTTTTTCTTTACGTATTTTAGCTATCGGAAATTTTTGTTAGAGATAGTCTCGTGGAGTCGCGTACGCTTTTTCGTATAGTCACTGAATTCATGACCAAAATTATTTAGGCGCACCGTTTCTTTCATTCATAGAAATAATAAAAAAAAACAGCATGTGTGCAATTCACACGTGGTAGAAGTGAAACCTTCAATCTTAAATCTTATGAATTTACATGTCTCTTTTTACTGTCGCTTTTTCGTTTTTCAAATCACAACGATGCTAAAGAAGTTTTCAC
The DNA here is from genome assembly GCA_927399505.1 of Luperina testacea. Taxonomy (NCBI): domain Eukaryota; kingdom Metazoa; phylum Arthropoda; class Insecta; order Lepidoptera; family Noctuidae; genus Luperina; species Luperina testacea. The sequence goes on along the minus strand of OV656785.1, from coordinate 5,313,367 downwards.
TTCAAAAATATTAAATGCCGTCTCTGTGTATTGTAAGGTCTGTGATTTTTACTAGTCGCAGTTTCATAGTTCGTAAGTTGTTCACCAGATGGCGCTAGTATTGTAGAGGTGGGGCAAAGAGGGAACGAATGCTCAAGGTTATATTTTGTTCAGCGTGTCAGCGTACAGCCTTAACCGGTTTTGAATTTAACCGATTTAGTTTCAGTTTTTTGTTTTACATGTTCTTTACCTTTGAAAAACCGAACTATAAACATTAGCAAGCTGCTAATATAATACAGTTTTAAATTAATTTTTGTTTTGAACTTTTCCGGTTCAAATTCGGTTTTTTAGTTCTACTTGTTCTGTACGTCTGAAACACCGAATTTTACACATCTGCAAGCTGTAATACAGTTTTAGTTTAAAAAAAGAAACCGAATTTTAACCGGAAAAGAACAAAACAAAAATTAATTTAGAACTCTTGTAAATGTTTATAGTTCGGTAAAAAAAACAACAAAAAAACCGAAACTAAACCGGTAAAATCCAAAACCGGTTTAACTTAGAGGGCTATCACAATTTTTTCTTGTTTAGAGCGTTTGACTCGAGTTTTGATTTGTGATTATGGTTTAACTAAAGTCACAATAGTAAAAAAAATACATGCCCGAGAAAGTTTAATTCCTTCTTTTGGGAGCGCATTCAATAAATATTTCAGTTTGTTTACATAAATCAGTAAAAAACTTGTTCCTGCAAAGGCTGTTTCATAAAAAAGCAATTGTTTTATGCAATGCTTTTTTTATCAATATAAATCTCGGTGCACGGCGGCGGCCGTGCCACGGCCTTAGCTTTCTGCTTTAGTCCGTGCCGAGCGCTTTCAGAGGGAGGACGTACCGCTCACTCGTTGCTGCCGTCACGTGATCTCGTTCGACAATTCGCCACGAATAAAAAGCGACAACACTTCTTGATACAAGTGAGTTTTTTTTTTAATTAGTTATGTTCTGATTGTAATGTATAATATAAGTATTTTCCTATGATGTTCCAACGCGAATATAATTATAGAAAAAAAACATACGTAAATATAGTTGTTGTTTTTAATTTTTCTGACTTTTTTATAAATTTATTGTCATCTCCAACTTTAATTTAATTAATTATTTTCAGACAATAGTTCACAATAATGGGCAAAATAGAAAAAAATAGAACTTTTGGTGCTGTCAAAATAAAAAAAAAAGTTTTGGCCGATAATTTGAAACGCGCAAGAGAAGCTCAGCGGTAAGAATTTTGTTTTATATTTTTTGTTTACTTTCTTTTCAATCAAGCAACAATTGCATAGAATATGTATAGCAACTAATCGCCGCGTCACTCACGCCAAACTTCATTTCGCGGTAGGAATAGGTGCACTGTGTATACTTGTAAGCATTTATATTTGTACGTACGTTTTTGTTTTTTTATTCCATTCCATCCAAAAAACATGTTTCCTATTTACAGGCAAAAAAAATTGAAAAGTTTTTAAAGTTAGATTTCTGGAACCAGAAAATGTTACCAAAACTATTAAAGTTTTATGAGGAGTGCGTGCTTCCTGAAATCATAGATTCGAGGAAAGCACGGTCTATGCCGCTTCGGAGAATATTATTTTAATTATTTTACAATTATTATACTGGTTTTTTATGGTTCCGTACCTTAAGGGTGCCAACAGGACCCTATTACTAAGGCTCCGATGTCCGACCGTCCGTCTGTCTGCTAGTGTCTCATGAATCGTTACAAGTTTTCACAGTTGTAATTTTTAATTTTAATAAAACGACTTTTGATTTGTTTTTTTTATTTTCTTTTGACTTTTTTATCCAAACTGTAGAAACAACATCACATTGCATTCATTTCTATAAATAAGTACTAAAATGTCTTCCTACCTGCTGAATAAATTACATAATCAGGGCGAGCGAAGCGAGCCCTGCTATATCCGACAATCTGAGCATTTTGTGGTACACTTTACGGAAAAACTATTACGCCTATTGATTTGTGCTTTAACATAATAATTTCTATTTATATGTAGATGTGTTATCAGTAAAACAAAAAAAATAATAATTTAAATTACGAAAAAAAAATATTAAAAAAAACTGCCTTTAAGATTATTACCACGCAGAAAAACGACGCGAGCCCTCACAAAGCTCTGCTTTTAGCTAGTATATTAAACTTCGTAAAAAAAGTAGGTACAAAAACTATAAAAGTAGCAAAAAAGTATTTGTAAGTAATGTTAGAGGCTGGCAACGCGCAAGTAATGCAGCTTCTGGCAATGCAAGCGTCTTTAGGCTGCGGTAACTACACACCATCAAGCGGGCCGTATGCTATAAGTTGCCGCCGGATAAGAAAAAAATAAAACTTATTGACCCGACTTGTACTAAAAAGTCCGCAAAACTTCGTTAGAGATCGCTCGTCATTCAAAACAGTCGCTAACAATGCATCGGTCGAGTTTCATAATACCCAACCCTTAATCCCAACGGCATAAGTAAGAAATAAGTAAAGGAGATGTCCGCTTTTTGTATGGACGTTGGTTTTTTATTCCAAGAAAAATCTAACCAGCATCAAACTCGGTTCAAATAAATACGACAAAAATATGGAACTCAGAACTACTGAAATAATATTTTTAAACCCCTCCATTTCAGCGAAAAATCATAAAGTAATAATTGATGTTATTTGTAGTTGGCAACCCTAATAAATACTCCGTCACTCTGTGACAATGTCATATTTGACAGATGATTTTTCAGCTGTCACTGGCGTTAGAGATGTGCCAACTCAGGATAAGACACGCCTTAAGGTTACTCGGATTGAAATTCATGTGACTCGAGTTGAACTCGAGTTACGGAACTCTGGTAAATGGATGAAATTGAACGAATTATTGTTTTTTCACCTCTGTTTCGCGACGATTTTTTTTTTATAGATTCGCAAGTAAACGTATATTGAGACTATTTTAATTATTTAAAATACAATTTCAGTAGAATTTAAATATAAAATAAGGTTCAAATACAGTCAAACCTGGATAAGTGAGAACTGGATAAGTGAGAAAACTCTATAAGTGAGAGTAATAGCCAGGAACCGTCATTTTAAGCTCCCAAAACCTCTATTAGCGAGAAACAGAAACCTCTGTAAGAGAGAGTCATTTTTCCCTCATAGACCTCCGTAAGTGAGACTGCTACTTATCTATACCTCTATAAGCGACAGTCGAGCTTTATTTACAAATTTCACATCTGCTATTTTATGACTCATTCTTAACTTTCGTGGAACTACCTACCATTGTTTTTGTATTGTTTTCTCGTCAATATTGTACCTATTCTATTTTTTGGAACTAATTAATGTTGTTATTCTATCGCATTCTTTTCGCATGGACACGTGTGCCTGTGTACCGTCCTGTTTGTCGGACTTACTCGGTTTATAGAATCAAATGCGAAGGAAAGTTCTGTTTTGTATCATGTCAAAATGGAAAATTAAAGTACCTACTGTCATTAAGTGATAAACTTAAAATAGTGAATGCGTTTGAATCCGGAAAATCGCGTAATGAAATTCAGAGGGAGTTTAATTTACCAGAATCCACCTATTATAAAATTATAAAAGACTATAAAGTCTGAGGGCTCTGATGGACATGTACATACAATACAATTTTTGTTTTGTTTTCGTAAGCATTTAAAAATATATATGTACATATCATGCACATAATTTTATCATATTACATAATATAATTACTACATTCGTACTTGCTGTGACTTGTTATTGCTGCGTACCTCTATAAGAGAGAAACGCTACCCATGTACCTGCATTAGCGAGAAACTCGGGTTAGTGAGAAACCTCTATAAGCGAGAATGAGATTGTGCTCCCTTGAACTCTCGCTTATCCAGGTTTGACTGTACATGCCAAACCAGAGACGTCAATCACGTACTCGCTTCTTCATTTACCGCGGCATCTCAATCTGAGCGCAACTCGAATAATCGAGTTAGCCATACATAGCTGGCGTCACCAGCTCAAAGTGTTATCGATTCTTGCCGAAAAAGATCCTTAGAAGATTAGATGTAATACAAATATGTTTAGTCCATTTTATGAAAATCAAGAAAGATACCTTAATAAACGATTTCTCATCAGTAAAATCAAGGATTTTTTTCGTTCAGGGAATTCGTTAATAACAAATTACCATATAAAGAGTATTCGGTATAAAACAAGACAATGATTTTACATTAAAAAGTTTAGAAAATAAATAATATATCTTAAAGTCTCAATAGAAAACACAATTAATGTTGATTTTCTATGCTAAAAATTGATTTAAAAAATCGATTGTTTTCGCCCGATAAAACGATTAATTGAGGTCAGATCGCCATCAGTACCGGCTCCATGCGTCATTCGTCCGTCATACTCCTACATCAAAAATTGATTGACGTTGACGCTCACTGAGTCACTGCCAGTAATGACAGTTCTCCTGTGTCAGTTTTGACAAGTTTACTTTTTTTTTAGGTGTGTTCATTTTATTATTCTAGATAATTAGAAGGTTTGTTCGTTTTAGATGTAAATTCTCACGAAAACAAAAAACGATTTTTCTCAAAATTGGAGGTCTTTAAAAATGTATGATATAACTAGAACGACTAGTTTTAGGGATGTCTATCCAAATATATTTAACTTACTCTGGTTAGAATTATTAAATAATAAAAAACCATTTCTGGACATGTCCTTTTAATAATGATTGTGATATTTTTTTTAACTTTCAAATATAGGTACATATTCAAACAATGAAATATGTCAGTGCTATTGTTTATGTATTTAAATAATAATTTTCGTGGTGTGTTTTTTTTTTCAAGATTACTTATGTTTTCAACTTATATTTTAATATAAGAACATGCCATAATTGGATTTATTTATTTAGCTTCAACTTAGATTCATAGAAGTATACAAGTAATTAAGATAACCGAATCTTAAAGTTCTTACCAGAAAATTAGATTTTTTGGGTTATGCCCTCATTCTCGGCGCTGTGTGTGACGTCAGAGCGAGTCAGGGGCGCATTACCTGTCCGCCATTTTTTAATTATTATGTATTTAACGCATCCTTCGTCTCGAGTGTCATTCCAAATTGGATTTGCGTGTAGGGTTGACTGAGCGTACTCCATACTCGGAAAGTTTTCACGAATATTTGTTGTTATTTTGTTACTGTTAATTGTTTTAGTGTTTTGTTATTTTGATACTGTTTTGTTTTATTTTTGTTATTGTTAATGAGTGAAGAAGTGAGAATGGATCCACCAACAACCCAAAATAGGCGACGACAGAGAATCGTTGAACCTCAAGCAGGTTGGTTAAATTATTTTTAATGTATACCTATGAAATAATTGACTAATGACATTTTTTGCTTAAATGAAGACTCCAAACCCAAAATTGTTTGTATGTAACTTTTGAACACAATAAATGTATTATTTCCGTATTCTTTATTATTACATGTTATTATATTATTATTATTTGAAATAAATTATTTGACTTTGAATTTTGTTTGAGTTTTATTGAGTAAGTACCTTCCAAAATAAATACGACTCAATATGGTTTTGGTCAAAAGGTTTGTAACTCATTCCTAGTGAACGCATCAAGGACGCCCCTTACCGCGAAACGTTTGTTATGATCGTGATAGCGACACTTCCTTTACATTTTTTTCGTATCGTTTTGAAATATTGGAATACATTGGTAGACGGGTGTGAACGACTTTTATTTTTTTCTTATCCGGCGGCAACTTATAGTTTGTCACTTTAGTGGTATAAAATAAAAATTAAAAGCGAAGTAAATTTGTATGACCCTATTGTAACTCAAACCGTTGTAGGTAACACTCATCGGTACAAATATAATATTTCATGAACTATAATAACAGTAATTTAATTTATTTCGAAAACAAAGGCTCTTGTTGGTTTGATCCTGGCGTCCGACGCATAGCGGTTTGTATGTGTGCATAGCGTTCTTCCCTAGACGCATACGTGCGCATCTGCTGCCGGCGCCGTCGAATTTACCTAAAACTGAGCACTTCGGTTTTGTAAAAGCGCTCTTAAGTGGTTGTAATGTCAACTCCATATTATGTTCCGCTGCAAACTTTAGGTATTTTCACACACCCAATTCCGATCTCTGCTTATTACGTATCGCTACTCCTTGCGGGGGCTGGGGTATGCGTTAAATGCCTACGGCGCTCGATATAGCCTCGCCTTAAACTAATGAATTGGTAGACAGTACTATCAGTAACCCACCGTTTTCTCGTGCTCATCACCGCCCCGCGCCGCCCGTCTGCTGGCCCGTCGCTCTTTATTTCATCGTGAAAGGTTTCATCATCGTTTAGGAAAAACCGACCTCACAAACCCTGTACCCAGACAATACAAGTAAAAATTACAACTTCCCGAACCTTGCCAATTTATAGGCACTGAATTAAAATTTTGCTAAAAGTGACAACCCTGAGACAATATCGCGGATTTTGCCGGAGATAGCCTACTTTCCCTCTTTATACTATGACCTTGGAATGGACAATGATTGCGTGGATATAAAAAATGGGGTTGTCAGTTGTCATATTACTGTATTTAACTTTATGATTACCTACTATTAGCTTTTGTAATCATCTGGTGAGCGATTGTTCATTCATTCTTTCATAATTGAAGTAAAATAATTATCAATTGTTCCAGGAAAATTAGAAAGAAATCATCAGAATCGAAAGACAATCGGAGTACATCTGCGGATAATGAAGAAGAAGACTCTATTCAGGTATTTTTTTTTTTTATTTTTATTTTTTTTTTTATTCTGGTAAATTATAATAGTAATACCACAGATTATTAACAGATAAATCATGGTTGTTGGTGTGTTCGGATGTTTCTATTTTTTTTTATTTTTTATGTATGTTTGAGCATAACTCCATCGTAAATAGACGGATTTGCGAAATATTTTTTTGTTCGAAAAATCTTTATACCGAAATGGTCCCATTTAAATTTCGTAAACTGATGTTTGAGTTTCGGAGACAGATAACGGAACTCTTCAATAAATGCCAGCAAATCAACCGCGATTGCTGAGCATATGTAGGTATGCATTGTCTACGCAATCACACAACACTTTAAAGGGGTAGGCAGATGTGTTCAATAGCTTTCTGTTACTGATATTCATATAGCAAGTCGTGTTATATGAATTTATTTGGGGTGGTAGGTATGTACAACTAAAAAGTGAAAAATATAAACTTTATTACAAAAAAAAAAAAACAACCGACTTCCAATAAAAACACTACAAAGTGAAAAATAACATTAATTTCGAAAGTCGGTGTCAAAAAACGAAAATGCAGAACCAAAGACACCGACTTCCGAAATTAAAGTTATTTTTCACCAGTGTTTTTTTTTTGGAAGTCTGTTGTATTTTTTTTTTTTTGAAAAAAGTTTTATAAGTACTATCGTATCAAATTAGTTGTATTATTTTTAACACACTATCTACCTAGCATATACCCTGAAGAATATCATTTATATTTTTCTGATTTTGTTTACTGTAGTCGATCATATACCTACTTTTATTGTTTCTGAAACTTGCGTTTTTTGTGTTTAGTTCCTGTAATCCCCTTTGCAGTGAGAACAGCTTAATTGTCTCCGTAGATGATGATGAGCAAAATGATTTTTCACTAGTAAATTATGTCAGCGTCTGGTCGTAATTTGTTATACATATTTGATTTACCATATATGTATACCTGCTATACAATATGGGGCCCGAGTGCCCACTTAGTATTTCGAGAAATCACCAAGCGATTGGTCGACTCTTCACGTGATCACAGGGCTGGCTTATTTTTGGGCCAAAGAATCAGCATTGCCATACAACGTGGCAATGCTGCCAGTCTTTTGGGCACGTTTCCTCTTGACAGCGATGCGGATGAATTTTATGATGCCCTTTGATTATTTCCCCTCCTTTTTATTTACTTGTACATATTATTACTATTATTTTATACCTGCTAATGTTTCTGTTTTATTTTCTGGAGCAGGAATGCTCAATAAAATAATAATAAGCCAAAAGGGAGAAGAATACCTAATCCAGATTGGATACCTTTTTGAGCAGATAATCCGTATAGGTAACACTTCTCTTTTTGATTGCGGCGTATACAATGCGTGCCACGAAAGATGAGACTTGACACACCACGTGGTTTGACATGCGCAGTACACGATTTTAGGTATCTTTAGCGGTATGAGGTCTGAGTGCGGGACGGGACCGGACGTCATAGGGGCGGGGGAGGCGGGGTCAAGTCTCATCTTTCGTGGCGCGCATTGTACCTCAGCATCGTTAAAGAAAAAACCGGTCAAGTGCGAGTCGGATTCGCGCGCCGAGGGTTGCGTACAAAACGGTTAAAGTTACTCAAAAGTCATGCGACGAAATTGTTCCCCTTTAAAATGTTCTAAAAAAAGTCATAATAATATGTCTATCTTCTAAGGTTGACTCACTATAACCTTTTTTATGGTAATCAAATTTGTTCTAAAATAATGGAAAGAAAGGAAAGGAAGAAAGGAAAGAAGGAAGGTGGAAGGTGTTTTTTATAAACATGATATTAATCCTTATCCAAATAAATACTTACGTTATTAATCACAAGTGATGAATTTTAATTTTTTATACCTACGTTATTCATAATAAGTGATGAATAACGTAGGTATAAAAAATAAGGTAAATACTTTTTTTTTTTTTATTTATTTTATAAATTACAGTTACTTACTTATACTTAAATAAGGCACACAATTAGACCTCTGGGGTCTGTCCTAGCATGCCATGACCTGAGATTTGACCAACGCGCTATTAACAGTTAAGTTAAAATCGAGTTGATGTAATGTTCTTTCAACTTAAGCTTTATGTTTTTACTATTTACTTACTACTTACTTACTTTTGTATTTAATTTTGAACAAAATTGCCCTCGACATCATTTGATTTCAATATCTTAGGAGATATCATACATAGTTTTAAAATAACTCCGCAAGGCGGCCGGTCATGAAGGGGCGGGCTTGGCCGGCCGCCGCGCCCGGTAGCTCTGCGAGGTTCAGACGCCAGCACATCAAGCTACCCGAAACTGTCAAATTTTCCCAATCAACTTTAGACCTTATGCTTTAGCTATAAAGTTGAAAATCTATTTAAAATAATTTAGATTGTAGTAGCTTGATATGCTGGCATCTTTACCATGCCGCGCGGCTCAAGACACTTTCATTACTTTTCTGTTCTTGTAGTAAGGAAACGGCCAAGCCTCATATTTTGACTAAGGTGTAGAGTTTGTGAAGTTAGGGCTTGTAGAATTAGGGCGTGTAGAATTAGAAGCTCTTCCGTGCCTCTGAAAGCACGTAAGGCCGCTCTGGTCCCTGCTAACATTCATAGATCTTTGACAGTCGCTACGCCTAAAATTTAAAAAGTCTGACATCCACAGTCTTACCAATGGGTATTGTGTTACCCAAATTGGGTTGTTGAAGTCAGATAGGCAGTCGCTTCAAGTAAAAAAAAAACTGTCAAGTGCTAGTAGGACTCGCGCACCGTGGGTTCCGTACAAATTATTAGGTATGTAAATAGTTTATCACGGATTTTTCTTTTAAATTAACTACAAATTTACGGTTTTCGGATTTTTTCCTTTGTGCTACATGACCTTGCTTCTTGCCAAATTTCATGATTCTAGGTCAACGGGAAGTATCCTATACATAAATGGCCGTATCTTTTTTATATATATTAATATAATCATAGGTAGGTACCTACTTATACTTATTAACAAATGAATGAGTAGTTAATTGCATCAATTGCCTAGCCTTTTTCCAACTAAGGGGTCAGCTTCCAGTCTAAGCCGATGCAGCTGAATACCAATACTTTACATGGAGCGACTGCCTATCTGACCTCCATAACCCAGTTGCTGTGTACACGAAACACCTTGGTAAGACTGGTTGTCAGACTTTTGGGCTTCTGACGACCCATAACGACCGTCAAAGATCCACGAATGACAGTCGAGAACAACGGCGAGGCTCGGATGTAATCAGTATCACCCACGGACCAACCGCTGCAAGCGTAGCGTAGCCTGATAAATCGACGCATGCGGATAATATTAAATTGATTAACTATTTCAAAGGTTCCCACAAAATGAACTAAGGCGCATACAGTGGATGAATATAGTGCGCAAACAGAGAAAGGAACGCAACTGGGAGCCGAAAGAATGGAGCAAGATTTGCTCCCTTCATTTTAAGGACGAAGACAAATATACATCCGGCAAAGGACTGACCAAATTAAAAAAGTCTGCGGTTCCTGTTCTAGAGGAGGTAGTTTACATTTTTGCCTGTAACATTTAAGGCTCCTTCAAACAGGCGCGACACAAAGACACCGCTCGTTGCCCGACTTGCGGTACCTTTGTGTCGCGCGCGATTTTATCGCGTTTTTAGGAGCCTTTGAAAGGAAAGAAAATACGTTTATTTGCGGTATAAAGTACCTAAACATGACGCAGCGAAAGAAAAAAACGCAACAAAAAAAAACATTTTCAAACGACTTAAAAAAAACTTTTTTGCAAAAAAAAAAAAACAACAGAGTTCCAAAAAAAACTACAAAGTGAACAATAACTTTAATTTCGGAAGTCGGTGTCGTTGGTTCTGTATTTTCGTTTTTTGGCACCGACTTCCGAAATTAAAAAAAAACACTGATTAAAGCTGATCGCACATTTGTAAGCACCGTACGCGCCGCCGCACGCGCCGAACGCGCCGCATTTTAGAATTCGTTGTATGCAATTATATGAAACCTCGTATATTTATCCGCACCGTACGCGCCGCATTTCGTAAAATACGGTAGGCATCCGAACTCCGAAGGAACCATTCTGATGACGTCATAAAACGCGGCGCGTACGGCGCGTGCGGCGATTTTTCTTCGAATTTCATTTTCTTCTTCCTCTGCCAATAAGCAGGCTATTACAACAATTTATTCCATAGCAAAATGTCACCGCACCGTTTCACACCAGAGGCAAGAAAAAACTGCAAAAATTGTTGGCAGCACACAGAAATGCGACGCGTTCGGTGCGTACGGTGGTGACAAATTAATATGCGACCCAATTTTAAAATGCGGCGCGTTCGGCACGTGCGGCGCGTACGGTGCTTACAAATGTGCGATCAGCTTAAAGTGATTTTATTTTGACCTAAAACAATAAATTTGCACATTAGTGTATTTTCGTCAGCTGATTATTTTTCTTGTAAGAATCTATGCGTTTTTCTGAAATATTTTTTACCATCGTCCTTATTTTGGTGGTCTGAATGATTTCTAAAAGTTTGTCCATCTATTTTAATGGGACCTTATATATCCATTCGCCGAGAATCTTTTTTAGAGTTCTGTACCCGGTGCCAACGCAACGGGACAATATTACTCAGCTGTCCGTCCGTCCATTGGTCATAGGACTGTATCTTTTGAACCGTAATAGATAAACGCTTGAAATCTTCACAGAGTGTGTAGACACTAGCATAGCTGGTATAACAATAATAACCATAAAATAATGTTAATAATGACAGTGAGGAGGGGTCGCGGCAGACCACGTAGATGATGGGACGAGCTTGATAGGTTCCATCAAAACTGGAAGGAGGACGTGCGAGCTCGCGAAAGGTGGTAGGAGTGGAGGGAGGCCTTTACCCAGGAGTGGGACAGCGTACGCTAGTAAAAAAGAAAATGTTAATAATTAAAGGGGGTTCTGCACGGCTGCTCCCTAATTGCTTGCATATGTTCGAATTTTTCTGCGCGACAATAACACAACGAATGTTCAAAAAAATTTTAACAAAAAAAAACCGACTTCCAAAAAAAACCACTGCAAAGTGAAAAATAACTTTAATTTCGGAAGTCGGTGTCTTTGCATCTGTATTTTAGTTTTTGTCTCCGACTTCCGAAATTAAAGTTATTTTTCACTTTGTAGTGTTTTTTGGAAGTCGGTTTTTTTTTTTGTTAAAAAGTTTTTATTTTTCGCTTTTAAGTGGGTCTATTTATAATGTATCTAAGTTACAATAGCCTAATGTCAACTTGCTCATCGCCTTTTTACAAAATATTGCTTTTACCGATGCAGGGACGTTAATTGTTGAGGAATTCTCCTAGTATTCCACCATCAGCCCCATTTCACCATTCGCATTGTGACGAGCATAAATTGCTTAGCAACCATATTAAAGTAATCGAATCGCAACCCGTGAAATACTTATTATTGAGTAGTTCCGTTGGCCATCTGTGGTCTTCTTCATCAGTTCCACTTCACCAAATGGTGGTTTCCGAGAGCAAATGCAAGAGTTACTATAAAATATACCCAAATCGCTATAGGTGTGCCTATAATATTTGAAGAGTTCCCTCAATTCCTCATGGATGCCATCATTAGAACTGGATAACTGAATATCAGAACTGGGTAACTAACATAAAAAAAACAGTGGCACTCCGGGAGTGCCGACAGAAGTGAAAACTTGAACAATTACGTGTGTATTTTTTGAATCGTCTTATAAACAAAACACGCACGGTACCGGCTACGGCTACGGCCATCCGTCTTACGAATTATCGATCAGGTCAAGTGTCCTGACGCGAGTTTAACATTTTTTACCCATTACAAAAAAAGTGTACAACGCCGCTAAAGAAGTTTTCATTTCAAAAAAATACCTATACCTAAAAAAAATACCTATACCTAAAATACCTTTGAGAACCTCCTCCTTTTTTTAAAGTCGGTTTATAAACTGTCAATGTCAAAATGAAAGCCATTGCTATTGATAGTGCGATACGTGTTACGCACATCGAGATATAAGTACTAACGTACTAGAGAAGCTACGTCAAATAACTGAATTGTCCTATTCTTCGTAATTTGAATCTTTAGTTCGCTGCAGCGCTAAAATAATAACAATTCGTCTAAACCGTAACTAATTTACCACAGCGCTAGATTTGCTGCAGAAGTGTATTTATTCTCGGCAAAAAAGTCTTAAGCGCCATGTAAATCACGGCACTTACGCGTTTTCTTCGACAAAGTGCAACAACATGTCTTCCCTATAGACTATGACAGGAGTACTACAGAATGGACAACGTAGGTATTTTGCCTACAGGGTTTATTTCATAAATAATAGACAATTTATTTTTTTGATATAAGTATTTTATTTAGTTACCCTTAAATAATATGAGTTTAGTCATCTTTTGCCTTTTCGTGGAATAATCAACGCTTTGATCTGTTTTTGCTTCATGTTTTAAACGAATAGCTAAAAAAAATTATATTGATACTCACATTATCTGTTTAAAGTGCGATAGTTTAAAAAACTAAATATTAATATCAACATTAAAAACACAACATACGATATTTTCACCGTAATGTCAGTCTAATCTACCTACATTGCACTCTGTTTGATTAGTCTATGACAAACAATACAATATGGCGCGTGGTAATTATTTAATTTGTAAAACAAGGAAATTAGTTTACTTACCGATGAAACTTAATTCCTTTGCACTTTGCCGTGTTCCTTGAATTATTAGTACAATATCTCAACACACACCAAGGCATTTTTCGTCGATTTTTTCTATGAATTAATTTATTATTGTCGGAAGTACTAGGCGCGAAAGAGCAAGAGAGCGACTGAGTGAGGTGCGGCACGATCACCGCAGTTGAACGAGACAAAGTAGGAATTTACGGTGTCTTCTCTAGTACGTTAGTACTTATATCTCGATGGTTACGCAATTACCCCGCAGGGTCCGCTAGTTGTGAGTTCATAACATCCTTATTGATAAAAATCGGTTGTCTGTAAAGTCGGTTTACTGACGACAGTTGAACGTGACAACGTCATAAGAAAATACTGATGGAATAGTTGCATTGCATTTGTTAATATTCGCTTGCACTTGAAGCCGCCATGGAACGCTACAGAGCAAGGCCGCGAGGTAACGCTACATGAGTCATGTTTTTTCGTGAGTGCAGCCAGCTTCATCGATTTATTAGACGTTGTCACACTTGTCACGTCAAAAAGCGTCTGATTTACTACAGCCTTGTGATAAAGTTGAAATTTTATGCATATAAATAAATATGGCCGACAATCGATGTCGGGACAGCACAACAGCTCGTTGTACGATAGTGCCACTGATTGTTTTCTCGGCAAACGAACTTGTACAGACGCCAGCACATCAAGTTACTATATAATCTGTCAAATTTCTTTAATAGATTTTCGACTTTATTACCAAAGCCTAAGGTTAAAAGTTGATTGGGAAAATTTGACAGTTTCGGGTAGCTTGGTGTGCTGGCGTCTGTACCACGGTAATAATATCATACAGTATTTGGACGTCATGGTCATACAAACGGACGAAACGCGAGCTAGTGCGTGCCACGTAAGAAGAGACTTGACACACCACGTGGTTTGACATGCGCAGTACACGATTTTAGGTATCTTTAGCGGTATGAGGTCTGAGTGCGGGACGGGACCGGGCGTCATCGGGGCGGCGGAAAGAGGCGGGGGAGACGGGGTCAAGTCTCTTTTTACGTGGCACGCACTGTACTGTACCTACGCGCCTCGACCTCGGTCGGAATGCGCTCGGCAGACAGTCGCGACTGTGCCGCAGTGACGAACGGACGGTGTGTTGTTTTTTTTAACAATAACCGCGCGATTTTTTCACTAAAAATAAGTTCAAGTACATAATATATTTAATATGACGAGTAGGCTATATTGTGCTGTTTTTGGTTGCATGAATTCGTCAATAACGCATCCAGATATAACTTTTTTTAGATTACCTGGAAACTCTGAAAGGTAAGACTATAAAATAATTTTACTTACTTGTAGGTAGGTACATAATGTGTGTCTTTTTAATGGATAAGTATTTCATTTTATCTTCCGCAAAAAAGATGTCTGGATTAATAAATGAAGTGAATAGAGTAAAGGAAAGTGATAAACACGAGTGAGGTAGGTAGTTATAGGCGGTTCATGAATCATTAAACGGTAGGTACGCTGGTGTTAAAACCTCGGGGCATGTGTGTTTTGTTAGTTTGTATAATTCAAAGTAAAGACGTGGTTTTTATTATTAATAATACATAGTTGTTTATTGTACTGTGTGTATGAATAATAATAGAAAAAATAAATTTGACTGTTTGTCTGTCACTCTAGATACCTGGTTGAAATTTTCTCAGATTAAGTATTTCTGCTGCTGCTATAACAACATGTATATACCACTAAAAACCGTTTTGTTTTTCTCGGTATTAATAACAACAACAATAGCTAGACTCATTAAATATTTACAGAATATTTAGATGTTTGAGAGGGCTGTGATTTTAAAACATTCATAGCGAGCTGTTGAGCTTGGCATCGGTGACCAAAGAATTTTTGTTTTGAGTTGTTGCGAGTTGTAGGTACCTAATTTATAGAGAGGTTAATAAGGGGGCGTCCATAAATTACGTGAGGTGTTTTTTTTAAATTTTCTGTCCCTCCCTCCCCCCGTGGTGAGATGTCGTGAGACTTTATTCAACCCCCTCCCCCATCGCCCAATCTCACGTGAGATTTTTTAAAATGTGGGTTTCTTAGGTAAACGCGTTGGATTGTTATTATAAAAAGAAAAAAAAATTGCTTCGTGCTTTTATTTACACAAATATGGTGGTTTGACAGTCAGTAGATGTCCTAGATGTATAACGTCGAAGTATGAATGAAATTATTTTCTTTCGAACGAATTATTGAATGATCTTAATCGTATTACGATATACGCTTAAGATTAAATCTTAAGCATGTATAATCTGGATTAAATGGACCAAAATAGTATAATTTGTTTTTGTTTCAATCAGGAAAAAAATTGCGTGATATTCGCCGAGACCCCCCCTCTCTCCAACGTATGATTAGATGAGATTTGACTCTACCCCCTCCCCCCCTTAAGGCGTGGATATATGTGAATTGGGCTTCATTTAGGATACATTAGAACCTTTTTTTTCCGTAACCCTTACAAGAATTTTTTTCAAAAAAATATATATTAATCTACACAATATAAAGCATGTCCTCTTCGATTCAAAAAAAATAAAAATATATTTGAAATATCATAAATAAATACGCAAAGTGACCTCTGTTTTTGTAACTTACTACCATTTTTCTCCTAAACTATCAATCACAGGATCTTTTAATTGCCACCAATATATTATATTAAGTAATGCCGAGGGGACCTTCGGCTTATTTTTGCCAATAACTTTCTTAATTATTTATTATTAATTTTTTTACGTAATCTCTACTCGCAAATCGCGTAGCCACCCCTCCGGCGCCCAATAAATCAGTGCGGGACGAGACGCTGTGCTGAACGGACCTGTGACACTTTTCTCCGCAAACACACTTTGACGACACGGTTGGCGCAGTGGCTGAGCGATTGACTGCTGCGCTGCGTGTCGCGGGTTCGATTCCCACACGGAACAAATATTTGTATTGCCTACAGGTAGTTGTTCCGGGTCTGGCTGTTTGTGTATGTGAATTTAAATGTTTGTAAACGCACCCACGGTACAGTAGTAATTCCTAGTGTGGGGCAACGTTTTCTTTAAAAAGAAAGAAAGAAACAAAATTATTGTCGGTAGCCCAACCAATTAGAATTTTTTTGGTTTTATATATAGTGTGTGTAAATATTAGGTTATTTTAGTGTTTAATTAGGTATAACGTTGTAAATAATAATTACTAGTTGTCGTTAATTCTTATTGAAAATAGCATACCTACACGAGGAGATTACAAAGAATAAAACACTAAGCTTATAATATTTTATGTAAATACTTGTTAGGTAATGAAAAAAATTGCACTGTCCTTCAAAATTTAGTTGATACCATACTTATAGAATTGCAATAACTTTTAAAGTAGGTATACACAAAATTAGTAAGTATACGGTATATATAGACTCTATAAAGGACTTTGAAAAATAAAAAAAATTCTAAACTAGGTAAGTATGCAGATTGCTAAAATTATTCTGAGAATCCGATGCACAATCGAATTACACGGTTAACTTTATAAAAATAAGGTCTTATTTCGGTTCAACATTTTCATAGAAAAGAGCACCTCGCAACTAATAATGAACTCTATTTCGACGGAAGAAACGTTCTATTTTTCTGTTCGTATTGTCTGCCTTTGTAGAAGCCGCTAGCCACCGCCAATCCGCCATTGTCACACAAAAATGTTTTGAAGGGCACTATTATCTTATTATAAATCATTTTATGGTTGATATTTCGGTATTATTATGAATGAACGTAAAACTATGTCAACAAAAAGTATGAAAGTAACGAACATGGATGTTAAACATTTTGTCAACTTTATTTTTACAAAATTTAATTATGTAGAGATCTACAACATTATTTTTAGGATATGCGATTCCAATAATTTTTACACCATGTTATATTTTGTTCCAACATATTTTTATTAAATTTTATCACCAGTTAATTACAATACAATCATTGTACGGTTAGGTACCTATTGCCAAACTATTATCAATGAGTGTACGACACCGGAGGCCTCTCCCTCACACGTTCTGCCTCCTTCTTCGCTAGCATGACTGCTTCGCAGAAGGAGGTGACTACTTCTCTTTCCATCTCGCCCCACAGTATGTATTATGTATGTAGTTATCATACAATATACGAATATATAAACTAAAATATATAATACTAAAGCTCATTCATTTACAGAAAAACTAAAATTAATGTTAATACAAAAAAAAACTATAAATTATACAATATACATAATTATATTTTCCCTTGCTTTCGGTATTGGACATTCAAAAGGTTTTACACCTCTGCATTAGATACAGATACTGGAAGCGATAGCGATAGATAGCATGCGGCGGGCGGCGGGGGCCGGGCGCCGGGCGCTGCGGTGCAACATTGTAGCACAAAATTATATTCGCGTTGCACGAAATTATTGTTAGGGGTGGGGGAGGCGCGCGCGGGGGCTTTGTCTTGGTAACGCCCACATGACCAAGGTCAATGGCGTAGATCCAGCTCTTAAACATCTCACGTAATTTATGGACGCCCCTTAAGCCGAGATAAAAAGTTATGAAAATTACTCGTCAGCTGTTTCTTGCATTGTAGTTGAGTAGGTAGGTGTTGAAGTTTGTAAGGATTGGAGTTTTGTAATGCTGCAGTAAGGCGACAGCAGATTTTTTTTCCTATAAAAGGATTTTTTGACGTGACAACGTCAAATAAATCGATGAAGCTAGCTGCACTCACGAAAAAACATGACTCATGTAGCGTTACCTCGCGGCCTTGCTCTGTAGCGTTCCATGGCGGCTTGAAGTGCAAGCGAATATTAACAAATGCAATGCAACTATTCCATCAGTATTTTCTTATGACGCGTTGTCACGTTCAACTATCGTCAGTAAACCGACTTTACAGACAACCGATTTTTTTATAGACGTCTTCAATGGTTGCAACTGATCCGTCGAGAAGATTTGAAAAACAAACCTAAATTTACTTCCTACCGTGTTTGTGAAAAACATTTTAATTTGGAGGATGTACTACAATCGTCAAATAGAAAAATTTTAAAAAAGAATGCCCTACCATTGTTGATGCTGCCGAGCTTAGCCAGTTCCGATCCAGGAGTCTCTCTAAAAGAAGACAAACATACTCAAACTGCTCCGTTGGTAGGAAATGAATATTGTACACAGATTGAAAATGCAACGAATGAAATCTTTGCTCAAACCTCAACGAGTCTCTCTAGCAACACTCCAAAGAAAAGACAATTGAAAGCCGATCTCCTCCAATGCAGAAAGAAAATAAAATTACACGAAACTGAAAATAAAACACAAAAATCTGAAGAAAATACTTTCCATCGACTTTGCGTCTGTACCACGGTAAGATGATCTTTATACTGTATCTGTACTCATGTAGAAACTTCGATCAATTTTAAATGATAAATGATTTTATTTTTGTAAGTAGGTTTGCACAAACACTTACACGTCAATCATATATTTTTTTTTAAACTAGATGAGATCGGCATTTCCTATCTGACTAGTCTGAGAAGAAAGGCCGAAACAAACTCAGAGGTCATAGTCTCTTTTAAAGTCCAGACATAATCTTGGTCAGGTTATATGAAGACCATGTAGGTCGATATCTGAGATGGTCTTTTGAGGAAAGAACCACACAGATTGAGAGGACCTGTCCAGTCAGTGCACGCATTTGTCAGAAATCGTGTAGCTCAACTCAACGATTCGACGAACAATACCAAAGACAGGACATTTGGGTAGGCCACATAAATTACTCAAACTGCCAGACCATGGAGAGAATTATAAAAAAATATTAAATGAATAAAATAAATGACCCAATAGCGCGATTCCCGATAAATCCATCCAAAACGGCCCGATTAAGATCACACAGTTTTTGTGGTCTTATTTCAAATTAGTATGGTCCAATCATAGCCAACGTTAAGACGTCGGCATCGTAATGCCGAATTGCGCGTTCAAAAATTGTGTAAATAACCACCGTAACACCAAGGTTTTGGAAGGAACATCTTTTTTTCGGTAAGTATATTTCATTAAACGTTTTTCATAAAGTAATAATAGGTAGTAAATATAAAAAATCAATTAGATAATTATGTTGTATTATGATTGTTTGGCCAATGTTTGCGACAACGCGCCAACTATTGTAACATACATCGACTGTTCTGGAACAGAGAATGCAGGGCGTGGTATTGTTATTTTACATGTTTTTTTTTTGTTTGTAGATTTCATAGCGACCCATTTCGCTGTGCAATTTTTCCTATTACAACCAAGTTTATTTTGCGCTCAACAAGTCTTGATGTTACTTCATTGTGCGTGGTCCGACACGCACTTGGGCGCGCCAATACGCAATATACCTACCTAATAACAATGTCTTTATAAAATAACTACCTACTGTACTATTTTAGTCCTCCTACTTTTTAAAATCGGTTAAAAATTAAAAATATTTGCCACCAAACAAAACGAACCTTCGCCTAAAAAATATTATAAAATACTTACATAATTATGTATTCTACAAATCTACGTCTTTCAATACTTACTGTGTTTGAGCATTGAAATGTAATAGGTACCAAGATTTACGTCTAGTTCCAAATAGAAATAGAGTAACCACGAAATTGTCAACAAAATGTTTTTAATCTTATCGCTTAGATTTTAAGTTTCATTTTAGAATAAATATTCTTGTAGTTATTATAAAAATGAAATTTTATTTTCAAGTAACATTTTAAATTTATTGCTTTTAACGTTTCTCCGATGACAGAAGGACTTAAGTATTAATAAATTTGCAGTCGTAATTAAACTTTATGTTAGAGTGTTAAGGTTAGAGGAAGTTGTTAATATTATTAAACCTTTTTTCTATAAGTACCCAGTTCGTAGTAAGAAATAAATGTTTATGTGTGTGCAAACGTGGCCACTTTAGCGACTTAGGTATTTTTTTGTTCCTAATCATTAATCTAGTGCTATTATTAACATAAGTGTAGAAACGTTTGTCGCGCTTCAGAACTCAGAAGTAAAATAACCGAAAGGGCAACAACACGTGCGAGTTAACTAGGCACCTGGCGCTGTGACGTCACGACTCACGTCACATTACAAAATAATAAAATAATGCTATGGCTAATTCGCTAGTCACTGAACGCACTGTGCTGTGGGCTCCGCGCCGGGAAGCGAGAGACACGCGACGTTGCCAGCCCGCAATGCTGCCCGCATTGCGGGCTGGCAACGCGACGTCGCGTGTTTCTCTCGGTGCGCCGCTGCCTGCTCAACCCGCGTGGCAGCGCTCTGCGGTCTGGCAACGGCGGTTGATTGTAATAATACCAGCTTTTGTTGTCATGCTTCGTACAACAATACCAACTCAGTAAATAACGGCGCAATTGAAACGTGAGCTTTTATTTTGTTTAGTTCGCTTGAAACATAGCCAATGCAAACACGTTTCACAATGCCGCAATGTGTATTCAAAAGTTGCAAAAATAATGCCCGAAAAACCAATTTAACGACCGGCGGCAGCGTGTCTTACTATCGGTAACTACAATGTAGATTAAGTTATATTTTAAGTTTTAAACTAACATAAAATATCAAATTAAAAAAAATATTTTGTACCGATTTTAAACCACCACTACAAATGTTTGGCCAATACACGCGCAAACTTTGTAACAGAACAGTAGATGGATGGAGTAGATTTGTATTTTAATAATTTGTTACCTACCAGAACTGCCAGAACTTTAAAATTGGTTAATGCTACTTTTGTGTCCGTTTGTTAGACTCTCATTAGATACCTAGCCTACTCAGATTTCCTTTTTTTATTTTAGCTTTCCTAGCAATCCGCGTACGTGTGCAGAATGGGTCTCGATTGTCGCCAGAGAAAGAAGAGATGACTTTTATAAGCCTGCTAAGAATTCGGTTATATGTTCGGATCACTTTGATAAATCGGATATATCCGGAAATACTAACCGACGTCGATTGGTTAAAACGGCAGTTCCTAAGTTACAGGTACATTTATTAATAATAAGAGGGTGGCTAAATAATAACAGCCGCACAGGTCGATCGATCAGGTTAAGCTACCCTTGCCGCAGTTGGTCTGTGGATGGGTGACCATCTTTAAATACCGAGACCCCTCCGTGCCTCGGAAAGCACGTTAAGCCGTTGGTCCCGGCTGTCATTCGTGGGTCTTTGACAGTCGTTACGGGTAGTCAGAAGTCCGAAAATCTGACAACCAGTCTTACCAAAGGGTCGTATTACCCAGTAACTGGGTTGTGGAGGTCAGATGCCTATCTGACCTCCACAACCCAGTTACTGGGTCGACTGCCTAGTCGCTCCATGTAAAATACTGGCATTCAGCTGCATCCGGTTAGACTGGAAGCCGACCCCAACATAGTTGACATAATTGGGAAAAGGCTAGGCAGATGATTCATTAATAAATACACAATCGAAATGTACAGACGTAGACGCCAAGCTACTACAATCAGTCGAATTTCTTTAATAGATTTTCAACTTTATCGCTAAAGTATAAGGTTCAAAGTTGATTGGGAATATTTGACAGGATTTTGAATTTGGAATTAATGTTTATTTATTAATAAAGAGTCTTTTCAAAAACACAGATTCAATTCCCGTCGAAGGACCCACAATTGGCAGCACCAAATACTAAACTACGACGAGAGAGTAGTATTAGTCTCTCGTCTCTCGAGTCGCCTCAGTCTGTTATTGAAGTGCAGGTGAGTCATTTTTATTTAGCAAATAAATAAATAAATAAATACAAATACAAATGTTTTTATTTGTTGAACATAGGTAGGTTAGGTACAGATGTTGTAATTATTAAAGAACGCTATGTCTAGCCGTTGTCGACGTACAAATAATTTAAAAAAAACATGCTAATTATAATAAATTATTAAACAAATAACACACATTGCTATAAAACTCAAATTCAAATTGCAATAATAAAAAATAAACATTTTCAAATAAACAAAATAAAAAAATAAAAATAAACATTCCAATAAAATATAATAATAATAAATTCTAGTATAAATTGCCAAATCAATAAATTATAAATTATTAAAGAAAAAGAGGTAATTATAATATGTCAGTTAGGTATTCATTCACTGTATAATATGTCTTTTCATATAAAATTTTCAGTAAAGCCTTTTTAAAGTCGTGTATGTTGCTTATTTCTTTAATTAGTCTAGGGATCTTATTATATATCTTAGGTGCCATTCCTAAAAAACTTTTTGCATAAAGAGCAGTGCTATGTGGCTTAGGGCATATCTCTCTGTTGCGTCGTATAGATCTTAATGTATCAAACAGATGGAAATTGGATTTGACAAATACTGCTGTCTCAAAAATGTACATACAGGGCAATGTTAATAGTTTAAAATTTTTGAAATATGGAATGCAGCTATCAGTTGGTTTCAGTTTAAAAACAGCACGCACACATCTTTTTTGGGCCTTAAACGCAATGTCTTTGTCTGTGGAATTTCCCCAATATATTATTCCAAAACGTAATTTAGATGTGACATAGGCCTTATAAGAAATTAAAACAACGGACTCATTAACTATTTTTGCTAGATTGTAGAGCGCATACGAGTACTGGTTTAGTTTTTTACAAACAGTTTCTACATGACATTTCCAGTTCAAATGAGTATCCAAGTGAAGTCCCAGAAATCTAGCACTGCTTGTTTCAGCTATTATTTGATCTGCATATGCTACGTTCAAGTTAAGTTTTTTGGTTCGTTGATAAAATGTCATGAGCTTTGTCTTATCTATATTTATTTTTAATTTATTTCTAAGTAACCAATTTATGATGCAAAGGATGGACTTGTTTATGTCATCTTCATAAGTTTGTATTTCTTTACATGGAACAATAAGTGTACTGTCATCGGCAAACAAAACAGTTTGATGCTCAGTGCATTTTGGCAAATCATTGATATATATGATGAAGAGCAAGGGCCCAAGGACAGTTCCTTGGGGTACACCACATGTTGTATCTCTAATTGATGACATATGACTAACTTCTATCTTTGATTTAGAACAAATTTTATTTAAAACAGTGGCTTGCTTACGTCCAATAAGATATGTTTTGACTAGATTTAATATGTTTCCCCTGATGCCGTATCGTTCTAACTTACCCAATAATATTTCGTGATTTACGTGATCGAACGCTTTCGACATGTCCATAAGTACTGCGGCAATTGGATTTTTTTTGTCAACATTACTAACAATTTCTGCAAATAATTCATAGACAGCTTTATTAATATTTCTGTTTTTTCGAAAACCATATTGTTCTTTAGCCAGTAAATTGTTTACTTCAAAGAATGAGTTTATAGATTTATAGATTACTTTTTCAAAAATCTTTGACATTACCGGTATCAGAGCTATTGGACGGTAATTTGAAATAGCAGCTTTATCGCCTTTCTTATGCAGTGGTTTAATTATTGTCATTTTTAACAAATTAGGGAAGTGACCCTGTTCTATGCATAGATTAATAATAAAACTCAAGACAGGTGCAATTATATGCGACACGGATTTTAAAATCTTAGTTGTTATTCCATCATGACCCACGCTATTTGTGTTATTTAATGAATTGATAATATTAAATATTTCTAATGAGTCTGTCGGTGTCATAAATAGAGATTTCTGATAATAATTTACACAAGATGTAGCATCACTAGTATTATAATTAAATTTACTATGAATTGAGTCTATAAAGTAGTCATTGAATGCCGTAGCCATTTCTTTAGGGTCACTTATTAGTTTATCACCATTGAGTATTTTTTTTACGGATTCAGAGGGGAAGTTTGATTTACATCTATTAATTATTTTCCACGTAGCTTTAGTTTTATTCTCAGCACTATTAATTACATGACTGTTTTGTGATATTTGTGTCAAGTGTATCACTTTTTTTAATCGTTTTGAATATTGCTTAAATAACTGTTTATTTTCAAAATTACGGGACCGCCTGTACTGCCATAAAATTTCTCTTTTTCGCTTACTACATCTTCTAATACCTTTAGAAATCCATCTCGGGGATTTACGAGTAGAGATCTTTTTTCTCACAGTCGGGAAGCACAAATCGTAGAAAAGTTTAAATATGTCATGAAAGGAATTAAAAGCTAGTTCTGCGTCGGTACTATTAAATACGTCAACAAAACCAAGACTACCAATGGCTTCAGTAAACTTAGACTTATTCTCAGCGCTATAATCTCGACTTAGTACGTACCAGTGATCACTGGAACAGGACTTTTTTACAGGACATTTAAATAGTTGAGCTGTGTGGTCAGATAAGGCTAATTCTAGTACTTCACCACTACCACCCTTGACATTATGGAAAATGTTGTCAATACATGTTCCAGTCGATATACGTGTAGGTTGGTTTATACTTGGTTTCAGATTGTAATTTAGCATTAGATGTATGAATTCAATAGATACTCTGGTATTTTTTAAGATATCAATATTGAAATCACCACACAGCAATACCTTTCTTCCTAAGTTTCGTCCACATCGGTTTAATATAAGTTCAATTTTTTCGAAGAAAATCGATATAGCACCTCTATTAGATTTTGGGGGTCTATAAATGCAAATTATAATTAATTTATGAGTTACTAATTCAATGGCACTACACTCCATAATTCCGGGCACGCAAAATTCTTTAATATCTATAACCTTATACTCGTGTCCATGTTTAATTAATATACACGTACCACCTTTCCTGGTGCTTCTTGATGAGTATGTTGAAAGTTTATAGTTCGGTATAAACAATTGTAAGGAATCATCATCTATCATGTTGTGTTCCATAATACACACCACATCTACCATTTTCCCTTTATGCAATAGCTCGTTCAGGTGTATACCTAATAAGTCTGACTTTCCTATCAACCCATTAATATTTTGATTTAAGATAAATAAATGATTATAATTATAAACGAAAAAGATCATTCTCAGTTTCATTATGAGTGCATTCAGTTTGTGTCGCCTGATCCGTATGTAATGCATTAAAGTTGTGGCCTGATTGGTTGGCACTATTTTTGACAGCAATATTATCAAAACACTGATGAGAAACTAAATTATACGAAACTTCTGTTTGTGAGTCCAAATAACTCATAAAAAGCATTAAGTTTTTAAGAATGATGGCAACTGCTTTGTTATTTAACCTTGCGCTATATTTCCAAAACATTTCGTTTGTGTATTCTAGACAGTAATTGGAATCAAAAAGATATGCGTACTCACACAATTCTATATCCAAATACATCCAATGATTAAATATTTCAATTCGCTTATTAAAAATTGCAGAATTATAACTTAGTTTAAAATTTGGTGAACATAGTATAATATTAGTATGAATTACATTTTTAAGCTCATTTTTAATGTAGTCTATTAAAAGTCTATAGTTGCTAGAGACTTCGAAGTCTCTTTCGCCTATGTAGATGATACAGAAATCTTCATGAGTAAAGTTTATGAGTTTCTTACCTAAATCTGCAAACAATTGCTTTATACCTGCGTTTGGCATGATGTAATGACAAAATTCATACCCTATGAACGTATTTTTACCTATATCTAATATTTTATTAACATTGTTGCTAGAAATCATACATAGTTTTTTGCATCTACGTGTTTCTGATAAAGTGTTTAATTGGAAGTTCATCGGAATCATAGATTGCACTTCCGAAATGACGCTATTTTTTAACTGTGCTTCTTGAGGTTTTTCAGTGTTTGCGCTTTGCATATTTTTAGACTTATCTGAAGCTGATATAAGTGATTTGTGATCCGATACAGTAAGTTGATTGTCTTTCGTAATATGTAGCGAGAATCTATCTTCAACGGCCCCTTTCTGTTTTAGTTGTTGTGTTGACTTCTTTTGGGGAGTTGATAGCTTTGTGTATTTTGGGTTTGGTGAACCTGCTCGTATATCAGTTGTTAAGTTTTTAGTAGCTTTTTTTAAGAGTTCATATTTTTTTGTGACTTCATTAACTGTAGATTTTAGATCGCTATTCTCAATGGACAACTGGTTTATCTCTTCGTGTGCTGCTGATAATTGAAGGTTAAGACTTTCTATCTTACATTTTAAATCTTGAATTTCGTCACATTCGTCGTCGGATATGTTTGGCATACTACTTGTGCTGCCATCTACCGTCGAAATATTCGTACTCGATTCTTCGATTGTAGTCTCTGATAGTGACTTGGTTCGATTTCTACGTAGCGTGATATTTTCGAAAAAATTCATTGTACCAAATAATGTTCAGAAAACAAACAGGAAAAAGACACGTCGTTACCAAGATTTGAACTCACGTTCAATCGTGTACAGAACTTACGTAGCCCGCAGTACAACCGCTAGACCAAGCGAACATTACAAATTAGATTGAATTTGTTGACCAGTTGTTACTTTGGTTTGAGATAAGTAGTTAATGTGTGAAGAGGGTCCAAAGGTCATTTCTTTGTTCCTATTAGCTTACACGTTGACTGTTACAATTTAAATTCTTCGTATTTTTCTTTTTATGTTCACAGACACTTTTTAACGGTTTTCGGTGTTGGATATTAACATTCAAATAGTTGTGTGTTGGAACATGCACTGGTAATGTGTATTTGAAATTGTAGTCCAGTTTTCACAGTATTACATCATCTTTTATTAAATCGATTGTATCTTAACTATTTCTCACAATTATCACTGGATAACAATGTCACACGTTTGTTGTTGTTTACTTTCACTAATTGAGTCTATTTCACTAAATGAGTATTTGGAATTGTTTGTCTTATCTTCAAATTTTGCACCTTTCCGTAGTACACACAAAACTTTTTGGATTCATATTTTTCTTCTAAACTTTCCGTCCGTATAACACTATCACTTATTTATTGACCCTTTTTGGGTTGTTTTATATTATTAGCCCGTCAAAAAAAGTCCTCTTTCTATTTTTTATTAATTATAAAAACACGGAGCTAATGTTTACGTTATGGCAGACTACCCACCTCAAACCTTAGCAGTAGGTATCTTCAATTAAGTGTGTGCGGTGATAAATTATTATTTCATTGAGACTATGCATTATATGTATATTGACGTGACAACGTCTAATAAATCGATGAAGCTGGCTGCACGCACAAAAAAACATGACTCATGATGACTTCATGAGGCGTTACCTCGCGGCCTCGCTCTGAGGCGTGGAGGGGTTCCATGGCGGCTTGAAGTGCAAGCGAGAGCGCGGAACGAGCGACAAAGAGGCACAATCGGCCTCCGCGTTCGACAGCGTTTTCGTCAAGTACCTATAAAGTGCAGTGAAAAGTGAATGTAGTGTCAATTGTTTATACATAGCAACGATAATTGCGGCGATAAAGGTAATGATTCTTTCGATATTAAATATACATTATGTTCAGTGATATATTGTCGAATATTTGTGCTTCCATCATTAAAATATATAGCATCGGTCCGCTAGTGCAGCGATTGTAGGTTATGCTACAATTGACAAAACTATAACAATAAGTTAACAGAACTATTTCACGATGAGTAAAAAATCAATTGCTTTACTATTCGATCGAAATAAAACACTCACTTTCATTTCCTACTTTTCCTATCATCGTCCTATTCTCAACAGAATAACACAAATTGTAAGAAGTTAAATATCACACATGTTTAAAAGTTGTAAAACAATAAAATTGCTCAAAGCACATTCATACGTGCAAAAACTATGAACATTGTTAAAAAAAAAAATTGACATAATTGTATTTATGCGTACAAATAAATGTAACTTGATCAATTCAATTGTGATTTCCATTTACCTCCTTCTCTATATCCATACAAAATATCTATCAAACAAATAAAATTAAAATTTTCTTTTGAAAAATGCAACTATTCCATCAGTATTTTCTTATGACGTTTGTCACGTTCAACTATCGTCAGTAAACGTACCTACAATCAACGTCGTATATTGTCCGTATCAATTAACGGCATTGGTGAAATGGAGAAATAGAAATAAACTTTTGATGATAATTGCACTTAACTGTACTTGTATTATGGAGATTGTAAAGATGATTATAAATATGTGGAATTTAGTGATATTTTTAAATTTGTGACATCCAGCGATAGACATGATATTTTGTTCAACATAAAACCTGACACTGACCTGAAAATTTGCAAATAACGTAACAAAATTTGAATTTCGCGGGCTACCATTTGTTATGCTCGCGAATCATATTTTGTTCAAAGTAAAACCTGACACTGACCTGCAGTGGCGTGCCTAGGGGTCAAAATTAGGGCAAGCCCACAGATTTTCAACGTATAAAAAAAACGCCCAACTGAGGAATTGGCTGATTTTCAGTTATTAATGTTTGTGTTCGAGTTCATTGATTGGTATTTTTTTAATATATTTATTTATTGATAGGTTTAAGTAAGTAAGTTTGTTGTTGTGAATTATGATTTTATTAGGGCAAGCCGGGCTTTTCGGCTTCTATGAAGGTACCGCCCCTGCTGACCTGCAACTTGCAAATAACGTAACAAAATTTGAATTTCGCGGGCTACCATTTGTTATGCTCGCGAATCATTTTTTGTTCAAAGTAAAACCTGACATGACACTGACCTGCAATTTGCAAATAACGTAACAAAATTTGAATTTCGCGGGCTACCCTTGTTGCTACCGCAGTTACATGGTCTCCGCCAACAATAGATTCTCTATTGTGTCTGTTGTCTGGCAATCAACGTGTTAAGGGGCTTACATGACCTAAAGCGCGGTCACTGTGGGACTGCATAGAAAAGAAAGAGAAGCACGATGACACAAAGCTGGTAATTTATTGCAAAATATGAAGCAATTATTTCATTACAAAAAATCTAATGTTTGGACTAAAAAACTAAAGCACTAGTATTTTAGTATGTTGCTTCTAGAATAATCTGACAATAAAAAACAGAATGATTGTATGTATTTTATTGTAAAACGAAAGTTTTTAGAGGTATCTTCATGTTTTTTTTTCTGTCGTATCAAATTAGTTGTATTATGTTTTCAACGCCTAGCATAATTATGTATCTTGAAGAATATATTATATATTTTTCTGATTTTGTTTACTGTAGTCAATCATATTATAGTTTTATTGTTTCTAAAACTTGCGTTTAGGTCCTGTAAGCCTCTTAAGTTTCATGTTGGCTGCGAGCACAGATATAGATCGACCTAGATAACCCAAGAACAACTGTTTCGCATGCCAAGCTTACGTACGAAAATCGTAAGCCGCCACTTTCGAGAATTCGCGCTCAGTCTGCCTCGATGTGCCGCGCTAGTCAGTTGTCGGCCGTCTGTTAAAAAACTTAAAATGGTTAATTGCGCTGTTATGAATTGTAAAAACTGTACGAAAGCGACGAGAAAAAATAAAGCAAACGTTTCTTTCCATCGGTAAGTCATTTTGTGATTAATATTATGCGTAATTAATTTTAAAATTATTTTAATCTGATACTTACAGCAATACCTGGTAATAACAAATTTGCGACACAAATGACCTATGGGTCATTAAAAGTAAGCTTCATATTCGTATTACATTGCGGCTTTTACTTGGAGCGGTTGATGCGACGTTTTGTTTTAACAACTGATGAATATCGAAATAAGACAATACTATCGTATATCGCTTCGGTTTCGTAGTACAGGCGCTTTTACCATTTTTCTGTCAATTTTAGCGATTAGTGCTGTTCATCGTATGCTGTGCAACACTAATCGATTCTCGAGAATCGATTTCGGAAACAGGAATGATTTTGTATTTTATAGGTACTTATTATGTAGACAATTTTAATAAGTAAGTAATCGTACGTTTCGTGATTTTTTTTAGTTTTCCAAATGAACTCAATTTAAGAGAAAAATGGATTGAGGCGACGGGAAATAAAGATTGGTGTCCAACAAAACATAGCACTATTTGTTCAATACATTTTGAGGAAACAAGCTTTGTTGAAGGGAAAAAACAACGAATATTGACAAAATCAGCTTATCCGACTATTGATGTACTGAAGATCACAACTGATGAAGTTAGTTAAGGCTACGCCGACCGCCTAGTGGCGCCCTCATCGTTTGTTTGGTTATTACTTTAATTTTAGAATGAAAATGGTAAAAATAAGCACTTTAAGTTGTGCTCCATTAGATTATACATTAATATTATTATAAACGACACAAATGTATTTTTGTTATGAATAAATAACTTGAACTTGAACTTGAACGGTAGTTTTACATTGTTTAGTTTTATTATAATCGCTAAAACGGATAAAAGTGGCCACTATTTTCCGTTTTAGTGATTATAATAAAAACTAAACAATGTAAAACTACCGTTTATAATAATATTAACGTATAATCTTGTTGAGCACAACTTAACTTGCTTATTTTCTTCATTTTCATTCTAAAATAAAAGAAATAACCAAACAAACGATGAGGGCGCCACTGCGCGGTCGGCGTTTGGTCGGCGCCCTCTTAATTGATAAGTCTATGTACAGACGCCAGCACATCAAGCTACTACAATCTGTCTAATGTCTTTAATAGATTTTCAACTTTATCGCTAAAGCATAAGGTTCAAAGTTGATTGGGAAAATTTGTCAGTTTCGGATAGCTTGTTGTGCTGGCATCTGTACCTTTGAGCTTTTTCATTACAAGTGTGTAAAGTATTAAATGTTGAATTTTACTTGTAGGTACCTACTTGTATTACTGAATCTCGTACTTAGATCGAAAAGTTACGCCAGAAAATGCTTGAACTTTTTACGCGAGCGCAGCTGATTACTGGTTTTTTTAGTGCCTGGTGGCTTACTCTCTAACTAATTTTAATTCCAATGAGATACCAATATGATTCCAATGTTAATTTTACAGTCACGTGATTCGGTACTCTTGAAAACAATTTTGTCAACAATTACCCCACGCCAAGCCCGAACCCAATTCCACTTAGTTCTCCAAAATGGACACCCAATCTAAAAATCATTTGGCGCTAGCATCGAACTCAAGAGTACGAAACGTCACAATTCCAATGTCGATTTATCGGAATTAAATTGAAGAGTAAGCACCCTGAACACGTTGACTCGCGGGCGCGGTCACGAAATATCAAATACACAGCTTATTATGCAAGCATCATGTGTTCACGTACAGACGCCAGCACATCAAGTTACTACAATCTGTCAGATTTCTTTAATAGATTTTCAACTTTATCACTAAAGCATAAGGTTCAAAATTGATTGCGAAA
Organism: Luperina testacea; assembly: GCA_927399505.1. Taxonomy (NCBI): domain Eukaryota; kingdom Metazoa; phylum Arthropoda; class Insecta; order Lepidoptera; family Noctuidae; genus Luperina; species Luperina testacea. The sequence continues at coordinate 5,281,811 of OV656785.1, read as the reverse complement.
ATTTGACAGTTTCGGGTAGGTTGATGTGCTGGCGTCCGTACATACAAAACGCAGGTGCGGCGAACCAAGTCCACCGCGCTCGCGCGTTCCTACGTGAACAAGCACTGACATTTGTGTTATTTCGTTCGAATACTCGAGGTGTTTTTTTTTTCAATGTAGTGATGTTTGAAGCTTTCTCGTTGATTTTGTATTACGCTTCCTGACTTTTAGGCTGCAATCTGAATTATGCCATAATCGCTCACAGCGCTGACATCAATAATTTGCGGTCCGATTTAGATAATTTATCACGATTATGTCAACAATTCGGAACGGTCATGAATACGCTCACAGTGCTTTTAACTTTATCCACTGAATACTCATTGTTGGATTACAGTATTTCTTTGTATATATGTGTATACACTACATTTCTTTTTCTTTGGTTAGGTGGCGACTGTAAGCCAGAATCACAATTTCGAAAAGGGGACGTTAGTTTTTATGATATGATGCAACTCAAAAACAAAACAGCATCACTGTCATCTCACGGTGTTATTATTTTATGGCGTCATCAATGGCGATACAAACGGGACATCGTTATCGCGCTCACGCTAATTCGGAACGGGAATACGCAGTACGCACGCTCAAATCGATTACAGCGCAACTCGGAATGTACCCATATTATTCGTAGCTCCGTATTTACAGTTCGCGTCACAATCACAACAGATAATAAGTTTGGAATGGTAATGTGGGCGGGGCAAGCGCGCCACAGATTATGATTCGAAAATCATAACTCGACCGATTCATTCATTCACCGCGTTCAGTGCGCGTCGGAATACTTCGCAGAACAGAACTCTGCTTAATAATGCCGTGCTGTGCAATTATAACATGTAAGACAAAAAGTCAGACCTCTAGTATAAAGCGAGGAGGTATATCTTTCCATCGGTAAGTCCAAAATAACACTTAATTACAATATTATTTGTCAAAAACATAAAAATATACTGACCATTATGAAATACCAAACATTAACAACATTATTGCAACAATTTACAAAAAATATACATTGCCCACTGTGTACTCGCTCAATCAACACAATGACCAAGTACGCGTACAATGTACTGCATGCATTGCGTCCTACACTTCAACCGTTGACATTTCGTCCTTTGCTCTGATTGGCTATGATGCGCGGCGCATGTTTTGTCGATAGTGAGGTAACCATGTGGTTAAATAAAATCATCGATAGAATTCTCGACTATATTTACGTTTGACAAAGATAACTTTTGGATTATTTTATATTTAATTAATGATTAATGATAGTATATTTTTATTTAGACGTATTTTGAGGTACATTAATTAATATTATATTAATCATTGAATGAATCCTACCGAATGTTATAAAGGGACATAGACCTGTCATCTACTAGTATACTAATCTCTGATTTTTTATTTAAGTTTATGCATTATGTGTATTAATTAATATTGTTATATTTAAATATTTACGTTTATATTCTTAAAAGTTTTATTTACACCATTTAGTAAAATTAAATTGAGGAATTTGAAATTATGCAATAAATTATAAATTTTAGGTTTCCTAAAGAACCTAACGCCAGGGAAAAATGGATTGACGTGACAGGTAGAGGAAACTGGATGCCGACAAAGACGAGTACTATTTGCTCTAAACATTTTAGTGAAAATGATTTTATCATTAAAAAATCAGGTTATAAGTACTTAAAACCAGAGGCGATCCCAAGAGAACAAATTGTTCAGATTTGTTCAAATTCTTTGGTAAGTTTTGTAAAAATGCTAACTTGGAATTAAGTTCCATATTTATTATGTTTTTATATTTATTATTATTATTTATTTTTTTCCATTTTAATATTTCTTAGTTGACTAGAATAATAGGTTATGTTAAAATTGACTAAAAAAAATATGGTGATTCATGTAATTGATGATAGGGGCATTTTCATTTTAAATGGCGCAGGTTATAATAAACAGCTTTTAAAAATTTATTATTGTTTTAGGACTTTAAACTTTGAATTACTGTAAAAAAATATATAATTTATGTGATTTATGTAATAATTCCGTGCAGAAATAAGTATTTAATTTTCTAAAATTATTTTTCTAAAGTAGATCGGGCTAAAGATGTCTTCTTAGTAACAAAAATCAAACCGCGATAAAAATTAAACTGCTGGAAATGAAATGAGAAAAACGCTATTGATAAGTTTTGGTATATCGATTAATGAAATTAAACATTAATACTTGGTTATTAGATACGTATTTTTAATTAAAATTTCAACAATTTGGTCAGTATCGTAACATATTGTCCAAATGCAAGTTTTAATTTTCATGTAACTTATTTGATCGGTCAAGGAATGATAAAGTTGGAATATAATCTTAATTTAGTTTATTTTTCTTTATTTATAATATTCTAATAATATTATTCCGGATAATATTTTAAGTTTTTTTTTAATAAATAAGGCAAAAATATTTTGGGACAGTTACTAAATGGACATGTGACGTGACGAAACAGAATTATTAGGAATAGAACTCACTGTGAGGTTAAAATCATACAAAATGTTAGTTTTCTTATGAGAGTAGAAGTAGAGTAGAATATAATATATCTACCTAAATTAAACAAAAATGCATAGGTATTAAATATGTATTTTAATAAAACATTTTGTTAAAGTACTTTAAAATATTTATTTGGTACGTATCGAGTATCTTAATCATCGTTTAACAACTAATTAACTATAAACTAACAAACTATTAATCATTCAACATAACCACCACGGTATCTTTATTATAAAATTTTAATAAAATAAGAATAAAACTTAAACTTTCAATCAGTATAATTTCTAACTTACTTACTAAATATTTTTAATCAGTCAAAATTGCTCATCAGTTAAGGTGGAAGCGTCGCGTTGGTCGCGAAATTCAAATATTATTACCGTTTTAGCAATTTGCAAATTTCGTAAGTTTATTTTATGAGTTCTAAGCTTTACATGTCTGTTTCGTAACATTTTTTGTCCATCCTATAGTAACGATTGCTAACAGGACGTGACGAATGTAGATCGTTTTAAAACTAAATTAAAATACTCAAACAATATTATCAGAAATCAATCAAATTCTACTTTTATGCTTTCAGCAGTGTTTGAGTTATGTACAGCTAAAAAAGAAATAAAGACAAACTTAATATTCACGTAAAAAAACGTTACTAACCTCAATAGATTTTTCTTGACCAACTTTTTGTACCGCGAAACGTACCGCACCAGCTGAACACCTTGCGTGACTACCTTCAAAATGGCATTTCATACTTTGACATTTGTACCCGGGATTGCTATGAAAGCCAAATTTACACGATAAATGTGTATTTTAGTAGTAAAAAGCGTGTTACTATCCGGACATGTCCGGTAGTCGCGAATTCGTGGGACAAGCTTTTTATCAATTTATTTAATATTTTCTTTACTGACTGAGATTAAATGCTTAGTTTAAATGATAAATTAACTATCTAACAATAAAATTAAATTGTCGCTATGTTAGCTGTAGTACAAAAAAAAACTAAAAAATTAAATGCAATGATACATACTGTCGGTGGGACATCATGATTTTACACATTTCCGAAACTTTATTAATTTAAATAAAATTGAAAATGTGTTCTATCAGGAACCAATAAATCAAATCCACAAGATTATAAAATTACTTTCAGTGCACATACCCTTTTTCTTAAAAAAATTGTTTCTAAATATTTTTTTCATAATTTTGTTGTCATGAGACAATCGAAAAACGACCTGCGCCATTTAAAGTGAAAATGCCCATAGATAAAAAGTTTGATAAAGAAGTTTTCTCTTTTTTATAATTAAAGAGAAAAAAATGATTTTGCATAGTTATTAATGTAAGATTAAAAATTAAATTCTAACCTCGCACATGTCATAACAATGTACCCAAACGATAAGTTGATTCGGCCAATCGCCGTGCGAGGAAATCTACTATTATATTAAATAAGTTAAGGCGTAGTATAGCCACAGGTACCTATAGCGCGAAGTCAGCGCCGATGTACATTTTTTTTTGCGTCGGCAAAGGCCTTCCCCAAATCCTTCCAGGAACTCATTCCCCTCGCCACCTCGAACCAGCCCTCGAGGTACGCGTCCAGGTCATCTCGCCATCTCTTTCTGGCTCGGCCTCGGCGGCGCCGTCCATCTTCAGGCACCCATTGTGTGGAGATTACATACCATACGCTAAATATTTTGTACACATAACTTGTTATGTTTTATCGCTATACGTACGTTTTATTCTTATATCCACCACTCGACTAAAGGTTCGTACACACAGGCGCGACGCGACACGCGTGACGCGACACAAAGGCACTGCAAGTCGCGCAACGAGCGGTGCCTTTGTGTCGCGCGCGATTCGCTTCGCGCGTCGCGCCTGTTAGTTCCTATTCTTTTACGTTACGTCATCCATCATACAAACGGCTGATACGCGTGTCGATGGCTCGGTAACCCTCGGCACGGTAATAATATCACATACAGTATGGCGTCTTCATACAAACGGACGAAACGCGAGCTATACCTACGAGGGCTACGAGACTCGACCTCCGAGTGCGCTCGGGATACAGACAGTCGCGACTGTGCCGCAGTGACGAACGAAATGTGTTGTTTTTTTTTAACAATAACTGCGCGATTTTTTCACTAAAAATATGTTCAACTACATATTTAATATGACTAGTAGGCGATATTGTGCCGTTTTTGGTTGCATGAATTCGTCAATAACGCATCCAGAGATAAGTTTTTTTACATTTCCTAGAAACTCTGAAAGGTAAGACTATTTTACTTACTAGTAGGTAGGTACATAATGTGTGTCTTTTTAATGGATAAGTATTTCCTTTTATCTCCCGAAAAAAAGATGTCTGGATTAATAAATAAAGTGATTAAAGTAAAGGGATAGAAGACACGAGTGAAATAGGTAGTTATAGGCGGTTCATGAATCATTATACGGTAGGTACGCTTGTGTTAAAACCTCTGGGCATGTGTGTTTTGTTAGTTTGTATAATTCCAAGTAAAGACGTGGTTTTTATTATTAATAATAGTTGTTTATTGTACTGTGTGTATGAATAATACTAGAAAAAAATTGGTTGTCTGTAAAGTCGATTTACGGACGATAGTTTAACGTGACAACATCATAACAAAAAATTAATGAAATGATTGCATACTTTTATGAATAAAATTATACTGTGGCAAAGGCCGTCCCCAAATCCTTCCAGGAACTCTTTTCTCGCGCCACCTCGAACCAGCCCTCGCGGTACGCGTCCAGATCATCTCGCTATCTCTTTCTGGCCCGGCCTCGGCGGCGGCGCCGTCCATCTTCAGGCGCCCATTGTGTGGAGATTACATACCATACGCTAAATATTTTGTACACATAACTTGTTATGTTTTATCGCTATACCTACGTTTTATTATTATATCCACCATTCGACTAAAGTTGGCAGGCAGTTCCTATTCTATTACGTTACGTCATCCATCAATCCATCATACAAACGACTGCTGATACGCGCGTCGATGGCTCGGTAACCCTCGGTATAGTTCGGTATTCATCGGTGTATAGTGTCACGGCCCTCGGTATAGTTCGGTATTCATCGGTCTGTCGAGTGTGTCGACTTCGCGACTGCGCCGAGTTACGTACGGACGCGGAAAGTGCGAGACGCGAGGCGCTCCCGCACATTTATTTACGTAAAACATGTCACGATTGTCACGAAGTTATCGACTGTACTGTTCAGTGTATGGTTGCTTGAGTTCGTCTAAAACGACACCAGATTTAACATTTTTTAAGTTACCAGCTGACTCGGCACGGTAAGCCTTTATTTTTATTGTTTTAGTTTTTATTTGTGTTATGTAGCGTAGCTAGGGTTGCCAACCAAAATAACGGTTAGGGTTGCCAACTCTATATATTATATTGTCCTGCTATATTAGAGTCATATAAAATACAATACATAAAAAAATTAAATTGTAGGCGAAGATACTAACAAGTTTATTTTTATTTCAATACAAAATAGCGAAATAAACGAATATTATGAATCTCATCTATGCTGAATTAATGCTATTTTGTAACCTTAACTAGACCAGCGGTGCTATTTTTGTAAAAATCTCACCATGAAAACTTAGGTGAAGTCCGTGAAGTGAGCGTGGAGTGAGCTGTCAATAGTGTCAATTCCTAACAAAAACAAACGCAGTCATAGAAATGTATCCAGCAAACGCATGCAAAGTTCAGTTTGCATTAAGTTTTCACGGTGAGATTTTGACGTGACAACGTCTAATAAATCGATGAAGCTGGCTGCACTCACGAAAATAAATGACTCATGTAGCGTTACCTCGCGGCCTTGCTCTGTAGCGTTCCATGGCGGCTTGAAGTGCAAGCGAATATTAACAAATGCAATGCAACTATTCCATCAGTATTTTCTTATGACGTTGTCACGTTCAACTATCGTCAGTAAACCGACTTTATTTAAAGAATCGACCGACAGGTACTATTTTTTCGTCGATATTGTCTCTTTCAGTGTCTTATAAAGTTATACTTAACCGAATAAATTGCCATATTTTTGCAACTCTGTCATAATTAGTAGGTATTTTATCAATTGAGCGACAAACACATGTCAAAAATGTAGGATAATCAGAGGTACTTTTGACAGATTGAGACTGAAATCAGACTGATGACCCTCTGACATGTAGATAATATGTCATCGCGGAGTCATTACCATAACCCTCCTCCTTTTTTTAAACATAACCCTCCTTTGGCGCAGTTGGGTAAAAACACGTACCAAGAACTAAATCGTCTGCGAAATCTTTCACATTTGTAAACTAAAAAGCTGGAAATAAAAAAAGTACTTAATTAAAAAAAACGACTGTGGGAAAAAACTTAGGTTAATAAAAAAAAACTCTGGCGCAGACGTGTAAAAAACTGATAAGCTAAAAACAAGCCCATTTAAATTACATAAAAGTTGGAAGCAGGCTCCATACCATTTTTGACGTGACAACGTCTAATAAATCGATGAAGCTGGCTGCACTCACGAAAAAACATGACTCATGTAGCGTTACCTCGCGGCCTCGCTCTGTAGCGTTCCATGGCCGCTTGAAGTGCAAGCGAATATTAACAAATGCAATGCAACTATTCCATCAGTATTTTCTTATGACGTTGTCACGTTCAACTATCGTCAGTAAACCGACTTTACAGACAACCGATTTTTATTATATTTTTAAATTCAAATGGGTCCCGCCTGCTTCAAAGTTTTATTTAATTTAAAATGGGCTTATTTTTAGCTGTTCAGTTTTTTTAACATACCGTTTTTTACCGCAGCGCGCAGTCGTGTTTTTGTTTTTATACGGTTTAAGACATTTATTTCTCAAAAAGAATACAATTTACTTATCATGAGAAATACAAGTTAATCATACATATTACTCGATACACAAACTTATGAAAATCGGCAGGTACCTACTCGTAAATAAACTAGTAAGTAGTAGATGCGCAGATATTTTTCTTACAAGCTGTGGGTACCTAACAAGAAAAAGTTAGGGTACCATTACATATCGTTTCTTAATAGCAAGTCAATAGCAATTACACATTGTTAATAGTAGCAAGCTGATAATATTTTTAATTATTTTTTTTTGTTACTTACCTACTCGTAAATAAACTAGTAAGTAGTAGATGCGCAGATATTTTTCTTACAAAGCTGTGGGTAACAAGAAAAAGTTAGGGTACCATTACATATCGTTTCTTAATAGCAAGTCAATAGCAATTACACATTGTTAATAGTAGCAAGCTGATAATATTTTTAATTATTTTTTTTTGTTACTTTTTTTTTGTTTCAAAATGATAATATAGTTTAGTGCCTAAGAGCTTTTATGTATTTAAATAAGTAATAATTTAATGTAGTTGAAGCAAATAAACAAATCAAAGAAACAATACAGACTTTATAAATAGGTGATCGATTTAAAATCGAGAGATTTATAGACCTTTTTTATTATATCACTTTTCTACAGGGTTATTTTTAATTAGCTAGCTCAGCTCCGCAGGCGCGATGGGTATCCATAGCTAAAAATGGAAAAAAACAAAATAATTTTATGATTTTTCATAAATGTTACGTCGGAATTTCGGAAACGGCAGAATATTATGAACATTTATAAATGTTGTTGTAGCAACATTTATAAATGTTGTTATAAGAGTTGTTACATCAATACATCATACATCGTTATAAATAACGATGTATGATGTATTGATGTAACAACTCTACATATAACACAAATCTGACAAACAAATATGATTAATATTAATTAGAAATATGATTTTCTACATTTTTCATTTTTTTTTTATTTTATCTAAATTATTTTATTTTTTCCTGACATTTTAATTTTTGTTATTTCTCAAATTTTATTGTTGACAATTTGAAAATATTTATTAGTATAGATAATAGTATTTGTTGCATGTAGATAATTAATAATTAAATGTAAAATTGATGATCATATTTGTACGCCAAATGGCAAAACATAGAGCGCATATGAAAATGTAACACCTGTTTGTAACCACCTATGTTAACAAATAAAGAATCTGAATCTGAACAAAAAACAAATGAACTATTAATCTTACAATATAGGTTATAAACTGTTGTGATAGCGCTTATGGCGGCGGGCGGGGTCTGTCTGTTGTGTAGAATTCTGCAGACAGTATCGACCGCGCGACCTTGAGCGTGTGCGGAGGTCGTTGCCTTCGACAAGCCCCTCACACTTCATCACTTCATTCATATAGCATAGGTCTATATGTAATCTGTGGAAGCACAATATTGATGCAAAAAGTATCTATTTAGATAGAAACGATATTAAAAAAACGATTTATCGGTGAAATTTTTGAACTGTGGATATCTATTTTTTTTTTTTATTATCTATTCCAGACTATTCGAATGGCTTCGGCTGACGGGTCGTGATGATTTAACTGACAAACCTCACACGAGCTACCGGATTTGTGAGATACATTTTAAAGTGCAGGACATACTATCTTCAAAACATCGCAAGATTTTAAAAAAGGACGCTCTCCCATCATTATTTTTGCCGGACTTGCGAAAGTTACCGAGTATAGTTCGAGAAAGCTTTCGGAAAAGCTTTCGGAAAAAAGACAGCGAAACTCAGACGGATAATAGAGTGAGTGTGTCTGTGTACGGACGCCAGCACATCAACCTACCACAATCTGTCAGATTTCTTTAATAGATTTTCAACTTTATCGCTAAAGCATAAGGTTCAAAGTTGATTGGGAAAATCTGACAGATTGTGGTAGGTTGATGTGCTGGCGTCTGTAGGTACCAAGTACTAAGTAATTCTGTGGTAACAGTCATACTTATGGGGGAAGTGCTAGGGTAGCCTGCGAAATTCAAGTTTTTGTTTACGTTTTTTGCCATTATCAGGTCCGTGTCAGGTTGTATGTTGAACCAAATAACATGATTCGCGAGCGTAACGAGTACAGACGCCAGCACATCAAGCTACTACAATCTGTCAAATTTCTTTAATGGATTTTCAACTTTATCGCTAAAGCTTAAGGTTCAAAGTTGATTGGGAAAGTTTGACAGTTTCGGGTAGCTTGATGTGCTGGCGTCTGTACTAAGTACTAAGTAATTCTGTGGTAACAGTCATACTTATGGGGGAAGTGCTAGGGTAGCCTGCGAAATTCAAGTTTTTGTTTACGTTTTTTGCCATTATCAGGTCCGTGTCAGGTTGTATGTTGAACCAAATAACATGATTCGCGAGCGTAACGAGTACAGACGCCAGCACATCAAGCTACTACAATCTGTCAAATTTCTTTAATGGATTTTCAACTTTATCGCTAAAGCTTAAGGTTCAAAGTTGATTGGGAAAGTTTGACAGTTTCGGGTAGCTTGATGTGCTGGCGTCTGTACTAAGTACTAAGTAATTCTGTGGTAACAGTCATACTTATGGGGGAAGTGCTAGGGTAGCCTGCGAAATAAGTTTTTGTTTACGTTTTTTGCCATTATCAGGTCCGTGTCATGTCAGGTTGTATGTTGAACCAAATATGATTCGCGAGCGTAACAAGTACAGACGCCAGCACATCAAGCTACTACAATCTGGCAAATCTCTTTAATGGATTTTCAACTTTATCGCTAAAGCATAAGGTTCAAAGTTGATTGGGAAATTTTGACAGTTTCGGGTAGCTTGATGTGCTGGCGTCTGTACATAATATGTATTTACTGAGTTATAATTATTAAAATCATCAATACAACCCTTTAAATTATAATCTTACTGATTGACTATTTCATGAAATATCAATCAATATTATTAACTCAATGGAAACCGATATGACATTGGCTACACTATTTGAAGACTGCATTACGTAGCATCACTAATCCATAGTGTATGAGTTCCATTAAAATAGATGGACAAACTTTTAGAAATCATTCAGACCACCAAAATAAGGACGATGGTATAAAAATATAATAAGAAAAACGGATTACCTAGATACTTACAAGAAAAATAATTAGCTAACGAAAATACACTAATATTTATTATTTTAGGTCAAAATAAAATCACTTTAATCAGTGTTTTTTGAAGTGAAACTTCTTTACGCACCGCACGCTTGACTTGGGGAATTAGCTGGCGAACGGGATGGGGGATATAAGTAAGAGAAAGCAGTGCGCGCGCACATTTTCTTTCTCTCTTCCTCTCATAGCCAAATACGTTCCGTGTATCTAAGCACAGTGCAGGCTTATTGTCTGTATCACAGTGTAGGAGCAAGAGAGCAGTGTGCCCGCACATTTTCTTTCTCTCTCTCTCTTATAGCTAGTAAATGAAATATGTATATCTCAGTCAGTAGTTCGTTTACTTCGTTTCGTTTGCGAGGTTACTAGCGTTACGCGAACAGTGATTCTTTAGTTTTTTTTTTTCGTAATTCTATTTCGTTTTGAACAATTTTATGGATTAATATTTTGTTCAGTACATTCAATATTCTACGTTTAATGTGAATACAATTGTAAATTCATTTTAAAGTTCATGTTTTGTGAATTTACGGGTAAATAATAACAAATTATGGAAACAAGTGACACAGACTCCGAGTATGAAAGAGGTGCTCCAGGACCACCAACTAAGAAGATATTACGTACGGAAATTGTGCATAAAAAGTGTGTGACAACAGATTCAAGGCAAGATTTTAAACCTAGTGAGACCCAATCAACTGATAATAAATCACGAATGTGAGTACGTAACGTATCTCATACTAGTTACTGGCGTCGTAGCGTCATAATATGCAGCGTTGCTTTATCCTTGTCTATTTTCTTTCTCTACTAATACACGGCATTCTACTCTCGACATTGGGGCGCGTTTGATTCTCTGTCCTTTTCATGTCTCTCTCTCTTTTTCTCTCGCTTTTTCCTTGTTACTCTTCCGTATTTTGGCCTCACGTTTCTACAATACATATTTACTTCAGCAAAGTTTTAAAATAGGATAACATAAAATTTAACTACTTAATACATGAATAATAAAATACTTATTAATTGTAGAGGTTTACCATTACAAATAATTGGTGACACCGTGATTGAACATGACAATAATCAAATTGAAGTTGATAATGGAAATCTCACTATAGATCATGTACAAAAACCGAGACAAATTATTGGAGTTGAATAAATTAATTTTTATTTTATTTTGACGTGACAACGTCTAATAAATCGATGAAGCTGGCTGCACTCACGAAAAAAACATGACTCATTTAGCGTTACCTCGCGGCCTTGCTCTGTAGCGTTCCATGGCGGCTTGAAGTGCAAGCGAATATTAACAAATGCAATGCAACTATTCCATCAGTATTTTCTTATGACGTTGTCACGTTCAACTATCGTCAGTAAACCGACTTTACAGACAATCGATTTTTTATAATCATTCATGGCTCTAACAATAATTGACTAAATTTACCAAACTAAAATGATGGAATTATAGGTTGAGTAAACGGCCAAAAACTTCTGCAGAACGTGGTCGAGAATTCAGAGCACGAAAAGCACTGCTTAAACAACAATGTAAGCATCAACAGAACCCAGATGCAATAGTTGAAATTGCTACAGAAGATATTCGAAGTGCTGGTCCATCAGAAGACAACCAAGTCCTTGAACCCTCTGAAATAACGATAATAGAAAAAAGAGCAAAGACTGCAGCGGCTACACGGCGATGGAGAGAGAAAAAAAGAGGCGTTAGTGAGGCATCAAAAAAACAGGTGAAACCTGTAGCTCTACGCATGCGAGAATACCGACAGAGAAAAAAATTGTAAATACATATTAATTTATATATAAAACTTATGTCATTGAAGGCTCGTAGAATTCTTATTTGCATTTTCTTACTTAGAGCAAAGAGACTGTTGAAGCAGCAAAGTGATCAAGATTTAGATGCTATAGTCAGTACATCATCATCACAAGTGAATCAAAGGGCTGGTCCATCAAGAATGATAGACTACAGGCCCATGTCCAAAATGGAAGGGTCATATGAACCACCAGGTGACGTATATAGGACGACTAGCTTCTGCCGGCGACTTAGCCCGCGTGAAATTTCTTGTTACTCCGACGGACCCACTCCGTCGCATCGCATCGCCTGCCCGCGCTATTACTTCGTTTTTGCTTAGCGTTCTTTCTGACTTTTTGTAGTGCAAACTTCTTTAGCATCGTTGTGTTTTGAAATTTTATGAAACGAAAAAGCGACAGTAAAAAGAGACAGATAAGATTTAACGTGGGAGAAAATGAGATAGGAAGCTTTATACAGTGTTTTTGTTTTTTATTACATATTAAAAATGACATCACATTTAATCCTATGCTACTAATTTTTGGGTGTGGGTGTGGATGTGGGTGTGGGTGTGGGTGGATGTGGGTGGATGTATGGATGGATGGATGGATGTTCTTTAGCATCGTTGTGATTTGAAAGTTTATGAAACGAAAAAGCGACAGTAATAAGAGACATGTAAATTCATAAGATTTAAGATTGAAGGTTTCACTTCTACCACGTGTGAATTGCACACATGCTGTTTTTTTTTTCTTTTTGCTCGGCTCCTAAAGGTCATAGCGTGATGTTAAATAGCCTATAGCCTTCCTCAAGAATTGGTCTACCAAATGCAAAAATAATTTTTCTAATCCGACTGGCGCACCATTTTTTTACGGCACTGCGCGCTTTCTTATTATTTTTAATGGATCTATCGATGGTAAAAATGCCGTACAAAAATAAATGACCAAAATGTACTCACTCTACCCGCACTTTTAAATTCTCACCAGCACTCAGTCGGACAGCTTACAAGTGACGGCATAGTGCTGAATCTTATTATTTTATGCTCTTATATCGTCCTATATACGTCACCTGGTGGTCCATATGACCCACCCATTTTGGACATGGGCCTGTAGTCTATAAACAGCATATCCGCAGAGCTATTCTGGTTTAAAAATGACTTAAAAAAGGCATCTGACAATTATGAAGATCTATTGAAGAAAATAACGGTAAGAATAGCATAATATATAGAATAGCTTTTAATATAATATATAGAATATCGGTTAAGAATATATCGCTTTTTTTTTCTTAAGGCTGCTCTCTCGAAAAAAGCTTGAGAAAAGCATGCAGATGAAGCAAGTTTTTGTCGGCATTTCCAGAGAAATTACATCTGAAAAAAATTGTTAGCAATCTTCATGATATAATACGTAATTTGGTTAAGCCATAATTTTTCTACCTGTATCACATAATTTAAAAAAAAAATCACCAAATCACCTCCAAATCATTGAGATGAAACCGTCTTACACCCTCATTTTTAATCAAAAGAGTGTAAAAAAAATATCAACATCATTGCAATACAAAGGAAAATTATTTGGTTTTGTTACTTTTTTTAAATACGTATTATTTTTATGATAATAAATTAAAAAGGCCTCTGATAAAGGACTGCGTCTACATCACCCCCGCACTCGTCCATAAATTTAGTGCGGGGCGCATCGTGTTGCTAGGTGGACGTATGTCGCGTTGCGAGAACTCAGCACTACGAAATAAAATCGTAAAATTTTACTGCAAAAATTGAATTTTGTAAATAGTGGAGTAGGTTTTTTTCTGATTCTTGTTTGTAAATAGTGTTTTATAGTTGTTGAATTTTATTTGTGTATAAAAATAGTTTTTAAAACATGGGGAATAAGCAGATACGATGGAAGAGGGGTCTAAAAAAATATTACAAACAAAAGGGTATACAAATATCAAGGTAAGTTTAAAGTTTTATCTACATATTTCATTATACACTATACATATATAGCTTTACTTACCTTTCACACAAGTAGATAGTACTTACGGAGTAAACGGTGAGGCAACTGGCTGAATCGATATCAACCTGCGGGGCCAATAGGGGTACCTTTATTATGAAGCGGACTGTACAACCACAAGTAAAGCGCGCGTCGCTTCGTGAGATAAAAATACTATACTTAGATAAGTTTCGCTTCTACTTCGTTCCTAATCTATTAATTACGTAACAAACTAACAGTAGGAATGGGTTTCATTCTGACAGTTCAACAACATTCATTGCGTTATTTACGTTGTTGAGCAGACAAATTTTTCAACCATATGAAGCAATGGATTAGCAATAATAGGCTTCAAAATTATTCAGATTGTGGTATACAGTGTGTTAGGTTAAACGAGGGACATATTTTAAGGGAGTATAGTACTCATGAAAATGAACAACTTTTAATATGGGGCTGACTCAAAAATATGAAAAAAAAAAACAGCTGTTCCCTACATTTTGTCCAGTTATGCGAACAGAAAATGTATAGAGAGGCTGGTTTTATTTTCTCGATTTCAGTGTTGGTCTCTTAGTAAAAGTTGTTCATTTTCATGAGTACTACACTCTCTTAAAGTACGTCCCTCGTTTAACCTAACACACTGTATAGTGTGTTACATAATTAGGGTGCGGTTTCTCTTCGTATGGACGAAGCCGCCAGTTGACGCGCCTCATGCTTGTAGTAGTGTACAGACGCCAGCACATCAAGCTACTACAAACTGTCAAATTTCTTTAATAGATTTTCAACTTTATCGCTAAAGCATAAGGTTCAAAGTTGATTGTGAAAATTTGACAGTTTCGGGTAGCTTGATGTGCTGGCTTCTGTACCTATCATAGCGGGGTTTTATGAAACTTATGCTCTGTCCGTTTACTCTGTGTACATAGGTACTGTTTATAAAATACCTACCTCATTCTAACAAAGTCGTAAGTATACGCTTCTGTGTCATATAGTAGTGAATGATCACAGAAGGTCCACCGTCCACGCAATGAATTCAGCCAATATTATAAATTTTACTTTTCGGTACCTAAGTAAAGTCTATTATTCTGATGCGTTGTGATTATTTGTGACATATTTATTTTTTTGCAGGTCTAGTTTAGCTACAACTACAGACGAAAACTTTGCCAAAACTGAAAATGCTCCTAAAGTAGGTATTAATTATGATTATAGGTTAGGTACTTGCTAATAATTTGTCAATTTATTGATTACGGGCGTAATTATTTTCAGTAGTAGGTATATATGTATTATATACAGGCTGGATTTTTTTAACCTCACCTAGAGGGAAAGTACTCTAAACACTGGAGATTCTGCATTCAAAGATTTTAGAAAATTCGCTTGCCGCTCTCGGGAATCGAACCGACTAAAATCCTAAAAAATAATACCCTGTACTTTTATGGCATCAATCGATAGGGTCAATCATAAGGATCAAATCTCTCTATGGCAGATCGAAAGTCGAATAGTTTTTACTCGACTTCTATCAATCAAGTAAATCAGCCTATCGCAGACCGTGGGTGGCACAGACTACATAAAATTAACTTATTGATCCAAGATATTCGAGAAAAATGAAAATTAGAGATCCTATTTATATATACAAAAAGCTGTGGAAGAAAGCGCAAATAAAAATAAATTAGCCAAAAAAAGAAAACAAAATGATTTAAAACAAAATAAAAAAGAAAACGAATTACAAAAAGACGATCTACAAGAGAAAGAAGAAAACGACACAGAGAAGGAAATAAAACTCAGGAAAGAAAAAGAGATTGAAGACAAAAATGAAGAAAACGAGAACGAAGAAGGAAAAAAAGAAAACATAGTATCCAAATTTCCTAAAGTATAAATATGTGAACACGGAGAAATAAGTGAGGAGAAGAAGAAGTTCCACCAACCAAAAGTATAAAAATATTTGGTGAAAGAAAGTTAAATTTCAGTGAATTTTAGTTATAATCTATTTGCTTATAAAAAATATAATAAATAATATGACATACACTAGTGATAATTATATTACCTATACCTACCTACCTACCCTTCCTACCCTACCTACCCTACATACCTACCTGCCTACCTATCCTTATCTTATCTTCATAGAAACCTTCCTAAGACTTCAACGAATATTTAAAAAAAAACCGAATTGGTCCAGCCATTCTTGAGTTTTGTTGCGCTTAGCAGCACATTTAGCCATTAATTTTAGTTAAAAAGATACATTAAGTTGTTTACCACATGGCAAGCCAGGCTGATTTATATTAAGGGTATAAGCTTCTACTCACTGCCTCGAAAGCTTTTAACAATTTTATTCGTAACCATAGCCCGAAAAGTACATCCATATTAATAGATAATGAATAAAAACAAAATTGGACCATTGTATATGCGGTACACATAAAAATTTATTTAACTTTCACGATGACTTGTCCTTCTGTGATTTCGATATTCTGTGATGAGACTAGGCGAGGCAACGCGTGGTGGCGCGGGCGGCGCAAACCGCGCCTCACGTTTTCTGTTGCATGCGGGTAGCGGAGTGGCGCGGAGAGGGGTCGTTAGCTCCGCCCAAATGCTCAAGGTTATTGGCATTATTACAGGCCTTAAACGACGCAGCCGCAGGCCGCATCGGAGAGCGTACACTTTAAAGTATATGATATCGACTTTTTTTTCCGAAAAAAGTCGATTCATTTTGTCAAATAATTGAAAAAAAAAGTGAGCCGTCACGGGACGCCTGGCAGATGTGAAACATTGCGCATGGTGACGCGTCGCCACACAGTACACAAGACTGTGACTGTATATATACACCATCATATAGCGTGGCGACGCGTCGCCACGGCATGCGTCGCCACGCCAGAAATTTGTTTTACGTGCGGCTATAGATGTTTCACATCAAAAAAATTACTCCAAAACGCGGAGGCGATAAAGATATATTGTATATGCAGACCTATATAATATAATACAGATGGAGCTAAAGAAGTTTCACTTCAGTCGTGTGGTCATAAGCACACTCGTTTTTTTGTGTGGAATTTGTTCTGAATTAGGCATTCTGACATAATTACTTATTCGCTGGCATGTTGTCTAAAATATGCAATAAAGGTAATAATGCCATCTCGCGGCATCGTACGTATACGTTCACAGTAAAGTGGTCAGATGCAATAATCGTCCTATGAGGCTATGACTTATTCGATTTTTTAACATGGCAAGAATCGTGAGAGTCTGCGCACAAAAAAAAAAGTAAAAAACCGATAATGTCACTCTGACAGCTCCAGTGCAGGCGCGGCGGCGGGCGGCGGCGGCGCCAATATTTCGCTCTTCGCTTGTTGTGGTGTTCTTCTTCTTCTCTTCGTTTAATGGCTTGAATCAATATTAGGAACTAGTGTCAGTTGTCATTATCAGACTTGTCAAGTTGTCATGTCAGTCAGTGCTGCAAATAAATAAAAAATGCGTTAGCGAGAACGGGATGAAGGATTGTACAGACGCCAGCACATCAAGTTACTACAATCTGTCAAATTTCTTTAATAAAATTTCGACTTTATCGTTAAAGCGAATAGGTTCAAAGTTGATTGGGAAAATTTTACAGTTTCGGGTAGCTTGATATGCTGGCGTCTGTACTTACAGCCAAAATTTGTTTCGTATAAATACAATACCTAATTCTAATATCACAGTACCCGCGATAGACGCCGCGGGAAAAGCTGTTAGACAGCGTCATAAATGAAAAAGAAAACTTTTGCAAAGCTAAAAATGTATGCCTAAATTACGCTATAAATCTATTGATTTTTATTTTTTTGAGATACTTACCAGTTCTAATCCCTCCCCTGATTATTCAATTTTCAAAAAAAATATTCAGCGCCAAAAAAAGCAATTGAAAGTAGAGAAGTAGGTACTTGAAAAAAAAGTTAGAAGTAATCAACCGACACGATCACACGACCGTAAGCGCCGTCCATAAACCTTAACTTTAAAACATAAAGTTTATTAACGTTCGCAATATATTTGATTAAAAAGTAAACGTAGGTATTTTAAAATAAGAACAAAAATATTTATGGAAAAATCAATCATAATTTCTAAGGTTTGGCCCGCTTGGTGTGACGTCAATCCGTCATCGTATATTATGACAACATTGACAACAAACAAACAAGTGAGTGGCGACTGGCGAGCTCTCGACGCGACGTCGTCGTTTTCAGAGAGTAGTATTTTGGTAGTATTTACCCTGTGTTATATTGTAGTCTGTGAGTAGTATATTCCTTGGTGGCGAGCATCCTCAAGAATTAGGCTATCAAATGCAAAAATAATTATTTTTCGAATCGGACTGGTAGTTCCAGAGATTAATTAACGCGTTAAAACACTTCGGTTTTATTATTAGTACAACTGACAATCATTTTTAAACACAAAAATTGCAAGTTTTAGAAACAATAAAAGTATATGATCGACTACAGTAAACAATATCAGAAAAATGTATGATATTAGTCAGGATATATGCTAGGTAGATAGTGTGTTGAAAATACAGTATGTTAAATAACAGAGGGCGTTCCCTTAAACTCGTTAATCTATATCATTAATAGATTAAAATAAAAATATCAGCATAGAAAAATAAGCATAAAATAATCCGAATTAAAAAAAATAATTAATTGTCAATAAATTCGAAACCTCCTGTTTAAAATCAAAATAGTAGCGCGGAATAGTATTCGTAGTAGTAATGCCCAAACGCAATGCGCACGATGTTGGCCGAGCGTTTCCGAGAGTTCACGAAGCCGAGTGAGACGGCCGCCCCGCCCCGCCCGCACCCGCGCCCGTCATTCATAAATAAATTCCGACATTGCTGTCCTTCAAGTACGCGTGTACAGAGTGTTTCTTTAACGTATCAATTTACGATGTTTAGTGAATATTTTAATATAAAAAAAAATAAAAACATTTTATTTTCGAATGGTAATATTTTTTTTAACATGTATGGATGCTATACTATTGCGGGTTAACGGGAACGCCCTCTGTTAGTTAACATACTGTATAATACAACTAATTTGTAACGATAGAAAAAAAATCATAAAAATACCTCTAAAACTTACTTTTTACAATAAAAACCATACTAATGTATACTTACATACAATCATTCAGATTTTTTGTCAGATTATTCTACAAGCAACATACTAAAATACTAGTGTTTTAATTTTTTCGTCCAAACAATAGATTGTTAAATTAATCAGCGTTGTCATCGCGCTTCTCTTTCTTTGCTATGCAGTCCGACAGTGACCGCGCTTTAATAATTTACTTTTATTGCAGCAATTGTTGTAATAAACAATGAAAACCACTTAAACTTTTTACTTCGCGCTCTCGCTCCGATCATGCTCGGCTCGGCTGAAGCGTAACGGGACAATGAGTCATCCTTTTTCGTGCATGCAGCCGGCGTTCATCGATTTATTAGACGTTGTCACGTCAAAAAAATAATTGTTATGCGTAGGTATTAAATTACATTCTATCGTACTGAGTGATGGCATCGAATGCAATCGCTTCAAATTAATAGGTATATCGAAAAAAATCATTTTATATTAAAGGTACCTATAGAAAAACCTTGCATCCACTCAAAAATCAATAAAATATATATATATCACTACATCATCACTACATAGTATAAAACAAAGTCGCTTTCTCTGTCCCTATGTCCCTTTGTATGCTTAAATCTTTGAAACTCCGCAACGGATTTTGGTGCGGTTTTTTTTAATAGATAGAGTGATTCAAGAGGAAGGTTTATATGTATAATAATAATAATGTTTCCGTGCGAAGCCGGGGCGGGTCGCTAGTATACATATATATTATTTGCCGGGATACGGATTTGCCTCCATAGACAAGATTTTAATGTTTTATTTCGATTTTAAAACGCTCATGACATGTTATGCATAAAAGCTGTGTGTTTTAATATGTACTAAACTCAAGCTCAAAATGGCACCACGCAAATGTTTACCGCGGTGGGCGTTGCCGAAAAGGCCACGCGCGCCACTGACAGTTCGCCGGCATCATTGCGTCGACGCGCTCGTGTTACGGGGAAATTACGATTGTGATTATTATTGTGTTTTGCGTTGTTTACATACTGCAAATATGCCATCATGTGCTGTTAAGTGGTGTAGAAGCCATACGGATATGAAGAATTCTGGAATCTCTTTTCATAAGTGAGTATTATTAAGCATTTTGGAATCCTATACTTGCGACTCTGGATAGTGTTATGTAACATGAACGCAACATGAAAGATTATTTTACACGTTTTCAAATTTCACTTGAATTTAAAGGTTTTTGTTTTTATTTAAAAGGAAAGATGACAATATGCTCAAATATTTGCCGATTCTCTTGTCACAATCTAAACTAGACTAAATATCACCTGGGTTGTGGAGGTCAGATAGGCAGTCGCTCCATGTATAATATTGTTATTCAGCTGCATCCGGTTAGACTGGAAGCCGACCCCAACAAAGTTGGGAAAAGGTTAGGCAGATGATGATGAACGTGATTTCAGGTGTAAATACAGTACTGTATTTTATTTTCTTTTGCTTATACTTATCTCGAAAATAGTGTGACCTATCGCAAAAAAAAATGAAAATTTCGATTCCCTTTATAAAACACATAAACCCTTAAAACTCAACATGTAGGTAATAATTTTTAATGTTTTTTTTTTTTAACAAAAATGGAAAAATTCCATAAAAAAAACACGTCTCTTTTAATGTCACAGATTCCCGAAAAATAAAGTACAGCAAAATAAGTGGGTAACTGCGGTTCGTTTGGAAAGAAACGAATTAGACTGGAAGCCTAGCGAATGTAGTACATTATGCAGCATACACTTTAGAAGTGACGATGTATACATGTGTAATATAGGAAAGCTAAAACGATTAAAGAAAACTGCGGTGCCTATTTGCACAGTAAGTGTTTGCTTAAATTTTACAATTTCCAATTTTAGTGAAAATGTTATTCTGTGTTCACTTATGGCGAACGCGCCAGGGTAGCCCGCGAAATTATTTTTTTTTTTACGTTTTTTGCAATTTACTGGTCAGTATTAATTTGTACGTTGATTAATAATGATTCGCGGCCGTAACAAATATGTATTTACAGAATTATAATCATTAAAGTCATCAACACAACTCTCTAAGACCAAGTAATCCCACAGAATGACTATTTCATAAAATCTTGACATTTTGGGATTATACTAACCTAATAAGTTGTATTACTGATTCTAATGATTACGGCCGCGAATCATATTTTGATCGACGTACAACTTAATACTGACCAGCAAATAGCAAAAAACGTAAAAAAAAATAATTTCGCGGGCAACCTTAGCACTTTTCCTCCTTAATCATTGATTACACTTTTATTTTATTTAATTTTGCAGATGGTCAGTTCAAATGCAGAACCATCTAGTAATTTATGTGGATTATCCTCCATCAAACATGAAACAAATATAGATGTTCAGGTATTGTACAGGACCCAAGTGATTGGGTTGAAACTCATAATATACTAGATGTATAAATTTGTTTATTATTTTATTTCATATCTTGCAGAAAAATAATTCCATACCAACAGACAGTAGAAGTAAAAGTTGAAGTTAATTTTAGCAATACAGACAAAAATACACGAAGTATATTAAATGTGCAAGATTGCAACAGTACAATAGAGAAAATGTGTAACGTGGGGATTTTGTCTATTATTAATGTCTAGTAAATTCTAAATAAATAATAATTAAAATAATTGAGCAACCATTATTTTTTACTAACAGGATGAATATATTAATGTCACTTCATTCACACCAGGAAAATACGAAAAATCGTAAAATGGGAAGTTAGCTAACTGATGGCGGTGGCGGCGCCACTTAGCTGCGGGAGGGCTGTTAAATTAGATTAAAAAGATTAGCAGTACTCAATAGCATGTACATTTTTGTTTTTCATAAAGTTTTTACCATAATACGTATGAATTTTCTTGTAGGAACCACCAAAAGCAGCGAATTTGGACCCTTGTTGCAGTAATATTGCTGGCAAAGCACTTAGGCGTAAAATAGATGTACTCGGTGGCAGAAACGAGGAAGAAAAAAAGCGTAAATCGGTAAGACTGCTTATTTAGATACAGTCCACAAAAGAGATAAGTATACAGGATCGTCGGATATAGATGAAGTTTAGTAAGAAACCGATGGATGTTGTCAAATAAAATTTAATTTTATTAATAGAAAACAAACATCTTGTTTATCAAATTAACTTTCAGTCCGTGTACATATATTATATCCAAACAACATTTATTGCTTTGATTAAATAAAATAAGGTTGAACAGTACATTTAACCAATTGTCACATGAATATGGAATATCTTCGTCGTATTTCAGCAAAATATTTCTTGAAAATATACCTATTATTATTTCTATTTTTCTTTTTATCCTTATTATTTCTATTTAAATGTCGATTGAAAGAGCATTACCTTTCCTCTATACTGTGAGTATTTATATACATATATGTTATTTTTTTTTTGCATTATATGTGTAGGTTTATTTAATATTCTAGTTTTAGACTTCACACATTCATATTTATCTCTTCTTGTTCTCACACACTATTGTCTACATTTCTTTTTTACTTCTCCTTCCTTTCGCAGGTCTGCTGGAAGAAATTTCTTAAGAAATAAGCAGTACTTTTGTACTCAAATTATAATCATATCATATCCCTATGTATTTTACTGTGTGTACATAAATTATAAAATAAATAAATACCTCTAGCCAGTATTATGCGACCTTTTATTGTAGAGCTACACGTGAAATGATTAGAAGGACCTTGCCTACAGCATTTAGGCTGAGGCTACAGTAGGCAGCGATTTGCGATGCGACTGGAAGAGCGAAACGAGAAAAACATGGTATGGCTACATTACAAGCGAAAAAAAAAAGCAATTTTCTAATAAATTCGCTTCAATTTCGCTCATGTTGATGTAGCCGATGCCGTGATTTCAGTAATGTTGTTCCTATCGCATAAAGAAATCAAAGATCGCTAGTAATATTTGATGTACGGTGTAGCCATATACGTGAGCATTCATTTACTTGTTTTAATCGCTCATGTGTCGCAGGTCGCGTCGCGGCCTAATGTAGCCTCAGCCTAAGACATAAATATTATAATGTTAGTTCCATTATACTGACTATAGACTGCCTAGAAATTGAAATACAAAAGCCATCTAAGGCAGTACATTGTTACTATTGTTAGGGTGTTACGCATCCTGCCGGGTCAGCGGGATTGTCCGAAAAGTTTACCGCTGGCCCGGAACATAAAGGGCTAAGGAAGGAACACGGGTGGGTTTTAGTCAGTAAGAGTCTGACACTCTCTTCCGCTCCACCCAGAGCGAGAGGGGTCATTTGATGATTTCCCATCCTGAAAAAAAAGGCAGTACATCAAGCTTTAACTTGGTCACATTACAAGAAAGCGAACACAATTAAATATTTAATATTCTGCAGTGCGATTCTGTAACCATCTCACCGTGAAAACTTAGGTGAAGTGAGCGTGGAGTGAACTGTCAGTGTCATCTTACCAGATACTAGGGATTGACCAAGCATATTACATTTACAATCATAATCGAGATTTTAATAATATTTTTTAATGCTAATCCTATTGATATTTTTATATAATTCAAAGCTAGTATTTTAGTGGTCAAAACAGTAATATTTTGTGGGGTTTTACTTACAATAAAATAGCAAAACAGAAGCGCAGTCAGAATCTCAACCTTGTTTTTTTTTTCTTTTTTCCCTAGACTAGTAAGTCCTTATATAGCCAGACAGCGCCAGCGCCTAACGCGCTTGCGCGGCGTGAAATATGGCTCATTCCGAATTAAGTCATCATCGCTCACATGAATAATTTGCTTTCCGATTTAGATAAATCACCACTATGGCAGCTGAGAGTCAGTAATATACCTATTCACTTGAATAGTTACTCATGGTTGGATTATAGTATTTATTTGTGTATACACCACGAATTTCTTCTTCTTTGGTAAGGTGGCGACTGTAGCCAGAAGCACAATTTCGAAAATGCCACGTTAGTTTAAAGATCGGTGATAATTATTAATTTAGGCCCTAAACGAAAAACCGACCATGCCCTAAATTTTAGGGCATGGTCGGTAGTCGGCGTTATCGCAAGATGGCACATGTCATGACTTCATATATGTCGATTCACGGGACATCGTTATCGCGTTCACGTTAATTCAGAAAAGGGCCCTAATTCACTATGACCACTTAATGATTCGTTACTTCGAAACCACGTCAATTCCTTAATAACCTAATCACTACATCTGCTATTAACGTATTCTCTATGACACAATGACCGAAACCGGTTTGAACTGTCAAAATACCACGCTTGACAAACGTACGGCGTGGTAAGATTATGCGGGGAATAATAGATAAATACCATACAGCAGAATTGGGGTCAAGGTGTAAGCACGCTGTAGTCGATTACAGTGCAATTCGGAATGTACCATATATCACTCCACTCGAATCTCGTAACCATGGCAACACCACCTCGGCGTCAACAACACCTCCACCAGCCGCGTTTTGATTAACGAATACCTCGTCTTTTTCTACTTTAGAGTTAACTAATTTTAATTGAATATTGTGACTAATTCTAATTTATGATTATTTATTTATGCATTGACTGTAGAAATGATTCCATATTGTTGATTGTATTTAATTAGCATGCAACCATATTTGTACGCCTCTTGGCATAACATAGCGACCTATGAATTTTAATTTATACTACCTATGTTAGACAAATAAAAAATGATTATGATTATTATGATTACACATTTTGAAAATCGCTCAACGAAAACTTTGCTTAATCTGCCCCTTGGCAGACTCTAAGGCAGGGTCGCCACGGTGTATTATATTAATTATTAATATTATTACCATAATTTCCTAATGTTCTTATACATGACGCCTTACAAGTTAAATATGTAAAAACAAATCTCTAATGTGATGAGTGACTAACGCGCAAGCGCGGCGTGATCTTATCACTTCACCTTCACTCCACCCGATTCACGACATTAAATGTCGTGAATCGGGTGAAGGGAAGGTGAAGTGATCACGCAATCTGCAATGTGATAATGACAGTGATTAACGCGCAAGCGCGGCGTGATCTTATCACTTCACCTTCACTTCACCCGATTTACGACATTTAGTGTCGTGAATCGGGTGAAGTGATCACGCCACACAAACTACGTGGGAATCAAAAAATCTCTTTTATGATTGTAAATGTTTGCTTGGTCAATCCCTAGCATCAGTAGGATGACACTGACAGCTCACTCCACGCAAGTATTCACGGTGAGATTTTTACAGAATCGACATGCTGTACACCAAACGGTTTGGTGAACTATATTTCTCCAGGATTTGGAGGCAGAACAACTGACACATGTTTGGTTGAATCATGTGATTTTGTAAAAACATTAAAATGTGGTGCATGTGTTATGACGTATTTAAACATGTAGAGCAGTATCTGAAAAAATCTGGTGTTACGCTAGTGAAACCTCCATGTGTTGAAACAGGGGTGACAATGAGTAAAAGTGAAGCAAAGCTTACTAAACAAGGTTTACACGTAGAGAGAGTTATTCGGCGTCTTCGTGAATTTTATATGCTTAAACCACATGCATGTATTAATTTTAAATTAGTAAAAATACTTGATGACATACTGATAATAGCTTGTGTTTTAATAAATTTGCAGGATTCTCTAATAAAATAAAACTATTGAAACTTTAAGACAACTCTTTTTTATTTAAAATATAATATTTTTGACGTGACAACGTCTTCTAATTCGATGAAGCTGGCTGCACGCACGAAAAAACATGACTCATGCGGCGTCACCTCACTCTGAGGCGTTCCATTTAAGGCTTGAAGTGCAAGCGAGAGCGCGGAACGAGCGACCTTTGTCGCTCGTTCCGCGCTCTCGCTTGCACTTTTACGCTGCCGAACGCGGAGGCCGATTGTGCCTCTTTAGGCACAATCGGCCTCCGCGTTCGGCAGCGTTCGACATCTGTCTCTCTCCTACTTGAGTGAGCGATGCGTCCGCGTGGACAGTTGCTATACAATAATACATTTACATGTTTTCGTCAAGTATGAAGTGCAGTGAAGAGTGAATGTGGTGTCAATTATTGTTTATTGCAACGATAATTTCGGCGATAAAAATTCTTTCGATATTAAATATATGTATGTTCAGTGATATATTGTCGAATATTCGTGCTTTCATCATTAAAATGAATAGCATCGGTCCGCTAGTGCAGCGATTGTAGGTTATGCTATAATTGACAAAACTATAACAATAAGTTAACAGAACTATTTCACGATGAGTAAAAAATCAATTGCTTTACTATTCGATCGAAATAATTATGGAGCGAAGCGTAGCTATGATTTCAAAAAATTAAAACATGTCACATATCGTAAAACAACGTGTCAGAAATGACAGGTTGGACCAGCCAGCCGTCAAAGGGAAAAATTTTCTCCTATATCAAACACATTGAGACGGGCTTTTTAAAAGCTAGAGTTACAAAAATTTTAATGATGTTTCCAAATTTTAAATTTAAGAATTATGAACAATAATTTAATCACAGTTTATTCTTATAATAAATTATTCAAAATTATTACTTTTTTACGACAAATTACAATTAAATTTGCAAAAATAATTAAGTAACTAATTGAACAACAACTTTTATTCAGTTTACTTGCTGAAAGAAATAATTTCAATACAAAATTTATTATTATAAAATAATAAAATCAAAAATTTAATTTTAACAGTCGAGTAGAAATTTAAACAATACATTTTATTTAAGTATTTTGTAAATTTTAAAATGATTTTCTGAACGAAGAATTTTATGAGAAAATTTCCTAAATTGTTTCGAACGACGATTCATTTTGCAGAACCGCTTACAATCGCACCATGGAAAAACAACCTGACGAACCAGAGGATTTCACGAATGAGCCACTACCTTCGATGAGTGAACCCATGGAGGTTCAAGATGCTGTAGCATCTACTTTAGCAACGCCATTCGCGCAGCCAATAATCGCTGCTTCAAAATCGAAAGCACAAAAACAACGTGAGTACAGACAGCGTATCGCAGCAACTAGAACTCCTGCTCAGGCGGCTGCCGAGAGAAAATCAAAAACCGAAAGACAACGCAAAAACAGATTACGCCAAGCTGCTAAATTGGCTATTGCCAGTGGTTCTCTTGAAGCGACAATAACTGCTGCTCCCAAAACAAGGGCACAAATACAACGTGAGTACAGACAGCGTATCGCAGCATCTAGAACTCCTGTTCCAAAAACAAGGGCACAAATACAACGTGAGTACAGACAGCGTGTCGCAGCATCTCGAACTCCTGCCCAGGCGGCTGCTGCGAGAAAATTAAATAGCGAAAGACAACGCAACAACAGATTACGCCAAGCTGCTAACTTGAATATTGCCAGTGGTTCTCTTGAAGCGACAACTACATCCTCATCTCGTTCAGGGCAAAGGTTAATCACCTTCCATATTGATACTCAACGACAATTTACCGACCAACAACGTCAAACTTTAGCACCAGAACCAGCAGAAATTACTGTACAACCAAGTACTTCTTCAGATCAAATTGAAGTTGAAGTACCATCTACTTGGAACACTAAATGGGCATCATCAAACATGAGATTCAAATCTACTTTTTTGGACAACGATTTTGGCTACGCTCGCTCGGTCTGCGACAGACTTTGGTTTAGAAATGACCTTAAAGCCATCACTGCAGCACAGCTGAAGGTAATTTCGGATTGGTTTATCAAAGAAAATCGACAACTGAACAGAGAAGAATATATTTATTTTTATTTATTTATTTATTTGCCAGAATATAGGTGCTTACATGATATGGTAATATAATTTTAGTTTCACCATATTCGACTTATCAGTCGTGCAAGTATTTCTAGTACATGCATAATAATATCATTTAATGTCATTAGTCATACACAATATACACATCATTGTCATACATAATAGAATTTACAGTCTTGCTTCGATTAATATTAGAATAAGTAGTTAGTAAATTTGCTATTTTTAGGAATAAAATTATATTTCATGGTTACGACAATTCATCAATGATTAATTTATAAATAATGTCAATTTAAATTTAAATAAGTTTTCATTAATTTATTTACATAATGTCTGTTTAACATTTAAATAATCATCTATTGAATAAAAACGTCTGCCTCAAAGCCAATTGGTATATAAACTGATGCTCAACGCGCCTGAAGAAGTTTTACTTCAATAAGTATATTCATGAATGTTTTAGTTAAATTACAACTAGTTAATCCAAATTTTAAAGATAGTGCAAAAATACAATAATTTTTATTATGACTTGTCCTCTCACACTTATTGCATAACATCGTCCACGCATCGCGCACTGCAGCAGGCGCGCGAACCAATTACCTATTATCTGTTTTGCCGAGAACCAATCACGGCGCATGCCGGAATACAACGCTTTACGCGAGCGCAGCTGATTGGCTTATTTGCATGGGTGTTCTTGCGTTCGAATACTCGAGAAATT
This sequence comes from Luperina testacea, assembly GCA_927399505.1. Classification (NCBI taxonomy): domain Eukaryota; kingdom Metazoa; phylum Arthropoda; class Insecta; order Lepidoptera; family Noctuidae; genus Luperina; species Luperina testacea. The sequence goes on along the minus strand of OV656785.1, from coordinate 5,253,011 downwards.
TTGTCAATGTAGTGAACTTTGGAGCCGAATCCCTCGTTGATTTTGTTCATAGTTACAGTGCGTGCCACGTAAGAAGAGACTTGACCCCGCCTCCCCCGCCTCTTTCTGCCGCCCCTATGACGTCCGGTCCCGTCCCGCACTCAGACCTCATACCGCTAAAGATACCTAAAATCGTGTTCTGCGCATGTCAGACCACGTGGCGTGTCAAGTCTCTTCTTACGTGGCACGCACTGTACGCTTCCTGATTTTTATTATTCGTAGAGTGAACCACATACTTATGTGTGTGTATACACTACAACACAATACGGCAAACCAGTGGATATTTTATTTTACGCTTCTTTCTGCTATAAAACCTGCAAAATTTAAACGTAAGTGTATTAACAACGCGGCTAATTTATACCTATTGTTTCGTTTTTAATAATAATAAATACAGACAAAAAAAACAAAGAAAACGGCCAATTTTTTATTCGACAGCAAAAATAGATATCGATACTACAAACGAATTAAAGTGTACCAATAATCGAAATGTTACGTTGCTCCGATCACTAGTTCCTTCTGTCTAAAAGCGGTTTACCTAGTGGACAGGGTATATACTCGTAAACAGGAGCTGTTAGTGTACCTCAATTACTGACCTCTATCATACAATGAGGGTTTTCGTGAAAATTTACGACACCAGTTGGCACCACTGTGACGAAAGGTCTCCCCATACAAAATATATGATGACGTTCATCATTCGATTCATTCATTCGTTCATCATTCCGTCATGACTAAAGAAAATATAGGCTCTTTGACAGATGCCTGGACCTGACGTGCCAGTGCTGCCACCTAGCGAACGTGATTTCAGAAAACCCTCATTACCTACTGTATTAAAAAAAAAACAAGCTTGCTGCACAAGTATATGATTATGTCTACTGCTGTCGGTAACTTGACTTGTATAACACCGCCGCAGCAAGCGAAAAGGACGAATATCGGTCAAAACATTTAAAGAAAAATAAACCTTACTAAACAAAAAAGGCGCACCCATTAAGGCTCATTTTTCTCTATTCCCTTTTCTCAGATGCGCCCCTTTTACTTACGGTGGCAGAATACAGGTCACTGACCTCAATAAATCAATAAAGTAACGATTGAAATTTCTCTTTTTTACAGCAAGAATCCGCTGAAACTGAAAACGAAATTAAAGTGTTTTGCCCGAGATGTGACACGGAAGTATCGCACACCGCTGAAGGAATACAAGTGGTAAGGAACACCCGGGAACATGAGGCGAGTCTCTGCAACAAATTCATGAGGTAGCGGGGGTGAGGTACTCGCCATAAAGTTTGACGCGAACTATATCTATACTACGTTCGCGATTTAATTTCCAAACGTGTAAACAATTATTAGTTTTTGGAAAAGCAACTATAATACCCACACATAAAATTCAGTATGGTACCTACTAGTAATTCTGAAATCGACTTAAGTTTGGCAATTCTTCGGGCTATGTCGGTTACCTTGGTTCAGTTGGTTCTCCTGCGGATCTCCTCATTCCTGATTCGTTCACGCAGGGAAACCCCAAGTATTAGGCTTCTCCATTGCCCTTTGGGTGACTTTTAGCCTTCTTATAAGGCCCATTGTGAGCGACCACGTTTCAGTGCCATAAGTCATCACTGGCAACACGCACTATATTTTGTTTTCACGTAGGCATCGGGGTAAACCTCCAAGCAGCCCGCGATGTATCGCAAGAAGGTATTCTTCGGCATGACGTGCGTGTCTAAGCATGCATTTGTTTTATATGAGGGTAGCATCGAGGTAGCGTGGTAAACCGCGACCGCGAGGTATCGCAGTGAAGCATCTTCGGCTTTTTATTACCCTTATGGACATTCTCATTCAAATTTTAAAATTTCCTCACGATTTATCTTTGACAATCCTCAGGATCAAATAAAAATACTCATCGCAAATGTGTACCACTACTTTGAACAAGAATATGAAGAGTTAAAGACAAATTATGGAGACCTGGACCTGTCTCCTCTCTCGAAGTTCCGCCAACGGACTGCGCTGGCCACCGGAGTAAGTGAGGCGACAGTACTTCAGATACTGAAGGAGGAAGAGGGACGGAATGCAGAGAAGCGAGAGGAATCGCCTGAGAAACGAAGCAAATCTCGCAAGAGGTCTATACAGACGGAGAGGTATGTGTTAACTCTGTATTACTGTATTTTAACAAGAAACAGTAGCGACATCTATGTCACAATGAGGGTTTTCGTGAAAATTTACGACACCAGTTAGCACCACTGTGACAAGAGGTCTTCCAATATAAAATATATGATGACGTTATCATTCGATTCATTCATTCGTTCATCATTCTGTCATGACTAAAGAAAATATAGGCTCTTTGACAGATGCCTGGACCTGACGTGTCAGTGCTGCCACCTAGCGAACGTCATTTCAGAAAACCCTCATTGAGGAACCTCTAAAATTTAGAGGTTCCTCAATTGTCACGTGAAGAGTCGGCCAACCGCTTGGCGATGTCTCGAAATACTAAGTGGGCACTCGGGCCCCATGGCCCTAGAGTTTCAAACCCAAACGGCTCAAACATATAAGTTCCAAAGACATTGGAGTATTTGCGCCGCTTGAGGTTTTCCGCACCTGCAGCAGCCGCCCCAGCACAGCTCACCGTGCTTGGAAGATGGGATGACGCAAGGGTATCGACACACGTTGCATCCCACACCAAAGGCCTACCAACCTTCCAAGGCATTATGGTCATTCCGTCTGGTCTCTTCCCGTCGTCGCGTGCCAAGCCATTGGGTTGGCACCCCGGCGGTGACAAGAGCACAACGGATGATGTCATTGGAATAAAACAATTTTACTAATGAGGGTTTTCGTGAAAATTTACGACACCAGTTGGCACCACTGTGACAAGAGGTCTTCCAATATAAAATATATGATGACGTTCATCATTCGATTCATTCATTCGTTCATCATTCCGTCATGACTAAAGAAAATATAGGCTCTTTGACAGATGCCTGGACCTGACGTGCCAGTGCAGCCACCTAGCGAACGTCATTTCAGAAAAACCCTCATTAGTTATTGTATTTTTGTTTCAGTTCGAGCGAAGATGACAGTGCCGATGAAAATGCCGATGCTAACGAGCAAGCAATTAGCTTCCCTGAGTAAGTTTCACGTGTTTTTTTTAACAAATTATCATAAATCTTACTGTCCTCTTCCGGTCCAGCCCGTCGCATGGCATCGTCTGCCCGCGCTCATTGCCCGCGTACCGGAAGACGTAGCACTTGACCTTGTTCACGTGGAAGTTATAAGATACATTAATGAGGGTTTTCGTGAAAATTTACGACACCAGTTGGCACCACTGTGACAAGAGGTCTCCCAATACAAAATATATGATGACGTTCATCATTCGACTCATTCATTCGTTCATCATTCCGTCATGACTAAAGAAAATATAGGCTCTTTGACAGATGCCTGGACCTGACGTGCCAGTGCTGCCACCTAGCGAACGTCATTTCAGAAAACCCTCATTACTAAAATAACATTCTCACAATGTATTACTGATTCTAATGATTATAATTCTGTAAACACATATTTGTTGCGGTCGCGAATCATATATTAATCAACGTACAACTGAATACTGACCAGCAAATTGCAAAAAACGTAAAAAAAATTGAATTTCGCGGCGCCCTGGCGCTTTCGCCTTAAGAGCGCTATCACAAGTTTTTCTTGTTTAGAGCGTTTGACTCGAGTTTTGATTTGTGATTATGGTTTAACTAAAGTCACAATAGTAAAAAAAATACATGCCCGAGAAAGTTTAATTCCTTCTTTTGGGAGCGCATTCAATAAATATTTCAGTTTGTTTACATAAATCAGTAAAAAACTTGTTCCTGCAAAGGCTGTTTCATAAAAATTTAATTTCGGGCATCTCGCGATGCTCTGTTACATCGAAGATATAATAGTTTAATAATTTATAAAAATGTCCACGGTACAAATGTATCGTCTACTTTTGTATGCATACATCAATTTACTATGTTTAATACAGTAATAAACCAAAAATAATTCCGTAAAACAGAGAGTTAATGATATTTTTTCAGCCGAAATGATATTTTTTATCTCTGAATATTTAATAGAAATTCAAACAAAAAGTGTTTAATAACTAAGGTTACTTTGTCACCTTGCTTGAAAAAAAAATACTCTATTTTGAAGTAAAATAATATTTTTAAGCAATTGTTTTATGCAATGCTTTTTTATCAATATAAATCTCGGGATGCACGGTCTTAGCTTTAGTCCGCGCCGAGCGCTTTCAGAGGGAGGACGTAGCGCTCACTCGCTGCTGCCGTCACGTGATCTCGTTCGACAATTCGCCACGAATAAAAAGCGACCAACACTTCTCGATACAAGTGAGTTTTTTTTTAATTAGTTATGTTCTGATTGTAATGTATATAATATAATTATTTTCCTATGATGTTCCAACGCGAATATAATTATAGAAAAAAAACATACGTAAATATAGTTGTTGTTTTTAATTTTTCTGACTTTTTTATTTATCTCCAACTTTAATTTAATTAATTATTTTCAGACAATAGTTCACAATAATGGGCAAAATAGAAAAAAATAGAACTTTTGGTGCTGTCAAAATAAAAAAAAAAGGTTTTGGCCGATAATTTGAAACGCGCAAGAGAAGCTCAGCGGTAAGAATTTTATGAGGAGTGCGTGCTTCCTGAAATCATAGATTCGAGGAAAGCACGGTCTATGCCGCTTCGGAGAATATTATTTTAATTATTTTACAATTATTATACTGGTTTTTTATGGTTCCGTACCTTAAGGGTGCCAACGGGACCCTATTACTAAGGCTCCGATGTCCGACCGTCCGTCTGTCTGCTAGTGTCTCATGAACCGTTACAAGTTCACAGTTGTAATTTTTAATTTTAATAAAACGACTTTTGATTTGTCTTTTTTTATTTTCTTTTGACTTTTTTGACGTGACAACGTCTAATAAATCGATGAAGCTGGCTGCACACACGAAAAAAACATGACTCATGTAGCGTTACCTCGCGGCCTTGCTCTGCTGTAGCGTTGTACGCCATGGCGGCTTGAAGTGCAAGCGAGAGCGCGGAACGAGCGATGAGAGACAGATGATGTCGAACGCTGCCGAATCGGCCTCCGCGTTCGGCAATTTCATTAATGTTTTGTTATGACGTTGTCACGTTAAACTATCGTCCATAAACCGACTTTACAGACAACCGATTTTTATCCAAACTGTAGAAACAATATCACATTGCATTTATTTCTATAAATAAGTACTAAAATGTCTTCCTACCTGCTAAATAAATTACATAATAATATTAAACTTCGTAAAAAAAGTAGGTACAAAAAGTATTTATAAAAGTAGCACAAAAGTATTTGTAAGTAATGTTAGAGGCTGGCAACGCGCAAGTAATGCAGCTTCTGGCAATGCAAGCGTCTTTAGGCCAGCGTTGCCAGTATGTTACTTTTGTAACATTTTACGTTACTTTTGACCCTCTCATGTTACCTCCATGTTACACGCCTCAAAATGTTACTTTTAAGACTTAATAAAAAATATTTCTCAGAAAACAAAAAATAAACATGAAACGGAACGCATACAAGAAAGGTTTCGTTCGTCATGTTGGCGCACTTGATTGTCTTGATTTTGTGACCAAATTCTGACGCGACGACAGCGCGAAAATTTTTCACTTCGTTTGTCGTATCGCATATTCACTCACTCGCGTGAATTTCTAAATGACCCATCCCGCTTACTTAGGCGAGTGAGCGACAGCCTAGTAGTGGCATCCGTGTTGGTTCAGTTCAGTTTGTTATTACGATTCTTTCGAAGCCTACTAAGGGGACAGCTTTTTTTATGTAATAAAGTGCCATGTTATTATTAGTCGTTTTCCACAAAAAATAAGGTAATGTTACTTTTCTCGTGAAAATGTTACTTTTTGAGCTCTCTCATGTTACATTTGACTATCTGTCACTGGCAACACTGCTTTAGGCTGCGGTAACTACACACCATCAAGCGGGCCGTATGCTAGTTTGTCACTTTAGTGGTATAAAATAAAAATTAAAAGTGAAGTAAATTTGTATGACCCTATTGTTACTCAAACCGTTGTAGGTAACACTCATCGGTACAAATAATATTTCATGAACTATAATAACAGTAATTTAATTTATTTTGAAAACAAAGGCTCTTGTTGGTTTGATCCTGGCGTCCGACGCATAGCGGTTTGTATGTGTGCATAGCGTTCTTCCCTAGACGCACACGTGCGCATCTGCTGCCGCGCGCCGTCGAATTTACCTAAAACTGAGCACTTCGGTTTTGTAATAACGCTCTTAAGTTAATATTTTTTTTAATGTTTTTCAGGGCGCAGACGTTGGTAGTGAAGGTCGAACCTTCTGAATACACGTAAGTAATTATATTGCTATGTTATATTGTGCTTTACAATCCATGAAATTTTTTTGCTACCTTTCTGCAAGCGTTTCTATTGTTATACTCCTGCTAGTACACAGAACCTACTTAATTCATATATCACTAGCTTCTGCACGCAGCTTCGCCCGCGAGGTATGTCGATAAAAACTATCCTTGTATGTCCTTCTTCCCCTCTCTGCTCTGTAGAGAGTTACTCACCTGGTGTCCGTTTGGTTGCGATAGAGCTGTATACATTTTGTTGGTAGCGGCGACTGGTTGCGCCGCCATGGTGTCCTGGTGAAATATAGCCCTAAATGTTTATTACAGTCCGCGCGGAACTAGTTGGCCGCGCCTTGGGTGGGGACGGGGGTGAGGGCGGCGGGGTTGCCCATTGTTCGCAACGCACGTACTGAGTAATGACAAAGCGCCCCCGCCCCTCCGTCCCACCGCTCACATACCTAAGGCGCGGCCAACTAGTTCCGCGCGGACTATAGAAAACCAGCCTCAGACAGCATCTCATCATCATCATCATCATCAGCCTATAGCAGTCCACTGCTGGACATAGGCCTCCTCTAATGAGCGCCATAGCGCCCTGTCTTCAGCTTGACGCATCCAGCATCTGCCTGCAGTCTTTCGCAGATCGTCATCCCACCTGGCCGGAGGGCGTCCTACACTACGTTTGCCGAGTCGCGGTCTCCACTCAAGAACTCTTTTACCCCAGCGGTTGTCGGTTCTTCGCGAGATATGGCCGGCCCACTGCCACTTCAGCTTGCTAATTCTTTCAGCTATGTCGATAACTTTCGTTCTCTGTCGGATGCATTCGTTACGGATCCTATCCTTCAGAGAGACTCCATCTGTGACAGCATCTGTGTGGCATTAATGCTGAAATTAACATTTTTGGCGCAGCCGTGAGGTACTCACTAAGTGTTGTTTTAATAAGCAATATTTTTATTTTGTCAATGTTGTATTTTGTGTTTCACGAACTGTGTTCAAGTAAACTTTTTTCTTTCATTCATTCATTCTAATGTTTTGTTTTATTTCAGTGACGAACCTGAAATTTACGCTCCGGCCGCTGTGAAGGTAGAAATCAGCGATATTGAAGTTAACGAGTAAGTTATAAGAAACAAAGGGCGCATTCCACCAAACATTTATACCTAGAATAAGTCTTAAAGTTACGCGACCGAAGTTCGGCATGATTACGCCTGCAATGCTATTTGAATTACTGACGACACATTATGCCGAAATTACGTTGCATTATAGCGTACAGCCGAACTTCGGTCGGGCGTAAGTTCAGCGGCAATTCGGCGGCAACGTATTCTGTAGAGCACACATTATACGCGACCGAAGTTCGGTTCGATTGCCGAAGAAGATCCGGCGCGGGGAGCAGCTGGAGGCAGGCGCCCCGCGTGTGCGCAACTGAATTTCTGCCGCGTAAGTTCGGCACTTTTGGTGTGTCATATCAGCCGAATACGTCGGAACGTAAAATCAGCCGCGGAACTTCGGTCGCGTACCTTCGGCATAGTGTGTTTGGACAGTTATACTGAGAATTAATTTTGAATTTTTGAAATTTCTTCCATAATAGAACTGTCAGACGTCAATTTTATTCCATGGATAAAAGATATTCGACTTTGGTAAAATCAGTCCTAACTACATTAAAAAAAACAGTTGGGTGCGGTCGTGGGACACCTGGCTGCCGGAACAAAGGAGAGTGGGAAACAAATGTATGGGGTCTAGGCCCATCCTTCAATAGTACCATGTGATATACCGTTGGATAGGGCTTTCTAAGCTGAACATTAGTTACAAATAAAACTATGGTCAAATGTTAGTACTTTCGGAGATACGACGTCAAAATTTGAGTTTCGCGGTCTATCACTGCACATTCACCTTAAGCTGTGGCTCGTCTGTCAGTAAATAAATGAATGAAATAAGATTCTTATGAAGTCTATATTTTATTTTGTGTTTTCAGGGAGCAAGCTCATTCTGACCCGATTGCTTTATACGTGAAGACCGAACCGAGTCCACAGAGTGATATATTAGACAAGTAAGTGATATTATTACTGAAGTGAAACTTCTTAGACGGCGATTCGATAATGGGGTTTTCGTGAAAATTTACGACACCAGTTGGCACCACTGTGACAAGAGGTCTTCCAATATAAAATATGTGATGACGTTCATCATTCGATTCATTCATTCGTTCATCATTCAGTCACGACCAAGGAAGTTATATACTAGCTAACTGGAATGTTGACGGGCAACCCAAAAACGTTCCGAGCGAGAAAGCTTCGAGAGTGGATGTTGTCTCTTTCTAATGGGGTGTCCAATAATCATACTAACTCTTGAGACAATTACAGACTAGTGTTATTTAATTATTTAATGATGATGACCTGTAACTCAATAGCATTCTAGGCGATATAGCTTCAAGAGTGGATGTCATTAACTTTTTATGTTAACTTATTTCCTATAACTTAAATGTATGTCTGTCATATTTATACTGACTGTTTACCTATAATGTTTTATTATCATTCGCCAACATTTATTTTATCTTCCGAAACCATTAATTTTCATTTGCAGCTCACCAAATGGATTCTTTTGCTGGAGAAGCACAGTACGGCACGCCATTCCTAAATAGAATGCTGCTTGATGCTCACGTGGGACGCATAGGTTATTTTGTGTTTTTAAATTAAAGTAATTAAATAAGGTTGAGTCTGTTCCGTCGGAGCAACCTCAACGATGAGCGCGAGCGTCGCGACTGGTTTATTTTGATGCCACAAAATCTTGTAGCATGCCGCACCCGCAGGATGCCACAGAATGATTCGGTATGCTGATACGTATCTTCATACTAGAAACAAGCGTGCCATATACAAAAAAAAAAAGCTGTATTGGGTCTTTACCCATTAGGTACAGATTTTTATGTGATGTGAAGATACGTGGGACTCGTATTCATTCAGGGTCTTCAAGATAAGTAAAGTTACATCCTTCATATTGTTAAGAGATTTCAAAGCATAGGTACAGGGATATTATTCACATAGACCAAGCATGAGTTTGTCTATATTAAAACAAAACATAATTTAATTAATACATTTATTACACATTATTAAAAAGTATCGTTTTATGTAAACGTTGGCGTAAGGTTGAGCGTTGCCCAACTATTTTTAAATTATGGGTTTTTGTATGACTAAATAATCTTAAGTTTAGTTAAGAAGATGCAATGCTTTTCAATATCACGATCTCGTGTGAATCTTCGCAGTTAAAAGATTCGATTGGGTGAGGTGGGTCAAAATGCATATTTCCTGACATATAAAAATGTTGTACTACCAACAACATTAATCTATTTTTATTCAAGTTTTTTAACCCATTTGTGTGGCACATTGTTAAAAATACTTTTTCGCAATATTTCACAATATTGAAAGCGAACTTGGTGACATATTTAAGTTTTCCTCTGTCTATAAAGGTTGTGAAAGAGGAAAACTTACAAATATCTACTGCATAGTTATGGTCGCATTGCTCCTTTAATTTAAATAAAGCAGCAATGCAATACGCACATGAAATTTCTTTTGATAATTTGTTTGTTATATACCCTGCAATATAATATAAAATATTATCTTTAAAATCAGAAATTGATGTTCTGCTTATTTGTTCCATTAATTGGTCAATGTTTTCATCAACTTCAAGGCTTGCGTGCGAACTATTTAATCTTTTCGGATACTTAAATTCTAATATGGATGTAGTTTGTATGCTACCCTCATCGGCGATTATATTCGCACTTGCAGTAGGCTGCACGCTATTTCTAAACAATAGTTTTCTCATTATATAGCGAAACTGTAGCGCGCTCGGGTTATCGTTAAAACCACCTCTCGCTCTAACACATGAGAAAAATATTTCCACGTGGTCTTGCGAACATTTATAGGGTAGGAAGTACTTCATATTGATCCCGTCGTCGGATAACAATTCGTTAATTAAATTGGTAAAACTTACAACATCTATTATTAAACCGAGAGCAGGAGTTTTACGTCTGTGTGACAATATATTCTCTTCGTCAATTTTTAAATTAGCCAAGTAATTTTTGGTTTCGGAGATAATGTTCATCCAAAAGTTTTTATTTGTTAGGCGTAAAGGTGCCTTATAACCCACGCCAAAAGGATTTTTGGCATTAAATAAGTCGAAGATCCTATCGATATACCTTATGAATTCGACGGTGGCCTCGCTTCCAACAAAATTTTTATAACCACTTTTAGCCAGAAATTCAATAGCATCAGCCACAGAACTGCTAAGTACTTGTGCCGCTAATTTAACATTCATTTTTTTTCCATAAAAATTTATGTGAACAGCGGAAATCTTATTTTTTAATTTAATCCCTTCCTGCTCTTGTATTGTATGTAAATTTCTGACATAATTAAAATCAATGTTTCCTTTGTCTGAAGACATTTTACATTCAGCAAAAACATTCCGTGCTAACTTAATCATGTGTGGTGGATCCAATAGACAGTGCACTTTAAAGTCTTTTGTGGGATGTTTAAAATTAGTTTTTAAGTCATCGACGTTAAAATTACAACCGAGGAGCTCGTATGTTTTAATGTTAGTAATAGTACCATCACATGTTAATGATCTAACAGTAATATCAAGCAAGCAATATCAGCTGTGCTTGTATATTGGCCGATGTTTTATTAATAAAAAAATACCCAATAGGACATTTGAATTTCCTTGTGTATGAAACAATCATAATAACAAGTACTTCAGTAGCGAGTATTTCTGAGTCATTATTTACAATTCCACCATAGTCCACATAACCCCAAAATTTATCCATTTTTTTATCATATGTCAGTTCTGACCGAATAGACATAGAATCAAAAACTATGCTAACATTTTTTAAATAATCATTTTTCTCCACAGATGTCTTTAAAAATTCAAAAACTTCTTTCATAAAACCAGTATTACAATTATGCGTTGACAGAAGTACTCTTAATGTTGATGGATGTGGTAAACTGATGTGATTTCGTAAGAAAATATACGCTTTTGGTGAATAGAAGTATAAAGTTAACGCAAAAGATTTGAGCTCATCACTATACCGTACAGTTTTATCTGATTTTCTTGTATTCATATGCTTATGTATGTTACTAAAATTATTAACTAATACACTTTCTACTTCTTCAAAGTTTGTACACTTCTTCTTTATCACATTTAAAGCAGACTTAAGATTATTAATTTTGATATCCCGTCTTTTCAGGCGCTGTGACAATAATTTTACTTTATATTTTAACTTGTCTTTCTCTACAACGAGGTTGTTGATGACATCCTCCTGTCGAGCTTTCTACAATGGAGGTTCCATGGATGTGCCCGGAGTTGGTTCCAAATTTTCTTTCATTTCAGGAAGAGCCGAAATCGATTTTATTTCTTTTTCTTGTATCTGCAACTGAAAAATAATAAAACAGTCAGAAAATACATAACTGAACAGCATTGTGAATGTTACAATAATAACTATTGCTACTATGAAATGTGATTCTTATAGAAATAATAAATCAAGATTAATACTAAGGTTGGTACTGTATCATCAACAGATAAAAGATTTAAATTTTACCTTATTAACACCGGCTTCAACCTTTTCTCGAGCTGTTTTTATAGTGATGTCACTTAAAACATTAATTTGTTTATTTGTTGAAATCTCCTGAAAATAAAGACATACATTAATAAATAATAATATAACCAATACATAATACCTAGAAGCAATTGAAGCTTGAAGATTTCTGTTAAAATATATTGTATGACCATGTGTACATAATAAAGAAATCCATTAAATTATGTAAATACATTTTGAATTTAGGCGAATAGTAAATGTGATGACTAGTAACGAACGATTTTTATGTGTTATTAAATTGTAACATGTATTAATTAAAATACTTACAATAGGGAAAATAGACGGAATGGCATCATGTTTGAGTATTGATTTTCTTGTATGAATGATTATGTCCTCTGACTTGAAATGACGGCTGCAAACTACGCTATACAGTGTGACCAGATTAAATTTTACGAAAATACCGAGGCACCTCAAAAAAATACTGAAATATACCAAATTGCACAGGGAAAATATACCAATAAAAATACTGATTTTCAAAAAGGTTTTATTCATTCATCATCAAAGTAAATGATAAAAGGGATGTTGTGTTGTGAAAGAAAACTGCATAAACGCAGCTCAGCTTTCTTGATTTAGTCTTTCAGTGGTACCTTTTTGAAAAATGTATGACTCTGGAATCAAATAAAAATTTTGTTAGACAGTTTTGAACATCTACTAATTAAAATATCTCCGAACTTCTTAACTTTATATTTTTTCAAGTTCGATTTATGCTTTTCAGTATTTGCCTGTTGTTTTATAGATGCTAATCTTCTTTGGAGTTTCGCACTGCATACTTTGCAAAAGGCGGCGTACTCGTCATCTTTATAACGTGAAAGTCACGAAGAAAGCTCCGGAATTTGTTCCCACTTAGCCAAATAATTTTGCTGAAAACTAGACATACTTTCCGGATGGATGCGTCAAGTAAAATAAAAACAAACAATAAACGCGCTGACGACAAAAACGTAATTCCCGAATTATCGAAAGAAAACCTCAAAGACTAAGACTAAGTCAAGTGCAGAACAGAAAATCATTTTACTTAAACCGTATTAGATGATTCGATACTATGTGTTATTCTACTACGGCAGCTGCCGATCATGTCCTACAATATCTGCAACTTACTGATCTTTGCTTGCTTACGAATTAAATAAAGACTAAATAAGGGTAATTCCCTGAACATATACATATGTTTGCGGGAACGATCGCTACGGTGTTGTCATAGCTTTATATCCAAAATATACCCAAAAATACTTACTTCCGCCAATATACCTACAAATATACTGAGGCTCGGAAAAGTCGATAAAATATACCGAAAAAGTATTAAAATACTGAATCTGGTCACACTGACGCTATAACTTGAATACTTCTTCTTTATAGGAACAATTTCAAGCCACCGTTGCTGCAGATGTTCATTATTAGGGAATCTGTTTGGAAACAAAACAATATTTGTATTTACAAAGCAAACTACTGCCGACGCCATGTGCGATGTCCGATGTTTCTAATTTATAAAATGAAAATATACTTTTGATTAGTACGACAACGAACCAAGGAACTTACGAACTTAGCTGATTTAATAATTTATTTGGATATTTCTCGTTTGTCAATCTAAAACATGGTAACCCTAGTCGTAATATACAAACAAAGTTAAAAAACTTACCTGAAAAACGAAATTCCACCTAAGACGACCCACTGACCCTTAAATACAATAAAAAGAACTTGAGAACGCAAAAATATGACTTCAACGCGAAAGTGTATTGGCCATATTGTTTACATCGGTGACAAGGCAAGACAGAGACACCATCCACCAATGTCAGTTTCTCGCTCAGAACGTTTTCTTTCTATTGAATCCACCAAACAAATTCAAACTCTAGCCTTTTGAGATAAGAGTTATTTTTTGTTGTTAGCGTTTTGTTCGTACTCATTCCAGTTAGCTAGTATATAACTTCCTTGGTCACGACTAAAGAAAATATAGGCTCTTTGACATATGCCTGGACCTGACGTGTCAGTGCTGCCACCTAGCGAACGTAATTTCAGAAAACCCTCATTGGACGAGAATTGAGTGTTTGAAGGAAGCGTCACGTTTACGCGCATTGACCACTTTTTTAACTGGTAGAGGTACTGATAATCTCACCTCTATTATTTTTTATTGCAGTACAATCGAGACGCTCGCACTAACTGAACCTGCTGCAACTAAACGTAAAGGGAGAAAAGTACCGAGAAGTGACGTCTCATCCACACAGTAAGTAAAGTCAAGGTTACAGATATACATAGATACACGTAGATAACGCAAGAGCAACTACTTTGCGTGCCAAAGATCGCACCAGCTTTTTTTTTTAATAAAAAAAAAAAGAAAGCTGGTGCGATCTTTGGCACGCAAAGTGGTTGCTCTTGCGTTATCTACCTGTATCTAAAAAAAAAATCGCACCAGCTTACGTTCAAAAATCGTAAGCCGCCACTTTCGCGCTCAGTCCTGTGTACTGCGGTGCTATTCTATAAAATATCACTGTGATAACTTAGGTGAGAGAACGGGCAAGAAACTCCATGGACACTCTTTTTAAATTATATTTTACAAAAATATTAGTTACATCATTACTTTTGATTTTAAAATTATATAATTTGAGACCGATGTAAAAAATTAAGAAAGACGTACGCGTTAAAAGCATCCAGAGTACAACAAATAGTACTTAACAAACAACAATCCAAAAATAAAATAGTTAAAAATAAGCCGAGGCAGCTAAGTGATGACCAGCCCCAACTGACGGCGCCCGTTCACGAACATTTAATGAAATTTTAATGGCGCGGCTGAGAAATAAACTTCCTGGCCGCGCCACCAACACAAGGCTATAATTTCTAAAGTAATAACTGTGGGAATTCGTGACCGCGTGGGCAAGTAATACACAGAAGTAAGTTTTAAATAAGTAACGATTAATTTATTTAAGATATCAAGTAACTAAAGCTAGCAGTTACACTTGATACGAAAAAGTAAAATTAAATAATGATACATGAAGAGTAAAACTACTAGAAACACTAGGTTACGGCGAGCTTCGGCGAGTAAAATATGATCGGGGGTCAGAGAGGACCTCGCACGATCTTGGTTAAAAACAGACTGAAGCTTATTGAGATTAGGTTAATAAACAAGACTTCTTTGAGTTTAAACTTAGTTTTTATTAGCTAGTTCACCCACTGCACAGTAAAGATTTCGTAACAACATGACAGGCGACCGCCGCATACACAGTGGCGCCATCTGGCATTACAATATAGAAATAAACAGGCAAACAACAAGTAGCGATACAGCCTAGAATTAATTATAAAATTTTATCCAATACTCCCACTAAATTTTATAAACAAAAATCTCTTATATTTGCCTGATTTTAATAGGAAATAAACTTAACTTACATAACTGACAATATTTCATCTCTTACACGTTCGAATTTAGCAGTAGGTAGAGCCTTGGTAAAAATATCAGCCAGTTGATCTGAACTTTGCACATACTTAATAACAATTAATTTTCTTTTAACTTTTTCTCTAATAAAATGGAATTTAACATCAATGTGTTTTGTCTTTTTATGATAAACAGGATTATTTATTAGTTTGATTGCACTTTGATTGTCAATACACAGAGTTGTACAATTTTGAATGACATCAATTTCTTTGAAAAACTGTCTTAACCATAAAAGATTCTTTGCAGCTTCACAACCAGCCACAAATTCGGCTTCAGTTGTTGATAAGGCAACACAAGGTTGTTTTTGACTAGACCAAGATATAGGTCCACCATTTAACATAAAAATATAACCACTGGTTGATTTTCTTGTATCTAAGTCCCCAGCAAAATCTGAATCCGAATATCCAATTAAACTTTCATGACCTTGATACTTTATACATACATTTTTAGTTTTTATAAGATATCTAATAATCCTCTTAAGCTGATTAACATGATGTATACTAGGATTATTGATATATCTACTTAACAGATTTACTCCATATGAAATATCTGGCCTAGTTGCTGTAGATAAAAACAGTAATGACCCTATGGCTTCTCTATAAGGAAAATCAATCTGCTTAATGTCAATATTCTTAGTTAACTGAACATTTACATCAATTGGTGTACTGCTTGAGTGTGCAGTGCTCATATTAAATTTACTTATTAACTGTTCAATATAGTTTCTTTGACTGATACAAACAGAATTATCATCTTTTAAGATTTCTAAACCAACAAACCGATTTAAACTTAATTCTTTGATATTAAATCCCTGCTTTAAATAACTTACAATAAGATCTAATGTTGAATTTGATTGTGACATTATTAGAGCATCATCTACATACAATATTAACAAAGCTTTAATACCATTAAAGTTACCAACAAATACACAATTGTCTGCTTGTGACTGAACAAAACCAAACTTTAATAGAAAATTTGTAAACTTTTGATTCCAGCAACGAGATGCCTGTTTAAGGCCATACAGGGATTTGTTCAATTTGCATATTTTATTTGCTGGTGCTTTCACTCCATCTGGAATTACCATAAAAATATCCTCTTCTAACTCTCCATATAAAAAAGCTGTCTTGACATCCAATTGTCTTAAGATCCAATTATATTCAGCAGAGATAGATAACAGTATTCTTATTGATTCATATCGTGTAGTAGGTGAAAAGATTTCATTATAATCTAGCCCTTCAATTTGTGTGAACCCACGGGCACAAAGCCTGGCTTTATATCTTTCTACTTTACCATCTTTGGTTCTTTTAATATTAAAAACCCATTTGGATGTTATAGTTCTCTGGTTTTCATTATCCACAAAACTCCAGGTGTTATTGGTATGATGAGCTTCTAATTCTTCATTTATGGCCTCTAGCCATAACTCACTCTTTTTACTATTAATTGCTTCATTGTAACTCACAGGAATGTCCAATTCCATTAAATTTGCCTCAAAAACATTATTTCGACGTGGTCGCAAAGTAATATTTGAACGATCTATATCTGTAAGGTCTTGTGAAGGTTCATAGGTCTCATCATTTTCATCAATAGCTGTATGTGTGCTGTCATCACTTTCAGTCAACTCAGTGTTATCTATCTCCTCTTCAGCATTTTGTTCATTATCATCACATATAAAAATTTGAGCTTCATTCCGTTTTATTTCAGGACTTTTCTGTTCATTGAAAATAACATTCCTTGATATTGTAATTCTTTTTGTGATTGGATCATACATTTTGTAGTTTGAATTATCATATCCAACTAACATCTTCTTACAACTTTTACTATCAAGCTTCTTTCTCAACTGATCTGGCACATGGACATATCCTTCGCACCCAAACACTCTGACATGATCTAGACTAGGTTTAACACCACTCCACAACTCTATAGGGGTAATATTTGGTGTCTGACTTGAAGACATGCGATTTAACAAATAAACAGCACAATTAACTGCTTCTGCCCAAAGATTGAGTGGTACCTTACGGGCATAAAGCATAGATCGAGCACTTTCAACAATTGTCCTAATTTCTCGTTCTGCTCGGCCATTTTGTTCAGGCGTGTAAGGGGCAGTGAGCTCATGAGAAATACCCTCACAGTCAAGATATTCTTTAAAGTCTTTGCTTATGTACTCTCCACCATTGTCAGTGTGCAATATGCGTACACTATGTGAGAACTTGTTTTTAATCATTGAATTATATTTCTTGAAACAGTTTAACACATCGCATTTATTCTTTAAAAAGTACACATACCTGAAACTTGTAGCAGCGTCTTTAAAAATAACAAAATATTTCATATCTTGTACAGAAGGTATACTGAATGGTCCACAGATATCACTGTATACAACATCACCTGGTTGCTGTGGTGCTCTGTTTGATTTCTTGAAAGGTTGACGAGCATGCTTACCATAAGCACAACCCTCACACACAAACTTGTCACAGTCTGATAAGTCCACACCAGTAATCACATCATTTTTACACATCTTCTGTATTTCTTTGACATTTAAATGTCCTAGACGTTCATGCCACGTTTTAAGGTCCAATTTTTGCACTACATTACACACTGGATTTTGAAGTGTTTTAATCTTTAACTCATATAGATTGTTGCTTTGCAAAGATGCACATAGCACTATTTTATTGTCCTTGTATATTAAAGCATCTGTATGTTTCTTTATAATATTATAACCTTGTCTTGTCACTACTCCTTCAGAAAATAGGTTTCTTCTCAACTTTGGTACATAAAGAACATTTTTGAGGATACTTGTCTCCCACTGTCCATTGACACACTTGTCTATCAATATATTTCCTTGGCCAACTACTTCTACAGCTTCTTGGTTTCCAAGTTTCAGTGGAGATCCCGTATACTCATACAATTCTGCAAAATTTTCACGTTTATAACACATGTGAGCTGACGCACCACTGTCTAATATCCATTTTAAACCATCATCATTATTTTTCCAATCTGTATTAGCTACATTGAATGCTAACATATTCTTTTCTCCTTGTTGTTTCTGTCTTTGTTTTGGGGCACGGCAATCTCTTGCATAATGACCGCGTTTTCCACAGTTGTAACATATAAAGCGATGTGACTTTTCATTTGACCCTTCATTTAACTTTTCATTTAATTCTTTGTTTGTTTTCTTTAATGGAACATTTTTCTTCTTAATACTTTGTTTTGCCACTATTAAAGCAGTTTCATTCTCTTCTTCTACATTTAAACTGGCCTCCTCATCTAACAAACGAGCTGTCAGATTAATTACAGTTTGATTCTTCGGATCAAGCGACATCCAAGCCTGTCGAACAGATCTGTACTTGGGAGGTAGTGTACTCAAAATTTTAGTTATGATTGCAGTTTCACTAATAACTTCTCCACTTTCTTTAAGTTGCTTAGCCAAACTTTCTACTTTAGCTATATGCTGAGCTATTCTGTCTGCTGGTGACATTTTATATTGATAGAAACGTTCATGTACCATCATTTTAGTCATCTCGGATTTTTGTTCATAGATGGACTCAAGCTTGGTCATCACCTCTTGCGCTGATTCGCAATTTTCGACGAGTGCTATTTGATTTAAATCCATAGCAGACGTTAACACAAACATCGCCATGCCATCATCTTTATTCCATTGAATCGCATTTCCTTCTGGTTTTGGCGTGTTGATATCTAACCCCTTGGCGCGCAGGGCACATTTAATTTGAAATTTCCACTGTTTAAAATTCGTTCCATCGAATTTTTCTAGGTTTGTCTTTCCAAACTCCATTTTAGGTTATAGACAGCACGCGGTTCTACTGTCGAAAATCACTAAGAACTTTTCTGTTTTCTCTGCTCTTTGTTTATTAACTGTTAATTTAACGTGGACCTGGGCCCATAACCTATTGAGATTAGGTTAATAAACAAGACTTCTTTGAGTTTAAACTTAGTTTTTATTAGCTAGTTCACCCACTGCACAGTAAAGATTTCGTAACAACATGACAGGCGACCGCCGCATACACAGTGGCGCCATCTGGCATTACAATATAAAAATAAACAGGCAAACAACAAGTAGCGATACAGCCTAGAATTAATTATAAAATTTTATCCAATAAAGCTCAGAACCAAAACTCTCCTACATCTGCACTACACAAAGGACGCGGCAAATCCCACATCTGCAGTTCCTAAACAAAGGCCGCGGCAAATCCCACATCTGCAGTTCCTAAACAAAGGCCGCGGCAAATCCCACATCTGCAGTTCCTAAACAAAGGCCGCGGCAAATCCCACATCTGCAGTTCCTAAACAAAGGCCGCGGCAAATCCCACATCTGCAGTTCCTAAACAAAGGCCGCGGCAAATCCCACATCTGCAGTTCCTAAACAAAGGCCGCGGCAAAACGATTTCATTTTAAAAGTATAATAAAACACGAGAAATACAAATGGGTACAATAAAAGATAACTGAAAATAATAGAACAATGAACCTTAACTAATAATAGAACAATGAACCTTAGCTAAAAATAAAGAGTCATAAAATACAATAGTACCTATAACTTAAATCGCTTTGCAGATGTGGGAACGTGGGAAAAACACAAAAATGAAACTTTCTAAAAATTATTACAATAAGTTCCTCTATAAAAATATTACATTCTTAAAACTATGCAAGGGCTGGGTACGTAAGACACAGTCCCCACATAACATTTCCGAATCTCTTTACAGCGTACGGAAAAGAACAATTTTAATAGTTTATAAAAACCGTGGTGGCGCGGCCAGGAAGTATCACACGTTTACCGTGCTTTCCGAGTCACGGCGGGGTCTAGAATTGACTTTGATATGTAAAGATGGTCACGCATCCACGGACCAACCTCGCCAAGGGTAGCTTAACCTGATCGATCGAGGCGTACGACTGTCAGTTCTTAGCCAAAAGGCCCTATTTCGTATATTGCTAAACCGGCAGAGGCACTAATAATCACATTCTCTATTATTTTTGATTGCAGTACAAACGAGACGCTCGCCACAACTGAACCCGCTGCAACTAAACGTAAAGGAAGAAAAATACCGAGAAGTGACGTCACATCCAAACGGTAACTTGTACAATTTTATAATTACCCGACTATGGCGAAGCAAAAAGGAGGGTTATGATTTTGACCAGTATGATGTATGTATGTTCATCTGTTCCCTCATAACTTCTAAACTACTTACGTGTCATAATTAAACAAATGAGGTATGGTTGGAAGTAGCGTCTTGACCGTCCGCTGGTTATAGGCTATGTAACGAATATCGGGATAAAATGTATCCTATGTCCTTTCCCGGGACTCGAAACTATCTCTATACCTACCAAATTTCATCTAAAGCAGTTTAGCGGTTTAAGCATGAAGAGGTAACAGACAGACACACTTTCGCATTTATAATACTAGCTACTGCCCGCGGCTTCGCCCGCGAGGTATGTCGATAAAAACTATCCTATATCCTTCCCCGGGATGCAATCTATCTCTCTGCCAAATTTTATCGAAATTCACAGTGGTTTAGGCGTGAAAAGGTAACATACAGACAGACAGACAGACAGAGTTACTTTCGAATTTATAATATTAGTATGGACTAACGGCCCGCCTTAGCTTCGCAAGGGTGCAATTTTTTTTTTAGAATAACCGCAATTTTCATTCATACAAACCTTGTCCTGGTAATACCGAACACAAAAAAAAAAGAATTGAATTTGGTGCAGTCATTCGGAATTCGTAAGTTATACGAGTACAGACATTTCGGCGACTTTGTTTTATACTATGTAAGGATGTAGTGATTATGTTTTTAACCTTTTCACCGCCTCAGTCATGTATATGTTGCAGTCAAAAGAAATGAAAATTATGTTAATCGATATTATACAAACTGATTATTTTCCTAAACGTTGTTCGAATTAGTAACATTACATCAAAAGTTGTTATACCAAACAAGGGTGAACCTCTTTTTTATTCACATCTAACGAGTTAATAGTGCTTTTGACTGATGCTTTATTGCAGTTAAAACTACTTTTGACGAAGAGCGTCAGTCAAAAGTACTTTTAACCGCAAATTTTGCAGTCAAAAGTACTAATAATCAATAATTTTCAGTCAAAACCACTTTTGACCAACCTATTCAGTCAAAAGTACTTATTTGACTGATTTTGCTAGTCAATAGTACTTTTGACTGGTTAAGAGTTTTGACTGCAACATATATATGACAAACCAAACTGTCCCCAGCACGCCACGGTTCGACTACATGACAGACTTTGACGCCGAGGGCACGTTATTGATTTTTTGACTGTCAAAAAAGTTAATGCTGTATATTTTTGTGCAGGCAACATACACAAGGCGAATCCTCGACTTCAGCTGCGTCGAGTAGCGTTCGACTCAAGGAACAACTAGACGAGTAAGTACTTAAGTACTGCACAAGTTACAACGTCTCCCAAAGTCCGACCACCGTCACCGTCACCGGCTCGAGCCAGTCCGCGCCGCTGACACTGTAGCTTTAACCTTTTAACCGCTTACGCCGGATTAATCCGACAAATATTTTCGTGTCCATTTCGCCAGGGTCGTATATTTACGAGCACATGCCACAGCTCGCACGATCTGCTTTTTATTGAGTTAAGCAAGCAAGGCGAAAGCGCCAGTGTAGCCCGCGAAATTCAATTTTTTTACGTTTTTTGAAATTTGCTGGTCAGTATTAAGTTGTACGTTGATGAATATATGATTCGCGACCGTAACAAATATGTATTTACAGAATTATAATCATTAAAGTCATCAACACAACTCTCTAAGACCAAGTAACCCCAAAGAATGACTATTTCATGAAATCTTGACATTTTGGGATTATACTAACCTAACAAGTTGTATTACTGATTCTAATGACTATGATTCTGTAAATTACATATTTGTTACGGCCGCAAATCATATTTTGATCGACGTACAACTTAATACTGATCAGCAAATTGCTAAAAACGTAAGAAAATTTGAATTTCGCGGGCTACCTTAGCGCTTCCCCCTTCAGCAGCCGACTATCTTCTAGGTTGAGCTTCGAGATGCCATTTATAAAAAAAAAAATGTTTCGCTCTTCTCTCTTGAACACAGCTATTGATGTGTATCGGAACATAATAATTTTGTATAATATTGAGATAAGTGTGGCAACACTCTCTTCCGCTCTATGCTTACTGTACCCATGTTGCGTGTGTTAAAAGAATTAAACAGTTTAATAGATAATATGGTATTTACATTAATTGGACACCTATTCCCGTGTTCCTGAGGGCCAGGACACAACAAGGCATGAGGACACCACAGCTATGTTTAGTCACGAGTCACGAGGCGAAATCCTTACATTGAAGCAAGATCCAAAAGCCCTTTTAAAGTTAAAAAAAAAAACAATTGCATGTCAGTCAAATTGAATTAGCTCCACAAATTTGATGAGAATCGATAGGTACCTAAATATGAAAAAAAAAAAATGTTAATTTATTTTGAGGTCGACGACCATGGTCGCCGTCTGATACGTGTATTTGCTTCACATATCAGTTATAAAATCTGTTTTTGCTTCTATACACTTCACAGACGTCTAAACACAAAAAAAAAAACTGATTTTCTCAACTAAAGTTATATAAGAACACTACCAGCGGTCGTGGTTTCTGGTTTTATCGTGTTTCGATATCGTTTGCGGAGATTCGCTAGCTAAATAAATTTAACCCAGTGTCTCTTTCTGTGTCTGTAATTTATATGGTGTACAAAGAGAATTCTATTTTGCCTAGCTTTTTCCCAACTATTTTGGGGTCGACTCCGAGTCTAACCGGATGCAACTGTTTACCAGTATTTTACATGGAGCGACCGCCTATCTGACCTCCACAACCCAGTTACTAGGTAATACGATACCCCTTGGTAAGACTGGTTGTCAGACTTTCGGGCTTCTGACGACCCGTAACGACTGTCAAAGATTCAGGAATGACAGGCGGGACCTACGATCGACCTGTGCAGCTTTTTTGATGTGAAACATCTATAGCCGCACGTAAAACAAATTTCTGGCGTGGCGACGCATGCCGTGGCGACGCGTCGCCACGCTATATGATGGTGTATATATACAGTCACATTCTTGTGTACTGTGTGGCGACGCGTCGCCATGCGCAATCGACTGCGATTCAAAAAAAAAAATCGCGAAATCGTAATATTTTATTTTATCATTATTATTATCTTGCCACGATCTCTTCGCCTCCCATTAAAATTAACATCTTGTTTATTTCAGGGGCAGTTTGTTCGCAGGCATAGAAATCAAAGCGGAAGAAATAGAAATTAATGAAGAAGGGGTCAGCTAAAAATAAGATAGTCAAATTCATGAGTTTTATGTGATCAAAATAAGAAATATTCGCAAAATTTTGTCAATATTACACTTTAATTGCGTAACACAAAAAAAAGAACTATTTCGTAATAGCCATCTTATATAGCCATTTCAGGCTCTCCAATGAGGGTTTTCTGAAATGACGTTCGCTAGATGGCAGCACTGGCACGTCAGATCCAGGCATCTGTCAAAGAGCCTATATTTTCTTTAGTCATGACTGAATGATGAACGAATGAATGAATCGAATGATGAACAATGTCATATATTTTATATTTGAAAACATGTCACAGTGGTGCCAACTGGTGTCGTAAATTTTCACGAAAACCCTCATTGCACGCCATTCAGCTCCATTCTCGGCAACTGTCATCCAGGTGCTACCAGCCACCCTGCGAATGTCGTCGCTCCACCTAGCCTGTGGGCGTAAATAGTGTGTTGAAAACATAATACAACTAATTCGATACGATAGAAAAAAGTCGGTTTACGGACGATAGTTTAACGTGACAACGTCATAACAAAACATTAATGAAATTGCCGAACGCGGAGGCCGATTCGGCAGCGTTCGACATCATCTGTCTCTCATCGCTCGTTCCGCGCTTTCGCTTGCACTTCAAGCCGCCATGGAACGCTACAACGCTACAAAGCAAGGCCGCGAGGTAACGCTACATGAGTCATGTTTTTTCGTGTGTGCAGCCAGCTTAATCGATTTATTAGACGTTGTGACGTTGTCAGTTTGTCACGTCAAAAATCATGAAAATACCTCTAAAAACTTTCTTTGTACACTAAAATAACCATACAATCATTCTGATTTTCTGTCAGATTATTCTACAAGCAACATACTAAAATACTAGTGTTTTAATTTTTTCGTCCAAACAATAGATTTTTTGTAATTAAATAATTGCTTCATATTCTGCTATAAATTACCAGGGTTGTGTCATCGCACTTCTTTTTCTTTTTTTCTATGCAGTCCGACAGTGACCGCGCTTTAGGTCATGTAAGCCCCTTAACCGCCCGACTTCGTATCAGTTGCCGTGCTCCCAGCGTCCGGCACTGTGAATCGTAAAATAAATACCTGATAGAATACAGACTAATTAATTTAAAAAAAAGCAGAGGACCTTGGAGAAATGGACATGAAAATACTTGTCGGTAAAAGGTTAAAATCAATTTCATTCCTATGAAAATGGATGATAATGTTTTCTACTTTAAATAAGTTAGTCATTAAGTTTTTTTTTTAAGTTTTATATTTCCAATGACAATGTAAGGGGGCGTCCATAAATTACGTGAGATGTTTAAGGGGGGGAGGGAGTCGAGTCACATCTCATCTAATCTAACGTTGGAGAGAGAGGGGGTCTCGGCAATTTAAATCACGCAATTTTTTTTCTGATTGAAACAAAAAAATAATTATACTATTTTGGTCCATTTAATCCAGATTGTACATGCTAAGATTTAATCTTAAGCGTATATCGTAATACGATTAAGATCATTCACTAATTCGTTCGAAAGAAAATAATTTCATTCATACTTCGACGTTATACATCTACTGACTGTCAAACCACCATATTTGTTTTATACCAAATTAATAACAATCCAACGCGTTTACGTAAGAAACCCACATTTTGAAAAATCTCACGTGAGATTAGGTGATGGGGGAGGGGGTTGAATAAAATCTCACGACATCGCACCAGGGGGGGAGGGAGGGACAGAAAATTTAAAAAAACACCTCACGTAATTTATGGACGCCCCCTAATTTAATAAGATAAATTTCTTTGTGTCATAGTGTTCCTAATAGTAATATATTTGCACACCTCACATGGTTATAATATAGTTTTATAACATCCTCTGAACCTGTGTTATGCAAATAAATGATTTGATTTTAATTGTTCTGTGAATAGTTCAGTCAATTTTTCTATATTTCGTTAATTATCTATGTGTAATATCCTCTTGCAGTTCTGCTGGTAGTTATTTGTTTAGAAATAACCAGCACTTTTGTACTTTCTTGTTTTATTTTGTATAGCTTTTTTCATGTATTAAACAAAATGTATTGATGGTGGTAGAGTATGTGTATTATGTGTGTTGTTTCCGTGTACAGTCACCAAAAGAGATAAGTAACCAGGGTCGTAAGAAACCGATGGATATTTTCGAATGAAATTTAATTTGATATATGAACTGTTTGTTTTCTACTAATTAAATTAAATTTTATTCTTCAACAGCCATCGATTTCTTACTAAACTTCAACTATACCGACGACCCTGGTTACTTTTCTTTTTTGGCGACCGTACATTATGAAGAGACCATAAATGTGGGTGATATAGGTACTCCACTGCCTACCCCTTGAATACAAGCGTGATGTTATGTGTTACATGACGGTCTCAGGCATTCACTCTGTGACGAGTATTTTTCGTGTAGGTACCTATTTAGGATCTGATCTAAAAATAAAATAAAAAAACGTATTTCAAGAATGTTGTTATTATTTTTCGTCCCTATGTAAACATAGTAAAATACATTTTAAAAACAAATTATATAAAATGATTTTACTGAAATTTGTTATTATTTTCCTTAGTGAACTCCTTTTCCTACACCAAACTTTTCGATATTTTCGTAGTGGAGTCCCATCATTACGAAATTTCTCGAAATCTATAACTTTTTAAGTGATTTGGATGTATCTTTGTTTTTTTGATTCATAAAGCCATTATCTATTTACAAAAAAAGGAGAAACCGAACCAAAAATAATAATAATTCATAAAAGTTAGTATAAATTGTATATTGTAACTACTATTTGAAGTAAAATCAGTGTGGATTGATCATTTAATCCAAATATTTTATAGAAAAATAAACACGGTTTCGTTTGACAGTTAACGTAATACGTGACCTTGATAAAACATCAAAAATTTTGCAAATTTTATAGGTACCTAGCAGTTAACACATTCTATAAACTTTACTCTTAATTACTTCAGCAAATAGCTGTCAGAAGAATTTACGTCTTCCTAGCGATTTAACTCTCAAAACTTTCCAATTTTCGTTTCGTGATAGTTTACTGCTCGTATACACGAGCGCGAGCGGCACGTCCATAGGCTGCAGTTAAAGGCGGATACAGACACATCGCGAGGCATGCGCAGCGCTCGGCGCTCATCGCATGATTCGCAATGTGTGGACGTTCATATTCGTGGCGAGGCATGTACTTCCACATGCCTCACCACGAATACATGTGCCTTTACGCGTGTTTGACAATTTGTGACATTCATTTTCCGATAATTTTAGATCGAGAAACTGGAACTACTACGTAGGTTCTGCGTGAAAAATACATCACCGCCTCATCGGTAGAAAAATAAAACGACAACATTCACAGCAATTTTTTATTTTTGTCCAGAAAATATAACATTATTAGGTAAATTTGGAGCAATCAATCAGTTCACAATGAAATTGAAATCGAAAATTATTAATATTTTAAATAGCAAATTGTAATTGCAAATTCTACCTACTAAATTGTATTCTAACATAGCGAAAAGGAAAGAAGAAAGAAAAGTAGAAATGGTACTTACAAAAAAATAAAAAAAAAAAACAGTCGAGAGATCTCATGGGACACTCGGTTGGTAACAAGTTCCTTTAATTTTTACGCACTTAGCGAATGAGAGCCGAGAGTTAGACCGAAATAATATTATGTAGTTAAAAAAAAAACTAAGCAAAATGTTTATGGTGAATGCGCAGTTGTAGCCCGCGAAATTCAAATTTTCTTACGTTTTTTGCAATTTTTAGATCAGTGTCGGGTTGTATCTTGATCAAAATATGTTTCGCGACTATAACAGGTACGTATATACAGAATTATAATCTTTAGAATCATTAATAAATCTTTCTAAGTTAGATTTGTTCCATAAGAACAAATCTCTTTATATATGGAAAAGTGCATATGGTACAAATCTAACATAGATATACTAATAATTCTAATGACTATAATTAATTCTGTAAATACATATTTATTATAGTCGCGAATCCTATTTTGATCAAGATACAACCTGACACAGACCTGCAAATTGCAAAAAAACGTAAGAAAATTTGAATTTCGCGATCTACCACTGCGCATTCACTATATCCAATCTATTGGACTCGTCAAAACAAATCATATGAGCTCAAACTCGAGGAATTTACTAGTAGCATCCATCATACGCTTTGGAATGGGCAACTAGCCTCATCTTTCTAACTGACAGACCCCTTGACAATTCAAAAGAGCTTAGAATTGGTTTATTTACACTTATAATAATAAAGCGAAAGAGTTTGTTTTTTTTTTAATGCTCTAATCTCTGGAACTACCGGTCAGATATGAAAAATTCATTTTTTTTATATAGGCTATCAAATGCAAAAGTAATTCTTGAGGAATGTTATATGCTATTTAATAAAAATAAAATATATATCACGCAAGGATTCTTAGGAGCCGAAAAAAAAGAAAAAAGCAAGAAAACGAAGTGAGAGCTCGGGCGATGCGATGCGACGGGGTGGGCCGGGGGAACAAGAAATTACACGCGGACGAAGTCGCGGGCCGAAGCTAGTTTGAAATCTTCTGGGCATGCTCTTTCCATCATAGACCTCGTGCATGGCTTTCCATCAGGCGTAATCGAGGTCAAAAGCGGGCCAATTCAAAAATAAAAAAGTGAGCCGTCACGGGACGCCTGGCAGATGTGAAACATCGACATTATTTTGTAAAAGTAATATGATTGAAAAGAACAGATTGCGATATAAACTAAATATGAGAGAGAGAGATAGCTTAACGCCGGATCGAGTGGGAAGAGAATCGCAGTCGATTGCGCATGGCGACGCGTCGCCACACAGTACACAAGGCTGTGACTGTATATATACACCATCATATAGCGTGGCGACGCGTCGCCACGGCATGCGTCGCCACGCCAGAAATTTGTTTTACGTGCGGCTATAGATGTTTCACATCAAAAAAATGCTTTGAGTTTCGAGTGTTACATTTGTCGGGACGGTTAAAATGTTAATTATTTTTTTTTCGTTCTGGCTCTCATTCGTCAAGTGAGCCCAAGTCTGCAGAATCAGTAATTAGGAACTTCGTTCAAATAAACTTAGCATCTAAACAACAATGTCATTACAAAATAAATTGACTGCAAGTCTTATCGTATCGACCTATTCACAGCAAAATTAACACTAAACTTATTTTTATTTAAAGTAGAAAACTTAAAAATATCCATTTCCATAGGAATGAGGGTGGAGTTCAGACGAGGTAATACGGACTTGTGTGTCCGCACCTCCGCGTCAATCACCGTATTTTGCGTACGGTACCTAATTCTAAAATAAAACTACACACAATATTATAATTAAGTAAATTGTTCATCTCCTATTTCCAATTCCTCCACTTTAATGTCAGCCTCTCCTAACAGACCGCTTCTGAAACAAAGAAGATAACATATCATCAGCCTGCAATCCATGGAGAGTTCAACAGAGGTGTATCTATACTATAATAATAATAATATAATATATATTATTATATTAATATTATAAATTATTAATATTATAAAGCTGAAGAGTTTGTTTGTTTGTTTGGTTGAACGCGCTAATCTCAGGAACTCCTGGTTCGAATCGAAAAATTCTTATTGCGTTGGATAGTGCATTCATCGAGGAAGGCACAAGAACATCACGCTACGACCAATACGAGCGGAGCATCAATGGAAAATGTTGCAAAAACGGGAAAAATATCTGATAAATGCCATCCCATCTAAGTGTTTTGGACGTTTGTTACTCAATCACACGTAAACCGTTAAACAGATTTGGATGAAAATTGGCACATAGATAGACCATTTCCTGGATTAACACATAGGATACTTTTTATCCCGATATTCCCACGGGATCGAAACTGACGCGGGTGAAACTGCGGGGCGGTGCTAGTACAAAATAAATGTCATTCAGGCATTATAATTTTATTATTATAAAGTAGCTGCTGCTGCTAAGCATGAGGTCCAGGGTTCGATTTGTCATGTCGGGCTGTGTTACTTATCCTATGTCCTTTCACGGGACTCAAACTATATACCAAATTTCATCTAAATCGGTTCTCTGTCTGTTACCTCTTCACGCTTAAACCGCTGGGTTTAATCGTGAAGAGGTAACAGACAGTTAGACAAGACACACTTTCGCATTTATAATATTAAGTATGGGTCGTAAGTATGGATATTGGTTAAAAATAAAACTCACATCACGCCGACTACACCGAGAGGAAAGACGGAAACAAACTCAGAGGTCACAGTCTCTTTAAAGTAAGTAAAAGTATATTGTGATGCTCAGATCGTATAAGGACCATTGAGGTCGTAGAAGACCCAGAGAAAATTATATACCTGAGGTGTTTGGAAGGTATTTAGAGCATCCAGCCAATCATAAAATCTGTCCATAATATATTGCCTTACTTATGTAGAATAGAATAGATAGATAGATAAATCGTTTATTCAGTGCAACAAAAGACACAAATTCAGGTATTAAAAACAGCCAGAAAGTTGAAAAAAAAAAATTTAAAATAACAGACATTAAAAAGATAAATTGACCCATAGACACTTAACTCATAAGCGTCTATAACGGTCGATCACTACTGGGCGGTGTGTGTCTTATGGTTGCACCAAATGGGAGTCCAGCTCAGCATATGCCAGGTACAATACCTGACGCTGGTATTCTGCTGCATCCCGTTAGTGACACACGGATGTCGAGAAGACACATCTGAGTTTCAACAAAATGGTACCCACATAGTGCGGAGCGTATATTATAAAGGTGGTAAGTACCCACAGTTGACTTGCTTTTAAAAACCGAATAGAATACTCTTTATTATGTACACCATATAAATTACAGACCTAAATATAGAAACTGTACAAAGGGTGACACAATGGGCGGTCTTATCGCTAAGAGCGATCTTTTAAAGACAACCTTAGGATGGATTTAAAAAGGGGAAGGACAGACAAATACTGTAGGTAGTGTGTGTGTGTGTGTGTGTGTGTGTGTGTGTGTGTGTGTGTGTGTGTGTGTACATAATACAATAAATACATACATATAGTATATTATACTAATCTAAATAAATATATACACATACATATAAATATATCCATATAATAATATGGGCAGTCTCATCGCTAAGAGCGATCTTTTAAAGACAACCTTAGGATGGATTTAAAAAGGGGACGGACAGACAAATACTGTAGGTAGTCCGTAGTGTGTGTGTGTACATAATACAATAAATACATACATAAAGTATATTATACTAATCTAAATAAATATATACACATACATATAAATATATCCATATAATAATAAACATGAAACAGGAGCAAAGAAAATATAATGATGATGTTTAAGGAGAGAGGAAGTGCTTTATTGCCATAATTTTAAACGTGGACAAAGATTGAGCACGCCTTACCGACACGGACAAGTCATTCCATAACCGTACTGCTTGAACAGTAAAAGATTTGTCATAAAAACTGGTGGAATGCATCGGCATCTCTAGTCTCAGGTTTTCCGATGACCTCAGATATCTATCATGTGTGTCATGAAGGAACTTGAAACGTTCTTTAAGATAAGTGGGGGTTTTAGGATTAAAAAAAAATACTTACTCGTCTGGTACTTCCTTGAGTCGAACGCTTCTCGAGGCAGTCGAAGTCGAGGGTTCGCCTTGTGTATGTTGCCTGCACAAAAATATACATCATCATCATCTGCCTAGCATTTGACCAAGAGACCGCCTGGCGCCACCCCTCGCCCCTAGTTGCACTATAAATCTCAATCTGATTCATTTCACAGGATATTGCTAATCAATGAGGGTTTTCTGAAATGACGTTCGCTAGGTGGCAGCACTGACACGTCAGGTCCAGGCATCTGTCAAAGAGCCTATATTTTCTTTAGTCATGACTGAATGATGAACGAATGAATGAATCGAATGATGAACGTCATCATATATTTTATATTGGAAGACCTCTTGTCACAGTGGTGCCAACTGGTGTCGTAAATTTTCACGAAAACCCTCATTGCTTCATCGTAATTGGCTGTAAGACTAGCTTATATATGTTTAAGATAAAATTTCAAAGAGCTGTGGATTTTGTGATTAATAAATAAAAATATGTTTGAAAAATTTATCTGCTACAATGAATGTTGTTGAACTACCAAAATTAAAAAGTCATTGCTACTGATAGCGTGTTACACAATAACCCCGCTGTCCTGTGTGCTTGTGTGTGTGAGCGAGTGTGTATAAGAAACCTAGACTGCATCATTCGGGTTCGCATGAACGTAAGGTCATCCACTTCGCTATAGAATTGTTGCGCGCCACAATTAATGCCTGGTACATGGTGACATTAGTTACCACTAGCGCCATCTAGTATCGGGTAGCAGAACTAGTAGAGTCAAGATCCTAGAAATTTCGAGAACTATCGACATCTGGTCAGTCGAGACAGGTATATACTCGAACATTCTAGATATTTCTATAGTAGCTCTGTGGCACTATATAAGGGCGGTTTGGGCCGCGAGCCGACACAGTTGTATTAGCGATACAAACGAATACCTACATCGAAGCGATCTTCAAGTACGACTTAGAGCGATCAGTAGTGCAATTGTGTTTCATAATTAGTGTGTTTGAGTTGTTATTAGTGTTGTTTGATTAAAGTGTCATTTTTTGGTTATTAAATCGGCAGTTTTTATTGTCACGAACCCCAAGCTCGTAACAGTATCCAATTTTGTTAGAGTAATCGGGAACTTAATAGGACAAAATATTTAAAAAAAATGTTTTATCTCCAATCGTTTCTTTCATACAGGATCAAATTAAATTAGAAACTTTAAAGACGTGATATTATCAATAACTATGTATACAGTATTGTTGCGCGCCAAAAATAATGTTTGATACATCGCCATGTATCGCCATTAGTTACCACTAGCGCCATCTTGTATCGGGTAGCAGAACTAGTACCTTGGCCTTGGTACTAGGACATTGACCCTTCCTGTAGGTACTAGTAGTTCCGAGAACTATCGACGTCGAGTCGGTCGGGGCCGCTATGTACTCGAACATACTAGATGTTTATCGAGTGGCTCTGTGGGACTATATAAGGCGGGCGCGAGCCGCGAGACATATAGTTTTGAGTAAGCTATACATGCGATAACATCGAAAGCGATATTCGAGTGCGACTAGAAGTGATCAGTAAGTGACATTGTGTTTCTTTATTTGTGTGTTTGACCTGTAATTAGTGTTGGTGAGTAAAGTGTCAGTTTTTTTGGTTATTAAATCGGTAGTTTTTATTGTCACGAACCCCAAGCTCGTAACAATTGGTGTCAGAAGCGAGGGATAAAAACATGCCGATTTTACCCAAAGACGACATGGAGGGTATCCGTACCCGGAGTCAACGCCAGCAAGAGACGGACCAGAGGCGAGTTGGTGGAGCAATGCCACAGGGGTCGGAAGGCCAGCTACCGACCACGGAGGCCGGCCCGTCCACAGCTGCTCCAGCATCATCAGCACCAGTGTTTGCTGCTCTGATGATGATGCTGCAGGAGCAGGCTCGCCGACAGGAGGAACAGGCTCGTCGACTGGAAGAACAGCTCCAGCGGGACAAGGAGGAACAGGCTCGCCGACAGGAGGAACAGGCTCGCCGACAGGAGGAACAGGCTCGTCGGTTGGAGGAACAGCTCCAGCGGGACAAGGAGGAACAGGCCCGTCGGTTGGAAGAACAGCTGCTGCGTGACAGGGAGGAACAGGCTCGTCGACAGGAGGAACAGGCTCGTCGGTTGGAGGAACAGCTCCAGCGGGATAAGGAGGAGCAGGTGCGCCGCCAGGAAGAGCAGATGTTCCTCATGAAGGAACTTCATGCAACCTTGGGGAAAGACATGAAGGAGATGAAGGAGAAGGTTGCTCAACACGACAACCGTCTGTCGGAAGCCGAAACCCGAATCGACCACGTGAATAATCGGGTTGACAACGTGATGGCTGACATGAAGAAAATGCTGGACAACCTTAAACTGGGTGATGGAATTGCAGCTCCCGTAGCTATAACACCTTCGCTACGTGGATTCAAAGTGCCACCGTTCGACGGAACTTCTTCCTGGTCGGCCTACAAAATCCAGTTTGAGGCTGTCATGAAGGCGAACGGGTGGAATAAAAGTCAGGCCATGACTGCCCTCACTCTGGGCTTACGCAACCAGGCCTTAACTGTTCTGGAAGCTCTCGGTAAGGAAGTGACTTACGAGCAGCTCCTTGAGGCATTGGAGGCTCGGTATGGCGACGCTCACCTGGAACACGTGTTTCGGGCGCAGCTCAAGGATCGCGTGCAACGTAGCAACGAAAACCTGCAGCAGTGGGCCTTTGAAGTGGAGAAGCTGGTTCGTAAGGCTTACCAGTCCGTACCTGCGCTTATTGATGGGAATCTGCTGCAGGCATTCATCGATGGCATCCGTGACCTTGAAGTTAGAGCTGCTGTGAGGCTCGGTCACCACGGAACTCTTAAGGAAGCCTTGGCCCATGCACTGGAGGTGGAAGCGGTGCGGCAGGATCATCGTTCCCATCGCGTCAGGGAGGTTGAAGCGGCTACAGTTCGCGACCGCAATAAAGGATATAGACCTAGGTGCTACGGCTGTGGGGAAAGGGGCCACCTTCGATCCAGTTGCCCTAAGCGGACTGCAGAAAGGAAAGGTGGCTGGTCTCCAGAGGATAGTGTGGCTAATCGCACCACCCAGCAGCAGCAGGAATACGGCTTTGTGGTTAAACATCACAGCGGGAAATCTCTTGGCAACACAGATGCATTGTCAAGAAGAACTTGTCCTGAAGATCGCAAGCATTGTACCAGGCAAGAGAGTAAGGAAGTGGTACCTGTGAGGATGCTCAAGACAGACCTCAACAACGAGTGGAAGGAAAGCCTACAACGTGCACAGCAGGAAGATTTGGACATCAAGCCAATTCTGGAATGGATGAAGGCCAGAGCTCCTAAGCCCAGGTGGAGTGACGTCTCAGCGATGAGTTCGGTCACAAAAAGCTATTGGGCCCAATGGGACAGCTTGGTGGTTCAGGATGGAGTCCTGTGCCGTAAATGGGAAAATGCTCGGGGAGACAGCTGTCATCTGCAAATGGTTGTCCCTAAAGCTCAAGTACCGGATGTTATACAGCTGTACCATAATGGTTGTTCAGGAGGTCATCTGGGAGTAAAACGGACTCTACTGAAGATACGAGAACGGTTTTACTGGGTCCACTGTCGGGAAGATGTCGAAGATTGGTGTCGCAAATGTACAAGTTGTGCAGCTGTAAAGGGACCTCAGACTCGTAGTAGGGGTGCATTGAAATTGTACAACGTTGGTGCACCATGGGAGAGGATAGCCCTTGACGTTGCGGGGCCGTTTCCGGAAAGTGAAAGTGGTAACAAGTATTTCATGGTTGTGATGGATTACTTCACGAAGTGGCCGGAAGTCTTCGCCATTCCAAATCAAGAAGCTTCGACAGTTGCAGATAAATTAGTTCATGAAGTCTTCTGTCGTTTTGGAGTACCTTTGGAGATTCACAGTGACCAAGGAAGGAATTTTGAGTCCCAAATATTCCAGGAGACTTGTCGAGTTATGGGTACTCATAAGACAAGAACGACTTCTTACCACCCACTATCGGATGGAATGGTGGAACGATTTAATCAGACACTGGAGAGGTACCTAGCGAAAGTTGTGGAAAATCGGCAACGAGATTGGGACAAGCACATACAACCGTTTTTGTTGTCATATCGAAGCGCTGTCCACGAAAGTACATCGGTGACGCCAGCTTTCGCAAACTTCGGAAGAGAACTACGGCTGCCTGCAGACCTGATCACCGGAATACCACCTGATGCCCCACGCAGTGTAACTGATTATGCAAATGATTTGCGGAACAAGATGAATGACATTTATGAGCACGTCCGACAAACGGGCCAGCAAATGTCTGAAAGGATGAAAACCCGTTA
The DNA here is from genome assembly GCA_927399505.1 of Luperina testacea. Taxonomy (NCBI): domain Eukaryota; kingdom Metazoa; phylum Arthropoda; class Insecta; order Lepidoptera; family Noctuidae; genus Luperina; species Luperina testacea. The sequence continues at coordinate 5,217,289 of OV656785.1, read as the reverse complement.
TGACCGCAAAATGAATAATAAAGGGTTCGACGAAGGTTCACTAGTGTGGTTGCACAATCCAGTCCGCAGCAAAGGGAAATCTCCTAAGCTTCAAGCTAAATGGGACGGACCGTACCGGATTGTGACAAAGATCAATGATGTAACCTACCGGATACAGAAAGGTGCAAGAGGTACTCCTAAGATCGTCCATGTAGATCGACTGGCGCGTTATTATGGAGCCAATAATGCTCGGGACGAGCATGTCTTAGGAGGGGGCAGTGTTGCGCGCCAAAAATAATGTTTGATACATCGCCATGTATCGCCATTAGTTACCACTAGCGCCATCTTGTATCGGGTAGCAGAACTAGTACCTTGGCCTTGGTACTAGGACATTGACCCTTCCTGTAGGTACTAGTAGTTCCGAGAACTATCGACGTCGAGTCGGTCGGGGCCGCTATGTACTCGAACATACTAGATGTTTATCGAGTGGCTCTGTGGGACTATATAAGGCGGGCGCGAGCCGCGAGACATATAGTTTTGAGTAAGCTATACATGCGATAACATCGAAAGCGATATTCGAGTGCGACTAGAAGTGATCAGTAAGTGACATTGTGTTTCTTTATTTGTGTGTTTGACCTGTAATTAGTGTTGGTGAGTAAAGTGTCAGTTTTTTTGGTTATTAAATCGGTAGTTTTTATTGTCACGAACCCCAAGCTCGTAACAGTATGTTAACTAACAGAGGGCGTTCCCGTTAACCCGCAATAGTATATACGTAGCATCCATACATGCTAAAAAAAATATTACCAATCGAAAATAAAAGGTTTTTATTTTTTTTTATATTAAAATATTCACTAAAAATCGTAAATTGATACTCTATTTATTTAATTAATTCTAATTTATTTAATTAAATAAATTCCGACATTGCTGTCCTTCAAGTACGCGTGTACAGAGTGTTTCTTTAACGTATCAATTTACGATTTTTAGTGAATATTTTAATATAAAAAAAAAATAAAAACATTTTATTTTCGAATGGTAATATTTTTTTTTTTGCATGTATGGATGCTATACTATTGCGGGTTAACGGGAACGCCCTCTGTTAGTTAACATACTGTATACGACAAATAAAATTTAAAGTACTTGAGTTGAGAAAATCTGTTTTCTTTAGTTGTAATCAAACTCAAACTCAAAGCATTTATTTCAATTAAACCTTGTACAGGCACTTTTGAATTGTCAAAATTAAAATAGTCCGTCAGTTAGTCAGAAAGTTGAAGCTAGTCGCAGATTCCAAAACGTAGATCTCTATGGAGAAGAACGGGCAAGAAACTCCATGGACACTCTTTTAAATCAAGATATTACAACCAACGAATTAATTAATTTTTTGTTTTATATCTATCACATCTGCGGAGATATCCATGAATTTGACCATGTAGATTCTGGCTCAGAGGAAAAAATTAAAATGGCATTGTATACACCTCTGCCATACCTTTCGGGGATTAAAAGCTTGATGTTATGTATAAAAGAAAAGTACCTCCTCAAATGGCAAAATGTACTTACTGTTTGGATGTGACGTCACTTCTCGGTATTTTTCTTCCTTTACGTTTAGTTGCAGCGGGTTCAGTTGTGGCGAGCGTCTCGTTTGTACTGCAATTAAAAATAATAGAGAATGAGATTATTAGTGACATAATAAATTAAAACATTAAATTACTTTCGAGCCAAAAAATCTGCCTAGCCATTTTCCAACTATTGGGGTCGGGTTCCAGACTAACCGGATGCCGCTAAATACCAGTATTTTACATGGAGCGGGCGCCTATCTGACCTCCACACCAGTAACTACTGGGTAACACCATACATCCTGTTTTTGACGTGACAACGTCTAATAAATCGATGAAGCTGGCTGCACTCACGAAAAACATGACTCATGTAGCGTTACCTCGCGGCCTTGCTCTGTAGCGTTCCATGGCGGCTTGAAGTGCAAGCGAATATTAACAAATGCAATGCAACTATTCCATCAGTATTTTCTTATGACGTTGTCACGTTCAACTATCGTCAGGAAACCGACTTTACAGACAACCGATTTTTTTTTCTCAGGATGGTAATTCGTCAAATGGCCCCTCCCGCTCTGGGTGGAGCGGAAGGAAGTGTCAGACTCTTACTGACTAAAACCCACTCGTGTTCCTTCCTTAGCCCTTTATGTTCCGGGCCAGCGGTAACCCTTTCGGACATTCCCGCTAAACACCTTACCCCTTGGTAAGAGTTTCAGACTTGACGTTCTTTGTCAGACTTTCGGGTTGACTACCCGTATCGACTGTCAAAAAGCCTTAGAGTCAATAGAATGTAGCGGTATCTACAACGCCACATGCAAAACAACGCGTCATACTGACGTCACGCAAATCCTGCATCGCGCAAGCAGAGTTTACCGCGCAACTAGCATAGATACAACGGCCCGACATGAATCAACGGGCAGTTGCCCGCCAGACACAACACCCGTCTGGTCGGAGGATCCTCCCTTTTCTATGGAGGTTGAGTGAACTTTACACCCTGTTCCTCATACCTCTATAAGAACAATAATATTATACCTACAGGTTTAGATTGAGCAATAATACTGGGTGATGATTTCTGGGCCAATAAAAAAAAACATATAAATGAGGGAGGGAATCGACCAAAACTTCAGATTACATCAGAGAGGCAATTCCCATAATTTTATACAGTTAACTGTTCATTATGATTCATAATGTTATCCTTTTATGATTCTGCCAGTGGCCTTTTTAGGCTCCTTGGTGGAATGACAGCACACGACACGTCAAGTTTTCACTATTGTCAGCTCACTTCACCAAAGTTTTCATTGTGCGATTTTTTTGACTGGAACAACTAAAATAGCGAACAGAGATTACTTACATCATGTCATCATCCGGCGGTTCTGCCTTTACTTGTACCGGAATTGTGCTAGTTTGAACTTGGTCCCTGAAAAAAAAATATTTTTTTTTAAATGCGCTCTTTGTTGTCAGCGTAGCGTCTTTTTCTGTAACTGCCCGTGACATCACAACGGGCCCTATCAGAATACCAGAGCGCTGCAACATTTATTTTTTAAATGTCGTAGCATCATGCTGAGATAGGAGCCTTTTGGCCTCGTATAGGACTTTCTGTTTCATTTTCCTTTGGTACTTTTTGAAGTGAAAACTTCTTTAGCATCGTTGTGATTTGAAAGTTTATGAAACGAAAAAGCGACACTAAAAAGAGACAATAAGATTTAACGTGGGAGAAAATGAGATAGGAAGCATTATACTGTGTTTTTGTTTTTTATTATTACAAATGACATGGATGGATGGATCAGAATCAGATGGATGGATGGATGTTCTTTAGCTGCATCGTTGTCATTTGAAAGTTTAAGACACGAAAAAGCGACAGTTTTTACATGTCTCTTTTTAGAGACATGTAAATTCATAAGATTTAACGTGGGAGAAAATGAGATAGGAAGCATTATACAGTGTTTTTGAAGGTTTCACTTCTACCACGTGAGAATTGCACACATGCTGGTTTTTTTAATATATAACTTGGTTTTTTATTTTGCTGTATTTAGTTTAGTTTGTGATCTTCCTGTACGAGTCACAATAAATACTTTTTCTTTCTTTCTTTCTTTCTTTTTCTTCCATAAATCTCTATTTTTCGTCATCTCAGTAGATATCCCCTTTCTACCCATATCATCATTCACGCAGTCCATCCACCGTTTCTTTGGTCTTCCCCTACTCAAAGCCATCGATATCAACGTACAATGCGCGCCACGAAAGATGATACTTGACCCCGCCTCCCCCGCTCTTTCCGCCGCCCCGATGACACCCGGTCCCCGTCCCGCACCGGGCGTCATCGGGGCGGCGGAAAGAGGCGGGGGTGGCGGGGTCAAGTCTCTTCTTACGTGGCACGCACTGTACAATGCGCGCCACGAAAGATGAGACTTGACCCCGCCTCCCCCGCTCTTTCCGCCGCCCCTATGACGTCCGGTCCCGTCCCGCACTTAGACCTCATACCGCTAAAGATACCTAAAATCGTGTACTGCGCATGTCAAACCACGTGGTGTGTCAAGTCTCATCTTTTGTGGCACGCATTGTACTCAAATCTTTCCTCACGACATTTTCCTCATTACTCCGTACTGCATGCTCATACCAAGACAACCGATTTCCACACAACTTTTCAGTTACCGGTGCCACTTTCAAACTTCCTCTTATGTACTCATTTCTTAGTCTATCCATTCGTGCAACACCACACATTCCTTTGTTACTTACTTGTCGAATTCGGGTTCTATCTTCACCACCAGCGTCTCAACATTCACATTAGGCTCATTTTGTGCTCTGAAAAAAAAAAAAAAACATTTTAAACTTTTTTGTATTCAGGACTTTTTACTGCCACCTAGGGCATTAGCACACCTCCACCACGAAAATAATGATGGAAAAGCTAAGAAATATTACTAGATTATGTTGCGATCCGAGTAGTGGAACATCGTGAGGGTTTGAATTGAATTGTTTTTTGTAATATTTGTTGAACAATTAACCATTTGACCGCCACACGTCAAAAAAATCAAAAACGTGATAAGCAAAATCGAGTACCAGGGCTTCCAAGTACGTCCACCTTAAGGCGAAAGCGCCAGGGTAGCCTGCAAAATTCAATTTTTTTTAGGTTCTTTGCAATTTGCTCGTCAGTATTAAGTTGTACGTTGATTAATATAAGGATTCGCGGCCGTAACAAATATGTATTTACAGAATTATAATAAATACTGACCAGCAAATTGCAAAAAACGTAAGAAAATTTGAATTTCGCGGGCTACTTTAGCGCTTCCCCTTAACAAACTTGTCGACTGCCAGAGATACGTGCGCAACAAACGCGGCACAGCAACAAAATATCGGGCTAAACGCGGATGTGTAAGTGGCTTCCGAGCGGTCCGGCGAAACCACGCGAGAAAGAGATGGAATCATAATTAGAAGATTATATCCAAGATAAGAACGCTTGGAAACATGCTGGTCCTGCTCCATAGGACAATCTGGAGCCTAGACAAAATCAAACTGGTTGCTAATTTAATTGTAAATTTATACTTTTTTTGACATTGATTTACATTCTGTAACTAGTACTTTAACTCACACCCTGACTTATTACTTGTATTTTTTTTTTTTTATGAAAATCCTTTTCTTTTACCATGTTTGTAAATACATATGTGAGCACCATGCATCTATCAGATAATTAATTTATATGTCATGGTTTCATTTTTAAGTCTTTTACCTATTGTGGTATAGTAATTTTATTTTAGGTGCATCGTGTTCACATATTATTATTATATAATTAATGTATGCAAAATTTTGTAAAATATTTTAAAAGAGTTACGGTGGAGTTTCTTGCCCGTTCTTCTCCATACGAAAACTACCTTTTGGAATGGGCGACTAGAATCAATTCTATTTGTTGTAATTTCTGACGTTCAAAAGTGCCTTTTATGTGCCTATTTGAAATAAATGCTTTGACTTTTGACTTTTTTTTGACTAATCAAATCTGTGCGTTAGAACAGGCAGTTTCGCTTGCCGTAAAACGGAAAAGTCACGGCGGAACTACTGCGGTTTCGCGGCGGAGATGTGATACCCCCCTTAAAGTCACCACACTATTGTGTGTGAAACATCATCTATATGCCTGGATGCGGGAAGCACAGAACCACGGGTCGAGGTGGCGGTGCTTGGGGGAGCCCAAGCACCGCCACCTCGACCCACGGTTCTGAAAGACGTCCACTGCTGGACATAGGCCTCCGCCTATGTCCAGCAGTGGACGTCTTTCGGCTGGAATGATGAAGCATGTTGAAAATAAATCTAACTCACTCTTGTTCATAGCTTGGCTGTCCGCCGTCGCCGTCACTATCATCCGAACTTTCTTCGTCGGTTGAACTGAAACAAAAATACAATATGGTTAGAAAATACAAAAGGCGTTTCTTTTGTTTGAGCAGCGGTGGCCCAGTGGGGTCGTGGGTTCGAACCCAGACACGCGCTTTACTTTGGGTTTATTTCAACACCACCGTTCTCAAAACGGTAAAGGAAAAGTTCGCGAGGAAACCGGCCTGTCCTGTCCTAGAACCAAACATTCGAAGACATGTGATATCTATCAACCCGCACTGGGCCCGCGTGGCCCACTCCCTATCGAAGAGAGGATACCTGTGTCCCAGCAGTGGGAACATTATAGGCTTATTATTGTACTATTCCAACCTAACGTCAGCGTCAAACTTTGCTTGCGCGATGCAGGATTCAGTGGCGCCATCTGTCAGTGACGACAGTTTCACGCGCCGTTTCATTTAGAGCTTCCTCAGTTGTGACATAGATGTCGCTACTGTCTGCTGTTAAAATTCAGTAATACAGAGTAAACACATACCTCTCCGTCGATATAGGCCTCTTACGAGCTCTGCACTGTTTTTTTTCCTCTCGTTTCTCTGCATTCCGTTCCTTTTCCTCCTTCAGTATCTGAAGTACTCTCGCCTCGCTCACTCCGGTGGCCAGCGCAGTCCGTTGGCCGAACTTCGACAAAGGAGTCAGGTCCAGGTCTCCTCCATACTTCTTCTTTAACTCTTCATACTCGCATTCAAAGTAGTGGTACACTTTTGCGATGAGAATTTTTGTTTGATCCTGAGAAAATATTCAAATACCAAGTACATTATTGTGAATGGGAATCAGTAATAAATAGTTTAATTAAAACAAAGTCGCTTTTTGTGTCTGTGTGTCCTTAGAGCTCGTGGTTTAATAATAACAGCCGCTCGGGTAATCTTCAAGGTAAAGCAACGTTTACCGAGGTCGGTCAGCGGATGGATGACCATCCATAACATACAGAGATCCATCTTTGACAGTCGTTACGGGTTGAGAAGCCCGAAAGTCTGACAACCAGTCTAAGGTATTGTGTTACCCAGTAACCGGGTTGTGTATGTCAGATAGGTTAGTCGCTTGATGTAAGTAAAATATTGGTTAGCTTCATCCGGTTAGATTGGAAGCCAACCTCAATATAGTTGGGAAAATGCTAGGCAAAAATGATGATAGATAATGAGAAATTGATATGACCTTGTAAATCTAATATATAAAAATCTCGTGTCACAGTGTTTGTTATTAACTCCTTCGAAACGGCTTGACCGATTTTTATTATGAAATTTTTTGTGTATATTTCGTAGGTCTGAGCATACGTCGTCGGCCATTTTTTTTTGCAGAACCACATTTGTGGGGTCAGCTAGAGTTGTATTATAATAATTTGATGTAATATATTTTGGTAGGTACCTCTTGTATTCCTTCTGCAGTGTGTTGTACTTCCGTGTTGCAATTTGGACAAAATACTTTGATCTCATTGCCACTCGGAGAGTCTTCATTCTGTAAAAAAGGAAAATTTTAACGTTACTAAAGGCCTCCACAGTTTTCTAGACTAAATACTGAAGATATTATTTTAAACTCATTTGGAGAGACATTGACTGGGCTAAAAAGATTTGAGAAGTTTTATGATGTTGATTACTTAAGGCTCCTTGGCGCGACACGCGATAAAATCGCGCGCGACACAAAGGCACCGTAAGTCGCGCAACGGGCGGTGCCTTTGTGTCGCGCGCGATTATATCGCGTGTCGCGCCTGTTTGTAGGAGCCTTTATGTAATATAGTTGATAGGCAAATAAAATAATTAAAATAGGCACAATTATGGGCCATGGCGGGCACAGCACAGAGGAGGAAGAACACTGTGTGTTTAATAATGTGATACATTTTAATGTTTGTTAAGTAGTAAATAAGTTATACTGTTTTATTAATTCAAAATAGAATTTACGAATTATAATATAACTGACCCGGCCACGCGTTGCTGTGGTAGACAAATAATTTGCAATAAAATAATATTGCGATTATAAATGGAGATGTGAGCTATCCTATCTTTCAAGTTGGATCAAACTGCACACGGTGTACAATTTGATTAAAATCGGTTAAGTAGTTTAGGAGTCCATCGCGGACAAACATCGTGACACGTAATTTATATACAGTTATTATTTAAATACGGGGCTCTCGCGCCATTTGTAGTTATTTACATAGCGTGTTTCTTTTTTTTATGAGTGTGTAGTTTTTATTTCACTATAACGGAATACGGCTTCGTAAAAGGACAAAGTGATAATTTGCCTAATATTTATAACCGCCCAGATTTTCCGTACTGTTAAGTTCTGCAGCAATAACTCGTATGCTAGGTGTAGGATTCTCATAAAAAGCTCCAAGTACACTACATTATGGCACTCATTCGAGGTTCTTGATACTTCGCGCTTCGCACGCATTGCAGTTAACGCTGCCATACGCAAGTAACATGTAACAACATACTCTTCGTTACTGAAGTTAGGCATTTTAACATCAACAGCGAAGACAAACACAACAAAAAAAAAACAATAACAAGATTTAAAAACCGAAACTCAACGAAAAAAAGATCCGACAAACTGGTCACATCCCGAACATACAACCCAATGTTAGACAAAGACAAGAATCATTTTCCTTGCGCCAGAAAGAGAAACTCTTTACCTGCTTACGTTGACGATTCCATTGTTGTTTGCGATTCGGCGGTGGCAAACTATTTTTACAACATAATGAAAGATTTCTGTGCTACGGTTGCGTACCGTTAGAAAGGGCAAAGGGGAAGGGGGAAGCTTAAGAACTTTTTAAAATAAAACTAAGTTCAAAATGATTGTTATTTTTTATAATGAATTTTTGAAGTTGTAATTTTTCATACGTTTAAAAAAAAATTACTATGGAAAAACATAAGCATTTTTTTATAGACCAATCGCATCAAATAATAACTTATTTGGAATAAGAATACATTGCAGAATACAATAAAAGTTATTTCGTGCAATTAAATTAAAACCATAAACAAAAAAGTAATGACGATTTAAAGGCAAGATTTCGGGTAATTTAGGGAAAAAAACAAAAAAAAATCATATCTCAATAACCGTGACACTTAGGACATGGGGTCTTTGAGTGAAACCTCGAAAATGACCCTCCCAACCCCACAAAAAATGTGTCGGCTCATGCGCCAAACACACTGTATACAAACACGGTCACATTAACTTGACGCATCTGTGGAATGCGAGGCCCCGCCCGCTTCCCCCCGCATTCCCTTAGCTCGCCCGGCAAGGGTCAGTATGGTCAGCATCTTTATCTATCTATTCATCTATATATTTTTGACAATCAACATAAAATAGTTTTTTTACTACCTACACTTCCTGCAAATAAAGATTTGAAATTATATAGATAGTATCTACTACCTACATACATTTTTTTTTTCTTAAAAAAAACGTTGCCCCTCACTAGGAATTTCTCCTGTGTCGTAGGTGCGTTTAGTTGTTGATGCTTTTTTGTCACACCGTACCAGAGTGCCAAAATGACGTCATCAACGCCAAGCGTCAAGTTAATGTGACCGCGTTGTACATATAAACGTCTAAATTGAGAACCTCCTCCTTTTTTGAAGTCGGTTAAAAACGTTTCATAAACAGTTTGAGGTGAAGTAGGTACTGATTTTTATATTATATCGGCATGTTTACAATACATTACGTCTACGCCCGCCGTGTAGTATTGACGGACACGATATCAAATGTACAGGTTGTGTGGCGGCAGATTTATATTTTCAAAAATTTATAAAAAAAAGAACTATTTGACATATCGTTTAATTAAAAGTAAAAGTAGATAGTGTAAAAGTGCGGATTTCATTTTTTAAAGATTATATCATCCAGGTGTCTTCCATAGAGTTGCACGCATTGTTCAAAACGGAGCCTCGTGTTCCGCGCCACACGCTGCAGTAACCACGGTTCAATTGCGCCGATTTCTCGACAATTATATTCTTTTAAATCCGCAATTTTATGCGGATTGTTATTGTATACTCTCTCTTTGAGGTATCCCCACAAAAAGAAATCCATTGGGGTTAAGTCGGGCGATCTCGGTGGCCACGGGATGTCTCCAAAGCGACTAATCAGTTTGTGAGGGAAAACTTCTCGAAGCAAATTCATCGAAGCTCTGCCCGTGTGTGCGGTCGCACTATCCTGTTCGAACCACGTGTTTGTTGAAAACGATGGATGAGCTGGCAGGTTCGGCAAAAAGAAATCCGTAATCATGCGACCATAATTCTCACTACTGACATTTAACGCCTGGCCCCGGGCATTTAAAAAAAAAAAGGTCCTATTATCCCATACGTGGATAAAGCGCACCAAACAGTTACCTTGGGGCAGTGCAATGGTCGTGGATCTTCATGTAAACTCCGTTCCACCAGTTCAATGTTATCGGGGGTCCTTGAAGATCGACTAGGCCCTGGCCGTCGGGTGTTCAAAGCCGAAGCACTTGCGCGGAACCTCTGCACCCAGGAACGAATTAAATTCACACTCGGTCCGTCACTTATCCGCCGAATACCGAAGCGTGAGCAAAATTGTCGACGAGCAATCACGTAAGAATCGTTACTCTTGAAAAATGCCTCGATGGCGAATGCGCGATGCTCACCCGACCACTGCGACATCGTGACTGAGAAATCCGCACGGTCTGTGATTCTAATGACGCCAACCTCCCCCCGCACCGTTTATTACTTTTTGAAATAATCGTATTTAAAAACATAAATCTGCCGCCAGACACATTTATATACCTACATATTTTTTCAGGGCCGGTCGACCATTTTACCGAGATGAAGCCATTGGACATGTTCAAGGGAAACGCGAGGGCTCCAAATGCATGGTAAATTGCAGAATTTCACCTGAACATAAATGTGAAAAGTGAGCCTTATCAATTATCATTGCACATTGGTTTGTGATGAAAACGAAGGAATTGTGGCAAGTGTAGTCTTTCGTGATTGTGCTGCTAATCAAGGAGGAGAAAAATCTGTAGAATTTTTGATTTTTTTGATCTGGCTCTTTAAAAGAAGTGACGAACCTGCCACTACGTCAGTAAAATGTTACTGGACGAAATTGATAATCCGCTTCATAATTATGTTCGAAAAATGTGTCTGCATAACAACGGAAATAACGCAATTAATTTTGTTGAACTGTCAAATTGAAACCCATTTGATTGCCACTGATAGTGTGATAGTGATAGTTTTTACACAAAACCGTTTTATAAAAATAATTATCAAAAGAAGCAAATCATAATTGTTTTAACAGCTCCTAATAGATACCGGGCTGTTTGTATTTCGTGCGACAGAGATAACGCTCTACGAAGCCGAAATTAGCCGATTGTCTCTTTCCAAAGGTCGATGTGCAATATTTATCGCCGGGTACTGTATGCAAATACGCAGCAGCACTTTCTAAAGTCGTATTAAATTAATAAAATCCAAAGATTTAAAAAACAAAAAGTTTTCATATAAAATATAATTGATACTTTTGAAGAACTATTCAGAGAAGATATAGATATGCTCGATGAAGAGTTCTGAGGAGATTTATTTTATAAACGATTTCGGTGTACTCATTTCCTGTATCTTTCTTATGATACAGCGGTGCTATTCTGTAAAAATCTCACCGTGAAAACTTAGGTGAAGTGAGCGTAGAGTGAGCTGTTAATAGTGTAATTTCCTAGCAAAAACAAACTCACATCCATCGAGATATAAGTACTAACGTACTAGAGAAGCTACGTCAAATTACAAATAACTGAATTGTCCTATTCTTCGTAATTTGAATCTTTAGTTCGCTGCAGCGCTAAAATAATAACAATTCGTCTAAACCGTAATTACTAATTTACCACAGCGCTAGATTTGCTGCAGAAGTGTATTTATTCTCGGCAAAAAGGTCTTAAGCGCCATGTAAATCACGGCACTTACGCGTTTTCTTCGACAAAGTGCAACAACATGTCTTCCCTATAGACTATGACAGGAGTACTACAGAATGGACAACGTAGGTATTTTGCCTACAGGGTTTATTTCATAAATAATAATAGACAATTTATTTTTTTGATATATTTTATTTAGTTACCCTTAAATAATATGAGTTTAGTCATCTTTTGCCTTTTTGTGGAATAATCAACGCTTTGATCTGTTTTTGCTTCATGTTTTAAACGAATAGCTAAAAAAATTATATTGATACTCACATCATCATAGGGCACAGCAGACTTCTTTAGAAAATGCCTTCCCTCTTTCGTAACATACTTATCATCCTCACGAAAATGCAACGAACATATGTAACTATGATCGGATGGTAGCCAGGTCTTTTCACAGCGATTGTTTTGAACAAATCGGATCCATTTTTCTCTATTTTTATGACTTGGAAATCTGGATAAGAATTTAAAATAATTAATTACATCCAAAACTAATTAAACATTAATGTAAAAACTGTCTGGTTAATTATGATATATACTATAGGAAAATTTATTAAATCTTTTTCTACCTAAATATATATAATTATTAGTTTTAACAGGACTTAGCACGAACCTTTCATTTATTTATATCTGCTGACGTTTCGATGTCTTTACATCCACTGTGGTTGCGCAAGACTAGAACAAAATATATAAATGAAAGGTTCGTGCTAAGTCCCGTTAAGACTTATAATTATCTGTTTAAAGTGCGATAGTTTAAAAAACTAAATATTAATATCAACATTAAAAACACAACATACGATATTTTCACCGTAATGTCAGTCTAATCTACCTACATTGCACTCTGTTTGATTAGTCTATGACAAACAATACAATATGGCGCGTGGTAATTATTTAATTTGTAAAACAAGGAAATTAGTTTACTTACCGATGAAACGTAATTCCTTTGCACTTTGCCGTGTTCCTTGAATTATTAGTACAATATCTCAACACACACGAAGGCATTTTTCGTCGATTTTTTCTATGAATTAATTTATTATTGTCGGAAGTACTAGGCGCGAAAGAGCTAGAGAGCGACTGAGTGAGGTGCGGCGCGATCGCCGCATTTGAACGAGACAAAGTAGGAATTTAGGCCTAGTCCGCACTGCGATATTTCACCGCGCGATTTTTTCTCGTAATTCTGTAACACGTTCAATACTATGGGACTAGCCGCACTGACGTTATAAAATTCGCGCGGAAAAAAATTCTGTGATTTGATGCAAATTGAGCGCGATTTATTCCCGCGCGAATGTTTTGTGCAATAGTAAGTAGTATGACTATGGCCGCACTGCGGAAAAAAATTCGCGCGTTTCTCTCAGTCGTGCACTGACTGTTTTAAGTAGAAAAATCCTTTCATAGGTCTCATGGCCGTAAATGGATGAATCCAGTATTCATGACATCTTTTTATACGTCTGTTACGTCGCCGCCGTAGTATCAGATAAATCAAAATGTTTCTGATGTCCATTAGACGTTCGTCTCAGCCGGGAACAGCATCAAACTGACAAAAATCGCACGAAATTTTACTCGCGGTGCGTACTAGGCGTGATTTCGAGCACGGAATATAAGTCGCGAGAATAAAAAACGCGCGGTGAAATATCGCAGTGCGGACTAGGCCTTACGGTGTCTTCTCTAGTACGTTAGTACTTATATCTCGATGCTCACATCACCTCAGTTTTCACGGTGAGATTTTTACAGAATCGACCGGCACGAAACAAGTTAGCACAGCTTTATTTTTTTCTGATATTTTGATATTTACTTGAACTCCTTTTTTGTTATTTTTTTTATTTGCAAGATTATCTAGCACTGATTCTGTAAAAGTAATGTCCTCTGGTAGCGGATCCTCCGTTTCATTTAACTCCATTTTATCACCCTCAATCATTTCAAAAGATTGAAACCAAGATGATTGACTTGAGCTCGACGGTATTTCATAAAATTCAATTCGACGTGTTTTTTCAAATGGTCCTTGTGTTTTTTTAGGTTTCGTCGTCATTTGACATTCAAATTTATGAGGACATATATTGGCTTTTAACTTGAATGTACCACCAACTAGTCGGCATTTAATCAAATTTTCTATGTCATTTTCAATCTGTAATAAAGCATATCGATATTAGATGTCAAATGTCGCATCACTATTTCAAATGAACAAGTAGGTAACTACTTCAATGTTGTGTTGTGACTTCTCGTAAATACGATTTTTAAAGTACAGGCGCCAGCACATCAAGCTAGAAAGAAGAAAAAGAAATAAAGAAAATACGTTTATTTGCGGCAAAAAACACAAACAAAAGAAAAACACGATCTACTACAATCTGTCATATTTCTTTACCTAGTAGATTTTCAACTTAATCGCTAAAGCATAAGGTTCAAAGTTGTTTGGAAATATTTGACAGTTTCGGGTAGCTTGATGTGCTGGCGTCTGTACATGGAATTGTGCTAACATTTTTACCATATTATTATTGTCATGGTGTGCAAATATTAATACAAGTTTATAACGAAAACAAATAATAACAATATTCATTAACGTTGACAATGCTGACATCCATACTTAATATTATGAGAAAGTGTCTGTCTGTTACCTCTTCACGCTTAAACCGCTGAACCGATTTAGATGAAATTTGGTATAGAGATAGTTTGAGTCCCGGGAAAGAACATAGGATAGTTTTTATCCATATAGTATATACCAAATTTCATCTAAATCGGTTCAGCTGTTTAAGTGTGAAGAGGTAACAAACAGACAGACACACTTTCGCATTTATAATAATTAGTACTTATGAATAAAAATAGATGGGAGTTACATACAAACTTGTCAAATATTCAATTATTAATACCTATTGTAGTTACTTACATCAAAATGATCTTCGCACACGTATTTAGTGCTTTTAGGTCCAATTAAATCTCGCCTCATCAGTTTGCACCACATTATCCGAGAATTCAAATCATTTGGTACACGAAAAAAAGTTTTATTGGGGTTTTTAATTGTCGTGCTTCGACACATAGGAACAATACAATATTTGTAGGCGCATTTTTTAACCTCAGCCATCGTGTAATAAACAAAATACGTGTGGAACGGCGCAAGTGACTACACACAAATTAATTTGTACGTACTCCGCGCATGCGTGCCGCGCCGTCTAGGTCAAATGACGTCACACGCTGCACTGGAGCGCCGCGTGTAACTTCAAAGTCCCATAACTTTTTCATTTCTAGATAAATTTTAATAATTCTTCCACAGTTTTGTTTCATTTTACTTAAATTTTGATAATAAATCCATTAAAAAAATTAACACTTTTTAAATGCCTCGGTTAGCACAGTGGTAACAGGATTGGCTGTATAGGGTGCGCCGGATGTACAGACAAGCACAATAAGCTACCCGAAACTGTCAAATTTTCCAAATCAACTTTGAACCTTAACGCTTTAGCAATAAAGTTGCAAATCTATTAAAGAAATTTGACAGATTGTAGTAGCTTGATGTGCTGTCGTCTGGTACAAAAGTAACGTCATTGGTAGAACTTTCAAAATTAAAAAAATTAGCAGTCAAAAATAAAAATAAATAAAAAACCACCGGGAGTGCCGACAAAAGTGAAAACAAAACACAAACAGAATACTTTGCCATCACTCAGTGACATATGATATACATTAAAACCGAGTAGTTACATCCCGAGAGCAGCCGAACACATTCGAAGCGGGTATTTTTTTATTGTCATAAAAACAAAACACGCGCGGTGTCGCTAACGGTAACAGCACGTGGCGCGAGTTCAATGGTTGTTACTCATTTCCATCGAGATATAAGTACTAAAGTACTTATATCTCGATGCTCATCTCCAAAAAAAAGTGAGCCTTCACGGGACGCCTGGCAGATGTGAAACATCGACATTATTTTGTACAAGTAATTATGATTGAAAAGAACAGATTTTCCGTCGTATTTTCACTTGATTGACCTCTTACATTTTGCTGAGATACTTCAACCACTAAATACTGCATTTCTTCCAAACCAGCTTCACTTCGAGAATCTGTACTTATTTCATCTATTATTGGATCATTGATTATTTCTGTAAATTCGATATTTGGAGAAGTAGATAATTCTGTAATCATTTCTGCATTTTGTAGACGCCTCCTTTCCGCTTCACGTTGTTTCAATTTATCTCTGTTCTGCTCCCTGTATCTTTGTTGACGTTCTCTTTTTTTTTGGAGAGCATTTAGTTCATTACCTTGCTCATTTCTTTGAATGTATAATAGTTGTGTTTCTTCCAAACTATATGAACTTTGAGCAGTAATTATTTCTTCATTATTTAGTTCTATTCTATTCGTGTTTGAAGAGGTAGATGGTCCGGCAATACTTTGTGAATATTGTATGCGTTTTCTTCTTTCCGCTTCACGCTGTTTCAATTTGTCTCTGTTCTGCTCCCTGTATCGTTTTTGACGTTCTTTTTTATTATTATTTACTCTAAAAAAAATATGTAAGTGTTAAAAGAAGTTAAAATAAAAAATTAGTATATTCTGGTACTATATGATTAATAAAATCTTACATAACATTAATAGTATGTCTTGTATTTAACTGATCTTGGTGATGTCCAGTTTCAATAATAATATTTTGTGACCCCTGTGATGATTGTTGGGTACTGAAATATTTATAAAAAATATGTTATTAAAATATACAGAAAATTTTAATTGGCTTTAATATACTAGTAAACTTAAGAATCTTAGCTAGTTATTGTAATATATTACTAAAGATCGTAAATTATACATATCAATAATAATAGTTTCAATATAAATTCCACCATAATTAGAAAATAAATTAATTTATTAATGTTCATATTAATAACAAATAAGAAAAACATTCGTGCTCTGTACTGTACGCCATCAGCTGATTTTGAAACACAATTTTGTCAGTCTTTATAAATTTATTCTTCAATCAATTGTTTTAATGCATTAGTTTTAATTAGAATGAAATCAAAATTAAAATTAATTTAAAAACATTATATGCAATAAAATTTATGTAAATATTATACCAAGAGAGTAAATTTTACAATTACTGGCGCTTCAAACACACCAAGTATACACGTGCTCAATGCACAGATAAATGCACACTTTATTTATAATAAAAATATAATTAACTTACTGATGACTTGATAGTGTGTCATAGTGTGATTTTGCTTTCTTTGCAAGAGGCTGATCACTGTCACTCTGTAAATTATCACTGTCAGACATATTTTATTATTAAAAATAATTTGTTTTCAAGTAAAACACAGGTTATGTGTACCGCAGTAAACAACACTATGGAGTATACACTATAGGTATCCGAGCTGTGTGGCGAGAGAGAGATAGCTTAACGCCGGATCGAGTGGGAAGAGAATCGCAGTCGATTGCGCATGGCGACGCGTCGCCACACAGTACACATGACTGTGACTGTATTATATACACCATCAAATAGCGTGGCGACGCGTAGCCACGGCATGCGTCGCCACGCCAGAAATTTGTTTTACGCGTGCGGCTATAGATGTTTCACATCAAAAATGAAAACTTCTTCATAAATGCCTCGGTTAGCACAGTGGTAACAGGATTGGCTGTATAGGGTGCGCCGGATGTACAGACCAGTACAATAAGCTACCCGAAACTGTCAAATTTTCCAAATCAACTTTGAACCTTAACGCTTTAGCAATAAAGTTGCAAATCTATTAAAGAAATTTGACAGGTTGTAGTAGCTTGATGTGCTGTCGTCTGGTACAAAAGTACCTAACGTAGGTAATTGGTAACCTTTAAAAATTAAAAAAGTAGCAGTCAAAAATAAGTAAAAAAACAGTGGCACTACGCGAGTGCTGACAGAAGTGAAAACAAAACACAAACGGAATACTTTGCCATCACTCACTGACATATCGGATACATTAAAACCGAGTAGGTAGATCCGAGGGCAGCCGAACACATCCGAAGCGGGTATTTTTTAATCGTCATAAAAACAAAACACGCGCCGTGTCGCTTACGGTAATAGTGGCGCGAGTTCAATGGTTTATTCCCATCTCAAAAAATGCTGAACGCGCCTTAAAAGTTTTCACTTTAAAAAACAGTGGCACTCCGGGAGTGCCGACAAAAGTGAAAACAAAACACAAACAGAATACTTTGCCATCACGTCATGGTTTTTTCTATCAGCGTGTAATCGCTCGTCGCCGCGCCCTCGCGCACTCGCTACTCGCCAACTAGTTTTTTGTTGCTAGCTCTACCGTCTCCGGCGGCGGCGGAGTCAGCTACATAAAACTCCAGGTACCAATGTTAAAACAGCAAAAAGTGATCGCTTACCTATCCTACGCTCTTCGAAATTGATGAAACATCAATTCCTTATTACGATAAGACACTGAATATCAACTCCTTTGTAAATAATATTAGAAACGCGAAAGTTTTAAGAAGGATTTTGATGAAACTTTAAATTACTTATAGGCGATGACGTATTATATAATAATCATTGATCGGAGTAGGTAGATTGATTTTTGGTACTTGTATCATAAATGCACACAGAAAGAATAACATGGATAAGCCATTTTTCCGGAAAGTAATTCCGGTATTTCCGGATTCAATTAAATATTGTTAATGTTGGTAGTGATATTATTACTACTCAATTCAAAATTTAAAGGAAGGTATCAAAACTAAATTAATTCATTATTTATCTGTTGAATAATAAAAACAATCGAATTCCGATCGAAGCTTTAATATTTATTTTTTATTTTCAGCCTTTTATGGCTAGATCTTTTATAGATAGATATAAATTTCGGCTAACTAATGAAATTCTGACTACCACCAATTCCGGAGGAATGTCCATAGTAATATATACGTTTCGGATCAATGACCCCAGTTCAATCTACCTAGTCCGATCACTGATAATAATATAGACTAGACACGTTATCAACCAACATCTCGGCGCTTTAAAAACGGCGAAAATACTAGATAACTACTTATACGCGTAAAGAAAGGGAAAGAAAATATGACACCGTACGGCGGGATGTCTGTTGCTAGAGGGAGATAAATAAACATCTTCAGTTACGTCACAGGATAAGTAATAGTCAAATTACATGCTCATTGGTCGAGCGCATGAGTGACGTAGCTATCAGAGGCCTATGGGGAAAAAAGGACACTCGATTATCTAGAGTTAATAAAATAATTGATAATTGTACCGTGTTACCTACTTTACGAATAAAGTAATACCAATATTATATCTTTTAAATGTTAATTCCGACACTTGAACATGTTCCAAACTCGTCGGTGATGAAATAATATTTTGTGCATCTTGCTAAAAAAAATATATATACATATAATAACAATCCGGTTATTTCACAAAAACCAATACTTTTAAATAATGTGTTTTAAATGACGTATAATTTTACCATAATTATAGGAACTGCAGTCTTTTTTATTCTTCGATAAATTTTTTTCGTCATATAAATATCGTCAGCTGAGAAATGCTTTGAGCAAACTTTAGAATAGGGAGTTGGTAGCCAATCGTTTTCACGTCTTTGAACCCTTATTATTTTAAGCCACTTTTCTTTTATCAGCCCATCTGTAGGCAATCTAAAATGAAACGGAAAACAATAATGTATATTCATAACATAACAAGTGCATAATATTATATTCAAACAATATTATAAATTCTAACAACCAAAAAAAACTTGTGTATTAGTGTCCCAACCTCCCCAACGTCACGTGATTACTAACTTCATGCGCCGGCCGCCATTAGACGCAGCGTCGTACAAAATAAAATAAAATAATCTAGTTTTGTAAACTTACGCGTGAAATGACACATTTTTGTCTTTAACTTTTGGGGTATAATTTTTACATCCTCTGAAAACACACGACGGCATATTTTCTTTATGTTTTGCACAGGTTTTCACATACGATATACATTAAAAACAAACATGGCGTCGCGCGACAGGTTGGTGCGTGACTGAGCGCAATGTGGCCAATTGGCTTCATTTCGTGTTGCCATTTTAGAGTGCGGACAACGTATCTATACCCTGCGTTCCGAGTTGGGAAATAATCGATGTGAGCGTGCTAAAACCCGTACCGAATTAGCGTTAGCGCGATAACGATGTCCCGTGAATCGTCATTGATGACGTCATGACATGCGCCATGTTGCGATAACGCCGACCATGCCTTCTAATAATATCACCGTGAGCGCTGTCAAAAATGACAGTGTGTGTGTGTGTGTATGGATGTGTATGGATGTGTCTGTATGTGTCAGTGTGTGTTTTGTTTTGAGTTGCATCGTATCTTTAAATTAAACTAACGTGACATTTTCGAAATTGTGCTTCTGGCTGACAGTCGCCACCTAACCAAAGAAGAAGAACTGAAGAAGAATTGTGGTGTCTATACAAAGAAATACTGTAATAATATCGTTTTTACATTGAGTAAGCATTGTGAGCGCGTTCACGAGTGTTCCGAATTGTTGACAGCTCTCAGCTGTCATAATCGTGATATCTAAATCGGAACGCAAATTATTGCTATGAGCGCTGTGAGCGATATTGTCGTAATTCGGAATGCGGGGATAGTTTTATACTATACATCATTGCTTATAGGTAGGTACATCAGAATTTATTCTGATGTACGTATAAGTATCCTATATTGTGTTATAACTTATAACACAATATAGGATACTTTTTATCCCAATATCCCCAAGGGATCGACACTTATGCGGGTGAAACCGCGTAGCGCTGCTAGTTTATAACTTTTGATTCAATATTGCGCGTCGGAACACGAGTTTACCGAACTGCGCCGTCAGTAGTTTGGTATGTGGCGCCCCCCTCCCGCACCCCACGCCGCGCCGCCCCCCTCCCGCACCCCACGCCGCGCTGCCCCCCTCCCGCATCCCACGCCGCGCCGCCCCCCTCCCGCACCCCACGCCGCGCGGCCCCTCTGGCTGGTTATTGATCCGTCTGCCGTCTGGATAACGACCGCGACGAGCGGAAACTGGCACACACACACACGCACACACTTAGTAGATACTAAGACTTGGCATATTGGCTAGATAACGCAAGTCTCAGAAACCAAGCGTGCTGCGTGCTATTATTTTTTCTACCTACTGTGACGTCACATGAGCGATTTAGTGACGCGAACTCTCCGTCCGCGAGTAAACGATTCAAAACGATTCCACTTTTACCGACCAGTTACATTTAGAATGAAACGAGTACTAATAGATTCTTGCAAGATAACAGTGATAATAATAAAGGTAGATACGATACTCTAATTTTCGTTTTGTGTGCTACATGGTATAGGTTCGTGTGCTGTAAGATTTTGGTCTACTTTCTGTACTTACAAACAAAAAAATAAATGAAAAATATTTTTTAATAATTCCTGGAAAGGAAAACCAAATGAATAATAAAATGTTAAGCTTGCAGCGGGTTTCACTGGCACCATTCTTTAATCCTAAAATGTTTACAATAAATCAGGAACGGATTCGATTAGGTGAACACTTTTAAATCGGATCTCCCGCCCTAAACAATACGAATAAAAGTTCCGACATCGACACATCTACTAATTTCTATAAAACGTTAGAGAATTTTAGGTTTTAGAGAACGATGTCAGTGAATTCGTGCCTTAAGACCCTTAAGTCAATCCACTACTAACTCCAGTATTATTTAACGCCTTCAATACATCAACAGTAGGTACTGCGTATGTAGTCAGGCGTCGAAACTTTTTTGTTGCCGTAAAGCTGCCTTCATTAAAATGAACAGAACAAATTCGACTATATTGTGTTGGAAACCAATTTTCATGCCCCGTCGCTGCCATCCATTTGTCTTTAACTTTGGGATCATTTGGAAATCTGTAAATATATTAATAATATTCTAAACAAAATCACTTAATTGAAACAATGCAGTAAAAAAAATAATTTACATGTCACAAAATACGGGCCCAACGCAAACATTATCATTCGTCTGTTTCTAAAATCGATTAGAATCGAGAACAACTTTACAACCTGTGTGTACATTTGTACAACACTATTTTGTTTTATTTGACAGAAAAATGAGAATAGCGACCGTACCACGAAACTGAGCGACAAGTGAAAATGTCGATCATTTTAATTTTCATTGCGAGTTTTAACAGACAATATACAGCAGCCTTGTAACTAAAATCGGCAATGTATTATGAATTATCCGATACACACTCAGTTACATAGTTTTCATTGTAAAACAACAATGTACATAAAATAATTGATTTTGCAATAAAAAACACACAATTTAATAACAAAATGACTTACCGATGAAAAGAAACGTTCGCATTATCTCGTCCCCCTTTTTTTGTGCAGTTTTTACAGCTCAATACCGCACAATTTGGCATTTTTTAGTTTTAGTTTAACGTCTGGCATCGAGAACGTTCGAGTGCGGATTGAATGGAAATGGCGGTTTGGCGCTGAAGGAAGTTTTTTTTACTCCCTTCTTCATGCACGCGATGTACGGACGCCAGCACATCAACCTACCCGAAACTGTCAAATTTTCCCAATCAATTTTGAACCTTATGCTTTAGCAATAAAGTTGAAAATTTATTAATGAAATCTGACAGATTGTAGTAGGTTGATGTGCTGGCGTCTGTACATACACTTGCGTCGTAGAGCCAATATAAGCCTGTGGACGCATGCCAACGTAGCACTACTTCAAACTCAAATTCAAAATCATTTATGTGCAAATATGGGTAAACAATATGCAAATGTTTTGCATTTATGCAATAATGTAAGGTCACCCGGGGCTAAAGCAACTATGGGGCTAAAGCAACTAATTAAATTTTCTCTCAATCTAATCATTTTTGTAGATAGCTCTATCTATTGGAGTAAAGAGGAATCATAGTTTTTTCAAACAAAGTAGAGATGGCATCACTAGTTCACCTACTGTAGTACTGACAGATCATTTTCTGTCAGCCTTCATTTTGGAGCAACGTGTTGCCGCGTCGTGTTTTGTGTTTTGGTACATTAAAAATATTTCGAGTCGTTGCAAGGAGAAATAGAAGTGCGTTTTAAAAACAATATAAAACGTAAGTGTTTTTGGTATATTTGGTTAAACTCTAGGTGTTATAATTAACATTTTATTGATATAGTTACATTAACCCCAACTTTTCATGCACGGGGGTTATTGCAACTATTTTTGCAGTCACATTCGCCCCATGCTTTTTGTATGAAAACTGCAAATTACTAGTGACGTTCCGTGTCGATATTTCGATAAGTGAATTTCACGTATTTGCATATATGTTTAGCTGCAATTAGTATGAAGTGTTTTAGATTTTGCGTGGTTTTAACAAAATGAAATAGGTAGCTTAAATAAAAAAATGTACCAAGTTAATACAAAATCCAAATTTTGTTATCAGATGGTCCGAAACTATAAAACAAAAAAAGGCGAAGAGTTACTGCAGTGAAACAGTTAGTTTTTTATTTGATTTTGACTGAGAATTACCCTAAGATTTTTTTTACTTTAATACTTAAGTAATAAGTTTTTAAATAAACTTTTGATATACATACAGAAATCGCTTTTTCTTGACTTAAATCCTAAATATTAGATTAGTCATCAATGCGTACCTGCTTATCGTATTGTCAAAGCATTTTACATAAGAAGAAATCTTTTCTTGCTTTTATTTTATGTCCTAAATTCCA
Organism: Luperina testacea; assembly: GCA_927399505.1. Lineage (NCBI taxonomy): Eukaryota > Metazoa > Arthropoda > Insecta > Lepidoptera > Noctuidae > Luperina > Luperina testacea. The sequence goes on along the minus strand of OV656785.1, from coordinate 5,193,870 downwards.
TTAATAAAATAGTTACTCTAGCTGAGTATAACAAATATACTTTATTGATGTTATTCTTAATGAACACTTACATCGATTTTGTGTTTTTGCAATAAGAAACCTATATTTAAAACCTTTCATTATTGTTAATTATCGAATGTCTTTACAAATATTTATCGATAAGTAGTAGGTACTACATCTCAACACTAGTCAGTATGGAAGACAGTCGCATTCGCCCCATAAAAAAAATTAAGTAAATTTGCTGGAAACTGAACTCTCTCTCAGCGACTATAGATAGCTTTTATAGATAATTCTGTGTGCATCTACGTGTACTCTTGACCTCAACATTTAGAAACAGAAAACAACAGAGTTATAACGAATAGTCACATTTACCCCAAAGTGGGGTGAATGTAACTATTACTGGTCTTATTCAACAATAATGCAAATTGATGAAAAACCAAAGTCTATTTGTAACTTAATTTATGTCGAAACTGTTCATCGAAAGCTGTGCAATGAAGTACATTTATTAAAATATCCCTATTATTTAAGTAGCTCATGGTGGAGGGAAGCAAAGTTTCAAAATTATTTTTTTTAGTTGCATTCGCCCCGGGTGACCTTATATATTTTTTTTTAATTTGAAATTTGGTTGGTTTGCTCTTGACTTTAGTCTAGGTCAGCGATGACAGAGACAAAGTCTACGATGGAGTGAGCTCACCCAGAAGAAGCTTGTTCACTCTTACTAATTAATTAATTATCTCAAGTCTTGGTACAATCCATACTGATATTATAAATTCGAAAGTAACTCATGTCTGTCTGGTATGTTACCTTTTTACCACGTCACCACGCCTAAACTACTGTACGGATTTCGATAAAATTTGGCAGAGAGATAGATTGTATCCCGGGGAAGGGCATAGGTTAATTTTTATCGACATACCTCGCGGGCGAAGCCGCGGGCGGAAGCTAGTATCACCATATTTTACCTTTCGGCATGACACGGAAGAACAGTTGGATGCGGTTGCTTGAGACGGCAGTAATTTTGTAGGTAAAGCATTAGGTTGTAATTGTGGTCTATATTTAATCACAGATGGGTCAAAATGTAGTGAACACACAACATGCGATCTGCTTTTCGTTTCTGGTCTTGCTAAATCCGGTCTGGCAATTAATTTTAGCCAAGTTTTGCGACTGAAATGAAAAAAGAAAGAAAATGTCAATAGGTACCTACATAAATGAACAAATTTAAAGGTATTATTTATCAGACGACTAATGGCCGATTCCTATATACATACGGGCAGTTAAAGGTTAAAATTAAGACTCTTTTATCTTTACCAATAATCAAGCAAAGACCTCAGAGCTTTGCATAGTAGACCCATAACTATGGAAGCAGCTATCACAGGTACGGATCTATTTATATTCTCAGTTTGGCAACAAGAAAATGCTACTATTGGTAAGCAAAACCATCGTTTTTGTTTATAGGAACCGAGCATAAATTGTTAAATACAATACAGTGTAAACTCTTTATAACGAAACTCAAGGGACTGGGGGTCTGGGGGATTGTTTACACATATAGTCTGATAACTTTGTCTGACGTTTTTTGCTATGCCAGTACTTGTTATGTATTATTTTATGTATTCTATTCATATCTAGATATGTGGTGGAATCGGCTATTATATATTAAACAACAAAAATTTTTCTACCAACTTAGCGGCATCTAGGGCTTGTTGAATTCGGTATGTAAAGTAAAAATTAACCTACGCTAATTCCAAAACCATTTGGAGATTTTAGTCTTAAGCCTTATTTTTCTATTTTTAGCTCACTATATCATAAGATTGTGTTTATTTTCACAATAATACTTGTAACCATTTGACTTTCATTTGACGTCTAAATGACGTCATAACGTAGTCTGAACAGACTACTTCCTTGGTGTTTTTCAAGATAAATTAAAAAAAAAACTGTTGTTAGTCTGTCATACACTCTTAACGTCAGTGTCAATGCTAGTTGATCGCGCGCTGCTATAATTTCTCTTTCTCTACGTTAATTCTTTGTACACGACAGACTTGCCTTCCCGTTGGACTTTAATACTTACTGCAACATTGATCGACCATTGCAAAATAAAAAATCGTATCTGTCAAGTGTCAACTGATGACAATGTCAAGTTTGAAGTTATCTATTATTGTTTTTTGTATGTACTGAAAACGTGGCAAAGACTTATAGCTATTCAGACTACGAAAGACGTCATCACGATTAATACTTTAAAAAATAATTTAAAAAAAAACTGTTGCTTGGAAAAAAAAAGCTTAAAATTAAATGTTTTACGAAATGAAAAAATATAAAAAAATACCTGAAAAATACTTTACATACCGAATTGTTGGTGGTGATTCGGCTTTGTCCACTTGATCATCTTCTTCATCTTGATTATCGGGTGTTTCCTGACTTTTTGGCACTAAATCAACACTTTGTTCATCTGTAAGTGTACCAGTTGTGGCTACATCCTCATCTATATTTTCGTACGATTGTAGATCTTCGTTAAAATTGTTTGGTATGTTGAACTGGCTTATCCATTCACTCAGTGGTAGATTGTCTTCACTTTCAAATTGGTTCATTTCTTGGCTACTACATAATCCAGCATATCGAAAAGAATGTTGGATAGTGGCTGCTGTTACGTCTTGCCAGGCTTTTGATAAGAAGTTCACTGCTTGTAGCATGTTGATCGAGACCTTGCCGTCAGTTTCGATCATGTCCATCAACATTTTCCGTCTATAGTGACTCTTTAGGCTTTTAATTACACTCTGATCCATTGGTTGTAAAATACTGGTTGTATTAGCTGGGAAAAATGCTAACTCTATGTTTCGAAGATTAGATATGATTGGGTGAGCAGGACAATTGTCTACTAGAAGCAAGATTTTCCGTGATTTTAATTCAGCATCCCATTTTCTCACTTCCTCTTCAAAAATCTGCGATGTCATCCAAGCTGACTTGTTTGCTTTATACGTAACTGGCAACTTTTTTATGTTTTTGAAACACCGAGGGCTTTTCGATTTGCCTATAACTAAGAGCTTTCTTTTTTCTGTGCCACTCATATTGGCAGCCACTAGAACTGTAATACGCTCTTTAGACAGTTTTCCTCCAACACATTTTTCCCCTTTGTATTTTAAAGTTTTGTCGGGAGTCATCTTGAAAAAAAGGCCAGTTTCATTTGCATTAAAAATGTCTTCTGGTGAGTACTTCATCTTTAATTTAGGCCACACTGTACTAATCCAATTGTTAGTCACACTCATATCGACATCCCGCGCCTCTCCGTTCATTTTACCGTACGTAATTTGGTGTCGGTGCTTAAATTTTCCGAGCCAACCTTGAGATGCTTTAAAGTCAATTATGCCAAGTTGATTGGCAAACTTTTCAGCCTTAGCTTTTATAATTGGCCCCGAGATGGGTACATTATTCCGGCGCTGATTGTTAAACCACGACAACATTGCCTGATCTAAGTCTTCGAATTTTGGCTTTCTTAATTTTTTAGAAGAGTTTCCTTCCAGCGCCGCCTGTAGAATTGTTTTTTGGTTTTTCCAAATGGTAGCAACAGTGGATTGACTTAGTTCAAAACGCTTTCCAACATCACTTTTCTTTTCTCCCTTTTCAATCGCACGTATCACACAAACTTTTTCGTCAACACTAATCGCTTTCCGTTTACTGGCCATGTTAACAGTTTCAAAGTAGGTTTACGACTGATAATACGATAGCTAGGTACCCAGTTTGCTTGGTCGAAGACCATCACTTCCGAGAAAACAATGCGTCATACTGCACGTGTTCAAGGCAATTAAGGATAACAAAAGCGCTAGACCGACCTCGGATGTTTCGGAGCTTCAAAGTCTTTTGTTACCTGAGAACATAACATAAACAATAATACCGATAATAAATATTTACTGTCTAAAAATATGAACACATTTCTTCGTAATAGAGAATGGCGTATCGCTATAAAGAGTGTTTCAATATGTGGGTTTTAACGCAAACCAACCAAGTTGGGCTCACTTCAACGTTACAGGGAGTTTATTGTTATAAAGGATAACGTTATAAAGAGTTTTTACACTGTATTTTAAGTTGTATGGTCGTCTGCAAGTAAATAACAAAGAGCGTGTCGGCCTTGCGCACCTAGGGTTCCGTACAAGTACAATTATATGTTTTTAAATTTTCACCGGCGAGGCCTATATTTTTATGCTAGGTAACATTTAGTAGCTATTCTGTGACCACACCCCGACACTGCAATTGTAAGACACACGTCGTCATACGCAACGTACGTGTAGTACATACCGAACTATTTAATAATCAGTGAAGTAACCACTACGCATGGCCACGATACGAATGAAATATTGATTTGTTCGTTCATTTACACAACTAGCGTAATAGGTAACTACTTACTAATCTTCTACACTATAATCAAACCTGCGCTGGCGCCATTTTGTGACGTCATGCACGCTTTTCTAACACTTGCACGAATTTAAATAAACAATAATCATATGAAAATAACACTAACTAGATAATAAAGGAAACAAATATTATTGAAAATTAATTTGCACAAAGTAGATTTTTGCTAAACGTAATTTTCAAATTACTGTTGTCAAATGGAGATCATTGACCTTTCTATTCTTATTTCAGACGCATAGTAGAAGTAATTACGTACTTAGGTACCAATAAAATACAAAATACGAAACATGCAAATTTATACAATTTACGTATTTAAAAGACTATAGTAAAACAAATTAGTTACTCACATTTCTATATCAGCAGCTAAACTGAAAAAAGATAAGTTTTTATCTCTTCTCTTGCTGGATCTACATCCATCAACTGCACATAATGCACCAGAACTAGCCATATCATAAGAAGTAAAAACTAAGTAGGTCGACGGAAATATATGCGTACGTACGCGCCCCGCGGCTGTCGGGAACCCACTGAGAAAAGGGTCGCGCGCGGCCCGGTGCGCGGCGGCCGGTAAGTAGTTAGCGCGCCTAAGTACATGGAGTGATTTATCTGTTCAGGCCCCTCTTGTCCATTGGGCAGTCTGGGCAAGTGCCCAGGGCCCCGCGATCTTCGAGGGCCCCGGCCTGCTATCATAAAAAACATTATTTGCAGCCACCGTTGCATTTTACGCATTATTAGTAGGTACCCGATTCAATGACAAAATAAGTTATTTGCAGTGCGATTTACAATAAGTTTCTAGCCTAGTTATGAAAAATATTAGTAAGTTTCCCTTGTTGTCTCTTATCTACACAGGGGCCCCGTGACCCTTATATGCCCAGGGCCTGCAATAGGTTAAAGACGCCTCTGTATCTGTTAGTAATATGTGGCACAATGAAGGGTTGCGTAGTTACGCACAACATTGAGAGATTTACCATGTTGTTTTAAGACCACAGACTTCTTATAGGTTTTCCTGTAATCTATCTGTATAGAACTATATTCTGTATTTTTTTCAAAATTTTAGGCTCAGTAGTTTCGGAGATAAGGTGGAGAATGGTCAATTTTCGTCTATTTTCTTGAATAACTTTAAGGCCAGGATCTTCGAGCGTAGTAGGCATTTAGCGTTACCTCCGTCCTCGCGTGGCAAATGCCGCGAAAGCGCAGTTCGAATGAACTCGCTGACCCCTGTCACGGTTATTTTTATAAGTAATAGTATTGTGAATCGGCCCTATTCTTGAAATATAGGGCTGCTCGTCTACAGTATTTTAATTTCATCATCCTACTTTAGTTTCTTTCTAGTTTTGTGATTGTAAATATGTATTATATTTTTAACCGACTTCAAAAAAGGCGGAGGTTCTCAATTCGGATATTTCTATTTTTTTTTATGTATGTTAGGGCATAACTCCATCGTAAATAGACAGATTTGCAATTTTTTTTTTGAAGTGAAATCTTCTTTAGCATCTTTGTGTTGTGATTTGAAAATTTTATGAAACGAAAAAGCAACAGTAAAAAGAGACATGAGATTTAACGTGGGAGAAAATGAGATAGGAAGCATTATACAGTGTTTTTGTTTTTTATTATTACAAATGACATCACATTTAATCCTATGCTACTAATTTGTGGTGATGATGATGATGAGGATGATGGTGATGGCGATGGCGATGGTGATGGCGATGGTGATGGTGATGGCGATGATGATGATGGCGATGATGATGATGGCGATGGTGATGGCGATGGTGATGGTGATGGCGATGGTGGTGGTGATGGTGATGGCGATGGTGATGGCGATGATGATGGTGATGCGATGGTGATGGTGATGGCGATGGCGATGGTGATGGCGATGTTGATGGCGATGGTGATGGCAATGGTGGTGGCGATGGTGATGGCGATGATGATGATGGTGATGCGATGGTGATGGCATGGCGATGGTGATGGCGATGTTGATGATGGTGATGGCGATGGTGATGGTGATGGCGATGGCGACGGTGATGGCGATGGCGATGGTGATGGCGATGGTGATGGCGATGGCAATGGTGATGGTGATGGTGAAGGATGGATGGATGGATGGATGTTCTTTAGCATCGTTGTGATTTGAAAGTTTATGAAACGAAAAAGCGACAGTAAAAAGAGACATGTAAATTGATAAGATTTAACGTGGGAGAAAATGAGATAGGAAGCATTATACAGTGTTTTTGAAGGTTTCATTTCTACCACGTGTGAATTGCACACATGCTGTTTTTTTTATTTTTGTAAAGATCTGATTCAGAGACAAACAACGGAACTCTTCAATAAATGCCAGCAAATCAACCGCGATTGCTGCTATAGCATATGTAATCGCAATCACACAACATAACATCACGCCTGTACCCTTCAAAGGGTAAAGCAGATGTGTTCAATAGCTTTGTTACTGATATTCACATAGCAAGTAGTGATATATGAATTTGTTTGGGGTAGGTAAGTACAACTAAAAAGTGAAAAATAAAAACTTTTTTACAAAAAAAAAACCGACTTCCAAAAAAAAAACACTACAAAGTGAAAAATTACTTTAGTTTCGAAAGTCGGTGTCAAAAAATGAAAATATATTCTTCACGTTGTAGTGTTTTTTTTTTGAGTCGGTTGTTTTTTTTGTAAAACAGTTTTTTTGGTTGCTTGAATTCGTCAATAAGTTTTTTTTTAATTAAATCTACTAGTCAAAAACACCACAATACGTATTTTTATTGAACTCTTCCTATTTCATTCACAACGAATTTCATATTTTTAAATAAAAAAACAGCAAGTGTGCAATTCACACGTGGTAGAAGTGAAACCTTCAAAAACACTGTATAATGCTTCCTATCTCATTTTCTCCCACGTTAAATCTTATGAATTTACATGTCTCTTTTTACTGTCGCTTTTTCGTTTCATAAACTTTCAAATCACAAAGATGCTAAAGAACATCCATCCATCCATCCATCCATCCATCACCATCGTCATCGCCATCGCCATCGCCATCACCATCGCCATCGCCATCGCCATCACCATCGCCATCACCATCTTCATCGCCATCACCATCACCATCATCATCATCGCCATCACCATCGCCATCACCATCGCCATCACCATCGCCATCACCATCATCATCATCGCCATCGCACTCGCCATCGCCATAACCATCGCCATCACCTTCATCATCGCCATCACCATCGCTATCACCATCACCATCGCCACCACCATCGCCATCACCATCGCCATCACCATCACCATCGCCATCATCATCGCCATCACCATCGCCATCACCATCACCATCGCCATCACCATCGCCATCGCCAACACCATCATCATCACAAATTAGTAGCATAGGATTAAATGTGATGTCATTTGTAATAATAAAAAACAAAAACACTGTATAATGCTTCCTATCTCATTTTCTCCCACGTTAAATCTTATGTCTCTTTTTACTGTAGCTTTTTCTACTGTAGCTTTTTCGTTTCATAAAATTTTCAAATCACAATAATGCTAAAGAAGTTTTCACTTCGAAAAAATATAATATTTTACCTATACAATCACAAAACTAGAAACACAAACTCAAAAAACTCAAATTTTGCAATTGAATATAAACCTTATTCTGTTGTAGTAAAGTTGAAAATCTATTACAGATATTACGATAATTGTAAATTTATGGTACCGACCTGCTACTGCTAGTACTGTGACGAAAGCAAGAGAACCTATACAACTACAATATTATTCTGTCGCGTCGTCTTATAAGTGGGTAGTTATAAATACGTAGAAAAATAATAATCAAACTTACCTTATTTTTTTTTAAGCTTTGCAGTTCAATGCTGAACGTTTTTTTTTCTTTCTTCTGTTTTTATTCCCCATAATTTAATCTTAATTATCACTATATATTACAACTATATTATAACAAACTAATATTTAGTTTAATACTAGAACCTAAACAATATTTACAGACTGATTTTTGAAACTAATACACAAACACGGAAATTAACTAACAATATTATAACGTATATTTCGATCGATTAGCGGGAACGCGGCGAGCCAGCAAAAGCGACACAGGTCCTACCTCGGTAACGCCCGGCGGGCTACTGAAGTGAAGCGCTCAGGCCGCCTTTTTAGATTATATCTTGTTAAGACAATAAAAATCAGTTTTGAGAAAAATTAACCGTAGAATGTTCTACTATACATCATTGCCTATTTTTTCATATATTTTTTGCCAGTAAAAGTTAAGTCTACTTCAAATACGACTTGAAAAACGATTAAGAACTTCGCTGTTTTCGATTTGTTTGCGATTTTTTATGATCGAGTGAAGTTGTAAATATCGTGTTTTGAACCATAGAATAATCAAGAATGTTAGTTAAACTATGCCATATATTTTTTTCAGATTAAAACAAAGAATATTTGATTGTTTAATGTTGAATCAAAAATAGCTCGATTCCGAGATTTCCGAGAGTCCTGGCCTTAATACAAATCTATCTATCTATAAGAACTACTTTCTGTATATTTTTTTTTAATTTTAGGCACAGTAGTTTCGGAGATAAGGGAGGGAATGGTCAATTTTCGTCTATTTTCTTAAATAACTTTAATACAATTTATTCTAAACTTCGGACATGGAAATCAATTGAAAAAAATTCTAGGATTAGTTTATCAATCCAATCTATTTCGCTTGGATATTTTTTACATTCAGCTTGCTTATAATTTTCAAATAAGCCATGCATCATTGCTACGAAAGCGTACTTCGCGGACTCAGGAGATTGCACTGCACCGTCCAGTCAACTTCATGGAAACCATATATTCTGTTATGTTGTAATATACATAAATATATTTTTTTAATAATGTAAAATAGATTCGCTTTAAGACTCATAGCATCAACGACAATTGTACAATTTCTATCCATATCACCCATATAATCGTATTGTACTTTGGTTTTAAGAACATGCATGAGATGGCTTTGAATTTTTGTACAGGCCAGGCATATACATTTTCGTTAGTGTTTGTTTATTTGGTAAACATAAAGTGTCTTTTAACAGACCATATTATGCCTGTGGACTTACGTAGTATAAATTCAAACAGAAAATTTTGTAGTCCAAATTATACATGTTCCCATGTCCCTGAGTTTTAATTTTAGTCTGTTGTTTTTCACAACACGCGCTAAGTTTGGGGTCAAAAATTTGTCACATACCTTAAGAAATGTGTTGGCTTCAGACTGTGTATTGTTTGTTATTTTTAGCCTGTTTCGGCATTTTTGAACTTCACATAAAAGTTTTATTTTTCGAGGAGTATCATTTGAAAGGTGTAATGGTGTTTGTACTTGAGTATTCGTTTGAAAATCATAATCACATTGTACATTTGCATCGGCTGTTTCAATAATTGTTTGAATTCCTTTATTCGCAAAAGTATTCGGTAATGGTAGGAGCAGTTTTGGAATTGAATTTCTTTTTAACAACTTTCGGCTTGAATTTATCATAATGGAGTTGGGAGTAAAATGAGTTTCACACACACGAGCACGGAAGCAACTTGAATCTATTAAATCTTCTCTATGCATCAACCTCAACCACTCATTTCGCCTGAAACAAGATATAACTTTATCTTAAAAAAATACTGATTTACACGTGTATAACTGATTCTAATGATTATAATTCTGTAAATACATATTTCTTACGGTCGCGAATCATTATTTTAATCAATGTACAACTTAATACTGACCAGCTAATTGCAAAAAACGTTAGAAAATTTGAATTTCGCGGGCTACCTTAGCGCTTCCCCCTTAACTGTTTATAATGAAGAAGATAAGCGTATTTTTAAGCTTATAGACACTACGATTAATACCTAATATAATTGTAAAATTATTTATTACAAGGCCACAAAGTCATGTTCGCTTATACGGCGCGGGGCCACTTACCTACCTACACAACTATTCTGTTACGTTAAAACGAACCATCGAAATACAAGCAAATACCTACTTACCTCTCTGAAACAACTGGTAGCTTAAAAAACGTCAATTCACCGTTTAATGTTGAATTTAAACAACCGTCTACTGAACAGTTATAATAACTTTTTTTTTGTTGCTCCATTTTTGCACTTCACATAATTATGCGTGTCTCAAGCGGATGGCACTCGCGCTCGCACTGGTCCCAACCGGTCCGAGCAGTGTTACCAATAGATAAACTTGCTCTCCACCAAATTCAACTTTGAAAACCCAAAAATCGGCCCTACTACAAAAATCGCTAAAATGTCCACTAAACAAATTTTTGGTTTTTACGAAAGAAAACAGTAATTAATGTAAATATTTATATTAGTAAAAAAATGTACTTTATTATTATTACGTAATAAAATATTTAAAAGCTGTAAATCAACATACAATATATATATATATAAATATGATGATGATAAAAAAAATGTAACAAGTATTTTTAAATTCGTCTTCTTCAGATGAATTTTTGTCTGCACCATCGTCGGTTTCACATTTATATGATTCTTTGGTACCCATTTGTTTTATAACTTTTATTGGCATTTACTTACACAGTAAAAGTAAATACTTACTCCTGAAAATTAAATGAAGTAAAAATAATATACACTACCGCTCAAAAGTATTTGGCCACCTAGTAAAATACATTTTGTAAAAGTCTAATTGAGTGAAACTACTTCATAACTATTTTAAGATGTTTATTAGCCATTTTTAGACATAGCTCTTGCTATGTCTAAAAATGGCTAATAAACATTAATCATGGCTAGTAAAAGTTTCACTCAATTAGACTTTTACAAAATGTATTTTACTAGGTGGCCAAATACTTTTGAGCGGTAGTGTATTTCGTAACGTTTTAGTAGCTGAGTGATAGCATTTTTAGTAATTGAAACTGAATTCTCTAAACCATTAGAAAAACCACCAGCCACTAAAAGCAATATTTCGCCACTAATAGGGGCGTCGAAACCACCAGTTTTAGTGGAAAAGCCACTAAGTTGGTAACACTGGGTCCGAGGTATCATGGCCGTGACCGGTGCACAGTGTTATTATTGCCCCGAAAAACGGACATCCCCTTTTTATTAACTTATTCGATAGAACAGGTTATTTTTAAAGTAAGAGTAAAATACCCGTGTGGCAATTTTGTCCCAATATGGAGATATAATTTATTTTTTATTTTTTCTATGGTTTCCATAAAAACCATAGAAATCGCAATTACTTTAGATCCAATGCGTTTTTGTTATGTCTTTGATCGCAATTAATTGATGCTTTATATTAAGTAAATTACTAAGCAAACGCTCAAATTTTATCGTTAACATGTTGTGAGTAACATTGAATTTTATATATTTTCGATTTTATTTTTTTATGGGCTTATTTCATGTTATTTGGATTCAACATCGAGACAAGATGTTGCTTTGGCACTAAGAAGCACCGATTCAAAATATCATATCCAAATCTTATGGTGTTTAGAACTTACAGGATTTTGAAATTTAGGCGCTAGGGTTGGCAGAAGTCGTATTTTTTAAGATATTTTTTTTTATTGAATTTTTATGTTTAGTAATACATATTTAAAAACGTAAAATGTGTTTAAAATAAACAAAGGACATAATAACGTGGCCAAGGTTATCTGAAAGAAGTTACACTATCATTGAAAAAAAAAAAAATTGAGAAAGATGCCATTACCACCTGCCGTTCTCCAGTTATTAAAACCGTACGAAATACCAAAGGAAGATGTTTCGGCCCAAGATAGCAACAGCTTAAGTGACGAAGAAGACGTTATGCAAAATCTTATAGAAGGGTGGAATGACGATAGCACTGAAGTTTTACCTACGGAAAATGATAATTAAAGAAGGTACTTAAGCAACTGAACTCTGTAAATATTTAGTATTTTACTTTAAAAATTTCAAGTTTTTCGACCAAGTGTTTCAGGCTGTGCGATAATAAGTAAAAATGAACTTTGTCCCACCAAACACATATATATAAAATAAGGGCCGAGTTCGGTACAAAGTACCTACACGATAATAAAATAGAAACCTAAATGATAGTCCAGTCAAATTAGTCCTTAAAATAGAAGTAAGGTTACAATAATTCCCATAGAGCTGAAAATTGGTATGAATGTTCAGAATACTATTATAAATGAATTGTGAAAAGTCCCCATCAATCCCCCTTGTGCAAAAATTTTATTGATGGTGAAAGTTTGCAAAAATAGGTTTTTCACGTTTTTCAGCTAAACGGTGAGTTTTACAGCAAAATTAGTTCAGACAAAAATTGTACATCATCCGATTCTCTACAAAAAATATATCTACACTTTTTTTCATAATTATTGGTATTTCCGTGATATAGCGGTTGAAAGAATTGAAAAAAATATTTTATTCGTAATATGCACGTTAATGTACTTTTATATACATTTTTGAACCGTTATACGAGTAAACATATGAGTCCCTGTCTTATACATACAAATTATAAAATTCTTAGAATATAAATGACCGTCAAAAACTCCGCCCCTATTTTCATTTAGTCGCATGGCCTTGAGTAACATCTGTCTTCCATTCAATATTGTCAGCGTGGCGATGCTCGTATGCCTGCTCCGTTTCCAAGGTCTCATACTCAACAAAATACTGTTAGTCCTAAGCATTCCTCGTAGTGACAACACCTGGCTATCGCTTATATTTTGTAACAAAGTTTGTGCATTTTACTGTTTAAAAAAAATGTCGCAATTCCGCTTTATTTTGGTCAACCTTTGACTGAAAGTGGAGTTGTTACTGTTGATCGCGGCATGAAAGCATTAATTGATGCAAGTATTTAAAGAGGTGATGAGTTTTCGGAGTACCTAAAAGACCAGACATAAGTAAAAATTCATGTGCAGTATCGAAAAAATTATACTTACTCGAAAAAGTAGCATTGATACCGTAAAAAGACGACGCCAAGAAGAAGAAGAAGCTGGTTCATAAAAAATAAGTCCTCCTCGTACTAGAGCACGAGTAAGCCGAGGCAGCTAAGTGATGACCAGCGCCAACTGACGGCGCCCGTTCACGAACATGACGCATAGATCAGCACCATTCAGCTCAACCATTTTGAAGGGAGCTAAATGTTCCAACACACACGCCACCGTCAGCGAGACATTTGTGTGAGCATGACATACTATCAGTTTTCGTAGATAAAAGTACATTAACGTGCATATTACGAATAAAATATTTTTTTCAATTCTTTCAACCGCTATATCACGGAAATGGCAATAATTATGAAAAAAAAGTGTGGATACATTTTTTGTAGAGAATCGGATGATCTACAATTTTTGTCTGAACTATTTTTGCTGTAAAACTCATCGTTTAGCTGAAAAACGCGAAAAACCTATTTTTGCAAACTTTCACCATCAATAAAAATTTTTGCACAAGGGGGATTGATGGGGACTTTTCACAATTCATTTATAATAGTATTCTGAACATTCATACCAATTTTTAGCTCTATGGGAATTATTGTAACCTTCAAAGTCTTATTTGACTGGACTATGAGTACCAAGTTCTAAGGAGGTAAAAGAGAGTTTATTAAGTTCCTTGCTACTGATTATGCAATTTGGCAAGTATTCAAAGTATTTGTTTGTTGAGAGTTTTGCTTTAACGAAGGTAGGTTTAATAGTTTTAGGTGGTCTAAAGTAGCTCGAAATGGTTCGTGTAAGGTGTACCACCCTGTTTATCTCTGAACTTGGCTTGACATGCAATAAAGCATGAACAAAATTATAGTATAAGTAATTAACTTTTCAATACACTTCCTCGAAAACTGGTCCATAACGCACTACGATTAGGTATAACATGCAATGTATTTCACACGTGTGCGTTTTTTTCCATTTTCCCGCACGTGTACAGGAATGAAAATTGCCACAGATAACTATACCTATACTTAGTTCAAATTGGTTCAATGCTTAATCTCAGGTGATTGTTTTTTTTTTCTAATTTCGGCAAAGCACTACGCGTCTTTCTGGCATAAATATTTTGTGAAAATTCAAATTGTGTTTATAAATAGAATATCATAGATAAACATGATTATTAGAAACTATTAGTTACTTTAGTTGTGTTTAACAAATTAATATTTATTTGTGTAGATACTGAATTCAAAAACATAAAATTAATCTATTTTTTATATTAGGCTGTTTAACGGCTTCATACCTTTGCCTCTTCTTCAACCTGGCGAATGCAAAGCTCGAAAAAAAAAAAATTAAAATCATAGTTTCTTAATTCATGACAAAAATATTTTTCGTTATTTTATTTTATTTCTTCAAAAGTGTATTGAAAAACGTCGTTTGATACACGTGGACATTTGTTATTGCAGTTCTCGGCTCAAAAACATTCATTATAATTTCGCCTCGAATACAATAACAAACTTTCTCCACTTGTATCAAAATGTACTATTATTTGTATTTTTGTCCGATGTAAAAATAATAAAAAGATTTAAGAATATTATTTGTAAAATTTTGTGGGAGTGGGCGTAAATATGTATATGTGTATTATTCTATGATATAAATAAAATTCAACATAAAATTAAAATCTATAAACAAAAATAATGTTTTTTGTGAAGTGATGACCCTAAAATCAAAATTATCAGAATAAACTTTAGAAGTGAATAACTCTTAAACACCGCGAGATTTGGATGCGGTTTTTTTTTTATGTGATTGGTTGGGGTGTGAACATGATTTACAATAAATATTGAATCCAACTAAGCAAAGATACAACCATGATAAATCAAAATCTAAAAACATAAAAAAACCATATTCCTTTACATCTGTACTAGTTAGTACCCTTTTGTATTTTTTTTTCACATATCTTTAATATAGTATTATTACACATAATAAAGAAAAAGGTAAAATAATGCGTATTTTTTTTGTAATTAATTAATTTAGAAAAAGTAAAAAAAAAATACAAAATTTTTTTACTCGTGTTTGGTGTAAAATTGGCACACGGGTATTTTACTCTTACTTTCTAAATAATCTGTTCTATCGGATTAGTTAATAAAAAGGGGATGTCCGTTTTTCGGGGCAATAATAACACTGTGCGGTGTCTATGTGTGCGTTGGTCGAGCGCACTTCGTAGATTGAGTTCTATACTCTCTGTATTTTGTGCCTAAACGTTGCCGCTCTCTTCTAACGCGTAACTCTATCGCTGTCTGGCACGGAGTGACGCGCTAGGTGTGGCGTTAGGGTTGTCGGCTTGCCGCTGCTACCACACTTCTACTATTTATATTAAACTAGCTGAACCGGCCACGCGTTGCTGTGGCTAACGTTTTTGTGCAATAAAATATTATTACGATTATAAATGGAGATGTGAGCTATCCTATCTTTCAATTTGGATCAAACTGCACACGGTGTACAAAGATTAAAATCGGTTAAGTAGTTTAGGAGTCCATCGCGGACAAACATCGTGACACGTAATTTATATATACCTATTAAGATTAATACTCTATCTACCTACTTGACCACGTAATCTATCTTATGTTTGATGCGTATGATTTCACGGTCAATATGTCAATGTGACCGGACGGTACGTCTTTAGTTACAAGGCTGCTGTATATTGTAGGGCTTGTCTGTTAAAACTCGCAATGAAAATTAAAATGATCGATATTTTCTTTCACCTGTCGCTCAGCTTCGTGGTACGGTCGCTATTCTTATTTTTCTGTCAAATAAAACAAAATAGTGTTGTACACACAGGTTGTACAGTTGTTCTCGATTCTAATCGATTTTGGAAACAGAGGAATGATAATGTTTGCGTTGGGCCCGTATTTTGTGACATGTAAATTATTTTTGAAGTGAAAACTTCTTTAGCATCGTTGTGATTTGAAATTTTATGAAACGAAAAAGCAACAGTAAAAAGAGACATGTAAGATTTAACGTGGGAGAAAATGAGATAGGAAGCATTATACAGTGTTTTTGAAGGTTTCACTTCTACCACGTGTGAATTGCACACATGTTTTTTTTTTGCGACTGAGATCATTAGTACAACAAATGACATCACATTTAATGGATGTGTGGATGTGGATGGATGGATGGATGTATGGATGTATGTATGTTCTTTAGCATCGTTGTGATTTGAAAGTTTATGAAACGAAAAAGCGACAGTAAAAGAGACATGTAAATTCATAAGATTTAACGTGGGAGAAAATGAGATAGGAAGCATTATACAGTGTTTTTGAAGGTTTCACTTCTACCACATGTAAATTGCACACATGCTGTTTTTTTAATGAAAATCCTTTACTTTTACCATGTTTGTAAATATGTGAGCACCATGTATCTATCAGATAATTAATTTATATGTCATGGTATCATTTTTAATTCTTTTACCTATTGTGGTAGGTATAGTAATTTTATTTTAGGTGCATCGTGTTCCTGTTCACATATTATTATTTTATAATTAATGTACCTATGCAAAATATTGTAAAATATTTTAAAAGAGTAACGGTGGAGTTTCTTGCCCATTCTTCTCCATACGAAAACTACCTTTTGGAATGGGCGAATAGAAGCAAATATACTTAGGTAAGTATTTATTTATTATTATTATAAAAAGTTTGTTTTATATTTTATTTTATTTATTATGGGACAATAAACAGCTACAATATAAAATGTTTACGCGAAATTAGCCCGCGAAATTCGAATTTTCTTACAATTATTGCAATTTGCAGCAATGAAGTTGCAATTAGTCAGGGCCTGATTTACCCACAGGCTAACTAGGCTCAAGCCTAGGGCGCAGGGACCGAGGGGGCGCTGGGCTTGCTCTTGCAAGCACCACTTATTCAGTGAATAAAATTTGGTACTTAATTTAAAATAATGCGCTTAAATACTAGTAGAAGAACCGCGGTTCGTAAATCTAGTAAAATATAAAAATTTTGTAAGTATATTCATGGGCTAGGCAGGACAAGCCGAGGAGGGAGGGGGGCGCATATTCATAGTTAGCCTAGGGCTGTCAGAACTCTAAATCAGGCACTGCAATTAGTATAAGATTCCACCATACGACGAACAGGGCACATATATAAAAAATAAATAAAATAAAAAAAGTATCTTAATGATAACAGCCGGACAGGTCTATCGATCAGGTTAATATATGTATTTTATTATGTACTAGCGACCCGCCCCGGCTTCGCACGGAAACATTATTATTATTATACATATAAACCTTCCTCTTGAATCACTCTATCTATTAAAAAAAACCGCATCAAAATCCGTTGCGTAGTTTCAAAGATTTAAGCATACAAAGGGACAAAGGGACATAGGGACAGATAAAGCGACTTTGTTTTATACTATGTAGTGATATATATTTAGCGTCCAGTCATGGTTCATCCTTCATTTGTTATTATTTGTTAGTCCCCATGTTCCAGCAGGTGTCCATGCCACTGAATTGCTTCCTTGTAGTATGGGCTTCTCGCCGCAAGTTTTCGTTGTTGCGGATTTCTGAGGCATCCTAATCGAGAACCACGAGACCCCATAGATTCTCGATTGGGTTTAAGTCGGGGCTCTATCCAGGTCATGGCAGGCAGATGACGTCATCCTGTGCCGCGAACCACTCCTGCTCCACTCTGCAGGTGTGCACGCGGCAGTTGTCTTTGCACAAGTAAACGATGCCCTCTGGGCTTCTGCTGTGCAGGCGCACGGTGAGAATCATTACGTCACGTAAAATTTCGACGTACCTACTGATCCCCAGTCATGCCCCCGCTAACCTCCACCAGTTTACCCGATCCCATTGAGCTCATCCCATCCCCAAAAATTGAGAGATATTCTTCCACTTGCCCGATTTCACAAAGTATTCACCTCAACATAGCGCTCATTGCCACTGCGCCATAATATTTTTCTTCCGTCCATATCCGACCGAAAGCTTTTTCATCCACACAACAAAAATTTGATATTGTTTGCCCAGACAAAATTATAATACCCTAGGCAAAAATTTCTTACTGTTGCCTCCTTATGCGCCTGGGTCATTAGAATCTTCTTGGCAGAACGGCTGCATATCTTTCCGGCGTCCTTTAGGCGCCTCCTGACTGTGTCCTTTGAAATCTAAAATAAAGAAAATTTTGTCAATTTCAATTGTACGGGCCAGCCCATCTAAAAGAACATGGGACGGTTAAAAATGATTAAGTATTCAAAAAAATTTCAAAAAAAAAAAAAAACAATCGACTTCAAAAAAATAACACTACAAAGTGAAAAATAACTTTAATTTCGGAAGTCGGTGTCGTTGGTTTTGTATTTTCCTTTCGAAATCAAAGATTTTTAAAACCACGCTTTCATTAATCATAATTATTTCGATCGTAATTTTTCAAATAACTAAACAGATAACATGACGTAGGTAATGAAAAAAATGTAGTCAGCTCCTGGTCTAAAAAGTAATAAAAAAAAACTTTGTATTACAGATTCCTGATGCTTGCTGGGGAAAATTGTTTTGTCTATAGATTGACTATGCATTTTTGACGATTTAATAAACTATAAGTGACAGCCCTACGGTGCCTACTAGCTATTATCGCTCGCTCGGGGCTCGAGTTCACAGTATAAAGATGATATTATTACCGGGTCGAGTTGGCTTTCTTATTTTTTTTTTCTATGTTATGGCCGCGCGGCGCGCATGAAACCGGTTTGAGTGAGCGCCGAGACACGGCCGAGCGCCCTTCCAAGTTCCAACTAAAGTCTATTCAAAGATTCAAACTTGTTTCTTTATATTATTTCAAGTTAAACAAATATCAACTTTATTTTGGTGATTAAGTTGATTTCAGAGCGACTAGCACTATTGAAAAAGTTATAAAAATGTTTGAAGTTGTAGCGTAAGTAAACTGAACTTTATGGTGTAGGATTTAAAGTTATTTTTCCATAAACTCATACTTATTTGTTTACATTTTTGGCAAATAAATCGCGAATACTGATACATGTCTATTTATAGTAGGTATTATTTTAATAAATTTTGTTACCTATTCACTTTTTAAGACTCCTACAAACAGACGCGACACGCGATTAATCGCGCGCGACACAAAGGCGTCGCTCGTTGTGCGGCTTGCGGTGCCTTTGTGTCGCGTGTCGTGTCGCGCCTGTTTGAAGGAGCCTTTAAGAAAACCATGTTTTAAGTGATGAATAAGCTAAGTTGAAAAGTGTGATTACAAGCTACACATGGACTCACGCTGTACGAAGTAGAGGTCACTCGTGTGCTCAAAAATGGATCGGCATCGTGTGCAGCGACTATAGCCGCATCGTCTGCCGCCGTAGTGGCTCTCGCGTAGACTTGGCGCTGGTGGGCTTTTACGCTTCCGCTCTCTTGCCACCGCCGAAACCAGAAGTGAATAGTTTTTTTCTGGAACGAAACCAATATCTATAGTTTATTTGCCCATTATTACTCAATTACTATTATAATTCCCTTCAATAATTGCTAACTTAATAATTCTCAATAATTATTAGATTATTTATTTACACACAAACATCGCTACCATTACAGGGTTAGGTACATCCAATGCGATAGCATGGTGCAGACGCCAGCACATCAAGCTACTACAATCTGTCAAAATTGCTGATAACTTTAATCGAGGAATCATTTTTGAAATGTTGACAGTTATTTAAGGGGGAAGCGCTAAGGTAGCCCGCGAAATTCAAATTTTCTTACGTTTTTTGCAATTTGCTGGTCAGTATTAAGTTGAACGTTGATAAATATATGAATCGCGGCCGTAACTAACATGTATTTACAGAATTATAATCATTAAAGTCTACAACACAACTCTCTAAGACCACGTAAGTCCGAAGAATGATAATTTCATGAAACAGTTATTCTTTGGACTTACGTGGTCTTAGAGAGTTGTGTTGATGACTTTAATGATTCATATATTAATCAACGTACAACTTAATACTGACCAGCAAATTGCAAAAAACCTAAAAAAAATTGAATTTCGCGGGCTACCCTGGCGCTTTCGCCTTAATACAAAAACTGTCAAACGTCAATTTTACTCCTCCCTCGAATAAAAGTTATCTGGCGTTGGAAAAATCAGCCCGAATCAAATAAAAAATAGTTCATTGAGTTCTGTTTACATTAGGTACCTATACTTAATTCTGAATTTAAACTTTCACATTACTTTATATTTTAGTGACGGTTGGAACAGCGTGCAGCCTTGAAAACATACAATATCGGAACGGACGAACACGAATAAGAACACAAAGAAAAGAAGTCAATGCCTACCAACCTATCTCTTCTGTTAACTTAATTCGAAAATTCTATAGAATAACACCATTGAATTTAAAAATTATAATTACGAAAAATATTACTCACCGTTATGCCAGTTTGCCGACAAATATCCGTCACTCGGCATCCTTTCAATCGAAGCGCTACGATTCGCTCTCTTTCGATTTGCGTCAATTGAGGCGGCATTATATTATATATTTTATACATAATATTAATAAAAACAATAATGAACACGAATTAACCTATAATTAACACACACACGGTACGACTCCATTCAACAGACGCAACGTAATGGATAAACGAACGATGTGACGAGTGCAGTGCAATTTGTAGTCTGTGGATGAGTGACTTTCGTTCAATTTCGTGAAGCGTCGTGAAAACTCGGGAGCGAACGCGCAAAGGCGCGTGGGTGTGGCTTATTCCATGATTTGGCTCACAAATACTAATATGTGCAACCATTGGGCAATTTTAAAATGGTTGAAAACTCCACCAATCATGACAAGGATACTTTCTGTCGAACAATCCATGGCGCCGGGCGCGTCGTAGTTATAGATATATAAGGTTTACGTTGACGTGCTGCCGCGTGTACAGAACAGACGCCAGCACATCAAGCTACCCGAAACTGTTAAATTTTCCCAATCAACTTTGAACCTTATGCTTTAACGATAAAGTTGAAAATCTACTAAAGAAATTTGATAGATTGGGGTAGCTTGATGTGCTGGCGCCTGTACAACAAAGCTAGCGCCGCGTGTGCGAGAATTCTTTCGCGAGACGGACTGAGCTAACCCCAGCAAGCGGGACAAGGATAACGCTATCGTAGGTACGCAACATAACTGCTTCTCGCTCGCACGAGTCATGTCAGTTCAAGCTCAGTGCCGCGTGTAACGAGGACGACGGTCGGTATTGCGCGCTGTGACCTTGCAATGTGTTATTTTATTAACAGAATTAAATTTATTCTTTCGTTTATTGATTTTAGACGTTACGAGATTATCTATAGTTTAAAGTTATTCCAAGCGCGGTCAGGGGGGTCACATAGGTTATGAACCCCCACCGGCCCCACCGAAATCATTCAAGATACCGAGAGCCTGTATGATTTACGAATCAATTTAAACTTAATACTTAAGACCTACAAATTGCAAAAAATGTACGAACGTTATCTAGGTACGTTGTTGAGCAGACAAATTTTTCGAAGCAATGGATTAGCTACAACCTTCAAAATTATTCAGATTGTAATTGACAGTGTGTTACTCAATTAGAGTGCAGGGTATGCTAATTTACCTGCACCCTTGACGATATGGAATAACGCCGCGGACAAATGTTCCCTCCTAATGGGCCCACATATAAGCAACATAGATGTACCGTCAAAACAAAAACACGAAAAGAAGAAGTTTGAAAATAACGAAATTTTTACTATCGATAAGCAGCCAATTAATCAAATCAAATCATTTTTATTTTAGGAATACACCCATATAGAATTAACAACAGATAAAAAATTTCAAATAATTCATTAATTACTTATAAATAATACATGTAAAGTTGTAAGATATTTAATATGATAAGTATATAAAATTATCCTATTACAATTGTGCCAAAGCGCCTTTTAAGACCACGCCACGTTTGAAAATAAAGAAAGGGATTATTATTTGCGTGGCCTCTATTCATCTCTCGCTCGTATGCGACACAGTCCTTTCATCAATATTTTACCTATATCATCAGCAACAACAACCAACAACGACCTTATTGTGACAACAATAAAGATCACGAGACGTTGACAGTCTTGTCAGTGGCAGCAACCCAAAATTATTTGCACCTTATTATTATGACATTAAAAAATCACTGTCTTATTGACAGTGATGAAGATCAGTAGGATTGTAGGTACTTCACACACCTGTCCCCTGATAGCATGATAAAAAAAACGTAGCAGCCGGGTATTAGTGACCTAACAGGCATAATTATTTATGAGTTTAGTGACCAATAAGTCATGGATTTAATGTCTAAGCATACACATATTATATATTTATTGCAAAACTGTGTACCTACATTTAATCTTCAAAAATAACATTTTTAGGCTCAACAGTCTACCTATGTCCAATATACAATTGTATAGTAACATTATTTTATCCCACAAAACTCATGCAGATTATAAATTACATTATTCATTAACAATTTTTTAAACTTTGTTTTAAAAAGAAGAATTTTACATTTGAATTTTTGTTGTTATTTTTTTTATCATGCTTACTTGTTTTTCTATGTCACCTTAAACATTGGCAGAATAGTCAACATCGACTTTGCCTGCCATCTAACAAAAATAGAAAAGAAAACATACTGTTGCCGCTGCAACAAGGTCACGGCGTGCGGTCAGTTTTACCAAGTTTTACATACGCCAACGCTTCAATTCTTCAAAGACAGTTGTCACGGCGCGAACTGTCAAACTAGACATGAAACGACTTACACTGGTTAGAATTTTATTTTATTTGTTCAAAATATTATTATGCAGACAACAAGTTAACATAGTTAAGGTTTCAATGAACAAGGTCCATGAAAGATTACACACATGACATTAGACATACCGTTTTTTCCTTCCTCCTATTTTCCAACAGCAGAGCCAGCAAAATGAGCAAATCATCGTTGTCTTCTTCCTCCATCATCAACAGTTGTATAATTTTGGTTAATTTGTCCGACATTACGTACGAAACGCTAGCACAACACAACACAACACAACCGACCGTGATAACACTTGCGACAAAACTGACAGCTGAAGGAAGATACGTATTTACGCGACCAGGTTTCTACACCAGATACCTATTTGCTTCCAAGTACGCACACCCGGTATCGACCCAAAATACTTGCAAGACTTCAAAGTATTTTATACGGCTACTCCATAGTATAAAGAGGGGAAGTAAGTTATCTTCATACAAACGCACAGCGCGCGGCTTGTATGTGTGCGTCATAGTATCTATCTATGCGTCGCCGCACGCACACTTAACAAAATGTTTATACTATGGCTACTCGCTCAACTACGTAGGTACTCAACCGCGTTAGTTTTCGCAAATGCGATCATGCTCCTTACCAGTAAGAGTACGGAACAAATTCGTATGCAAGTATGTTTACTTTAATGGTTTGTAAGTATTTATTTATAATCGCGATTTTGCTCCTTATTTATATGAATTCACGGATCAATTTCCTATGCAAGTATTTTTACTTTCAACAGGGCTTTTGAATACGCGATTGTACTTTGTATTTGTATGGACTTCATATTTCAATGCAGATAGAAAATACTTGAAAGTATCTTGAGCCCTGGTTTTAGGCCCTGGTTTCTTAAGGTGGACGTACTTGGAAGCCCTGGTACTCGATTTTGCAAGTACGAGTACGACCCATGTCTACAGCTGACGTTTACCAGGTAAACGTCAGCTGTCAGTCTTGTCGCAAGTGTCACTCGATCAGACGTCAAACGTCAGATCAAGGGAAACTTTACCTGACGTCTGATTGAGTGAAACTGTCACTTTAAAAAGTGTCAGTTGTCATTTGAATACATAAAGCTGTGGCTATATTACTACATGGCAACTAACTTTGGAAAGTGTATATATACAATCTTTGAATCAAATATTGTTCGGTGTCGGCGGGATGTCGGTTATACATAGCAGTAGTGTATTTGACTGGTAAAATATTTTGGCGATCGCGTACTTTTCGCGTAGCTATGTAGCTAGCTACGTAGGTATACAATGTGGAGACGACAATTCGAAAATAAATGAAAACACTGGCAATATTAATGTATTTCCGAAAGTCCTAACTTTAAAAAAAAAGAAGTTATTTTTTCGAACGAACGAAATACTTATTGGGCCAAATATATGTGTTGCCGATCAGTCGGCTAGCGATAGTGTGTGCGTGTGTCAGGAAAGGCAACTGTCAAAATGCCGCTGACGTAGCGAGTATCCAAAAACAAGCTACGAGACACGGCGGGGTGTGGGGGGGTATACGAGGCGTGAGGTGGTTTCATTTTATTTTTGCGAAAATGACGCGTTGTTGTTGTGTTCTTAAATACTCAGAAATTGGAATCCACCTTTTTCCATAAGACCGTAAAATTAGCAGATTGTGGCTGAAAGCTATTCGTAGATATTTTTTTTATTTTATTTATAAACGATGATTAAAGTGACGTTTAAACGTCAAAAATGTATGGTTAAGTCGCTAATCACTATTTAACTTAAGCAATGTTTATGAATAAAGGGGATTTAGTTCAAGTTTATGCCATCGACAAAAGTCGAGGTTATAAAATTAACCTCTATTGTCAAATGAAAACATCTCTAGGATGATTTAAAATAATTCAAATTTCGGGTGTAAGTATTTAAATGTTCAATCGAAGCACTCTAATTGTACAGACGCCAGCACATCAACCTACCACAATCTGTCAGATTTTCCCAATCAACTTTGAACCTTATGCTTTAGCGATAAAGTTAAAAATCTATTAAAGAAATCTGACAGATTGTGGTAGGTTGATGTGCTGGCGTCCGTACCTAAGTGGCACTACAGATTAGCACCCACATGTACAGACGCCAGCACATCAACCTACCCGAAAGTGTCAAATTTTCCCAATCTACTTTGAACCTTATGCTTTAGCGATAAAGTTGAAAATCTATTAAAGAAATTTGTCAGATTGTAGTAGCTTGATGTGCTGGCGTCTGTACCTACGTTTTTGATCCAGAGGGGCGATTGCGTAATACACTATCGGTAGGTAGCAATGGCTTTAATTTTGACAGTTCAACAACATTCACTGCGTTATTTACGATATTGAGCAGACAAATTTTTCGATCATATGAAGCAATGGATTAGCATTATCATTCAAAATCAATCAGATTGTACAATGCGTGCCACGAAAGATGAGACTTGACCCCGCCTCCCCCGCTCTTTCCGCTGCCCCTATGACGTCCGGTCCCGTCCCGCACTCAGACCTCATACCGCTAAAGATACCTAAAATCGTGTTCTGCGCAAGTCAAACCACGTGGTGTGTCAAGTCTCATCTTTCGTGGCACGCATTCTAACTGATAGTGTGTTACGAAATTCGGGTGCAGTTAACACATTTTAATCAAGTAATTTTGGAATAGCCTACCGAATTATTCTGCAAAAATGTCAATCTCGTGAAAACTTAGGCGAAGCGAGCTTGACGTGAGCTGTCAATAAAATGACAGGTGGAATGACATGCTCACTTCTAAGATTACACGGTGAGAATTTAACAGAAAAAATCGGCATATACAATTATATTGCAAGTTATAAGCTATTGACTTACCACATTTTGTGAAGATGTTCCAGGCCGGTCTTCAAGGTTGGAGTCTGCGTCGGTAAGGCCCGGCTCCTGAAACAAAATTTTCTTTTAAACGCCAAACTCAAACAAAAAACTCAAAGCTTGAATATTTCGTCAAAGACTAATGACCAGAATACAGGTTTTCATTAAATGCGCAAGGCCGCGAGCCCGACCAATGTTGCCAACCTAACTGAAGCATAAAGCAGCAGATCAGGACTTAAAAAAAAAGTAAAATGGTAGCTTTAAAACATTTTAAGTCTACTACATATTAGAATTGAAAATGAAACCCTTAATAGAATTGAAAACACAAGTACATAATCAATATTATTCATTTATTATGTTAAAAATACGAATAATTGACAAATTCTTAGAAATATTCTTACAAATAATTATTTATCGTTTTCAATTTCTCTGTTTTCGATATTTACTGCCTCATTTTTTTTTTTTTTTTATTAAAATCATACATACTTTTATTGGATTTCTTCTTATGCTTTTCAGTTGCGTTAAATGCATTCCTTTATTTGTTTTACTATGTAATGTGCCTTTGGTTATCGTCGTGGACATTTTATTTTCTTAGTTTAGTTTTCAAAATGTTTACCTACAGCTGTTTTGTTAGACATAGGTAAAAATTAATTTGGTTACATGTACAGACGCCAGCACATCAAGCTACTACATTCTATCAAATTTATTTAATAGATTTTCAACTTTATCGCTAAAGCTTAAGGTTCAAAGTTGATTGGGAAAATTTGACAGTTTCGGGTAGCTTGATGTGGTGGCGTCTGTACGTCTGTACATGCATATTAGTGATGTAACGGATATTCGCATTCGCATTCGCGAATATCCGCATATTTTTCAATATTCGCATTCGCATTCGCAAAAATTATGCGAATATTTTTAATAATCAAAAAGGAAATTATTATATGCATGCATGTGAAATAATAATACAATAGATAACACTTAATATTTTTATTAAATCAAACTTCTACATTCTAAATTAAAGTCTCATTTATGAAAAAAGAACTTCAGAGATCTGATCAAATCTAACATTAATCAGCCTTGTTACAACTATTTAAGGTTTGCATTTATTTAGTAGTATATTATTACTTTACTACCATTTTTAAATAAAGTTTACAGTTTCTATTTACTAAAAACTAAACAATTAAGTACTTGAAACAAAATTATTAAACTTTAAATATCTTAATACATTAGATATTTAAAGTTTAATAATTTTGTTTATAACCTTTGGCTTTAAATGTATATTTTTTCATTCCACTTTATATATCTGAGGAATTAAATATATGTATTTATAATGAATTAGTGATGTAACGGATATTCGCATTCGCATTCGCGAATGTTGAAGATAAATATTCGCATTCGCGAATGTGAAAAATCCAACATTCGTTACATCACTAATGCATATCATGAAGCTAGGTATTTTAACTGGAGGTTTTATCGTTTTAGACGAAATCTCCAGTAAATATAATCGTAATAACAGTAGAAATTGGTATTTAATAGAAAACAGGGATGTCATGGCAATGATATTTTAGTAAACAGATATGTTACCTATACACTTACAAAACAACAGAAAAAAAGTGTTCCGCGCCGAGAGGCAGCACACATACACACTTTTCATTCATTTTACATTTCACTACAAGTAAAAAGGATAGAAAAAGGATAGCTTGATAAAATCAATAAGAAAAAAAGTGACAGCTAGATGTTGTGAATTGCGCGTGAATGTAAACAAACCTTATTCGGGCTACCAATTACCGCACGTTGGCATCATAGACTAACAAATTAACTAGGCAGAAAGTACAAACCGCGTGTACAGAATTTGTAGTCGGGATTTGTGCCTATGCAACGAATAAACACTATTAAAAGGTAGGTAGGTGAAAAATAAAACACGTTTTAAAAATAACGAAATATTGCATTGTTTGTAATAAGTTACAAAAATTAATTATAATAAGGAGTTAGTTAGTAATAATTTAGGATAAGAGTTTAGATAAATGTACACTATCGCAATAGGTTTCCCTGTAAGGATAGATGTAAGTTGAGAAAATAAATAAATAAATAATAAATATATATTGTAAAAATAATCATACCCCTTCGAAAAGATTTAATTTATTTCTTTTCTGTCTCTTAGAGAGCTTTTTTAATTCGGGATTATTTTTATGAGCGGAATGGAGGCGAACTGTTGTGTACTTATCAATTATAGTTTTAATCAAAAGCAGGTGCTTGGTCTTTGGAATGTTCCAGAATTGAGTTAAATACGTTTGAATTTAAAAAAGTTTTTAAAATACATATTACATTTTAGTCTCGCAATATCCTGATTATTAACAAAATGGGTACCGTTTTCATTTAAATGAGATTTTATAACCGTTTCAGATTTTAAACATACTGAAAACAAGTCTTCTGATGCATAGCATAGACCTCCCATGTCTCTGATTGTGACCAACTTGTGGAACCACAATTTTTGATTGGTATATAACAGGGGTGACCAACCGGTCGATCGCGATCGACTGGTCGATCGGGACTATTAGACTAGTCGATCGTGGCAAGGAAAAAAATATAGGGCAGTGGGGCGCTGGCGGTTGTCACTCCGTCAGTCAGTTGACGACAGACTTAAGGCTCCTACAAATAGGCGCGACACGCGATAAAATCGCGTGTGATTATATCGCGGGTCGCGCCTGTTTGTAGGAGCCTTAACGGAGTTACGAGTTATATTTTCCCAAGTAGGTATGTAATTGGTAGATCGCACAGGGTGTCGTCAGTGAACAGTAGATCTTGGGTCAAGCCAAGTTGGCCACCCCTGGTATATAATGTATCAACACATATTTCACACTTAATCATTTTCGTTAATTTTCGTGCAATCCAACCAGAAATGTAACCTGTTATTTGTTTAACTCCTGAGCAATTTTCACTATTCAACATTTCAGAAAGAATATTTACCTACGTTGTTTTAGTAAATACATCTCGTCACCATCGAGGTAGGCTTTAAAAAAGTTAAATACAAACGACGTTATAAGTAAAGGGAAACTAGTAGCGGATTGAGATTATACTGAAAGCTGATAATGATTATGATTTTATTTAAAATGCCAGAACAAATGCTAGAGCAAATCGTAGGGTAGACTGCGAAATACTCATTTTTTACACTTTTAATTACCTCTATAACGGGAACAGCGTTCTTTTTGAGAAGTGTTCGACCTTTGTTTGAAGTATATTTATCAGTAGCCTTGAAATGATTGCTACAAATTCTACTGCTTTTTGAAGGCGACCAACTGGATTCACTTCTTTGTTTACGAACAATTGCGATCCACTCTTGAAGCCGGATCTCAGTGGTTGGAAACCTACGAAGAAAAGACGGTAAATAGTCAAACTCGCTGTTGTCACACAGTAAAGTAATATAAACGATCCATTTCATTGTTTATGATCCAATTGCGATCCAATCTTGAAGCCCGATCGCAATGGCAGCTTCATTTTAACACTATCTGTGACATATTATGGTAACGATAAGCTATTAATATTTTCTTTCGCTATATATGACATGTTTAATTTATAATTAAATATATCAAACAAAATTATAAAGAAAAGTTATTAAAAGGGAAACTAGAACTCTGCTGTAAAGATGACTTTACTGCCTAATATTCGCATCTGTACTTTTATTCTATGTCCGGAGTGCACGCATCCTTGTCGTTTTTACGACAAAAAATGTATTTTCCATCTCTTTCTTTTTTCTAACCTCCAAATATACGAATATTAGGAAAATAATTGAAATATACTTATTAATAAATCGAAGTATATTGTGTACTTACATGTGGTATGAGATCTCTTGTGTTTTATTAACTTTGGTATCATAATTGGTACACTTTCTAAATACACAAGACGGCATTTTGGATGGTAATTACGTAGCAGCGCGCACCGTATCACTCGTAGACGTGCGTCACAGACTAAAGGCAATACGTCCCAATTAGGACGTTTTCTAGTCTTCACGATTTGCGCGCTCATAACATATCTGTTTACTAAAATATTATTATGTCATGGTGAAAACCACAGAACAGATAAAAGAGGTTAGAAACTTATAGATCGATAGTCTTCATACAAGCGCTTCGTCTCAAGTGAGGCAAAAACGCACACATCAATCTATTGATGTATGCGTGAGCATTGCGTATTTACGATCGCCGACACGCACACAAACAAAACTCTGATGTTGTGGAGTGTGTACAGTGCAGTAGTAGTTTCCCCGAAAGTGGGGAAATTTTATACTTACGTAAAAACGGATTATTTATCTTGTACATACTTGGTAACGTACTAGTTCTATTTAAAGCTTGTTATAAAAATAACATGTTAATTTACATTAAAACGAATATTTGTAATTAAAATCTATATTTATTATAAGTTAACATTCAATAGGTACACGAATGAGCAGCATTAATGGTTTTAATCATTTTAAGGAAAAACACGCAAAAGGGAGAAGAAAATGTATCGATGTTACTGATAAATTATGAGAAAATACGTCATGAACAACTAATCAATTAAAATCATCATGGTTATGTGTTATGGTATTTAAAGAGGAATAATATAAAATAAAATTTCGTATTGTTAATGTTTTTTATTTGAATTAAAAAATCAACAATTGGGTTCCATTATTCCTTAATACTAATAAATCAACTTTCATTGTTATTGTTTTTAATAATATGCAACAAAAAATATGAAATATGAAAATTATAGCAATACGGGTATTAAAGGCCGTGATGAGCACATTCTGAAATGTAGATTTGTATATGCATCATATCACATACACATCGTGTAAATGAAAAAATAAATGTTTATATTGGCTGCTTATGATTGTAACCTATATTTAAAAAAATAATTGCACAACAGTTGCTACAAACAAACCCATGCAGTATTCACGTGCTTTAAAAGCAAAAGTTAACACAAAAAATAATTAACACTATAAATAATAAAATACTATATATGTAATTAAAAAATACGACTACCAAAAAACGAATTGCAGTCGCGGGACCTCATGGGTCATAAAGCTTTCTACAGAACGGTCTCCCTATATTTTGAAAGAACCTATATATTTCAAATAATTGCACAACAGTTTCAACAAACAAACCCATGTATTCTCATATGTGTTAACTTTTGCTTTTAAAGCACGTAAAAACTATGTGCTTTAAAAGCAAAAGTTAACATTAATAAAAAAGAAAAAAAAATATAATGAATAATAAAAAAATCACTCAATCATAAAGATAAGTTTGACCTACTTGCAATTCCATATGACATAGTAATTTCCTGTAACTACCCTTAAATTGCAGGGCATTCGGGTTATCGTTATGGCCACCATGCATTCTGATTACACCAAATAACAATTCAATGTGGTCCTGGCTTAACCTGTATGTGCTTATATAATTGAGTTCTTGTGTGTTTTCTACTAAAGTAGTATATAAATACTTTAAACTTTCGATACACACAAGAAGACCATTAAAGCCAGGGGAGCACTTTACTTCAACGGCTGCTTGAAAGCTTTTGATCCTAAGATTTACATTTTCTCTAAATTTACGTTTTCTGGGGGTTTTTATCTGTAAGTTTAATATATAGTTTTTTTGCTTTATTTAAAAATTCAAAAATTTCGTTTTTATTATATTTTGAAAGAGGATGACAGAAACCATGCTGCGTCAAACGTCGAGTATTAAAGACATCAAATAAATTATTAAAAAGCATTAAAAACTCTTCAGTTCCTTTGCTGTCTTTAAAATCTTCCAGCTTTTAAATCTTCCCGGCAAAATTTTAAAGCAATTGCTACACTCCTACTTAAGAGCTGGGAGGCCAACTTGACTTTCATTATTGAATTTCTGAATTCAAGGTGTTTGCGAGTTAATTTATTGGCTAGGTTTTAAATGAAGGTTTGCACCTTCATTTTCCTGTAATTTATTTAATTTTACTAGGAAATTCCAGGATACTTTATTTTCATTAGGGTCTAGAAATTCTCCTTTATCCTCGAAATGATTCCGCACTAATTTTATCATATGTATCGGGTCTAGAAATACGGCTACATAGTAATTTGCCGCAGGATGCTTGAAGGTAGTTTTCAAGTCATGTGCGTTTTTTATTCGACAACCTAATAATTCCATGGCTGACTTATTGGTACTGTGAGCGTCAAATGTTAAAGCTACGACTTTAACGCCTACCTCTTAACACTTTGTAAGGCACATTTTTATAAGGTTGGCTTTTTGTATGCCTGTTATACTATCAGTCAAAAAGTATCCTATGGGCAACTTCCAATGTTCATTGAGACAAACAAGCATAAAAGTATATGCTTCTCTAGCTTTTGTCGTGGAATCGGTTGTCCCAGATCCCATATCCACTCGACCTTGACCTCCTTTTAAATTTTGACGTCGTATAGCCATTTCATCTATGGCTATTAAAGCGCACAAAATTTTTTTTTCACTACCTTGTACTTTTACTTTTAAAAGTTCAAACGCTTCAGCAGTCAACCCTGGAGAACCATTTATAGACCGATACCAGTTGTAGATCGTTTTTGGATGAGGAAGACAAGTATTAAATGATTGCCGAACATACGCATACGCCCGTGGCGAATAAAAATTCAATGTCAGGCAAAACTTTCTGAACTCCGGTGTGTATTTCGGCATGGGACGCTTTCGATTCTTGCATTTTTTAACTAAACAATTATAAAGCTCTGCTGCAAAAACATTTTCTGCCTAAAATATTGTGGAGCGAACATTGACTTATATATTACTTACTTTTGAAATCATTGGGAGCGAATCATTTTTTTTCAGTAGTCGACGATTCATTTGTTTAAGTGTTTTTATCTTTCTGATGTGTATTTTTTGACGTAAAATCGCTTTGTTAAGCTGCCTTCGTAATAAAACTTCTTTTGGCGTATCAAATATCGGACTTAAATTATGATCTAAGTCAGAGTTATGACTAGGAGTATTCGGAGCCTCTGGATCAGCATCTTCACCTGCAGAGGTATCCTAAAATAGATATGTTAATTATATGTATAACAGGGTAACAGGTAGGTTTGGTGGTATGTATAATTTATATTAATATAACAAATCAAGACCTTAGCCCTATTTTATCGTAAAGGACATTGCTACTGTTACAATTTACAGTACCTTACGACATGTGAGGGTCAGGGTTTGATGATACATTACTGGCGACGACTTATCGTAACCAACGCAATTTTTTACCAAATTGACTTCCACTTAACAGGAGGTGAAATAGTGGTCAAAAGTTATTTAGGAAATCATAAAAAATCTCTTAATATAAGCCAAGCGGCGGGCTTTTATGGCTCAGTATAATAAGTTTGTATAGTCCGTTCATTAAAACAGTTTACGTAATTAAATTACAAGGTAGATTATTGCAATTCAGAGAAAAAAATATTGAGTGATCAAATTATCACCTAAGTAAACTTGAAGACAATACACATTTTAAAGTAATTTTAAAAACTAACCGGCTTTTTGTGATCCATTAACTTATCATCATTCATTTCGGTACAAAAAACGGCGATATTCTGAAATACACAATATAACATTAATGTAAAAAACATAGCAAATCGAGTAATTAATGAATCTGGCACATAACAATTAAATAAATATATTGAAAATTCACTGGATTATTTAGGTAGTAACAAATATTACGAGGAACACTAATAGCACAGTGTATAAACTGTGCTAATATCATGGACTGAGTGTAAGTACCTTAGTAGGAACAGCTCCTAGACTTAATTTCCGTAATCCACCTTTAGTGGTATATTTGTCCTTCTCATCGAAATGTATCGAGCAAATTTTTGAGGTTTTGGATGGCTTCCAATAGCTCTCATTGCGGTTTAATCGTATTTTTGCAATCCAATGAGCAGCAACAATAGGGTCAAAGGGAAACCTGAAAATGTATCCATTTTTTTTTACTGATACGCTTAGATTAATAATAACGCCTAGATCGATAGTCTTCATACAAGCGCTTCGTCTCAATTGAGGCAAAAACGCAGACATCAATCTATTGATGTATGCGTGAGCATTGCGTATTTACGATCGCCGACACGCACACAAACAAAACTCTGATGTTGTGGAGTGTGTACGGTGCAGTAGTAGTTTCCCCGAAAGTGGGGAAATTTTATACTTACATAAAATCGGATTATTTATCTTGTACTTGGTAACGTACTAGTTCTATTTAAAGCTTGTTATAAAAATAACATGTTAATTTACATTAAAACGAATATTTGTAATTAAAATCTATATTTATTATAAGTTAACATTCAATAGGTACATGAATGAGCAGCATTAATGGTTTTAATCATTTTAAGGAAAAACACGCAAAAAAGACAAGAAAATGTATCGATGTTACTGATAAATTATGAGAAAATACGTCATGAACAACTAATCAATTAAAATCATCATGGTTATGTGTTATGGTATTTGTATGTATGGAAACCACAGAGCAACCATAGAGCAAGAAAATAAAAAAAAACTTCATTATTTGTTAGCGCCGTCTTTGCTTAGCTAGTACCATTTATGAAACCAGTTTTTTTTTCTTAATTTCAATCTGTGAGAAAATCCCTTATTAAATTAGATTTCATTTAGCGTGAAAGTTTCTTTACACTAGAAGCGCACGATTTCTATATTTTTACTGGTCTAAAGAATAGCAAGTTTTTTTCGCTAAAGTCTAACTAAATTGTTTGCAGCTGATAAAGATGATTTTTTTTGCATGTACAGTGTACACTCTACTTATCTATATAAAATATCCGTATATTATTTATTTATATTTGAATTGAGCTCACCAAGACCTTAATTTTGATACCCATGTTGTAATAATTTAAAATAAATAGTTTCTTTTCAAATCTCAAAATGGCGCTACAAAGCCGCCATATTGATTTTTCTCTAAAAAAATTTTGGGCAGTTGTGTAAAAATCTCGGGTTCATTGTAAAAAAAAATACGGGTGTGTATTTATTTTTCGTTGAACAATAGGGTAATTCATTGCAACTGGTAACACCTTCATAACATGGCGGCCTAAAATTTTGTTGTCGTATTTAATTTTTGTATTCATTATTGTAGCAAAATACAAGTCGAATTGTAGTACTTACCTATGAAATGATATGTTGGTAGGTTTTTTATTCTTTTCTGATGCATTGTGACACCCATTCACTACACAATAAGTCATTATTAATGATATTGTCTCGGAAAGCTCGGAGATGTTTGCTCTAGCGTTTGACCTTGACAACTGGCGGACGTTCGGAACGTAGTGACAGTGAGGCGTTCCGTTCCGGCTCACTTGAAAGTGCCTCACTGAAATCGCGCGTACTCGGTTTCTAGGCGTTATAATTCTATGTACGCACACAAATAAAGCACACGACTTTGATTGCGAGTTTGCTATTGGTTGTCACACTAACGCAAACGCTGCGCTTGACGTACACTCACACACGCGCAAATGCAATTTAGTGACGGCGACTAAACGGTCTATTATTTTTATCGATAAACTTACTTTAATAAAAAAACTTTTGTGTTATGCAATGTTTAGCTATAATTTCGGGAAGGGTGAACAATTAGTGTGGGCTTCATAAATAAATTATAAATAATAATGTTAAATTAAGGGGGAACATCCGATATAATTATTATAATTCAAATTTTCTTTTGGTGTTTTACGTCATTCATGCTTAGAAAGACATGGCATCTAATTACGTAACACATTTTCGTAAACGATTACGTCTAACCTGTTGCTTTCTGACAGTTCAACAACATTCATTGCTTTATTTATGTTATTGAGAAGATTATTTTCGAACTTATGAAGCAATGGATTAGCAATCTGTTCAAAAACAATTCAGTTTCTGATTGATCATGTATTAAGCAATTAGGGTAATGGGTTACAGCTAGTAAGTAAATAAATGACACAAGTAAAATGTACTTTTTTATTTTCTTTATTTGTTTTTTTTACAACTAAGGGATAGAGTGATTTCGATGAACTCTGGCACCCAAAGTAAGATTTAACTTGTGTTTAGGGAGCCAGCGCCCAGCACTGCCAGCGTCCTCGCCTATAATTGAACAAGGTATATCAGTAGTTGTAGGACGAGCACAGTATATTATTATTATGATAATTACTCACTAGTAAATGCATAGATGTGGCCCATTAAAGTACCATTGTATATATTGAGAGAGAGATAAATATGGTGAAAGCTTGTGTTTATGTTATCCTGTATAAATATAATTACAGATATATGACTTTATTACTACTACTTTTTTTATTACTAGTACTAGAATATTATAATATTGAACAACAATAACTCAATTTCAATGTTGATTTTATTATTGTCCCTGAAATAATACGAACTTATTAAGTAACATGCGCTTGCTATCTTTTAAATTCGAATTTTTCAATTTTTTTTTTTTTTTCATAATATTTTTTTTTTTGCAATCTTAGATTAATATATTTTCCGATAATAGCCTTAGTTAGGCTGTAACACGGCTCGCAGTAGGATATAATCCAACCTGATGATTACTAATATTGCTAAATAAGTCAGTTCCGACGAAGCTGCGCAAAATCTTTGTTGTCAACATATGTTTGTTAATATTCCGGAGATTGTCGGTATAAATCTTGATAACTTCCAACGTTTTACATATTAGTATTAGTTCTTTCGAATCGTACAAGAGACCCCCTTTATCTCTATCTTAATCACAAAAGATGATCTAGGTGACGTCATTTTATTTTAAGGTACGCAATTCAAAATAAACAATAATGATTTATAAATATAAATTATATACTACTTAC
The DNA here is from genome assembly GCA_927399505.1 of Luperina testacea. Classification (NCBI taxonomy): domain Eukaryota; kingdom Metazoa; phylum Arthropoda; class Insecta; order Lepidoptera; family Noctuidae; genus Luperina; species Luperina testacea. The sequence goes on along the minus strand of OV656785.1, from coordinate 5,157,226 downwards.
GGAAAAAGGCATTACGATATTTTTGTGCGGAGAAGCTCCTGATTTTAAGTATCTTCTCCCTGATTTTTTTGTTAAATAATCATTTTCAGCGAAATGTTGCGAACAAATTGTGCTAGATTTAGTAGGTATCCATTCAATTCTACCAGTTGTTTCAATCCACAGTTTTCTTGTATCAGGATCTGTTGGAAACCTAAAAATAAAATTAAAAATGTATGTTTTCATTATTATGTCTAAATTAATAACCCACAATAAACAATAATTGGCGGTAATAAACAAAGTTATTTTAAGTAAGATATTATTACTGATAATAATCATTTGTAACAAACATTCATACTGAATATCGACATTGTTTACAACTTGGTACAACACTATCGAAACGCATGAATTTCGTCGAATTTCAACTTGGCTCGGCGGCGCACGCGACTTTCGCAGTGAACGCAATACATTGCGCGATCACTCATCTAGTACAAGATGGTACCCATAAATTGCAAGCAATGTATAATTTTGCATCTGTTTGCGATTGTATCGTTTTTGTCTACAAACTACATAATACTATTGTAATAATTACAAATATCACTTGTATTTTAAGGTTTTTGGACTTACAGGTGAAAAGAAATCCCTTCCCGGGCTACACTACACACCTGGCTTCTTTTCCGACACGTTATAATAGCGCAAGACGGCATAATTCTTTTTTTTTCGCGGAGCTACGCACGTTGTCGCAATATGAGCGCGACTGTTGGCGGTGAACTAAATGTCGGTTGACTTATGAGCGTTTGCTCACAAGTGTGGCGCGCCTGCCCCGCCCACAAGGCCCTTCTTACCTCTTTTATCTGTTCTGTGGTGAAAACAGTAAATCTACTGTTAAAACAGTAGTGTTGGCAACACTGGGTGGGTTGTTGAGTAAGTAATAGTGTTTGTGTGATGCGCGTTAGTGTGCAAGCACAGGTTGTGGAGAAAATCACTCCGGAGTTCGGACACGATTTCAACACGAATAACTCACAAATTATGTTCACTATTAATGTACCATGTAAAAAAAAGTTAAATTTATTAAAAGGCTTACAGGGCCTAAACACAAAAAACGCAAGTTTTAGAAACAATAAAAATATATGATCGGCTACAGTAAACAAAATCAGTATGATATTCTTCAGGATATATTATGCTAGGTAGATAGTATGTTGAAAACATAATACAACTATGTAATTTGTTACTATAGAAAAAAATCATGAAGACACTTACCTCTAAAAACTTTTTATTTACAATAAAAACCATACTTATACAGCGTGGCGGTACAATGGTGACATTAATTTAACACACATATATGTTTTCACATTTTCGTTTCATGAAGAAATTATGTTTCCATTAAACGTTATTATTTGCGGATTTATTAAAAGTTTTCTAAAATAGCATTTTGGAGCAACCTGTACTTAAAGAACTGTCGCGCAGCGGTCATTTGCCGGGTCACGGATCATAACATCGGCATCGCATCAATGAAATTAAAATAAATAAACAATACTTTAAAGTAACGTGATATCCCTTTGTCGGCGAGCGGGCGGCGCAGGCGACGCGTGCCCCCCCCCCCCCGCCCCGTCGCGTCGCAGCGAAATCCAATTCTTTTTTTTGCATTTCTAGTGCTAGCCTAACTCGTGCCCTTGACACACTTCTTCACAGTAGTGCACATAATTACGTCGACTAATTTTGTGAATGTTTCCGCGAAAAAGACGCTTACCTATTGTTTTATTTATTTATTTTTGTGTAATGAACTAATGAGTAATTAGATTATGGTACTGCGATAAAGACGCTTTGTTTTGTTTTCGTTTTCTAATTTAGTAGGTACGTTGACATCTCTTGCGATACGGGCGCTTTTATTTGTGTTATTAGTGCTTGTGTAAACTTGTGATCGTGATGGCAAATACACATCCGAACTACACAGCAGCTGAATATGCGGACATGATCCTAATTTACGGAGAATGTCGTGAAAATGCCGCTCTTGCCATAAGGACATATCGCGAGAGATATGGCGGTTCAAGACAATGCCCTACTAATCCTCGCACTATTGTAGAGCTCTTCAGCGCATCCGCGAAAACCGGCCAGTGGATCCTAGGTCTCAACGCCCTGATCGACCACCTACACGACAAAACCCAATCCAGTTAACTGAAAATGTGCTACAATATTTCCAAAACCAACCCAAAACTAGCCTCCGCCAGAGCGCTAGGCATTTTCAAGTTCATCACAGTACCTACCGTCCATACGATATTAAAGCGCGAAAAGTGGCAGCGCGTGAAGCGACGCGTTGCCGCTCCGAGTTAACGTAAGCCAGCGTAACGTAGGTAAGTAATTTCATGAATGATTTTTTGCAAGGGTGATCCCAATTTTAGTTACATTTTTATCATTTAGTTTGTTTGAAAAAATTTTTTTTTCAATTTACGAGTTATTTTAACCTACTAAAATTAATATGATTAAAGGGCACTAGCCCTACACGTGTGTTAAATTAATGTCACCATTGTAGCGCCACGCTGTATACATACAATCATTCTGATTTTTTGTCAGATTATTTTACAAGCAACATAGATTATCTAATTACTATATTATCAACAGAATCACAGTGAACATAAGCAAATGTCAGGCTATAACCTTTACTAGGAAGCGAAATCTCATTAACTACAACTATAATCTTAGTGGTGGCAATGTTATGCGTTGCAATGTTATTAGGGATCTTGGTGTCGTCCTAGACTCAAAACTTCTGTATTCGGAGCATGTGTCCTGTATCGTCGGCAAGGCATACAAAAACCTGGGATTTATTATGCGTACATGTAAATTATTTACTGATATAAACTGCATCAAGGTACTTTATTTTGCGTATATACGCAGTATTTTAGAATACTGCAGTAATATCTGGAATCCGCACTACTTGATTTATATACAGCAGTTAGAATCAATTCAATATAAATTTGTTAAATATATTAACTATCGCACTGGATTCGGATCTACAGACTATCTGCTATCATGCAAACACCAAATAAATATGCTACCACAACAGACGTATGATTCTGGACATGCTTTTTCTCTACAGTATATGTAGTGGAACATTGACAGTACCGTTCTAAATAACTTGGTTATAAGATTGAGTGCTCCGTCTCGACGGACTAGGCACACGCAGTTATTCGATGTACCACACAGTGGTACAAACTACGCTCAAAATTCGGTCATTGGTAGGATGCTAAGTAATTTTAACAAAAGATTCTCTCATCTTGATATGTTTAATACCAAAAAAGTTGTATTCAGGAAACAATTAATAGCATTAGTATGTGACGAATTGACAAATAAATCTAAATAAAACTGACCTGTATAGAAGGTAAGTATACAGATAATCACCCACCACATCCCACTATCACATACTCACACACCCATTTGCAACTCCTCATGTACACTCCTACACACTCACTCACACTGTACACTTAGCAATGCTTATGTGGTTCTAGTAGCTCATTCTGTATTTTTATTTCTGTTTCTGCTGCATGTATTATATAGTTATTAAATTGTAAATCCGTAATTGGCTGTAAGACTAGCTTATATATGTTTAAGATAAAATTTCAAAGAGCTGTGGATTTTGTAATAAATAAATAAATAAATAAATAAATAAATAAACATACTAAAATACTAGTGTTTTAATTTTTTTAGTCCAAACAATCGATTTTTTGCAATTAAATAATTGCTTCATATTTTGCAATAATTTACCAGCGTACCTACCTAATATCATTGTCATCGCGCTTCTCTCTCTTTTCTATGCAGTCCGACAATGACCGCGCTTTGGGTCATGTAAGCCCCGCCGAGCGAACAGGGCGCGCATAAAATCCGCTTCGGTGTGAACCTTAGAGCATTAAACCAACCAGAGACGCAACGAGCACTAATATCTATGCGAATAAGTAATAATAATAACCACACGAAAAAAAAATCAAATACCTACAAGCATAAACTATACGCACACATGTACAAACACAAACAGAGACGCGAGACGCCCTGTCAGTGTACGGGATGACGTCATTTTTATGTAAGCGATGATAGTGCTTGACAGTATCGATATTTTGTTGTCGATGAGTTCAGCCAATAGTTATGATAAAAAAGCTAAGTGAGCTTTTTTTTATATCTGGGTTGCAATAAATATTATCTGGGTTGCTGGTTGTTTGGTTGTTTTTATATCGGCCTGCGCGCGTATGTGCGCTTTTGCATTGTATATTGAGTGCGAATGCTCATAAATTGTTACTCGCGTAAATAATTAAAGCATCTGCGCAACAGAAAAAGACAGAAATATACTTCGACTTTTAATTATATTCACAGTTATCTACAGTTAATTTGACAGAGTTTAATAATAAAAAACACAGCTGTTTGAGTTGGTGTAAGAATAAACTAAATTGAATGAACTTCACAAATGTGAAGCAAACTTTATATAACTTGTCTTCAAAACATGAAAACACGTAACATTATTTTGAACTGTCAAGTTACTGAATACAATTAAAAGTCGAAGTTGTACCTACGTAAAAATGCGGAAGCGTGCTGGTAAATAGGGGTTTAACCCTAAATACATTTCTTGTATCTATAAAAGTTCGGGTAGTGCCCCATCTCAATATTCCACTGTATACAGTTGAGAGACGTGAAACTTGGACACAGTCACGCCCAAAACCTAGTACCTAAATAAAAAAAAATCACCTTTGCTAATTTCAAAGTTGGCGAGGCGCATTGTTTTAATCTCCTCTTATTATTCGATTGTACTATAAAACATGAAGCTTCGAAATGCTGTGAGCAAATTGTACTAGTACGTTTAGGAGTCCACGAAACATGATTTGCACAAGCCCGAATCCAGACATCCCGAGTCATTGCATCTTTTGGAAATCTGAAAAATTAATAGTCAGAATAACATACTCATAAAGTCGATATCGATATTTGTTTCTGTGCTGTCACTGCCCTTATTTTGCTACAGTGTGGCCTATTTTTAAATTAAAATTGCGTATTTTCGGGATAACTTGACCCGCAAATATTTTATAGTAATGAAGAATAACGATATGAGAAAATTGTAAGAGATTTGTGGAACATAAGTTTGATATCATTTATCAATTATTTGATAATAAATAGCAATTTTTAAAGGGTTTTGTAAAAAAATATTATAAAGTAAAAAATTAAGTTGTAAAATAGTAATAAGAGTAACAAATGCGAAATAAAAGTTTGAAATAATTGTCAAGCTTTATCAATTACAACTTTCAAAATTACACTAAATTTATAGATCTCGTACGATTTAGTGGCAACACTTATTGACCGACAATATTTCTTGGTTTTTTGCTAATTTACTGCATTATATGTTAATATTAAGACAAAGTAATACTTACAGATGGAAAGTAACGTTATTCTTTAGTTTACTAGATGTTTCCGATCTCATTTTACACGAAAAAACACTGCAATTCGGCATTTTTCACTGACGTTCGTTCCGCGCTACTGTGATTCGCTGAATGACTTGGAACGCGCGGCAAGTGCGGCAACTAGTTTTATATAACTGATATTTGGGCGTTGCGCGAGCTGCAAGCAGCTCGCGGGGTCGTGTTTTTGAGGAGTATTTCTTACCCTTGTAAAAAGTATTTGGGCGTTGCGCGAGCTGCAAGCAGCTCGCGGGGTCGTGTTTTTGAGGAGTATTTCTTACGATGGGGGGAGGGGTGAAGGGGGGGAGAGGGGGGAGTTTTGAAAAATGATTTTGACCAACTCTGGGCCCCTTGATATGAATCTGAAAAAAAAAATTTTCCAAGTCTCTTAACTTCCGAGATCTACCTAGAGGGGGGGAGAAGGGGGGCAAGGGGGGCAACTTTGAAAAATGGATTTTACTTTTCCGAGCCTCCTCTATACGAATCCATAAAACAACAAAACACGGGGCTCTTAGTTTCCGAGATACGATAGGGAGGGGGGAGAGTGGGGTGGAAAAGGGGAGGTTTGGGATTTTTCCCATACTCGTGAGAGTTACTTCTATACGAATCTGTAAAAATATACCCACCTCCCCCTTCACCATCTGGGAGAACAATTATGTCAGTGAGTGGTAATCGAGCTTTATATAATATAATATATAATATTAATAACTAGTATTTGGGCGTTGCGCGAGCTGCAAGCAGCTCGCGGGTCGTGTTTTTGAGGAGTATTTCTTACCCTTGTAGAAAGTATTTGGGCGTTGCGCGAGCTGCAAGCAGCTCGCGGGGTCGTGTTTTTGAGGAGTATTTCTTACGACGGGGGGAGGGGTGAAGGGGGGGAGAGGGGGGAGTTTTGAAAAATGATTTTGACCAACTCTGGGCCCCTTGATAGGAATCTGAAAAAAAAAATGTTCCTAGTCTCTTAACTTCCGAGATCTACCTAGAGGGGGGAAGGGGGGCAGGGGGGCAACTTTGAAAAATGGATTTTACTTTTCCGAGCCTCCTCTATACGAATCCGTAAAACAACAAAACACGGGACTCTTAGTTTCCGAGATACGATAGGGATGGGGGAGAGTGGGGTGGAATGGAAAAGGGGAGGTTTGAATTTTGAAAAATGGTTTTTACTTTTCCGAGCCTCCTCTATACGAATCCGTAAAAAAACAAAACCCAGGTTTCTTAATTTCCGAGATACGATGGGGGGAGGAGTGAAGGGGGGAGAGGGGGGAGTTTTGAAAAATGATTTTGACCAACTCTGGGGCCCTTGATATGAATCTGAATAAAAAAATGTTCCAAGTCTCTTAACTTCCGAGATCTACCTAGAGGGGGGGGGAGAAGGGGGGCAAGGGGGCAACTTTGAAAAATGGATTTTACTTTTCCGAGCCTCCTCTATACGAATCCGTAAAACAACAAAACACGGGACTCTTAGTTTCCGAGATACGATAGGGATGGGGGAGAGTGGGGTGGAATGGAAAAGGGGAGGTTTGAATTTTGAAAAATGGTTTTTACTTTTCCGAGCCTCCTCTATACGAATCCGTAAAACAATAAAACACGGGACTCTTAGTTTCCGAGATACGATAGGGAGGGGGGATAGTGGGGTGGAAAAGGGGAGGTTTGGGATTTTTCCCATACTCGTGAGAGTTACTTCTATACGAATCTGTAAAAATATACCCACCTCCCCCTTCACCATCTGGGAGAACAACGCTTCGCTTTACCGCTACCTAGTTTCCGAGATACGATGGGGGGAGGGGTGAAGGGGGGGAGAGGGGCGAGTTTTGAAAAATGATTTTGACCAACTCTGGGCCCCTTGATATGAATCTGAAAAAAAAAATGTTCCAAGTCTCTTAACTTCCGAGATCTACCTAGAGGGGGGGGGGGGGGGAGAAGGGGGCAAGGGGGCAACTTTGAAAAATGGTTTTTACTTTTCCGAGCCTCCTCTATACGAATCCGTAAAACAACAAAACACGGGACTCTTAGTTTCCGAGATACGATAGGGATGGGGGAGAGTGGGGTGGAATGGAAAAGGGGAGGTTTGAATTTTGAAAAATGGTTTTTACTTTTCCGAGCCTCCTCTATACGAATCCGTAAAAAAAACAAAACCCAGGTTTCTTAATTTCCGAGATACGATGGGGGGAGGGGGGGAGAGGGGGGAGTTTTGAAAAATGATTTTGACCAACTCTGGGCCCCTTGATATGAATCTGAAAAAAAAAATGTTCCAAGTCTCTTAACTTCCGAGATCTACCTAGAGGGGGGGGGAGAAGGGGGGCAAGGGGGCAACTTTGAAAAATGGATTTTACTTTTCCGAGCCTCCTCTATACGAATCCGTAAAACAACAAAACACGGGACTCTTAGTTTCCGAGATACGATAGGGAGGGGGGAGAGTGGGGTGGAAAAGGGGAGGTTTGGGATTTTTCCCATACTCGTGAGAGTTACTTCTATACGAATCTGTAAAAATATACCCACCTCCCCCTTCACCATCTGGGAGAACAATTATGTCAGTCAGTGAGTGAGTGGTAATCGAGCTTTATATAGTATAACGAGCTTTATATAGTATATAATACGACCGGCGGTCTCGTACCTTTGGCAGGGGGGAACGCCTGTCAAAGGCGTCTCCAGTTGGTTTAATGCTCTAAGCTTAGGTTTGAATAGGCCTTGTTGGCGAGACTACTAACGCCATCTATCGAGGCACCGGGACATCACATTTTTTTTTATCTACGAATGAGGGCTCGCCAACGTCGGCGATCAGTCGCAGCACGCGTTGTTCCCATTCAATCCATTTTATATAGGATCTTTGTTCAAATATTTATTACTCAAAAAAAAAAAAAACAAAAAGGTTTTATATCTTATACAATTAGTGCAACATGCATACTCCCTAATAGACACTGCTTGTAAAAAGACGAATTAAAATACAACGAAATCTAATCAATAAATCAATCATTGAAGAGCACCTGCCTCCCGTTTCAGCCTTTATCCGTCTCTTACTACTACTCATCTGATTGCTATGAAATTTTGGCGTTGTAATTGCACGCCCGGGAATTTTACTGGGTATTAGGCTAGATGAGCAGGTAGGCAGGGCAGATGGTTAGGTAGGTACTGTAATAATAAAACCAGTCTGTGATAAACAAATCTATAATTACCTAATGTAATAGGTACTAGGGCTATCTGTGTAGCTCTACCTTTAGCAGTATCTACTGGCTGGTTATAATTGCCGGTGTGTTCCATTCGAATGTTCAAACAAGTGTCAAATATTTTAATAAGACAGTTTTGTTTTAGTATGGAAGTGCTAGAAATAACATGATAATGTAAAGTCATACCTAAATATATTTTATTCAAGTCGAACCTTTTTTAAATTACATATATTGTGAAGCTTCCATCTGGACCCTCCACAACTTGGCGGAGGCGCCTCTACGATTAAACGCATACGAATTTTTTTCGCATAGGGAAATGTTGTATATTTATTTACTATACAGAGTGTAACGGAAAGGTGTGGTCATAGTATAAAAAATGCTTCTGCCCATGTAAATGAACGTAACATAAATTTAACTTACGCCGTTGGAAGAATTTCCAGTTTCATTTTCTTTATTTGCACTAAAAATTTATCTACAATAAAAAAAATCTTGTAACGACCAAAGTTTTCAATATAATAAGGCATGTTTTAGAACTGGAAACATATATTTAAACTTTACAAGTTTACAGTAATGTAGCTTATCAATCAGAATTCAGAATAACAAATAGGCTTTAATCATATTGGGGGCAGTACTAATTCCACGCGGGTCCCAGTTAGTACAGACAGACGCCAGCACATCAAGCTACCCGAAACTGTAAAATTTTCCCAATCAACTTTGAACCTTATGCTTAAGCAATAAAGTTGAAAATCTATTAAAGAAATTTGACAGATTGTAGTAGGTTGATGTGCTGGCGTCTGTACATTCATAAACTAGGTCATAATTAAAGGTCTCGTGGTGCGTGGTGCGCCGGTTGCAAGCAACTGGCATGATTTCTCTTTGTTATCTCTTAAAAAACAGTAGTATAGATGTCTACTACTGTTCTTTGTGACAGATTAAAAGTAAAATAAATTCACAATTTTAAGAAAAAATTGATTCACCGTCGCGGATTCTAAAATTAATGTCAGATTTGCAATCGCCACCCCCAAAAACCCATTACACGACACCCATATCGAATGTTTGAGAAAAGTTGCCTCCGCCATTTTGGATTTTAAAATGAACGCCAATTTGCAATCGCCACCCCCAAAAACCCATTACACGACACCCATATCGAATGTTTGCGAAAAAATTTCATCAACCATTTTGGATTTTAAATTGAATGCCAGATTTGCAATCGCCACCCCCAAAAACCCATTACAAGTCACCCATATCGAATGTTTGCGAAAAAATTGCATCAGCCATTTTGGATTTTAAATTGAATGCCAGATTTGCAATAGCCACCCCCAGAAAGCTATTACACAATACCCATATCGAATGTTTAAGAAAAAAAATTGAAACTAGAAGGAACTAATGTCACAAAATAGAAATACGTAGGTACTTTTTATGAGAACGGCTTTTTTTTTTCGGAAATAAGCGCCAACTTTCTTCTTAAAATATCTTTCCTTACGCTTTCCCATGTTTACCAAAACAATTTTTTAAGAAAAATGTTACAGAAATATGTAAAGAGAAAAAAAACTAAGTAAATTTTAGGAATGCATAATAAAATGAGTCATACAAAAAAAATACAAAAATATGACTTACCTTATTCAACTGTCTGCGGCACAGTATATGTACACAATAGATCACGAATTATCGTTATCGGCGCCGTTACCGTATAGTTTACGAGTACGCACTTGGTCGCCGGATGATACCTATGATTTGGTCGCCGAGGGACCGAGTCACCGGTGACCAGTCGACAGTGCGTAATACATAGCTCGAAGTCGAACTGTACACCGTCACCTCACCGGTCAAAAATTCAGTCGTCCACGGGAGCTCGGAGAGTGGTCACGTCTCATCGTGGAGCGACACACGCACATGCAATTCTAGCCTCAACTAGGGACGAGAGGTTAGCATAAATATTTCATCGATAAAAATATCGATGGAAACCGACTGCAGTGAAGTGTTTTTTGGGTTTCGGGCGTATTTTGTATAGTTTGTTTTTTCATAATATTTTTTTTTAAGTAGCGATAAGCAGAAATCCCGTCCAATCAACCAATACATGTTTTTAAAACGCATACACTAGTTCCTGTCTTTTCTTTGGCTGTATTTGCGTATGGCACATTATGGCCATTCATGTATATTGGGAGGTAATCACAATTCCTGCAGCGACAGTACCTAGTTATGCCAGGCTCCAAGTACGTACGTAGTTTTGGAGAATCAAGACAATTGGTATGCCTAATACTTTTGCACGTGGCTGTATTAATAATAGTTAACTTACGGCTTCAACTAATACGTATCTTAATTTGAGTGTAGGTACAGCCCAGTCATAAAGCTTGCGTCTTTTTTTGGACGGCTTATAACAATCCTCTCGAAAGTGTGAAGAACAAATTACACTTTGGTTTGTGGGAACCCAAATATTTTTCTTGCCTGTTGCTTCTATCCATTTATTTTTAATTTCTGGATCTTTCGGGAAACTGTAATAAAATGTATTAAATCTTGTATAACAGGTCCTTAATACAATTTCTTAATTAGAACAATTATCGATATCCGTATCTCAGTGCTGCGCACCACTAATGCCTCGTTTTCACATTCGTCCGTTATAAGCTGATCGCACATTTGTAAGCACCGTACGCGCCGCACGCGCCGAACGCGCCGCATTTTAGAATTCGTTGTATGCAATTATATGAAACCTCGTATATTTATCCGCACCGTACGCGCCGCATTTCGTAAAATACGGTAGGCATCCGAACTCCGAAGGAACCATTCTGATGACGTCATAAAACGCGGCGCGTACGGCGCGTGCGGCGATTTTTCTTCGAATTTCATTTTCTTCTTCCTCTGCCAATAAGCAGGCTATTACAACAATTTCTTCCATAGCAAAATGTCACCGCACCGTTTCACACCAGAGGCAAGAAAAAACTGCAAAAATTGTTGGCAGCACACAGAAATGCGACGCGTTCGGTGCGTACGGTGCTGACAAATATGCGACCCAATTTTAAAATGCGGCGCGTTCGGCACGTGCGGCGCGTACGGTGCTTACAAATGTGCGATCAGCTTTAATAGACAATACTCTCATGTCATGTCAAAAATATTTCACAGCAGCAGATATTTTGTAAAATCCTTAAATATTATAATTACTCACCGGTGGTAGGATACGCCACCTGTCTTAAGGTTTTTTGTTTTTTTTCTATTTTTGCAAAGATGGACGGAACAATTCGTCATTTTGTAAAAATACGAAATGACACAACACGCTTCGATACAAACTTAGGACTGACTGAACGATGCTTACCGCCCGTCGCGCGCACTTAGTGTCATTTTGACCGCATAGGCGCTTGGAGGCGACGCGGTCGTGCCACGCCTCTCCAAGCCATATCATCGAATCCTCGATATCCATGACAGGTAGGTACAGAAGATTCACTCCACAAAATTATTTAAATAAATAGTGACACTTGCTACGACACAACAAAGTGCAATTAAGCATGCTAATTGCGTCTAGTTTGTTCTATTACGCAAAGGGTGTTGGTCGCACAGCGGGTTGCATTACGCAAGGATGCTGGTCGCATAGCGCTAATTGTCAGAGTATATAATGTATAAATAAAAAAATAAAAAACCTTTTATTTCATGCATAAAATAAGATTAACAATTATAGATTGATTCAATTTCATAAATATTATTGTTTAGTTTTCATTTTCATAATTGCAATCAAAAATGTATTATTTAACTTAACAATATAAATTTATAATGTACAATATTATTAATTTCAATATAATATTAATCAATTAAAAGTTATTTTTTTATATTTAATTTAAAACAATATTAGTAATTAGATTTCAATATTAATATTCATTAAATAATAAAAAAGAAATTAGATTATTATAAATGGATTCAGAAATTTAAGAAAGAAAGTAACATGCATGCATGAACCCCTCAAATATTGAGGGTGAAGGCCTCCTCCAGAGTTTTATAGGTTATTTATTGTTCTCAGGCTCTAACTGATTTGAAGTATTTGTCTCTGAAGGGTTTCGGTCTTTTGCTCCCACGGGGACCAGCCGGATTGGGAGAGCGTGAGGGGCCTTCTATGGTTGCTATTCTGATTCATATTGTTCTATCATTAGTGTTTGCTCGTGCGGAGTACTGTCCTTGTTGTACAGACGCCAGCACATCAAGCTACCCGAAACTGTCAAATTTTCTCAATCAACTTTGAACCTTATGCTTCAGCTATGAGTCGATGACAGATTGTAGTAGGTTGATGTGCTGGCGTCTGTACACAAGTTTAGGTTTTTGTATGATGTAGTTCTTCATAGTTGTTGTCTTGCTTTTCTTTAAAGGTTGTTTTTTGTTTTCTGTGGTTTTCTGGCTATTGAGTGTCACTGTTTCGGGTGATTCAGATAGGATTCTTTTGTTTGTGTCAAATTTTAAAAAAAGCTTTATTGCCCAACTCCCTTTCTTCTTTCAGTTGGGTTTGTAGTTCCCTACGTTTGTTCAAGACATCAAGGGGGTAGTCCTGTTTTATAGTATGGTGAGTTTTTCAGGCGATTTTGGTTTTGCAGAATTTTTATTTTTCTTTTTGAAAAAAGTCATAGTTCACTGGGTTTTCACTTAGTTCTCCATACCGTCTAAGCAACACTTGATCTAATTTCACGGATTTATACACTTTTAACTTCTTATTTGTAGATAATATTTTTTTTTTCTTTTTTGTAAGGGACTCGATGTGAACAGTCGCACTGTGGCGCCCTCTCCCCTTTTATTGTATATATTGTAGTTTATTAAAACGGTAAAACACCAATTACATTAATTAACACAGAGACAATAATTACGTTCACAATACCGCCGTGAGGCACACTTTCCTGCTAATTTCTTACATCGGACTTTGCACTTTTTGTTTTTATCTTATTTTTGATCTGATGTACGACTAATATCTAACTATCTGGTGTATTGTGTGTCTCTTAGTCTGTGCTAAATAAATGTATTTTCTTTCTTTCTTTCTTTCAATAATATAATTTAAAACTAACATGGAACAGTGGACTCCCTTGCATACGTTCTCTCACAGAACTCCAGACATATACGCATAATAATTTCAATACATTCATCCGCAAACACTTCACATTCAGGGTTGGCAACCAGAAGGGCATTCAGCCAGTCGATTCTGTAAAAATCTCACCGTGAAAACTTAGGTGATGTGAGTTTGTTTTTGCTCGGAATTGACACTATTAATAGCTCACTCCACGCTCACTTCACCTAAGTTTTCACGGTGAGATGGTTACAGAACCGCACTGCTGCACCTCTAGAGTACTACGACAGATTGGGGATTCCGCTCTGGCTACAGTTTTGGCTGGCAGTTGCGCAAACAGACAGATATATTCACGTAGAAGTTTTGAAGAGTTTCAATACCTACCGTTTGTAATCATCTGTATGTGGACTCGAGTACAATGCGTGCCACGAAAGATGAGACTTGACCCCGCCTCCCCCGCTCTTTTCGCCGCCCCTATGACGTCCGGTCCCGTCCCGCACTCAGACCTCATACCGCTAAAGATACCTAAAATCGTGTACTGCGCATGTCAAACCACGTGGTGTGTCAAGTCTCATCTTTCGTGGCACGCATTGTAATTGCGTGACACACTAACAGTAGGAATGGATTTCATTTTGACAGTTGAAAAATATTCACTGCGTTATTGAGCAGACACATTTTTCGAATAGCAATATCATTCAAAATTAATCAGATTGTGTGTTACGCAATGGGTCATGTATGAAAATATTAAATTGTCTCGATTTTTTTTCTGCGCTTATGAATAAGCTAATACTATCTACAAAAAAAGTATCAGATTTATCTGATTAGTATTTCCAGAGAAATAAATTAAATTCTGTTAGAGGCGGCCATCGACAGTAACCCACGGATTTTTATTCAATTTCCTTAGCCTACTCAATTAAAAAGTAAAAACTTGTCAATTTGTCATAACATAACCTCACTTTTCACCTCTTGCTTTGTGTTTGTTTGCGATTTTATGGATATATCTTTACGACGACCCTCACGCTTTGAATAAAATAAAGATAAATCGTATCGTAATCGTAAAGATATATCCATAAAATCGCAAACAAACACAAAGCAAGAGGTGAAAAGTGAGGTTATGTTATGACAAATTGACAAGTTTTTACTTTTTAATTGAGTAGGCTAAGGAAATTGAATAAAAATCCGTGGGTTACTGTCGATGGCCGCCTCTAACAGAATTTAATTTATTTCTCTGGAAATACTAATCAGATAAATCTGATACTTTTTTTGTAGATAGTATTAGCTTATTCATAAGCGCAGAAAAAAAATCGAGACAATTTAATATTTTCATACATGACCCATTCGGGTGCAGTTAACACATTTTAATCAGGTAATTTAAGAATAGCCTGGCGAACTATTCTGTAAGAATCTCAATCTCGTGAAAACCTAGGTGAAGCGAGCTTGACGTGAGCTGTCAATACAAAGGCATGACAATGACAGGTGGAATGACAGCACACTTCTAAGATTACACGATAAGCTATCGACTTACCACATTTTGTGAAGATGTTCCAGGCGTCTCTTCTAGGTTGTAGTTAAGGCCCAGCCCCTGAAACAAAATTTTCTTTTAATCAACGCCAAACTCAAACACAAAACTCAAAGCTTTAGGAATTGGTATCAGACTAATGATAAAATGTTTCATTTCTGCAAAAAATACGTTTGTACAAACACTGTTACACGTCAATCATATTTAAAAAAAAATCGGTTGTCTGTAAAGTCGGTTTACTGACGATAGTTGAACGTGACAACGTCACGTCATAAGAAAATACTGATGGAATAGTTGCATTGCATTTGTTAATATTCGCTTGCACTTCAAGCCGCCATGGAACGCTACAGAGCAAGGCCGCGAAGTAACGCTACATGAGTCATGTTTTTTCGTGTGTGCAGCCGCTTCATCGATTTATTAGACGTTGTCACGTCAAAATAGGGGTTATACACGGCGAACATCGTACCGCCCGCCCGCCACGCGCCAGCCGCTCTGCCCTCGCTTTTTAAATCTCTGATAATATCTTCTAAGATTTTCATTTTAATGATAATTATGCTTTAAAGGGCAATTTTGATCAACATGAAATGCACAACGTATCTAATGTATTTAATTGGATAAGGAATAATACTGTATTGTTTAAAATAGCTTGGTAAATAACCCATAACTTTGTTTTGTAATAATTATGTAAAAGATAAAAATGTTACAGGGTCAATCTCCAAAACGGGCATATTCGTATGATCGCTCTGGTGCTTTTCAGATACTGATATTTAATGGTAATTATGTATCTCATTAAAAATAATGATATTCAAATAGTACATTTTTACTATTGGCCTTCAATTTACACAAACAGTTATGGAAATAATATTTAAGTTCAAAAAATTTCGCGACCAGAGCAATCATAATTGGTACCAGAGCTAGAGCGATCATAAATGGTGAAACAAAATAATTTATATTAATCAAATATTATTTATTTAGCCGTTTTCAATCATATTCAGTGTACGTGTAACAAGATTAATATGTAAGAGAAATGTATTATTTTAGAAAAAGGTCAAGGCATATTATCAGTCATACATATAAAAACCGACCAAGACCGTGTCGGGCCACGCTCAGTGTAGGGTTCCGTAGTTTCCCGTCCGTCACAATAAGTGTTCCCACTTATGAGTTTAAAAGTGGGTATCCATTATGTTCGCGTAATAATCGTAGTCGATCATAGATCTTAAAATATTGGGATTCGATTTTAATCATTCTGTCACTACGGAGGCACTCAGACGTCATCCCAGGACGTCTGTTACGTCTGTGGCCGACCTTGATGTAACGTCGTAATGACGGAAAATTCCTACCTGGGACATATAGATAGGTTCTTCATTTATTGGGAGCTCATCAGTTGCTGGTAACTTATCCACTTTTTTCTTTAAATAACATCGTCGAGAACTCTGCCTACTTTTCTTCCTACGAACCTTTTGCTGGCTTGGAGTCAAATCACTCATTGGTAGTATTTTGCCCCGAGCTTTTTTCCTTTGGTAACTCTCTCTTGACTTTACAAGCCATTGTGCGTATAGATCTGGATCATTTTTTATCTTGGCCATTCTACGACGCTCAGTCAATTTCTTCCTAAGACGTTTTTCTTCAATAGATAATTTATTTCGAGGCATGATTTCCATCTGCAACAATAGTTGCCATTCAATTTTAGAAAAGAAAGGGTTACAGTTGTGGTTAGCTAAATGCCAATATAATAATATCTTCAAGGTAAAATACGTCAAAATCTGATTATGGGTTTAGGTTACCCAAAGAAACCCAGGAAAGGTTATAAATTAAATGTTATATGCATAGTTCATCGTTTGTCATTGTTACAGTCCGGTACTACTACTTAAAATAGGTTTACAACGTACAATAATTGCAAAATATCATCGCTTTGGTCTTTCTGGACAGAGCAATCATAGCCACAGCGATCAGATAAAGTCACAAAATCATAAATATAGCCGAATTTAAAAGCAGCAGAAAGTTGTGAATGTGTTGTGAATTACGTCTCATAAAAAACATCATAACGATCACTTAACAAACACATTCACAAGCTTACTATTTAATTTAAATAACGTGCCATAGCAATCATAAAATTCGAGAACCAAATCCAGAGCAATCGTAAACTTACCTTCGTAATGTTGGAGCGCGGGAACGTGGCACACAGGTATCCTCCTCGGCGGTTAGACCACTACTACTGGCGTTGCCCCGCGGGAGGGGAGTAGAGTGTCTATAACGCGTAACTAGGGATGAGCGCGATGTTTTACCTCAGCGCAGAGCGATGAGATAAAATGCCCGGTCACGATTTTAAATTCAAATTGTGGTAAAAGTATTGTTAATATAACTAAAAATATTTTATTACCATGAAGATTAACTATTTGTTATGTAGTCTAAATAAGTTGTTTCATATGAACCTTCTCATTAAAAAGTTAATGAATATTTTTTTCATTCAATCGGGAGTTGGGTCAACTCAGAGCGATCAGTATTTTAGGATAAAAGCGTTATGATAAAAAACAGTAGGAGTTTAATATATTTACATTAATAATATTATTAATTACAATTTTCGGAAACACGAGTGTTATGAACATCGCCGGTAGCACTACAAATAGTATGAATGAAAACTTTAGGATGAAAAATTTTAGGAAGAGTGATCATTCGGATTACAAATCATTAGGAAGAACAATTTCGGGTAAAGAACTTTAGGTGAGCCAATATGGACCCCGGGTAAAGAACTTTAGGTGAGCCAATATGGACCCGATTTATATAAAATAAAATATTATTTAATTTATACTTAAAAAAAATTAATGATAGAGTAGTTACGGGTTAAACTTACGGTGTCAAATATGTATTTTAATTTCAATGTAGGTGTAGCCCATTCGCAAAGCCTGCGTCTTGTCCCTGATTGATTAAAACAACCTTCTCTAAAGTGTATAGAGCAAATAACACTTTGATTAGTAGGAAACCAATCATTGTCTCTACCTGTTGCTTCTATCCATTTAAGTTTCAGATGTGGATCTTTCGGAAAACTGAAAATTAATTTGTAATTATACGGTGGGTATTACTATAATACTAAATTATTATTACTAAAATTATTTCAATATAATACACTATGTTAATATGTGAGCTAAGTTCGTTACTACGTCTGAGGCCGGATTGGAGCCGAGAGCGTAATAATCCCATGTTCACGCGAGTTATACGACATTTTTAACACATTTGTAAAGAAATAAAATAAAATGTGAATTTTTTTGACCAAAAATAAATAATGGGATGAAATATAATATGTATTTATCATATTACTTATCATATTGTACATACTATAAATTAAAAACTACCTATTCATTTGTCAAAATCTTTAGGTATAATATTAATTTAAGTTTTTACACTTCACGAGTAACAATGTCTTAATTTGGTTCAAACAACATTAAATTAATAACTAATTTAACTCTTATACTATACATGTAATACGAGAATATCCATTGAGTTCTGTAAAAATATATTCAACTGCTGCAATAATAAGCATATCGATAAAATCAGTCGCACGCACTCGATTACACCTCTCTAAACCCAAAACGCTCGTTGCGTTCGGGAAGATTCGGGCTAGTTCGTGTCGCTCCGGACGTAAGTTAGTAAAACATTTAAAAATTGATTTAAAATATAAAACAGCGACTTCATTGTTTACTTACCGGTGGTAGGACACGCCATTTGTCTTCAGGTTGATGGTATTTGACCTATTTTTACATATAATTACTGCACAACTCGGCATTTTGGTTTTTTACGCATCAATATTACACTGTACGCAGTTGCAAAGCGACTGAATGAAGCGTACAGCTGCCGCCGTTCGAACATAAGACCAATTTTATAATATCGAGGCGGCACGAGCCACGCCCCCAAGGCATATCCCTCGATATCCGTGGTCCCAGCATACGCCTAGCCTTACAACGAGGCGCAGAGCAAGGCAGACACGTCTGCGTCGCAACGTACGCAGCACTCGGTACATTCATGCATTACAAAATCCGCTCTGCCCTGAGCTGCGCGGACCTGCGTCGCCTGCATCTTAGCGTATAGGCGTATGCCTAGCCTTAGCCAGCGCGGCAGCGTTTGCAATGTAAGCGCACAAAAATATGTTTGTTACGACATCACATCACAAATCTTTGAATTTCTCTAATATGCATGTATACCCGAAACTGTCAAATTTTCCCAATCAACTTTGAACCTTATGATCATAGCGATAAAGTTTAAAATCTATTAAAGAAATTTGACAGATTGTAGTAACTTGATGTGCTGGCGTCTGTACATAAATCTATAAACCTTCCTCTATGGCTGGAAAACTGCATTAAAATCCGTTGCAGACAGCGAGAGCTTTGTATTATACTAAGTAAAGATGATTATTAAAGACAGAAATCGATGATTGAAAAAATTGTGTTTATAATGGAACGGCGCAGTAGTAGTTAGTCGTAGTTCGCAAATTAGGAATTCTTTTTACCCGACTACGGCGAAGCAAAAAGGAGGTTTATGATTTTGACCGGTATGTATGTATGTATGTTCATCTGTTCCCACATACCTTCTAAACTACTTGTCATAATTCGACAAAATATGAGGTATCGTTGGAAGCGTGTTGATTGTCAGCTGGTTTATAGGCTATGTTACGTCACAGTCAAAGTCAAAGCATTTATTTCAAATAGGCACATAAAAGGCACTTTTGAAAGTCAAAAATTACAACAAAATAGAATTGATTATAGTCGCCCTTGTCCGAAAGGGTTACCGCTGGCCCGGAACATAAAGGGCTAAGGAAGGAACACGGGTGGGTTTTAGTCAGTAAGAGTCTGACACTCCCTTCCGCTCCACCCAGAGCGGCAGAGCGGGAAGGGTCATTTGATGATTTCCCATCCTGAAAAAAAAAAGAAAAGGAGGTAGGGTAGGTACCTACACGTACAAATTATTACGAGCAGCAGGGCAGCGGCGGAGCGTGCGCAGTCGCGTGCGGGATAGACCGATTTCGTCTAGGCACACGACTCACCACTGCGGGTCGGGGGACGAAGAAAAAACAGAGGTTGTGATTGGGCGATGCAACAATGTCAGAACGAATGTTCCAAACATAGTGATGCACAAGTCAGTTTTGCTACAATACCTAATATCGATAAAATCGAACATGATGTCTAATAATAGTTTTTTTTTTTTAACTATTCTGATTGGTCGTTAACTGGGTACAAATAAAACACTTACGTAATACTGTAAATTTTACTTTATTCAAATCAATGGTAAACTTAAATCAAGGTTAAATAATTGTAAAAAAATCAAAAGAAAATTTTAATTTTGCGCCTAGGTTGGACGATCATTGACAAGAAGACAATTATTGGTTTTTAAAATGAATCAATTTAGTATAAGTTTTCCGGATAAAAGATTTGGGGTCTTTATTATTTTTTGTAAAAAATGACAAGCGTGCATCAACGTATTTTTTTATAACGCATCTTGCTAAATCAATTAAATGGTTTGTGCTTTCTATTTCAAATTGATGGAAATCTATTTCGGGGAATAAATTATTTTACATGTACTTCTTTTTTTTTAATATAAAAAATTTAACTGAAAAAAATTATTTAATAATAAAACATACCAAAACAGGCAAAAACAGGGTCGGTGTTGCTGAACTAAATAAACGGCGTCGGTTCTTTAAGGTTTCAAAGCAATCTGCCGTGAAATGCTTTGAACAAACAACGCTATATTTTTTTGGAAACCAATTTTCCCTGTTAACAACATTAATCCACTTTTCCTTCACTTCTGGAATATTTGGAAATCTAAAATGGAAATATTAAGTAATGTTACTTTTTTACAGTTAGGGAACATCGTAATTTTTATCGTCGATTTTATCTATAACTTGTTTCGAAGTTGTCACAGCACTACAGCAATACGTCAGTCCCTTTCTATCTATACCTACAGATAGAAAGGGACAGTCTTATTGACAATACCTAGTGAGAGAAAGGGACTTTTCAAAAAGACATCAACGCGGTGTACATTTTGTGTGCCTTAAACGTAAACAACCAGTTTAGCTTGAGCCCCGCAATTATTCATAATATTCTTAAATTATAAATATATTTTACTTACCGATGAAAAGTTATGCCATCTTTTTTATAGCTGGATGTTCTAGACGATTTCCCACACCATTTAATTGAACAAGAACTCATAATTAATTTGATATAAGTAGAAATGTTTAAAAAAGTTATCAAAATAATCGCGTGTGGAGAGACCCAATAACTGGTCAAAACTAAAATGGTCACTCATAGTTTCATCTAACATAAGTGCAATTTCATTTATGTGTCGTGAGCCTGAGTCGCCCGTATGAGCAGTCCGTGCGGTATTACGTACGGCGCAGTTTACGGCCCGTCCACACATGGGAGTCCGTTTTACTGGTACGTTTTTAAGGGATACGTCGTAAATTTATGCTCTGTTCACACATAGGCACCGTATAACGTTTAATGGATCCGTCATTACTGGATGCGATGTGTGAACAGAAAACTCGCAGTATACCGCCGCCGCTATTCTACAAGGATGGACGCTGTCCTGTTGTATTGGTACTATCGTCGGAGAAGGAACGCACACAGTATCTATCCGTTAAAATTATATTTTTTTACTGTTCCGTCGTCCAGTATTCGATGACAAAACGGAATGTCATTTTTTTACGGAACGTTATTTTTTACTGTATACTTCTGTATACAGTAAAAAATAACGTCGCTCATACAACTACATAAGCCATCGACGAAAAAAAAACGTACACGATAAAACGGAACAGTAAAACGGAGATATGTGTGAACCCACAGAACAGAAAAAACAGTAGAAGCAAATGAAAGTACGAAGTACGTCAGACTACGCTTATTTGAAAATAAACCACATTTAAAAGACAATAGAGTTGTTTATTGTCTACTGTTCTATGTATTTATTACCTTTTTCGTTTAAACCGCACACGAAATAGTTTAATGAGCAAGTTACGCTACCCGCCGCTAGATGTCACTATACTAAATGCATTCAATTTAAAGCTGTATTTCGTTAGTATAAAGATTGATATTTACGTAACGAGGTCATTACAATTCGTCCTCCACTAGGGATGTACCACTGTCATTGACTTATTTATCGATATTTCGTTTTATTTTCAAACAAAATACAGTCAACAGCTAGTCGATAAATATTATTTTATTATTTAAAAACGATCAAAGCTTATAATAAAAATAAAAAAAATGGTTTGATTAATTACACAAGTAAAAACAGCTACAGACCAAAAATACACAGATTTTATTGGCCTTGAAATAATACATACTTGTTAAGAAGTATTTATGTATTTGCAGAATTGAAAAAGAACATATATGTATTTGCAGAATTATAATCATTGGAATCATTAATACATCCCTTCTAAGCAGGGCCGCGCCGACCCCCGGCAGCGCCTGTGTGCGGAACCTATGAAGCGCCTCTTTTTTAACGAATCTTCATAAAAAACGAATTGAAATTTTTAACGAATATTTTTAATTGTTAATTTTGACTGAAATAAATGTTCTCCAGTTTTACAGTACTTACAAAACTGGAGAACATTTAGGAATTAGGATACTAAGATTACTAGGATTTATAGTGTGGTCTTCGTGTTCATAATCAAAACTCTTTGGAGTTTTACGACGTCTTAGGGGTCTGGATCTGGAAGTTTCAAATTCAGTCTCGATGTCTAATTTTTCGGAATTTTTTTTGGCATCACTTACAATTTCTTCAAAATTTGTGTCTGTTCTAATTTTTATCAAAAACTTTTTTAATTCTGTTAAAGCATCTAAAGCAATTTGCATATTCATATCGACGGACTGTAGAATTTTACTCACAAAATTTACTTTTGTCAATATTATATGCCATACATTTAGTGAACAAATGAATAAAAAGGTGCATATTTTTTCTGCTAGACATTTAGCGTCATATTTTGCCTTCTGATCATATGATATATCATTTGATATTTCATATAGGGCATCATAAATTTCTGGTAAATTTGTAAACAGCGGTTTTATAGCATCTATTCTGCTTGACCATCTTGTTTCAGACAATGGTTTTAAGGTCAGATTTATGACCTATTTTTTTAATAAATCCCATCTTTTACCAGAGGATGAAAAATATTTATATAATTCTTGTACAATACAAAAAAATCCAGTCGTATGATGACTGAGGTTGGCAGCGTCGTTTACTATTAAATTTAAACTATGACTAGCGCACGGTACATAGAAAGCACGGGGATTTAAATCCAGCAATCTTTTTTGAAGACCATTATTCTTACCGCGCATATTTGATCCATTATCATAACCCTGTCCCCTTAAATTGTTTATATCCAAATTAATGTTGTCTAGTTTTTCTATAATAAATGACGTTAATCCAGCGCCAGTTGTATCGATAATAATTGGACAAAAAGCTAGGAAATGCTCTCTTGTTTCCAACTTTCTAGTTTCTGTGTTAAAATTGTCAAATCTTATTATAATACTAATTTGTTCTACGTGTGAAATAATAAGAGCAAATCAAGACAATGATTGGTTGTGGAATAAATTTTACCGTGTTTACTTTAATAATTTTCTAAATAATGAATTTTATACGACGATAAAAGGAATGCGCAAAATAGTTAAAATGCGTTTCCAGTTTAATCTCCTTAAGCGCTGAATTTTCAAGAAATGCCACTTTAATACAGTCCTACATTATACAAGGTATCAATATGTAAAGTTTGAAGTTTCTACATCCACTGGTTTAGGCTGTGCGTTGACAGATGAGTCAGTCAGTCACCTTTCTCTTTTATATACAGAGAACAGTTTGATTTCTTTGTTGACTGTACCTTACAACAGCAGCCTAGCTGATTCGGGGAATACCCGCGTAATATAGTTTAGCAGAAGTTGAAATTGGGTAACATTTTGTTACCTCGCTCGCGCTGCAGTCTTTTCACATCTCTTTGTCTCTGTCTTGATTGTATAAGTACGAGACTGATAAGACTGTTGATGTGAGTGTGAGTTTGGGTGTATTTGTAGCTGTCTTATTTTCGTGGTAGTTGGGCCACGAAAAATAAGGGCCGGTCTACCTATTTATACGTCGATGGCAGTAGCGGCGCGGCCGCGGCGGCGGCGGCGGCGCCCCTATTGTCTTGGCGCCTGTGTGCGCCGCACACTTCGCACACAGGGGCGGCGCGGCCCTGCTTCTAAGTTAGATTTGTTCTCAAATGTCATGATTTCACGAGAAAGTCATTCAATAGAAAATTTGAATTTCGCGGGCTACTAATGTGGATCTACCTGAGGGAGCTAGAATCTCAAAAGAATCGCGGTACAACAACATAATGTTATGAACAAATTCCATCCATATGATAGACAATTATTGTCCATTGGACAACAAAGAAATAATAATACAACTATGTACCTACTTGAAAATGTATAATTCTTTGTTTTGGCACAGCTGTGTCGGCTAGGTATTTTTTTCCGCTTTTAATTAAAAAATCTACTTCTACGAAGTGATCTGAGCAAATTGTACTAGTTTTTGCAGGAAACCAACTTTGCCTTCCAGTC
Source organism: Luperina testacea (assembly GCA_927399505.1). NCBI lineage: Eukaryota > Metazoa > Arthropoda > Insecta > Lepidoptera > Noctuidae > Luperina > Luperina testacea. Next base: position 5,132,543 of record OV656785.1, on the reverse strand, counting down.
GCTTCAATCCATTTTTCTTTCCTGTCTGGGTCCTTAGGAAATCTAAAATCACAAAATACCACGAAACCTACTTTTTATAGGTTTACTTTGTGAATTACACTTATTTGATTACCTTTTCTCGATTAGAATATTACGAACAGATTTCCTATATTCATGATTTGCTTATTTCAAGTTTGGATAAGGCAGAATTAGAAAAAAAAGGATTAAACAATTCATGGAAATGTGTTCGATAACTAATACACCAAAAACAAAAACAGCAAACGGTTAAATTATTTTTCCCGGTATATCATAAAACACAGAGAACAAAGTTTAAAATATCGATAACTCATTATCGATAACGGTAATCTCTAATTGAGTAGCTGACTGTGCCTTGTGCATAGCTGGAATCTTCGCGAACAATATGTTTGAGTTTAAAAGAAAGTAGACCTTAAATTGAACAACATTAAGTCAACTTTTACTTGTCTTGTTTAATAGAATATTGTTTTTCAAATTTTAATCGAAATAAAATCAATAAAGACTTACCGATGATATGATATACCTCCATTTGATAAATTTTTGGTTCTGCTATCGTGTTTACATTCTAAAACAGCACAATAAGGCATTCTTGTATTTTTTTCAAGTTGTTTTTACCGTGACGGTTGTACTTAACTAAACTGATGTGCGTGGTGTATGCGCGGGAGCAGACATATGCGGACCTCCGCAAAACTCGGGGTACGCAGGCCCCTCCTACTTGCGACTTCTACTGTTTTTTTCTGTTCTGTGGCGTGCGGTATTACGTACGGCGCAGCTTACGGCCCGTCCACACATGGGAGTCCGTTTTACTGGTACGTTTTTAAGGGATACGTCGTAAATTTATGCTCTGTTCACACATAGGCACCGTATAACGTTTAATGGATCCGTCATTACTGGATGCGATGTGTGAACAGAAAACTCGCAGTATACCGCGACCGCCGCTATTCTACAAGGATGGACGCTGTCCTGTTGTATTGGTACTATCGTCGGAGAAGGAACGCACACAGTATCTATCCGTTAAAATTCTTTTTTTTACTGTTCCGTCGTCCAGTATTCGATGACAAAACGGAATGTCATTTTTTTACGGAACGATATTTTTTACTGTATACAGAATACTGTGCCATGTGTGAAACTGTGAAGTCGCTCATACAACTACATACGCCATCGACGAAAAAAAAAAAACGTACACGATAAAACGGAACATTAAAACGGAGATATGTGTGAACCGGCCGTTAGCCACGACTGGTGCACCTTTAGCAGCGAAAAATTTTGTCGGTGTATGCGTGCGACGACGTATACGTACGAGCGCGAGCGCGCTCACGTACAAACCGTGTTCGGTGCGTATGTATGAAGATAATATCCCAGTCATTTGTATTTATTACTCTGGCACCGGTCGTAATCAGACTGGTGCTTGCTGGTCGACATACTTCAAAACAAATTCAACCTTACGCAAAATGTTTTAAAGTCAGAATTACAATGTGCCAAAAAAGAACAATACATTTTACGACCGAGGCTCGCTGCTAGGACAAGGCAAGGAATGAGTGGAGTCGAATTGTTCAATATTTTTATGTTTTTTATTGTAACATTGGTATGGATTTTTTTGGAATGGTATTTTTTTTTTATTTTGTTAAGCTACACATGACATGACATGACAAAAAAATTCCTTACCGATTGACCGCCCACTTGAACATTTGGGTGCGTTTGAATTCGAATTACGTAAGCACAATTGGGGACAGAGAACTTTTGCATGGGATTGTGTATCTAGTTCTTTATTCGTTATCGATGTCTGAATGTAATATATGTTTTTTGGATAGGGCACGACATTTATTTATTCATGAATTATGAAACTAATACATAAAGTCATCATTATTTATTTATTCTTAAAAATTCAATCTTACTTCTTAGGTACTAAGTAGGTATACTATTCTAACTACTTCATATTATAATTGTAGCTTAAGTTTCGGGTAGCTTGATGTGCTGGCGTCTGTACGTAGGTATAGAGAGTTCTTGCAAAATCTAAGATAATTTTTGTCCAAATTGTTGACGTAATGTTCATATTTACAAATGTTAAAAAAAAATACGGATACGGCTGAATAATAAATTGTTATTAATTTTCTTATAATAAAATGAGTTTATTATACATATAATCGTGTTTTCTATAGATTTTTATTTTTTTCCGTGTCCATTTTTGCTATGTAATGCAATCTTACTTTAAGATATCGTTCGATAATAGTTTTTACTGGTAATAATTCTGTGATTATTATTGTGACACTTTGATGAAAATATGTCGACACCTACAAATGATGATAATACCTTTCTGCAAATTTGTGAAATATCTGAATTCTTGCTAATACAGGTGTAGTGCCTAATCGCAACTTTTGTTTTCTTTTTTTTGCAAGCAAGAAATACATCTTGTGATGAATAAACCAGTCCTTCAAAGTTTCTCACATCAAAAAGCTTGTGAAAAGAAAGCCTATTTTGAACTAATAAACTATGTATTTACACATGCGTCGCATTTCATAGTTTTCACTAAATGGTGTACCAAGTTTCCAGCGATATATCCCACGATTTGGTCGACATATTCGGATCCACATTCGGATTCATGGAGCTCCAACGATAATATGTCACAGTTTTCTTGAATAAGTGTGTCTTTTATAAGGTATTACTGGAGTTAATTATTTATATTTCATTTTCTGCGCGATATCCTATTCAAGTTATATTAAGGTTGGAAATTGTATTCTTTACACTTAAAATTGGAATATTTTCCAGTGGTATAGCATTTTCTGTAAACATTTTCTTATAAGCGCATTTTAGCTGCAGTGCGTTAGCGTTATTATTATGACCGCCATGACTTCATAATTGCCCGAAAATTATTCTACAAGATCTTGGCTAAATTTGTAACTTTGAAGAAAAGAAAGGGTACTTACCAGTTTCAACCAGAGACCGGAATAAATATGTCAAGCTTTCAATGCAGACTAATGTTGCAAGCAACATTGTTCAATGGATTTTTTAACAAAAGAAGACTCGTCTACTACATCATGATCATTTGCTTTCCATAAACAAAACACCATAATAATAATTCATGTGCGTATATAACTGAATTAAATATACATATTAAAATTTCACATACTATTCGAGGCACAGCTGTTTTGTGTAGCCTTCTGATGCCTTTCGTAGTCACATATTCATCATTTTCAAAAAAATGCTTTGAGCATACAACGCTTGCTTGGGTCGGCTTGAAGAATTCTTCGGATCTTTGACGTGCTATAACGGATATCCATTCCCGACATCTCACTGGATCTCGAGGAAAGCTAAAAAAACAAAACAAAAGTGTGTTTGTCAGCTCCGACGCACGACTGGAGTTTACTAATGTTTTCTGTGCCGTTCCGACTTTCTATTTATCATCTTCATCTTCTGCCTAGCCTTTTCCCAATTATTCCCGTTCCGACTTTCTAATGTTAGTGTATTGTTGTTGTTGGTCTGATTTCACGCCAAATCTAACTATCTAAGATGTACTGATGATTTTTATGGTTAAAATTATGTAAATAGATATTTATTATTGTCGCGAATCATATTTTGATCGAGAGCCAATCTTACACTGACCTGCAAATCGCAAAAACGCAAGAAAATTTGAATTACGCGGGCTACGACAGCGGATCAACCATATCGCTTGTATTTCCCTCCTCATAAAATTTCCATACCAGGGCCTTATATTAAAATCGATTCATAAGGAGTAAACTCTAATAAAATCTCACACCTTTAATTTTATTACATGCACTTAGTCAAAATTAAATCTATTAAATGTTACTATAATATTTACTTATTGAAACAGTAAAAAAGTATCATTAAACAAAAAAAAAACAATAAAATTTTAATATAAAAAAAAACTTATGAAACAATAGCGTCTCCACAAATGAAACAGAATCAATGCACATAACCCGAACAATTTAAGTGGGCGTGCGATAATATGATTAATACGTTTAGTAAGAGTATTTTCAATTGAGATGCTTAGTAACTTCTGCTGTTTATTACGACTTAATTTAAAAATTGTTTTTACGATGATTTCGTCAAAAAATATCAGTTTACAGTGATAACAATTATACAATGATAATATTAATTCTTACCGAAAATATGAAACTCCGTCTTTTTTTAGCGTCCTGGATGTGTGATGTTTACAGTTTTTAAACGAGCACTGAGGCATGTTTACCTTCGGAGCGTTCGAATGCTACTAGATTATAAAAAAAGTCCACCCAAATGTTAGTGGGTGCGCATTCGGTGAGGACATTTTTTGCTGCTGATTGTGTATCGTCGTGCGTCATGAACAACCGAAATAGAGAGACATATTACGTGGGCTGTAGCGGGAATGAGATAGCAATAATTGTGTCACTGTTACGTACTCATGACAACTCGGAAACAAACTACGATTCGGGTATTCTCCGCAAACCGAAAGTAATGTAGGTACCGTCAACAAATAAATAACGAAATAAAATAATACTTTATTATAATATAATTACTAATTAGTTTCACTTCGCTTTGCTCACTTAATACAGTTTGTATGGTACAAACTGTAATAAAATGTAAAGGATTATTCTGTGTTGCAGATCCTTTATTTGAGACTACTAAAATATTCATGTAGTCTTGGTTGATTTTGACGAAGTAATTATTAATGAAATTATCAACATAGCAGAACTTTTTTGGAGTCAATATGTATTTCCAATTACAGTGGATTTCATTTATTACGACCTTGGTTGTAACGACCATTTACCTATAGCGACGTAAAATCGAAGTCCCTTGAATTTAAAGCATACTTTAGTACAAAATTCATGTGGCTATAGCGACTTTGGATGTAACGCCGAGTTCGGGTGTAGCGACTGTTTTTAATGAATCATTTGTAACAAATTCCTAGAAATCCCATGCAGATATTGCGACCGGAATCGGCCGCCAAAGACATTGTAGATTTCTTTCTTTCACAAATCTTTTGTTTACATCCACACAGATGGTCAGCAAGTGTGGAGACCTTTACCTTTTGTTTATAGATATCAGCTAAGTAGGTAGGGAAGCGTGTACGTTTCGGAGTTAAATTTATAGTTCAGTTACAAAAGGATATTCTAAGTAGCAACTGGGTTTAGTAAACTTTTGAATAAGTATGGCTGCTAGACGCACATTCACTGTTAAAGAAAAGGCGGAAATCATTTCAAAATTGAAAAACGGTGAAAACAATGCTGATTTGTGCAAAGAATACAAAGTTTCCCATTCCACGTGTCTGTATCTCTTTACCTTTGCCTGTAACGACTTCCCGATATAACGACGAAAATAGAGTGGTCCCTTCATCGTCGTTATACCCGAAATCCACTGTACTTAAAAGTGTCAAAAAATAATAAATCAGTTTATATTTTTAATAAGTTTTTATTATTTCTCCCTGTAAATTAATTAGGCCACAAACTATGACAAGTTCATCTAAACATGAAACATATTTATAATTTACAACAGAGTGTGGTTTGAGTATGGAAATTTTTCTTATACGTCTGCTAACTCTTTCAATATGAGCCTAGGGTGAGCTACTTTGCCTTGGATAACTTCGGTAGCAGATTGTTTGGGACGCCAGCACATCAAGTTACTACAATCTGTCAGATTTCTTTAATAGATTTTCAACTTTATCACTAAAGCATAAGGTTCGAAGTTGATTGCGAAAATTTGACAGTTTCGGGTAGGTTGATGTGCTGGCGTCCGTACCTGAGTAGACACTTGGTGGCCTCAACAGTTTAATACCACGTGAACTTAACACAGGTTCAATTTCTTTGAATCCTCTATCAGCTAAAAGTCAAATCATTTATTTCAAATAGGCACATTAAAGGCACTTTTGAACGTCAAAACTTACAGTAAAATTGAATTGATTCTAGTCGCCCCTTCCAAAAGGTAGTTTTCGTATGGAAAAGAATGGGCAAGAAACTCCACCATTAAACAACAGCATTTGGTTGCAAAACATTTAATAAGTTACTTTTATAAACTATGGCTTTGTCAGATATTCTTCCTTCATAACCTTTTGAAATTAATCTTACAAAACCATTAAGGGTACAGCCTATCAAATACTTTACAGTATTGCAACTTTTGTATTGAGACCATGTCTGTGCTTGCATTACTGGATTTGAAGGTTTTGCAATCTGTATTTCGAAACAATCTATTATCATGTGTACAGACGCCAGCACATCAAGTTACCTGAAACTGTCAAATTTTCCCAATCAACTTTGAACCTTATACTTTAGCGATAAAGTTGAAAATCTATTAAAGAAAGTTGACAGATTGTAGTAGCTTGATGTGCTGGCGTCTGTACATCAGAATACCTTAGGTTTTGTTTGATCTGTTTAGGCTGTGGACAATAATAAATAAAATTTTGAAAAAGTTACCTAGGACTTCGATTCCTGTTAATATTACAGATAACAACTTAGTTCTTGATATTTGAAACTGGTCACTTATTCTTTCTATGGAATCATTTTGCTTAATTTTGAGTAAAGTTATATTAAGATAAATGGAGTCAATTTTTATTAAGCTTCTTTGTACAATATAATCTATAAGCCATAGGTACTGTTTTGGCAATCCTAAATACATTTTTGGTTTATCTGATATGATGTCTAACATATTTTTTCTACGCTGCAACTCTTTATTATTTGGTTCAAGCACTAATGATTCTTCTGTTTCTGATGTACATCCAAATATAGATGGAGTTGCTGCAGAAGAAGTTTCTTGTGAAGATGGCACTTCCAGTGTAACAATACTAGTAGCTTTTCTTACTTTATAGTTTGTGCTCTTGTCTACCATCTTTACTTCACACTGGGTTGAGGCATCAATCTAAAAGCAAAAATTATGAGTAATTTTCTTTTCCAGTAACCAACACAACATAATAGCAAACCTTGTACAGACGCCAGCACATCAAGCTACTACAATCTGTCAAATTTCTTTAACAGATTTTCAACTTTATCGCTAGAACATAAGGTTCAAAGTTGAATGGGAAAATTTGACAGTTTCGGTTACCTTGATGTGCTGGCGTCTGTACCTAACTGGTTTTTGGGTATGTGAAGTATTATATAATCAAATATAATATAATAATAAAAATATAATCAAAACATACATGTAGCCACACCGTTGGGGGTCCACAACATAGGGTTCCAGGCCGAATGCTTGGGCATCTCTCTAGCCGCTTCAGCCATTATGGCCAGGGAAGTAAAAGAACACTCAATCCGCATACTCTCAGACAGCATGGCTGTTCTGCAAGCGCTGAACAGTTATACAGTTGACTCTGGGCTAATATACAAGTGTCACCAGCGCTTCCACCAGGTGGGTAACCTCAATAAAATAACCATTCTATGGGTCAAAGGGCACAGCGGTTCGTTAGGTTAGGCAATCGACGAGCTTGCCAGAAGAGGGTCGAGTATGGCACCAGTGGGGCCTGAGCCCATTGCGCCACTCCCCTTCGGGTATACTATACGCACTCTACATGAGACGGTCAGTAACATCAAGGCGTTGCTGGCCTTCCTTGAGGAGTTGGGCTGGATCGAATGATCGATTTTCCCACCCGTACGTAAAATACGCGCATTGACGTGGAGTTGCGGAGACCAGCCCGTATTACCTATTACCTATGATAAAATCAAAGATTTTTGTCACTATACACGCTATCTTCATTACATAGTAATTTATATTCATGGTTTGGAGAAATGATTGATTTTTAACTTGTTTACAATGTACAGCTGAGCTTACAGGATGATGCTAGTTAATAGTTATGTTAATCAACTACAAATCAGAAAGAGCTTATGAGATAAATAAAAATAATGGATAGTGATAAAAAGTATATGATTGAACCATATTTTGCTTATTCATCAACCAGTTTCAAGGTTTGCTCATTGTTGTGTTACATAGTGTGTTTATATAGGTGATCTTTTTTATGACTCTAAGTTAATTATAAACCTACTGTATGGCTCAGAGCTAGTTAGAGTTTTGGTGAGTTGACGGTAAACCACGGTTGATCACTAGAAATAGTTTATTTCTTAGAGTTATAAAATATAGTAGTATAAGTTTGATGTCAATCCGTGCCAATTGCGATGATTGCAATATGTCAACTAACGTTAATGTACTGTGAATATTATTATATGTATATAAATTGAGGTCGCATTGTCAGCAACCAAATTGTTGTACGTGCATCGTACACCTACCTTCACTGGTAGTGTGGAATATGAAGATGTACTGGGCATTATAGTATCCTCATATTTCCTTTTTACTGGTTTGCAGGTGGCAGCATGATGCAAAAGCTTAATTAATTCTGTTGAGTCTTCACTTTTATTAGGTGCAATATAGCAGAGAGAAGCTGTAGGTTTAAGGCGTGGCTCTTGATTCATTAACTTATGTTGATGATAATTCTTCAAATCGTTTTTAGGCTGTAAAAAAAAAAGGTGGTAAGTAAGGGTGACATTAAGATACAGACCAGGGATGTTAGGGAGCTCCGTAACCGTAACCGAAACTATCGGATATCCGATATAAAAAATTATCCGTAACCGTAACCGAATCCGAAATAAAAGTTTCGGATAATATCGGATAGGGGCGGAGCCTAATTGAGACACAAGATAAAGATAGCTATGATTGTTATGTTAAACTTAAATCATAGTAAATAAATACATGTGCAATGTGCATTCTAAATTTAAATCTAATTTTAATATTTTCTTTGAATAGGTACGAAATTACTAAATAAGTAGGTATAAGTAATAATTTTAATATTACATTTTCATTTTAGGTAGACTAGATAACACTCAACATTTATTTATAATCATTTTTAATTTAAATAGCTGTAATAACTCACAGACTGATTGTAATTCCTACCAAATAGTTACATATAAATAAAACTATTTTATTAACTATTTGTATTGAACTTTTGAAATTCCTAAAAAAATTAATAACCGTAACCGAAATTATCCGAAACTAATGGATAATCCGAAATAATTTCATATCCGTATCCGTATCCGGTATAATAATCATTCCTATATCCGTAATTAATCCGTATCCGAAATTTCATATCCATAACATCCCTAATACAGACCATACAAAGACTTGCGCTTGATTGAGGTCGCATTGTCAGCAACCAAATCGTTGTACGTGCACCGTACACCTACCTACCTTCACTGGTAGTGTGGAATATGAAGATGTTCTGGGCATTATAGTATCCTCATATTTCCTTTTTACTGGTTTGCGGGTGGCAGCATGATGCAAAAGCTTAATTAATTCTGTTGAGTCTTCACTTTTATTAGGTGCAATATAGCAGAGAGAAGCTGTAGGTTTAAGGCGTGGCTCTTGATTCATTAACTTATGTTGATGATAATTCTTCAAATCGTTTTTAGGCTGTAAAAAAAAAAGGTGGTAAGTAAGGGTGACATTAAGATACAGACCAGGGATGTTAGGGAGCTCCGTAACCGTAACCGAAACTATCGGATATCCGATATAAAAAATTATCCGTAACCGTAACCGAATCCGAAATAAAAGTTTCGGATAATATCGGATAGGGGCGGAGCCTAATTGAGACACAAGATAAAGATAGCTATGATTGTTATGTTAAACTTAAATCATAGTAAATAAATACATGTGCAATGTGCATTCTAAATTTAAATCTAATTTTAATATTTTCTTTGAATAGGTACGAAATTACTAAATAAGTAGGTATAAGTAATAATTTTAATATTACATTTTCATTTTAGGTGGACTAGATAACACTCAACATTTATTTATAATCATTTTTAATTTAAATAGATGTAATAACTCACAGACTGATTGTAATTCCTACCAAATAGTTACATATAAATAAAACTATTTTATTAACTATTTGTATTGAACTTTTGAAATTCCTAAAAAAATTAATAACCGTAACCGAAATTATCCGAAACTAACGGATAATCCGAAATAATTTCATATCCGTATCCGTATCCGTATCCGGTATAATAATCATTCCTATATCCGTAATTAATCCGTATCCGAAATTTCATATCCATAACATCCCTAAGACCATACAAAGACTTGCGCTTGATTGAGGTCGCATTGTCAGCAACCAAATCGTTGTACGTGCACCGTACACCTACCTACCTTCACTGGTAGTGTGGAATATGAAGATGTACTGGGCGTTATAGTATCCTCATATTTCCTTTTTACTGGTTTGCGGGTGGCAGCATGATGCAAAAGCTTAGTTAATTCTGTTGAGTCTTCACTTTTATTAGGTGCAATATAGCAGAGAGAAGCTGTAGGTTTAAGGCGTGGCTCTTTATTCATTAACTTATGTTGATGATAATTCTTCAAATCGTTTTTAGGCTGTAAAAAAAAAGGTGGTAAGTAAGGGTGACATTAAGATACAGACCATACAAAGACTTCTAATGCTTCTGAAATACTTACATCAAAGTGATCTTCGCAACAATACATTGTATAAACCTTGAAATATTCCACGCCTACATCACGACACCACTTTTCTCGCAAATCTTCTCTAATACGAACAAAAATTTTGTTTGGACAATTTTTACTATTATTACTACAAGTTGGAACAAAGCACTTTCTGTAGTATTCCATAACTCTTCCCAAATTAAATATTGTCGTGTGTTGAATTAATGTACCTACGTAATGTAATGAGCTAAAAACAAGAATGTTTATATTTTTGACATTTATATTATAATAATTTGACACTTGACAGATTGTAAACAATACTTGCCTCATACTTTTTATGTTCTGAGGTAACGATACAAAACTGTACGGCCAAAGCTGACGTAATTTGAAGGGCAAATCGTATTTTATCAAAAATATCAATAAAAATGAACATTTTTCATAATTAATTATTCCGTAATGATCAGTAACGCTATTCCTCGAAATGGTTTTTCAATGACAACATTTAAAAAAACATGAACAATGAAAATATGTAAATGTTTTCGTCGTTGCGTCGTTGGTTCTGTATTTTCCAAAAATATACCTACTATAGAGGGGCTATGCGAAGAAATGTCATAGAAAAAAAAACTGTGATCACTTGTCTCAGTAACGCCATCTAGCATAATATAGCAAAATTAGAGCGGCTATTGGGAACACCAAATGTCAGTAACGCCAAGGTAACGCCATCTAGCTTTGAATAGCATACTAGAAACTGTGTAGGGATGTTACCATTTAAATAACAAGATACCGATAATAAAAATAAAAGTTACGAGACTATTTTTTGTTCACATTTGAATACATTGAATCAAATGCCAAAAAATTAGGAAAACGATTAGTTGTTTCAATGTGTACAAGTTATTTTTTTTTTTACATACAAATTACTAAATGATATTGTGGGATAGAAACCGCTGAGACGAACAGACAGATAGCAAAGTCGAGCAAGTAATTAGGACTCTAAGCAGTGTACTATTTTACTATATAGAATGACTACGAAAAATCAACAAACGTGCAACTCACTTCACTTGTAGTACAAGGCACAGATCCTTTTTTTAAAATTGATCGACCAGTCTTTCCGACGTAAATGTCCTCTCTTTTAAAATGCTTTAAGCATAATTTTGACGAAGCAGATGGAAGCCAATTTTCTTCTTTACGGTCTATTTGAACAAACCGTATCCACTTTTCACGTTCTACATTATTTATACTCGGAAACCTGCAATAACAGAACCCTACTTGAACGAATAGTACTTGTTCCTTTATTGACATTTAAATTAAATGATATGATTATGTTCAAACAGTAAAATTTAAATTATATTTTAAGTGTTATTTATTATTTACCTCATAAAATATCGATGACAAAATCGATAAACAACATCACAACTCTGCAAGGCAGTAGTAAAGCTATTCAGCAATAGAGGGCGTTTATTACAAAATTAGCATATGTTCTAGAACTATTTATTAAAATTATTACTAATTAAGTAAATATAACAAATACTTACGAAAATAAACCGAAGTTAGATCCAGTCGTTCTACCATAACGAGATTTACAATACCGTAATGCGCAACTCGGCATATTTTCTTAGATAATATTTTTCTTTTGTTTGACAGTTTGTCAAGAATACGACAGAACATGCAGGCGTACCACACTAGACTGAGCGACTTTTGCCCACTAGGAAAAATGTATCGGATTACGATTTTTTTCGCTATGTCCCACCCATCTTTTGTGTACTTAGAGCATTAAACCAACCGGAGACGCAACGAGCACTAATATTTATGCGAATAAGTCTGTCACCTTAGATTAATAACGAGATTAATGGAGCCAACTTTGTAACTCAATAAAAAAAAGCAACTTTGCATTTTGGTCGATTAAGTATTGCCTATTTGTATGGAACAGCTGTGCTTTTTTCAAATAACATAGTTTGCTCTATAGTAAAAGTCGTTTGTATTCATGAGCGGAACCAACCCCATAAGTTTCTAGACTAATCAAAAATCACGACATAATATACATATAATTTATATTATTTTTGTAACAAATCGAGCCCTTACCCCTGTATCAATTATCTGACTTAGATTATAACCAGGAGTGATTGGGACCTCTGGATCAGCACCTTCGCCCGCAGAAGTACCCTAAAATAGATCACTACATAGTATAAAACAAAGTCGCTTTCTCTGTCCCTATGTCCCTTTGTAAGCTTAAATCTTTGAAACTGCGCAACGGATTTTGATGCGGTTTTTTTTAATAGATAGAGTGATTCAAGAGGAAGGTTTATATGTATAATAACATCCATTAAATAGTGGAGAAGTACTGTTATTTTTGAGGTTTCTAATGTGATGTCGTAAATAATTACATTTTTTCCGCTTACATTGCAAACGCAGGCTGAACCCTACGAGTTTTATCAAAATAATGTACTAAGTATTGTACACATTGAAAAGGTCTACAGAAAAGTCCGTGATGGTATATGTCTATCTCTTATGGATAACCCACAATAACTTTTTTTTGTCATTTACTTTTTACGACAAATAATGGCTAATTTTCGAAGCGATTTTAACCAATACAGCATTAATCCTTAACGAATTAAATACCTTGAATACATTGTTCATTTAATATAGATCTATATGGCCCTTTACACCGTATGATTTAAGTGAATATTTTCGAAGATATTACAGATTTAAAAATTGCGGGACGTAGCGTTTGCGGCGGTACCGGTTCAGTAGAGCGTGAGATTCGCAGGCTATATATTTTATACCCGTGCGAAGCCGGAGCGGGCCGCTATGTTTTTTTAAACAACGTTCACAGTTTTTCTGTAGTGTATTTAGTATCAGCATTGCACCCGTGCGAAGCCGGAGCGGGCCGCTATTTTTTTTAAACAACGTTCACAGTTTTTCTGTAGTGTATTTAGTATCAGCATTGCACCCGTGCGAAGCCGGGGCGGGTCGCTAGTGTTAATTATATAACAGGGTAACAGGTAGGTTTTTTGGTATGTATAATTTATATTATTAATATAACAAATCAAGACCTTAGCCCTATTTTATCGTAAAGGACATTGCTACTGACATGAAATTAAGTATTTTTTACAATTTACAGTACCTTACGACATGTGAGGGTCAGGGTTTGATGATACATTACTGGCGACGACTTATCGTAACCAACTCAATTTTTTACCAAATTGGCTTCCACTTAACAGGAGGTGAAATAGTGGTCAAAAGTTATTTAGGAAATCATAAAAAATCTCTTAATATAAGCCAAGCGGCGGGCTTTTATGGCTCAGTATAATAAGTTTGTATAGTCTGTTCATTAAAACAGTTTACTTAATTAAATTACAAGGTAGATTATTGCAATTCAGAGAAAAAAATATTGAGTGATCAAATTATCACCTAAGTAAACTTGAAGACAATACACATTTTAAAGTAATTTTAAAAACTAACCGGCTTTTTGTGATCCATTAACTTATCATCATTCATTTCGGTACAAAAAACGGCGATATTCTGAAATACACAATATAACATTAATGTAAAAACATAGCAAATCGAGTAATTAATGAATCTGGCACATAACAATTAAATAAATATATTGAAAATTCACTGGATTATTTAGGTAGTAACAAATATTACGAGGAACACTAATAGCAGTGTATAAACTGTGCTAATATCATGGACTGAGTGTAAGTACCTTACTAGGAACAGCTCCTAGACTTAATTTCCGTAATCCACCTTTAGTGGTATATTTGTCCTTCTCATCGAAATGTATCGAGCAAATTTTTGAGGTTTTGGATGGCTTCCAATAGCTCTCATTGCGGTTTAATCGTATTTTTGCAATCCAATGAGCAGCAACAATAGGGTCAAAGGGAAACCTGAAAATGTATCCATTTTTTTTTACTGATACGCTTAGATTAATAACGCCTAGATCGATAGTCTTCAACTCTTCATACAAGCGCTTCGTCTCAAGTGAGGCAAAAACGCACACATCAATCTATTGATGTATGCGTGAGCATTGCGAATATCGCCGACACGCACACAAACAAAACTCTGATGTTGTGGAGTGTGTACAGTGCAGTAGTAGTTTCCCCGATAGTGGGGAAATTTTATACTTACGTAAAATCGGATTATTTATCTTGTACTTGGTAACGTACTAGTTCTATTTAAAGCTTGTTATAAAAATAACATGTTAATTTACATTAAAACGAATATTTGTAATTAAAATCTATATTTATTATAAGTTAACATTCAATAGGTACATGAATGGGCAGCATTAATGGTTTTAATCATTTTAAGGAAAAACACGCAAAAGGGAGAAGAAAATGTATCGATGTTACTGATAAATTATGAGAAAATACGTCATGAACAACTAATCAATTAAAATCATCATGGTTATGTGTTATGGTATTTGTATGTATGGAAACCACAGAGCAACCATAGAGCAAGAAAATAAAAAAAAACTTCATTATTTGTTAGCGCCGTCTTTGCTTAGCTAGTACCATTTATGAAACCAGTTTTTTTTTCTTAATTTCAATCTGTGAGAAAATCCCTTATTAAATTAGATTTCATTTAGCGTGAAAGTTTCTTTACACTAGAAGCGCACGATTTCTATATTTTTACTGGTCTAAAGAATAGCAAGTTTTTTTCGCTAAAGTCTAACTAAATTGTTTGCAGCTGATAAAGATGATTTTTTTGCTTGTACACTCTACTTATCTATATAAAATATTCGTATATTATTTATTTATATTTGAATTGAGCTCACCAAGACCTTAATTTTGATACCCATGTTGTAATAATTTAAAATAAATAGTTTCTTTTCAAATCTCAAAATGGCGCTACAAAGCCGCCATATTGATTTTTCTCTAAAAAAATTTTGGGCAGTTGTGTAAAAATCTCGAGTTCATTGTAAAAAAAAAATACGGGTGTGTATTTATTTTTCGTTGAACAATAGGGTAATTCATTGCAACTGGTAACACCTTCATAACATGGCGGCCTAAAATTTTGTTGTCGTATTTAATTTTTGTATTCATTATTGTAGCAAAATACAAGTCGAATTGTAGTACTTACCTATGAAATTATATGTTGGTAGGTTTTTTATTCTTTTCTGATGCATTGTGACACCCATTCACTACACAACAAGTCATTATTAATGATATTGTCTCGGAAAGCTCGGAGATGTTTGCTCTAGCGTTTGACCTTGACAACTGGCGGACGTTCGGATCGGAACGTAGTTAGCCATTCTGGCTCACTTGAAAGTGCCTCACTGAAATCGCGCGTACTCGGTTTCTAGGCGTTATTATTCTATGCTGATACGTAATTCCAACAATGCACCCTAATAGGGAATTTTCTGACAGCTGTTTAAAAAAAAGCTTGGAAAACTAAGAAGTAGATAGCGTTTGCAAATAACGAAGTGTATGGAAACCACAGAGCAACCATAGAGCAAGAAAATAAAAAAAAAAACTTCATTATTTGTTAGCGCCGTCTTTGCTTAGCTAGTACCATTTATGAAACCAGTTTTTTTTCTTAATTTCAATCTGTGAGAAAACCCCTTATTAAATTAGATTTCATTTAGCGTGAAAGTTTCTTTACACTAGAAGCGCACGAATTCTATATTTTTACTGGTCTAAAGAATAGCAAGTTTTTTTCGCTAAAGTCTAACTAAATTGTTTGCAGCTGATAAAGATGATTTTTTTTGCATGTACACTCTACTTATCTATATAAAATATCCGTATATTATTTATTTATATTTGAATTGAGCTCACCAAGACCTTAATTTTGATACCCATGTTGTAATAATTTAAAATAAATAGTTTCTTTTCAAATCTCAAAATGGCGCTACAAAGCCGCCATATTGATTTTTCTCTAAAAAAATTTTGGGCAGTTGTGTAAAAATCTCGGGTTCATTGTAAAAAAAAATACGGGTGTGTATTTATTTTTCGTTGAACAATAGGGTAATTCATTGCAACTGGTTACTGGTAACACCTTCATAACATGGCGGCCTAAAATTTTGTTGTCGTATTTAATTTTTGTATTCATTATTGTAGCAAAATACAAGTCGAATTGTAGTACTTACCTATGAAATGATATGTTGGTAGGTTTTTTATTCTTTTCTGATGCATTGTGACACCCATTCACTACACAATAAGTCATTATTAATGATATTGTCTCGGAAAGCTCGGAGATGTTTGCTCTAGCGTTTGACCTTGACAACTGGCGGACGTTCGGAACGTAGTGAACCGTTCCGGCTCACTTGAAAGTGCCTCACTGAAATCGCGCGTACTCGGTTTCTAGGCGTTATAATTCTATGTCTGTCACTTTCATCGCGGGGTACGAGGCAACGCACCGCACCCAAATAGTGATAGATAACAAACAAATGCATTTTCGATCGCGTCGTTACGCACGCACACGAAAAAAAAAACAAATAAAGCATAAACTATACGCACACATGTACAAACACACACAGAGACGCCCTGTCAGTGCACGGGATGACGTCATTTTTATGTAAGCGATGATAGTGCTTGACAGTATCGATATTTTGTTGTCGATGAGTTCAGCCAATAGTTATGATAAAAAAGCTAAGTGAGCTTTTTTTTCATCTGGGTTGCATACATTGTTGGCATACATGTTACCTGGGCTATCACAGGTACTGCATTTTTTTTCAGACGCAAATATCCATTCAAAGTAGTATATTTATCTTCCTGTTTAAAATGTGCAGAACAAATTGTACTGCTTTTTGAAGGTATCCAGTCATGTTCACTTCTTTCTGCCTGAACTATGCTGACCCATTTATTTTTTGTAAAATCATCACTCGGAAATCTAGAAAATAATATAACATAATAAGAAAAAGTGTCTGTTTTATCTAGGTAGGTAGGTACACCATTACATACATTCTAATATTACTAATAAAATATCTAATAGTCTGCTATTACTAATCTCATTCTATATCACTTTATTATAAAACGTTGAAAGCTAGAATTTATTATAATCATCATAATATTATTTTAGAAAGACGCTCACTATAATAGCGTTCTGGCCTCACCATTGTCCGATGAAGCCAGAACACTTTATTGTGTTATTATTATGGTTATAAGGTTGCGGGTAAGCTAGTTTAGTATAGGTATATGTGTAATTTAATTGTATGTTATCATCGGGGTGACATATTCTGTATAGAAAAAACCCTGTAAATAAATAAAGATTAAAAAAAAAAAAAAAAAAACTAACAAGAAACTCAGGTTGCGCAATCAAGCAGTTACGACCGCTATGTATTTTATTTTGTCTATGATTTCGCTTCTGGTTGATTAATCTATGACACATGCTATTTGTCCTTGTCGCGCTGCAGTTGCCATCAATTCTCTATCCTGTTCGAACCACCATGTTAATAATTCGAAATTTATTTGTAAATGAGAAATAAAATCGTGACAAAATACAAAATATGACGTTCTTTTATAGTATTACTTACGTATAGTATGAAATTCCTTCACTCTTATTTATCTTGTATCCATAGTTTTTACACTTTCTTAACACACAGCTTGGCATTTTAGATTATTATTGTCACGCCACGGACACGCTTTGCTTCGCTCGCTGCTATTAGCCGACTAAATGAAATAACAACAATTGTCTGCTTTTTTTTTTGGAATTTTAGACCTGGTAACTGGACCTTTAGGACAAACAATTGTCTGCCCTAAATAAAAACAGAATGAAAAAAAAAAAACCAATTGTCTGAATGCATGGTATAAATAATAATAATCATAAGTAATACTCTTAAAGTAGGTAATGGAATATATTTTAGTAAGTTTTTCTTCAAATTAACGCGGGTGAAACCGCGGGGCACAGCTGCTAGTCGCATTCATACGTAGGTACAGACGCCAGCACATCAAGCTACCCGAAACTGTCTAATTTTCCCAATCAATTTTGAACCTTATGCTTAGGGGTAGCCGAGCGCGTACAAAAGAAGAATGTGGGGAAAAATGGATACTCGATTTACTCGTGTAGTAGGTTTAAGGGTAAAATAATATTATTTTCGATCCTTAAAAATATGAATGCCGTATTTGGCAAGAGTAATTACTGTTACTTAATTAATAAAACAAAACGTTATATTATAAACATATAAAAATCTTTATTTAAAAAAAGAGAATAATTAAAAATTGAAAATAAAGTGTACAACAATCGTTTAAATTACAATTACAATTAAATTTCCTCTCATTTTGTTGGACATTTTACACAGTACCCAATAAAATAAATATTTACTTAATCTGAAACGTGGTTGATCTAATGTGGTCCTATTTCTTGTATTAAAGTTAATCAGATTTCAGAGGTCAGTTTTTTAATGCATAAATTATAATGGTCAAATCAAGTTAGAATCTCTTATGTAAATGTCTGTGGTGTGGTGACCTCTTGATGAGATAAGATGCGTGCATATGTCAGTAATTAGGTAGCTCAACTCGAATACTAACAATATCAAAGAAAGGTCATTTGGGTAGACCGCACTAATCTTTTGACCGCCACAGTCATGTATAGATAAACCAAAATGTGCCCAGCACGCCACGGTTGGGCTACATGACAGACTTTGACGCCGAGGGCAGGTTTTTGATTTTTTGACGTGGGGCGGTCAAAAGGTTAAGCACTCAAACTGCCAGTGCCAGACAATCACGAAATGTAACTGAAAAAAAGCTCACTTTTTCAAACTTTATTTATTTCTAAATAATATTAGTCTAATCTGTAATTATATAAAACTAGCGACCCGCCCCGGCTTCGCACGGAAACATTATTATTATTATACATATAAACCTTCCTCTTGAATCACTCTATCTATTAAAAAAAACCGCATCAAAATCCGTTGCGTGGTTTCAAAGATTTAAGCGTACAAAGGGACATAGGGACAGAGAAAGCGACTTTGTTTTATACTATGTAGTGATTCAAAGTCCTGACTGACTGATTTATCAACGCACAGGCTAAACCGCTGGTCCTAGAGACATAAAATTTGATGGATGTGTTCTTTGTTAAGAGTAGGTATCCACTAACAAATGGGGTTTTTCGAAATTCCACCCTTAAGGGGGTGACATTTCACGTGGACGAAGTCGCAGGCAGAAGCTAGTACAGACGCCAGCACATCAAGCTACCCGAAATCGTTAAATTTTCCCAATTGACTTTGAACCTTATGCTTTAGCAATAAAGTTGAAAATCTATTAAAGAAATTTGACAGATTGTAGTAGCTTGATGTGTTGGCGTCTGTACAAGATAAGTCAAACGACTTATGCTCGGTTCCTATAAACGAAAACGATGGTTTTGCTTACCAATAGTAGCATGTTCTTGTTGCCAAACTGGGAATATAAATAGATCCGTAAGCTAATTGTACCTGTGATAGCTGCTTCCATAGTTATGGGTCTACTAGGGTCTACTATGCAAAGCTCTGAGGTCTTTGCTTCATTATTGGTAAAGATAAAAGAGTCTTAATTTTAACCGTTAACTGTCCGTATGTTATAGGAATCGGCCATAAGAGAATAGCATAGCTGCCCTTTGACAGACAGACACGACAGCGGAGACTTAGTAATTGAGTTCCGTTTTCAACATATGGATACCGAACTTAACGCAACCCTAAAGAAGAAATATTAAAGCCTAAATATACAAAAACTAAAAAGTAACATTTCAGATGAGCAGGCATAAAAATAAAGTATATTTTTACCATAATTACAGGAACTGCTGTCTTTTTTATTCTTCGAACATTCTTCTTCGTTATGTATTTGTCGCTGTCTAGAAAATGTTCCGAGCATACAGTACAGTATTTTGTGGGTAGCCAATCGTCTTCACACCGTTGAGCCCTTATAACGCTTAACCACTTTTCACACAGAAGCCCATCTTGAGGTAATCTGATAATTATATTGATCATTAGGTTTCATAACACATAATATTATACATATTCAAACAATATAATTCATCAAAATAAAAACAATGTAGGTTTTATAAACACTGATGCAAAGTGCCCCATCTTCCTCTAACGGCACATGACTTCAGCCGTTTTACACATTATGCCGCAGCTGCAGCGGCACCGCCAGCCGCCGCCACGGCACCACAGCATCAGTCACTCTTGGATTTGTATGACCCCCGTCCCCCACACAAGGTTCATACAAATCCAAGGGCAACCAATATAGCGGCACCGCGGCAGCGGTGGCGACGCCGCGCCGCAGCCACAGCATAATGTGTAAAGGGCCTTTACCTCAGGCGCCAGCCGCCATTAGAAGGCATCGAAAAAAAAAATACAATGTTCTTGATAAGTACTTACGCATGAAATGATACATTTTTATCTTTCACGGTTGCAGTATAATTTTTACATTTCCTAAAAACACAGGACGGCATTTTTTTGTTATTTGAGGAAGTTATTCACACAAGTTATTTTAATGACACGTACAGCCGCGGCACTGGCTGGCACGCGACTAAATCGAGGACCGGTAATTACCTTGCACATTCATGTTGCCACTCAGAGTCGAACGCGGGCAACGTATCTATAGTTTATAATATTACTAGCGACCCGCCCCGGCTTCGCACGGAAACATTATTATTATTATACATATAAACCTTCCTCTTGAATCACTCTATCTATTAAAAAAAACCGCATCAAAATCCGTTGCGTAGTTTCAAAGATTTAAGCATACAAAGGGACATAGGGACAGAGAAAGCGACTTTGTTTTATACTATGTAGTGATATCATTGGGTACAAGTACCTACGTACGTTTTTTTTTGTACGAATGAGACTGATAGATATTGCGGGCGAGAAAAACAGTTATAATGGTGGCGATTTTTTAAAATAATGTAAAACGACAACACTTAAACATACCTACTTTATACATGGTATAATTATAATGTCTTGCGCTCTCCTTGATATTTATTAATTGTAATTATAATATAAATATTGAGTATATACTATCATACATTAGTAATAGTATTAACAATTTAACATTAATTATTCACCTAGCAGTATTAAATGCCGAGATACAGTCTATTGAACACTAATCTAATACGGCAGTGATACGTTTTATTAGGTCTTAGATAAATATTAGTGATACTCAAATATTAGTTAAATTACTAGACGAATACATTCATACTAGCTGCGCCCCGCGGTTTCACACGCATAGGTTTCGATCCCGTGGGAATATCGTGATAAAATGTATCGTATGTGTTAATCCTGTTTATAAACTATATGTGTACCAAGTTTCATCCAAATTCGTTCTGTAGTTTTTGCGTGAAAGAGTAACAAACATCCATCCATCCTCACAAACTTTCGCGTTTATAATATTAATCATAATCATTTTTTATTAGTAGGAAGTAGGATTCGCTAATACTGACAAATATCGGTAGGTATACTTATTAATGACCCATCCACATTTTCCCCAAAAAGAACTTTTAAAACAAAAGAAATAATAGATATGGTATATAGACACGTTATCAACCAACAAACGGCGAAAATACTAGATAACTACTTATACGCGTAAAGAAAGGGAAAGAAAATATGACACCGTACGGCGGGATGTCTGTTGCTAGAGGGAGATAAATAAACATCTTCAGTTACGTCACAGGATAAGTAATAGTCAAATTACATGCTCATTGGTCGAGCGCATGAGTGACGTAGCTATCAGAGGCATATGGGGAAAAAAGGACACTCGATTTTCTAGAGTTAATAAAATAAGTGATAATTGTACACAAAAACCAATACTTTTAAATAATGTGTTTTAAATGACGTATAATTTTACCATAATTATAGGAACTGCAGTCTTTTTCATTCTTCGATAATTTTTTTTCGACACATAAATATCGTCAGCTGAGAAATGCTTTGAGCAAACTTTAGTATAGGGAGTTGGTAGCCAATCGTTATCACGTCTTTGAACCCTTATTATGTTAAGCCACTTTTCTTTTATCAGCCCATCTGTAGGCAATCTAAAATGAAACGGAAAACAATAATGTATATTCATAACATAACAAGTGCATAATATTATATTCAAACAATATTATAAATTCTAACAACCAAAAAAAACTTGTGTATTAGTGTCCCAACACTCCCAACCTCCCGTGATTACTAACTTCATGCGCCGGCCGCCATTAGACGCAGCGTCGTACAAAATAAAATAAAATAATCTAGTTTTGTAAACTTACGCGTGAAATGACACATTTTTGTCTTTAACTTTTGGGGTATAATTTTTACATCCTCTGAAAACACACGACGGCATATTTTCTTTATGTTTTGCACAGGTTTTCACATACGATATAAATTAAAAACAAACATAGCGTCGCGCGACGGGTTGGCGTGACTGAGCGCAATGTGGCCAATTGGCTTCACTCGTATGACAATAGTTAGGGCTGCTCTACTTCATAAAGGGAAAATAGTCGATATCGATAAAATGGATTTTAACATTATAAAAAATAATTAAGTATTAGAGTCAGTCATACTATTTGGTGAAGCCTGTAGAAAATGAATGTTTATAAGAAACTTTCATTCTTTACAGGATTACATTATTCACGATTTCACTTTTCCCAACATTATATCAATAATAACAATCAAAACTTACCAAAATAGGCAATAACATCGATGGTATCGCTGAACTAAATAGACGGCGGCGTTGTTTTAAATATTCAAAACAATCAGGGGTGAAGTGTCTTGAACAAATAGCGCTGCATTTTGTTGGAAACCAATTTTCCCTATTAACCTTATCGAGCCACTTTTCTTTTAGTTCCGGATTCTTCGGAAATCTAAAATGAAAACATGTATGTCAAACACACAGATGAAAAATACTTTTTTACATCTGTTACGTACGGAAAACATTTGCAATAAATCAGTGATTGAGACCTCGCCACAACGACCTTACGCATATTTGCATTTTTCTATCAAATTGAATAAGTACATCAATAAAAAAAATGTGAGGTAAAAGTAGTCTCGCTTACCACCGAAATCGTAAAGCTCACGTTTACTTGGCAAACATTTTCGCCCGCACATTGCGCGCGCGCGTGAGTTCAGTTCACAGAGTACATTAATATATATGGGTATAGAGTATTCAGCCGACCTCTACGTCATGCGCCATCTGGTGGCTAACGACAAAACAACTTGCAATGTGCGTTTATACACTTTCACACACACACACACACACACACACACACACACACACACACACGTGTACTCTTTAAGAAATAGTTCCTTTTTGTTTTTTCACTTTTATTGTTATATTTGGTAAAAAGAAACACAAAATTAAATGTCACAAAGTTTTATTAAGTTTCTAGAAACAATACAGACGATATTATTTGTATTAAGTACTTAATTTGTGTATTTTCCTTCTCTTGCTATGATATATTATTAAAGCCTGATTCTGTATTTCGTCAGCCGAATCAACATCTTTATCTGTGCTGGTACCAAAACACAAAACAAAACACAAAAAAACAAAAACAAAACAAAAAAAAAACTGAAAAAAACAAAACACCAAGAATAACTGTCTGAAACAACAATGCCGGAATGGCTGACAATGTCGTTCCTTTACAAGACACTTTTTAAAGTGCCAATATTTCATTTGAATTGTAATTTGCAAACTATTTAATACATATACGGTAAACCTGCGATTGAAAAACTAATGTTATTTAAAGCTCAGTTTTTTTGTTTGAGGGAAATAAACTAAAATAATTACAATGTTACTTTCCTTAGCGTTGCCTTTAATTCATGAAATGAAACGTTATTCTTTTGGGTATGGCTCAGTGTTGCTATAGAAATATTTTATTGAATTTTGTTATCATTTTATTTAATTTACTTTCTACTAAGTTTATAAATAGTTCAAATTTATAAATCTTCAGACAATATTTCATAATATTTTAAAATTTTATTATACATGAAAATGGTACAGATAGGCCATCTGTTGAGTAACGACGGAACTATAGCTCAAGCCTTTTTGTCAATACAAAATAAAAATGTACTAAGTGAAAAGACCCTGGTTCAGTTCGTCTTCAGCACTCGTATAGCGCGCATGTCGCGCATGCCAAACGCCCAATCCGCGAACGCGATCTTTTTGCATGAGATGTCGCCGCTGCGAGGTCTCACACTTTGGTCAAACTGAAGTTACTGTTTCATTTACCCGACTAATCGCGTACTTGCGTGCTGTGCGCAACATTAAGTGGTCCTTCTTGCCGGATCTTGGATCTCGGCCACGTGTTTTAGTCGGACTAAAAAACCTGTGTGCAGGGATGTCGCTGCTTCACACACCCCCGAAGGGTGTTAAAACACGTAGTAAACGTGCAACGGAGCAGCCGACTACGAAAAGTGAACAGTTTCCAGTAAAATCAGTGAAAAGTGATAAAACCGCGAGTTCGTCGGCGGCGGCCCGTAAAAGGCTAGAGTATGAAGCGGCTCAACTTCAAGCACAAATCGACCTCGATTTAGCACAAAAAGAGCACGATTTAGCACAAAAAGAGCACGATTTAGCACAAAAACGCGCTCAAATTCAGAAGGACTTACTTTCGAAAAAACTAGAAGTCGATTTATCAGACTTACAAGAAGAGGATCACGGCTCGGTCTCGAAAAGTTCGAGAATCGTCGAGTCGTGGTTCGATAAGCAAGATGGCGTCGTCGCCTCCATCGCTAAAAGCGATTACGCAGAAAATGTCTGTGCACTAAATTCGATGCCGATGTTTAATAAAACGTTGAACCATACGGAGCAGCAACAGGACTTCGTCAGCAAGCGCCCGCCGTGTGGCGACAGCATCAGCCAGTTGACGGAGGCGTTGCACCAAGTACTTACCCAAAGTAACGTTCGTGATAACAACAGAGAACTCCTTGCGCGCCTAGCAACCTCGAAAGATTTACCAGTGTTCGACGGTGACCCTATGCAGTGGCTGCAGTTCAAGGAGTCGTATAAAGAGTCGTCACACATGTGCAGTTATAGCGAAGCAGAAAACATTTGGCGGTTGCGAAAGTGCCTACGTGGTGACGCGAAAGAAGCCGTGTCATCACTCCTCATCGGCAACACAACACCGCAATCCATAATTGACACATTAGAACTACGATTCGGTAGACCCGAGTGTATAATTCATAAAATATTAACACAACTAAAGAAAATTCACCCACTCCCAACCGCATACCACACGGAAATAGTGAATTTTTCAACAAAAGTGAAGAACTACGTCACAGCTGTTAAAGCTATTAAGTTGCAGGAATACCTACAAAGTCCGGAAACGACGTCTATAATACTCTCAAAGTTACCGCCCGCCCTTATCAATAAATGGGCCGAGTATACCTACGAGAGACAAGATAGTTCTACACCCAAACTGGAAATACTATCAGAGTTTCTGTATAGAGAAGCTACTATCGTCGCAACCTCAGGCGTGAGCTACATATTCAGTCAGAACGACGTAAGAAAGAAATACGAAAACATTAATACAAAAACTCATTCAGTACTAGCGTGCACTACTACTTACGACAATAAATGCATGTTTTGTCGTACCTCTCCGGCGCACACGTTAGACAAGTGCGGCAAATTCAAACGCGCTATGAGACGTGATCGATGGCAATTTGTACGAGCTAAACATCTTTGCTACAAGTGCTTGAGCGCACGGCATAATGAACCCGCCGCGTGCAGCGCTCCTAACTGCAGTGAATGTGGACACCCGCATCATCATCTCCTTCATTGGACGAAGACTACAGCGGCTGCACTGCCCGCAACCGCGCGCCCGGCAACGTCCGCGCAGCCAGAGACAGCGCGCCCCGAGGTGGACGCAGCCCGCGTGCACCCATCATCGCCCGACGAGTCGCGCCGCGAGGATACCGTTGCCCACGCCCACACCAGTGCGTCCACTAGTGTTAGTGTATCGTCAGTGCCTAAAGTGTTATTAAAAATAGTGCCGGTTACCGTTCATGGACCTAAAGACAATATCCACACACACGCGTTGCTTGACGACGGTGCCACCGTGACGCTGATATCTGCTGATCTTGCTGATCAGGCGGGGCTCCACGGTAAGACAGTCACCATGCGCGCCCGCAGTGCATGGGACTCCGGTGAGCTCGTGTGCCAAACGGAAAACGTAAGTTTTGACATTTCTAGTAATACCGGTGAGCGTTTTAATTTGTGTGCTCGAAAAATGAAAGAACTTAATTTACCTATTCAACGATTATCGTGTATGGACTTTAGTAATTATTCGGACTATATTGACTACGACTTGTGCAAATGTGACGCACAACCTAAATTATTAATCGGACAAGATAATTATGATCTTATTGCTCCTATCTTGTGTATAAAAGGAAATAAAAAAAATGAACCTTATGTTACAAAGACACCGCTAGGGTGGTGTGTACACGGTGTTGTAAACAATATAAATATGTTGAACATGTCAGCTGATCGTATTGCTAGTGATGACAGCACGCAACATTGTTGTGATTCTAAGTTGAACGAGTTTGTAAAAAAATCATTTTCGTTAGAGTCAATAGGTATATCAGAACGACCGCGACAAAATGCGGACGAGTTGCGCACTATCACCATACTAAACAACACATGTGAATTAGTTGATAACCAATGGTTTGTGGAATTGCCTTGGAAACATGACAACTTTGTTATGCCTGATTCTTATCAAAATGCCTGTAATCGTTTAAAATCAATCGAGAGGAAAATGTCAGCCGACAACACTTACGCGTCGCGTTACCGGGAACGTATTCAGCATTTATTTTCCAACAATTATGCCAGGAAGCTAAACGAGGGGGAGTCTAGCGACCACATTTGGTACCTACCGCATTTTGGGGTCGATAACCCCAACAAGAAAAAGTTACGTTTAGTTTTCGACGCGGCTGCGAAAACACAGGGATGTTCTCTTAACGATTTTCCATTAACAGGTCCGGACTTGTTGCAGTCCTTATTTGGAATTATGTTTAGGTTTAGAGAAAATCAAATTGGAATTATTGCAGATATTAAAGATATGTTTCTCCGAATTAAAGTTAAAGAAAAGGATCAACATACACTTAGGTTTTTATTTACAGATGAAGCCACTAAGACCGTTAATAAATATGCTATGACGTCATTAATATTTGGCGCGAACTGCTCGCCTTTCATCGCGCAACATATTAAAAATAAAAACGCATTACGTTTTAAGGATACTTATCCGACTGCTGTCGACGCTATATGCAAGCAACATTATATGGACGACTATATCGATAGCTTACCCGAAGTCGATCTTACACAACGAACGATTAAAGAAGTCTCTCTTATTCACCAGCGGGGTGGATTCGAGATACGTAACTGGGCTAGCAACGTACCGGATGTCCTGGGAAACGTACCGAAAGAAGCCTTGAGTGACAGTGTCTGTTGCACCTTCGAGAAAGACCAACCGGAGAGGACACTCGGTTTATTATGGTACCCTGCTAGCGACGAGTTAGGGTTCGATTTGACCCTGAAGCGTATACCAGCTGATGTTATAAACTTAAAAAGAAGACCAACAAAGCGCGAACTGTTATGTATTGTTATGTCCATTTTTGACATCCACGGTTATCTGATACCGTTTACAATTAAAGGAAAAATAATAATGCGCGAGACTTGGAAAACAAACAAAAAATGGGATGATAAATTAAGCGATGATTTATATGATTTATTTAAAAGGTGGATTAGTCAAGCTCAGGAAATTAATAATATAAGAATTCCGCGATGGTATTTTTCGACTGACCCGACAAGCGATAGTTTAGCGAGTTTGGAAATTCATATATTTTGCGATGCATCACCGAGTGCGTACGCCGCGGTCGCTTACTGGCGGCGCGAAAGCACCAACGGACGCGTTACCGTATCGTTCATCGCGAGCAAATGCAAAGTTACTCCCCTGAAGTCAGTCTCCGTGCCGCGATTGGAGTTGCAGGGAGCAGTGTTAGCGTGTAAATTAGCTAGTAGCATAAAAAAAGAACACCGTTTGCAACCGAATTCAGTACACTATTGGACGGATTCGACTACGGTTTTGCATTGGATTAAGAATCAATGTCGAACCTATAAAGTTTTCATTGCAAACAGACTCGGGGAAATTGATGAGTTAAGCAAGGCGGACGAGTGGCACTATGTGCCTACTGACTTAAACGTAGCTGACTTGGGAACGAAGAATACCGATTACGTGCTTAGTAGTGATTCCACGTGGTTTTCCGGACCGTCGTTTTTGTACCAACCGCCTTCTTGCTGGCCTCGACAACCGGAAATAAAAACAAGTACTAGTGATGATAAAATATTAGAAAGAATAAACATTGTGTGCGATAATAATAATAAAATAAATTGTGACTTACCTGTACCGGATCCAAGTAGATTCTCCAGTTGGCTGCGATTATTACGTGCTACGGCTACAGTTTTATTATTCATAGATAAATGTAAGAAAACAAAAACAAATGGACTTACCGATGGGTTGATGAAACGAGCTGAAACATTATTGCTTCAGCATTCGCAAGCCGCAGCTTTCTCCAGTGACATCTTGCTGTTGAAACAAAATAAAGAAATAAAACGCGATAGTAGACTACGCACTCTGACACCCATGTTGGATAATTCTGGACTACTACGTGTGGGTGGAAGAATTGGAGCCACAAAGGATGTAGCGATGGACACAAAGTCACCTGTGATCCTGGATGGACATGACCACGTGGCTCGACTCATTGTCAAGAATTATCACATCCGCGCAGGCCACGGATGCAACGAGTTGGTGGTTAATGAACTGCGTCAAAAATATTGGATGTTACGTCTACGTCCTACTGTTCGTACAGTTGCGACGCAGTGCTTGATCTGTCGCATCAGGAAAGCTAATCCAAAGCCGCCGCGACTGGGTGACTTGCCCGAAGGTAGACTCACACATCACCAAAGACCGTTTACCGTTACCGGTGTCGACTTATTTGGACCGATAGAGGTCACAGTTGGAAGATCAAGACCAAAACGCTATGGTGTCCTATTTACGTGCCTGACAGTACGCGCCGTACATATTGAGGTCGTGCCGTCCCTCACTGCAGATTCTTTAATTATGGCCTTACTCAGAATGGCCGCTCGTAGAGGCTGGCCAAAGAAGATTTATTCTGACAACGGGACCAATATGCGCGGCGCAGAAATTGAACTAAAGAAGGCTTATGATACCGTAGACAAAAGTGCTGTCATGAACGAAGCCCTGAACAATGGGGTTTCCTGGAGCTTCATTCCGCCAGCTAGCCCGCACATGGGAGGATCTTGGGAGCGACTCGTGCGCAGTGTCAAGACCGGCCTTAAGGTAGTACTGAAAGAGAGGGCCCCGCACGAAGAGACTCTGATTACGCTTCTAGCTGAAGTAGAGAATATGATCAACAGCCGACCCCTTGGTCATGTTTCCGTGGACCCTCGGGACGACGAAACATTAACGCTGAATCACTTCCTCATTGGTTCATCGTCTAATTTACCTAACGCAAGAGTGTTTACGGACAAAGATCTATGTCTGCGAAAACAATGGCATATTTCCCAACGCCTAGCTGACCACTTTTGGGCCAGATGGGTGAAGGAGGTGCTCCCCGATCTAGTGCCGCGCCGAAAATGGAGAGACGAGGGTGCACAATTGAAGATCGGTGATATGGTAGTAATAGTTGACCCTAACTCTCCCCGTAACTGCTGGCCTAAAGGTATCGTACAGTCCGTGTACCCCGGTGCTGACGGACGCGTAAGGGTTGTCGACGTTAGGACTAAAAATGGCATACTTAAACGTCCTGCGGCAAGGTTAGCAATATTTTAGATTCTAAAATGTGAAAGAAATGTGCAAAAGAAATACGTGTTGGTAAAATTTGTTATCTGTATTTTATTTAGTGAATGGCGTTGCCATAACCAATGCTGCCGGCCCTCGAGGTGTTATTTAATTATTGCAGAGCGGAGGTTGTGGTAACTACCCTTAGTATAATATTTATATCGTATGTATATTTTTCAAGTCGGCTCGGAGCTCAAGCAATGATGAGACCGCAAACATGTTAGAAAATAAGAGTATGAGATCTATTTTTAGCGACAGAATTAAAACAATAGACAGCATACAACTGTTGGAATGCTGACAGGTACCTATATAATGTTTTAATTAAGGTTATCGTTTTGAGTGTCGTGTCGACACTGAGGGGGAGAATGTTACGTACGGAAAACATTTGCAATAAATCAGTGATTGAGACCTCGCCACAACGACCTTACGCATATTTGCATTTTTCTATCAAATTGAATAAGTACATCAATAAAAAAAATGTGAGGTAAAAGTAGTCTCGCTTACCACCGAAATCGTAAAGCTCACGTTTACTAGGCAAACATTTTCGCCCGCACATTGCGCGCGCGCGTGAGTTCAGTTCGTCTTCAGCACTCGTATAGCGCGCATGTCGCGCATGCCAAACGCCCAATCCGCGAACGCGATCTTTTTGCATGAGATGTCGCCGCTGCGAGGTCTCACACTTTGGTCAAACTGAAGTTACTGTTTCATTTACCCGACTAATCGCGTACTTGCGTGCTGTGCGCAACAACATCAAAGACCAAAGACCTTATCAAAATTAAATTGTAGCGAATCCAAGTGCAACTTGTAGTAATTTGTTGTTATCTGTGGCTTCGTAACAGCTGGGTTTAAAATCGCCGACATAAAACATAAAAATTATCCTGCGGTGCTATTCTGTAAAGATATCACCGTGAAAACTTAGGTGAAGTGAGCGTGAAGTGAGCTGTCAATAGTGTCAATACCTAACAAAAACAAACTCATTTCACCTAAATTTTCACGGTGTGATTTTTACAGAATCGACCGGCTGCACCGATCGGTTCCGGTCGGGGACAGAGAAAACAAAAAAATCCCGGAACATACATAAAAAAATACCGACGAACTGAGAACCACCTCCTTATTTTGAAGTCGGTTAAAAGTAGATGGGTATTTTATTAGGTACAGTATGTGAATTGAATAAAAGTTATATTAGTTTTAATTTTATTATTTTCGATATCAACTTTCAGCTATTACAGGTAATAAATAGTTCTAATTTTTACGATAAACATACAAAGGGAAAGAAAGGGATAGAAGCATTAGAATTGTCTAATAAAAGAACGAGACTTTTCCAAAAGACATCAACGCGCGCCACAGAATTGTGCTCATTTACCCAGGAACCATTTTAAATAGACCCCTGCGGTGGGTCATAGTCTGATTGATCAAAAATAATAATTTTTCATACTGTTTACTTACCGATGAAAAGTTATGCCATCCTTTTTGTAATTAGATGTCTTGGAATGTTTCCCACACCACTTCACCGCGCATGAAGGCATTTTGATGCGTTAAGTTATAAAAAATTGTATTAATGTAGCGTGCACACAGGTCTAACACTTGGACACAACTAAAATGTTACTAGTACCGCAGCCTATACATAGGCGACCGAATGCTAATAGTTTTCGAGCGTCAGGGCACTGTATGCGCACTTGCGCAGTCAAGTGGATTTTGTTATGTACCGATAGGCAGAAATCCTGTCCAATCAATCAATCAATAATGTTTTTAAAACGCATGTCTAATTCCTTTCTTTTCTTTTTGACGAGCGCTTTCCAGCGCCTTCGCGCCAAGGTATTTGGCTCTATTTGCGTATGGCACATAATGGCCATTTATGTAGGTATATTGGGAGGTTATCAACATTCCTTTTATGCCAGACTCCAAGTACGAAAATACGTGTTCTATCATAAAAAAAAATTGAAATTCCTATCTATTGTTTTTGTTATCAACCCAGTTCTGACAGATTTTATATTGATAAACTGTCAAAAATTCAAAATTATTCCTCGGATAAAATTATCTGGCGTTGGAAAAATTAGCCCTAAGATAAATAACTAGTTGTAATAGTATTTTTTTGTATTTTTGCTTATAGTTCTTCGAGTTTATTTTGTTTTTTATAGATTATGGTATAATTTAATTGTTTTTTGTGGGTATTAATAATTTTATTTATTTATTTATTTATTTCTCAATTACATCTATCCTTACAGGGAACCCTATTGCGATAGTGTACATTTATCTAAACTCTTATCCTAACTTATTACTAACTAACTCCTTATTATAATTAATTTTTGTAACTTATTACAAACAATGCATTCTTTGTGAACTCACTCAGAGAACAACAGAATAGGT
The DNA here is from genome assembly GCA_927399505.1 of Luperina testacea. Taxonomy (NCBI): domain Eukaryota; kingdom Metazoa; phylum Arthropoda; class Insecta; order Lepidoptera; family Noctuidae; genus Luperina; species Luperina testacea. The sequence goes on along the minus strand of OV656785.1, from coordinate 5,100,023 downwards.
CCGAGTCACTAGCTATGAGGTTGAGAGTGCGGAGTGCGCGCGTCAGTGGCGCCTCACTTAAAAGATTGGTCCGAGCGCGCGGCTCCGCCAACAGCCGTGGCTGTCGTCGTACTTTACTGTTCGCCATTTCGCGCGGTTTCGTTCATTGTGTCAATACGGCCCCGTGCCCTGACCCCTGAGCATGCCTGAGCCACAGCCTGAGCGATGCAGCTGGCCGAGGGGTAAAGACCGGTTTCTCGCCACACGTGACGATTGTGACGAAGCCGCCAGTGGTATTTTAAAGCACACGCGCGTTCAGTGTTACCAACTTAGTGGATTTTCCACTAAAACTGGTGGTTTCGACCCCCCTTTTAGTGGCGAAATATTGCTTTTAGTGGCTGGTGGTTTTTCTTAGTGGTTTAGTAGAATTCAGTTTCAATTACTGAAAATGCTATCACTCAACCACTAAATTATTAAAATGTTACGAAATATATAATTTTTATTTCATTTAATTTTCAGGAGTATTTTCTTTTACTGTGTAGGTAAATTCCAATAAAAGTTATAAAACAAATCAGTACCAAAGAATCATATAAATGTGAAACCGACGATGATGCAGATAAAAATTCATCTGAAGAAGACGAATTTTAGAATATCACTTTTTTATAGTTGTTGTTTTTATTAAATAACTAGATGACCCGGCCACGCGTTGCTGTGGCTAACGTTTTTGTCATATGATATTGTTGTAAAAGATTATAAATGGATCTTTCAAGTTGGATCAAACTGCACACGGTGTACGAATTTGATTAAAATCGGTTAAGTAGTTTAGGATTCCATCGCGGACAAACATCGTGACACGTAATTTTTTTTTTTTTATTTGAAATGGGTTTGCTCTTGACTCTAATCTAGGTCAGAGATGACACAGATAAAGTCTACGATGGAGTGAGCTTACCCAGAAGAAGCCTGTTCACTCTTACTTAATTAATTTATATCTAAGTATTAAGATTTTTATGTTCCTCATTTTGAGTTGTTAATTTACTAATAATATTGTATATTGATTTACTGATTTTAAATATTTTATTACGTAATAATAAAGTACATTTTTTACTAATAAATAAGTTTAGTGGAAATTTTAGCGATTTTTGGAGTAGGGTCGATTTTTGTTAGTGGTTTTCTGGTGGTTTTCGAAGTTGAATCTGGTGGAGAGCTAGTTTATCTGTTGGCAACACTGCGCGCGTTTTATGCTCGTAATAGTGTATTATTAATTATAGCGCGGTTTGTATGACGCTTTGTCTCGGAGTTCCGTATTTTTCTCCTGTACTTTGTGCTGTGCAAAAGCCATTTATTTTTCATATACCTACGCTAGTGATGGACTAAATCGGAAAGTTACCTATTATTTCCTTTATTATTGTGTTAAAATTTTTGTGGGGTCGAACGAAAATCGATATGTACCGAAAATAATAATAATACTTAAATCTATACTATTTTTTATATACTAAGTCAAGTCTTATTATTTGATTTTGATAATGGCTCAAATAGAAGATGAACGTTACTTACGTTTAATTTTGGGTCAGGCCATCCAGGCGTCATAACTATGGAATCCTGAAAAGTTGAATGACTGAATTTATGAATGTGAATTTATGAAAACGTGAGAATAACTTTCAAAAATACAATAAATAATCAGTCAGCCAGTGGTGAAATGATCGCAAGCGGTACTGCTGGGCATGAAGTCTTGCGTTTCATTCCCGGGTCGGGTTAAGTGTTACTGGGTTTTCCCATCAGGAAATTCTCAGTAGCTTCGTGGAGTCTGGATTTGTGCCTTGAACATAACTGGTGAAACGTGGGGTACAGCTCTGCCTATCTCTGTAGGGAATACAGGCGTGAAATTATAATTTGACTAGTATCGGACCGCGGTTTCACCCACATAAGTGTCGACCCCGTGGGAATATCGGGATAAAAACTATCCTATGACCTTTCCCGGGACTCAAGTAAACTATCTCTATACCAAATGTCATCTAAATCGGTTCAGCGGTTCAAGCGTGAAGAGGTAACAGACAGCTGTCTGACTGTTACCTCTTCACGCTTAAACCGCTAAAAGTGTGTCTGTACACACTTTCGCATTTATAATATAATTATAATGGATTTATGTAATAAAACAACATTTAACCTACTTCTGCAAAAATCAGGCATAGTCTTTTTTTTGGGACTGCCCATTCCAGAAGCCTGCGACTTTTCTTAAGAGTCTGGAACATGTTTTCCTCGAAGTGAAGTGAGCATATGGTGCTATTTTTTGTAGGAAACCAGTTAGCTGGCCTTCCTGTGGCATTCATCCATTTCTCTTTTAAATTCCCATCTTTTGGGAAGCTGAAAAGTTACGATAACAACTGATCTAACATTTACATAATTATATCATAACTAGCAGCGCCCCGCGGTTTCACCCGCATAAGTGTCGATTCCGTAAGAATATCGGGATTAAAACTATCGCTATGTCCTTCCCCGGGATGCAATCTATCTCTCTGCCAAATTGTATCGAAATCTGTTCAGTGGTTTACGTGAAAAGGTAACATACAGACAGTTTATAATATTAGTATGGATGAGAAAATGAAGGGCCCGTGGCTAAATAATAACAGACGCACAGGTTGATCGATCAGGTTATGCTACGCTTGCCGCGGTTGTTCTGTGGATGGGTGACCATCTTTACATACCGAGACCCCTTCCTTTTTCTTAACCCCAGCAGACACAGTCGGTGAGCCACCCTAGTGCGTGTTTACTGCTTATCTACCGAGCGGTCGTAAGTAATTATTTCTGCTTTATTATTAAGTTCTAACATATTGTTATTAACAAATAAAAGCGCTTACACATAAATTGGATAGTACTGAAAATGAGCTAGAAAACACGATACTCGAAAATAACAATCTCCATCATCAGGTAAATAAGTTAGCTGCAGAAATTAAAATGTTGAAATCACTCTGTAACTCATCGTCTGTCATTGGAAGTAGCCCAGAAATTAAACATAAAAGAAAAAGAGACTCTCTGCTACAGCAAAACGGCTTTTCCGCACCGTCTACTCCCTTGGGGAATAAGTTGAATGTTAACTGTGGCAAAAGCATAGAAATAATGCACCTCCAACAAAAAGTCGCGGACCTGCAAAAAGAATTAATAGAAGCACAACAACAGATTGTAGCTCTTATGGAAATAATACACACAGTGGAACAAAAAACCAAATTATCTAAACAATCCTCGATTTCAAAAATATGTATACCAACGCCTACCTATACCGAAGAGCAAAAACATGAATCGACAAATAGAGTACTTATATTCGGCTCTCAACAGTGCGTCGGTCTAGCAGCTGCCATGATGCACTCAAGACAAAATACAAAATATGAAAAGTACAGGATTATTGCGGATACAAAACCGAATGCACTAAGTAGTCAAATAATAATGAGTTGCCGTCATGCCAAGCTAAACTACAATGATAAACTTGTGATTTGTGTAGGAGAAAATGATCACAATTTGAAATATATCTTATCCCAACTACAAATTGTACTAGACACATTTTATAATAACATGATTATTGTATTAAATGTGTTTAAAAATGAGTATTTAGATGTAAGTGAACTTAATTATCGCATTAAAAATGTATGTCTTAACCATAAAAAATGTAAATTTCTAGAAAGCCAGACCCTTAAAATGTCTGAATTGTGCACTAAAATTAATTACCTTATAGATTGTCATGACTATAGTGAGAACTACTTAAATCCTAGAGAACTTGTAAAGCGGATAGCGAGTAACAGATCAAGTCTTAAATTACAGGCCAATAATAACGAGCCCAGAAAAGGAACAATTCCATTCTATTTCGGTTATAGGAACTTAAAACCACAAAAAACGGATAACGCTCTAAATTCCACCGATAAGGGAAGAAAAGGTACAATTCCGTATTATTTTCCTGTAATAAATAAGAACGTTACGTTTTTTCGGGCCCAAAACTCTGCCATCTAGAACATATAATTTCAAAATACTTCATCAAAATATTGCTAGTCTCTTATCAAAAAAAGAGCTACTTGAAATAACCCTACAAGAACTACGTGAAGTACAGAATAATCCAGATGTAATATGCCTCTCCGAAACTTTTATAAAAAAAGGCTATGAATCTTATATTAAAATTCATGATTACGAAATGGCTGCCAACTTCTGCAGGGAAAAACAAAGAGGCGGGACCTGCATCTTAGTAAAAAAAAACCTTATCTTCAGAGTAACTACTATCATTTTTAAATACTCACGCTGTACAAAATACGTTTGAAGCGTGTGGTATAGAACTAACTTATCATAAGTTGATAATTATTTGTGTTTACAGAACTCCGCAATCTGACCCCACCCAATTCCTATTTAAGTTAAGTGCTCTTTTGGAACATATATTTCATAAATATAAATCAAAAATAAAGATAGTTTTAGTAGGTGACTTTAACATTAATACTCTTAAAAAAGGCAATATAACTAATCAATTACTAGATCTGTCATACAATTATAATCTACAATTGCATATAAATGAGCCAACACGCAAGTCATCATGTATTGACCATATTCTCAGTAACATTCCGGATGCTATTGCTACAGTAATGCCACTCCATCTATCTGACCATGACACAGCCCAAATGTTGAGTATTCCTTTAAGACATAAGATACAAATAAAACAGGCAGCATACTATATCTATAAAAGAGACTACAGCTTGAATAATATTCAGAAGTTTAAGGAATGTTTACAAAATGTGTCCTGGACAGAAACTTACACTGAAAATGACATAGATGTAGCATTCAGTTCTTTTCACGAATTATTGTGCCTTTTCTATAATTTATGCTTCCCAAAAACAAAAGTAAAAGTTAAAACTAATCAAAAGAAACAAAGCTGGATAAGCAAAGGACTGAAACAAAGTTGTAAAACCAAACGGTCTCTACGCTATCAATACTATAGAAATAAAAATATAAGAAATAAAAGTAAATATATACAATATTCAAAAATATTACAGAAATGTATCTACATGTCAAGAAAGAACGCAAATATAAAGTATATTAACAAAAATGAAAATAAATGCAAAGCCGTGTGGAAAGTAATTAGGGACGAAGTCATGAACAGTAACTTCAGGGACAGTATAGAAAATATTCAAATTAATGACTACCGTAGTCACAGATCCTACAGAAATAGCAACTGCTTTCAATGACCATTACATTAATATTGCGCATACTTCCCGTACGAATATAAAAATAAGCCCTAAGAAAAGTTCCGCAGCTCATTCGATGTTCCTCAAACCTGTGTCTGAAAATGAAGTTAGAACGGAGATAATAGCATTAAAAAACTCAAATTCTGAAGGATACGATGAAATTAATACGAAAATTATAAAAGCATGCAATATTGAGCTAAGTGCAATTATAACATATTTAATTAATTTATCTTTCTCACTTGGTACTTTTCCTGAGGCATTAAAAGTATCAATTGTTAAACCAATTTTTAAAAAAGGAGAAAAAGGTGATATTAATAATTATCGCCCAATAACATTAATACCAATTTTGTCAAAAATATTTGAAAAGTGTATGTACAAACGATTGATCGAATTCTGTAATAAATTTAACATAATTAAGAAAGAACAGTTCGGCTTCCAAAAAAACAAATCCACAACACTAGCAATTTTCACTCTTATTAAAAATATTCTGACGAATATTAATCAAAACCGTCTTACTACAGGTTTGTTCTTCGATTTATCTAAAGCCTTTGACTTAGTGTCTCATGACCTGTTACTTCAGAAACTGGAGGCAATTGGAATTAGAGGCATAGTGCTTCAGTGGATATCGACATATTTAAATAACAGACGACAGCGGGTTACCATTACAAAAGTGAATAGAAATAACGACAAGATATCACACTCATCCGAACTCAAGTTCAACAGATGTGGCGTCCCACAAGGAAGTGTGTTAGGCCCAATTTTATTCCTTTTGTACATAAATTCTATAATTGATATAACCAACCATAAATGTATATTGTTTGCTGATGACATTTCTATTATTGTAACAACCGATAGGAAAAATAATACGATTGACGATCATGAGACTGATATTAATAACACTATTGAAAGACTTATTGAATATCTAAATAGAAATAATTTATTAATAAATCTTAAAAAATCAGTTTATATGCAATTTAATAAATCTAATAACGCTAAATACAATGTTAAATTGAATATACATAAAATTGATGAAGTGACGCAAACTAAATTTCTAGGCATAACTTTGGATCAAGACATAAACTGGAAAGCACATATTGATACCGTCTCCAAACGAATAAATAAGTTCGTATATGCACTTAAAAAAGTCAGAAATATAACAAACGTAAAAACGGCAATAACGTCCTACCATGCATACGTTGAATCTGTGCTCCGCTATGGCTTGATAATTTGGGGTAATAGCACAGATCAAAATAGAGCATTTATTGCGCAAAAAAAATGCATTAGAGCAATAAACGGGCTTCGACCTGACGAATCCTGTAGGCCGATATTTAAAACACTTGGCTTGTTGCCGCTACCGTCTCTCTACATATATGAAACATGTATATTTGTGAGGAAGCATAAGGAATTGTTTAGCAATGCAGATGATTTATATCCTCGTAACCGACGAGACCCCCACAGGCTCGTACTAGATATCCTTCCGAGACTAGCTAAATATAATAAAAGTTGTATATCTATGTGTGTACGTATATATAATAAGATACCAAGTAATCTCAAGGCCTTAAATATGAGATTATTCAAAAATAAATTGTATGAGTGGTTGTGTAGTCATAGTTTTTATAGTGTCAAAGACTTCTTTGACAACAAATGTTAAATTTATGCTTGTGAAAATTTGAAATTTGTACGCTTATATCTGTTAAGCTAAAACATGTATGCTCATTATTTTGTATTTTCACCATCTTTTTATACCATGTTTTAAAGCAAATAAATATTATTATTATTATTATTATTATTACACAATGGACGTCATTTATGTAGTCTGCAACAAATATAACTGCCTAATATTATTACATATTTACTAACCTACAATTTAATGAACTTACTTTACAACCTACGCATTTCATGTAAGTACTACGCTGTAAAATAATGAAAATGAAAAAAAAAAACATTATTTCACATTGGTCTTTTGGATGGGGATTAAAACGATTATAAACTATTAAACTATAACATTATATTCATACGGTAATCGACATTATTATTGATAGCCTATATAAAGTATCGTTTTGTGATGTTTACATTGCGTGTCCAGTCACTTAACGACATATTTCGGTAGTGGTTAAGGAGCAATGTATTTATTCCAAGAATAGTTCAGTCGCTGCGATATTTGAAAACAGAAATAACGTAGTAAAAGCAAGATATTTTACGATTTATTCTTTTTCGTGATTTTAAAGCAAAAAGAAGAAATATGTAGCTAAAAAAATTATTGAAGTACATAAATAAAAAAAAATAAAATTATTTTACATCTTCTCAAGGGTCTCCCAACCGGATTTAAAAGTCAACTTTTCAGGTTTTCTATAAACAGAGTTAAAACGGTTGACAAATTGAAAAATTAACTATAATAGCAATATGTTCGTTGGACAATGATCATTGTTATCGATAGCCTACGTTAGTGGATCTTCATAACCACATCACTATCTCGCCGCAATACACAGCGGCCTGTACTATGCGACGCTCCGGAAAAATAAAGTATCGTTTTGTAATTTTTACATTGCTTGTTCAGTCACTTAGAGACATACTTAGGTAGTGGTTAAGGAGCAATGTATTTACTACAAAAATAGTACAGCCGCTGCGATATTTGAAAACAGAAATAACGTAGTAAAAGCAAGATATTTTACGATTTATTCTTTTTCGTGATTTTAAAGACAAATACAGTAAAATAGTTTTACTTACATATGGTAAGTGATTCCATGAGATACGAAGTTTTTATGTTCACTTCGGTTTTTACAGGAAACCACTGAACAACTTGGCATTTTTATATTTTAACACGATCACGGTCGAAAGCGCACTAGTTCGCGGAGATGGCCATTTGCCTAGTACATGGCCAAGTTGCTCATAACGCGTGAACACAGACACGCCCCCTTGCCACTTCTGTTTTTTTACATTTTTATGCAGAGTTAAGGGGCCGGCGGAGCATGCGTAGTTCATACAAACGTAATACCTACATACCAAAATTATTTGTAAATCAAAGTCAAATTATTAATTTAAAGAACTGTCAAAAATTTAAAATGATTCCTCGGATAAAATTATCTGGTGTTGGAAAATCAGCCCTTAAACTGACAAAATTTTTGGGTTTTGGACTTGTGAACAGCGTTTAGCGGACTCCTACGATAACACTGATTGATGTTCGATACGGTACGGAAGCGTATCGAGTGGTTGTGAATAGCTCTGCTGTGAACATAAGTTTGACCACAGAGTAGCATATATTTAAAGGAGGAATTTATTTAAAGAGAAAGGAAGGGTGTGGCATCCCCCCCGGTGGGTTCCCGCATTGTCGAGGCGGGGGGGGCACAGTAGCCGTGGCTTGGACACCCACGGTGAAGCGAAGAGGAACCCGAGGAGGGGCCGCTCGTCAGGGCTTTTGCTGCCAATGTCCTGACCCGTCGCAGGGGGACCAAGGGTGCCCAGACACGGGGTCGTCTGGCGCCCATGTGCTGGTTTGGTCCCTGGGGTGGTCGCGGCGTGCTGTGTTTTCTGGTGCGCCGGTGATGGGGAGTACTCCCCAGAGGAGGGTCCGGTAACGGACAGCCGCGGCGGGTTCACGGATGAGTGCTAACGCGTGCCCGTGTTCCCACCGTAAGCGGCAGAGGAGGACACCGTGGAGTTTTAGTGGGTTAGAGTCCCACATAACTGCACTATCTCCCCGTGGTAGTGCAGTTTGCATGAGCATTTCTCCACGATAAAAAAAAAGGGTGTGGCATGCCTATTTACTTTGAGGTGTTAAAAAAAAACAAAAATGCTAGTCATAATATAAAATATTTATTACTCATCAAGCCGAAAGTCTGACAACCAGTCTTACCAAGGGGTATCGTATTAACCAGTAACTGGGTTGTGGAGGTCAGATAGGCAGAGGCTCCATGTAAAATACTGGTATTCAGCTGCATCCGGTTAGACTGGAAGCCGACCCCAACATTGTTGGAAATAGGCTATGTAAATAGACTTACATACAGAACATAATAAATAAAATTGATGTAATGTATATTCCACAAGCGATGTGACATTTAAGAGCGTTTACGCTGTACGACATTTCATACAAACATTTAAGCCCTTGTTTTTCGAAATGAACGAACCGATTTTAATGAAACTTCATACGCATATGCAGGATACAAAGGTCTAAAAAATTACAGCCAAATTAAACCAATTTTAAATTTCCATTAAAACAGAGATTTCCAGTTATCTTTTTTTAAATAAGACATTTCGAAAATGTTCTTAAGTAACTTTTTAAACCTTTGTATCCTGCTTATGCGTATGAAATATAATTAAAATTCATTCATTTCGAAAAACAAGGGCTTGAAAGTTTGTATGAAATGTCGTACGGCGTAAACGACGTCGTTTGTGGAATATAGATACCGATGAGGCTAACTATCTTAACTGTAGCCAATCTCAACTTTACTATACTTATTTTGTATGAAAACTATCAAATTATTGTACCTATGTAACGTGATGATGCCCAAGACAGGCCGTGCCTAGTTTGGGACCAAAGATACCTCCATATTGTAATTTTGAATTAAGAAATAAACGATTATTATTGTTATTACAATACATCAATAGTAGGTACAGACGGCAGCACATCAAGCTACCCGAAACTGTCAAATTTTCCCAATCAACTTTGAACCTTATGATTTAGCGATAAAGTTGAAAATCTATTACTGACATTTGACAGATTGTAGTAGGTTGATATGCTGGCGTCTGTACTTATTGCGTTTGTGCCGTCGAAATTTGATTGCCAATAACCAAAATGTATGGAGCAGTGTTGCCAGTGGAAACTTTTAAAGTAAGTACATTTATGTAAATGAATTGAAAAAAAAACATATTCTCTTACTCAGTTTCTATGAACCGTTTCTCATTATCATGAGCTCTCATGTGCTCCCTTAAAGTATAGCTCCTGGCATACGACTTACAACAGACATTACAGCTAAAAGGCTTCACGCCACTATGTTTTAACATATGTTTTTTCAAACCATGGTTAGTTATAAACGCCATACCACATTCGGAACAATTTTTATTCTTTTGTCCGTGCGTCTGTCGTATGTGTGTAGCTAAATAATGTTTGATATTATATTCCCGTCCACAAATAGGGCACTTGAATTTATGCGTTATGTTATGCGCCTCCGACATGTGTTTTATTCTGTCGTTGTAGTGTTTCATGGGCTTGAAACATATCTGGCACTTGATAACACGGTTCGAATGAGCACTTTCCATATGATTCGCTTTAGAAGTTTTAGTTTTGAGTATTTTTCCGCATTCCGCGCAAGGAAAGTTGCCATTCTCGTGGGTCCGTTTGTGGACTTTTAAGCGTTTTGAGTTCAAAAATGATTTGCCACATACATCGCAAATACAGTTCGCGTAGTGCTCGTTCAAATGTGTCGTTAGTGTTCTGAAAACATGAAACTGTTGCCCGCATAAGTGACAAGAGTAGGGACTAGCATCAACTTTATAATCTGCAATGCACTCGTTATATATAACCTTTTTGTGCACCTCAACAAAATGGCGGCACATCGAAATGACATCTGTCAAATTCAAATTGCACTGGCGACATTCTAAATTTGAGATTTCAATTTGCAAGGAACGCGGGTAGCGTTTTATTTTTTTAATTTCTACGTCTATGTCGGCGTGGGTTTTTAGCATGTGAACTCTAAGGAGATTTATTTCCATGAAGTCTTGTTGGCAGAAGAAGCATTGGAACCAGCTTTTGTGGTGCCTGAAGGGGCAAGCGGTGGTATCTCGAAGGACGGTGTCACACGTCAGCATGACGCGTTTACGCTCGGACACTTGTTTCACTCCGTTCTGCACTCTTGTGTGTTGGAAGCCTTAAAACAAAAATATATTTGAGTTTTTGTCCTATATACGCATGATTAAAGATAATAATGAGATGGTTGTTTACTGTTATGTATGACTACTTCTATGAAGACTATATTTTATATAAAAACAGTTACAACAGTAGCTTACAAGGGGCTTGTGACACTAAATAATAACAGCCACAAGGGTCGATCTAAGGTTAAGCAACGCTTACCGCAGATGGGTGACCATACATATCGAGACCTCTCCGTGCCCCGGAAAGAACGGAAAGCCGTTAGTCCCGGCTGTCATTCGTAGATCTTTGACAGTTGTTAAAGGTCAAACTCAAACTCAAAGCAGTTATTTCAATTAAACCATTTACAGGCACTTTTGAATTGTCAAGAAGTCGGTCAGTCAGAAAATATGAAGCTAGTTGCCCATTCCAAAGCGTAGGTACCTATGGAGAAGAATGGGCAAGAAACTCCATGGACACTCTTTTTAAATGATATTTTACAAAAATATTAGTTACATGATACATCATTACTTTTGATTTTAAAATTATATAATGTGAGAACGATGTAAAAAATGATTAAGCCCGAAAAGGTCATCAGATTAAGCCCGAAAGTCTGACTACCACTCTAACCCAGGGTTATCGACTATCGTCTTACGCAGTAACTGGGTTCTGGAGATCAGATAGCAGTGGCGTGCGTTCCATATAGGCAGAAAGACACTGCCTACCCTGGTTCTGATAATAGATCTAATATTATTTTATCAATAAACAAAACCACATAAAAAATTTAAATCATAAATCAGCTCTATCTATCGAGTGCCGGTGGTATCATTAAGATCGATACAATTTAAAGGCTCGTTCACGTTCGCACATCGATTCGCGCGGCACTAGCGCCACCTCGCCTTTGCCACGGCAAAGACACAAATTATTCTTGTCTGATGTTTTGTATGTGTGCTCTCGTGGTAAGACGTGGTCATGAGGATTTAATATGTGTGCGTTCCTATAGCTACGTGGGCTTTTGTGACACACAATGACAAAAATCACGCACACAACTGCATGAAAAGACAGTGTCTCTAACACGAAAAATTACGACTCCTAGCGAACATTTCCGAAAGAAAGTTTGCTATGCAATGCAAATATTTTAGGAAGTAACATTGTTTCATTGAATTTTATATAAATAGATGGTCATAATTTTTTGTCGTATTACATTTCTCTTTTACTAGATAATTTCAAATTTCAATAGTCAAGTCGCCATAATTTGTTTGATGACATTGTGATCTGTTTGTGTGAATACGTTTTCAGATATGTATTTAGGATTTTAACGTTGTTAATAGTGAAAAATGGATAATATTGTCTGTGAAAGTTGTTCAGATGGTGTGTGTATTGAGAAAATAAAAGTATGATGCGTTTTCAAAACTATCTTTCGGTGAAAAAAAACAAGTTATCGAGATAGGTCGTCGTACACCGGATTTGCAATTAATACAAACTAAAGGTAAAATCAATCGTAAATTCAATAAAAAACAATATGATTCATATCATTGGCTGACAGGTTGCATACATGTAGTAATCGGTTATTTTGTTTCGTTTGTCTACTATTTTCAACATATAATTATGACACACAACTGGCTGTGCGATTGGTCGAATTAAAACGCAAACCAACTTTTTATGACGATGTTTTAAAATCATATTTAAAAAAGGATAGGCGCGTAGATTTAATTTATAAATAAGTTGGTTTACTTTATTTTTTTAACTTTACTTTTACTTTTGTTACCAAACCAGTAGTTTATGTACTTATTAAATATATTTATATAATGCAAATCACATGAAGAGCCTTTTTCTAGGCCACATCGAATATCTTTCAAGTGACGTGTTTTGTAATTTTCACTCACTTGGATTAGATATTTGAAGTGGCCGAAATCTTCTATTTGCATCATTGGAAAATCGTAGTTACAACCTTTTCAACCCCTGGTGAGTTTTATCTTTACTAACTAGTGCAATTGCGAGACTTTTTTTTTTGCGAAAAGAAAACTGCCTACCCAGGCATAAAACCCTGTGCACGCCACTGTCAGATAGGCAGTCACTCCATGTAAAATACTTGTATTCAGCTGTATCCGGTTAGACTGGAAGCCGTCCCCAAGATATTTGGGAAAAGGCTAGGTAGATTATGGTAGTTATATTATAAGTACTAATTTACGTACCTATTTCAACAACAGAGGTATCAAGTCCTTTTTCAATTTCACTATCTTTGAGCAAACTGTCCATTATTTCATTCTCTTCCTTACCTTCTACTACTGTAGGCACATTTTTCTTTGAGAACTCTGATATAGGAGTATCTGAATCCATGTCTTCTTTCAAATCAATGTTTCTCTTTCTTTTCCCTTTGAGAATTAGCTTCTGTCTCTTTCTCTTGGTTGTAGAACGGATTTTAGTTAATTTTGTCTTTTTTAACAAGAGTTTTTTTGTTTCTAATATTCTTGAATCTGCTTTCAAAATATCTTTATTGTCATCTGAAAATAATTAACGTATTATACAGCATGAATCAAAAAGGTGTGGTCACATTCAAGGGTGTGGAATAAATCATCAAACTGAATAACGATCTCCATTGGACTAAGATCGTAATCGCGAAAAAAAAAAACGACGGGTTGCACTCCGGGAGTGCCGGCAGAAGTGAAAACTTGAATATTAACGTTGTGCATTTTTGATATTTTGGAATGGTTAGGGAATAATTTTGCACGAATTGCTTTATCAGTATAAATTTCCATATTTTAAACACTTTATATACACGAATTTTACGAATACACAGCAGTGTGGCCACTACACAGACAGTCGAGCCATCAGCTGTCACCATCCATGGATGCGCGTGGCACGCTGTAACATAAACACACGAACATTCGCGCAAGGGCCCTGCGCCGCCTAAACGAAACAGCAGGCGCAGGCATATATTTTCGCCGCGCCGTAGAAAGAGAGGGGGATACTTCCTCTCCTACGCCGCGCCGGCTGTCTACTCTCCATCCGTCTTACGAATTTTCGATCAGGTCACGTGTCCTGACGGTAGTTTAACATTTTTTACCCATTACAAAAAAAGTGTTTTGTATGGGGCAGTTGATAAATTTTTCGCGATAACGATGTCGGCTCATGGAGAGAGTTGTTCAGTTTGCTGGTCTGTACCCCACCCGTGAATATGATTAAACCTTTCTGATACAGGCTGTATATTATTGCAGTAATTTAACACTGTTTTTTTCAGGTTGGGAAATCATCAAATGACCCCTCTGGCTCTGGGTGGAGCAGACGGGAGTGTCAGACTCTTACTGACTAAAACCCACCCATGTTCCTTCCTTAGCACTTTATGTTTCAGGCCAGCGGTAACCCTTTCGGACAATCCCGCTGACCCGGCGTATTTTAACACTTAATTTTAAAACTGTACAGCTTGTTTTATAAATGTTTACCTTCACTGTTGTCACCAATATTCATGAAATATGGACTGTCTACATTATCTGGTATTTGATCCAATTCAGTCTTTATTGTTTCTGGGTGGAAAATATCTGAAAAACAAATACAAATAAAGTTTAAGGCGAAAGCGCCAGGGTAGCCCGCGAGTTATGTTTCGGCGGTCGGGATTATAGTTAAAAAAATATTTATTTATTACAATATTAATTTAATTATAAAAATACAGGATATTAAGCCGGTGGCTGATACAAGACTGAATACAATGCAAAGGAAAATAATTCTATTGAATTTCCGGTAAATGCATAGTTGCAATACGACGCATGCTGATGGTGGCTGCATGCTCAGCGTAAACGCGTGTTACGATGAGTTAACTCCTCCCTCCATAAGATAGAAGCAACTCTTGCTTCTGGCGGCGTCCGCGCTGCCCTTGGTGTCTTCCGGGATGTTCTTAGTTTTCCATTGATACAGCTTCCAGGATGCTGCTGCGATCAGTAGGATATATAGGATGATTGTGGTCCAGCTAGGTGTAGCTGCTATGATTGTCCAATTGTCTTCTTCTGGAGTGGATATGTCGCCTGCCTTATTGATCAGTTCATGGATGCTGTCTAGTGAGACGTCTTCTAATTGGAGTTCGTATTGTATTGATTGTACTGGGACTTGATGCTGCTCCGGTAATGGTATGACCTCGTTGATGACGACCGTGTCAGTGTGAGATCGCAGTGTCCTGTTCATGATGTTCATCTGGCAGTCTTCTGTTAGTGTAACGAGATGAATTCCAGATAGCTTCTTGTAGTCTGTCTTGGTGTTGCATTGTGTTTTGGTGACTTCATCTTCTCTGAGTACTAGTAGCCAGTTGTTATCTCCGATCTTCTGAACTTTTCCTCTTCTTAAGTTCATCTTAGCGTGAGTGCAGTTAGCTGGGCGATGCTGAATGAGTGATAGTATGCAGTCATCTGTGTCTTCGATTCTTCTGGTGTCGAGAAGCTTGCAGAGCTGGGTGTTGTCGGTCAGTGGCTGACAGTCTTCTTCCAAGTAAGCGTACTCATCGTTACCAAGTGCTAGGTATTTGGATTTAGGGATGATAGTAAGGTTATTTTTATTTGGGACTGAATAAAGGTGGATAAGGTCATATGTTTCTGGGGTAATTGAGGGGATTTCGAGAATAAAATTAACCGAGTGTTCTGTACTGTAAGCTTTAACTTTAATTGACTTCTCTATCCTGTATATGTTACTAACACTAATACTAGCTACTGGCTTAAACAAAAGCGTATTTTCTAAGTTTCTCAGCTCTTTTATCAGATTCTGAGGGCTTATAATACTCGGATGCATGGTGCCCATCTGAGCAAAAGTCATAGCATCTTCTAATAACATTAATCTATCTAAAATTATCTGTAAACTAAAATCTATCTGTACGTAAATATCTAAGAAATGTAACTGGTTAGATAAGTCGTTGGAATTATTAGTAATATTTTGTAATAAACTAGCTAGATGTTTCTGATTATTATTTAATTTTGTTAATTGTTTACTGAACTCATCTATTGTATTATGAGCTAATATTAAAGATTTTCTTTGTGAATCCTGAACGTTTTTAACTCCGTTTTTAATATTTAAGATTTCCTCTTCAAATTTAGCTGCATCTGCATGGTCTAGGTTACCAGTGATAGACTTAACGACAGTACCTAATCCATCTATAAGACCGCGTCGCTTTCTAACTTGCGGCTTTAAAAACATAATCTTCTTACTTATAATACTAAGGCTATATTCTATTTGATTCCTATATGTTTTATGTAACTCTCCAGATGCTGTATTCTCAGCGTTTTTCGTGCTTGCAAATAGAGACATTAATAGGATAGATGTAAAGTGCAGATCGGTAATGTTGTAAACGCAAGCAAGGCTAAAGTAGTTGTCTTGTTTAAAGAGTTGACCTTGTTTAAGGAGGAGGATCCCATTGTCGTTGTCTACATGGGTAATGGTTACGGTTGCTGTTGTGTTGAGCACGACGGCTCCTGCGATGAAGGTCCTGCAACAAGATGAGGCCTCCGTAGTAGCTTGAAGTGAACCCTAATGGACTTAGAATTTGGATGATTACCTATTATTTCGGCCACGTTATTTGGGTGAAGGTGTATAATCTTGTATGGTCCTTTGAAGACTGGCTTGGTTTTGTCGCTGCGTGCTGACTTTGCTACCTGTTTATAGACAGTTTCACCCACCTTGAATTTAATTTCTTCTGCTTCTTGGTTACGTTTCGCAATCACCTGCTCCTTGTTTTTGGACATGTGTGCAGCGATGCACTCTTGAACGGCTTCTGCATTGGCGCGATGCTTAATAACATAGTCCTGGTAAAATTCTTTTGGGTAGTATAACTCTAATGGGTTTCTGGATGCTGTGTGTCCGAATAATAGCTCATGGGGGGTATAATCTGTTGCCGAATGGATGGCGTTGTTGTATGCTATTATAGAGTACTTCATGATTAGCTGTATAGGGTCATCTTTGTTGGTCATTCTTTGTATCCTAATCATTTCAGCAAGGGTAGAGTGCAAACGTTCAATAGGGGAGTTAGAATTAGGATTATAGGGCGTCGTAAAGTGTATATGGATGTTATGTAGTGCGCATATTTCTTTGATAACGTCGTTGTCGAATTTGGTATCTGAGTCTGTGGTTATTTTATCCGGTAACCCTAACACTGAGAAAACGTTTAGCAGTGCTTCAGCTATATGGACACTGCTGCATGCTGTTAGTTGGACCGCCTGGGCGTATTTAGAGAAGTTATCAATGACTGTAAGGAACGTTGCGCCTCCGGTTGAATATAGGTCCATAAATATGTGTTCCATCGGTTTGCGAGGTGTATTGGTTACAGCTAAAGGTGGTTTGAGAGGGTTGCGTTCGTATTTAGATTTTAAACAAATGTCGCATTGATTAACGAAGCTTTGAATGGTGAGGAGCATGTTTGGCCAGTGATAATTTCTGTGCAACTGTTTGTACGTCTCCTGAATACCACGGTGAACAGTCTTACCTTCGTGATATTTCTTAATCAATTCTTGTTGTTCGGGTTTGTTTTCTACTAGGGTTACGCGTGTTGTGCATTTAAGTAGCTTAGGACCTCTTTCGTTAAATATTGTTGTGTAAACTCTAGAAAAGGCATGGTATAGTTCTTCATTATAAAAGTAACAATGAAATACACGGTCAGCGATGGTATGTTCTTTAAGGAATCTAATTATCTCAGACTCTGTGTTATTTACTGGGATAAAAACATCTTTTATAACTACTTTTGAATTAGTCGATCTGTTATCTACTCTATATGTAGACCCGGGCGTTGACCTAACATGGAACTGTTTCAACTGCCTATCAATAGCGTCTGCAATTATGGGTATGCCTCTAGTTTCGTTGTCAGGCTGTGTATGTCTCGTTGACACTAATTCAGGTGCAGCTGACACAGCTGACACTATACTCATACTATCTGTACCTATATGAGATTCGGGGATGCTTGGATTTTGTAATTGTATAATATTTTCATCGGGTGCTACTGGGTTTATTTGATTTTCGGCTTCCCTACGTGCGTTTTCAAATATTCTATTGATTATCTCATCATCCTCATTATCATCTAAATTAACAGCTAGAGAGTCTACACTGCCATGGAAGATTTTAACACGTGAAAGAGCGTCTGCATTAGTATTTTGACGACCCTTCTTGTATACAACCTTATAATCATATTCCGAGAGTTTTAAACGCCATCTGGTCAATTTAGAGTTAGGATCTTTTAATGACATTAGCCAGGTGAGAGGCCTATGGTCCGTGTAGATGATAAACTTTCTACCGTAAAGATAGGGTCTGAAGTATTTAATTGCCCACACTATGGCAAGTAACTCCTTTTCTATTGTAGAGTAACGAGATTCGGTATCTGATAGAGTTCGGGATGCAAATGCTACTGGTTTGTCGGATCCTACTATTCCTTGGGATAGTATCGCACCTAATGCTACATCTGAAGCATCGGTAGTGAGGATGAAGGGCTCATCAAAATTCGGGTACTGTAGTATTGGGGCGTTCGTTATAATTTGTTTACACTTATTGAAAGCTTCTAAGAAATCCGGGGAGTGTATGACTTTACTGTTTTTCTTAAGGCAAAGGGTCATTGGCTTTGTAAGTCTGGCGAAATCTTTTATGAATTTTCTGTAATATCCAACTAAACCTAGGAAGGCTTTTATTTCCTTTTGAGACTTAGGTAGAGGGAAGTTAAGTACGGCTTTTATCTTGTCTTTGTTTGGTTTTAAACCTTCGTCAGTTAGTTCGTGTCCTAGGAAGTTAACCTGTTTTTGTAGGAACTGTGATTTGTCTAACTGGATCTTTAGATTATGTGTTTTGAATCGATCGAATACTTGTTTTAGTTTTTCCATGTGTTGCTGCAATGATGTAGATATTATTATTACGTCATCTAAGTAGGTGTATACATTATCTATGCCTCTTAATATATGATCCATTAGTCTTTGAAAGGTACTTGGTGCATTTTTAAGCCCAAAAGGCATTCTAAGAAACTCGTAATGTCCTCGTTCAGTGGTAAATGCGGTTTTTTCAATATCATTAGGGTGCATCTCAACTTGGTGGTAACCGCTAGCAAGGTCTAGGGTTGTGAAGTATTGCGCTCGTCCTAATCTATCTAGTATGTCGTGTATGTTTGGTAAGGGGTATTTATCTTCAACGATACGATCGTTCAGTCGTCTGTAATCGATTACAAGTCTCCATTTCGCTTTGCCTGCGGAATCGGGTTTTTTAGGTACGATATGCACGGGGCATGACCAAGGAGATATGCTCTCTCGCACGATACCTTGCTGAAGGAGTTTATCTACTTGTTTACGAATTTCTTCGCGTTGTTGAGGAGCTTGTCTGTAACTACGTACGAAAACTGGTGTATTATCGCTTAATCTGAGCTCATGTTTAACAGCGTGTGTAAAAGTGAGTGGTATATCTTCTGCATAGAACAAGTCTCTATACTGATAACATAACCGGGTTATTTCGCGCCTTTCTTCCTCGTTCAAATGATCTGTACGGATTTTCTGAAGGTTTTCTTTTAATATTTGATCGATGTTAGTTTTAGCCTGAATGGTATTAATATCGTGATTATTACTTTTGTTGACGTTGGAAAATTCCTCTAATTCAATTAGCGGGTTAGACGGGATACACTGCTTTTGATCGCTATGGTTAATTACCGATGTTTGGAATGAACCGTTTGTGACGTTAACTATAGCTGCTGGGGACGTTAAACCATCTGACCAGATGAAATCGTCGTGAAGGTATTGTCCATCTAAGTAGTTGGTTCTTACTTTGACTATCTTTTCGCATCTAGGTTCGATAGTTATCTTTTGGGGTGGGGAGCTAAAGTGTATTGGTATTTCCGCTGTAGATGTACGTAAAACATTATTATTTAAATCAATGTTACTCTTTAGTTTTTGCAGAAGGTCAATTCCGATAAGACCTTTATATTTAGGGTCGAAGTCAAATATTAAAAACTTATGTGTTATATCGCTATTAAACGCGGGAGGTAAGGGAAGGTAAACTACCTTATCGTGAACTGATGAACTGTGTGCCGTATTAATTTGAAAGGGTTCTGTTTCTACGCAGTACTCGAATATAGTGCCTGCAACTACGTCAGTTGCTATAGTTGAATGACTGGCCCCTGTATCTAATAGAAACTTACCGTCGAACTCTGGTAGTATTATGTACGGTAAATACTTTTTGGTCTGGAAATTTATTGAAACTAGGTCTGGTTGTCTCGGTTGGTGTCCAAGGTAAAATCCTGGTCACCGCCTACCTGTTGTTCGTCCATGGTTGCATTCGGCTCGACCGATATGCCGTTATCGTCTATGACGCTGTTATAGAGCCCCATATCACTAGGTCCTGGTTGATCTTGAGCGGCCATCTGAATCGGTATGTAGAACAACTGCTGAGCAAACTGTGGGTTTTCTGGCTTACCTGCCGTACGCATTGTGACGTCCGATGATACTGGTGTGGGAACCGGTGGTTTTGGAATGTTAGGTTGATTCCTAAAGTTATTTGAACTATTTGGTCTAAAGTTACCTGATGCTGGTTTGTTCTTCCAAGGCAATACGGATTGTATCCATTGTTGACGCTGTTCGGGGGTCATATTATTTTGTTGAGGTACAAAGTTTTGTGGAGGAATAATAAAGCCAGGTACAAATGGGTTTACTGTATTACGGATGGGATTATTATTGCCTGGTGGTTTAGATAACTCCTTTGGCTTTGCTTGTGACGTTGAAGGATTATTATTAATGTAATTAGCTCTATTATATGAAAGCCTAGCTTCTTCTTGTCTAGCCGCGATGATAGCTGCTTCGAAGTTGTCTGGTTTGGCGATTCGAACGCCCAACGAGACGTGGAAGTCTAACTGATTTATATACTGCTCAATAACCATCTTTTCGTAATACGATTTATTACCATGCTCTCCTACGGAATACAGAGTATCCAACAGCTCACGGAGGCGTTTGCCGAAGCTTTCAGCGTCTTCTGCCTTAGATTTTCGCACTCGCGTTAGCTCTTGCATTACTTGTATTTCGTTTCGTGGTTCGCCAAGGCGCCTAGTTAACGCGTTCTTAATTGATAGCCAGGAGTCCAAATAGTCTTCGTACGCTATTGCGTCTACGGCTGGACCACTGAGCCTACTTTTAATTAAACAGATGAAAGCTGGATGCGAGCGATCTGCCTCAGAGGTTAACTGTAATAGGTTTTCTACTTCTCTAATGTAATAATTAAGTAATTTAGGATTGCCATCATATCTTGGCATTAAATCCGCGATTAGTTTGTATGGTTTATAATTGGCATCATAATCCCTGAGCGACATTGTTTTTCTGAAACTTGCCTGTCTAGTGGCGCTTAACGTAAAACAATAGAGGTGTCAAATTAAACACTTGGAATTTACTCGTGGGATACTTAACGCTACTTATTATAATTTTGTGGTTGCCTACTGCGATTTTAGCTTATAGACAGACACACACATAGATTAATAAAAATACACAAATTAGAATAAGGCAGGAAATAGAGCAAGGACACTTGGTAAATAAGAGCACTTACCAAAGCTGCCACTGCATCTCCTGTCGAGTCGAGTCCCAGTCAACGCAGCTTCCTCCAATTCTCCGGAGATTTATCCCGATGACCGTAGAGGTGTCCGACCGCGCGATAGGTTCTTTGTAGGTCACGAAGGAACGATTTGAGAACCGTCGCTCATAAGATGAAGAGTTTGATTCGATCTTAGAACGTCGCGATCCTACCGGCTGCGCCAGTTATGTTTCGGCGGTCGGGATTATAGTTAAAAAAATATTTATTTATTACAATATTAATTTAATTATAAAAATACAGGATATTAAGCCGGTGGCTGATACAAGACTGAATACAATGCAAAGGAAAATAATTCTATTGAATTTCCGGTAAATGCATAGTTGCAATACGACGCATGCTGATGGTGGCTGCATGCTCAGCGTAAACGCGTGTTACGATGAGTTAACTCGCGACATAATTTTTTTTTTACGTTACATTATTTACAGTATTTATTTTTTCGGCAAACGCGCGATACTGAACCGAAAAGCGGCGTTAAGCGGGGGGGGGGGGGGTAGTTGTAAACCTCACAATGAATCACCAAGGGGAAAGGGGGGGGGGTAACAAATGCCAAAAAAAACCATCACATGATTAATGGACGGCCCGTAAGTCTAAAATCACCAACACGTCTTGAGCAAGCATGGTGATCAATGCTCATGCCTTCTCTGTATGAATAGAGGCTTGTCCAGCAATACGACAATAATAGGTTCGTATCCTAGTCCTCATCCTCACTAATATTATAAATGTGTAAGTAAGTAAGTTTGTTACCTTTTCACACCTAAACCACTGAACCAATCATCCTGAAATTTTGCATATACGTTGTCAGGTGTACAGAAATGGACATAGGGTACCTTTCATCCCAAAAAAAAGTGTTATTCCCAAGGAAAACACCAATAATGTTATCATGATAATAGATAGCGCCATGTGTCTTTTGAATCAAAAATAGGACAAAGTCTGTCAGGTCAGCTAGTCATTTATAAATGTTCGTAATAGCCCAAATAAGGTTATTATGAAAGAAAAAAAATGGAGTTTCCTGGAAAATTCGGGCCATACCATAAGCTTTTTTTATGGATTGAAATTTGGAGAATACAATGTCTCTTTAGTCAGCTAGTATAGTAATATATATTACCTTTTTTACTACCACAATATGCTACAAAGTGCCTCTCTGCTTCTTCCACTCGTTGGCGGAAACTGCGCGCATCCCTCAGGTGGCCCACACAGAGGGCACATACCATTCTACTTGGACCCCACTCGATTAGATACGACAGCTGTAAGTGGACAGATTGCACAGAATTGAATAGTAAGTATTGACTGATGACAGTCAGGAAAATGTATTGTTTAGCAGATTATCATACACAGGCCTGCCTTAAGTATTAAAGCTTTAAAAACGTACCGAAATCCCATAGCACTCTTGTAACATATCGGAATAAACCTCTTTGCTTCCGGTCTCCGTAATATAAGATGCGGTGACATCCCAAGTCCCGCTTGCAGACAGGCAACAGCGGCACACATCGGGCTGCGACACCCAGCTCTCAGCGTTCTCTACATCCATTGTTTTAATTTATAAATATGAAAAACTGTGTTTTATTTTTGCAATACATTCTTGTTTTGTCGGTTTGACAGCTGACTGACATTAGTGACATTATCAATTAATGCTTGACATTGATTTACTTCATTCAGAAACAAATTAACTCGTACACATCTCGTACATGACTAATGAATGAGTAATGCTGATTTAGAACTTTGCAACGCGTCATTATAAAAGCCGTAGCCGAATTTATTAAGTATCATAATCCATTAGGCGCCATGCTTGCGCAAAGAACATAAGAATTGCAGACGAAAAGCGAAAATATCTTCTTCTTCTTCTCTTCGTTTAATGGCTTTTGCAAAGCGAAAATATTTTTCCGAATGAAAAGTTTAAGTTGTCAGCTGTCATTTGACTTTTTTTTTTAGTGATGGGTAACTCGTCAATTTTAAATGAGGTTGAGGGAGCACCTCATTTTGCTTCGCGAGGTGCTCACGAGGCACCCCTCATTTGAGGTGAGGAGTCGTCCGTCGGCGTATTCACCTAGCGAGCCGAGCCCGAACCGAACTCCCCCGAATTCAGCCGATAAACCGAGGCAGCGAGCGGGGCGGACGGGTGGGTCGACTCGTAAAGTACTCACGATTCCGATTTGACGTCTCCCTCACACACATACTTTGCTTTCGCTCATAATTTTTGACCGCCAAAATAAACGATTCAATGACACTTGATTACCAATCTTATGCTAATGATTTTAGAGTTCATAGTTAACGTTTAGAGTTCATAGTAATGGCAGAATTAAAAACATTTTCTCTATTTTATTTGTTTTGAGTAATAATGTTAGTTTACCTATGTTGACCTTGAACTCCTTCCGATAGTTTTTTCGAAAGCAGGACACGTCGTTACTGACAGGCGCAACCGATTGGATGGTAAAAAAGTTCGCCTGATTTTATTTTTACACGCAAACATGTATTCCATACGATTTTTTTTACTTTTTTATCCTATGATTTCAATTAATAGACTCAGTTCTTTTTTATTTGCTTCGTGTGTTTTATTTACCCTGCAACTCATTTCACGCATTTTTTGTATCTCTTCACAACATGAACAATCTAAATAAAATCCTACAAAAAAATCAGTATCACACACAATACCAAACATCATTATTTCATTGTGCATACCCAAATCATAATATTAAGCTTGACTGTACCTTTCTCTAAGCCATAAATTGAGATAGGCGTATCCGGTTCCGGTACGGTGAAGCGCTATAAGCCCCGCAGCGTCATATCCGCCCCAATCCGGCAGGTAGTGGGGATACGTTTGCGGAGCGCAAGACGATATCCATGAACCTCATTGGCGTTCGGAATTCCGAACGGTGTAGTCGCGTTTAAAAGTAATCCGTTACTTTTAAAAAGGGTGTCCTACTTTTTAGTGTTAAAATTTTTTTTTTTTTTTTTTATTAATTTGTGTTAAAAAATAATGTTAGTATGGACAATGCCCCACGTGCTCGGTCGCAATCTAGTGGTTCGAGCAGTAGCAGCGATTCTTCTTCCACGGCGCGTTAAAGGAGACATCGTAGGCGAAAGGAGCGGCGCCGCCGTACAAGCTAAGTAAACTAGAGGATGCTTTTAAAAAACTTACTGGAAAAGTATCCTCTTTGCAAGATCTTATTGTTAAAAATAATACTCAGCCATGCATGTCTGACAGTGAGTCCATTCTATATATTCCGAGCCCTACTGAACTGGATAATGAATTAAACGAATTGCTTAACAAATTGCAACATTTTAACTCGCCTGACTGGGCTCAAGTACGTTATTCTGGAGTACAAAAACTTTATGATTCTACCCCAGGTTTTGTAGAGCTCGAAAGTAATGATGTTTTGAAAAATTTTGAACGTAATCGTTCGTTAGCGGTCGTTGAAAATTCTTTAGCTGCTATGTCACATGCTGTTATTTTGCAAAGCGAAGCATTTAAAAAAGGCTTATGCCAATTTATTTCATGGGTCTCCGAATTAAAAAACCCAACGACCACTGTAGAGATAACTTCAAAAATCAATGAAATTTTTGGTGACGGGGAATATCAAAAAATACAATCGGATTTATTACAAATGCTATGTGGCAATCGGGCTGATATAGTGCAACAACGTCGTGATGGTATTTTAAATTCAGTAAAGGAAAGTTGTTTTAAGGAATCGTTAAGGAAAATATTTCCATCCGCGCATCATTTATTTGACGATTCAAAGTTTACAGATTTC
The DNA here is from genome assembly GCA_927399505.1 of Luperina testacea. Lineage (NCBI taxonomy): Eukaryota > Metazoa > Arthropoda > Insecta > Lepidoptera > Noctuidae > Luperina > Luperina testacea. Next base: position 5,074,668 of record OV656785.1, on the reverse strand, counting down.
GTAGGAAAACAAGGTGGTGTCTTATGAATTTTTCAAGCCGCACCCAATAAATTATCCTCGCAGGGTAGATCGTATAAACCTTCTGTCCAAAGAAGTGACACACAAGGAGGTAGGAAATATATAGTGCCTGTGCGCAACAGTGCAAACTATCGCCCCTCCACTAATAGTGGCTCTGATCCTGCGCAAGGACGAAAGAGAAGGGCAGAAGAGTTTTTTCGTCACACCGAAGATACACGATACGGTAAGAAACTTAACACCCTGGGACGGCGAGATAAACGAGTCGATTGACTATCATCAACGTTTTCAAGCCGGGGGAATCAAACATCAGGTAAGTGTCTTGAGGAAGTTGGGGGCACCTTTGTATATATTGATGATAATATCAGGCTATCGGATCCCCTTTTTAACCATACCACCACTTATTGATCCCTTGAGGATTCCCAGAAGATTTCACACAACAAATTCAAAAGAAATCTTAATCCAAATAAAAAAGCTAGTAGATCAAAAGGTGTTAGAAAAAGCTTCATTGACTCCGAGCTTTGTCTCAACAATTTTTCTTTTACCAAAAAAGGAAATGACGGCTTCGTTTCGTCCAGTCTTCAATTTAAAAATACTAAACAAATATGTCAAAACAGACAAATTTCGATTGGTGAACATGTACAAAGTCCCCAACTTCCTCCAACCACAGGATTGGTAAGTGAAAGTAGACTTGGAAAAGGCATATTTTCACCTGCCAATCGCGCCAGGACACAGACGTTTCTTGAGACTAATAGTATCGGACCAACTTTGGCAAATGACCTGCCTGCCCTTCGGTTTGGCAACTGTTCCGAAGGTTTTTGCCAGCCTGACGAATTGGATCGCGCAGATCCTAAGAGACCAAGGTGTGCGATGGCTGGTATTTCTCGACGATTTTCTCGTGGTGAATCAGAATCGAGAAACTCTGCAAAGTCACGCGAATTTAGCGATAAGACTAATGCAATCCCTTGGATTTGTAATAAACTTTCAGAAGTCTCTATTGACTCCTCAGCAGTCAATCGAGTATCTGGGGATATTATGGGACCCTTGGCAAAATGTCAAATTCCTGCCGCCAACAAAGGTTTGCTTACTGCAATCGAGAACATCGAAAATGGCAAAAGCCACCAAGGTAAGTTTAAAAGAAGTCTATACTTCCAGAGTATACTAGGACTTTGGAATTTTGCTAGCTTCGTAGTCCCGCGAGGGCGCCTGAATTCTCGTGCAATGCTGACCTTCAGCAATTCCCTATTGCGAAAAAAGGTAAAAGGTCGAACGCAGATGCCTGTCAAGGCGATTCCGAACCTGCAATGGTGGTTACAGAGTCACAACATGGCTTCTCAACTGCACGGTTCACCTCAAACTTATTTCCTTACGACGGACTCTGCCAAGGCAGGTTGGGGTGCGCAGCTCAACAACGAGACCTTATGTGGCAGTTGGTCAGAACAGGAAAGAGACGCTCACAGCAATATCTTAGAGATGTTGGCAATCTTGCGAGTAATTCAGATAAAAGGTCGCCTAATGAGCGATACGAGCTTATTAATTCAGAGCGACAATCGAACTGTAGTTTCTTACCTGCGCAACGAACGGTACACAGTCACAGCCCCTCCTAAACCTAACATACGAAGTCTTAGACGAAATAGATCGTTATCGGATACATATGTCGATATATCACCTTCCCGGTCGATACAACTATGTAGCAGATCGACTTTCAAGGAAATCTGCCCCGACAGAATGGCATTTGCTTCCCTGTGCTACCTTTTTTCAGCATTTTGGAGTTCCCGAAATAGATCTTTTAGCGTCGAGAACTGCTCATGTAGTACCCAGGTATGTGAGTCTGGATTTAGATCTGGCGGCTGTTTTCCACAACGCCTTCGGTCGCCCTTGGCATTACAGGTTAGCATGGGTATTCCCACCACCGTGTCTAATACCCAGAGTATTAGCGCACCTGAACCAGGCAACTGGTATGTACCTGGTGATAACACCCGATTGGGAGAAGGTCTTTTGGAGAGCAGATCTGGTGGCTCGCTCCATGTGCCCTCCCTACCCGTTGAGGGATTTGGACCAAGTCTTGATAGACACAACAACCAATCGTCCGCCTCCACAAGTTCATCAATTGAATTTAAAGGTATGGCTAATACAGGGTCGTTGCTATTAGATTCTTGGCAGAAGGATCAGATAGCAATTTTAGAAGGTACCTAGTTGGAGGAAATCGACCTTAAATACATATAATCCGGCATGGTTACGATGGTGTAAATGGTCATGTGACAATAATGTGAGCACTATAGATCCATCCCCTGAAGATGTGGCTCGTTTTCCAACTGATTTGCATCTTAAATTTAAATTTGCCTTAACACAATTGCAGTACATAAGTCGGTGGTATGTACCTTTTGTCGTCCACCCAGTGGCTTATCATTAGGTTCTCATATAATTATAAAGCAAATATTAAAGGGTATAGCATTAAAACAGCCACCCAAAGCTAACAGTCCTATTTGGGACATTAATGTTTTAATTAGATTCTTAGTTGACAAAATTCCCTCCAAAATGTCATTGTTCGAAATTTCTAAAAGAACTGCAATTCTCCTTTTATTGTGTTCCGGGCGCAGAGTCCATGACCTTACGCTATTGAGTATAAATAAAGAAAACTTTGTAAGGAGTGATGATTCTATAGTGTTCTGGCCGATTTTTGGGTCCAAAACTGATAATGTGTCTTATAAGCAATCGTTGGCGTTTACTTAAATGCGAGTCAAACTCTAACATTGACCCAATTTGGTTGGATTAACAAATTGCTAGAGTACTCTAATGGTCGAAGAGGTAATATTGATAGCTTATTTATTAGCACACGTGGTCAACCCAAACCCGCTACCCGCACCATCATAGGGGGCTGGATTAAGTCATTGTTAAAACAAGCTCGTATAAACACTAGTCCAGGTAGTGTGCGATCGGCAGTAGCCTCGGCTAGTTGGTCAGATAACATTCCCATTGATCATATTTTGGAGAGAGGAAATTGGCGCTCGGCTTTGACATTTCACAAATATTATAAAAAAGAAATCAAGGATTACAGGTCTACAAATGAATCAAGTCTTTCAAATCAGATCAGTAATCTGTTTCAAACGATGATTTACTTAATGGTAATAATGATGTAGTGTTATAATTAAAGTCTTATTCTGTTGATTTAATAAGCGCTTATTGAGCTTATTCTGTTGATTTAATACAAGTTAAACTATCAAAAGTTTAAAATTTAATAATTAACTGTGTTGATCACATTGGCGTTCTAATTTAGTCCCAATCCAGCAGTCGATAACAAACACTTCTCAATTTATGGCTTAGAGAAAGGTACAGTCAAGCTTAATAGAACAATTTTACCTAAAAATAAAATTGATATTAAGCATACTTACCTTTCTCTAAGCCAATTTATATTTCTGTCTGCTGATTTTTAATTATAAATGTATGTGATTGATACCCCTATCAATCACTGTAAATTGAGCCGCAATGAGGTTCATGGATATCGTCTTGCGCTCCGCAAACGTATCCCCACTACCTGCCGGATTGGGGCGGATATGACGCTGCGGGGCTTATAGCGCTTCACCGTACCGGAACCGGATACGCCTATCTCAATTTATGGCTTAGAGAAAGGTAAGTATGCTTAATATCAATTTTATTTTTAGGTAAAATTGTTCTATTTGCTGTGTTTTCAAACTTCCGAGACCTCACTCAAAGCTCACTCGTTCACACAATGCCTCAATACTCACTCCTAATATCTAATCTGTGACTCACTCTTGCCTCGCACAGAAAATATTCACTCTACGAGCACTCGCGAGTACAACTTCAATAATGTCGATGTCAATTTTTTTGAGGACGCGTGAACGAATGAGGTGGCTCAATATTGAAATTCGAGTAACTCTTTCAAATTGCGATCACGAGTTCCTCAAATGAGGCACCTCATGAGTGAGGGACACATCTCTATTTTTTTTACAATACGAAAACCAAAACACCGGGTGGACGCCGGTGCAGTGGCGGGAAAAAATCTATTTGTTGTTTTTTAGTTTTAGTGTTTCATTTAATTCTCATTGATTGCTGTCGTGACTTGTGTTTCTGAGATTACTGCTAAGTAGAGAGGATATCAAATAGCCATGCGTAACGTAGAAATCAAAGCTAAAATCACTGACTATGATAACATTTGCAAAGTGGCAGTAGAGTTGAGCGGTGGTCCGCCAACATTAATAAATCAAGATGATACGTTTTATAAAGTCCATGAAGGTCGGTTGAAGATGAGGAACTACGCGGATTCCTCAGCTACGCTTGTGAGGTACGATCGAGCGGACAAAGGAGGGCCTAAGCTAAGCAACTACGAATTGTTGGATTTCTCCGTTAACGAAAGTGTAAAAGCTAAATTATTAGATGAAATGCTGAAAAAGTGTTTGGGTATTCGTGGTAGAGTTGTAAAGGAACGGTGAGTTGGTTCTTATGATAAATAACTTTATTTTCGGAAGTCGGTATCGTTGGTTCCGCATTTTCGCTTTTTGACACCGAACTTCCGAAATTAAAGTTATTTATCACTTTTTTTTTGTAAAAAAGTTTTTATTTTTCACCTTTTTGTTGTAACTACCCCACACGAATTCAATTAATACTAGTGCATTGAAGAATTAAAGACACCGGCTAGAAGAATCATCAAAATTCGCATAGAAATGCCGGAGATGCAGTACATTTATGCATCATGTAACTGCGTAGATAAGAATAATTACCTAATGTATTGTATACTAAGAACTTCCTGAAAGTATGTAGATCACATTAATAAAAGAATTTTCAAAATTGGTCCATTAGTTTTTGAGAAAATTGCGGATATACAAACATACATACATACATACGGGTCGAACACAGAACCTCGTTTTTTTAAGTCTGTTAAAAAATGGCCTTTTTTTATTTGCCATGAATGTCCCACTGCTCGGTAAAGGCCTTTTTACCCTCTTTCCACTATTTTAATCTACCTACCTTCAAAAATTTACATAACAAGTTACCATAACATAACATCCATGCTTTTAATCCCCACACACAATGGATACAGAATTGTATCCATACCATAGTACACCCACATCAGTTATGTTTAAGTGCCATGGAACAGGGGGCGATGCGAGCCTATTGCCATAAACCGGGTATGGATCCAGACTCCAGACTGTCCAGGTGGAAAAACCAGCAATAATAACACTTTGGTCGACCCAGGAATAAAACCCAGAACCTCATGTTCAGCAAAAGCGCAATACAGTCCACAAGTTACCCATTAGTGGATACATGTTTGTTTTCTTTTTTTTTTCAGTAAATTATTCATGGTAGGCCAGACCCGTATCCACATAGACACCGTTAAAGATCTTGGACACTACATGGAGCTAGAAGTGGTACTCCAACCTGAACAGACCCTGGAAGAAGGTCAGACCATTGCCTGGGACTTACAAACCAAACTTGGAGTAAAGGATGAAGATCTTATTGACTGTGCCTATGTTGACCTGTTGGATAAAAAAAAATAATTGACCTTTTTTAAAATTGTTTTTTATTTGAATGTGTGTCCTATTCCCTGAGCTTTTACATAGTTCAAACGACAAAAATGAATGGTTAAACAGTCGCTAATCACTACTTAACTTTAGGCAAGGCTTGTGAATAAAAGGCTTGGTGTCCAGCCAAAGATGTTATTTTTTTATATGCATCCTGAACTATAATTCACTTGTCTTTAGTGTTGTCTCGTACTGTGAGTGAATGACTGTGATATAGACCCCAATGCGGAAAGCACGTTTGTAAGGCCGTTGATTCTGCGCCTAACCTTTCCCCGGTCGTGTCGGATTGCCGTCCCATCGGACTATGAGAGTAAAGGAACAGAGAGTGCACCTGTGTTTGCGCACACATCGTGCATTATGAATATACTATGATATCTCCAGCATACTTAGTTAATCTCCGTTGAAACTTAAGATTGCCACCGTGACCGAAATCGGTCGGGAGGATATTATTATTTTTTTTACATACAAATTTTAATTTTGATATGGCAAGTAGGAGTAGTTTAAAATTATAAAGTTTTGTTAAAATTGTTAGTTACAAATATTGCTGATAAAAGCGTGTTAAAAACCGTAATTTGCCGCTTATAAACCGTACATTGAATCAATTGCGTGGCCATCACTATAACAAAACGAAATGTCAACTCAAAATTTACCCAACCAAACGTCAATTCAATCAAGTCATAAAATAATGCATCCCCATTCTCTGGGATGTTTGTTTATTTTCTAATAAATAGAATAAAATGATCAGCAATGGAGAATAAGAAAAGTAATGCGTTCTATGGGGAGTGCCGCTGTTGCTTAGCAAAGGGCCAACACAGAGATTTAATGAAGGAACACTATTTTAATGGCATACGTGAAGTTTACTTTGATATTTTTATGGAAATCTTTAATTTATATGTAAGTATTACCTTGAAACCGTTGAATTTGTTAAGTATTTGTTGTATAAAATTACTGTAAGGAGTATTTTTTCTATATTATTTAGGTTTTCAAATGAATTTATGATCTCCAGTGGCTTTTTAGGTTTAGTTAATAATACTTGTTTCCTTAATTTGTACTATTTTCTTATGTTATTGCTAAACATTTAAGACTGTTGGTCAGTGGGTCGTCTTAGGGGCGGAGATTGCCAGTAGGCAAGGCGTATAAATATTGCTTACACAGTAGTGTAAGCAATATTTATACGCCTTGCAAGGCAGCACATAGTGACACAACATATTTTTTTATTTTATACCATCATGTACCACATTACACCTACACTTGCATGTAAAAAAATTGGCTCACCCCCAAGCTCCCAATTGAGAGACAATATCTCAAAAATCGTAATGAATATAATTTATTATTTTATATTGTGTGAAGGTAGGTAAGGTACAGTTTATTTGAACATACATTATATTTTGATAAAAGTAATATTCTTGACAAGATCGACTCGATTCTTCAGATGTCACTTTTGCTCGTAAAAAGTATGTGACTTTTTAAAATTTTGTTTATTTCTGCTCGTTAATTGTGGTGTGTGTGTGTGTATGGGTGGGGGGGGTGTGTGTATGGGTGTGTGTAAGGTGTACCTCTAGTTAGGTACACCTCTTTCTAAATGGTTAGGGAATACAAGCCTGATATTGTGTTTTGTTCATCATCAGCCTAGCCTTTCCCAACCATGTTGGGGGCGACTTCCAAGTCTTTTTTTTTTATTGCTAAATGGGCCCGCTCTGCTTGAACCCAATCACACCTGATGGAAAGCGATGGATGAGCTCTATGATGGAATGAGCGGGCCCAAAAGATACCTGTTCACTCTTGATTTGAAGGCAGATGTGTTAAATGTGGGAGTGAAAAGTGAGCAGAGAGTAACCGGATGCAGCCTGAATACGAGAATTTTACATGGAGTGGCTGCCTATCTGACCTCCACAACCCAATTACTGGGTGATGTGGTGGTAAAAAAAATCGTAAATTGATACTCTATTTATTTAATTAATTCTAATTTATTTAATTAAATAAATTCCGACATTGCTGTCCTTCAAGTACGCGTGTACAGTGTTTCTTTAACGTATCAATTTACGATTTTTAGTGAATATTTTAATATAAAAAAAAATAAAAACATTCTATTTTCGAATGGTAATATTTTTTTTAGCATGTATGGATGCTATACTATTGCGGGTTAACGGGAACGCCCTCTGTTAGTTAACATACTGTATATTTTAAACATTCAGAGTGATTATTTCAAAGAACTATGCAACAACATGTATGAAAGTTCAACTTTGAACATTAATATCTCAGAAACATGATGCTTTACGGGGTTTGATCCTATTACGGTATCATGCGTAGCCGCCATTTTGAAAAAAAAAAAAAACAGACAAGTAGGTATTCCACGGACCTTCAAAGCCCTTTAGCTTACACACGTCGTGTCGAGGGGCTCCTGAAGTTTGGGGCCCTGTCATTCATAGTCATAGTCATAGTCCATTTATTTGTCAGAATATTGTTACAGAGTTGTTACATACTTTTAAAAGTTCATAATATTCTGCCGTTTCCGGCGTACAAATACATTTTCAGGGTTTTGGTTATTTTATTAGATATAACATTGAATTAAATAAATTAGAATAACATTCAAATTGTCAATTAGTCAAATAATATATTAGGAATGGAAATGTCAAAAAGATTAAATTAAGTTAAAGAGATAATAAGAACAAAATATAATTATTCTAATATTTAAGTCAACTTTTCATTTCATTCATTCATAAAATCATTAGTCGAGTAATAGCATTTACATAAGAGATAATTAAATAATTTAGATTAATACGGTGGTAGCTACGCCGCCGTTGATTGCACTCTCCCTAAAAAGCCCTATATTTTGTGCCAATCGTCATCTTACAATTTATTTAAACCTGTTACAGTTATCAACAAACGCTGCGTTGACTACACTTATATGTTCGACATGCGTACAACGTCTCCGGGACGCCACCAGCTTCCGTATGATGGTGGTCAATACGGAGAGGCAGTTGCTGCAAGCCATCGATGGAGACGACAAGGATACGGTATTCGTTAATGGTATGGACAGTTAAGTTTTAATTACTTAAACCAAAAGAAAGAAAATACATTAATTTTATCCAGGCACACAATTTGTTTTTGTCTGTCTGGACCTTTTGTCGTTTGTCAAAAAAATAAATTGTTATTATTAAGGGTCTTAGCGTGATATCAAATAACCAGTAGCCTCTCTCAAAAATTGGGCTATCAAATCCAAACAGATTTTTTTCAAAATCCGACCGGTAGTTCCTGAGATTAGCGTGTTCAAACAAATAAACAGACTCTTCAGCTTTATAATATTAGTATAGATAGATTCTGTGTTTCTATTATTTCAGTGAACGTCGAAGAGAACACGTTGGACAGCCAAATAGACGTGAAGGTAGAGAGACATTCTGACGTGAAGGAAGAATTGGATGATGACATAGACGTCGTGGATTATGAATCTGACTACATTCCCAATGGTAAGAAACATTCTGACACCTTCATAGCTATTCACAACCATCCCACAGGCTATCGTATCGAAAATGACACATTTCGATAACCTGATTTGCCTTGCCCCCGACAGCAAACAGCTGTCTGAATTGATTTAAACTGGCAACATTCAGTGGGTTCGCAGTAGCGACACGCAAAGTGTGTGTATGGAAGTAGCGAAATTTTGGGCGAACAAGATCTGATACTGTCGTGCCAGCGACATGAAACAGAAGACGACAGACAAAGACCAATATACATTCAGTACCCGGCCGCTAATGTCACATGTTTCAGGAAAAGCTCAGCTTTTATTGTCTTGGGAAAAGGTTAGGCAAATGATAAACAATCTTCGTGTCGTTGGCATGACTGCATTTTGGATCTTGTTGGTACAAAACTTCGCCACTGAAACTTCTACACACGCCGTCGTCGGTGGCAGCGCAGAGGTTACTTTGACTGCATGTTTTGGGATACAGAAGGCAAGATAGGAGGTGGAGCACTTTACCAGATTGTAGTTACATCTTCCCACTTGTGTCCTGAGACGGTTCAGGGACTACCAAGTAAACCACTGCAGATTACACCCTGCAGGGAGATGCTCCTTTGGTGGTAGATGGTAAATTGGAGGGGGAAGAGTATCCTGCCACAGTTTCAATCAATCTTTATTTGTAAACATAGGTACACATAAAAGGCCTTAAATATACATATTATTGTAGTCGAGCTCAATGTTCTACCAATGAAATTGATTTACAAATATTAAATTTTTGTATTACGTTTATCATAAAGAAAATCCAGATTAGACAGTAGTTAAAAATTACTTTAAGTTAAATAAATGTCAACTAAATGAAGAAATGTAAATTAAATTATATTTTACATGCATGTAAAAGGAAAATAATATTATAGGAATTGTATCATAATTTGTCATTTAAAAAATCTTCAGTAGAGTAATACGTCTTGTCAATTAAAAATAAAAACAAATTACGTTTGATTTTGTGGACATTTTCTTCACTTCTTATACATTTTGGTAATTTATTATATATCTTTGGAGCCATTACAAAAACACTGTTCCTAAATAGTGCAGTTTTAGACCCAACTGTTTGTAACCGGTCACAACGGCGCTGGCTACTTACTCAAGCAAAGTTGTGCAGATTATTTTTGGCAAACATGGACGTTTTAAATATGTACAGACGCCAGCACATCAACCTACCCGAATCTGTCAAATTTTCCCAATCAACTTTGAACCTTATGCTTTAGCGATAAAGATGAAAATCTATTAAAGAAATTTGACAGATTGTAGTAGCTTGATGTGCTGGCGTCTGTACAAAGATGGCATTGTTAATATTTTATTATTTAAAAAAAACGGTTTGCAACTGTCAGTTTACAACGGACATCAGCCGGGTTTCCTTGTAGAGACGCTGTCGATTTTAAGAAGCTGTGCCCGCTTTTTAGCCGTTGGTAACTGATGAATATTAAAGAGTCCGCATGCCTTTCCCAGACTACGTGTCAGACGGTCATTCAGGCTTGGTAGACGGTGAGGCTGCGTTGCTTGGGCGTTTCGCTCGCGTCAAGCTGCCCCCTCTGCCGACACGACAGTCACTTCCAGAGATATGTCCCGAGTATTGCCGACAGCTCGATGTGTTACAAGGTAAGTTGCAGTGCATAACATGGTCCTCATATGATCTGACCATTACGATGTAATTGTCTTCCTGTCCTTGTGGCATGTTACTTGGGGTCGGCGCAAGAAATTTTCTTCCATTCTCCCCTGTCAACCGTCACGCTATCATTCACTCCCTTCTCTTTCATATCATTCCTCACACAATCCATCCAGGGCCGGATTAACCATCTCGGGGCCCCTAGGCACAGCTCGTTTCGGGCCCCCCTTTTTCATACCACAACAACGCAATTTGGCTTTTACCTTATAATGTGAAAAAAAGTTTCACTTTTACCGTGGTTTCATAAAACCACACAATCCCCTTTTTTTTTCTTAATTTTTTAATTGGGAGTGCTGGGCCCCTGGTTATAGTGAGCCCCTAGGCACTGGCCTAAAGTGCCTTATGGATAATACGGCACTGAATCCATCCCACCTTTTCTACGGCTTTCCTCTCCCTCTTCATCCATCAATAGTTATATTCTTTATTCTTCTTCTTCTCTATTCATCATTCTTTTAGTCACATGCGTTTCCTCCCTTTTCGTTACATGCCCATACCAAGCCAAACGATTTCCTTTTAACTTTTCTGTCACTGGCGTTACTTTCAAACTTCCCCTTATATGCTCACTAGCTGCGCCCCGCGGTTTCATCCGCGTAAGTGTCGATCCCGTGGGAATATCGGGATAAAAACTATCCTATGTCCTTCCCCAGGATGCAATCTATCTCTCTGCCAAATTTTATCGAAAACCGTTCAGTGGTTTAGGCGTGAAAAGGTAACATACAGACAGACAGAGTTACTTTCGAATTTATAATATTAGTTTGGATTTCTTACTTTATTCATTTTCGTGACTCCACAAGTCCACACATCCATCTCCACTGCATGCATGCATACTTTCAATTTTACAATCAATTTCATGACAATGTAATTGTATGGACTTTAAAAGAGAATCAAAAAGGTATAAGTTTTCGACGTGACAACGTCTAATAAATCGATGAAGCTGGCTGCACTCACGAAAAAACATGACTCATGTAGCGTTACCTCGCGGCCTCGCTCTGTAGCGTTCCATGGCGGCTTGAAGTGCAAGCGAATATTAACAAATGCAATGCAACTATTCCATCAGTATTTTCTTATGACGTTGTCACGTTCAACTATCGTCAGTAAACCGACTTTACAGACAACCGATTTTTTTTTTATTGCGACTGAGATCAGACCGAACATTCTTAAAATTACGAGATTGCCCCCTCTGAGGTCTTCAAAAACATTTTAAAGTGAAGTTTTTGCTTGGCTTACTTAGCTTAGTGTTTAATACCGAAACTTGCCAAGTTATATCAGACCAATAACACTATCGAATACATAAACGGTTAAGTGTACCTCAATAGCCGGATAAAACTGCTGGAAATAGATCCCCTCAATTAGCCCTTAAGGCGAAAGCGCCAGGGTAGCCCGCGAAATTAATTTTTTTTAGGTTTTTTGCAATTTGCTGATCAGTATTAAGTTGCACGTTGATTAATATATGATTCGCGGCCGTAACAAATATGTATTTACAGAATTATAATCATTAAAGTCATCAACACAACTCTCTAAGACCACGTAAGTCCAAAGAATAACTGTTTCATGAAATCATCATTCTTTGGAGTTACGTGGTTTTAGAGAGTTGTGTTGATGACTTTAATGATTATAATTCTGTAAATACGTATTTGTTACGGCCGCGAATCATATTTTGATCGACGTACAACTTAATACTGACCAGCAAATTGCAAAAAACGTAAGAAAATTTGAATTTCGCGGGCTACCTTAGCGCTTCCCTCTTAAAGAATATCCTTTTTATTTTCTGGTTATGTGTAAAAATTGGCATATAAATATTTTAAATACCTATATTTTTTCTCATGTTGCAGACATAAAAATACTTCCAAAAACCATCTTAAAACTAATAGAAGATCAAGATAGCCGCCGACTATCGACCAATCCGCGCCGAATATTAATTTCAGAGAAACAAGCGCACATAACGAACGCGGGCACCATTCTAGAATGCTCCAACGTAACTCCGTTCAGGGGCAGAAGTCGCACCGGCTTCCCTTGCTTCTACTGCCGTAACATCTTCGAAAATCTTGACAAACTCCGCGAGCATACAAACCAGCATAAGAAATCAGAAATAAAGAAAATTTTAAAGACATATGGAGCAGAATGTCTGGTGGTATACGTCGATGTTACTGACTTAAAATGCACTTTATGTGAGCAAAATATACCGAGTATTAACGAATTTAAAAGTCATCTAACAAACGTACATAAAAAGAAATTGTATCTAGAATATACTGATAGGGTTATCCCCTTCAAATTGGTTCAGAGTGGTGTTTACGAGTGTCAAATTTGCGGGTTTAACTTCGAAACATTTGGCTCTATAGAGCGTCATATGAATGTGCATTTCCGAAACTACGTCTGCAAGGAATGCGGGACAGGATTCGCAACGAGATACCGTCTAAAAGTCCACGTAAAAAGCATGCACAAAATGGGCAACTTTCCTTGCGAACAGTGCGGGAAAGTTTTCACTACGCAGCAGAAAATTACAAACCACGTCAACGCCGTTCACAAGTTGCTGAAACGGTTCAAGTGTACCAAATGTCCTGAACGCTTTGCCGAGTACTTTCGAAGGCAGAAGCATTTGGTACAAGTCCATGGAGTTGCTCCCTTAAAATACAAATGCAATGTTTGCGATAAGAGCTTCGACAGACGCTACACTTTATCTCGTCATATGAAACGCGACCATTTAGAAGAACGGGACTACCAGTGTGAAACTTGTTCATATAAATGTTTTACTAAAAATGAGCTTCGCGTTCATATGATAAAGCATAATGGCGAAAGAATTTTCGAGTGTTCGGTTTGTAAAAAGTCGTATGCCAGAAAAAAAACGTTGAAAGAACATATGAGGATACATAATAATGATCGCAGGTTCGCTTGTGCGGTCTGTGGGCAGGCGTTTGTGCAGAAGTGTAGTCTGAAGGGACATTTAAAGACGCATCATTTAGAGTTCAGTTTACAGTAGACTGTTTTAATAAAATATTGGTATACATTTGGTGTTTCATTCAATTAAAAAGTCATTTATTCAAATTAGGCTAAGAATCAGCACTTTCGAACGTCAAAATTACAAAAGACAGTCTCCCTGCACTTTCCCTCGCCTTCACCACTTCCTAGTGCTTTCGCTGGAATGAAGAAGTGCCGCAATAAACTCCCCAGCAGCACAACTTTCTATTCAGTTGCTAGATAGATATCGTCGTTGCGCGTGCAAAAGTCTCTGTGTTTTTTTTAGTGAACTAATTTGAGGTATATGAATTATAACACTTAGCGTGTTTATACGGAACTTTCGATGTAAGTATGAATATCACATAGCTGTTTTTACAGTATGTGTGTATTGAAATGACGATTAAAACTGCATAAAGTCAGCGGGATTGTCCGAAAGGGTTACCGCTGGCCCGGAACATAAAGGAACACGGGTGGGTTTTAGTCAGTAAGAGTCTGACACTGCCTTCCGCTCCACCCAGAGCGGCAGGGGTCATTTGATGATTTCCAATCCTGAAAAAAAAAACTGCACAAAGAAACGAAAATAACTAAATAACACATAGCGACTTTTGCACGCGCAACGACGATATGCATAGCAATTAACTTTATACAAGACACAGAACATTCATAAATCTATAATGTGTATGAGGATAGTAAATTGAAAATTATGTTTTCGAGATAAAACCTAGTGAAGATAATTCCAGCTCAGCCGATTTTAGTAACTGAATTTTAGAATAACGAGCTTTTTAGTGAGTTAGAAATTATAGTGTAGGAAAAAAAAAATTGCGTTCATCCAATGTTTTCTATTTTTTATTATCTATTATTCTATTACAATCAGAGATATAATAATTTGAAGTTACTTATAAAAATGTGATACTATTAGGCAAGAAAGGAGTTACACCACTTTTACAATGAACGACACATTTGTGTCCATTAGCCACAGTTGAGCTATTACAAACTAGACCTCTAACAAAAAACCATCAACATACACACTACACACAGGATGGTTACTACTGCCCTACCTAGTGTGAGCTGCTGCCTATCCCCTTTGGTTGAAAGTAACTTTGACCAGAGACTAGAGTCTGTCTCATGAAGGAAGTCTCGTAAACGCGGCACCACATGCATGTGACGAAATCATAAATCTTTTAATTACAGGCACTGACACTGACAAAATGCAAAATCTTAAATCAATAAAGGTCTGACAGACTAAGAGACACATTCCTGCCGAATGTGTCTCATTATTATAAAAATAATTAGTTCCACTTATTGCCGCGGGATTTCTCTCGTAAGACGGCCTCTAGCACTGCCATCTAGTGACGAGTGGATTTACTAATTTCTTTACGGTTTTTCCGCTGACACTGCATTCTATCGATCGACTATTTCAAGAGAGTACAATCACTAGTCGCCGCTGTTGTCAAAATCAAAGCAGCTGGAGTTTTTTGGCGGGATTTCTTCGAGTGAAGTCTATTTGTCTGTTTTAATTATTAGCAAATTGATTCCTAGTGGATATTGTGATGTAAAATTGGTGTAGTTTTGTATCTCAAGTGTCTGCGCAACTGGACAATATGTGTAATCATTGAAACAGACGCGATCCCGGTAAAATTGAGCTGAGAATTTTATTGTAGTTTTGGCTACCTCAGCGAAGTTTACCGGGAAACTTGATTCGATACATTTGCTGCCAAATACTCCTAATACATTAGAATGTGTACACCCATATTCTAATGTCTTGTTAGACTCAAGAAAAATACTGATGACTAGGCGGCATGGTCTCAGACCTTAGCCTTTAAAAAAAAAAAATCAAAGCAGCTGTCAGTTTACCCGTCAAACGGTCAAAATAAAAATCAATTTTCATTCGCACTGTTTACTTTTTTTATTCAAAATGTTTTCTACAAATAATAATGTGGAAGTCGAAGAAGTTGATGCAACAATGTATGGACAATGCCGCTGTTGTTTGGCTAATGGACAGCACAGAGATGTGACGAAAGAATACTACTATAACAATATAAAAGAGGTTTACAAAGATATTTTCTTGGAATGTTTTAATTTATCAGTAAGTATTCGATAAACTACAGTTCCCTTGCGTTATAGATTAACATGTTGGTAGTGCGCTACAGTTGCTTGCGACACAATCATTTATTAGTGCGAAAAAAAAATCCAAAAAATGATAAAATACTTAAATCAAGCTTCTGTTCGCGACTTGGTTCGTGTGGAAGCCGTAAGACACCACAATTTAATTAATAACAACCACATTTTTTTTAAACTAGTTTTGGTTGGTGACATCGCATCGAATCGCTCGCTCGCGCTATTAATTCGTTTTAGCTTGGCGTTATTTGTTTTTTTTTTTTTGCTCGACTCCTATGGGTTGTAGCATGATGTTAAATTGCCTTTACCCTTCCCCAAGAATTGGGCTATCAAATTCTAAAAGAATTTTTCTAATCCGACGGGTAGTTCCAGAGATTAGCGAATTTTAACAGAAACATAATCTCTTCAGCTTTATTATATTAGTTTATAAATAAACATAATATCGCGCTAGTTTTTCCTGAAGGGGTGAGCAAAGGTTTAGAGAACATCCACATTTCAGCAGTTATCTTTAAACCTTACATACAAACCAATTCAAACGTTATGGCGGCTCAGAACATGGGGCGAGTTGCTGCACAGTAATGGATTCTTTATGTGTCAGTGGGGGTGAGGGGTGTCACACTCCCTTCCGCTCCACCCAGAGCGGGAGGGGTCATTTGATGATCTCCCATCCTGAAAAAAAAAGGGAGTGACTACCGAGATGATGATTATTAGAGAAGTATGGAACAAAAGGACATGTTGCGCTGACCCCATAATATTGGGAGCATTGCAGAGCGTGATGCTCGAAAACTGATTAGAATTTAGAAAAAGTGTAGACAAAAGTTCTAGAAAATTTTATTAGCTTTCAGCTCCCACCAACTGAGAATGCAGCTAAACAGCATTAGATTAACATAATATACGTTACTTTTTATCCCGAAATAACGCCGAAGTAGCAGGCAACAGCTAGTGTTTGATAAAAGTCGTTTTTACTAAAATTTTCACTTTTCCGGAACGTGTAGTTCGAAAGTGGGTAGGAATTGGAAAAAAGTGTGTAAGATAAAAGTTGTAGAAAATTGTATTAGTTTTCATTACGTAGAAGATATTGTCTCTCCTTGACGTACCGTTAAAAATATTAGCGAAAAACTCAAAAGTGGCAACTTTTATCCCCCCCCCTTTTTTTATGTTCACTCCTTAAGCACCCTGAACAACTTTCTGAAGAAAATGCTTAGGGCCCAGCTCACGCACTCTACAACTGCTTTGTTGAGTATATGGGCAAGATTTTACATACATTCATTTGACAGACCTCTGGTGGCCCAGTAGTAACGGCCGCGATTTACTTATTAGAGGTCGTGGTTTCGAACCCAGGCAAGCGCTTTACTTTATGTAAATTCTTTCATCACCACTGCTCTCGAAACGGTGAAGAAAAACATCGTGAGAAAACCGGCATGCCTTGAAACAAAAATTCGAAGACATGTGACATCTACTAACCCGCACTGGGCCCGCGTGGCGGATTATGTTCCACCCCCTCTCACAGAGAGAAGGTCTGTGTCCCAGTAGTGGGAACATATTAGAAAGATTATGAATAACTAGCTTCTGCCCGCGACTTCGTCCGCGTGAAATTTCTTGTTACTCCGACCCACCCCGTCGTATCGCATCGCCTGCCCGCGCTATTACTTCGTTTTTGCTTAGCGTTCTTTCTGACTTTTTTTCTTTTTGCTCGGCTCCTAAAGGTCATAGCGTGATGTTAAATAGCCTATAGCCTTCTTCAAGAATTGGGCTATCAAATGCAAAAAGAATTTTTCAAATCCGACTGGTAGTTCCAGAGATTAGCGCGTTCAACCAATCAAACAAACAAACAAACTCTTCAGCTTTATAATATTAGTATAGAATGATAATAAAATAAAAAATAAAAAAATAAATAAATGTTTTATTCAATATTTTAAAATTGTTAAAATTATTACATAGAGTCTTAGAAATAATAATAACAAAATAATAATAGCTCTTCTATTTCAGTTATCTCCACACAATCTTATAAGCCCCCTGATATGTGAGAACTGTGTGCATCGTCTCCGTGACGCGACCAGTTTCCGTATGTTGGTGGCTGCTACTGAGGAGCAGCTACTCAATGCTGTCATTTTTAAAAGCGATCCGGACAACGAGTCTGAATTTGCTGTTGGTATGTTTATTCATAGTCCTCTTAATTTTACTGAAATGGGGGTTTTCGTGAAAACTTACAACACCAGTTGGCACCACTTTGACAGGAAGTCTTCCATTTCGACAATGAATATAAAATATATGATGACGTTCATCGATTCATTCATTCGTTCATCATTCTGTCATGACTGAATAAAATATAGGCTCTTTGACAGATGTCTGGACCTGACGTGTCAGTGCTGCCACCTAGCGAACGTCATTTCAGAAAACCCTCATTGTTTAACTTTTTGAGCGCCACGGTCTTCTATAGAAGACAATCGTTTCCGTGCCCCCCACGCCACGTCTTTATTAGAAGACAATATCTAATAACGTTTATTACATTAAAATACATGAACAAATGCTTTTGTGTGTATTCTTACTATTGCCTAAATCCCTAAACTTAAATGTTTATTTCAATAGGGGGTCCTTTTTATATTAAAACTCATCACTACTGTTTACTATACATTCGTTATACATTTATACTTTATAGCTTGGCGATGTGTTTCCATACCGCTTGGCGCTCAAAAGGTTAAGGTGATTACTTTTAATAGGTAATTACTAAATTATAATCATTATAATCATTATTAATATAGATCTTGATATTATATTGACTGAAAATCATAATAATTTCACGAAATCGTTTTATTTGTAACAAACCATCGAGAATATAGATTATTTAAATGATTATTTAGTAATTACTTTATCATAACTGCCGCAAAGTTAACTTTGGGCAACACAACGTAAAACAGCGCAGCAATTTGCAAATTACGTTACTCCGCAACCCATAATGGTTTTACTTACATTTTAATTGAAGTGACCCCCCGGTTCTGATTCCATGTAACAAAGTGGCATACAAAATAAAAATACGATTATTGCATTAAAACAATTTGTCTAGTTACAGGTGAAAAAAACTTCACAACCGAAATCAAAGTAGAAAATGAACCAGATAATATTGAAATTGAGCCAGAAGACAGTTTAGAAGGCTCTAAAGATAATGAACAAATGAATGATGATGAACGGGTGAATGATGATGAACGAGTGAATGGTGATGACTGGATGAGTGATGATGAATGGATAAGTGAAGGTGAACGAATGAATGATGTTGAACGAATGAAATATGAACAGATGATTGAACAGCGAATGAATGAGGATGATGATGATTGGTCCAGTGGGTCCAGTGACAATGAGCTTGTGATTGATGAGTCGAGAGAAAATGGATACACAGACACTGATGCTGTTGATACTGATGAAGATGTTGATGGTGTTGGTGATGATGATTGTGGTAAGTAGCACTTTTGCTATTTCTTTTTTAGTTAAACACTAGCTTCTGCCCGCGACTTCGTCCGCGTGAAATTTATTACCCCGTCGCATTGCATCGCCTACCCGCACTTACTTCGTGTTTGCTTAGCGTTCTTTCTGACTATTTTTCTTTTGTGCTCGGCTCCTAGCGTGATTTTAAGTAGACTATAGCCTTCTACATGAAAATCAACTGGTAGTTCCAGAGATTAGCGCATTCAACCAAACTCTCCAGCTTTATTGCTAGTATAGATGAGTCAGAAGACGTAGCGTTGGAAGGCCTCCCACAAGATGGACCGATGACCTGATGAAGGCCGCAGGAATCCGCTGGATGCGAGAAGCATAGAACCGATCGAAGTGGCGGTGCTTGGGGGAGGCCTATGTCCAGCAGTGGACGTCTTTCGGCTGCTTGGGGGAGGCCTATCTCCAGCAGTCGTCGACGGACGTCTTTTGGCTGAAGTGATGATGATGGTGAGATATAAGGAAGTCACAAATTATGACATCAAGAATTCTCCTGTTATGTGAGTGCATGAACAGCCTGGCCCAGAACAACAATCTTGCGTTTGAAATTTTTCAATGACTGTCACACTTTAAACTTTGGTATTAAGGGGACTACAGGACGTAGCTTAACCTGATTGATCGACCTGTGCGGTTGTTACGAAGTTGCTGGGAATGTGCTAATAACAAATAATAATTCATATAATATTGTATTTCAGAAAGTACCTTCAGCTCTATAACAATGAGCACCACCAGTGCCGTGGATGATGAGCCATGTGAAATAATCGAAGGGGAACAAAACCTGTTGGCTCGCTTCACCTCCGCCCCCCAGTCGCTGCCTAGACGGAGCGAACTGACCACGATATGCCCCACCTTTGAAAAACATTTGAAGAAGCTTGAAGGTAAATTATACTACACTAGGTGACCCGACGAAATTCGTACCGCCATTAAAATCAGTCAATCCGTTCTCGAGATATCAACAAAAATACTGGCCAAGTGCGAGTCGGACTCCCCAGCGCTGGGGCTCTGTCTCATCTGTCTTAGCATTATGCTGAGCGTTGGCCGTTTTGCGTAGATGTGACGCATACTTTCTCCCAAATTGTTATTTTTGCTTTTCTGTTGTTTGTTTTTATTTTTGTGCGTCATGTTTTCCGCAAATAAACGTATTTCTATTTTCTTTCTTTTTTTCTTTCTTCTTTCACACGAAGGGTTCCGTACCACAAGGCAAAAACTCCGAAAAAAGCACGTTTGTTGTATGGGAGGCCCCCTTAAATAATTTTTTATTTAGAAAAACGTTGCCCCACACTAGGAATTTCTCCTGTATTGTGGGTGCGTTTACAAACATTTAAACTCACACAAACAGCCAGACCCGGAACAACTACATGTAGGTCATACAAATATTTGTTCCGTTATTCTGTTGTTATAGCGGCAACAGAAATACATCATCTGTAAAAATTTCAACTGTCTAGCTATCACGGTTCATGAGATTCAGCCTGGCGACAGAAAGACAGACGGACAGTGGAGTCTTAGTAATAGGGTTCCGTTTTTACCCTTTGGGTACGGAACCCTAAAGATTTCCATACAAAATGTATGAGAAAATTAATTATCTTTTCTTTTCGTGAAATGTTAGGAACATTTCACGAAAAGAAAAGATTATTCATGTTTTTTTTTATTCATTTTTTTTTTGTTTTGTTTGTTGTTTTTCAGTAAGGTTGCCTTTCCACAAGAGATGAGTGACGGTTGGCAATTTCAGACTATCTTATGTAATTTTGACGTTCAAAAACTGCTGATTCTCAGCCTAATTTGAATACCTCCTGTGAAGCAGTAATGCTTGCGAAGGAGGAGGAGCGCGTGAGGGAGAGGCAATCTTTGCACCCTCATACCCCTAGTCGCCGCAGGAGACGCCCTGGGCGTCGGGAGTCGAGGGCCGATTCCCAGCCACCGTAGGCGCGGGCTTGCGGACGGCGAGCAATGGGTAGCTCGCCGTCCGGTAAGGGCCAGGCCCGGGTCGACGGCGGCGCGTTGTTTTCTACGCGCGCCTCAAATAGATGCAGCACGAACTGATGAGGTCCGCTGGGACCGATGCCTGCCAGGGTCGCGGGTTGTTCGAAAGAGTTACTGTGGCCCTGGCACAGGCAACTGAAGGAACACTGCTCCCGCTCCGCTCCAAAAAAAGCCTAATTTAAATAAATTACTGTTTATTTTGGTTAAGTCTTTATTAATATGGATCTGCTAAACACAAAATAACAATGCATCTACCATTTATTTCAGATAAAAGAGTCGAACCAAAATCGATAGAATGGTATTTCAAGATACCCGATTTAAAAGAGATATTCATGTCAGACAAGCAAGCTCTCGCTGTAAACGCGACCACAATCTTCGAATACAGCAACGCAACTGCCTTCAAAACTAAAGTGAGGACAGGATACCCTTGCTTCTACTGCCAAGAAGTATGCAAGATTGACAAGTTAAAGGAACATCAAAAGAAGCACTCAAAAGCAAGCATCTATAAGTTACTCACGAAATTCAATGCAGACGAATTTGTTGTCTATGCCGATATCACAGACTTAAAATGCACAATTTGTAAAAAGAAGATAAAAAATCTCAACGATTTAAAGACGCATTTGACTGAGAAGCACGGAAGGAAAATATTTGCATGTGCGGACAGGGTGATCCCTTTTAAGTTGAAAGACAAAGACTTTGAATGCCAAACGTGCGGAAAAAGATTTGACACTTTTAAAGCGATAGAAAAACATATGAACACTCATTTTGGGAGTTTTATATGCGAAGCCTGCGGAGCTGGGTTTATAACGAAACACAGATTAGCAGTACATAATTACATGCAACATAAAGACGAAAAAGTTGTTTGCGAAGTGTGCAAGAAGAGCTTTCGCACACAATTGAAGTACCATCTCCATTACGACGGTGTCCACAAAAATGTGAAGAAAATCAAGTGTACGAAATGTCCGGAGAAATTCATCGATCACTTTACTAGGCAAAAGCATTTGGTGGATGTACATTTTGAAGCCCCTCTGTTATACAAATGCAATGTCTGCGACAAAGGGTTTAATAGGCGATTTAGTTTATCTTCCCATGTGAAACGTTGTCATTTGGACAAAAAAAATATAAAATGCCAGGAATGCTCATACGCTTGTTATACTAAAAGTGAATTGAAAGACCATATGATCAAACATCAGAGTCCGCAGAAATTTGAATGTCCAATTTGTAAGAAAACGTACGGTAGAAATAGATCGTTGGCGATGCATATTAAAGTACATAAAAATGATAACAGTTAGGAGGTCTGCCTCGCCGGTCTAGTGGTCTGAAATTTAATCCCAGCGGGGTAATTGCGTAACACACTTATGGGCGCAATACACTTGACCGTTCTTCCGAATTCGTTTGCCCAAGGAATTCGGGTAAACGACTAAGGACGCTTTCCACCAAACTTTGCCAAGAATAACCAAGAATAAGTCTTATACTGAGAATAAATTTTGCATTTTTGACAGTTTTTTCATAGGAACTGTTAGATGTCAATTTTATTCCACGGATAAAAGTAATCTGACTTTGGTAAAATCAGCCCTATCTCTAATCATTTAGGGAAATTATTTCGGAAGTTTTATGTGTATAATAATACAGTGTAAACTCTTTATAACGAAACTCAAAGGACTGATCCTTTTTAGTCGTTATAGAGAGTTATCGTTATATGGAGTGAACAAAAAAACAACCAAATTAACAAGTATCACACATACTTTTTCGTCAACACTTATCGCTTTCCGTTTACTGGCCATGTTAACAGTTTCAAAGTAGGTTTACGACTGATAATACGATAGGTACCCGGTATGCTTGGTCGAAGACCATCAGGAGCTTCAAAGTGTTTTGTTACCTGATAACATAACATAAACAATAATACCGATAATAAATATTTACTGTCTAAAAAATATGAACACATTTCTTCGTAATAGAGAATGGCGTATCGCTATTAAGAGTGTTTTAATATGTGGGTTTTAACGCAAACCAACCAAGTTGGGCTCACTTCAACGTTACACGGAGTTTATTGTTATAAAGGATGACGTTATAAAGAGTTTACACTGTACTTATTAATATGAAATTTACATTATAAAAAATTGTGATGTTTTTATCAAGTCGTAAAAACCGTGTGAAGCAGGGATGGGCCGCTAGTTATATTAAAAATGGCGAAATATGGTACTTAACCCCTCTGCCTAAGCTCAGG
The DNA here is from genome assembly GCA_927399505.1 of Luperina testacea. Classification (NCBI taxonomy): domain Eukaryota; kingdom Metazoa; phylum Arthropoda; class Insecta; order Lepidoptera; family Noctuidae; genus Luperina; species Luperina testacea. The sequence goes on along the minus strand of OV656785.1, from coordinate 5,051,167 downwards.
GAATGGTAGCGTGATGTAATGTTGTGTAAAACAACAGTGATATGTAGAAAAAAAGTGTCCCAACGTGTTTATTTATTAAATAGTTCATAAGCCACTATCACTGAAGCCGATATCAGACGAGTGAAGGCTTTAACACACCTCCGCCGCGAAAATAATGATAGGAAACCGCTTAACGAATTCCGCTACATTTATGTCGCGATTTGAGTAGCGGAACATCATGAGATTCAGTTGAATGAGGGTTTTCTGAAATGACGTTCGCTAGGTGGCAGCACTGACACGTCAGGTCCAGGCATCTGTCAAAGTGCCTATATTTTCTTTAGTCATGACTGAATGATGAACGAATGAATGAATCGAATGATGAACGTCATCATATATTTTATATTGGAAGACCTCTTGTCACAGTGGTGCCAACTGGTGTCGTAAATTTTCACGAAAACCCTCATTGTAGCAATCGTTGCAAAATGTCGTCGCTTTCGACTTAATATAAATTTGTCGACTGCCACAGATACGTGCAAAACAAACAGAAAGAGACAGAATCACAGTCAAATCTGTACGTTTGAACAGGCAGTTTCGCTTGTCGTACAGCGGACAAATCATGGCGGATTCGCTGCCATGGTTTCGCGGCGGAGATGTGATTCCCGCCTCAAAGAGGCCGGAATAAAGACAAAAAATAAAGCGTCTGACATCGGTTTCCCTATTACTAAAAGTACACTCTAGTCAATAGTGATAATCTATTTTTAAGCCTCAATAGGGTTCCTTCACGGTCGAACGTATAATTGTGCTAACGCAGCGTCGACGGGAGGTCAAAGAACGCTGAATGTAAAGGCAGCTCCAAGCTAAATTAAATTACAGTTAAACCAGAAAAGGTATGCGCTTCGATAATCTTCATGATTCCGAATTAGCACGAATCTCCCCCGCAAAGTGCAACCCCCCACAGAGGTAAAGCTTCTAACATTTATACTGTCGGGTTACCTGCAGTGGTTTCAGTTATTTTAAATCTGACAGCAGTAATAGCAACCTTATCACAACGATAATAAAGATCACTGTGATTTTGACAGTGAGGCAAAACCAGTGGTAAAATAACTGTCGAAGATCCCGCTGGTCACTAAAAGTTTTGAAAAATAATTTTTGAATTGCATAGAGTTGTTAATCTATAATTTTGTAATCATGGTAATAGATTAAAAATAGGCAAGTATATCCATGGTTGTAACAGCTCCATATTAGATCTCATCATCGCGCATTCGTCTTCGAAGATAGTCGTTGAATACCAGAAGCGTAGCGTGCCTTGGCGGGGCCCCATATAAAAATTTGTTTGGGGGCCCTTAGGAAGGGTAAAGATTTCTCACAAAAGAAAAAAAAATGTTTGCATAAATTAAAAGAAATATTTATTCATCATAATTATCTATGTCACTTTTTCCAAAATTTTTACAAACAATTCAAATTAAATACGGGGCCCCCGTGGCCCGGGGCCCCCGTATAATTGATACGGCAGATACGGCGGTAGCTACGCCCCTGTTGAATACCGAAGCGCAAACTCTTCTTGGACATGTATTAGTTGTGCTAAAAAAAAAAAAAAAAAAGGTATCGATATCTAAACCTATCACGTCTGCGGAGTTTCGCCACGTTTTGCTAGCTAATTTAAATTGACCCTGTATAACCAAGCGGTCAATAGGTTGATGAAATGCGCACAGCAAAAGAGTGGAACTCTCTACCTGCGTCTGTGTTTCCGAGCGCATACAACCCGAATCTCTTCAAAGTAAGGCTGAGGCTACAGTAGGCAGCGATTTGCGATGCGACTGGAAGAGCAAAACGAGAAAAACATGGTATGGCTACATTACAAGCGAAAAAAAAAACAATTTTCTAATAAATTCGCTTCAATTTCGCTCGTGTTGATGTAGCCGATGCCGTGATTTCAGTAATGTTGTTCCTATCGCATAAAGAAATCAAAGATCGCTAGTAATATTTGATGTACGGTGTAGCCATATACGTGAGCATTCATTTACTTGTTTTAATTGCTCATGTGTCGCAGGTCGCGTCGTGGCCTAATGTAGCCTCAGCCTAAGAGTGAACAGGCTTGTTCTGGGTAAGCTCACTCCATCGTAGACTTTGTCTCTGTCACTTCTGACCTAGACTAGAGTCAAGAGCAAACTCTTAAAAAAAAATTATCTAAGATTCTGAATTCAAGTATCATCATCGCGTATTCGATGATTCACGAAGCGCAAACTTTTCTTGGTTATATATCTGTACATGTAGGTATTGCTAATTTTACTTGCATTTTAAACAAGTCGGTGCTTTGCATATTTTTATTCAAGTCATCTTATCTAAACGTTATATTAACGCATAGATTTTGCACTGAGACTTAGCTCATAGAAATAAGTCTTTAGTTATATTGATATAATAAAGTTTGCCTATTGACCACCCTAGTCGGATTAATACGACGAGTGTCCTCGTGCCAGTGCCGCCTGTTATTTAATTTATTTTATTATTTATATGTAAACATGACAGGAAACACACACACATGACACACACACACAACCCCACACACACACATGACATTTGTATGTTTTTTTCTTTCTTTGTGTTGTGATGATGATGATATGTAAACAGTAAAATAAATAGGAATACATCATAGGGTTCATTTTTCGTTATTTTATTTCATAGATATTTATTTGTCTATTTATGAGCTGGGCGCTGGGAACATGGCAAATATACAGAGTAATATTAAAGTAGCGAAACTGCAGATGTGCTGAGTATCGATATTTAAACCTATCATCATCAGCCTATAATGTTCCCACTGCTGGGACACAGGCCTCCTCTCAGTGAGAGGGAGTGGGCCGTAATCCTCCACGCGGGCCCAGTGCGGGTTGGTAGATGTCACATGTCTTCGAATTTTTGGTTCTAGGACATGCCGGTTTCCTCACGATGTTTTCCTTCACCGTTTTGTGAGCAGTGGTGATGAAATAATTTACACAAAGTAAAGCGCCTGTCTGGGTTCGAACCTACGACCTACAACTCGTAAGTCGCGGCCGTTACCACTTGGCCACCACTGCTCTACTTGGCCACCACTGCTCTACTTGGCCACCACTGCTCTACTTGGCCACCACTGCTCTACTTGGCCACCACTGCTCTACTTGGCCACCACTGCTCTACTTGGCCACCACTGCTCTACTTGGCCACCACTGCTCTACTTGGCCACCACTGCTCTATAATAAACCTATCACGTCAGCGGAGTTTCGTTAGCTAATTTAATTTGACACTGTATAAACAGCGGTCAATAGGTTGATGAAAACTTGATAATGATCTAAGATTCTGAATTCAAGTATAGGTGTATCTGATTGTTTTCTGCGGAACGGAGTGACGTCAGACTCTTACCGACTAAAACCCACCATGTTCCTTCCTTAGCCCTTTATGTTCCGGGCCAGTGGTAACCCTTTCGGACGATCCCGCTGACCCGGCAGGCTTCGGACTTGACGGGCCCCTTCGGTTGATGCCGACATCTCCTTGAGGCGTGCGTGGAACACGTACGCGCCGTCCGGCACGGGCCTGGTCCTGATCAGACGGTGAGCTACCCATTACTCTCCGCCCGAAGGCCCGCGCCTACGGTGGCCGGGAGTCGTCGCGCGAGCATAGACATCTGTGCCGACATAAAAGTGTGTAAAGAAATGTCGGCCATACAAGAGCAGAGGATGCCTGTGTCATAGCAGTGAGAACACTATTATGTTGTATTAACGTATATCAGGTTATTTTTACCGACCAATTTATTAATTAACCCTTTGACCGCCACACGTCAAAAAATCAAAAACGTGGCCTCGGCGTCAGAACCGTGGCGTGCTAGGCACATTTGGGTTTATCATCTTTACAAGACTGTGGCGCGGGCGGTCAAAAGGTTAATGGTCAGCAAAATTGTAATTAATTTATTAGAATTGAAAATTCGGAAATCAGTGTGTAATCTACATTATGAACTAATTTATGTATAATATGAATAAAACAACATTATAAACAAGCGTTTGTGTATTTATTTCCATATTTATATAACACCAACTTTTGACTATTGAGGAACTCTTTTGTTACTTTGGTACAGCGTATTTAGGCGAAACTCGCGCGCAAATTGTTTTCTATACAAACCTTCGAGCTTCAATAGCATTAGATTAAAGATTATAGCGTAAAAAACGCTCTGTATTTGAACAGCCGTCATTGTGACCATTCACCGCTTTCTTAGGAAACCGTTATAAACTTGTTGAAGCAACAAATTAATTACCACAAAAGTGACTCATTCAATTTCGGCGACGTCACACTTTTCTGCACAGTTGATCTCGAAATTGCTTAATCACTTTTGACAACAATTCTTACGAAATTGAAACTTCACTAATACAATGTCCCATCGCAGACGAGGTAATAGAGACCACAGATATAGATACACCTAGATAACGCAAGAGCAACTACTTCGCGTGCCAAAAATCGCACCAGCTTACGTTCAAAAATCGTAAGCCGCCATTTTCGCGCTCAGTCCTGTGCACTGCTGGCTGGGTATGCGTGAACGAGAGCGCAAGCTTGTGACGTCATAGTAGGTAGTCAAAAAATGGCACAGTTGGTTTTCATACAGTTCGTGATACTTGCGATATCTAAGTCTATCTATACAACGTGTTTTTTTTTATATCCCATAACTCTATGGGGTCAATGTACTAATCTTTATGAACAACTTTTACTAAGGGACCAAACCTGAAATCGCGAAAAAAAAATCAACCATTCCCTACATTTTGACGAGTTATGCGAACATAAATGTAGGGAACAGCTGATTTTTTTTTCGCGATTTCAGGTTTGGTCCCTTAGTAAAAGTTGTTCATAATGATTAGTACAATGACCCCATAGAGTTATGGGATATCAAAAAAAACACGTTGTATTTATGGTAGAAACTATCTATCCACGATGCTTACCTGGGCTATCAGTGATCCGAGACGAGGTGTGTAATGCTCCTCAGACCAAATCATAAACCAAGACGGAGGGCTCTCAACAGTTAAGTGAAGCCGGTTTCGTAAACATGTGTGCACATAGTGAGGTGTAGTTTGATAATTGTAAATGTGTGCGTGTATGCACAGAGCGGAGGTGTAGTTTTTGCATGCTTCACTGTATTATTCGCAGCGCTGTCTTGACTTTTTACTTGGTCTGAGAGTTCCCATGCTTTTTGTTTTTGGGTCGTCTTGGCGGGACCACTACTCGTTAGTAGAGTACTCGTTTGTCGCAGCGACAAGAGCTATCAAAGAAAGTACTCGCTCACCTACGCTCTCTTGGCGGACAGAACACTGGCTGAGAGACTCATGCTTGGTACACACACCAGCACAACTAATAGATTTTCAACTTTAACACTATAAAGCATTAGGTTCAAGGCTGATCGGGAAAAATGTACAGTTTCGGGTAGCTTGATGTGCTGGCGTCTGTACATACGCATACCAGCGAGTAATCGCTCGTCACCGTCGCATACTCGCTGCTCATTGCTCGCCAACAGCAGTGCGATTCTGTAACATCTCACAGTGAAAACTTAGGTGAAGTGAGCGTGGAGTGAGCTGTCAATAGTGTCAATTCCTAGCAAAAACAAACTCACTTCACCTAAGTTTTCACGGTGAGATTTTTACAGAATCGACCGGCTGATTTTTATAGTGGTTGGATCTACTCGCTTCTCGTTAATCGCCGGCGTTGGAATAGGATAGGTGCCGTGTATTCTTGAGTTTGTGAATACCTATTAGTTTCATGACAATTGCAAACTACCTACTTACTACAATAATAACTTCGTAGAGAAATAAAATAACATTTTATTTGAAACAGACAAAATTAACATAATTACGATTCCATAGTGATTTTAGGCTTTTTATCTTCTTAAATTGTGTAAAACAATTCATTATTACAAAATAAAAGCTTGATCTTATTATTTTTACATTTGTTTGTTTGCATATTATATCAGTATAATAATATGCTTATTTAACAATCTAACTAGATTATTTATTTATACAGGATAAATAAAAAAAAACTCGCTGTGCCTTTTTTAAGCAGTCAGTGAGACAGCCTTAGGTTAGCCAAAAAGAGAAAAATACTGTCTCTACATATTGATAATAAAATTATAACTATTATTATTTTTATTTATAATATTATGGTGAGGGGACCATCCATATAAAGGTATGGAACTCGTTAGTGCTCATACCCGAGCGGCAGAGGTAGCCATGAGTGTATGAGCACCATACACGAGCGGCTTGTTCTCGACGTTTGCAGTTGCCTCTGCCGTCGACGCGTGATGTCACGCTGGCTGCGAGGCGTGGGTGGCATCCGGATTGACATCTTACATACGGTTGCATGCAAGCATTCATTATTTTGTTACCTACTTAACCCTTTCAGACCTGATTTTTTGTTTTTTGGAATTTGTAAGAACCGATTTTATTCATGTTATATTAGGTACTATTGAGTATGGAAATATTGAAAAAACTGATATGTTTTCATTATTTTCCGAGAAAATTGATGTTTTTTTTATGTCCCCAAAAGTGAACATTCGGCCTAAGTGATTATAATAACTAATGTGGGGGCTATGTGTAAAAAAATAATAGATGAACATTTTATAACGTTTTTATTAGAAAAAATATGAAAAAATTTTACAAAACTAAGTTCAACTTCTTCAAAACAAAAAACCAGTACATTTTCAAAACTGGATAATTGAATCATGAAATCATCAAATGACCCCTTCCGTTCTGGGTGGAGCGGATGGAGTGTCAGACTCTTACTGACTAAAACCCACCCGTGTTCCTTCCTTAGCCCTTTATGTTCCGGGCTAGCGGTAACCCTTTCGGACAATCCCGTTGACCCGGCAGGCTTCGGCCCTGACGAGCCCCTTCAAATGATGCTGATATCTCTTTGAGGCGCGCGTGGAACACGTACGCGCCGTCCGGCACGGGCCTGGTCCTGATCGGACGGTGAGCTACCCATTACTCTCCGCCCGCAGGCCCGCGCCTACGGTGGCCGGGAGTCGTCGCGCGGCTCCCGACGCCCGGAGCGTCTCCCGCGGCGGCTGGGATGGGAGGCTATCTCCCTCAGCCGTACCGCCGCCTCCTTCGCTAGTATGACTGCTTCGCAGAAGGAGGCGACTGCCCCCACTCCTTCTCGCCCCGGACCATGGCTTGAACCAGGCCCGGACGCGAGAGGTCGCTGCCCCTGCCGATCGCCTCTACGAAGACACGGCGGTGCTCCGCCCAAGTGGGGCAGATCTCCACCGTATGCTCCACCGTGTCCTCTGGGCGATCCTGGCAATGGTGACACCCGGGCGTTTCCTCCCGCCTGATGATGTGCAGGAACCTCCCGAAACTTTCGTGTCCGGTGAGGACCTGCGTCAGGTGGTAGGTGAGGGCACCGTGACGCCTCTCTAGCCACTCCTCAAAGAGGGGTCTTACCGCCGCTATCGTGGCGTGCCCTGCGCTGGGTTGCGACAGTCGCTCTTTCCATGCCGCCATAAGATCGCGCCGGAGGTCCGTCCGCTCCGCCGTGATTTGCCACGGAAGCGGGGTTTCTCCCCGGCGTAGTGCCTCCGCGCGCCACTCATACAGGCAAGCTAACATACCTTCGTCTTCATTTTCGTCTTGATGTTCATCGAGTCAGGTGGGGTGTACTCTCTTTGGTTCTGTGTTATCACATCAGCACCCAATCGAACATGTCCCGTACACGGGATATTACTATTATTTCCTACTTCCTCATCATCCGAAGACAACTCCAGGTCCGACAGGTGTCCATGTTCCAAAAGTTTCAAAGCGTCCCTCGAGAACATGATTTTTGATCATAAATACGCCTGTAAAAAACCATTATACGATGCATAATTTATTATATGAATGTATTACACGTTTATCAAATAATACGCCTTTTGAAAATACATATAACTTTAGGTAGGGATTCACTAAATGTCTATGAATGTTTGGAAAAAAATATCCAAACAAAACCTATTGTCCGCGTTTGTAGACATAACGTATATTCGCAATTTATTATACAAAACACAAAATAATTGTTTGTAAAATATGATGTATTTGCCTTTGTAACATAACTTATCGATATATATTTATTTCAAGGCATAACTTACTAAATAACTTGAAAATTATGAAGGAAATAAATCACTTACCTACACACTTCAAACTTTCGCCGGCAACTGACCGAAACAGAGTAATTATTTCATACACGTATTAATAAATGGCGTTAGGGGTATGTTTTTTAAAGATTTATAATATTCGCAAACGACAACAACAGTTTTTAGTTAAGTAATTTTTTATTTTATTAGGATAATTTTACAAAAAATTTATGTCCTCAATTGTGCACGGCAGGTCTGAAAGGGTTAAATAACTTTAGCAATTACATTCAAAACGAAGTCTTTATTTATTTATACATAGGCTACATATTTTTTTTTTTCTTTAGTTTTAAGTTGGCTTGTGAACTGTACATGTACCTAGGCTTACAAATTAACATAATTTTAGTTCATGTGGTGTTTACCTTTAAGTAATTGTTACACTGTTCAAAGTTTTCAAGATGTTATTTGTACCAAGATGTTAGTGTAAACAATTGTTGGTGAACCAAATAAATAAATAAAATAAAATAAAATTACAGTTAAAGACTGAAAATAGATCAGTCTAAAGAAGTTTTGGCCAAGCTGTAAAATTTAAAATGTACTGGATGTACGAGTAGTTGTCTGATGTACAGACGCCAGCACACCAAGCTACCCGAAACTGTCAAATTTTCCCAATCAACTTTGATCCTTATGCTTTAGCGATAAAGTTGAAAATATATTAAAGAAATTTCAGAATGTAGTAGCTTGATGTGCTGGCGTCTGTACAATTAACCTATTGACCGCGTGAAATGAAATGCTTATTTATGTGATCTTTTTAAGACACTTTTACACGTCAACTAAGTCGTATTAATACGGCAAATATCTTCGTGCCGTGCCGCCTCAGTCGTATAAAATTTATACGACTGAGAACATATGTACGTTTTTTTTTCATTTTATGATCTGGGCGTTTGGGGCGCAACAATTGATAAAAAACCAAGCGGTCAATAAGCTTAAGGTATGTTAATGAGTGCGTAAACAAAAAGATCGAAAGAAGTTGTAACAAAAATTAAAATAAAAAAAAAAAGCTAATTTTAGGCCACTTTTATTGCGTCTTATTTGGCTAGACATTTGGTCGCAATAAACGTACTAATTTTATACTCGGTGAATTTTTATTATATTTACAAACCTCGTAACATTTTTATAGCGAGTTTAAGACACGATTAACAAACAATAACTAGTGAAAACTTCGAATAATTAAGATTGCTCGAGCCATTTTATATGTCCCGAGTTACAATAGGACAAATCGGGACCCGAACAAGACAATTAATGCTTTGTGACATAGAATAGTACAGTTTATTTTAAGTGTCGTAAAGTGCGAATTTGTATGAATATTCACGACGCCGTCGTCTTAAGCGTCCTAAACGACACTTCGGCAGTCTTCGAGCGCGCTATTTTGTACTTTACGCCACTGATAATAAAGTGTATTATTCAATATCACAAACTGATGCTTTACGCTCTTCCTTGATTAATGTGAGCCTTGATCCAGTTACCTATCAGCTTCGAAACTTGTTTATTCGAATAGAAAATCGTCAAAATGCTCATGCTTCATTCTTCTTTTTATGCTGTTTCCCGTGCTGCTTCAACGAACTCATTGTCACATACTTCTTATGGCAAATTTGACATTCAAAGTTCTTAGTACCAACATGTCTTAACAAATGCTCTTTCAGCTCATAATTCCCATAGAATTTCTTATCACACTTGTCGCATTCATACGATTTCTTGTTCTGATGCTTCTTCCTAATATGAGTCATATAGTATTGTTTCCACGTAAAACTATCCCCACAAAACTCGCAAGTTATGGTTTTAATTTTTTCTGCGTGCTTTTCTAGGCAATGTAGATGTCTTAGGTACTCGCCTGTGAACCTTTCATGGCAGTACAGACATTTGTACTTAGATAGCTGCTGATGAACTAACTGTTCATGTTTCCGCCTGTATTTCTGGAGAGTAAAAACTTTGTCGCAGTAATGACAATCAAATTTGCCAACATTATGGATTTTTACGTGCTGTTTTAAACGGTTTTGGGCTAGGAAAGTGTCTCCGCAGTCATCGCACACGTAATTATTGTAATGAGCGTTCATATGGCCGTCTAAATGAAGGTAATTGGAGAAAGATTCTTTGCACAGCGCGCATTGAAGATCTGTCTTCAAAACGTAAGGAATGACTCTAGTATACGCTTGATCTAAGACTACACCATGCTTATCTTTTAAATGTTTGAACATCTCGTTCCAATTGTTTATGACAACGCAGCAAACAGTACAAAGGAGGTTTTCTATGTCAAGTTTTATTACCTCGTTAATCCAAAAAGGTCGCATGACGTATTCAATCTTCTCTGTTCTGTGGCCGATGTGTTCGGTCCTTGTGTGGGTTCGGAGGTCGTCGGGGTCCTCGAAGTGAGGTCCATCAGTGGAGCAATAGGCGCAGTAGTAACGAATGTTCTTCGACTTGTAAGGGGTCGCGTTTGTGAATGATAGTATGGTTTTGATTTCTTTTATGAGTTGATACATTTTCTCTCGATTCGGGTCCACTTCGCCGCCTGAAACGAATTTGTTTTTGGGTTTTAATTTTAGTTTTCACTATAAAGTGTACTTTCACTTTACTAAGTATTCGTTTCACACGCATATGAACTTTAACCTTAATAGTATAATGAAATGTTTGATTCTATTCGTTTTTAGGAATATGAACATGATGTGCATATGAATAAGGTTCATAATCGTATGGAACGTTTACTTAGTAGTCTTAAGATCTAATCGCTGTCATATATAGATATTTGACAGTCGTTACGGGTAGAAGCCCGAATGTCTGACAACCAGTCTTACCAAGGGGGTATCGCGTTACCCAGTAACTGGGTTGTGGAAATCATATAAGCAGTCGCTTCACGTAAAAATACTGGTATTCACTACTGGTACTGGTATTCAGCTGCATCCGGTTAGACTAGAAGCCGACCTCAACATAGTTGGGAAAAGGCTAGGCAGATGTTGAGCTTACTAAGATCTAATAAGGTGTCGTTAAATGCTTCATGGGTAAAGGTTACTAAGGTGTACATATCCAAATTCTTGTTTTCCTAAAATATGCTTAAAAAATTGGCCCAACTGTTCTCAAGCGATGCGCTGACCAACAGAATTTCACTTTTATTTATATAGATACTGGTAAGTACTGTTACTTCTAAAATATGTTTTAGGCAAAAATAATAGGTACTAAGGGAGGAAACAAAAAAAAAATAAGGTTTATCCAAATACCTATTACACACATAATAATTTTTATCACATCTATTAAAAAAAAAACTAGTATTTCTTCGTAAACAGGGACTAAAATAGCTTTTTAATCCCTAGGCCCTAGGGATTAAAAAGCTATTTTAGTCCCTGTTTACGAAGAATATCAAATTCAAATCACTTTTAGTCCCTAGGGCCTAGGGACTAAAAGTGATTTGAATTTGGAATGTGGATATTATTAAGTAGTAAAAGTTCCAATCACCAAAAAGATCAATCACGAACATTGTATGAACAAGTAACAGGCTGTATGATTAGGTATCTGTTGGTATGATTTAGGTAGCTATAAATTTTGCGTGCCTATTTCCAGGCAGAATGTACATGGCTCACTCTTATCTACTCCAACTGTATTATAATGTACCTACATTCGTTGCAAATAAATGTTTTGATTGATTGATTGATAAAGTAAAACGCGTGAGCCAAATAAAAAAAAAAGTTTGTGAAAAAATAAAAAATCGGGCGAAAAGCATCTAATCTGTACAACCATCATTGTTCCGCACATATTCTATCCAATCATCATTGTCCCGCACAGAAGTTTGAATACATAACCAGCATATATAATGCTCACACTGTTGGGATACAGGCCTCTCTGTAAGGAGAGGGGTCATAATCCACCATGCGGGCCCAGGGTCTAGTTTCATAAAATATAATTGTTTGATGTGTAAAAGGGTTTGTTAAAATAAATTTAAATAAATATCAATTATCATTATATTTTTTTAATATAGCTATTTTTAATGCTAATTTTGGTTAAAAAACGACCACCCAATCACCAATACACAATATTTATTTTATATTAGCACTTTGCCAGCGACTTCATCCGGCTTATAATACCAATCCCGCCGGAATTTTGAAAACATATTGCATTATTCCTTGTCTACACTATAAAAGGAACCTCTGTGATAAATTTCAGTTTTCTAGGTCCAAAGGTTCGGGCTGAGTGTTGAAAAGTCAGCCAGTGACTGACGACTTTTTATTGTATTCATCACACAACACAGTTATTTTTAATGCTAACTAAGCATTTACAGCGTTTTCCTGATTTTTCCGCAGCTTCAGCGCTTGCGCTTTCGCATGGTTCGTCATATGATTCACCCAAACATTCTTCTGTATGAAAGTTTCGCCGCATCTCTCACAAGTATAAGTCTTCTCACTGTCATGGATCCTCATATGCTTTCTAAGAGAAGTTCTAGAAACATAGTATTTTGAGCAAATCGAGCATTGAAATTCCTTAATCTTAGTATGTTTTACTCGGTGTCGTTTCATCTCATTTTTATTATAGAATCCCTTGTCACACTCCGGGCACTTGTGAGGTCTCAGCTGCAAATGTAGATGGTTCATATGGTTCTTTACAGAACGTTGACTGTCAAAACACTTCCCACATTCCTTGCAAGGGAATGTGCGAACTGGAGCGCCATGCTCCTTCACCTCATGTTCCGCCTTTCTTGCAGCATCCATGAATCTCTCGTCACAATACCCACATTTACGATTTTTAGACCCTTTTAGGTGTAAGACTCTTTCGTGCTCCATCATTTTGATTTTAGTGTCGAAGATTTTGGAGCAAAAGGAGCAGACGAAAGTGCCTGTTTGATGTCTTAAGATGTGCGTTCGTAAAGAGCGTAGGTTGATGAAAAAACGATTGCATTCTTTACATGTATAGTTTGGGAAGTGCTCATTCATATGTTCAGATAAATGCTTGAAATAATCAAACTGTTTAGGACAAAGAGCGCATGTTAAATCTTTCTGTCCAAATTTAAATGGAACGATATGATTGGCAGTGTTGAAATGTATGGGTTGACTATGAATAACTTTTATATGGTTCATGACTTCTTCAAGGGTTTCTATTTCATAGCCACATACCTTACATTTGAGGTCTGTGATGTCTAGTCTTACGATCATGTCTGGTATGTATTTCACGTTATCAAGCTCGTCAACATTTTCAGAATGTGTTGCTAGTGTGTGCTTTTTCAGCGCTGAAATTGCAGGGGTTTGATACTTGCAGTAGATGCAAGCATATCCGATGCCCCAGTAACCTCGGACTGGCGTAGCGTTCGTGCATCTTAGGATACAACGGACGGTTTCTTTGAAATTTGCCAGAAAGTTTCTGTTTTTCTGTATACTATTCATATCTTTCTCATCTTCAGCGTGTGTAGTGTTTTTATTTCCATGCGCTTTGTTTTTCTGTACGTTGCTCTTAGCTTTGTCAGTTTCGGTCTCTGTGGCCTTTTTATTCCGATGGGCATCTACAACAAGAGTTGCTTCTTTAATTATTGTACTTCATATTCAGTTTGCAGCTCTTTCACACAATAACAAAGATATATTGAAATCTTCAACACACAAGCAATTGTGGTCATTAAGGCGCTCCACCCACTGCACCACGCTCCGTCGCGTAGCGCGGGATGGCAGATTTTACCATTGTATGCAAGTATCTCAATTTATGTATATAGAAATCACGCCTAGCACAACACACTGCCGACGCGGAAATGCGCGGGAAGGCGCCCTCGCGCAGTTTCTGCCAATCTGCGCGGGAGCGCGGGGCGTGCCGCGGGATATGACACACCGGCTCCGCAGTTTCGGGCGTGATTTGATACTGTAAAGACGTTTGCACGATGGATCTCGACGTAGATCGAGGCCGTCGTAATCTGCATCACCGCGCGGGGGAGCAGATTACACCGCTAAGTAAAGGCTGGCGTCCTTTAGGGACGGATCGGGGCGGGTCGCATTGGAACGGGCCGCGGTTCTGTGATGCTCTTGCGTCCATCTGTACGGGGCGCGGCGGACCGCCTAAGCGGATTTGATTTACAGACGTGTTTTCGTGCTTGGACTGACATCGCGCTACCATGGACAGCTCAGACGAAGAGATGTTATGGTTTCAAATACTTCTTGAGGAAGAGCAAAAAAATAAAAAACGACGACGAGTACACAAGGTGTGGGTGCATGATATATGCCAGAAAAGAAATGTATTTGGTGAATACCATCATTTGTTTAACGATTTGAAGAAAGATCCAGTCAAATTTCCGTTTATTTTTATTAGCACGTCACGTGCGCTCACATCCGCCTGCCTGCGTCGACTAGACGGATCGGGGCGGGTCGCAGCGCACCGCCGACAGAAATACGCCTGCGAAGCGATCCGCCAATGCGTTGCCGCCCGCCGCGCTCCGATCCGTCGCTAATAAACGATATTTCATACAAAACATAGCCAGGCGTATTTTTGCGTTGCGATGCGGCCCGACCCGATCCGCCTAGTGGACGCTAGCCTTAAGGCAGATCTGCGCCTCCGTCGCCGCGCGCGTTATCTGTCGCTCCGCGCACCGCGGCGGGACGCATCTTCAGTGGGTGAACCGCCTTAAGACTTCGCATGATAGGTTCTTTTTCTTTCAGTGGGGCTATACTACATTCGTGATTGAGTGATCCAGTCATGTACAAAATGTGTTGAAACCTTTAATATCCACACATAGAGTTCAGTTTGCGCTACAACTTACGCGCAACTTACAACGTACGAGCACAGTGCAGGTGGGTGTCAAATGTCTTTCGAATTTTTGGTTCTACGACATGCCGGTTCCCTCGCGATGTTTTTTTATCACTGTGTCAACTAATGGATTTATTTTGATGCGTATTTTTACGCCTGCACATCTTGTTTTCTACAGAAGAAAGATACAATAAAATACACAGATACGCAATAAAAAAAAAGGTTGTGATCCAAATTATTTATTTATCAAATTCTTGGTTTTCAGGTTTAATTGAGAACATATAAAAATATAATTATTTGTATGCTTTGTATGGGCAAAGTCAATAGGATAGAGGAGTCAGGACGTGCAGGGGGACGGAGGGGAAGACGCTGAGAATAAGGTAATGTAAGAACGACACTATTTTTTTTATGAAAAACTAGCGAACGGTTTTGTAGAAGAGCGGTAGCCCCCACAAAGCGTCATCCGGTAAATGACGTCACTGAGATATTATTTCTGAAAGTAAGTTGGTGTGTTTTCCTAAAAAGCGTTTTTTGACAACGTTACTTTACTGATGATGATTCCGTAAAAAAATTATATTCAATTTGAATAACATAATAATTTAATGAGAGAGAAAGAAAAGAAATACATTTATTTAGCACAGACTAAAAGACAAACAATACACCAGATAGATAATAGTCGTACATCAGATAAAAACAAAGATAAAAAGTGCAAAGTCCGATGTAAGAAATTAGCAGGAAAGTGTGCCTCACGACTGCGCCAAAAAGGCCCAGATCAGCAAAAATGCCAGACAACTAGTGCCTGACGCTGGTTTTAAACTGGACCTGATAATGCTTACTATCATACAAACCCCGCTACTCAAAGATTTGAATCTTTGCCACTGCCATCATTTTCATGAGAGTCATCACTGCGGCCTACAAGGTGGACCGGTGACCTTGTGAAAGCCGCAGGATCTCGTTGGATGCGAGAAGCACAAAACCTGTCGACGCGGAGGTGCTTGGGGGAGGCCTATGTCCAGCAGTGGACGTCTTTCGGTAGAAATGATGATGATGGAAAAACTGAATCTGCCGATCCCTAATATCTACTACTGACCTTGCCCGTAGCATTGCTTAAATTAAAAGTTTAACTATCTATATTAAGTAACATACATAAGAACTAACAAATAAATGTACAGACGCCAGCACATCAACCTACCCCAAACTGTCAGATTTCCCCAATCAACTTTGAACCTTATGCTTTACTGATAAAGTTGTAAATCTATTAAAGAAATTTGACAGATTGTAGTAACTTGATGTGCTGGCGTCTGTACATAAGAACTAACAAATAAATGTACAGACGCCAGCACATCAAGCTACCCGAAACTGTCAAAGTTTCCTAATCAATTTTGAACCTTATACTTTAGCAATAAAGTTGAAAATCTATTAAAGAAATTTGACAGATTGTATTAGCTTGATGTGCTGGAGTCTATACCTAATCCCTGCTCAAGGTTAGTTGAAATCTGTTATGTATTATACAGGGTGGGAAAAAAAATCGTGGATCAAACGAAACAGGGCGACAGTTGGGGTTATTTGCCACTGAGGCAGTACACCATAGATATACTTATTAAATACTAGCTGCGACCCACGCTTTTACCCGCATAAGTGTCGATTCCGTGGGAATATCGGGATAAAACTACCCTATGTCCTTTCCCGGGACTCAAACTATCTCTATACCAAATTTCATCTAAATCGGTTCAGCGGTTTAAGCGTGAAGAGGTAACAGACAGACAGGCATACTTTCGCGGTTATAAACTATCTGGGTGCCAAATTTCTTCCAAATCCGTCAGCCGTTTGTGCGTGAAGAAGTAACAAACATACAAACACACTCACAAACTTTCGCCTTTATAATATTAGTATGATTGCTATTGCGAATGTGTGTTACGCCGCTTACGCCATTTCTGAATAGTCTCAACAGGATTCTTTGTTTTAAAACCAAATTCGTTTTTTTATGTCTGTCTGTGAGACCACTTAAATCTTCTAAAATGCACAATGGATTTCGTGATGCAGTTTTCGCAATAATTTAGAGAATTTATTCTGGAAGGTTTGTGTATAAATACACCAGCTACTGCCGGCGATTTCGGCCGCGTGAAATTTCTTATTTTAACATAACTTATATCATCTGATGACGCTCGGCAATACTGTAACTTCTCATTAGTTAAATAATTTTCAGAATCTGATCAGTGATTCCGAAGATTACAAATCACAAATTTTACTTTTTTATAATATTAGTATAATTACTTAGGGGCCGTTCAAGTATTACGTAGCAGATCTTTTTTGCAATTATTACCCCCCTCCCCAACCCCTTGTCAGCAAAGCTCTTACCCCATGCTTATGTCAACATTGGTACATGCATTTCTCAATGTGAGTTTCTTTATTGATTCATGAGCAGCAGTTATTTAAGCGTTTCGTTTTCAATCACAGACAAGTAGGGTTGTCATATGTGTTGAAACCAAAATCAACTGAATTTTGTACAAAATTCGAAAAAGTAACAAATAAATACTGCTGACGTTATCACCATCCAGACCCCACCAGCCCCCATGTCATTAAAAATAAACAAAACAAAGACTCCCCGCCCCCCTGTAGTGCTTACGTAATACTTGAATGGCCCCTTAGGTATTAGCATAGAAATCTCTGTTTTGAGCTCGTCACCATTGCACCTGTGCGAAGCAGGGGTGTGTCGCTAGCACCTCTAAAAATGTTGAGATTCTCGTTCCTAAACGATCCTACTATGTTTACTCCTCATATGCACTTTCCAAGCTGTCCTATGAACAAACGTTCTTTCACAACTATCACATTTAAATCTCCTATCATCCAAATGTCCCCGAATATGTTGATTCAGACTACACCGAGTCCCAAAAGATTTCGTACACATATCACACTTGAAATCCCTTGATTTTGTATGTGTTACCGTATGAGAACGCAACTCGATCTTGGAGAAAAATGCCATGTCGCAATACGAACATTTGTGCGGTCTCAACATTAAATGGTAGCGCTTTCTATGCGTCGTCAGCGAACTCTGGCTGTGGTAAGACTTGCTGCAAGCTTGACAGGAAAAGACTGTTGGTGTTACCCCATGGGCTTTGACCTCATGGCTTTGAACCAAGTCTTTCGTTGCAAATCTTTCGCTACAGAAGGAACATTTTCGCGTTTTGTTGGATAAAGCGTGTACTACTCTCTCATGCACGCTTCTTTTCGGTCTAGAGTCGAAAACTTTCGGGCAGTGTGAGCATTTGAAGACACCTTTGTTGTGTCTATAACTGTGGGTTTGCATTGATTGCTTGTTTATGAACGCACGCTCGCAAACCAAGCATTCGTAGTTCCTATAATGTTCGCTCATATGCTCTGAAAGGAGTTTGAAATACTTGAATTCTTTCTTACACATACAACATTGTAAGATATCCGTGTTGAATTTAAACGGAATGATATGGTTTTTAATATCGGTATGTAAAATTTTAGAATGTATTTTTGTTAGATGTGTCGTAAAGTCTTCTAAAGTGTTTAAACTTGAGTTGCATGGTTTGCATTTGAGATCTGTAATGTCTAGTCTTATAACTAAATCTGATACGTATTTTACTTTGATAGCTTCGTCTCCAACATTGCTATGAGCTTCTAAATTATGCAGTTTCAATTCTGAAGGTATTTCTCTCTGTTCGTGGCAAAAGTTACAAGAATAACCAGTTCCCCAAAATCCTTTGATGATTGTCGCGTTAGAATTTTGTAATAAAGTCGTTATATTGTCTTTATGTTTATTCATTTCGTTGACTTCGAATTTCTCGGGCTCCTTATTTTCTTTCTTGAATTTGTCGTTGACTATAGCCTTGTACCGCGTTCGGACTTGATCGGCGTTCACAGGAACCTCCATTTCTTCTATCTTAGGCTCCATATTAATCTCTATAGCAATTACTTTTGTTTCGGTAAGATTTATTTCATTGTCTATTACTGTGGTTACAACCGGTTTTGTTAAGTTTTTCGCTTTTAATTTATTCAGCTCGATAAGTTTTTTAGTTTTTTCATCCATAGAAGATACTTTGGTTTTAAACATAGTGGGCTTTGTCCTCTGTTTCTTTTTAGATCGTTCCAATTTGGATTTCGTTGTATTGTCAATCAGGACATCTACAACAAGAAATTCATACATTCATTTCCATATCTTGATCACATTTATGATTAAAAGTTACAGTATTTATTTTAATATCTTCTTCGTTCACTTATAGATTTAAGACGTGGCTAAGAGTTTTTATTGAAAATGGTGGAGTGGGGATAGGTACCACTGTACAAGCATAGTATTGAGCCCTGAGGAACCCTTTCACAACTAAACGAGTTCTCATTTTCTATGCGATTTTTATAAGACAACGTACATTCCTGGGGCCTTATAGTCAAATTAGAAATAGCGTAAAACCTGAAAGAGTTTTTTTTAGATCACTTGTATCTACTTGCCGATGTATTTCTCATGTTCAATGATGTTAAAAGCTTCAATGAAATCATAGCCAAAAGAATTTGGAGTTCAACGTTCCTGTTACAGTAACACATTTTTTTCGTAGCTTGCTTATTAACATACTTTTAATATGAAAAATAACGTCTTTAATTCTCGAAGGGTTATGCAAAGGTGTACCTATAGTACATCCACAATACGCCAGTTGAGTTTAAGTACGGACGCCAGCACATCAAGCTACCCGAAACTGTCAAATTTTCGCAATCAACTTTGAACCTTATGCTTTGGTGATAAAGTTGAAAATCTATTAAAGAAATCTGACAGATTGTAGTAACTTGATGTGCTGGCGTCTGTACCATATAATAGGGGCGATTCTTTAAAATAAATAAATGACTATGAATATTTTTTTATTATTTGTTCAAAAATCTTACAATACTAACAAAACAGTTATGTGGCACGTCTTGACCATTTAATTAAAATCTAAGTAACATTCGGGAACAAAATTAAAAAAAACCGGCCAAATGCGAGTCGGACTCGTACACGAAGGGTTCCGTACCACAAGGCATAAAACGCAAAAAAAAAACAAAGTTTATACCCTTTTAAATTTTAACTTTATTTCATTTTTATTATTTGTTGTTATAGTGGCAACAGAAATACATCTTCAGTGAAAATTTCAATTGTCTAGCTATCACGGCCTGGTGACAGACAGACAGACGGACAGTGGAATTTTAGTAATAGGGTCCCGTTTTTACCCTTTTAGGTACCTAAAACTTACGAAAAATTTATGCCGAAATATTGCCATGCAATAAGACTAGGACCAAAAAGGTAAGGCTGTCCTGTGTAGCACCAAAATCTGACACTGAGGCTGAGATTTAAAAAAGTTACTCCGCACGTTCTTTGTCTTAGACATGTTCCCGTCCCTATCGTGCACTTGTAGTTTGACAGTAGTGCAACAGTGACAGGAATATCGCTTTAGTTACGGTTTCTTAGAACAGCGGTGACACATAGCGTTCGAAATTTGATTTGTCCGCCGTCGAATGACGTCACTGAAACGTTATTTATGAAAGTAAGTTGGTGTGTTTTCCTAGTTTTTCTGGAAACCGTAAAGTCAAGCCCATTCCATCATTTTTATCCGTTACGTGGTGGCCCCAGCTCTTCTGGGAAACCTAGCTTTAACGAAAGTACGTCCTAAGTGACGTTTAAAGATCTCGGTCTCTAAGTTAAAGGTACCATTCCCAACACGAGAACCATAAAACCTACGCTGTAACAGCCTTAAAAAATTAAATAATAAGAACTACCTAATAGATAGGATTATGTCTCAATATATACATACAGTCAACCCCGTTATTGATTTATCACACTAAGGTTTATTCGTCTATGTGACAGTTAGATAGTTGCAACCTTAGTGAAATTTTAATTTACTGGGAATTGTTGCCAAAAGTGGTAAAGGAATTATGAGGTCGACTTTCCACCGACAATCTATAATCTGTTCCAAAAGTCTCTAATGAAAGTGTAAACAAAACCTGCTCAGGTTAAATTCTTAAGCAATCACTCACTTATGGGAATTAGTAATACATTCTATGTATTTAGGTTTCAATTTTGTATATAACCACTTTTTCCAACAATTAATGTTTGAGTAACATCATATTGTGATGTAAAATCATCCACGAAAATTGAGGTTACAATAATAATTGTCAAATGCAAAACATTTCTAAGGTGATTTAAAATAAGAATTTTAGGCTTAAGTAGTCAAAATAATCTCAATATGTAATTGACACTTCAAATTGGCATCCACAGTTAAGTTTTCTAATCTATTTGTTTACATTTTGTTTAGATACTTTTGGAACTGACAGCGGATAGCTTTGTTCACAGTGCGATATTTGTAACTTCGTCAATTGAACGAGAAGTCACTTTGAATGTTCTCGAGAGCGAGTGACAGAGATATTCGACATTACTTTTCAAAATCAAACAATTTCTCCATGCTGTTCTCTCATATGTCTCCTAAAAGTAGTTCTGTGTAAGAACCGGCGGTCACAGTAATCGCAAAGAAGTTTTTTAACACCCTCATGAGTCCGCATATGCTGGGACAAAGTGATCGGCGTACCGAACGACTTGTTACAAATCTTACAGCTATGATTCCTCGTTTTCGTATGAGTTATAATATGATAGTTCAACTCCACGTTTGTGCAGAAAGCCATCTCGCAAGAGGAACACTTGTGAGGTTTCTTAAAGAGATGGAAGCGATTTTTATGCATTGTTAAACCACTTTGTTTGCTAAAAGTCTTTCCACAGTCTTCGCAAGTGTGTTGGGGTTTCGCCACCCCGTGGACCTTGAGCTCATGGTCAAGTACGGCATCCCATGTCGGGAATCGCCGGTCACAGTACGCACATTTCCTATACTTGCCAGCCATATGCACGGCCCTTTCATGGTCGGCTCTTTTCGGCCGAGAATCAAACTCTTTGGAGCAATAAGAGCATTTGAAAATCCCCCTGTTGTGTCTATAAGTGTGCGTCTGCATAGACTGTTTATTGATGAAACTACGATCGCAATCAGGACAGTCGAAGTTCCGATAATGTTCAGTCATATGTTCGGAGAGAAGCTTGAAATACTTGAAATTTTTGTCACACATGAAGCATCGAAAATCGTCGGAATCGAATTTGAAAGGTATGATATAGTTTTTGACGTCAGTGTAAATAAGTTTGGAGTGTATTTTACTAAGATGTCCCATGAATTCTTCTAAAGTGTTCATTGGTTCTTTGCATAACTTGCACTTAAAATCTGTTGTGTCTAATTTTAAGATCAAATCTGATACATGTTTTGTTTTGATGGCCTCGTCTCCTACATCGGTGTGTTTCTTAAGATTATGCTGCTTTAGTACAAAAGGTTTTTCGGCCTTAAAGTCGCAGAAATTGCATGAATATCCGTCTCTCCCGTATGTTTTAATGAGTGTCGCGTTAGAATGTTGTAATATAGCTTTTATAATGGCCTTATGTTTGTACATAAAACGTTGATCATCTGGGTTGGAAGGTACATTTTCGATTCTTTCTTGAACGTTTAAGTTAGCTTCGCTCGACTTGCGATCTTTTTTCGTTTCCGTAACTTTAGTCGCTTCGATTTGAGAGGTAGGTCTTTTCCTTAGACGCCTTATATTGTTGGAATTCGTTGTATTGTCAATCTGGACATCTACAACAATAAAATCAAACATTGATTTCTGTGTGTTGGGTACACGTTTTTATAACGACATAGTGGGATCACAACACCAACGCGAATTTATTAAAGCACCAGCACCGGATGGGTTAAAATCTATGATTATATCGAGAAACTGAATTGTGAACATAATAATTTTAGTCGGCATACATTTATTGATAAATTGTGACGGATAAATTAATAACGGGTGTAAAAAAAGGCTTAACGAAGCAGAGTTTATTGTGATTATTTTTTTGTACAGGACCATACCTGGGAAACTTCTGGTTACGGAGATATTAAAGGTCAGTTTCAACTTTTTTTTTCATGAAAACAAGTTTTAAATGTTGTAACTTAACTTTATAATATACCCCCATGTCCTCTGTGGCGTTGTATACACTCATAAGTGCGTAAATGTTAATACAAATATTAAGTCGTTTTCCAACAAAATTTTTTAATGATGATGATGTTTTGTTGTATATGAAAGCCACCCCCCCCCCCCCACAACCCTGTCGAACACCCGACTGATTGAACACACAAATTTTATGAGGAGTGAAATAAAATTAATATTTTACTGCTGAAATATATTATTTTAATATTGTGTTACAAAATACTAATAAAGCCGTATAACACAATAATACACCTGTGTTTCCCAAAGAGGTCGACATCCGCTACTTAGAGTAGCCAAGTTATAAAATATGGTATTTTTTGGTAGGTTGATCAAGCGTTACTTAGATCTCTTTCTGGTACTCCCAGCTTTTTTCCTGTGTAGGTAAAAGACATGCCGTTGCAAAGTACTCATATGAACAAACGCCACATCACAATGTTCACACATATACCTCCTGATACCGCTATGTGCCCTTAAATGTTGAGTTAGCGCAGGTTTCGTGCCAAACGACTTATCACATTGATTACAGTGAAATTCTTTGGTCTTTGTATGGGTGACTGAGTGCCATTTGAGTTCCTGTCGCGTATAAAAACCTTTCCCACAAGTTTCACATTCCAAAGGACGCATTAACAGATGGTGTCTCTTCTTATGTACTGCAAGACTTTTCTGTGTAGCGAAAGGCCTGTTGCAAGCTTCACAGGTAAGTCGAGAACGGACGACGCCATGGTTTTTAGCTTCGTGATTCTTTACTAAGTCTGCTGACGAGAATTTCTCGTCACAGAAGCCGCACTTTCTCTTCTTATTCGATAGTTTGTGAGTTACGTATTCGTGTTCGCGTATTTTCATGGGACTGTCGAAGATTTTTGGACATCGTGAACATTTGTATTCGCCTTTCTTATGTCTGTATCGATGTGTTTGCATTGATTGTTTATTTATAAAGACACGGTCGCATTCCGGGCAATTGTAGTTACTGTAATGTTCACACATATGCTCTGAGAGTAGTTTGAAGTATTTGAACTTTGCTGCACAAATAACGCATTGTAACTCGTCCGTGTCAAATTTAAAAGGTATTAAATAGTTGTCTATGTCCGTATAAATAGTTTTGTTATGATTTTCTTGGAAATGACCCATTAAATGTTCAAGGCTGTCGATTTCTTCCTCACATAGCCTGCATTTAAGTCCAGTAACATCAAGTTTTATAATTAAATTTGAAACGTATTTAACTTTTATAGCATCATTGTACACATCTCCATGTTGAAAATTATGTTTTTTTAGTTTTTCTGGACTAAAATGTTTATCGCAAAACCAGCAGGAGTATCCTGCGGCTGTATTTCCTTTAATTAATGTTGCGTTTGAGTATTTAAGGATAATTTTGAGGTTATTTTTGTGTTTACGCATTTGGATCTTGTTTGGTACTTCTCCCTGACTTTCTGTGTCAGAGTTTGTCTTTTTTGCCTCTTCGTCTAATATTGGGTACTTGATTGGTACTTCCTGGCTTTCTCCCTCTGATTTTGTCTCTTTTGGCTCTTTGTGTGATAGTTGGTACTTGTTTGGCACTTTTTGGCTCTCTGTGTCCAAGTATGTCACTTTCGCCTCTTCGTGTGGTACTGGGTACTTGTTTGTCACTTCCTGGCTTTCTGTATCTGTGTCCGTTTGAATTGTGTCTTCGTGTGACAGTATGGGTACCTCTATTTGGCTCATTGTCACAGTTTCGCGGGTAGTTGTGTTGTTTATAGAGTTCTGGATGTCTGTCCGGACATCTACAAATAATACAGTTACTTTTTTTTTATTTGAACTTGGGTTGGCGTGTTCTGACTTTTGGAAGCGACGACCATCAAGGATAAGAATAAGTATTGTACTACAGAGTTGGTCTTGATATAAAGTTCACGTTTGATTTTTTGTATAGTTTCAATATTTTTTAAATTTTCTACATTCACCTTAAATAAAGTACTGAAGCCGACTGTGTAATCAAAACATAACGGAACTATGTGATCGAACTATGCATATTTGTTTATTGATCCCACTCTGGGTGGAGCGGAATGGAGTGTCAGACTCTTACTGATTAAAACCCACCCGTGTTCCTTCCTTAGCCCTTTATGTTCCGGGCCAGTGGTAACCCTTTCGGACAATCCCGCTGACCCGGCAGGCTTCGGTCTTGACGGGGCCCCTTCTTTGATTCTGACATCTCTTTGAAGCGCCCGTGGAACACGTACGCGCCGTCCGGCACGGGCCTAGTCCTGATCGGACGGTGAGCTACCCATTACTCTCCGCCCGGAGGCCCGCGCCTACGGTGGCCGGGGGTCGTCACGCGGCTCCCGACGCCCGGAGCGTCTCCCGCGGCGGCTGGGACGTGAGGCTCTTTCCCTCAGCCATCCCGCCACCTCCTTCGCTAGCATGACTGCTTCGCAGGAGGTGACTGCCTCTCACTCCCTCTCGCTCCGGACCATGGCTTGAACCAGAGCCGGACGCGAGAGGTCGCCGCCGCTGCCGATCGCCTCTTCGAGGATACGGCGGTGCTCCGCCCAAGCGGGGCAGACCTCTACCGTATGCTCCACCGTGTCCTCTAGGCGATCCTCACAATGGTGACACCCGGGCGTTTCCTCCCGCCTGATGATGTGCAGGAACCTCCCGAAACATCCGTGTCCGGTGAGGACCTGCGTCAGGCGGTAGGTGAGGGCGCCGTGACGCCTCTCTAGCCACTCCTCAAAGAGGGGTCTTATCGCCACTATGGTGGCGTGCCCTGCGCTGGGTTGCGACAGTCGCTCTTTCCATGCCGCCATGAGATCGCGCCGGAAGTCCGTCCGCTCCGCCGCGATTTGCCGTGAAAGCAGAGTTTCCCCCCGGCTTAGTGCCTCAGCGCGCCACTCATACAGGCGCGCGAGGACCATCGCCTCCAGATCCCATGGCGTACTACAAATACTGACATCTTTATCGAAAGAGGCAGACCTGGCAATTCACAATAACCACGCGGCGGCGCGCAGCTACAAAGCAAAACTCACTTTACGCTTGTAAGGTTAGGTACATTTTCGTTCGCAGCGTCTAGCGACTCAAAGGTCGCTGAGTGGTGTAGGCTATTATTGCAGAAGGTATTGAAAATTTTGTATGGAGTGATATATCTGTTAGTAAGTAATCTGTGACTTTGGTCACATCCAATATTTTTTTTCCAGATGACTAGGTTTAATGAAGGAGCTTACCCCATATTACGCGTAAGTAGAAAGTTGTTTGTCATCAGAGTATTCAATATTAGACATCATTCACCTTAACCTATTCTCGATTTACTCGACGAATTTAAAGTAAAAACAAAACGCTGAGAACGTCGCTCAATTCTAACACTTTTCCGTGTTTTATGTAACCAGCTACCTTATGTACACGATATGCTACAGTAAAACGATATTAAATAACAAGTAAACAAAATTATAAAAAAAAAACCGATCAAATTAAATTAATATTTGATTATTTTTTGTATATTTTAAATATCTGTGTGGAAAAATGTATGTTTTTTAGTTTATGTTATGACCATAGATCGGAGTAGGTAGATTGAACTGGGGTCATTGATCCGAAACGTATATATTACTATGGACATTCCTCCGGAATTGGTGGTAGTCAGAATTTCATTAGTTAGCCGAAAGGACATGTTAGGAAATGGGCTTAAAATAATAATTTTTTTGAACAGCTGTCATGTATGGTTTTTCTGATAGGGAAACTTATTCAGGATGGCCTGACAAAAACAGAAAAAATATTAAAAGCACCATTATTGAATAAATACATATTTTAAATCCAGATATTTTTGGTGTCATAATATTATTTTTGCACATTGAAACAAAGAAAAAATGGTTAAATATCATTTTTTAAAGCAAATTATACACCTTATTGTTATTTAAAATATTCTAAAATAATATTAGATGGTTTAAAATAAAACCAACTCCATGATTTGTATGTATGGCATTAATTCCTTTGCCTCCTAATGGAATCTATGAAAATATTACCTGTGCCAGTAAGGTTGTCATACTTGTCAGCTGTCAGTATACAGGTCAAAATTGAATTGAATTTGACACTTGATTGACGTTTACAGTTCACAATGACAATAATGACATCCAACTGAAAAGTGTTGCCAAAATCAATAATTACTGTGGGTTGCAATTTATTTTTTAAATAATGATTATTAAAATGTATAATAATTAAGGAAAGGGTGCTTTCAAAAAAAATTAAAAAAATATACAAAGTCTCCTTAATTTATGTACTTTCATAAAAATATGATCTCTTCCCTGTTCACAGTAGCTTCGAATAAAAGCCCAGCCTCCATACAAAAACCTAACATGTCCTTTATATCTATCTATAAAAGATCTAGCCATAAAAGGCTAAAAATAAAAAATAAATATTAAAGCTTCGATCGGAATTCGATTGTTTTTATTTTTCAACAGATAAATAATGAATTAATTTAGTTTTGATACCTTCCTTTAAATTTTGAATTGAGTAGTAATAATATCACTATCAACATTAACAATATTTAATTGAATCCGGAAATACCGGAATTACTTTCCGGAAAAATGGCTTATCCATGTTATTCTTTCTGTGTGAATTTATGATACAAGTACCAAAAATCAATCTACCTACTCCGACCACTGGTTATGACATTAGGACTGATCAGTTTTTTGAAATATGTATATAAAACAACATGCAATCAATATAGAAGATTTTTCGTTTAGTCTGCATAGATAGCAAAAACCTTGAATGCACATTAAAAAAAGAACCGTGGGTAATTGCATAACACACTAGGTAATAATAGCAATGACTTGTACAATTGAGTAGACAATTTTTTCGAACATATTATGCAATGAATTAGCAATGTCCTGCAAAATGATTCAGTTTGAGTTTGAAAGTGTGATATGCAATTAGGGTGCAGATTTATATCACACTCACCGTTAGGATCCACTTTGATCTTGGCACAAATAGTCTTCCTTGGTATATCATACTTCAAAGCCGCTTCAGCAGACGTCAGTACATTGTTCCTAACTTCTTCCAAACATTTGCGTAGGTCGAGCTCGGAGTATTGTTTGTAAGTCTTGTGCTGTTCCGACTTGGGCAGCTTTTTGGGCCATTTCCGTTTTGGCGCTTCCTCGTCATCTGTGTCTTGTTTACGAGGTTGCTTTCGCCGTTTTGCGGGTTTTAACTGATCTGTTGGGTGTGAGGAGTCTGGAAATAGCAAGATAGTGGATAAAAAAACAGTCAGCTAGCAAAAACCTCGAGGCTGGATATTTATATGCCACATTGAGTTTAATTTCTATTACAAAGGGTGTGCTAAGCTTTCGAGGTCCATATTCGAAATTGCCAACGGAATTTGATAAAAGAACCCACTGAGACAGCCCAATTCAAACTTTATGGCGGCTCAGAAGATGAGGCGAGTGGCTGAGCAGTGATAAATTCACCTGTCAGAGGAGGTGAAGTGAAAGTATTGCGTAGCAAGTAGTGCACTTCAGATTCGACGGTTCTTTTGATTTCAAATGGAGAAATAAAAGAAGAATATTATGACCATACTGAAAATTATTGAGGAAACCACTATTATGCCTTTGCTGTGTAATTACAGGCACATAAGACATTCCAGTTTTGTTTCAGAGATGACAACAGACCTGCAAAGCCTCTGGTATTATAGGTGTCCATAGGCAGCAGTGACCACTTACCATCAAGTGTGTTGTCTGATTCTTTACTACCCGTTATTAGTGTTTCTAAACTGACCGGTGGTCGCCACGTACAGTGCAAAGTACTTCAGTAACCCAGGTACCATCCGTGAGACGGTTAGTAACATCAAAGTGTTGCTGTGTTCCTTGAGGAGCTGGGGTGGATCGAATAATCGATTTTCCCACCTTTTTTTTTTTTGCGGATGGGAAAATTTTCCCACCCTTACGCAAAATACGCGCATTCACGTGCAATTGTGGACACCAGCCCTTATTACCTACAACCCATTAACTTATTAAACACAAACTCACCAGTATCAACCGCATCATGCGCTCCACTAGCGTCTTCTTCTTCCAAATACTCAACCTCCTCATACTCCGTTTCTTCTTTGACATTCGTCACAGTGTCAGCAGTGTCCATAGTGTACTCTGTTTCAGCATACATAGTGTCTGCGGTGTCTTCGCTGTCAGGAGGATCGTACTCTATAAGTAATTCCTCGTCTAGTCTTTCTTCTTTGATGCTCGTTTCATTTTCTGGTGGGAATGGAAATATGTTTTTATTAAACAGGGTGAGTTTTTGAATGCGGGGTACTATGGCAGCTACGCCAACTATAGGAAATACGTGACAGCCATGTAGCAACGCTTTAGGGAGGACTATGTCCAGCATTATTCTCATTGTCAGTTAATTTATTATTGACCAAAAAACTTTTATGCTGGTAAAAAAGTTGAATTGAAGATTCTTGTTCCTATACACCTATCAATTGATTTTCATTGTCTATGAATAAAAGATAAACAAAACAAAGATTACCAGCATCTATCTGCTGGAACAGCTCCGCTTGTGAGTCCAAGACCACCCTCTTAAAGTCATTCGCATCTCGCAACCGATAGATGCACTGCTCACATATCTGATCCTGTTCCATAGAGTCCTCCGAATGATCCCACTGTTTGGACATAGAATAATATTATGATAAACATGTTTAGCTACGGATTTCGCTGTCTGGTCGTGGATGGGTGACCATCCATTACATATGAGGGGTGTAGAATCCGCAGGAGACGCTCCGGGCGTCGGGAGCCGCGCGACGACTGCCGGCCACCGTAGGCGCGGGCCTGCGGGCGGAGAGTAATGGGTAGCTCACCGTCCGATCAGGACCAGGCCCGTGCCGGACGGCGCGTACGTGTTCCACGCGCGCCTCAAAGAGATGTCAGCATGAAATGAAGGGGCCCGATAGGGCCGAAGCCTGCCGGGCCAGCGGGATTGTCCGAAAGGGTTACCGCTGGCCCGGAACATAAAGGGCTAAGGAAGGAACACGGGTGGGTTTTAGTCAGTAAGAGTCTGACACTCCCTTCCGCTCCACCCAGAGCGGGAGGAGTCATTTGATGATTTCCCATCCTGAAAAAAAAAAAAGAAAAGGGTGTAGAATCAAAGACAGCTAAGTGCATCTGCATCTGCCATATTGGGCTCGGCGCCATCGCAACGCTGTGATTGGTCAATTCGGATTTAAGCTGTCTTTGATGTTGACAGGACAATTTTAAGCTACCTTTGATCCCAATGCCGAAGTTCAATCTGGATTTTCTACCGCATTCAGCTACATTTGATAACAACTTTTAACCTGGATCCATAGAGAATGGGTCATGTATGAAAATATTAAATTGTCTCGATTTTTTTTCTGCGCTTATGAATAAGCTAATACTATCTACAAAAAAAGTATCAGATTTATCTGATTAGTATTTCCAGAGAAATAAATTAAATTCTGTTAGAGGCGGCCATCGACAGTAACCCACGGATTTTTATTCAATTTCCTTAGCCTACTCAATTAAAAAGTAAAAACTTGTCAATTTGTCATAACATAACCTCACTTTTCACCTCTTGCTTTGTGTTTGTTTGCGATTTTATGGATATATCTTTACGATTACGATACGATTTATCTTTATTTTATTCAAAGCGTGAGGGTCGTCGTAAAGATATATCCATAAAATCGCAAACAAACACAAAGCAAGAGGTGAAAAGTGAGGTTATGTTATGACAAATTGACAAGTTTTTACTTTTTAATTGAGTAGGCTAAGGAAATTGAATAAAAATCCGTGGGTTACTGTCGATGGCCGCCTCTAACAGAATTTAATTTATTTCTCTGGAAATACTAATCAGATAAATCTGATACTTTTTTTGTAGATAGTATTAGCTTATTCATAAGCGCAGAAAAAAAATCGAGACAATTTAATATTTTCATACATGACCCATTGAAAGATAGGTTTTTTTGTATTCATAACTCATAATTGACAACATGCAACTAGCTACATTTGATTCTACACACCTCATATAGAGACCCCTCTGTGCCTTGGAAAGCATGTTAAGAAGTTGGTCATTCGTAGATCTTTGACAGTCGTTATGGGTAGTCAGAAACCCAAAAGTCTGATGACTGGTCTTACCAAGAGGTATTGTGTTACCCAGTTACTGGGCTATGGAGGTCAGATTGGCAGTTGCTCCATGTAAAATGCTGGGATTTGGTAAGATTGGAAGCTGCTACCATTTACCGGGTAATAATAATTATGTCTTTCATTGACTCGAATGTGCCCTGGCAGCTGATAGTATGTCATGCTCACTCAAATGTCTCGCTGACGGTGGCGTGTGTGTTGGATCATTTAGCTCCCTTCAAAATGGTTGAGCTAAATGGTGCTGATTTATGCGTCATGTTCGTGAACGGGCGCCGTCAGTTGGGGCTGGTCATCACTTAGCTGCCTCGGCTTATTTTTAATTATTTTAATTTTGGATTGTTGTTTGTTCAGTACTATTTGTTGTACTCTGGACGCTTTTAACGCGTACGTCTTTCTTAATTTTTTACATCGTTCTCACATTATATAATTTTAATATCAAAAGTAATGATGTACCTAACTAATATTTTTGTAAAATATAATTTAAAAAGAGTGTCCATGGAGTTTCTTGCCCGTTCTTCTCCATAGGTACCTACGCTTTGGAATGGGCATCTAGCTTCATATTTTTCGGACTGACCGACTTCTTGACAATTCAAAAGTGCCTGTAAATGGTTTAATTGAAATAAATGCTTTGAGTTTGAGTTTGAGCTGCCCTGAACATAGTTGGGAAAAGGCTACGCTGATTGTTTGACAGGCTAAAAAATAAAAGGTAAGCACCTACTCTTCCTATACATAAGATGTAGTAGTTTTTATTCACAATGCTTCCAAAACAAAGGCGAGTGTAGTAAAGGATTGGGTCAGTGGGTCGTCTTAATATTGAATATTAATTAAGGTTTATTAAAAAATTAAAAAAAAAATCATTTAATTCAGGCAAGACCCATATAACTGTGACAAAATTCATGTAATTTTGTGTGTGAAACCCTAAGACGACCCACTGACCTATAAATTAATTAATGAATTTTTAGTAAATCATTAAAGTTGCTTACTTCCCTAGAAAGAATCTTTGGTCAGAAAATTTATTGTATTCAAAATAGATTTATATTGCGTTACAGCATAATCGTGACGTGACGAAGTATTATGCGTATCATGGCGTGGCAAGCAACGGACTCCGCAGTTTTATTTTAATTGTAAAAATACTAAATAAATCTAATTTATTTGGATTTTAAAATCCCAGGTATAGGCGCCAAGTAAAATTTTCAAAATCTGAAGTTTGAAACAAAGTCATGAACCACAAATATTGGGCAAATAGGCTCATTATTAAAACTCAAGAAAGAAAACTCACAGTCAGTGCAAAACATTGAACAAGCATCTCGCCGTAGATTTCTGCTTCTCCTTCAAATTGATGTTCTGCCCACATGTTTTTTAAGTAGCCATAGGAGAGACAACACCTACATCTACCGAAAAACGTCTCTACCTCAGATTTTTCCATCGACATGATTGCGATTTAACATAAAACTAATGATTACAAGATTTTCTCAGACACCACCATTTTATAGCATAGACTAAAAAATGCCGCTGCGGCCTGTGCCGCGCGCGCCATTTCAATAGCGGTCTTATTATCTATGGCACGCATTGATGGCACGTAGGTGGTGCTGTACCGTGCCGTGGCGGATAATCTAAAACGTATGATCTATACAACGTGTAACGGATTAAGCGCAATACCTCAGACACCCCAATTAGAATATAAAATTATAAGTCTAAAACAACACCCGTAATTAAATAAATTTAAACCAAACCTGGTCGTTTTTTATAAAATAGTTATCCTTACTAAACGCAAAACGTATGTGCAGCAACATGCCTACACACACACTCATGCAATATTAGCAGCCGACGCGACACGCACATTCGAGCGCCCGCCAGCTGACCATAGTTATAGGCATAGATGTGCGTTAGTTCAATGAACGAATTTTACTTACATCAGGTGAGATAGTGGTCAAACGCGCGCCTATCAATAGTAAAAAAAAACCTAAAATGTCACAGACTGATATTATGAATTAATAACTTTTGATACTTACTTAATTGAGTTTACAGTGTAATGATTGATAATTTTCTAGCAAGTGAAATTATCAACATGAATCTAAGACTTTACGCTTAGTAACGGGGATGCATTTAAAACTGCGACTTTTTACCCGAAATTCGAAACTAATGAAGGGCGAAGCGCCCGGACTCCGTGCGGCACACGCGGGTAAAAAATATTTATCTCAGATGCGTAACTTTCGCGATATTATTAGCTACCTCTGATAAGCGTGTTTTCTGCTAATTACCTACGTGAAACAAAAATCAGTGCTTACAAGATTTTAATCACAAACAGTAAAAAATACCTACTTTGAAGATGGCCGGCCGGCAGCCCGGAGGAAGCGCGCGCGCGCGGTCTCAAAGGGTCGCCGGTTTTGTGCATCTCGCTCTTTCACATTATTCTTACGGTACATTTGCAAAGCTAGCTCATAGGAACCAGAAAATTGTCTACTACCTATTTCGACATTTCTCAACAAATCAATTAGTGAGACATGCGGAATACAAATCGGTCGTGCATTTCAATAAGCCTTATTATTTGCACGGAAGGATTAAATTCTCTTACATCAACTGTTTTATTAAACGCGCTAAAATGCTTTGATATTATTCATGTGCACGTGTGTATCATGGACCTAAAAATTAGGTTGTTTGTTCAATTTTAGCGTCGGGCGCGCCAACGGTGAGTGCCTAGTTCTAATGTAGGCATTAAATACCTACCTATGGCCGTATGAACGATCATTAAATTACCGAACATTAGCTAGATGTGATATTGATAAGCGATATCACCGTGTAAAATTATTTTTTTTCTATCGAACTTTCACAGGCTTTGAATTTAGTCTCTACGCACCGCGCCGCGCGCCGCTGCTTGCAGTTTTTATCTACCTACCTATCTTTCGAGATTGCACCCCCGCGAATCCCGCGATCCCTCTGATAAGTTCGTTGTGTTTAGGTAGGTCCAGTTTATTGTTTGTACTACAAAAATATGCAAAGACGTCGTGTTTAAAAGATTATAATAACAATTTTTACAGTGATTAGAATACAATCGTATTGATAGGAAGAAGTAGGTACTTACAGAAACTGGACTATTTACACTTAACACTTAGGTTATTAATTTGCACTATTTCTGCGATCCACTTTCATTAAAGTTTCAAAATGACCGCCGTCTTGAACTATGCACTTATTATCAATTTTGTAAGCACTTCAGTATCACTTTTCACCGTCACAAATGCTTGTTGAATTTTTGTTTTTAGCGCCTCGACACTTGTAGATTGACTGACATACACGAGCGATTTTATGCGACCCCACAAAAAAGTCTAGCGGTGTAAGTCTGGCGATCTGGGAGGCCACGGCACAGGTCCTCCGCGACCTATCCAGCGACTGCCATACTCCGCATCCAGATGCCATCGAACGGTCCACGTGAAATGCGCGGGAGCACCGTCTTCGGCGTTAGGTCTTGACACCGTCGAAGATGAATGGGTGTTCACCATCAGCACGCAACGTTCGCCACACGTACATGTGGCTGCAGTCGAACTGGGGTGCTGTTTCTCTCGAGCTGTCCTCTGGATGTTCATCGAAATGGTCGAGAATACGCTCTTGCAGACGAGTAGTCCGCACATTCGTCCCTCTGTCCAAAGCCGTATTAGGAAGGAACGTCCCAGAGTCCCTCAGTCGCTGAGTTGCAGCCAGCATCGTCCTGGCGCTCACACTGCAGCCAAAACGGTCATTGAACTCCCGACAAGCTAACGCGACATTATCAAGACAGCGAGCCAGGGTTCTCACCATCTCCGTGTATTGTATGTTGGTGTACCGGAAAGCCAGCCATCAAGCACGGAATCAAAAATGTCACGGAAGTAAACTGAAGAACAACTACACTAGGTCGCTACCGGCGGATGACTAGCTTTTAATAATTTTAATGTTAGGTAGTAGGTACTCATGTTACTCGGCGGTAGCGGCGGCGTGTTTGTCGGCATTTCGCATAGAACGTCAAAGAGGTTGCCGACAAATGCTTTATTTCTTTGCAATAAGGTTCAAATTTCTTCAAATTCAATAATTTTATTTTGTATTAATGCCTAAAATTTGTTTGTGTGTGTGTAGGGCTACTCTGATGACCGCACTAAGTTTGGTCGTGCATTCAAACAAGCCTTACATATTGGAGATAAAGTTGAAATTCCTTTAAATTACCTATTTAATTTGACGCACACTACTTTTATTGTAAAATGCATTGATATTATTTACGTGTGTGTATTACGACCTGTGAGCAAAATACAAATAATGTCGTGCGTTTAAGTAACCTTTATTGCTCTGAGTTAAGGTTTCAATTTCCTTGAGTTAAGGATTGTATTAATTTGTCATGATACTGTGTTTCTAATTTAAGTAATTTAAAAGATTTTTCCGTCA
The DNA here is from genome assembly GCA_927399505.1 of Luperina testacea. Lineage (NCBI taxonomy): Eukaryota > Metazoa > Arthropoda > Insecta > Lepidoptera > Noctuidae > Luperina > Luperina testacea. The sequence continues at coordinate 5,015,767 of OV656785.1, read as the reverse complement.
AAATTTAACACCTATTTTTGATGACGGAAATGGATTCAGAAGCCGATTCTGAACAAACTACTTTCAGGAATTGCGTTTATTCTGTTACACGTTGTATATAAAAATATATCAATGTGTGTAGTAATATTAGTTCCAAGCTAAACAAACGCAAACATGACGCAACGCAAACAGTTATTTACTCTGTGGATACTCTATGCTCTGTGGTTTGTCCGTGGTGTTATTGACAGGGCGACTTGGCGTGAAGTGGTTTTTTATCCAAAGCTTTCTATCGCAAAAAAATCACTTAAAAAGTCGAAATTATGATAAATACTGAATGTATAACATGAAGAAGTTGTGTTAGTAATCATTTTCGAGGACAATAAGACGTAAACATGGCTACAGTTAAGAACAACGGGCCGATTATAGACCCAGCATTATGTCGATGTTGTAGGGCTATAAAAAAATGTCGAGTGCTCACAGCGGAGTATACTTGGATGGAGAAGAAGGAAATTTACGCTGATATGGTTATGGACTGCTTCGGAATACTGGTCAGTAAAAAAACACTTTTTGCATTATGGGAAGAAAACCTAAAAAGATTTTTCTTGTATATAAATAAATCCTATTTGTTTTTGTGTGTGAATCTGATTAGAATGTAAAATAATTGTTTCTAACCGTTTTTCTTAGATGAATATTTTGTTTGTTTATTAAATATAATTTTTTAGGTAGACCACTGAATACATGTCAGAGTGTAAAAGACACTCAACGGAGTTATATTTACTTAACAAAATTTAAAAAATTTTAAAGATACTCAACTTAAAAGAAAACCTGTAGCAATAAATAATAGTGTAGCTTCTTTTTTCCATACTTTATGTTTACTAATCAAATGTACTGTTAATAATGTTAGTAATATTTTATTACTACTAGTGTTAGTTGTCATTTTTACCCCATGTTTTGGGTAGAAGCTTGGAGGAAGCTTCTACCCAAAAAATGCCCCATGCCATTTTTCCCTGTCTTTGGCAGTCTTCATCCATTAAAAAAAAAAAACTATAACTGAAAAAAAAAAACTGAAGAATAGTAATAATATTGTTCAGTTATTTAGATAACTCAAATGCTTAGGTTAGGTAAGGCTGTAAGATCATTATTAAGGGGCTTACAGGACCTAAACACAAAAAACGCAAGTTTTAGAAACAATAAAAGTATATGATTGACTACAGTAAACAAAATCAGAAAAATATACATATGATATTCTTCAGGATATATGCTAGGTAGATAGTGTGTTGAAAACATAATACAACTAATTTGATACGATAGAAAAAAATCATTAAGGTGAAACCATACTAATATACATACAATTATTCTGATTTTTTGTCAGATTATTCTACAAGCAACATACAAGAGAGTTTTGTAATTTCTGTATGTTACCTTTTCATGCCTAAACCACTGAACTGATTTCGATAAAATTTGGCAGAGATAGATTGCATCCCGGGGAAGGACATAGGATAGATTTTATCCTGATATTCCCACGGGATCTCCACTTATGCGGAGCGCTGCTTGTATTCCTTTTAATTTGAATAAATCCTTTTGCTTCCAGCTTTCACATGTTGATGACAATGAGAGAGACTGTGGTGTCTGTGCAACATGTGTTGTACGTCTACGGGATGCATGTGCCTTCAGGCAGCAAGTGCTTCAGTGTGAGGAGCTGTTCTTAAGCGCTAAGCTTGAAGACAAGGATGTGTTAGCAGGTACAATGCATTCATGTAAAATACTCTTCTTCTTTTCAAAGTAAAAGTGAACAGGCTTCTTCTGGGTAAGCTCACTCCATCGTAGACTTTATCTGTGTCATCTCTGACCTAGATTAGAGTCAAGAGAAAACCCATTTCGAATAAAAAAAAATTAAAAAATACTGGTATTCAGTTGCCTCTGGTTAGACTGGAAGCACCATAGTTTGGAAAAGTCTAGACAGGTTGATTTCTGTAGAGATTTTTTTAAGTGAACAGACAGCTGTTCTGCTCGGGAGTTTGTTGTGCCACTTCTTCTTCCTAGCGAAAGCACTTGGAAATGGTGAAGGGCGGTCGATTTAGGGGGCTGTCATATTTAATTTTGACGTTCGAAAAGTGCTGGTTCTCAGCCTAATTACTCGACTGCGCCAGAAGGAGTGTGAGATGAGCCTGTGCACACCACCTTTTTTAAACGCGCCGTTGACGTGCGTTTGTAGCGATACAGACGCGATACGCACGCATGTCAGATACTGGCAGGAACTGCTCTGTAGGATAAAAACGTGCCGTCGACGTACGTTTCTAAAACGCGCGTCAACGGCGCGTTTAAAAAACGTGGTGTGTACAGGCCCTTAAGTTAGCGGATGCGGCCAGGGAGCGGGAGCGACTTTGTTTTATACTATGTAAAGAAGATATATTTTAGGATTACTGGCCTAGTAGCCAGTAATCATAAAACCCTACCCGTGTGTCACCATTGTAGCGGCTCGTTGTATGCTATTTCTCTCCATATCTAACACCTGGCAAAATATTACAGAGCTCTCTGAACCGAAGATGCACAAGCCACAAATGGACGTAGAGCTAAAGATTGAGCCTAAAGACGACTGCAGCGATGTCTCGGGTGGCGCCGACCATGATGACGATATCTCCCTGGATTACCCCATTACAGAAGCTATTGAAGGTAATGTAACATCACACCAGACGGGCAATCCTCATAATTTTAAGAACGTTCACAGCCTGGGGTCCTAAAAAGGCCACTTTGGCGAATCATAAAAGGATAACATTATGAATCATAATGGACAGTTAACTGTTAAGTTAATCGTATCAAATCCCATTGGTGTAGGATTTTTTTTGTCTGTGCTAAAATACCAATCAATCCAATCCCAATCTCTTTGATTATAACTATGTAGTTGAGCGAAAAAAAAAAATACTGTACAAAGGCGGACTATATCCCAAGGGAGCGGACATTCCCGTGGGATAATTCTACGTCAACCTTCACGCGGCCGAGGCCACGGACAAAAGCTAATCTTACATTATACATATATGTAGTTTGGTACCAACTACTGTCTAGTGTAGTCATTTTAAGTTGATTTGTAATAACAATTTTGGGATTGGGCGGATCACATAAGCCGTATGCACGATGACCGCTGGGCAAAAATCTCCACACAATGGGTGCCTGAAGATGGACGGAGCCGCCGAGGCCGGCCCAGAAAGAGATGGCGAGATGACCTGGACGCGTACCGCGAGGGCTGGTTCAAGGTGGCGCGGGGAAACAGTTCCTGGAAGGATTTGGGGGAGGCCTTTGCCCAGCAGTGGGACAGCATAGGCTAGCAAAAAAAAAAACAATTTTGGCTGCAGCAGGATTTGAATTTCATCATGTATGGCATAGAAATTATAGTTCCAAAACAGGATATTTTTATCAAAGATTCTGAATTCAACTGTAAGGGTCTAAACAGATGGACTGCATTTGAACTGCTAGCTGCAACATCGCAGTTTGGATGCAGTTGAAATGCAGTCTGTCTGTTCAAACCCTAAGTCTCATTCTCATTTTCCAGACCATCACGATGTAGATGAAGCGGAATCAAAGCCTCCTAAAGAAGAAGAGTCATTAGAAAAACCAGAGTTACCTCTAGATGAAGACTCGAAGCTAGAAGATGATGATGACGAGAGCGACTGGTCGGCGTCTTCCTCGGACTCTGATAAACCCATCAAGAAGAAGGCTAAGAAGAAAGGCAAGACTAATGGAGCGGGAAAGAAGAAGAAGGTCAGCGCTAAGAAGCAGAAGGCTGGTAGGTTTAAATTCGGTCGTACATGTGTGTGTACGACAACCACACACAGTACACAACCAACTAATTATCTTGGGGTCGACCAGTTTAAGCAGTTTACTACGATAATACAGTTAAACCAAAAAAAGTATGCGCTTCGGTAATCTTCGTGTTTCCAAATTAGCACGAACGTCGCGCCATAGAGCTGCAGAGTAACCCCATAGTGGCCAAAGATTCTAAGTTTTGTATTGCCGCGCTTTGATAGGTGTACTAAATGCACCTGTCATTGCGCGTTTGTATTAAGTTTTCTCTCAGTCGGGGTTCCTACTCTGGTAGCAGATCGTCAACTGTCACATAAACGTTTTGAAAAGTTTGCGCAGCGAAAAGCTCACTTGAGAACCGCCATCAAGTTTCAAGCTCACTGTAACAAGCTGAAGACTGTTTCGTGTCTGTGCACGCATCTGATAAGACCTAACTGATGTACAAGATGCATTTATATTTTGTTTAAACATGTGTAATATGATGCATAGATATGCACATAATGCATGGAAAAATATTACGACGTAGATGGGGAACTTACGTCAGTTAGGTCTTAGGTCTCCATGTGTGGTAGATGGTAAGTTAGTGGAATACCTTTATCAAAGACAAGCTAAAAGGAATTTATCTCTCTTTCCAGGAACATCAGCAAAAAAATCAGCGAAAACTGCAAAGAAACCGCCCGTTGAGAAAAAAAATAACTACGACCGAGATTTAGACTGTATGTCCGAGGAGAATCTACTTACTATCATACAGTATTCCTATGTGTGCCCCTTTAAGAATAGAAGAAACAACTATTACTGTTTTTACTGCAAGGATTACTACCCAAAACCGGAAGACTTGAGAGAGCACACCGTCTCACATGACACCAAACCGTTCCAACTATTAATGGGGTATAAGAAAATGATCAAAATTGACATCACAAAAATAGACTGCAGACTATGTCCGACAAAAATCGACGATTTGACCGTTTTCAAGCAGCATATAGACCAGGTGCACGGAAAAAAGATATATTTTGAAGCTCCCGATAAGATGTTACTATACAAATTAACTTGGAATGATTTGGTATGTGTCATGTGCAACGATGTCTTCGAGGATTTTAACACGTTAAACACCCATATGGTCGAACATTTCAGTAACTACACCTGTGATATCTGTGGCGTCTGTTTCCTAGAAAAACCTCGCTTAGATGCCCATTTGAAGAGGCATAAAGATGATGAGCGACATACTTGCGAAGTCTGTGGAAAAGTGTTCAAGTCCAACCATTATAAGGACATGCATGTGGACATAGTGCATAAGAAAAAGGCTATAATTCGATGTCCGAGATGTGATGAATGTTTCATGTCCTACGCGCTCAAGAATAAGCATTTAACGGAGGCTCATGGTCAGAAACGGACATACCCATGTAACTTATGCGATAAAGTGTACAATAGACAGAAGACTTTAACGGAACATCAAAGGAGGAATCACCAAAAAGTGTTGAAGCATCAGTGTGAATACTGTGACCAAAGGTTCTACCTCCCTTCTCGGTTAAAAGAACACATGGCAACACATACAGGCGAGAGGAACTTCCGCTGTGAGTATTGTGAAAAAAGTTATCCTAGGTTGAAGTCTTTGCAGTACCATATACGGACTCACACGAATGACAGGAGGTATCGGTGTCACATATGTGGACAGGCCTTCATTCAAAATGCTAGTATGAAGTCTCATATTAAAAGTCATCATCCAGAGTGTGATATTGAGGGATGTTACTTTTAATTTCTTTAGGCTTTAAAAGTTATTAATTTGGTGGTGTAAATGAAATAATGTCAATAACGCTATAAATCCTTCTTATTCTGTTTATGAAATATCTATTAAATTGGTCCAATTTTAGAGGAGAAAATAGTCTAGAGCCAAACTTCGAATTATAACTTTTTACTTAGGCTTTTTCATAAAGTCTCTCCGACCGCATTTCCTCTTAATGCACCCTACACAAAATATAACTTCTTAGAATGCTCTCCTAAAAAAGTTCATGCCACCAAGTTAATAATCAATATTCTGAGATTACTAGATAACGAAAATAGTCTGAAGTATTTTTTAAAGGAGTATTGTACATTAATAATTTTAATATTACCAACAAAACATCACAGTTTATGGTTTTACATGCTATTACATATTTATTTATACAAAACAAGACAAGATAATTTGATTATAAGTACAGAGTATATCAGAAAAATTTTGGTCATTTTTAATGGTGTGATACAGACCATCAAACTGAATAACTTTCTCCATGAGACATACATCGTAATCGCGAAAAAATATCATCTGTCCCATAGAAAACTTATCGAGCTAAATGTATGAAAGGACTAGTGGCGGCATCTACATCGCCACATACAAACTACGCATCACACTGACGTCACGCAAAAATCCTGCATCGCGCAAGCAGTTCACCGCGCAACTAGCATATTACCACGTCCCGACATCAGTTGCTGCAATTGCTCACCAGACACGACACTCGTCTGATCGGAGGGTCCTCCCTTTTATATAGAGTACTAGCTTCTGCCTGTGACTTCGTCCGCGTGTAATTTCACCCTCCCCCATTCACTCTATTAGGGGTAGAATTTCGAAAAACCCTTTCTTAGTGGATACATACTCTTCACAAAAGAACACACCCTCCAAATTTCATAACTCTAGGACCAGAGCGGTTTAGGCTATGCGTTGATATATCAGTCAGTCAGGACTTTGAATTTTATATACACCGTATTCTTCTCGTTATCCATAAACTTTGCCGAACGCTTCTATAGCTTTTACAAATTAAATCTATCACAGGAAGTAGTACTTAAAAAGGCTATGTTTCAAAGATATTTGTAATTTTACTGAATGATATTTAATTGAGCTAGGCAGTAAGAAAGGGTCTTAACTTAGTTTTGACAAGTTTCAGCCCGCCAAATTTTTTTCGCGATTACGATGTCGTGTCTGTCTCATGGAGAAATTTGTTCCGGTTCATGGTCTGTACCACACCATTAAATATGACCTCGCCTTTCTGATACATGCTGTAATATGTACAGTCAATAAAAGAGGTGTACAGGAAAAAAATAAACATCTTTGCACGAAAAAGTTGAATTTAGCCTGCATACCTATATATTTTGTTGACTGAACGTGACAAAAAAGGTCGCTTTTAAGGAGTATGTAAGAAATGAAGTGCAAATACGGAACTGCAGGTAACTTCACTCACCGACGTTTTGTTTAAAAGCGATCGTCGCATCCATACGTCACTTTTGTTCGGTGAACCTGAACGCGTGGTCGCGCCGACCGAGGGCTCTTCGATTTTCGAAAAAGTAACAACGTTCGTGTTGTGGACTGTATTCAGTCTTAATCAGAACTTATGTACATATGCTCACGTTCACATCACTTATGTCCATAACACGCTCGGCGTCCGCAGTACAATCTTTGCTCGGATAGTATAGTGGCTCAATAGTCCCAGCGGGTGGAAGATTGACATCACGGCGCTGAGGGCTTCACGCTTGGTCGGCGCGCGGGTTCTCGCTCGCACTTCGGCCGGGACTCGATTCATTGACGTGTTGAATCCCAGCTCGTCTCGCTCTGCGTTCCAGTACAGCCCCAAGATCTTGTTCTCGGGCTGTTCTCCCCCCAGTCGTGTGGGAGAGGTGGCGTGTAGCTCCGGGGGCACGTCGCGTAGTACCGTCCTGTCGCTGGAGCTCCATCCTCGCAGCGTGAATCCCGCGTGCGCGTGTACCGCTCTGGTCTCTTCGACCGCCGTCCATGCTTGATCGATATGAGATCGTCCTTGATGGCTTCTAGCGCGCGTGGATATTCCGGCCCGTGTACGTCCGCGTTGTGATTGCGGACGTAGTGGGCCATGTACCGGTAACTCGCTGCGCCGAATATCATACTGACCATTTTATATTTTTCCGGAGGCCCCTTTCTCTCGTCGCCTATCCACAAAAACTGCTGCGCTGGTTGATCTTCCGGCCTTATCCTGATCCTCAGGAACATCTATTGCACGTCTGCTGTGATCGCCACCGCCTTCTCTCGGAATCGGAAGAGTATTCCTGGCAGCGACAGCAGTAGGTCGGGTCCTTCCAGCAGTTCGTCATTTAAGCATACACCGTTGCTCTTTGCAGCTGCGTCGAATACCAGCCTGCATTTGCCGGGTTTGTTTGGATTCTGCACGGCGAAGTGTGGTAAATACCAGCAAATGGCGCTTCTTTCTTTCGATCCTTCGCACAGTGCCGCGTACCCCTTGTCCAATAGATTGTCGATCTGTTTGGAGTACTCGAACTCTGGTTCTGCGTCCATCTTTTGCTCGATCTTCTTTAGCCGACGGAGCGCTTGACTGTAGCTTGAGGGCATAGTCACGTCGTCGTCTCGCCGCCACGGCAGTCCACCCTCGTGCCCGTTGTCGTTCTTCTTCGTGGTTGTTCTGACTACTCGTATGTTGATGGTCCGTTGATCCGCTTCCATGACTCTCGGCTTTCCCTGTAAGCCGAGCGCGTCGATCTTTAAGTGGTGGTCGACTAGGTCATGAAGTTCTTGGCTGCTTGCTCCCGTCGTTCGGTCTGATTCATACACGTGCAGCACGTTTCCTTCCTGGTAGATGGTGTTGCGTGGCGCTGTTCAGTGCACCACCCATCCCAGTTGTGTTCTAGATGCGGCCAGTTGATCAGGGCCACCGACTCGGAGCTCGCGGGACACTATACATTCCCAGTGTTCGGTCCCCATTAGGAGTCCGGGGCGCACCCTCTCGTAGCACACCTCTTCTGGTGTCAAGCCCTTCAGGTGCTCGTAATCCAACACGTTGTCCGGTATGGACTGCTGGTGGAGTTGAAGGTTCTTTATGGTCCTTGCTCTGACCTTGTAGCTGACGCCACCTTTCAGCCCTCTGATGCGGAGGTTTACCAGCTGACTCTCTGTTTCCTGTTGCGACATATTGAATCCGCTCAAGTGAAGTGGTTGCGACGGTCCTTCTGCCCCGATGCTTTCCGCTAGCTCCTTGTCGGCGACGGTAATCGTGGCTCTTTCATCCAGGAGGGCGTATGTGGTTGCCTCCCCCCGTGGGCCGGAAACGACGATCGGGCACATTTTCAGCAGGACTTCGTGGTCGTGGTGGTTCGTGGCTGGTCGTGTTGCTACCGACAGAACCGCTTCTTCCTTTGGTGGTTCAGCTGGCTTTGAGTCTTCCGCCTTCGCTCCTCGTTCTTGATGGAGGGTCGCATGATGCGGACGGCTACACTGGTCCATGCTACATGGCTTTGCTTTACAGTTCATGCGTCTATGTGGTTTCTGAGCGCATTTGAAACATAATTTCTTCTCTTTCACGAACTTCCAGCGGTCTTCCACTGTGAATGCCTTGTATTCGGGGCACCGTGACAGGATGTGAGCTTGTTCGCATTTGGGGCACTTATCCATTCCTTCTTCCGTTTCCCCCGTAGTGTTGAACAAGCTCGCCTTTTTCTACAGTGTCACGGCAGGGCGAGTCTCCTTCTGAGTCACGACGCCTGTGGACGGGGTGTACGTGTAGCGCAGCGCCCTGTCCGCCTCTTGCATCAGGAAGTGAGACATGACGACAATCTCCGGGTCCGTTGTCCCTTCGTGATCGTAGGCGTAGTCGCACCATCTGGATCGTAGGTGCGGGCTCAATTTGTCCAATACTTCTCTTGTCATCAAGGGGTTAAATAAGTAACCTCTTCGGTCGATCGTTTTCAGCACTCAGATGATGTTTTGCAGCTTGATTGCAAAACTGTTCAGTTCGATCGCTGATGCATCTGGTTTCGGCAGCTTCTTGAGATCTTCCAATCACTTCAGGCCTCCCGAAGCACTGTTCAAGGGTCTTCATCACGACGTCTGGATCGGTCGCCGTATGCAGGAGGGCGGCCACGGCGTCTCTTGCTTCCCCTTTGAGACAGCTCCTTAGCCGCTGAATGTTCTCTGCTGCCGATATCTGGTACATGCGAGTCGAGTCTTGTACTGCCGCTTTGAACGGTAGCCATTCGTTTGCCGTTCCGGTGAACGTCGGTAGTTCGGAGTATCGGGGCCTGGGTCGGCGATCTTCCTCGTGGGATTTCGAACCGTGTCTGCTTCGGTTCTTCGCATGTTCCTTCCTCCCCACGTGTGCCAAGGGGGTTCGTCCTCAGCCATTCGTCCACCTTCTGATGTGGCTCTCGAGAGAGGGTAGGTTCCTCTTCGTGCACGCTTTCCTCATCGTGGATGACCGATACTTCGACAGCTAACCGCTTCTTGACTAGGTCGACTTTCAGCTCCAATTCCCTTCTTATGGTAGCCAGCTTCTCTACTGCTTCCAGTTCTGCTACCCGTAATCGTGTGTTGACACTTGTCGTTGACCTAACCGATTGGGTCGGTGATCCTACTCTTCTTTGAACCGTATCTGCTGTCGGTAGAAGTCTAGAAGGCCCCGCTGTGCTGGTGTCCGTTGGCTTCGAAAGCGGCGATGCTGGCGGGTCCAGCGAGTCTTCTCATGCGTTCTTGTTCAATTAGCTGGGCTTCTCTGAGTCGCACCTCCTGTTGTAGTTGGAAGCGTTGTTGTTCTTCAACTTTCGCTGTATCTCCTTGGATCCTTGTGACCACCATTTTGAATGTTCCTTGTTGCAAATAACCGGGCTTGTTCAGGGTTCGTTTTAATCCGGGTGCGAAGGACCAGAATGTTGTGGACTGTATTTTTTTCAGTCTCAATCAGAACTTATGTACACATGCTCACGTTCACATCACTTATGTCGATAACATGCTCGGCGTCCGTTACAGTTCGTGTATTCGCGCGACAATTGCTTTTAAGGCGAAAGCGTCAGGGGAGCCCGAAATTCAAATTTTCTTACGTTTTTTGCAATTTGCAGGTCAGTATCAGGTTGTATGTTGATCTAAATATATCCATATTTAGATCAACATACAACCTGATACTGACGCGGTCGTATCAAATGTTTATTTATAGAATAGTAATCTTAAATATCACCTAAGTTCATAATATCCTATTGAATGAGACTATTTTATGAAATCATGACGATTACGTCCAATTTCTAACTCAGGGAGTGTATTGCTGATTCCTATTATTATAATTCTGTAAAGTCAGATTTGTTACTGTCGCGAATCATATTTTAATCAACATACAACCTCACACTGACCTGCAAATGGCAAAAAACGTATGAAAAGTTGGATTTCGCGGGTAGCCTGCAAAATCCAACTTTTCATACGTTTTAGCGCAACCATCTTACGTACTTATGCAGATGCAGTTTGCACTCTATTCGCTTACTACTCCGTGTATTAGCTCATTTACCTACTCGTGCCTCGTCTGTAGAGTGCGCGATTTAGTAACTCGAAGCGTGTGAACAATCAATTCAGTAATTAAAGTTTTTTTTTGTTTTTTTTTTTTATATGAAGGGGATTGTTGATTTTTATATGAAGCCTGGCTACTTGTCCACCATTTTGTTTTTTTTTTATTAAATGGCGGTTACGCGTGATGCCTATTTAAATTAATAGCTGACATCAATGCAAACAGAAAACGTAATAAGCCCAAACGTTTCCGAGATATTAACGCTCAAAGTTGATCACGTGACATCCACATTTTTTTAATTTAATTTGCTTACATTTTGTTGCATAGATGATTGATTACCTTTAAACATTCTCGGTCTTACTATGTTTTCTGTTTGCATTGATGTTAGCTTGTGTTGATGATTTAAAAAGGTTTAATGATTTGCGGCCATTTTGAAAAAAAATCAAAATGGCGGACAGGTATGCCACGGACCTTCAAAGCCTTTTAGTAAGTCTCGTACTCTACTAAAAAGAAGTTTTAAAATAAACAAGCAATTACAGAACAGTGATATTTATGCAAATGAACATAACTTATGAATAAAAATTTAACTACGTATAGCTTAGAATGTAAATGTATTTATTAAAATAAGGATTTGAATATAATATTAATAAATGCTATCAGAAATTAAAAATATAATGTTATATTGATCTCAAATTTTTAATTTTTGACACGGCCTTATTAGGATGGAATCTCGAATTCAGTATTTTTTTAAACAAAGTTCATTTATTAATTGAAAGAAAATGGCCGAAAAAAGATTCACAAAGTAGCCATATTGTGACGTTTGAAGCATTTAATACACATGCCTGAACTTGCACAAAAGTACAGCTTTACAAAGAAAATTATGCGTTCGGTAAACTTCTTTTTTCCGAATAAAGGTACACGCACGCACACGTATCAAATCGGAAAGGGATCGGCACCGTATCGCCTTTCGCCTCGCCGTCAAATTATCCATTATTATATATATATATATACAACGTGTAACGGAAAGGGTATATACATACGAAAGGCACGGCTTCTTTGGATGATATCAAACGATATTGGAAGGGTTTTTTAATCCTATATCTACATGTTCAGAACTTATGAGAAATTTTAATACATTGATACCAGAAACCGAACTTTTCAAATTGAAATAAACACATCACTAGCACTAAATCAGCTGATCGGTGTCAGTGAACCATTTGTGAGTAAAAATAAACCTCTTACTCCTGGTATTTCTGAATAAAATGAATAAAAGGTTCCGCATGTTTATTTTTTGTTTACAAAATATTATTACTGACTTTTCCTAAACTTTGATTTTGGTCTAGGTATTAAAATTTTACGAAATAATATTTAGGTACCTGTTTGCACTGTCACGTATTATTTACACACTTGTTGGTTTTTTATGCAGTTGTCCTTTTGTAGAAGATTACTTTGTAGATAATTATTATCTACATAGTAAATAGTAATCTTCCACCCACCCCACCTTACCATCGTACCTACAACACAATAAATACCTAATTAAAAAACAATATTTCTGTATTGAATTTCCCAACGTTATTCCTATCCTTTTATTTTGGTGGCCATAAGGATAAACGATGTTTTGCTTTAAATCGATTTTTTAATCGATTCACAGAACGAATCCCGTGCTCTTGAATCGATCTACTAAAAATTCAACAAAAATCGTAATCAAAAAAATTTTAAACAACATTTTAACACACCTTTATTTTGTGACATATTTACAGTTGCCAGTCAGGTAGGTACGTCTAAACTTTTAATCAATAATATTAATAATTGATAACCTTTCCAGCGTAATTAAATGACTTTCATTCAGATGGTACAGATGTAGTCGGTTAAAATCAAATGTTTCAATCTTCGCTTAGTGCTAACATAAATAATGCGGACAAGCTAAAAAGTGTCGGCATAATTATGTATGTAATTGATCTTGTTTGAAATAAATAAACCTACCTATTCGCTGTTTATGATTGTCAGCATAATACTTTGGGCAAACATGAACTTGAACTATTATGAGCCCTTATCATAATAATGTTTACACATACGATCCAGGGGATTCGATTCACCTTACTATTGAATCGATTTGCTTGAAGATCGCATTAAAACGAATTGTTTCGAAAAATCGTCAGCTCGTACCATTGAATTGATCATAAAAAATCGAATCCTTACGTGTATCCTACCAAGAATTAATTGCTTAAATAAACATTATTATTTGCCATTAAAACTTAGAATAGAAAAAGGATTTAGAACAAGAATTTTTGTCCAACTGAACCCAAAACATCATTTCAATTCACCTCTTCGGTATTGATGCTTCTCCTAGTACAAATAAAATCACAGTTCGGTTGCACGGTTCCGTTCATAATTTTAAAAATAAGGTTTTTTTTTTTAATAATTATGTCGAAAACTATTAACAACAAGTTAATACTATTTTTTTATTACAAAATAATAGCACGCCCGCATAATTTTTGTCTGTAGGACTAACCGAAAGAATTATCGGAAGTTCACGGTCTGTCGGTGCTTTATCAATAGTACATGGGTTTTATTGGTTTGAGCACGTTTAGTCTTTAGTATAATTCAAACGAAGTCAATAAAAAATGTCGCAAAACTGCATCTAACTGTGGAAAGAAATTAATAAAAGTACTAGGACCGCATGAGTTAGGAATTGTTATTGCCGAATTGAAAATCGTTTGCTCACAGAACCCTGATTACGTCGTTACACACACAATGTAAGCATCTTAGTGTGTGTAAACCTAATGGGTTAGTAGGGTACGTGCACCAATTGCCGTCCTGTAGTTTCAATTACTCCTGGTAAATACAACTTCTAAAGAGATAACGCGGCCCCATAAATTATGATTTTTAATGGATTGAAATTACTTAATAATTTTCCGGAGTTGCGGGAATTTCCGAGGTTGCGGGAATGTTGTTTTTAGTCAGCTGGTAAGAATCTAAGGGGAGGCCCACACTGCACCGTGTCACGCAGCGGGGTTCGTGGAACGGATAATTCCACGCGCGGAAGCACGTTTTTATTGAATTTGGTAAAAAATCACGCGCGGGGGCACGTTCAGCGTCCCGCTGCGTGATGTGGTGAAAAAAAATGAATGATTTTTCAATTTTGAATTTGAATTAGGTACGTAACTCTGGTGTGTTAGATTTACTTGAAAGTTTAACGGAGTTTAGTTGAAATTATTATTAAGATGTAAAATAATCTTGAATCCTTGAACAATATTTTTTAATAGTACTGGACACTAATTGGGACAGCCACCCTATACTCGTAGGTATCTAAATTTAACGAAATAATATTTAGGTACAAGGATAGCAGGGAATAGGAGATTTATTTAGCATTGTTATTGTTTTGCTGTTGCTCGCCAGTCGACGTCTGTTCCGTGTCTAGTGCACTCGTTTCTAGTCCCTGTGACACGCGCATCAGTTCAGTACCAGTGTTAAGCTATGTCAATCTCGTGATGAGGAATAATTTAATTTTCCAACATGACGGTGCACCGGCACATTTTGCTCGAGATGTTCGCCATTATTTAGATGCGCGCTTTGCTCAGTGGGTTGGGCGTGGTAGCACAAGCGTGGCTTGGCCTCCACGATCCCCAGACCTAACCCCGTTAGATTTTTTTTTGTGGGGGTACATTAAAAATGCAGTGTACGCAGTGCAGTGTGATACAGTGGACCAAATGAAAGTACGAATTGAGGCCGCTTTCAGGACAATCACACCAGACATGCTATGCAATGTTCAGGAGTCTATGAACAAGCGAGCGGCCTTGTGCATACAGTACCAAGGCCACCACATCGAACCCCACCTTTAAAAATGTAAGTCAATTTACTAAATTAAGCAAAACTTTAAGATTTTACTGTTTTCTCGGTAATAATAAGAGATGAAACTAGTTAACCTACCTAAACTTTGTTTCGATATTTTACGTAAGTTTTGTTATCTCGGTTTTTTCGTGCAATTTCTGGCTTAATATTAATATTAATGAGTAAACTGAAAATCAATAATTACACATTAATTTTTACATCACGGTAAAGTAGGTATTGTATTGCGCGCGCGCACATGCCGCCTATGCTTTGGCGGTACGGCGCGCCGCACCGCCAAAGCGGTAGGCGGCATGTTTGATCTCGTCAGTTCGCGCCGACAAAGACGCCGCGTTTGGTAGGCTAGTACAGTACTAGGCTCGCAGAATTACGGAAGAGATTTATCGTGATATTGGCAAGTAAAGTGATTGACCTACGTAGTGCGGTGACATGTTTGTTATGATTTGAATTTCAGAAACCTAAGATACCGAAAATTTGGTATCAATTCTTAGAGTATTTTATTTTGAGTTGAAACTAAGTATAGTGACTCTATACCAGCTGTTATCTTTAGTGCTTAAGGATAGCTATAGGGTTTCTGTTACACGTTGTATATATTTTTTTTTTTAATAGCCTATGCTGTCCCACTGCTGGGCAAAGGCCTCCCCCAAATCCTTCCAGGAACTCTTTTCCCGCGCCACCTCGAACCAGCCCTCGCGGTACGCGTCCAGGTCATCTCGCCATCTCTTTCTGGGCCGGCCTCGGCGGCGCCGTCCATCTTCAGGCACCCATTGTGTGGAGATTTTTGCCCAGCGGTCGTCTTGCATACGGCTGATGTGACCCGCCCAATCCCATTTGAGCCTGGCAGCCTTCTTTCCTACATCCAGTATGCCCGTTTTGGAACGCAGCGTGGTGTTCCGACTGTCCTGTCTTTTAACACCCAGAATGCTGCGTTCCATCGCTCTTTGGCAAACTCCAAGGCGGAACTTTTGCGACTCGGTGAGCGACCAGGTCTGAGCACCGTAGGTTAGGACAGGCAGGATACACATGTCGATGAGTTTGCGCTTCAGGGAGATCGGTAGATCACCCTTCATTAGCATCTTCATCTGTTGGGTTACCTACTCCGGTCTCAGATCGTCATTTGTCACTCAAAATTTTTGAAAAGTGTTGTTATGACATAGAGTGGTTAAAGTATAATTTTGTAAACATCGTAATACAAAATAGGCAATTACTTCCATGGTTATAACAGCTCCATATCAGATCTCATCATCCCGCGTTCATATCGAAGACAGACGGTGATTCCCGAAGCTCATACTTTTCTTTGGAAAGCTGTATGCAAGTTACTTGCATGCTATTGTGACATTCACCTATCAGAAGTCATGTCGCATAACAATGCCAAGCAAGCTATTTTAGAGAAAATGCGGTCGGAGGGACTTGAAAAAGTCTAAGTAAAAAGGCTTTAATCAATGTTGATAGGGCTCCATATTTTATTATTCCACAAAGCGGCTTTAAACAAGGTCAAATTGAATTAGCGAAACTTCACAGGCGTGATGGGTCGATATGTAAGGCCGCTATCCCACTGGCGTTTTACGAGCGTTGACGTCAACGTCGCGTCTGCGCGGCGTCGACGCTGTGCAGACGCGACGTTGACGTCGCGTCATCGCGTAACAAGCATAAAACGTCCGCTGAACGCGACGTTAACGTCGCGCAGATGATACTATTGCCAACAAACGCGACGTTAACGTTAAGCAGACGCGACGTTGACGTCGCGTTCAGCGGATGTTTTATGCTTGTTACGCGATGACGCGACGTCGACGCCGCGCAGACGCGACGTTGACGTCAACGCTCGTAAAACGCCAGTGGGATAGCGGCCTAAACATGATAAAACAAAAAAGGAAATTAATTCGATAAATTTAATTTTTGGAATCAACGATACTTGGTAGTGAAGTTACTTGAAAAATCAGTTTAATCATCAGTTTTTTTTATGGGTAACACGAAAAAACAAAAATAGACTTATTTTCTCAACTCTCACCCTGCCATCGGTCGTTGACCCCAAACAAAAAAAAAAAATCACCAAATAATTTTTATTTTATTGTGCTTAGATATCGACCAACATGTCGGCAGAGTTTCGCTAATTTTATTTGACCCTGTATTGTAAAATATGAAAGGATTGACTGTCTTAATGATCACAAATAATAATATAATGTTAAATTATACTTAATTAAGTACATAATTTCTTAATATATTTATTATAAGTAAATAATAAGTGTAGAATTTTAAATAGATGCATAATAATGATCACAGTAGTTAAGTACCTATTATTTATTAAGTTTTATAAATATACAATAATGATGACAATGGTATTTGGTTTTTTTTTACTAACAGCGCCCCGCGGTTTCACCGGCATAAGTTTCCCGTGGGAATCTATACTATAATATTATAAAGCTGAAGAGTTTGTTTGTTTCTTTGGTTGAACGCGCTAATCTCTGGAACCACCAGTCGGATTTGAAAAATTCTTTTTGCATTTGATAGCCCAATTCTTGAGGTAGGCTATTTAACATCACGCTATGACCTTTAGGAGCCGAGCAAAAAGAAAAAAAGTCAGAAAGAACACTAAACAAAAACGAAGTAATAGCGCGGGCAGGCGATGCGATGCGACGGGGTGGGTCGGAGTAACAAGAAATTTCACGCGGACGAAGTCGCGGGCAGAAGCTAGTATCAGGATAAAATCTATCTTATGTCTTTTCCCGGGACTCTAACTCAAAGTCAAATCATTTATTTCAAATAGGTACTTTTGAACGTCAAAACTTACAGTAAAATTGAATAAAATTGATTCTAGTCGCCCCTTCCAAAAGGTAGTTTTCGTATGGAGAAGAATGGGCAAGAAACTCCACGGTTACTCTTTTAAAATGTTTTACAAGGTTTGTAAAACTATCTCTATACAAAATTTCATCTATATCGGTTCAGGGGTTAAAGCGTGAAGAAGTAACAGAAAGACAGACACACTTTCGCATTTATAATAGAACAATTTTACCTAAAAATAAAATTGATATTAGACATACTTACCTTTCTCTAAGCCATAAATTGAGATAGGCGTATCCGGTTCCGGAACGGTGAACCGCTATAAGCCCCGTAGCGTCATATCCGCCCCAATCCGGCAGGTAGTGGGGATACATTTGCGGAGCGCGTGACGATATCCATGAACCTCATTGCAGCTCAATTTACAATTATTGATAGGGGTATCAATCACATACAATTAAGAATCAGCAGACAGAAATATAAACTGGCTTAGACCTTAGAGAAAGGTAAGTATGCTTAATATCAATTTTATTTATAGGTAAAATTGTTCTTTTAGGCTTGACTGTACCTTTCTCTAAGCTTCTCTCTAAATTTAATATAAGTTGAACTATCAAAAGTTTTAATTAATTGCAGAAACCAAAAAAATACCACACATTGTGGATTACGATGATTTGGATAACAAAACGCAACTTTGGCATAATCTGTGGCAAATTGTTGTCAAACAACATACTGTCAAATGTCAATCAATCTGTCAGTGTCAAGTCAAACAAATAATGGATGTTGGGTGTCGTTTGAAGTGAAAAAAGCTTTAAATTATATATATTCTTAAGTGAATATTCCTTTAAAATGAGCGCGAATAACCGCAAGGGTCCGATCGTGGATTCTGGTACGTGCAGATGCTGTGGAGCAGTCAAGAAGTGTCGATTATTGAACGTGGAATACGAATGGACGGGTCAACGCGAAGTTTATGCCGATATGTTTGTCGACTGTTTTGGACTAGTGGTTAGTTTAACTCTCTTATTATACGTCCATAAACTGAGCTGACCTATAACTAGAACCGCTTTGTTGTATTAAAAAGTCATTTGCCTACCGTTATCTGAGTAATCGGCCGATTCGTGTCGTTAACGATTGAACCAGCTTAATTGGGCAAAACCTACACCGAAGTCCAGTACTAAATGATGAGTAGAATCCATTAATATCTCATATGAAACATTTCAAGGAGCTAAGCTCCCAAATGGATAATTTTCACTGTACTTATCATGATATTTTATTATTGAAATCTTTGGGACGCCTCTGCGATATAGACCGACTCCCTCAAAGTAGATGTCTAGCAGTGAACATCAATAGGTTAACTTTGCGATTGATTAATAATTGACCTTTTGTTACCTGTATTATATTGTCAGTAATGTCAATCCTTGAGGAGTTGGATTAGATCGAATAATAATCGATTTCCCACCTGTACGCAAAATACGTCCATTGAGGTGGAGTTGTGGACACCTACTACTTCTGTTACCTGTTTTTCCAAGCTATATCTCATCGTCATCTGTATGCCTTTTCCCAACTTATACGTGTGTTGGGGTCGGCTTCTAGTCTAAGTAACTGGATGCAGCTGAATACCAGTATTTTACAAGGAGCGACTGTTTATCTGTTCTCCACAACACAGTTACTGGATAACATGATACCCCAAGGTGCGGGCGCTATAATAGTGTTCATAATCTTTTTCTTCCCAGCTCTCTAACTTGGAAGGTGACAAGTCTGACCGCCTGATCTGCGCGACGTGCGTGGTACGTCTGAGAGACGCGCGCGCCTTCCGACAACAAGTGCTGGTTTGCGAAGAGAAACTGCTCAGCGCTATGTTGCATATACATGATGGCAAGTGAAATTAACTTTCCTTTCTGTTTTTCGTAAGGAAATTGTCATGGATACCCTCCATCAGGAACAACAGGGGGTTATGTCGGGTTATGTCAGACTCCTACCAACTGAAACCCCACTGTTCCGTCTAAAATTGAATTTTGTGGGCTACCCTGGCGCTTTCGCCTTAATCGTTCAACATTCATACTCAAAACTTATTTCATTCTAGATATCGAAAACAATTACCAAATGAAAACGGAAGTAAAAGAAGAAGTTGATGGCGTAAAATTCAAGGAAACCAACGATTCTGACGACGACGGTGATGATCATGTAACTGACCCCATTGAAGACATGACTGAACAGAATGAGCCCGGGTCGGGCAAAGAAACCAGCACAGCTATATGTATGTATAACTTACTTGTTACCACAGATATAGATACACCTAGATAACGCAAGAGCAACTACTTCGCGTGCCAAAAATCGCACCAGCTTACGTACAAAAATCGTAAGCCGTCACTTTGGCGCTCAATCCTGTGTACTGCTGACTGGGTGAGCATGAGCGCTGGCGCTAGGCCCCTTAAAACGGCCCCGTGAAACGGGACCCTATTACTAAGACTCCGCTGTCCGTCTGTCACCAGGCTGTATCTCATGAACTGTGATAGTTAGACAGTTGAAATTCTCTGAGTGCGTGCGTGAGTGAGTGAGTGAGTGCGTGCGTGCAAGCGTGCGTGCGTGCGGTACCACCACGCCTCTGAAACCACCTGGTCCTGGTTCCTGCGCCTGATCACACTCCGGTCATGTTGGATTGTCGTCCCATCAGAGTAGGAGAAGGATATGAGAGTGAGGGAAGAGAGAGTGCATCTGTGTCTGCGCACCCACTTGTGCACTATAATATCTCCCGCGCTGAAGGCTGGTCTCCGCTGAGAGTGGTCGCCATGGCTGAATTTCGGTCTGGAGGACTAACACTAGTAATTAAACAGTCTAATTTAACAATGACCTCTCAATTCCAGTGTCCAAACAAATAAAAGTAGAAGAGATACAAGGCAATTCAGCTGAGGAGTTGTCGCCGCGACCTGAGGGCGCCACCGTCGACCCGGCCCAGACAAACATGTTGGATCAACTCAAAGGCATGAAGAGAAAACTTGACCAGATGCAACATACTGATGGTGAGATATTTTAATTATGCATTTGATTAGTCACGAGTTGCGATACTGAAATGTACGCAGTGCAGCCTAGCTGGACAACTCTGCTACCACTTGCATAGCTATTCAATCGATCAGTCGCTCCATGTAAAATACTGGTATTCAGCTGCATCCGGTTAGACTGGAAGCCAACCCCAACATAGTTGGGAAAAGCTAGACAGATGAGATGATGTTCTGATAGTGTGACCCATTTGAAACAGTTAAGCACCCTATAATGCCTTGGCGAAAATTCATAGAATTCGAGAAAATCAAATTGTGAATTTATTTTTGAAAATATCTCAGAATTCCTCACTAAATATCACTTTTCTCGAAACTCTCAAATTTTAATGGTCTTCATTGCTATTCCATTGGTTACCTAATACTTTAACACACCTTTCTATGAATTCTATGTCACGTTTTCCAAATCCATTAATAAGTATGTGCAAGGACTTTGACACCAATTGTCTCAAAACTTTAGTTAATCCTGGTCGCAAGTTGAGTCATCCTATATAATACATACCTTTCTCTTTTCAGAACCCCGTCGGGCCGAATCCCCACTCTACAGGCGACCAGTAACAGTCGACAAAGACCTTCAAGTCTTCAGGAACACAGTGAATATCGTCGAAAACTCTTACGTCTGTCCGTTCATCGCAGTCTTTAGCGATTATCATTGTGTATACTGCCGAGAAATGTTCCTAGACCCCACCCAGTTACGAGAACACACGATGACTCACAACCCAAAGAAGTATAAAGATGTACTAGACACCAGGAAATTAATTCAAATCGATATTGATAGAATTGACTGTAGGCTATGCGATGAAAAAATCGATAGTGTCGATAGTTTTAAACAGCACATCACTACGGAACACGGAGTAAAGCTATTCAAAGATGTACAGAATGAGTTCATGCCTTTCAAGCTTAAAATTGGAACGCTAACTTGCGTTGAATGTGGGAAGAATGTAGGATTTTTTCACGCGCTAAAAAAACATATGGCCGAACACTTTGGTACGTTTATTTGTGACGTGTGCGGCGCTCATTATTTTGAAGAACGAAACTTGATTGCCCATAAAAATTCACACAATACAAAAAAAAATGTCCAAATGTTCCCGTGCGATGAATGTGACAGGACTTTCCGTACGAAAAACAATAGAAATTATCATGTTGCGCGAGTACATAAAAATGAGCCCGCTTTCCGTTGTAATAAATGCGACGAGGTTTTTATTTCCTACCATATAAGGTACCAACACAAAATGAATGTCCACGGCGAAAAGCGAAAGTTCCCTTGCGACGGTTGCGACAGAGTCTTCGAAAGTCGAAAAGCTCTTACAGATCACAACCAAAGAACACACTTACAATTGTTCCGACACGAATGCACACTTTGCGACAAGAAATTCTATCTACCCTCCGCTTTAAGAGACCATATGACGTCACACACTGGAGAAAAGAACTTCAGGTGTGAGTTTTGTGGGAAAAACTACGAAAGGGCTAGAACGTTGAAGGTCCATTTGAAGTCTCATAGTGCAGATAAAAGGTATAAATGTACGCTTTGTCCATCTGCGTATACGCAAGTGACGACCTTTAAGAATCATATGAAGACTAAACATCCTGGGGGGGGTGGAAAAAAGGGAGGGGGTGGAGGGGTATCATTGAATACTTAATAGAGATGATGACTAAATCATATTCTGGGGAAATACTACTAACTGGGATAAAGTTTTCAAATGTCAAAAAAGGTGCGTGCGAGCTATGTAGGTATGGTCTCAATAAAACTGACAGCTGCAAGGAATACTTTAGAAATATTTACCGTGCCATATATCTTTATATATTCTTGTAACGGCCTTGTTTATTAGAAAATGTTCGTAAGTAACTTTTTAGACCTTTGTATCCTGCTTATGCGTATGAAGTTTCTTTAAAATCGGTTCATTCATTTCGAAAAACAAGGACTTGAAAGTTTGTATAAAATGCCGTACGGCGTAAACGCTCTTAAGAGGAAATGCGGTCGGAGAGACTTTTGAAAAAGCCTAAGTAAAAAGTCGTAATTCGAGGTTTGACTCTCGCCTATTTCCTCCTCGAATATTGGTTGGTCCAATATTCAAAAGACAGTTCATAAACTGAATAAGAAATACTGTGTCCCTATGTTTTTATCTGTAAATCAGGTTATGTAAATAAATATCATTATAAACATCTTATAAGCTTTAAGCATTTTATTGAAGTACCCGGTTATTTCATTAATCCATCCCAAAAAAACCACCTAAAGTCCTTAGGTATATAATATAGGATATGCGGAAACGAATGTCCCCAGAATCCACCCAAAACCTATAAATTCCGTTTTTCCAACTAGGCCGGGGGTGGAATCTCGGACTTGCGTTTCCGCGTATCCACCTTAGAGACTGCACATCACGTTTTTTATGCGCTGATGACGCGCGTTTTTGATTAGCGCGTCCTCTGCGCATTATCAACACGTTTTAGCAGATTTTGCAAGTTTGTATCGATACAAACCAAACTCAAATCAATCGCGCGTTTGTGCAAAATTGTAATGGCCACATAATCTTCGTTCATTCGTAAATGGGTGTACCCAATATTTACGCTGTTTTTTTTCTGTTATATTCTTGGTCGTCGTTTCAAAAGCAGCATGAAGGTTAGCGTAAGCAGAGTTTTCTCGAGCGACGCCATCGTAATACTGTGGTTCCAAATGGCGGCGGCTTTCTGCGCGATGCATCGCTAAAAACGCGCGTTTCCCTACAGCGCGTTTGTAGCAATGTAAACTCAAGGATCGTGTGCAAAGTTAACAACTTGACTTCAGTCTTGCGTTTGCTGAGCGTCCTGATTGCGTTCTACGCGCGTCGTCAGCGCATAATAAAACGCGGTGTGCAAAATTGCAAAAAACGTGAGAAAATCTGAATTTCGCGGGCTACCCTCTTAGAAATCAGGTTGATATTCGTATGAAACGCTTGCATAGCAAAGTGTAAACTGTGAATCTCGCCCTTAGCGCCGGCACAACACAACGCATTCTTGCCAGACAAAAAATAACGGTATTGTGCACTAAAACCAAGTGCACATTACAGGCGCAACGGGCCGCAGCGCAACGCATTTTCATACAAAAAATGTGCGGTGCGGCCCACCTGCATTGTGCCGTTCAGGCGGGTATCACATCTCCGCCGCGAAACGCAGTAGTTCCGCCATGACTTGTCCGTTGTACGACGAAACGGATGCGAAGCTGTTCTAACGCACAGATTTTATTACGATTCTTTCTCTTTCCCGCGTGATTTCGTCGATCTATTCGGAAGCTAATTACACCTCCTCGATCAGCCCGCTATTTTGTTGCGGTGCCGCGTTTGTTTCGTAGTTCCGAAAGTCGATTTAAACTGTGTCGAAAGCGACGACATTTTGCTCCGATTGCTACAATTCAACTGACTCTCATGTTGTTCCGCTACTCGATTCGACATAATGTAGTGATTTTTCTTAGCGGAATTCGTAAAGCGGTTTCACATCATTATTTTCGCGGCGTAGCTTGCCGAGACCCTCATAGAAAATGTAGGAAAGTGATGAACGAGGGTTTTTGAAAAGCGTTGCGCCACGGCTCGACCCAATCTGAGTTGTCCTTTATACCTACACTATTCTGACTGTACCGCTGTCCAGAGGTGTCGCGCTGCGTCCTGGGTTCGAGTCCCAGATCGGGCAGTCCTGTTTTTTTTTTTTTTCAATTACGAACCGTTTTCTGGACAACATAGGACTGCATGTTGACTGTATGACGAGAGTTTGGTGTTTTTGGTGAGGTAGTCCCAGGATATGTCTAGTACTAGTGATGTACCGATGGCAGCTTGTGGTTTCGGCCGAAACCATGTCAGGGAATTCAGGGATCAAATGCATAATTAACGTTCATCTGCGTTCGAATTTGTTTTATCCGTTTCGGTTTCGGCCTAAACCGAAATTCTTTTTCGGACTTGTTTGTACCAGATACTTTAAAAAATTACAACAAGAAGAAAATAAATAAATACACATGTCGATAAATAAATTTCATACACATTTAATACTGACAGAAATACAATAAAAATAAATTATAAACAAAACAATACATTCAACTATAATTGGGATCCAAATCGTACCCTTGATGATGAGATTTCATATGATTTTTTAAGCTACCATTTTGTGTAAACGTAGAATTACAGATGTCACATTTGTACCTTCTTTCGTTGCTATGCGACCGGATATGTTCTTGTAAGGATTGTAATCGGGGATAGCTTTTATCACAGAATTCGCACCGGAAGTTCCTCTCACCAGTGTGTGTTGCCATATGTTCTTTTAACCTCGAAGGTAGGTAGAACCGTTGGTCACATAAATCACATTGATGTCGGTAAACTTTTAAGTGATTTCTGCGATTATGTTCCATTAGAGTTTTTCGTCTGTTGTAAACTTTATCGCATAACTTGCAAGCGAACGTTCGTTTATCCCCGTGTACTTCAATCAAATGACGATTTCTTAAAGCATAAGATAGGAAACTAGCTTCACATTTATAACAGTTGACCGTCGGCTTCTTTTCGTGAACCGTAGCAACGTGCAAATATCTACTGTATTTAGATTTCAAGTTTTTCCCACAAATTTCGCAAGGGAAACTCTCTTCGACTTTAGTGTGAGATTTTATGTGAGTTCTTAATGAGTTGCGTTCCAGGAAGCAAGCGCCGCAAACATCGCATATGTAAGTACCGAAGTGATCGATCATATGCTTTTTAAGTACATCGAAATACGGGAACGCGCCATTACATTCTGTACAAATTAAATTATCCATACTCAATTTAAATTTCAAGAACTCGTTAGAGACGGGATACAGCATTTTTCCGTGGACGCTAGTGATGTGCTTTTTGAACATTTCCAAATCATCGATTTTTTCGTTGCACAATCTGCAATCGATTCTAGTGATGTCTATTTTCGGTATTTTCCGGTTTTCCATTGTACTTTGGAAGAGTTCTACGGGGTCGTGGGAGAGGGTGTGTTCTCTCAATTCGTTTGGGTTTGTGAACTGGTCTCGGCAGTAGAAACAATAGTATATACTGATTCTATTTTGAAAGGGAGTTACATAGGAGTTCTTGACTATGGTTACGGCGTTCGTGTAAACCATAAAATCGTGGTCTACTTCGTGTTTTTTTATCTTGATCTTCTGTGTTTCTTTCTTAATTGGGATTTCAACTGCAACTGAAATAATAAAAAATAATAAAGATACCTTTATTTTCAATTATAAGTAAGTACTCCTAGATTCCAAACATGTAAACAAATATGTGTTTTTGGAAAAACAACTTTGACTGTGATACCCAAGTAAAGTTCAGTTTGTGCTACAACTTCAAACATTTTTCTAGCTAGCGAAACGCATCACGTCTGTGACGTTTCGCTAGCTAGTTTTGACTGAGGGCTGATTTTTCAAGCGTCAGATATATTTTATCTGAAGAATCGGCCCTGTATTTATCTATACTAAAGTAATAAAGCCGAAGAGTTTGTTTTTTTGTTGTCTGAACGTGCTAATCTCTGGCATTACCAGTTGGATTTTTAATAATTCTTTGTGCATTTGATAGCCCCATTTTTGAGGAAGCCTAGACTATAGGCTATATAAAATCATCTAGGCCTTAGGAGCCGAGCAAAAATAAAGTAGGAAAGAACGCTAAGAAACAAAGTAATGTAAATTTCATGCGGACGAAGTAGCGCGTAGAAGCTTGTAATAAATAACATTGTAAAACCTACCAGGTTTCTCCAACATATCATCGAGTTTAGCGCGTAACTTCTTCATTTTAATGGTGATCTCTCTCTTTATGGTTCGTTCGCCTTTCTCCCGTTTGGCGCGCGTTCGTCCCGACACCGGGTCCTCGTCGTCTTCCGATGGTTTTACGTCTTTAATATCGTCTAATTTTGTTTCTAAGGCGTCTGAAAAAAGTGAGAAAATACATGAAATTATTATTCAAATAATGTTCCTAACCAAACTAGACGCCAATCCCGAATGGAATACGGAACGCATTTTGCTCGAGTGACTTCTTAATCATTAAAACAATCGACGCGGGATTCGCGTCATTGCTAGCTTAATAAATAAATAACATTGAATTTAATTACATTTTTGATTTGTGGTGGACGAAATAAAGTTTCGCAATCGATTCCGACTTCGGGTTTCGGCCGAAACCGATGCCGGTAAAAAACGGCTACCTGCTCGAATTTTCAGAATCTTTTCCATTGAGATAAATGATGTTTCATATTAAGTGTAATCATGAATCAGGTCATTATTTTAATGCGGATGAATTATAGTATAGTAAAAAAATATTTTATTTGGGCCGAATAAGGTTTCACAATCGATACCGATACCAGCCGAGTTCTAGTTTCGGCCGAAACCGTTTATAGAAAACGGTCTTCGAAAGAGTACCTTTATGCTTACCTGTCATATCATCATCCGCCAGGTAATCCCTGTCATCCATCGCATCAGAGTCATCTTCACAGAGCGGTTCCGCTTTTATTTCTACTTCCACTTTACCGGTGCCATCTGTAAATGAAATATTATTAGAATAACATCACGCCTGTATTGTCCAAAGGGGCCGTTCAAGTATTACGTAAGCACATTTTTTGCAATTATTAATCGGGGATCGGACCTAGGTGTTCTACAACCAGCACACATGCTTGGAACCACTAGACCAACAAAGCCATCAAAGATTTATAAGATTAGTAGCTTCTGCTCGCGACTTCGTCCGCGTGACGTTCTTGATTCAACATAAAATATAAGGTAGCAGGGGCAGGACGCACGAACTATAACCATAAACTCAACACATGTTCTCAGCGGGAACTTTATAAGCTGACTTCATTGCTTGATTATAGGGCATTGCTTGCAATACAAATGGCTGGTTGGTGAGGCCTAAAGGTTCTGATGTGGCGACTGTGTACCGGGAGATGTTGTGTTGGAAGGCCTCCCACAAGGTGGACCGATGACCTAGTTAAGACTGCAGGATTCCGGATGCAAGAAGCACAGAAACAGTAAAAGGGGCAACGCTTTGGAGGCCTATGTCCGGCTGTGGACGCTTTCGGCTCAAATTATGATATTAAGTCTGCAAATATACCTTCTTTAAGATGCAGCTTTGTACTAAGGAAGGCCTCTTGAGACTGCAGTACTTGTTGTCTGAATGCACACGCATCACGCAGGCGTACCACACACGTTGCACATACACAGCAGTCCTTGGTATCTCCGTCTAAGTGCGATAACTGAAAAGGAACATTTAGAAAGTTTTAGAGAGGTTCCAAAATTGTCTATGGTCAATGAATATAACCGCATTTGGAGGTTTCAATATAGAAAAAAAGAATATTCTACACAAGTAAAATGCACATTACAAAAATCTTTGTAAAAGGTACTAAAGCCAAGAAAATAATATCAATAAAAGTACATTTTTTTGTTTACGTTTTAAACATTGAAAATCTTTTATTCATATCATGATAATATTTATATAATATAAGCTAACATTTCATCATCATCATCATCGGCCTATAATGTTCCCACTGCTGGGACACAGGCCAGCTAACATTTAAGATTTAAAAAAAAACAGTGGCACTCCGGGAGTGCCGACAGAAGTGAAAACAAAACACAAACAGAATACTTTGCCATCACTCACTGTCAGTGAGATTCACAGAACAGATTTATCTGTTCTGTGGATATATTGGATATATGTACATTAAAACCGAGTACATCCCGAGGACAGCCGAACATATCCGAAGCAGGTATTTTTTGAATCGGCTTATAAACAACACACGCGCGGTGTCGCTCACGGTAACAGTGGCGTGAGTTCAATGATTTTTTCCCAAAGAAATTTTCAATTAAATAATATTGGCAATCGGCTACCACATAATTGGGACTAGATGCCGTCCATCTGAAGATATACTTACTTCAAGATTTATTTCGTAGCCCTGAAATTACGCCATTCTGTCCAAAGCTATGAGTCGGAAAGTGACAAGTCAAAATCAACATGACAGCATCAAAAGAAAAATTCATTGTGACCACTACACGATTAAAGCAAAGAATGTGTTATCATGTAGTAGGCTTAAAAGACTCGTTACAGTACATATTTATATGAAAAAATAAGCAAAAGATGATTCTTTTGCTTATTTTTGAGGGCATCAAAAATTTTGTCCTCATTGCTGTCAACAGGAACAGTGCCCAAAAGGCTGGCAGCAATGCCACATTGTATGACGATGATAATTCTTTGGCCAAGAAATAGGCCAGCCCTCTGGTCACATGAACGTGTAAGTTGGTTATTAATAAATGAATAAAAAAAAACATTGAAGTTAGGAACTCTGCAGTATATGTAAGTTATGTCATGGTCGAGGGTCTGGGTAATATTTTAATGAGAGTTTTCTGTTAGTAGACATGCCCATAAAACATGCATACTGTATTTGTCTATTAAATGTTGTGAGGAGTATAATTCATTTTAAATAAAATAAATAAGTACCTAAACCCTTTATAGGCACTCAATATCAGTAGGAGGCTTGTTTGCCAGCGTATCCAGCAATTATTAACTTATGGAATACGAAAACTTTCTCATTAGATAAATTTAAAAAAGGATAAGTATATACTTTTATGTTTAGACCTCTCTCAAGTTGTGTCACATGATTCGGATTTATATCGTTTGCATTCAGGCTTTTTAAGAAAAGCTAAGGCTAGCAGTGAACTACGTAAACTGACTGTACGATATTGATAATAAAATACTTACAAGAAGTCCAAAACAATCCATAAACATTTCTGAATAAACTTCTTTCTTTCCCAGCCATTCATACTCGCTTGTTAAAAGTCGACATTTCTTAATAGATCTGCAGCAGCGGCACAATGCAGGGTCTATGAGCGGACCTTTGCCCTTCGCAGGCACCGCCGGAGTATCCATTTCACAACAATTATGTTATCTTTCCATTTAAAAATAATATTTTCTGCTTGCGTTTACAAAATCGTAAAATCGAAACAATTTCGTTTTGACGTTTGCGTTGCAGTGCAGGTTGCAGTGTCCAAGATTGTCAAATTTCAGTTTTGGAGCATTTCAGATGCTTTATTTTATCTCTTTCGTAGTCTAGTAAAAAAAAGAAACAAAGTATATGCTTACGAACCATGTTCGTTTAGAAACAATACAATGATACAATTTTACGCGACTCTAAAACAAAAATCCTTTAAATTGTACGCACGGCTACACATCAAGCCAGTATAAGCTGACTCAGCTCGAAGTCAGCTAAAACTGGAAGCGTATAGCTTCTCATTTGAGCAAAATAAATATTTCTGTCGTAAGATAAGGTATGTGCAGACGCCAGCACATCAAGCTACCCGAAACTGTCAAATTTTCCCAATCAACTTTGAACCTTATGAAATAGCGATAAAGTTGAAAATCTATTAAAGAAATTTGACAGATTGTAGTAACTTGATGTGCTGGCGTCTGTACCTACCACTGACCTCTATCATACAGGTCAGTGGTCATTCTGTAAATACATATTTGTTACGGTCGCGAATCATATTTTAATCAACGTACAACTTAATGCTGACCAGCAAATTGCAAAAAACGTAAGAAAATTTGAATTTCGCAGGCTACCTTAGCGCTTCTCCCTTAACATTCTTCGATAGGTACACGCTAGGCGACTAGCGAAGGCGTCAAGCGCGCAGTGCGGCCGGTTGCGAAAATTCTAGAGATTTCGTTTTACTTCACTACTCTCTTGGCTCTTCTAGGCCCAATCAAAGCAGGCCACCTGTCAGCGCGTACGTAACCTAGGGTATTTTTGTGTTACTGTATGCTCGTGACTGCATAAATAAAACGCCATAAACATAAAGAAATTCATAATTACATTTATTTAATCTTATATTATAATAGACAAGAGAGATCCTTTGAAAATAACGCTGTTTGTAGCTAGCCGCTTGGTCTCTTTATAATTATGTACAATATTAATAATATTATAATAAAGCTGCGGATTATATAAACTTACGTCAAATCAATAGTAAGTCCAATTAAATAAATGAGATAAAATTCTAATAATTGCTTAAAATAATAAACAAATTATTATTTTATCCATACTAATATTATAAATGCGAAAGTGTGTCTGACTGTCTGTCTGTTACCTCTTCACACTTAAACCGCTGAACCGATTTGGATGAAATTTGGTATACCTAGAGATAGTTTGTGTTCCGGGAAAGAACATAGGACAACTATCCTATGTATTTTTCTAATTTATAAAGCTAAATTATTTTAAAGTTTCATCAAAATCCGTTCAGTAGTTTTTGTGTGAAAGAATAACAAACATCCATCCATCCATCCTCACAAACTTTCGCGTTTATAATATTATAATAGGATTATAATAGTACATATATTAAATGCGATCTACACTTGAACTTCACACCTGGGGGCTTACTCTCCAAACTAATTTTAATTCCAATGAGATGCCAATATGATTCCAAAGTTAATTTTACAGTCACGTGATTCGGTACTCTTGAAAACAATATTGTCAACAATTACCCCACGCCAAGCCCGAAACCAATTCCACTTAGTTCTCCAAAATGGACACCCAATCTAAAAATCATTTGGCACTAGCATCGAACTCAAGAGTACGAAACGTCACAATTCCAATGTCGATCTATCGGAATTAAATTGAAGAGTAAGCACCCTGGCTTGTGCAAAAATAGTCTCTTCCTCGATCTTCACCATTTCACCGATATCGATATCGATAAAATCGTAGATGTTATAAATAACACCACTTGACGACAAATTAAATACGCCTTATAATAGGGACGATGACATTTTTTTAATTTTAAACTAATAAAAAGTCAAACCAAAAACGACCGGCGACATCGAGGTAGACCCAAGAGAAGATGGCGGGACGAGATTGATGCCCACACTAGCTCAAGACAGAGAGGAGTGGAAAGTAAGGGAGGCTTTTGCCCAACCGTGGGACAACAAAAGCTAACAATAAATAACAAACAATTCATCATCTTCCCAACTATGTTGGGGTCAGCTTCCAGTCTAACCGGATGCAGCCGAATACCTTACCAGTATTTTACATGGAGCGACTGCCTATCCGACCTCCACAACCCAGTTACTGGGTAATATGATACCCGTTGGTGAGGACGAGGAGACGCCAGCACATCAAGCTACTACAATCTATCTTCTTTAATAGATTTTCAACTTTATTGTTAAAGCATAGGGTTCAAAGTTGATTGGGAAAATTTGGCAGTTTCGGGTAGCTTGATGTGCTGGCGTCTGTACAAATCGTGTGATACTTCCTGGCCGCGCCACAGTGGAAAATCAAAGAAACACGTTTCTAGATAAATTGTACCCTTTATGTACTTTAAGGTACATGTAGTGAAAAAAATTGTACCTCAAAGAATTATGAAATATAATGAAGTTTTGGTGGCGCGGCTGGGGAGTATACTTCCTGGCCGCGCCACCATGGTTTTTGTAAACTATTAGGCGTACCCGGACATAGTGTACACTAAAGAATTGTACCAAAATTGTACTTTTCCGTACGCTATAAAGAGATTCAAAAATTTTATTACTTTAGAAATTATAGCCTTGTGTTGGTGGCGCGGCTGGGGAGTATACTTCCTGGCCGCGCCACCATGGTTTTTGTAAACTATTAGGCGTACCCGGACATAGTGTACACTAAAGAATTGTACCAAAATTGTACTACCCAAAAACATAATAATATTACGGAATACTGTAATATATTAAGAGAAAACGTCAAAACAAACTTAAGCGCATCAGCAGATTTGTTGATCTTTGTACCTACTGGATGTGGCCTCCAAATTAGAAGTACGTACTGGAATTATCTCGGTGGGATGGTTGTATAACTTGCGCAGAAGGGCGAGAAATAAGCAACACAATACGAATCGATATGCAAAAAAAAGAAAAAAAGAAGAAAAAGAAGAAAAATTAACCTTCAGGAACAAGATAAGAACTTGGTGGGTACTTAGGTATTAGCAACGGACGGAATTAGGGACGGTTAGCAACGAAAATCGTACATTGTTACTTTTACGTGTCAATAACTATGATTTCAAAAACTGAAATGTTGATCTACTTCGTCGTTAACTATATCTACCTACAATACAAAAAGTTAATCAAAAAATCGGTTGTCTGTAAAGTCGGTTTACGGGCGATAGTTTAACGTGAAAACGTCATAACAAAACATTAATGAAATTGCCGAACGCGGAGGCCGATTCGGCAGCGTTCGACATCATCTGTCTCTCATCGCTCGTACCGCGCTCTCGCTTGCACTTCAAGCCGCCATGGAACGCTACAGAGCAAGGCCGCGAGGTAACGCTACATGAGTCATGTTTTTTCGTGTGTGCAGCCAGCTTCATCGATTTATTAGAACGTTGTCACGTCAAAAAGTTTAGGTACCTAACGAAACTATGATAAAAAACATATAAGTCTGAACCTGCTTTATATACATTGGCCTCCAAAAGCTAGTTGGCATTTTTACACTGCAGCTGTTACACTCCACATTAAGATTTAAAATTCTAGTTCCAAATGTTGGAACTGTACACTATAACGTTGTTATTTACTATTTCAACCTATGATTTACCATAAAAAATAATCAAGTAATCCCTCAGGATTACCTGATTAATTTTGTATTTTAAATCATAATGTGGCATGGCATCACAGCTGAAGTGGAAAAATGTCAACTAACTTTAGGAGGCCACTGTATATTTATTATACGTATCTACCGATAGATAATCAGTCAGATTATTAATAGAAACGGTATGGTATTTTTATCGTTGTCTTTCACCAAATTCAAGAAACATGAATGTATCACATGAGCATTTGGTGGCCCTGAAAAGGGCCGTTTGTTTTTGTCCTGCCTGCCATCATACGTCTTTAATTTATTGTGTACATAATACAATGCACCATTTATATTTTATGTACGTTTTAGTACTGTTACCGTGTTAGAATTTCGTTCGTTAGTGTCAGAATTTCGTTTAAATTATAATTTAAACGAAATTCTGATATTTCAGTTAGATGATATAGATTTGATTGATACTTAATGATATTCCAAACAGTTTATCTTTACAGCAAAAAACATATGCTTTGGTGTCAGTCATAGAGTATTTACCTAATATGCGCCACTACAGAGCATTGTGTAAGCGAAATGGCAGATGGGAATGCTACGATGACCTAAACAACTCGGTAACAGTACTAAAATGTACATAAAATATAATGGTGCATTGTATTATGTACACAATAAATTAAAGACGTATGATGGGCCACCAAATTTTCTTGTGATTCATTCATGTTTCTTTAATTTGGTGAAAGTTAAAACGTTAAAAATACCATGCTGTTTCTATTAATAATCCGACTGATTACCTATCGGTAGATACGTATAATTATATACAGTGGCCTCCTAAAGTTAGTTGACATTTTTCCACTTCAGCTGTGATGCCATGCCACATTATGATTTAAAGTAATCCTGAGGGATTACTTGATCACTTTTTATGGTAAGTCATAGGTTGAATTAGTAGATAACAACGTTATAGTGTACAGTTCCAACATTTGGAACTAGAATTTTAAATCTTAATGTGGTGTGTAACAGCTGCAGTGTAAAAATGCCAACTAGCTTTTGGAGGCCAATGTATATAAAGCAGGTTCAGACTTATAATTATGTTTTTTATCATAGTTTCGTTAGGTACCTAAACTTTTTTGATTAACTTTTTGTACTGTAGGTAGATATAGTTAACGACGAAGTAGATCAACATTTCAGTTTTTGAAATCATAGTTATTGACACGTAAAAGTAACAATGTTGACGATTTTCGTTTCTAACCGTCCCTAATACCTAAGTACCTACCAAGTTATTATCTTGTTCCTGAAGGTAAATTTTTCTTGTTATGCATATCGATTTGTATTGTGTTGCTTATTTCTCGCCCTTCTGCGCAAGTTATACAACCATCCCACCGAGATAATTCCAGTACGTACTTCTAATTTGGAGGCCACATCCAGTAGGTACAAAGATCAACAAATCTGCTGATGCGCTTAAGTTTGTTTTGATGTTTTCTCTTAATATATTACAGTATTCCGTAATATTATTATGTTTTTGGGTAGTACAATTTTGGTACAATTCTTTAGTGTACACTATGTCCGGGTACGCCTAATAGTTTACAAAAACCATGGTGGCGCGGCCAGGAAGTATACTCCCCAGCCGCGCCACCAACACAAGGCTATAATTTCTAAAGTAATAAAATTTTTGAATCTCTTTATAGCGTACGGACAAGTACAATTTTGGTACAATTCTTTAGTGTACACTTTGTCCGGGTACGCCTAATAGTTTACAAAAACCATGGTGGCGCGGCCAGGAAGTATACTCCCCAGCCGCGCCACCAACACAAGGCTATAATTTCTAAAGTAATAAAATTTTTGAATCTCTTTATAGCGTACGGAAAAGTACAATTTTGGTACAATTCTTGAGTGTACACTATGTCCGGGTACGCCTAATAGTTTACAAAAACCATGGTGGCGCGGCCAGGAAGTATACTCCCCAGCCGCGCCACCAAAACTTCATTATATTTCATAATTCTTTGAGGTACAATTTTTTTCACTACATGTACCTTAAAGTACATAAAGGGTACAATTTATCTAGAAACGTGTTTCTTTGATTTTCCACTGTGGCGCGGCCAGGAAGTACCACACGTACAAATCTACTTACAGGAATAAATTAAAAAATCATTTTACTATGCCTTCTTCGAAATCACATTATTTGTTCGAACTTTTTCAATATTAGTCATCATCCCTATTAAATATATACGTATATAATTCAACGATACCCCCCCACCCCCTCCCTTTCCTCCAACCCCACAGGGTGTTTAGTCTTCATATGATTCTTATAATTCGTCACTTGCGTATACGCAGACGGACAAAGCGTACATTTATACCTTTTCTCCGCACTATGAGACTGCAAATGCACCTTTAACGCTTTAGACCTAGGGTAGTTTTTTCCACAAAACTCACACCTGAAGTTCCGTTCTCCAGTGTGTGACGTCATATGGTCTCTTAAAGCGGAGGGTAGATAGAATTTCTTGTCGCAAAGTGTGCATTCGTGTCGGAACAATTGTAAGTGTGTCCTTTGGTTGTGTTCTCGAAGAGTTTTTCGACTGTCGAAGACTTTGTCGCAACCGTCGCAAGGGAATTTTCGTTTTTCGCCGTGAACATTCATTTTGTGTCGGTACCTCATATGGTAGGAAATAAAAATCTCGTCGCATTTATTACAAGGGTAAGCTGGCTCGTTTTTGTGTATCCGCGCAATATGAAAACTTCTACTGTTTTTCGAACGGAAAGTCTTGTCACATTCATCGCACGGGAACATTTGTACATCTTTTTTAGTATTGTGTGAGTTTTTATGGAAAGTCAAATGTCGTTCTTCGAAATAATGAGCGCCGCACACGTCACAAATAAACGTACCAAAGTGTTCGGCCATATGTTTTTTTAGCGCGTGAAAAAATCCTACATTCTTCCCACATTCAACGCAAGTCAGCGTTCCAATTTTAAGCTTGAAAGGCATGAACTCATTTTGTACATCTTTGAATAGTTTTACTCCGTGTTCCATAGTGATGTGCTGTTTAAAAGTATCGACACTATCGATTTTTTCATTGCATAGCCTACAGTCAATTCTATCGATATCGACTTGAATTAATTTCTTGGTGTCTAGGACATCTTTATACATCTTTGGGTCATGAGTCATCGTGTGTTCTCGTAACTGGGTCGGGTCTAGGAACATTTCTCGGCAGTATATACAATGATAATCGCTAAAGACTGTAATGAACGGACAGACGTAAGAGTTTTCGACGATTTTCACTGCATTCCTGAGGACGTGAAGGTCTTTGTCGACTGTTACTGGTCGCCTGTAGAGTGGGGATTCGGCTCGACGGGGTTCTGAAAAGAAAAACGTATGAATTATACAGGGTGACTCAACTTGCGAACTGGACGCATCGACCTGGCAACCTTACGTATTGTGCAAAATCCGTAATTTGTACGCTTATTTTAGAAAATTTGGTTACATAGAAAGGTGTGTGGTCGCTCTTAGCGATAAGACCGCCCATTGTGTCACCCTTTGTACAGTTTCTATATTTATGTCTGTAATTTATATGGTGTACATAATAAAGAGGATTCTATTCTATTCTATTCTGTGTTAAAGTATTAGGTACCCAATGCAATAGCAATGAAGGCCATCAAATTTGAGAGATTCGAGAAAAAATTTATAGAGAAATTAAAAAAAATAGCTTTATCCCGGGACAGTGAATAGCTGTCGACAGAATAGCTGTAGTCTAAATGATTTATACTGATATTTTCGGGTTTTTGACTTGTGAACAGCATTTAGCATCAATGTTATTATAGGAGTCCTCACTCCTACGATAACACTGCTTGATGTTCAATATGGTACGGAAGCGTATCGATTGGATAGCTATGCAAGTGGTAGCAGAGTTGTCCAGCTAGGCTGCATTGCATACATTTCAGTATCGCAACTCCGAACTCGTGACTAATTAAATGCATAATTAAAATATCTCACCATCAGTATGTTGCATCTGGTCAAGTTTTCTCTTCATGCTCTTGAGTTGGTCCAACATGTTCGTCTGGGCCGGGTCGATGGTGGCGCCCTCGGGTCGCGGCGAAAACTCCTCAACTGAGTTCTCTTGTATCTCTTCTACTTTTACTTGTATTGACACTGGAATTGAGAGGTTCTTGTTTAATTAGACTGTTTAACTAATAGTATTGATATCGAAGCCTCAAATTATTAGAGGAATAAAATCCTTAGAACTGTCTTTATTCCTATCTGACTACTCTGAAGTAGTCTGATAGCAGTGGCGTGCGTTCCATATAGGCAGAAAGACACTGCCTACCCTGGTTCTGATAATAGATCTAATATTATTTTATCAATAAACAAAACCACATAAAAAATTTAAATCATAAATCAGCTCCATCTATCGAGTGCCGGTGGTATCATTAAGATCGATACAATTTAAAGGCTCGTTCACGTTCGCACATCGATTCGCGCGGCACTAGCGCCACCTCGCCTTTGCCACGGCAAAGACACAAATTATTCTTGTCTGATGTTTTGTATGTGTGCTCTCGTGGTAAGACGTGGTCATGAGGATTTAATATGTGTGCGTTCCTATAGCTACGTGGGCTTTTGTGACACACAATGACAAAAATCACGCACACAACTGCATGAAAAGACAGTGTCTCTAACACGAAAAATTACGACTCCTAGCGAACATTTCCGAAAGAAAGTTTGCTATGCAATGCAAATATTTTAGGAAGTAACATTGTTTCATTGAATTTTATATAAATAGATGGTCATAATTTTTTGTCGTATTACATTTCTCTTTTACTAGATAATTTCAATAGTCAAGTCGCCATAATTTGTTTGATGACATGTGTGATCTGTTTGTGTGAATACGTTTTCAGATATGTATTTAGGATTTTAACGTTGTTAATAGTGAAAAATGGATAATATTGTCTGTGAAAGTTGTTCAGATGGTGTGTGTATTGAGAAAATAAAAGTATGATGCGTTTTCAAAACTATCTTTCGGTGAAAAAAAACAAGTTATCGAGATAGGTTGTCGTACACCGGATTTGCAATTAATACAAACTAAAGGTAAAATCAATCGTAAATTCAATAAAAAACAATATGATTCATATCATTGGCTGACAGGTTGCATACATGTAGTAATCGGTTATTTTGTTTCGTTTGTCTACTATTTTCAACATAATAATATAATTATGACACACAACTGGCTGTGCGATTGGTCGAATTAAAACGCAAACCAACTTTTTATGACGATGTTTTAAAATCATATTTAAAAAAGGATAGGCGCGTAGATTTAATTTATAAATAAGTTGGTTTACTTTATTTTTTTAACTTTACTTTTACTTTTGTTACCAAACCAGTAGTTTATGTACTTATTAAATATATTTATATAATGCAAATCACATGAAGAGCCTTTTTCTAGGCCACATCGAATATCTTTCAAGTGACGTGTTTTGTAATTTTCACTCACTTGGATTAGATATTTGAAGTGGCCGAAATCTTCTATTTGCATCATTGGAAAATCGTAGTTACAACCTTTTCAACCCCTGGTGAGTTTTATCTTTACTAACTAGTGCAATTGCGAGACTTTTTTTTTTGCGAAAAGAAAACTGCCTACCCAGGCATAAAACCCTGTGCACGCCACTGTCTGATAGGAATAAACGCTGACCTCATCTAGTTTATTTAAATAAAATATTATGTCTTGTAAAGTGATGCTGACATCCTATTTACAGAATAAACAATTTCATTTTATTTTAATTCATGTACAGTAATAGTCACAGAACATATATACCCTAAAGGGGTAGCAGTGCTTGCGACAACTACACCAATGAGGCCATTTTTATTACTCTATGGTACAGATAATATAATACTCTATGTCTATGGTAACATGCACAGATATAGATAGACCTAGATAACGCAAGTATCACGATCTGTAAGAAAACCAAGCGTGCCATTTTTTGACTACCTACTATGACGTCACAAGCACTATTTAGTGAAAATCAAATCGATTCAAAGACGCCGCCGCGTGCGGCACCCTTCTCGCCCCGCCCCCGGGGCCTAGCGCCAGCGCCCACGCTCACCTAGCTAGCAGTACACAGGGCTGAGCGCCAAGGTGGCGGCTTACGATTTTTGTACGTAAGCTGGTGCGATTTTTGGCACGCAAAGTAGTTGCTCTGGCGTTATCCAAGTGTATCTATATCTGTGGTAACAAGTAAGTTATACATACATGTAGCTGTGCCAGTTTCTTTGCCCGACCCGGGCTCATTCTGTTCCGTCATGTCTTCAATGGGGTCAGTTACATGATCATCACCGTCGTCGTCAGAATCGTTGGTTTCTTTGAATTGTACGCCATCCACTTCTTGTTTTATTACTACTTTCATTTGGTAATTGTTTTCATTATCTGGAATGTAATAAGTCTTGAGTATGAATGTTGAACGCTATAAGAGTAGGGGACGATCAATGAAACAATGGATGGACTGTGTATCTCCCGGGCCCCTGATTCATGATACTGGAAGGAACAGTGGGGTTTTATTCTATAGAAGTTCGAGATAACCCCCTATTGTTCCGGATGGTGGGTATCCATGAGAATTTCCTTAGGAAAAAGAAAACTTGACTTGCCATCATGTATATGCATCATAGCGCTGAGCAGTTTCTCTTCGCACACCAGCACTTGTTGTCGGAAAGCGCGCGCGTCTCTCAGACGTACCACACATGTCGCGCAGATCAGGCGCTCAGACTCCTCGCCTTCCAAGTTAGAGAGCTGGGAAGATAATAATTATATCTTGAATTAACTTTCTATAAAAATAACTTGTCCTATCTAAGAGAGCCGGGTGATCTATAATGACGGGAGACCTGTGATCTGTAATAGGTAAATCGGCTGGTGTCCGCAACTCCAGGTCAAAACTCACAGACGAACAGGTAACATAAAAGGTCAATTATTAATCAATCGCAAAGTTCGCCTATTGATGTTCACGGCTGGATATGGGCTTCTTTGGGGGAGTCAGTCCATATCGCAGGGAGGAACAGTGATAATGATCTATTTGGGATTCTTTTCTTAGTTTTAGTACTGGACTTAAATATAGCATAGATATAGGTTTTGGCCAATTAAGCTGGTTTAATCATTAACGCCACGAACCGGCCAATTACTCAGCTTTTGATAGACAAAAGACTACCTCTTTCAACAAAGCGGTAACAGGTCAGATCAGTTTAAGGACGTAAAATAAGAGTTAAACTAACCACTAGTCCAAAACAGTCGACAAACATATCGGCATAAACTTCGCGTTGACCCGTCCATTCGTATTCCACGTTCAATAATCTACATTTCTTGACTGCACCACAGCATCTGCACGTACCAGAGTCCACGATCGGACCCTTGCGGTTATTCGCGTTCATTTTAAAGGAATATTCATATATGAATTATACTAATTTCAAGCTTTTTTCCACTTCAAACGACACCCATTTCCATTGATTTGTTCTTCTTCTTCTCTTCGTTTAATGGCTTTTGCGGAAAAACCACCACAATTTAGCCAATGTCAAGTGTACTGCCGACACTGACAGATTGACAGTATGTTGTTTGACAACAATTTGTCACAGATTATGCCAAAGTTGCGTTTTGTGAACCAAATCATCGTAACGATCGTAATCCACAGTTTGAGGTATTTTTTGGCTTGTTCCATGTCAGGCTATACATTCGTGCGGCAGTATCATCGAGAGTCA
Source organism: Luperina testacea (assembly GCA_927399505.1). NCBI lineage: Eukaryota > Metazoa > Arthropoda > Insecta > Lepidoptera > Noctuidae > Luperina > Luperina testacea. The sequence goes on along the minus strand of OV656785.1, from coordinate 4,974,791 downwards.
ATTCAGATGGTAAAAATGTCTCTCCCTCTCCTGTCTCGCTTCCGAACGTTATCATTAATTCTTCAGCCTTATCGCATATTTAAAACTGCCGTTTGGTGTGGAATGACAAAGCGTCGTTGCGCGTGCAAAAGTCGCTATGTGTTATTTAGTTATTTTCGGTTTCGTTATTTCAATACACACATACAGTATAAACAGCTATGTGATAAGTGCAATATTTAAAGAGTTAAGGAATAGTTAAGGAATGTAGCTATGTAATATTCATACATCGAAAGTTCCGTATAAACACGCTAAATGTTATATATAATTCATATCTCAAATAAGTTCACTAAAAACACATAGCGGCTTTTGCACGCGCAACGACGATAGGTTTCTTTCATCCTGTATTAAAAATTAGACGCAGATAAAGCCGCGGGTAGCAATTTTTTTATAAGACTAGGTTTTGCCCGCGTGATTGTCGGAAAATATCTCACGGGCACGTGCTAAGCTACCGGGATTTAAGAGGCTTACAAGACCTAAACACAAAAAACGCAAGTTTTTGTTTTAATCGTTATTTCAATACACACATAGGTACTCTATAAACAGCTATGTGATAATTGCAATATATTTAAAGAGTTAAGGAATGTAGCTATGTGATATTCATACATCGAAAGTTCCGTATAAACACGCTAAATGTTATAATTCACTAGCTGACCCGGCCACGCGTTGCTGTGGCTAACGTTTTTGTGCAATAAAATAATATTGCTATTATAAAATAGAGATTTGATCTGTCCTATCTTTCAAGTTGGATCAAACTGCACACGGTGTACAAATTTGATTAAAATCGGTTAAGTAGTTTAGGAGTCCATCGCGGACAAACATCGTGACACGTAATTTATATAAATATTAAGAAGATGTTTGTATAATAACAAAATATCAATTTCACACATGAGTGGCAAGTTCAAGGTTTAACAAAACGCGACTTATTGAACAATTAAACAAAATGTCAGTCACCTGACGTCATCTTCACATTTGATAATTATAATCATTTATCTACCTACCTAATTGATACTTGATGTAACTTTTTAGGGTTCCGTACCAAAATGGTAAAACGGAACCCTTATGGTGAGACTGTCTGTCTGTCTGTCACAGTTGGATATCTCAAGAACTACTAATGCTATCAACTTGAAATTTGGAATAGTTTTAGATGACGTTTGCACAACTATTTTGCAAATAAGAAAGGAATAAAAATATATGTACGAGTACCTACCTATATTTTTTCAACAGGGACTGAAAGTGGGTCTGAAAAAATCGAAGTGTGGCTACTAGGGCATGTGAGGTATCATATGAAAGAGCGCAGTTTGCACATTCTCAATCAGTTTTTCTTTTTCTTAGGCCGCATAATTTTCGACTTTTGATAAAAAATTTAATAAAAAATACCGTTTACCCTTATCTACCCTTATCTCCAAAGTTTGCAAAGAGAAAAATCTGAAATAATTCTATGTGATAGAAGTTTATGTAAAGATTATATTAAAAATAAAACGATGTCTCTAAATAGCACACTTTTTCAGAAATCATCAACAAAAGTTACATTAGTTCCACTATCGGTCAAGAGATGACGCTGACATAAACTGCAATATTCTACACCACCGCAGGCACAGTGTTAAAATTCTCTGACGAATATACTTAGGCCTCGCCGATGAAAAATTAAACACATGATGGTACGGAACGGAACCCTCGGTGCACGAGTCTGACTCGCTCTTGGCCGGTTGTTCATTGCTAAGCAATAAAGACGTGTTTCAACAATTATTGTAAAGTCCCAACAAAGTAAATCATTTATTTCAAATAGGCACATTAAATACACTTTTGAACGTCAAAACTTACAGTAAAATTGAATTGATTCTAGTCGCCCCTTCCAAAAGGTAGTGTTCGTATGGAGACGAATGGGCAAGAAACTCCACCATTACTCTTTTAAGATGTTTTACAATGTACACATAATATAATTATGTGTGAAGACGATGCACCTAGAATAAAATTAGTCTACCACATAAAGTAAAAAGAATTAAAAATGAAGCAATACAGGTAAATCAATTATGTGATACATGGTGCTCACATATTATTTACAAATATTGTAAAAGTAGATGATTTTCCTAGAATTTTAACAAGTGTGTGAACTGTGAGTTACTGTAGTCGCTGTAAAAATCAATGTCATAAACATTTAAAAAATATAAATTAAATAAGGAACCAGTTTGATTTTGTCTAGACTCTAGATTGTCCTATGGAGCACAGTTATGTAAAGAACAGTGGTAACCCAATGGTAACGGCTGCTACTTACGAGTTGTAGGTCGTATGTTCGAATCCCGTCAAGCGCTTTACGTTGTGTAAATTTTTTCATCACCACTGCTCTCAAAACGGTGAAGGAAAACATCGTGAGGAAACCGGCATGTCCTAGAAACCAAAAATTCGAAGATATTATGTGACATGAAATCTGCCAACCCGCATTGGGCCCACTGCTCGGACGCAAGCCTCATCTCTGTCAGGTTTTTTTTTTTCATTAAATATTGGTAAACAAAGCGAAACCTTAAGGAAAGTAATTATTTAATTATTTTCCTGATATGCGTAACCTATAAAACAGGTATTTTAATCAGTAGAATTTGTTTATCAACATACCTAAAGTAAACTAGTTTCTGCAAAAAAAAAAACTACCTAAGTAGAATGTGGTTTACTTAGAACATACGGTACGGAAGCGTATCTAGTGATTGTGAATGCTGGTATACAGAGGCCGTACCTACCTACGTCAGTGGTAACTTTGACCTTGAGTTGACCTAGCGTAGTACGTTTCGAGTGTCAATAGGTAAAGAGGCCAGTCAGGCCAGCCTATAGAGGTGTGGCGGCATCTACATCGTCCGAACCCATTGAAGTACTTAACTGGGTTGTGGAGATCAGATAGGCAGTCGCTCCATGAAAAATACTGGCATTTAGCTGCGTCCGGTTAGACTGGAAGTCGACCCCAATATAGTTGGGAAAAGGCTAGGCAGATGGAATCCGCGCGTCAGCAAGCGTCGCTGACGCCCCGCAGCGAGCTGGCTAGGACAGACTGGATGCGGTTGGCGGTGGACAGGGTGTTGTGACGCATCCTGGGAGAGGCCTATTTCTGCGATAGGCTGATTTGATTTGATAGAATCCTTGCCATCACGGGGTACGAGCATAGTTTATTAACTAATAAATGTAATCTACTACAATTTTTTTTTAAATTACAACTTTTGAAAACATGTAGCAGTAGTACTTTTTGTGTTTTGCGGTTTACTACAAATTGGGTAATTCCAATTAGCTACGTCAAGTTTAAATGATGACCTAGCGCAGGACGATTAGACAAGCTTACGAATACCAAAAAAACGGTTCAAGTATAAAATTGGCGCTTTTTATATACGTTTTTTTATCGCATGATAAATAATAATTTCGGAATCCATAATTAAACAAGAAAAGAATCAGTTTTGGTAATAACATTTGTGGAGATGCCCGTTCGTGAGTCGTGTAGATAGATTAATAATAGTGATACTTAATATTAATTTATTTAAAAATGAATAACAAATATTTTATCATTATTTTCAACGTGTTTGTGTTAAATTTGTATTCATCGAAGTGTGACTTTGATGTGGAGGAAGGTACGTAGAAAAACTAGTGTTTTGTTGGTCGTTCTTGGCTGAAAAAAATGTTTAACCTGGGTTTAAAAAAAAAAAAGGTAGTCTTGGGGACTACCGACAGAATTGAAAACTTAAAACTACAGTCGGTTCATAGTTATTTTACCTCTGATTTTGCGTCACTGTCAAAAGCACAGTGATCTTTATAGCCGTGGCAATAAGGTTGCTATTGGATAACTGCAATTGCCAAGTCTGTCAGAATCACAATGATCTTTATTTTTGTTGCAATAAGGTTGCTATTCGGTTGCCGCTGTCAGAGGTAAAGAAACTTTACTGATTGTTTGAAACAAGCACAACAGCGTCAACAGGGGTAATTGAGCTATCATTTTATTGTGCAGTTAAAAAAGAAAAGTTGATCCCGGCTGTCATTCGTGGATCTTTGACAGTCATTACGGGTCGTCAGAAGCCCGAAAGTCTGACAACCAGTCTTACCAAAGGGTATCGTATAACTTGGTTGTGGAGGTCAGATAGGCAGTCACTCCATCTAAAACACTGGTATTCAGCTGCATCCGGTTAGACTGGGAACCGACCCCAACATAGTTGGGAAAAAGTAGGCAAATGATGATGAGATCATAATGGACGGCATGATGAGAGCAGTGGTGGGCCAGTGGTATCGATCCTGGCGACTACTCGTAAGGCACTTTACTTTGTGTAAATAATTTCATCACCACTGCTCTCAAAACGGTGACGGAAAACATCGTGAGACCAAAAAAGTTCGAAGACATGTGACATCTACCAACCCGCATTGGGGCCGCGTGGTAGATGTGGTAGCCCACTCCCTCTCGAAGAGGCTTCTGTCCCAGCACTGGGAATATTACAGACTGATTATGCTATCTATAGGCATTTCGTTACAGGATCACAGTGTTACGACGGGCGAGGCAAGAATGGAACCTGCGTCAACGCATGCCAGTGTCTATCAATGATCGGAGATGTCAAGAAAAGGGAGTATCCACAGGTATGTAAGTTTTCACTGTTAAAGGCCACATTACAAAGCTCTGTCGTCGTTAAATGATTAACCAGCCAGTTTGGATGGTGCTCTGAACGTATTGAAGTATCATTCCTCGTAAGAGGTTCTTTATCACAATGGTCACAAAGGTCAATATTGATTGAACTCTTCCAAATGGCCTTGCTAGGAACAAGGCTCCTTAGAAGGCCATTATAATAAATCAGTCATTTACACTATAAGTTACTGAATAGCGATTAAATCTACAATAAAAAGAAGTGGTTATCTAACATATAAACCACTTCTTTTTATTGTAGATTTAATCGTATTTAACGTAATAAAACAAAGTATTACTTAAATATTTGTTAGTTTTCTTTATCCAGTAAATAAACGAATAATAACTGTTTATTTGTTAGAGTGGCCTTCCATGGTACACCCACCTTATTTTAACGTCGTCGATTCCCGATATCGAAAAAGCGAGGGACCGTACTGCCGAAATAGTACCGCGAGCGATTCGCCGCCGCGTCTGTGATTTCCATTTCGATGGGTGTTTGTGAAAATAGAAGGAATTTGTCATCACATGGCAATAACTACGAAATTTTAATAATTGACCTTCGAAGGAGCATGGTCTTCCATGGTCCACCCTATACCTTATGTATAATATCAAATAATGATGACTGTCACTTCCTGGAAACCTATTCGTAGAGGTTCTTTGAACACCAATAGTATTTAAATGGATATAATAATATCATGAACCGTCTGATCCTGGGTTTTTAATTATTTGGATCGGAAACGCTGGTCGTTGTCGGAGCGCGCGAAATTGTTCGGAGGCTGGTGGCCTTTCACGTGACCGCTACTAGGTTGGCTCTTTCATATTTTATTTAAGTTAATGTACTTACTTAATGTAACATTTTTCAGATCTGCTCATTCCAAGGGAACACGCCCATCGTGTGCTGTACCGACTGCGAAAAAATTAAACATATAAAGTGAGTAAGTATTTCACAATTTACAATACGCAGTAGTAGACATAACTCATGAAACAAATGGCTATACCAGCCGTAGTACCGATGCTCGTTGGTGTAAAGTACCTATCTACTTACTTATTAAATTAGTTTTTACGTGGAGACCACGAATCCGCAAACGTAAGCTTACCGGCGACGCTACGACGCCCTCAGCTTGAGGGCGTCGTAGCGTCGCCGGTAAGCTTACGCCGGTAAATTACGTTGATCGACTTACCTTTGCTTGAACTTGGCTTGACACGCTGCCGCGTGTCTAGACCTCACAAACGAGAGAATTCACAAGGATTTATAGATAAAAACTGTCAAAGAGGAAATCAAAGCTACTTAACCATACTCCACCAGATTAAAATTCATCTAAATCAATTGGCAAAGAAACGAACGACAAACACAGTTACCTGCACAAAACTGTAAAGGAGGGCACCCCAAGGCATACTTACAACCAGCATGACTGAATGAGATGATACTACATCTCATTCAGTCATGCTGGTTGGATTGGATGGGGAGGTGGTTTCATTCCGTGCAAGATCAGGAACCATCATTTACCTATTGCTGAATGTCTCAGGACAGATTGTATTAAAAAAAAAAAATGAAAATGAAATGAAAAAGTGTTTATTCACAGAAAAAAAAAAAAAAAAAAAAAAAACACACAGAAAAAAACACAAAAAAAACCGAAAAAATCGGAAAAAGAAAAAATCGGAAAAAATCGGTTGTCTGTAAAGTCGGTTTACGGACGATAGTTTAACGTGACAACGTCATAACAAAACATTAATGAAATTGCCGAACGCGGAGGCCGATTCGGCAGCGTTCGACATCATCTGTCTCTCATCGCTCGTTCCGCGCTCTCGCTTGCACTTCAAGCCGCCTTGGAACGCTACAACGCTACAGAGCAAGGCCGCGAGGTAACGCTACATGAGTCATGTTTTTTCGTGTGTGCAGCCAGCTTCATCGATTTATTAGACGTTGTCACGTCAAAAGAAGGAGTAAAAACTACTTATCTAATTAGTTTGTCTCTTCCTTTTCAGTACAGCCATCGTCGACAAAACTGGAGGGATACATTTCAGGACGGGCAGAAAAGCTTATGACGGTACGTTTCCAATAGTTTGATATTACAATACTTTGAAGTGTTTTGTCGTTCTAGTGGTGGCGCACTAGGTTCACAAGTTACTGATTTTTTTGAGCCCGCGGGTCACGGGTTCAATCCACAGGTTGGGCAAAATGTAATTGGGCTACCCTATGTCACCTGCCTAGCCTTTTCCCAACTATGTCGAAGTCGGCTTCCAGTCTAACCGGATGCAGCTGAATACCAGTATTTTACATGGAGCGACTGCCTATCTGACATCCACAACCCAGTTACTGGGTAATAGCATAATAATAAAAGCCCAAAAGTCTGACTGGTTGTCAGACTTTTGGGCTTCGACTACCCGTAACGACTGTCAAACATCCACGAATGACAACCGGGACCATCGGCTTAATTTGTGCCTTCCAAGGCACGGAGGGGTCTCGGTATGTAAAGATGGTCACCCATCCACAGACCAACCGCGGCAAGCGTAGCTTAACCTGATCGATCGACCTGTGTGGCTGTTTTTATTTAGCCGCGGGCCACTGACCTGGGTTACCCTATGTATTATAGTCCGCGCGGAACTAGTTGACCGCGCCTTAGGTATGTGAGCGGTGGGACGGAGGGGCGGGGGCGCTTTGTCATTACTCAGTACGTGCGTTGCGAACAATAGGCAACCCCGCCGCCCTCACCCCCGGCCCCACCCAAGACGCGGCCAACTAGTTCCGCGCGGACTATAGAAGTTTCTCACTAGCATCCTAAAGGTAGGATTGATTAGCAGAAGCAGAATGCTTCCAACGCTTGGTCTCATTGTTTGCGTTTTTCTACTTTCCTGTCTTGTTTGGCTTTCTCGTCATGAAGACGCCTCTTTTTCCTTAGCAACCATATTTCCTTCTTGCGTTTCTTCTGTCCAGCCTTTATGCTCTTGTAAAGGTTGCTGTGCTTCTTGCGAACAAGCTTCTCTCTCAGTCTGACTGTTTGTTTTTCTTAGTATTTCCTTTTGATAGGGATGCTCTTAATGGCATTAGGCTCGCCTCATGACGCTTAAAACCGGCAAAATGTGGAATACTCTACGTCTACCTACCCCTCTGCTTCGCCTTCGCGGTAAACCAACAGGCGTGACGTTTTGTCATATTCTATGCCTTACCACTGCGTTCATACACATTTTAAAACTTTTCACCTCTGGATTTCCTTTCATCAAAGACACGTCTTACCCACAGTATGTCTGGAGCACCTCGCCAACCTGCCTTACGAAGGCTGTCCAACCTCCGGGCTGGTGAAGCGCTGGCACCAGGAGGAGCAATGCTACAAGTACTCCCACGGGGGTCCTCGCGTGTCGTATGGGGTGTACGCTGCGCACATCGGGTACGACGCGAGAAGAGGACAGTTCCCACATATGGTAAATCGACAACGATGAGCCTTATTTTTTTTTAATGGGTTTGCTCTTGACTCTAGTCTAGGTCAGAGGTGACAGAGACAAATTCTACGATGAAGTGAGCTCACCCAGAAGAAGCCTGTTCACTCTTACTTTGAAGAGATTCGGGTTGTATGCACTCGGAAACACAAACAGGCTTTATATAATTCTACGTTTCAAACGGCATAGACATATTTCTACAGCGTGTATCGCTCATTTTCTCGCTAGTTTTATTAAACTGGTTAATTAGGTACCTATCACTATCTCATAAAGTCGTAGCATAGCATAACGAAACTTAAGGTTAACAACGCTATTTAAAATCGCTTTCGAACAGTTTGTAATATGATACTATGCTAACTGGTTAAATGTTAATGCGCTCCGAAATTGTCTGCACCTACCTAATTACTAGTTAATAACGCGATTCGGACTCGTTTGGAGTTTCGCATCTGATTACGAATTATTGCTGTAAAATTCTAACTTCTTAAGTTTTTAGGGTTCCGTACCAAAATGGTAAAAAGGAACCCTTACGGTGCGACTCAGTCTGTCTCTCTGTCACAGCTGGATATCTCAAGAACTACTAGTGTTATCAACACGAACACTACCTTTTGGAAGGGGCGACTAGAATCAATTCAATTTTACTGTAAGTTTTGACGTTCAAAAGTGCCTATTTGAAATAAATGATTTGACTTTGACTATGATAATAGATGGCGCCACGTGTCTTTCGAATGGAATCGACACTTTGCGGGTAAAACCGCGGGGCGCTGCTAGTTAGATTTAGAGGTATAATAAAATTGCTCTTGTTTTCATTTCGGAATCAGAAATATTTATTTGCCAACAATGTAGGTACAGCAGTGCGATCCTGTAACCATCTCACCGTGAAAACTTAGGTGAAGTGAGCGTGGAGTGAGCTGTCAATAGTGTCAATTCCTAGCAAAAACAAACTCACTTCACCTAAGTTTTCACGGTGAGATTTTTACAGAATCGACCGGCAGGTTTGAGATGGTACAGAATACAATGATTCCGCTTCACGCTTCCGTTTCTCAAAATGTTTCTATAAATTTCCAGGCACTCTTAGGCTACGGAGGGGGCATGGACACGGCTCACTGGCTGTGTGGCGGCTCCCTTATTAGTGACAAGTTTATTCTGACAGCTGGACATTGCATCTCCAGTGCTCTGCTGTAAGTGTAGCGGTATCTACAACGCCACATGCAAACAACGCGTCATACTGACGTCACGCAAATCCTGCATCGCAAGCAGAGTTTACCGCGCAACTAGCATAGATACAACGGCCCGACATGGATCAACGGGCAGTTGCCCGCCAGACACAACACCCGTCTGGTCGGAGGATCCTCCCTTTTCTATAGAGTATGAGTGAACTTTACACCCTGTTCCTCATACTTCTATATAAGTATTACGCGTTTTGTTCAAATACTAGCTTATGCCCGCGACTTCGTTCGGGTGAAATTTCTTTCCCCGAACCACCTCGTCGCATCGCATCGCATGTCCGCGCTATTACTTCGTTTTCGCTTTCGTTCTGAATTTTTATTTTTTGCTCGGCTCCTAAGGATGCTCAGGCCCCTCTTTTCCATTGGGCACTCTGGGCAAGTGCCCAGGGCCCCGCGATCTTCGGGGGCCCCGGCCTGCTCTCATAAAAAAACATTATTTGCAGCCGCCGTTCCATTATACGCATTATTATACCCGATTCAATGACAAAATAAGTGATTTGCAGTGCGATTTACAATAACTTTCTACCCCCCCCCCGTTATGAAATAGTATGCTTCTCTTATTGTCTCTTATCTACACAGGGGCCCCGTGATCCTTATGCGCCCAGCGCCTCCAATAGGTTAAAGACGGCCCTGAGGATGCTAGCGTGATGTCAAATAGCCTTCGTCAAGAATTGGGCTATCAAAACTAAATATAAATTTTCAAATCCGACTAGTAGTTCCGTAGATTAGCGCATTCAAACAAACAAACAAACAAACAAACTCTATAACTTTATTATTAGTTTAGAATAGTTTATTACCATCTAGGTTCTACTATAGTCGGTAATGAGGTGAACTGGAACCTGATGCCAGGTATGTAGAAGTCCTGTCGGACGGTGAGCTACCCATTACTCTCCGCCCGCAGGCCCGCGCCTACGGTGGCCGGGAGGCGCCGGACGGCGCGTACGTGTTCCACGCGCGCCTCAAAGAGATGTCAGCATCAAACGAAGGGGCCCGCAAGGGCCGAAGCCTGCCGGGTCAGCGGGATTGTCCAAAAGGGTTACCGCTGGCCCGGAACATAAAGGGCTAAGGAAGGAACACGGGTGGGTTTTAGTCAGTAAGAGTCTGACACTCCCTACCGCTCCACCCAGAGCGGGAGGAGTCATTTGATGATTTCCCATCCTCAAAAAAAAAAAAAAAGGTATGTAGAAGTAGGTATAACAATCTTCTTTCTATTAAAAATCCACGACTCCTGTTTTAACATTAAAAGTACTTTCACGACACCATGTTTTTACATTAAAGGTACTTTCATAAAATCCACGACACCTGTTTTTACATTAAAGGTACTTTAATGTAAAAACAGGTGTCGTGGATTTATGTTGTTGTAAATCATCTAGTATATCGAATCTTTAACGGTGGACCACTATTTACGCCACACCCTGTATATCTACCTACCTAGGCACCTTTTAACACGTAGACAGAGAATACTATTCTCTGTCTACGTTTTAACATGATGCAGAGGCATACAAACAATAAAAAAGTAAGTAGACTATTATTACAACTTTTATTATATCAATCAACGTCTTTCCAGAGGTAAAGTCCGTTTCGTAGCCATGGGTATCTTAAAACGGACGGACCCACCGGAGCGCTGGCATCGGTACCACGTGTCACGTATAGTGCCGCATCCGGAGTACCACGCGCCGTCGAAGTACCACGACATCGCACTGCTTGAGACTAGCACTAGGTAAGGTGGTTTGATTCCTAACTTCTACTGAAAAACCAATTACAAGCCGTTGTTTGTTATACCTTACCTACCTATCTTAGTTATTATACCTTTGTATAACTCTCATTTAAGATGCGCACATTGTGTGTGGTGTCTCACTATGGGCACAGTATATTTATACTGTGCTATGGGGAATCAAACATTATAGTTTAGGTTGGAACTGTAACCAATCACGCAAGAGTCAAATTAGTCACAGTAACTAAGCCAAGGCACCCCGACCAAATGGGTTAGTTAGGTCGGGGGTTGCGGAAGGATCGTACGTTCCCGCGACCCCCGGCGTTGGTGATGGTACACCCGGAAATGGAACACTGGGGTGGTTTTTAGTCAGTAAGAGTCTGACAGACCCCTCCGCCCGCCCCAGGGCGGAGGACATCGGGGGTTGCGGAAGGATCGTACGTTCCCGTCCACCGGCGTTGGTGATGGTACACCCGGAAATGGAACACTGGGGTGGTTTTTAGTCAGTAAGAGTCTGACAGACCCCTCCGCCCGCCCCAGGGCGGAGAACATCCATGAGGATTATCCAACCTGGAAAAAAATGGATGGAATTGTATCAACCGTGTGCGAGCCGAAAGAGCGAAGCGAGGCGAGCACTACTTCCAAAGGCCAAGCGGTTAACTAAACGACTACGTAATGAAACCAGTTGGCTGCGACATATGTATAACTACATACTTAAATTGTCAGAATAAATACTTACTATTACTCTGTTCGTCATTCCAGGGTGACATTTAACCTGCATGTGTATCCAGCTTGCTTGAACATAGACGATCAGTTCCTCGGAGTGGTGACTGCCACGGGATGGGGGGCGTTAGGACATAATATGCAGTTAGCTGATACGCTTCAAGCTGTAAGTATCAGATTTCATAATAGTATTGTAGCAGTATCTACTTACGCCACATGCGAACTACCTACGAGTTATACTGACGTCATGCAAAATCCTGCATCTCGCAAGCAGAGTTTACCGCGCAACTAGCATATTCTAAGCGATGAGTCGTGCTTAGTTGTACAGACGCCAGCACATCAAGTTACTACAATCTGTCAAATTCTTTAGTAGATTTTCAACTTTATCGCTAAAGCATAAGGTTCAAAGTTGATTGGGAAAATTTTACAGTTTCGGGTAGCTTGATGTGCTGGCGTCTGTACAGTGTACAATCGCGGCATATCTTTAGATTGCGGGATCTGCCAGTGTAACTCGGTCACTATAGTACAGAACTTCTGGATAAATGTGTGTACGTTACCCCAGCAAGAAAGTGTCTCCTAGAGTTATAGGAGTAGAACGTATAATATGTGCCCTATCTGCTGTAAATGTGCCCCCAAATAAAAAATGTGTGCCCCCTGTCGTTTTGGAAAAAAACGGAAAAAACGATTCCTGCTAGGGTAACGTTTTTCTAGCAGGAAAATTCTAAACGAATGATCGGAGAGAGAAAAATTGTGCATGGCCAGAGAGCTTATATGTGTGCCCTAATGTGCCCCAAAAAAAAAAATCTGTGCCCCTTCAGGTTTTCGAGATATTGCATTTCCTGCTGGAGTAACGTTTTGATGAATCGTATATCTCTACAACCATTGCATGTGCCCCTGTAGAGTAAACATACACGAGTAGCTCTTAATGTGTGCCCCTTAGTGCCCCAATTAGTTTTAAGAAAATATTTATAGTTTTCAAGTTATAGCGGTTTTATGAAAACCCGAAAAAACATCGCAGCGCCTAAATTAGACAAGAAACAAGTTCGCTGAAAACTGTATTCGGTCCTTCTTGACGCTAATAATAACCATACAAAGTTTCAAAACTATTCATGCATGCGTTTTTGCTAAAAGTCAAAACGATGGTGTCCTAACTTTGACGGCAAAATACAAGGAACCGGCTCAATCCGAAATGTGTAGGTGTAAACCAAAATCATGTGCCTTTAGTCAAAAATATATGGTGAAAATATTCAGCTTGGAATGTTTCGCATTAAGTAAATATTAACAAATAACCAAAATATGTAAGCAACGGCTGGTTATCCGACCAAATTTGAATGACTACTAAAAAGCGACGGATTCATACATATCGATGACCTTCTTTACTTTACTCACTAACCGGTTCACACGTGTTGTGCCTGAGTACACTGACTTACAAAAGTAATAAGTAATTAAATAAAGTTGTTATTGGATTATATTCTACTAGCTGTTTCTATGACGTTACACATGATTAAGTACATTATAAATAGTAGCCTAAGTGCTATTCCAAGGTAAGCTATCTTCTCGATTCTAAATTTCATTAAAATACATCCAGTAATTTATATACTACTAAAAAGAGGTAGCTCTTTTTTGTATATAAATAAAAAGCCCGTATTTGTCTTTTTATATTAGGTACATATATATTTATTGAAAGAGATTAGATATCGCTAAAGATACCTAAAATCGTGTACTGCGCATGTCAAACCACGTGGTGTGTCAAGTCTCATCTTTCGTGGCACGCATTGTAAGTTTTTCATCATTAAGGGGAATGCTCCAACTAGCCCGCGGAATTCAAAATTTCTTGCGTTTTTTGCAATTTGCAGGCCAGTGCTAGGTTGTATGTTGATTAAAATATTATTCGCGGTTGTAAGACGTATGTAGTTACAGAATTATAATCATCAAAATCACCAATACAACCCTCCAAGTTCATAAAGGCGTAGGAACAAAAAAAACAAAAAATTTGAATTTCGCGGGTTGGTTGGAGCATTCACCTTAACCAAATAAATTTTGGTACCTACAGTTTTGAGAGTTTTATTTAGTGTATATGTCGCAGGTTTTTCATAAAATTGGGTTTTTGATGAAAAACCGGAAGACGACACATATCTATGAGGAATTTATAATTATTAACGATTATATTAAAGCTGATTATGTAGTGTCACATAATTTTGATTTGATGGCGTTTTAGATATATAAGTGTCATTCCACAGTCAGGTGATAATGTTGTTACGTAGGTATATGGGATAAATATGTTTATTTATAGCCAAATACCATCAGATAATTTGTGCATATTCGATGTTTACAGTTATATCTTTATGCGGTTTACTATACTAACACACTTTATCTGAATCTATGTATAAGCAAATTACTCGTAAGAAAATTATTTATCTGTGATTTAAAATTTAATATTTTTTTACACAATATTATACTTAATACTGATCTGTGATTTTTTGTGATGCGAATTTACTAATTATATGTTAGACTTAGATGAATAACTGATCTGTGATTTAAATAATAATGACTACACAACGTGCAAATAATTTCTTTGATCTGTGATTTGAAGCAATAATTACTTTAAGAATTAAAATTAAGGGAATAAAAATAATAATTTCCACATCAACAAGCGGTTTCATTTATTATAGTCACAAGGTGCATTTAATATATTTTTTAATTAGCCCCCAAAACTTTTGAACGCGACTGTACGGACAACAGCTTAGGTATAATACGTCCAATAAAGAAGGTCATCGATATGTATGAATCCGTCGCTTTTTAGTAGTCATTCAAATTTGGTCGGATAACCAGCCGTTGCTTACATATTTTGGTTATTTGTTAATATTTACTTAATGCGAAACATTCCAAGCTGAATATTTTCACCATATATTTTTGACTAAAGGCACATGATTTTGGTTTACACCTACACATTTCGATTGAGCCGGTTCCTTGTATTTTGCCGTCAAAGTTAGGACACCATCGTTTTGACTTTTAGCAAAAACGCATGCATGAATAGTTTTGAAACTTTGTATGGTTATTATTAGCGTCAAGAAGAACCGAATACAGTTTTCAGCGAACTTGTTTCTTGTCTAATTTAGGCGCTGCGATGTTTTTTCGGGTTTTCATAAAACCGCTATAACTTGAAAACTATAAATATTTTCTTAAAACTAATTGGGGCACTAAGGGGCACACATTAAGAGCTACTCGTGTATGTTTACTCTACAGGGGCACATGCAATGGTTGTAGAGATATACGATTCATCAAAACGTTACTCCAGCAGGAAATGCAATATCTCGAAAACCTGAAGGGGCACAGATTTTTTTTTTGGGGGCACATTAGGGCACACATATAAGCTCTCTGGCCATGCACAATTTTTCTCTCTGCGATCATTCGTTTAGAATTTTCCTGCTAGAAAAACGTTACCCCAGCAGGAATCGTTTTTTCCGTTTTTTTCCAAAACGACAGGGGGCACACATTTTTTATTTGGGGGCACATTTACAGCAGATAGGGCACATATTATACGTTCTACTCCTATAACTCTAGGAGACACTTTCTTGCTGGGGTAACGTACACGATAAATGTGGGTGTACTGTCGGTCTGCTACTCCAGGAGGTGATGTTACTGCCTCAAAATATTGAAAGCCAGGCCTCGCCACGGCGTGCGAGTTTTTTTGAGTTCGAACTCCCACTCTTTCTGATATGACAAGCATATGACTTTGCCTTATACGGAAGGCGTAAAGTGTAGGAGTGTCTACCCGCATACATTTGACCCATCTAGTCTTGTTATGATCGGCATATATTCTAAAGGTTCTAAGTAAATTTTCAGGTAGCTCTCCAATCGTTCTACGAAGAAGCGTGCGCAGTACACTACCCGCCACACAGACACCTGCTCACCGGCTTTAACGGCACCATACAGATGTGCTACGGAGATGAGATGGGCGGCAAGGATACTTGTGAGGTGGGTTGATTTGGGCCTAGCAGGTACCTTAACCCTGGTGTGTAATG
The DNA here is from genome assembly GCA_927399505.1 of Luperina testacea. Lineage (NCBI taxonomy): Eukaryota > Metazoa > Arthropoda > Insecta > Lepidoptera > Noctuidae > Luperina > Luperina testacea. The sequence goes on along the minus strand of OV656785.1, from coordinate 4,958,993 downwards.
GGGGTTTTCGTGAAAATTTACGACACCAGTTGGCACCACTTTGACAAGAGGTCTTCCATTTCGACAATTAATATAATATATATGATGACGTTCATCATTCGATTCATTCATTCGTTCATCATTCCGTCATGACTAAAGAAAATATAGGCTCTTTGACAGATGCCTGGACCTGACGTGTCAGTGCTGCCACCTAGCGAACGTCATTTCAGAAAACCCTCATTGAAAATAACCCTACTTGTAGCTTGTAGGTACCTTATTTTACCATTGCAGGACAAAGGGCTCTTGTCATACTGTTTGCTCACTACGTGTTTACGATTTCTATAACCGTTTTATAAACTTACCAGCAGCGCCCCGCGGTTTCACCCGCGTAAGTTTTATCCCGTGGATATATCGGGATAAAAAGCCCTATGTGTTAATCCAGGAAATGGTCTATCTATGTGCTAATTTTCATCTAAATCTGTTCAACGGTTAACGCGTGATTGAGTCACAAACATCCAAACATCTTCACAAACTTTCACATTCATAGGATATTCCAAAATGAGTTCTAACTTTGTTTCAAGCCCAAGCTCTTACGCCAGTTATTGTATTTTCAACTTTATTCCGACGAACATAAAGTTGGGTAATACAAAAACTGATATTAAAACCAAGTCTTGTCTAACTTGTCAATTTTGCTTCTCCCACAGGGCGACAGCGGCGGTCCCCTCCAAGCGGCACCGTACCTCTCCAAATGCCTGCACACTGTCATAGGGGTGACCTCCTATGGCCGGAACTGTGGCTATTCCGGCCAGCCTGGCATATACACGCGCGTGAAGTTTTACGTGCCTTGGATCGAGAGCGTAGTGTGGCCTTGAAGGAGACGTCAAGATTTTTGAGGAATATTTTGCTTTGAAGTGGTGAAGTTTGAAACCTGTAGACCATAGGTTCTCAACCTTACTTTGCCAAACTATGAGATTTTTTTTTTCTAGAGCTCCCCAATTTGTATACGTACCATCTGTCGCGAATCTGAAACAGCTATTGCAACGATTATATTTAAACGTGTAATATTATATAGTCGTAAGATAGGATATTATTTTATATAATTTTCTCTGGGTCTTGTACTACCCCCTCGAAAGTCTCAAATGCCCACGAGACGGATACGGGCGTTTATGCCGCATATTTTGACACTCGCAAGGGAATCAAAACCTATAGGGTACTTCCCGTTGACCTAGAATCATGTTTGGCAAGAAGTAATGTTGTCATGTAGCACTAAGGAAAAAATCCGATAACTGTAAATTTGTAGATACATATACCTACAGATTTGTACGGAACCCTCGGTGCGCGAGTCCAACTCGCACTAGACCGATTTTTTTTTTCAAGAAGTTTGCCAGCTATTGTAAGGCTGTACAAAGAACTTTTGGCGCGTGGCCAAAATCGGAACTAATGCCACCATCTTGTTAGTTCAAAACAATTTCATAAGTCAAAAGATTACGAGCGCCAAGTTTTTTTATTTGAAATGTGTTGCTCTTGACTCTAGTCTAGGTCAGAGGTGACAAGTTTTCAAGTTCCTTGAAACAGGGTACAGACGCCAGCACATCAAGCTACCCGAAACTGTCAAATTCCAATCAACTTTGATTATTCGAGACGTACCTGCATGACATACCTACTTTTGGTTATATTTTTAAGATGGGCACTACGCAGACGGCCTATTTGTGAACCTGTCATTACTGTGATGCTTGTATAACTTTAGTATGTACATAAATGAGTAAAAATACAAATTACTCCATTGTTTTTATTTATTTTTATAAACAGAACTTGTGACGTCAGTGTTAATGTTAATTCCTTTTACTACGAGTAGGTACTATCAAAAAAATATCAACCTTGTTCATTGAAATCCAGAAATTGGCCAAATGAGACAAACAAAAATACTTTTTTATCGCATCCATTCAAAAAGAGCTAGTGTATTCTGCGTAAACAGGGATTAAAATAGCTTTTTAATCCCTAGGGACTGAATTTGGAATGTGGATATTGTTAGTAAAAGTTCCAATCACCAAAGAGATCAATCACGAACATTGTATGAACAAGTAACAGACTGTATGATAAAATAAAACGCGCGAAAAGCATTCTGCCTTCGTTCGTAATTGTTTACTCAAATTAGGATTTTACTTAGTTTTATAAAAAAATAGTATGTCTTCCTCAAGTAATTGTATGTAAATAAATAAACGTACTATTCTTATTTAAGTTGCACTTAGTTATTTTTTCATAGAGGGTGATAAAAAGTAGTGTTCACCTCGAGAGCAACACTATTTTAAGCTCGAGTGACGTACTTTCAAAGAAACACTCTCGCCTTCAAAATATTTGTTTGCTCCCTTGGTAAACAATCTACTATTTCAGACTGAGAGTGACGATTATGAAGGAATAATACCTATGTATTCTTCAATTTTAGAAATTGCACCGGGTGATGCAGGATAATAGGGGTGTTTGTTTCTGCATCACCCGCAGGTTGACTGGTAAAGAATGCCAGCCGGTCGATTCTGTAAAAATCTCACCGTGACAACTTAGGTGAAGTGAGTTTGTTTTTGCTAGGATATGACACTATTGACAGCTCACTCCACGCTCACTTCACCTAAGTTTTCACGGTGAGACTTTTACAGAATAGCACCGCTGCAGTCCTTTCTCAGTTACTTTAGCTCTGAATTGCATCACTGTCATTCATCTTTAAATCACAATAGTATTATAAAGGCGAAAGTTTGTGAGTGTTTGTGCTTGTTGTACTTCTTCACGCACAAACGGCTGAACGGAATTAGATGAAATTTGGGACACATTTAGTTTATAACCAGGATTAACACATAGGATACTTTTTATCCCGATATTCCCATGGGATCAACACTTATGCGGGTGAAACCGCGGGGCGCTGCTAGTTCTGGTTATAATACCTAATATGGTTGCTATGGAGTTGTTGTCACTGACTAGTCTGTCAAAATCACATTGAACTTTATTCACGTTACAATTAGATAGTTGGGTTGCCGCCTCTGTCTATTCTTGAAGTATTAAATATTTTGACCAGGTCATAAAATTCCAAAAAAAAATAGTTAAATATTTACATTGGTAATTCTACATAATTGTATTTCTTTATTCGTCTACCCTCTTTTTGCTTGTCCTTTGGGAGTAATTTTAGACTGTTTCGCTACTATGATTTCCTCTCTGTCTTTTCTACCATCGATTTGAGTCTTTCTGATGCCATCCTCCCCTTAGGCAATAGGGAGGGAATTTTTAGTATGATTTTCTTCAGTCTGACTAACTGTCAAAAATATCAAATTTTCAGAATTTTTGACAATGATTGTCGCTGAGATGAGATTGTGACTCAATTTCGAATGTTTGTTATGTACGGACGCCAGCACATCAACCTACTCGAAACTGTCAAATATTCCCAATCAACATTGAACCTTATTCTTCAGCGATAAAGTTGAAAATCTATTAAAGAAATTTGACAGATTGTAGTAGGTTGATGTGCTGACGTCTGTTAGTACGAGAATTGGCCTTCAGCACAGCCTTCAGGTATATTAGAAAAAATAATACATCTTCTGTCTCACTCTCACTGCACAATATCACCATAGGAGGAATGCCACTGTTTCATATGTTTATCATAATCATTTTTTGTTTGGAACCCCTCGCCGCAGTCCGTGCAATTATATTTAAAACCTGTTAAAGTTGAGTGAGTCTTCATGTGTTTATTAAGAGTCTTTTTATACATGTAAGCATTTTTACATATGGAACAAATGAACTTTTTTTCTCCTGTATGTACGGTTAAGTGCTGTTTTAATCTCGACTCTACAGCAAAGCATTTAGAGCACACTTCGCATTTGTGTTTCTCTGTGTGAAATCTTGTTAGATGTTCGGTTACCGCTCTTCGGGTCGAGAAAGTATTTTTACAGACGTGGCAAGAGAAAGTCTTTGCAATTCCATGGACTTTCTTCAAATGTAGTAATTTGGCGTAGTGTTCTCTAAAGGTTTGGGGACATTTAGGGCATTTTTTAACATTAGCTCGTTTTCTTCCCTTATGCACTATATCTGTGTGGTATTTTAACTGACTTTTCTTCAAGAAACTTATATCGCATAGTGTACAAGTGAAAGTGTTTGATAAATGAGTCTCTTTATGTTTCATGAGCAGATGCTGGTATAAAAATGCTTCTCCACAGTTTTCACACACTACTTTGCCAACGTGACTGTTCATATGACCATTTAATAAGTTAAAATTATGAAAATTCTCGTTACAAATGTGACAAACAAACTTATTACCTAAAAGCTCCAACTTATATTCTGTCATGCCATTGCTAGATAAAAAGAAATGTTTATCATGCTTGTTCTTAAGGTGTTCTCTAATCTTGTTGAGATTGGGATAATTTTCGTCACATAACCGACATTTTAGTCTCGAAATATCTACTTGTAGACATCTTTTGCCTTTGGTTACATACTTTTCGTAAATTACTTGTTTATTATCGATTTCGTGGGTTGCAGTATGTTCTAATAAGGCTGCCGGCTCTGAATGGTGCTCCGTGCAGAAGAAACATTTGAAGCTTGATCCCTTAAATATAAAAGGTCTCACAGTCGTAAATGCAAGAAACGTAGATGCATTTTTTCTTTCTGGAACCGTTAACTGCCATATACTTGTTTCGAGCACCACCGGGTTGTCGCCTGCGAAATGAAATGAGTAATTTTAGAGTTTGTAAAATCGAATATTTATAATTTTAAGGAATCTATAGGTGCCTCTAATACCTACTTACTCATTTGAATACTTACTAATGACATAACGGATTCTTATAAACTTTATGGGACTGTATTTTTTTTGCGTGATTCAGCTTCTCTTCAATAAATGAAACAATAACGAAATACTTGTACTCATTTTATACTGAATAAAAAATATAACTAAGCTTAGTTCTACAAGAGATCCATTTAATCAGTCAAACTGCTGTCAATGAGGGTTTTCTGAAATGACGTTCGCTAGGTGGCAGCACTGTCACGTCAGGTCCAGGCATCTGTCAAAGAGCCTATATTTTCTTTAGTCATGACTGAATGATGAACGTCATCATATATTTTATATTGGAAGACCTCTTGTCACAGTGGTGCCAACTGGTGTCGTAAATTTTCACGAAAACCCTCAATTCGATTCTGTAAAAATCTCACCGTGAAAACTGGTGAAGTGGGTTTGTTTTTACTAGGTATTGACACTATTGACAGCTCAATTGACCTAAGTTTTCACGGTGAGATTTTCACAGAATAGCACCGCTGGGCCTACATGGCCCAGTTGGGCGCCAATATACCTAGATGTCAATACAAGACATTATTATGAAAATAAATAACGGTAGTGAACAATGTCCTTTAAACGTTAAATAATTAATGACCAGAATAATCGAAAAGGGTTCTTGGGTGCCATTCCTTTATGTGTCTATTATAGTCGTTCCTATTAGGAAACCCGTTCCCACATACTGAGCAATTGAATTTAATGTATTGTTCTCCCTGAATATGCGTTCTCATATGCAGTTTTAAACTCTTCTGATGTCTGTAAGCTTTCTGACAAAGAGAACAAATGAAATTCCTTTCTCCGGTGTGAGAAACCATATGTTTCTTCAAAGAAGTAATACAGCTAAAACTCTTTTTGCAAACTTCGCACTGCGTTTTCTCGGTATGCAACTTATTTGTGTGCATTGTTAGTGCTCTGCGGCTTGGGAACACTGAATGACATACTTCACATTCAAATGTAAAGGTAATACCATGTGCTTCTTTCAAATGCTTCAACTTCCGAAAGTGTTCAGTAAATCTTTCGGGACAATGTGGACATCTCAACATTCTCATCTTCGTCGTGCCATCGTGAGCCTTTTCTATATGATATTTTAAGTTAGAATTTGTGGTGTATACTTTGTTACATTTGTTGCAAGGATACCCTCCTGGTAGGTGGATTTCTTTGTGCTGTATCAACCGCTGATGAGTCATAAAGCCTGCCCCACAAGTTTCACAAACCGCGTTACTAAAATGTACATTCATATGCCTGTTTAGGAGTATAAAAGTCTGGAAGATCTTGTTGCACATGTGGCAGGCGAATTGGCCATTTTTTGAAGACAGGTCGTAAGCTACCAATCCGTTTCCTGATTCAGTGAAAGACTTCTTATGATCTAAAGTCAAATGCTTTCGTGTTTCGTCGAGGTCCTTGTAACTTTGACCACAAATTCTGCATTTTAACTCTGAAATGTCTACTTTAACTGTCCGTTTCCCTTTCGGGAGGTACTCTTTGAGGATCGTAGTATTATCTGGTGTCTCATGTGTCAGTGTGTGTTGTAGGAGTGTTTTTATCTCTGAATACTGTTCTCTGCAAAAGAAGCATTTGAAATAGTATCTGCAGTAAACGAAAGGTGTTGCTGTGGTGTTCTCTAGAAGCATCGAAGCGTTCTGTCGTTCAGAAAGCGTCAGTTCCCAGATACTGGTCAGTGCTCCTTGTCGTCGCTTCGCTTCAGTTCCTGGGGAGATAAAATGTTCATGTTTATTTTTCTTTTTGTTCGTTCATTTGTTTGTTCACCAATAGAGCATGTGTTACACAAACAAGGTTATTGTGAAAATAAAAAAAATCCTTTAGTAACAAATTAATGTGGTAAGTAAAGTTTTATCATTTTTAAACTGAATAGGTAACCTATCTGATGTTTTATGGTGAAGTGTTGTGTCACAGAGATTTACAAAGTCGGAGCATACAAGCTTAGATGTATTTTTTAGATAATTTCTGAAAAAGTGTGCTCTAAGACTTCCGTTTTATTTTTCCTGTAATCTTTACATAAACTTCTATCACATAGAATTATTTCAGATTTTTCTCTTTGCAAACTTCGGAGATAAGGGGGGGAGCGGTATTTTTTTTACTTTTTTCATCAAAAGGAACAGTTTTCAAAACTGTGCGGCCAAAAATAAAACAAAAATGTTTAAGAATATGCAAACTGCGCTCTTTCAATTTTCTAGTAAGGGACTGAAAGGGGGTCTGAAAAATTCGAAGGGAGCCCTCCCTTCGAATTTTTCAGACCCCCTTTCAGTCCCTGTTGCAAAAATATACATATATTTTTATTTCATTCTTATTTGCAAAATAGTTGAGGCAAACGTCATCTAAGACTATTCCAAATTTCAAGTTGATAGCATTAGTAGTTCTTGAAATATACAGCTGTGACAGACAGACAGACTGACTGAGTCTCGCTATAAGGGTTCCGTTTTACCATTTTGGTGCGGAACCCTAATGAAAGTATTTAGTTATATTAAAATACAGTTTTATTGACATTCTCACACACAATAACTTACTTACCTACTTGCTGAGGATTACATTTTGAATGAATTTGAGTATTATGATTCTTATCACTAGTACCTATGGCTGGCTGCTCACTAATGGGTTTTTGTGTCCTATTACTAGTTGTCAGTTTTTTAAGTGTTTTGCTTTGTATTGATTGCCTCGAAATGGTAACTGGACCTCATCATGATTAATAAAAATGGCTAATCAATAAACTACCTGCCCGCGACTTCGTCCACGTGAAATTTCTTGTTCCCCCGAACGACCCCGTCGCATCGCATCGCCTACTCGGGCTATTACGTCATTTTCGCTTATCGTTCTTTGTGACTTTTATGTTTTTGCTCGGCACTTAAGGGTTCTAGCGTGATGTTACGTAGCCTCCTCGTAGTAGATTTCCTCAAGAGTTCGGCTATTAAATGCAAAGATAATTTTTCAGTTCCAGAGATTTAGCTCGTTCAAACAAACTTCAGCGTTATTAAGATAACGCGCGTATATAGATATAATGTTTTTTATATGAAATGAGTAAAATATAATGACTAGAAATCTTAAAGTCAAACAGTAACGTATAATTTAAAAAAGGTTCGACTTGACAACCTCCTACATTGTTTCGTCAGTTAAGAAGCTAAACATTTTTTGGTAGGTTATTGAAAAATACTTTCTTTTGACATCGTTTACAAAATGGCGAAACATAATTGTAACTTTGGAAGTTAGTTGGTAAATAAGTTGCCATAACATAAAGGGCTAAGGAAGGAACACGGGTGGGTTTTAGTCAGTAAGAGTCTGACACTCCCTTCCGCTCCACCCAGAGCGGGAGGGGTCATTTGATGATTTCCCATCGTGAAAAAAAAAAAAAAAAAAGTACTATCATTGCCTATTTCTTCGCAGCCATCTGTGTGAAGCTTTCTAGTTCGTGGCAAAAGCTCATCTAAGGCCCGTGTTTTATTTAAACCATGATTTGAGTACCTTCCTCTACCTAGAGATATCTAAGTATGAAATCAACATCATTTATGAACCGGTATCTGATGGACAAATCCACACAAAAGTTAGTTAACAGGGGTACAATTCCAAAAGTGATCGTAACCGCAGTGGCACAGCTAAAATCGCAATGACAGGCAGCAGCATCACAACTGGTGTCTATGTTTGTCATAGCGATGCTTTACCACTGCGGTTTTTGGTTTTATTTTAAATACAATATAAAAATACGGTATATATTTGAATATTTTGGCTCAGCTACAGATGCGGCGAGTATTCGCGTATATAGGTAGGTACATTTTTGTACTTTATATTAACAGTGACTGCAACAGTGCGTCTTTATTTTAAATGTCTTGTCTGCGCTTTCCGATATTCTTTCACCTTCTTTTCAATTCATAAGTTCACTTCCAAAATTCTTAACTATAGTCTTAAATTGCCACTGTGGATGCCACTGCTTCATATGCTTATTGTAATCATTCCTATTATGGAACCCGCTCCCGCATTCCGAACACGTGAACTTCCAGACAGGACCATGCACCCTCATATGCTGTCGTAAAGTCCTTTCATGCATGTACGCCTTCTGGCAAATCGCGCAGAAGAAGTTTCTCTCGCCCGTGTGTCCTCTCATATGCATCTTAAGCAAAGATTTCGTTCCGAAACACTTCCCACAGACTTTGCATTGAATTTTTTGCGTGTGCAACTTCGTTGTGTGTTCTGTCAAAGCTCTACGCGTTGGCAAGACTGCCTTACAAGCGCTGCATTCAAATGTGAACGAGATTCCGTGAACTTCTTTCAAATGAGTCATTTTTCTGTAATGTTCTGCAAATCTTTCTAAACAATGTGGACATTTTAATGGTTTTATCTTTTTCGCGTTCGTTACTTCGTGTTTCTTGAAAAAATGGTAACGCAGTTTTAGTTTGGTAGGAAATACTTCCTGACACTTATCGCATTTGTGAACTCCTGTTTGATGTACTATTCGGTGGTTTATCAAACGTTGGTGCGACATGAATCCTAGGCCACAGGTCTCACAGACTACACTGGAATGCACGTTCATATGTCTGTTGAGAAGAAAGAAAGAGTTGAATGTTTTTAAACACTTATGGCAAGTTAGCTGGCCGTTATTCGTATTTAAATCATACGCCATCAATCCATTCCCTGCTGAATTGAACTCTTTCTTATGTGCTATCGTTAAATGCTTTCTAATATCATCAAGATCGGAATACTTTTGTTCGCAAAGCCTGCATTTGAGCCCTGATATATCTACTTTGATGACTCTCTTCCCTTTTCTTAGATACTGCTTTAGTAAACAGCATCTTTCCGGAGTTACGTGGAATGCGGTGTGTTGTAAGACGGAATGTATTTCTGGGAAGACTTCATTGCAGTAGAAGCATTTGAAATTCGCTTGTTGGTAAAAGAAAGGCTTGATGGTGGTATATTCTAAGAACGTAGCTGCGTTTTGTCTCTCTGATATGGTCATTTGCCAGATACTCGTCCTTGGTCCCGTACGCTGTCTTGCCGTCAGTCCTGAGGAAAATAAAATAATGGCCTTTTTAAAATGGCTTCTGCTAACTAGCTACAATATCAATATTATTTGAAATACGAACCTAATAAATAGCTTGATTTACTAAAGACTTTGTCGACTCTAAGGTTAGGAGGGTTTAGGAATCTCTGTCGTGATTAAATAAACAATCAGTTCGTAGAAAAGCAGAGTTTATTTTATTTTTCATATGTATAAACATAATGAGTATAATACTAATAATTATTACAATGGAATGTGGCATTGCAAAGAATCTGTTTGAAGAAAACTCAACAGCAAAGTTCTCGCAAGGAGAATATTCACGGCAATTTACCATCACTACATATTGATAAGTTTCAAGTGCGATTAGAGATATCTAGCAGTGGTTTTCTATAGGCTGATGATGAAGCAATGAAATGTGTTTTTTTATATTTCGTAAGCTTCTTTGCATATTATTTTCTTTGCTGAGCCCATGAATATTCCTAGGGGTAACCCAGATATATTTGCTCTTGTTTTTCGTTGATAACTATAGAACATAAAAATCTTTCACAATACTTAATGCACGCTATTAACATGAGCGACAAGATTATTATGATCACCACAGTTAAGACCACAAATAGCACACAATCCAACCTCGTGGGACCTGCAATGGTCTCGAAGGTTCTTCCTTCTTGCATAAGCCTTCCCACAAACCTCACATTTGAAATTCTTCTCCCCCGTATGTATAACCATATGCCTCGAAAGGCAGTACTTGGAGAAAAATCTCGAATTACAGATTGGACACTCGTGATTCCTCTCTTGGAGGTGAACAGACCTTATGTGGATGAGAAGATGGTATTTCAAGTCGTATTCCCGTCCACAAGTGTCACATCGATACAATCCAGTAGATTGGTTATGTGCTACACGCAAGTGTTTGGTCCTTTGATAATTTGAGTTGAATCTTTCGGGACAAATTGGGCATCGTCGCGGGAATTGCTTCAGATGCACTCCCTTGTAGTGTAGTGACCTTTTTGTAGAGTTCGTGAATACTTTATTGCATTTACTACAAGGGAAGCTGCCTGATTCGTGAATCTGTAAATGTCTTTTTAGTAACTGCAGTGATATGAATACAGAACCGCATATTTCGCAGCTGTAATTGTTGTAATGTATACTCATATGGATAATTAGGAGCCGTAGTTTAAGATACTTTTCCCCACACACTTGACATTCGAAACTCTCGCCTCCTAGCTTATAAGGTATAATATTATCTTGCAAATCTGGCTGTATTTTCTTGCCGTGCTCCTGTAAATGCGTTTTTAAGTTCTGCAGATCAGGTAGTGATTGCAAACAGATCTTACATTGGAGATAAGTAACGTCTACTTTTAGATTTTTGTCTCTAACTCTGTTATTTAATGCTCGTTTCATTTCTTTGATTGTATGTTCGTTTATAGTATGGTCTTTCAATATATTAGCGTCTAGGAAAGGCTTGGAACAGATGACACATTTGTATTTATTACCCGCATGTATAAATGGATAGACATAAGAGTTTTCAAAGATGATTAAGGCATTCTGTTTCCAAGTCTCGTAATCAACGTTTTCGCTTCGTTGTCTTGTTGGTGCACGGATAAATCCTTGTATAGTTTTCACATTAAATGTCACCGAATTTTCTTGCTCATTATGGTTTTTCCAATCAACGTTATTTATAGATACTGGTTCTTTCAACAAAGATATGTTTTCTAATTTGACGTTGCTCTTCTTAACCTCTTTCGTTTTGCCAATTTTCTTTTTTCGTTTATTCTTTAAGTTGTGATTGTCGGTAATATCTTGAGTTTCATATTCTAGAGTTTTTAAAGAAATCGGATATTTGAGGACTGTAAGTTTAATTTCTGTTCCATCTTCATCTTTCAGAGTGATCGTAGAATTTGATTTCTGGATGATACCTTAAAGAAAAAAATGAATAAAATTGTTGTCACTTTCACTTAAAGGGAGAGATTTCTTTACGACAATCTTTTTTGAATATAGCTTAGGTAAAGCCTACGTTTTATTTAATTAAGAAAGAAGATAGTTAACTAACTTACAGAAACTGGTTAGATGATGCTTCGTTAGTACTATAAAGCACAGAAGGAAATAGAAAATCAAGAAAAGTAGGTATATTTTTGTGGTTGTATAAATGAAGAAGAATTAATGTAAGGTTACTGCTCATGATTATCTGCCTAGCCTTTTCCGAACTTATATGTTGGGGTCGGCTTCCAGTCTATCCGAATGCAGCTGAGTACCAGTATTTTACATGGAGCGACTGCCTATCTGACCTCCACAACCCAGCTACTGGGTAATACGAAACCCCTTGGTAAGAATGGTTGTCAGACTTTCAGGTTTCTGACGACCCGTAACGACTGTCAAAAATCCACGAATGACAGCCGGGACCAACGGCTTAACGTGCTTTCCGAGGCACGGAGGGGTCTTGGTATGTAAAGATTTTCACCCATCCACGGACAAACCGCAGCAAGCATAGCTTAACCTGATCGATCGACCCGTGCGGCTGTTATTACTTAGCCACACGCCCCTCCTGTAAAGTTACTGCTAACAAATATGTTTAAAAGTCAGTTCCAACGCGTGTAAGTATTTTTAATGGGGTTAAAAAAACCAACACCTAATAAAAATTAATGTATTCAATATACTAGGCAGTCCATTTCACATTTCTTGCGGAATCTAAATAACGGTTCTTCGTAAAAAATAATTTACATAGTAATTTGTGCAAATTGGAAATAAATTCAACTATTTTTCGTGTTCTTATAACTGTCAACGTTTAGTCTTCATTTCTTGATGATCGTGGATTAGTTTAACAAAATGTGTAGGCACTGTAACATAGCTACCATTATGCGAAAACTTATGCTTAAAAATATCCTTAAAATTATATCTAGCACACTATGAGACTATGAGCTCATTTTCAAAATTCTCTGTAAAAATACTGCCAAAGCTAACAGCTCTTCAAGTTAGAGTATCGTATGCCGTCTATTCATCAAAATTTCACTCTACAACTAACTGATATCATGCAAACGCAAATGGTCCTTCAAATTCTTTCTCCTCAAGAACGCCATCCCACAAACATCACATTTATGATTCTTCTCCCCTGTATGTATAACCCTGTGGCGCTTTAAAGATTCCTTGTTGCAAAACCTTTGGTGACACACATCGCACTGCTGATTCCGCTCCTGGAGATGGACAGACCGTACGTGACAGACTAAATGATACTTCAGATTGAATCCTCGGCCGCACGTCTTGCATTTATGCACTCTAGTCTCCTGATTGTGGACATCTTGTAAGTGTATAGTTCTTTTATAGTTCGAATTGAACTTTTCTGGACACATTGGACATCTTCTAGGACACTGCTTCAAGTGCACGCCTCGTATATGCAAAGTCCGTTTATAAGGAGTGCTGAAAACTTTATTGCAGCGATCGCAAGGAAAGTTTCCAGAGTCATGGACTTCCAAATGTTTCTTCAATAGCCGCAAAGTCATGAAGACCGATCCGCATATCTCGCAGCTGTAATTATTGAAGTGTTCACTCATATGTATAACTAAAATTCTGACCTTTATAAAACTTTGTTCGCATATGACGCATTTGTAGGCATCGTCTACGAGTTCAAGATTGAACGGGATCATATTGTCTTTGATTTCTAAATCCATTGGTTTTTCGTGTACTTCTTTGAGATGGCGCTTGAGTTCGACCAGATTGGGAGGTTTTGCTGAACATATCTTACAGGTTATATCACTTACATCTACTTTTAAGACATTCTCTCTTCGATTATTAACAAGTCTCTTAAGAGGTGCGAAGGCATGTGAGAAATGCATGTGCAGCTTCAATTCATTAAGGTCTAGAAATGGTTGCGAGCAGATGAAACATTTGAATTTGTTGCTGCCATAAACGAATGGGTAGACCGTTGAAAATTCAAACACAGCTAAAGCGTTCTGCCTGATATCGGGAGTTTTCTTCACCTTAGGTTTCACAGTTTGAACGGATAATATCGGCGTACTATCAACTAAAGGCGTCGGTTCAGTCCTTAAGTAAACAGGTGATGGACTGCGAGACGGAGAGAAATCTCTTGTTGCAGGTGAAGAGAAGGCTTTAAAACTCTTTTGTCGGAATCTACTGAAGTCTATTAATGTCCCGAGAGGTCTACACAAGCTTCTGTCGTAAGACACTTGGAATAACGGGATGATTCTTCGCTTCGTATCAGGTATTTCGGAGTCCGATCCTAGAAAAATAAAAATAATAGTTGTAGTAGTCTTCTTTCTGTCTTGTTGGTTATTTTTTAGTGCTTAAGTGAAGGTTAGCGTACCATTTCCCACTATGTTATCGTTGATTGTAAATAAAAGTTTAAGTTTAGAAAAAATCACATTTTATTCAGTTCAAATCAATCGTTTTATTCCAAGCAGTTTTATTTAACAACTAAAAATTGAATATTTATGAAATGTCGTTAATATCTGATAGTTAATTCAAAATTAGTTTATTATAGTGCTTCAGGGATAATTTGGCGTCCTTTCATAAGTGAAATTGTTCGCGCAGAAGTAGTTGGCCACGCCTTAGGTATGTGAGCGGTGGGACGGAGGGGCGGGGGCGCATTACTCACTACGTGCGTTGTAACCCGCCGCCTCACCCCTGTGCACCTCAGCGGCCAACTAGTTCCCCGCAGACTATAGTATAACAAAATGGCGGCGTTTGTGCCGATTTTGCCTACGCTCAGACCCTTGTACAGCTATACAAATAAACGCTATGCTTGACACAATAATGTGTCCAATAAAGTAACAATAAAATATTTGCTTTGGACAAAAAACGATGATACAAAAGGACGTATCGACCAAATCAGTCTTCATACGGAAGCCATTAAAGAAAAAGAAAACATAAATCACGGGGCAAACGCATCTTTATCAAGCTGTTCTGCATTAGGATGATGTATCTTCGTATGATGCTTCAAACTACAATTCTGGATGAAAGATCTTCCACAGATCGTACAAACGAAACGACGATCATTCTCATGTATTCTCATATGCTCTCGAAGAGTGTATTTTCTTGCATAAGCCTTTTTGCAGATGCTGCATTGGTACTTCCTTTCCCCTCCGTGCTTCACCATGTGATCTTTTAACTCAGATTTGGAATAAAACTTCCATTCACAAACACTACAGGAAAATCTTTTTAATTTTAGATGGACAGTCCTCACATGTACACCCAGTTTACCACTGATAGTGAACACTTTTGGACACATAGTGCACTTAAATTCTTTCAACTTTAAACCGTGGACGGCGGAAATGTGTTTATTTCTCTGAAAGTAGTTTCTAAATGCTTCAGGACAATGTGGACACCTATGGCGTTTCACTTTCATATGTACGGTAGCGTAGTGTTCGTTTTTAGCGTTAGTAGACCTAAATACTTTGTCACAGCTATCACAAGGGAACGATCCCGTTTCGTGTGAGAACGCGTGAGTCCTCAAACGTTCAGGAGTTATAAAACCAGTGCCACATTGCTCGCAAATGAAATTTTGGAAATGTATGTTCATATGCTGGTTTAGAGACTTGAACTCTGTGTATTTTTCCATACAAAGCGCGCATGGGAATTCGTTTATTGTAACTTTGAACGGAAGGACACCATCCCCAGATTTCGGATCTAAATTCTTCTTATGCTTTTCTAGCAGATGCCATTTTAGGGAGGGAAAATCTGGGATCAAGTCATCGCATAGCTTGCAACCGACATCAGTTATATCAACTTTGACTAATTCGTACTTCTTCAGTTTCGACAAAGCGTATTTGACTTGCGATGTCGTCAGAAAACCATGTTCTATGTTATGGTTCCTTAATGTTGCAGGGTCAGAGAACTGTTGATGGCAATAAAAGCAAATATATAGATTTTTCATCCATTTGAAGGGACATATTTTCGTTGATTCCAGCAGAATAATTGCGTGCCTTGTCCTAGCCTTAATGTCATCAGTAAAGGTTTTCTTTCGTTCTGCGATCCGTGCCTTGAATTCAGCTCTATTTTCTACATGGCAATCTTCGTCAGATAGTTCGTCACCTAAAAATGAGAAATGAGCTTTGTTATCTTCTTTGTAATGTTTTTCATGCTGTTTACTTCCAATTATGCTTCACCTATTATACCCAGGACATGCTTTAATATTATAAGTATAACACTTTCTGTGAAGTATGTTTATTAATTGCTTATTTATAGACAAAGGTCCCGATATAAATTAAGCAGATCATATGTGAGGTTCGTAGCAGGTGGCGTTCTGTAGTTTCTACCCCTATGGGAAGATGGTGTGAGTTTACGTATGTATAAACAATCTTTTTTTATTGTCCACGCACTTGTACAGATGTAACTAAATGTCTAACAAAAAATTCGTTTTCGCACAAAAAATCCGGGGTCAGTGCGTAAAATATCGCTTTTGCTGATTTTCGTACAACCGTAGTAGTATTTTTGAAAATTAGATTGGCTAATGCACGTAGCTTTATTTAGATTTACTTAGAAACCTTGTTACTATTAATGAGCTATCCTCATAGACAGAAAACAGTATAAGGTAGAAAATTGAACGCAAAAGTAAAAACAAAACGCGAGAAATATGATACATAATTTATTAATTCTAAAACACGTCTTTCAAATGAGCAGGATGATGAACCCTCATATGTTGTTTTAAGCTACAGTTTTGAATGAAGGACTGCCCGCAAACTGGGCAAATAAACCGTCGATCATTATTGTGTATTCGCATATGCTCTCTCAAAGTCTTTAACCTCGCGTACGATTTCTTGCAAACATCACATTGATAGATCCTCTCCCCGCCATGCTTGATGGAATGCTCCTGCAACTCATAGTTCGTGAAAAACTTCATTCCGCAAATAGAACAAACGTGATTTCGTTCTTGCAAATGCTGGAATCGTATATGAGATGTCCTACGGCTGCATAAGTCGAAAACTCTTGGACATGACGGACAGGGAAAGACAGCAGTCTTCTCTCCGTGTATGGTATTTAAATGTTTCAACCTATGCTTGTAAGAGGCGAATTTCTCATCGCATATAGGACACTTGTATCTCTTATTAGACCTATGGATTTTAGCGTTGTGGGCATATAACGAAGCGTAAGAAGGGAATGTTTCTGTACATCGTTTGCAAGGGAAGTCGCCTCTTTCATGAGTCCTAGCATGGTTCACCATTCGCTGAGAAGTCGCGAATCTCTTCCCACAAGTTTCACAAATAAAATGTTCGTAATGATCATTCATATGTTTGTGTAGACTCAGGAACATTTCGTATGTTTTCCCACAAATTTGACAGCTATGTTCCTCTTTGCTCAGTTTGTATGGAAGCACGCTGTCTCCGTAAGTGCAGTCTATAATCTTGCCATGTTCGACAGTCAGGTGGATTTTGAGTTCAGCATAATCACCAATTTCGGTACCGCACATTTTGCAAATTGTCGTAGCGAAGTCCATTTTTAGGGGTTCATACTTTCTCGGCTTTAGTAACGTTTTTACTTCCGAGTGTTGTAGTTGATTGTGTTCTCTTAACTTCTCTGGTTCTAGAAAAGTGTTTTTACAGAAGAAACACAGGTAAGTTCCTTTTCTATACTTGAAAGGGTACGCGGTGCACGATTCCATGATGACGGCAATATTATTTCTGAAGATAGCCCGTCTCTGGTAGCCCTCTCGTGCTGTAGAGATTATTGGGGCTCTGTTATTTTCAGTGTCAGATTCCACTTCCAGCTTTATCACTGTTTCTTCAGATTTTCTTCCTAAAAATAGAAAAATTCCGATATAGGCTCCTCATGTTCATTCCATTTTGTTATCCTTTAAATATTTCGTACTACAGCTACTTAGACATTTGTTGTTACACTGATGATATTCTCATATCATGTTTTACTATTTATATAAATTATATCGGTCATTGGGTTGAACATGCTTAGTAATAATATGGGTTTGGGGCTAAATAATAACAGCCGCACGGGTCGATCGATCAGGTTAAGCTACGCTTGGTTAGTGGATGGGTGACCATCTTTACGTACCTAGACTCAGAAAGCACATTAAGCTGTTGGTCCCAGCTGTCATTCGTGGATCTTTGACAGTCGTTACCGTTCGTCAGAAGTACGAAAATTTAATAACCAGTCTTAGCAAGGGATAGATCAGATAGGCAGTCGCTCCATGTAAAATACTGGTATTCAGCTGTATCCGGCTTGAATAGAAGCCGACCCCAACATAGTTGGAAAAAGGCTAGGTAGATGATGATGATAATGCTTATTAATAACATTATTTAACTTGAAATAGCGCCCTATGAAGTCATGTGATTTCAAACTTAACGACGTTGTAGGTAGGCATTTACAGTTTGCAATGTGGTTACTCCAAGAAAAACAAATACCAATTAAATAATTAAATCTTTATTTATTCAAAACAGAATTTCATACAACATTAATTATTTTGTAACAATATTATTTATTTTTATATATAATATTATGTACAAAATACAAATAATACCAGTACAACAATAATAAAATTATTTACAAAACATTAAATTGGAACTAAAAACTAAAATTTGCACCGCGGACAATCTTTACCCGTGTCAAATCTTAAAATTGGCATTTGCTAATACAGATTAGATCTTTATCGTTTTCAAAGGCGTGGAGGATGGTGCGTTCTCAAATGACTTTGCAAACTACATTTCTGAACATACGCAGCATTACAGAACTGACAAACAAATCTCTTATCATTATTGTGTATTCTCATATGCTCCCGTAAAGTTTTGGTCCTAGCATACGCTTTCTTGCACACCTCACATTGATATTTCCTCTCCCCTCCATGCTTAATCATATGACTCCGTAATTGAGCAGCAGTCACGAATTTGTACGAGCAGAAATTGCACGCGAATGACTTAATTCCCATATGAACTTGTTTTATATGTTTCGTCCTTTGATTACACATGGCGAAAACTGCTGGACACAAATTGCAGGGGTACTCGATTTTTTTGTCATGCGCCACTTTCAAATGCCTTCCTCTGTCAGCGTAGCTTTTAAAAGTATCTTTGCAGTAAGGACACCTGTATCTGAATTCTGGGCCGTGTTTTTGGGTTGAGTGATTATTTCTCAAGACGCGTGTGGCGAAAACTTGGTCGCATTTAGTGCATTTAAATTGGGCTGCCGGTGCCGAATCGTGGATAAGTAAATGCGATTTCAACCTGTGAACGGTTGAGAATGCTTTACCGCATTGAAAACAGATGCAATTTGGATAATGCGTATTCAAATGGGAGTTCAATTTGGAGAAAAGAACAAATGTTTCCTCACAATGAGTACACTTGTATTCTTTCCCTACCAGATAGTACGGCGTGACTCCTATACCGTGTTTATTGATGATTGGTTTGTTATGATTTTGGAGTAAATGTTCGCAAAGATGATCTAAGCTCGTCATTCGCATGAGACATAATTCGCATCGGAGCTCTGTCACTTCCATTTTGACGTTTGAAAACGGTCGTGCCTTGCGGAGAGCTTCGATCTTGTTAGGATGTTGTACGCTATGTTCCTTGACACCACTGAAATCTCCGAAGGAGAGCGGGCAGTACGCGCAAGTGAAGGCCCCTCGTCTCCACCTAAACGGACAAGCGTTGGAACTTTCGAGAATGATAGCGGCATTATCTCTGTGATCGTTATACTTGCGTGTCGGCCTCCATTTTACTTTGAGTTCGACGGGCCCTAAAAACAAAAAGAAAAATCACTATGAAGCGCAGTATATTGTCACAATGGATGAGGAGTTTGCTGTCTGAGAAATGTAACTGAAGAGATGTATGAAAAGAAATGAGATAGCCGGAAATCGGAGAAAGGGCCGTGTCTATCAGTTTAAGCTAATGGACTAAATGGAAACACATTAAATTTATAGATACTTATTACTATCCAATAATTGTATATTATCTACGATAAAAGATAGTACCTTAAACTCGTGTGATATTATGTCGAAAAACTTGTCAGCGATCGAAAATTTTGAAGTATCAGACAATGAGATTTTCGTTATCTTTTTTATGTTAAATTGGGCAATAAAACATATTGTCGTATTACTTCTTTTTTAAATTAACTTAACTTATAATAGGAATGATTAAATTTCTCTCGCTCTCGAGCACTTCGGACGAAAAACTAAATCTATACTCCACTTTCTGCCCCATGCGCCTTATCTAAATGCCTCAGTCTTGAACGGTAGTGACTAAAATGTTGATCACAAACTGGACACCTATATCGATCTTTTCTTCCATGAGCTGTGACCAAATGCCTGTTCTTTGCTGCTCTATTAGAGAATATAGAATCGCATTTTTGGCAATTAAATTGTCCAAAGTCGTGGGTGACGAGGTGACTACGAAGCTTATTGCATCCCGAAAATCCTTTGCCGCATGTAGGGCAGACATAGCTTTGGTAATGTTGGTTCATGTGCGTAAATAAAGTCCTGAACCCTTCGCATAGTAAACTGCAATGGACACATCTGTAATCTTTGCCAGTTAAAACGAACGGTATGACACCATCCGAAAAATCTGGGTCAATACTCTTTGAATGCTTCTCTGCTAAATGTGTCTTTAAATTATCTATATTTTGTACACTTTCGCCACATAAACTACATGCTAATTCTGTGATATCGATTCGAAGAGGGAACGAGTTTCTCACAGCTGAGTTCTCGAATATTTCGAGCTTCCCATGAATAACGGAATGCTTTCGTATTTCCGATACGTTTAAACATATTTTTGGGCAATAAGCGCACATGAATTTGCCTCTATGCAATCTGAATACTACTGCATTCGAGTGTTTTAGTAAAATAGCTGCATTTGCTGCGTCTTCTTTAATTCGTCGTTTTCTCTTCCAAACTATTTTAGTGGACTTTTCTGCTGCCATTTCATTTTCTTCTATCGCCCCTAAAAATATAAACATACTTTTGTAATCTCCGAAAATCAGTCGTACTTCATTCTATGTGTTTTTATATGTCGCAGCAGTTTCGATTTGCTAACAAATATCGAGGGGCAATTTGGGCAGAAGTGTCGTTTTTCTACATTTGCATGAGTTACGCGAATGTGTCCTGCTCTCTTGGAGCTCGTTTCAAAACTTTTGTCGCAAGCATTACAATAGTATTCTTTTCTCTGTTGGGCGTGTGTTTCTACTAAATGTTTTGCTCTCGTGTGGTAGCTTGTAAAGACTTCGGGGCATCTCGGGCAAGCGTAGCGGACGCCTTTTCTATGAATTCGCATTATATGACACATTCGTGATGCTCGCGTTTCTAATACTTCACCACATTCCCCACAAGGAAAGCTGCCTTTTTCGTGTGACTGTATATGTTTTCTAAACCTAGATTTGGAAACAAAAGCTTTTCCACAAGAATCACAAATGTAATTTTGAAAGTGTGTATTCATATGCTCGTTAATTTTGGCGAAAGTCATGAATTGGGCGAAGCACAGCTGGCAGGTGAAGCCTTCTTCATCTAACTTGAAGGGAAGGACTCCATCATTGTATTCTACGTTCAAAGTCTTGCCGTGTATCAACAGATGGTCTTTCAAAGCGTCAATGCTATTTAGAAGCCTGCTACACAACCTACAGCTAAGCTCAGCTACATCTACTTTAACCATATTATTTTCTTTTAACTTAGAGAAGATTCTGTCGGTGGGTAACTCGTTGAGATGGTTAGCTTTGACATGTGAGCGAAGTAGAGGTACATCGACGAACTTAGCGTCGCAGTATGAGCAGTAAAAAGCCCCATGAAACCATCGAAAGGCCCAGGCTGTTGAACATTCTAGAAGTATCATAGCGTTACGACGCATCATGGTTTTGGATATTCTTTTCTCTGATTCTTCGGGGAGCTGGTTGTTGGCGCGTCTTCGCCTTCGCATCTGGCGATCGCTAACGTTTTTCTTCAACTTCCTAATGCGTCTAACGCCTAGCTTTCCCTCCGCTTCTTTAGCGGAACCTAAAAGCAAGAAACACTACGTTAAATTGTCGAAGTACCAGTACCAGTTCCCCGGAACATGCATGGTGCTAAAGCTACAATGTTATCATAATCGTAGGAATCTAATTAGGTAGGTATCCTGCAAGAGTACCTATGTATATTTTTGGTCGTTGTAGCAGGAGCGTCTACTAAGTATTTAGTCTTCGGTCGATACGTAGGTAAGGCCAAGTATTAGGTTTTTCTAATAAGTACTTAGAATAAATCTTTGTCGATTTTCGTTTTACCCTCCCACATGACCGAAGTCTAAAAGTTACCGCTAACGAAAACCGCAGAATGTCCGAATGTGAAAAGTTACCACGAACAACGGGACACGTGAGTGGTTACAGGTATGCATGGTTACTAAGTGTAAATTGTGGTGTTTTACTTAAAAAAGGTACCTATTACATATGAGTGCCTACTATATGGTACTTATGATTGGGTGCTTTTTTCCTTTCTTCGAAATAGAAAATAAATAAGACGTTTCATGAAAAACTTCAGTTATTTCTGTAGGTAGGTAAGGTATTTAGGTTACCTACAAAAATCAATAATCACGAAAAAACATCTGAATTAATTTTAAAAGTTTATTCAAAAAAGTAATACTGGAAATAGTAACGTAAGTAGAACAAGACAGTCTAAACTAGATCTTAATATCAGTAGGAACTAAATCAGTCAAATCATGCGGGTTAATCGAAGGCAACCTTTGCGTTTTCTGCTTAAACACAGGCCCGCGCCATTTGCCATTCACATCCTGGTGAGTTTTCAAATGCGTAGTCAACGCCCTGTTTCTCGGAAAAGACTTCCCGCACACAGAACAATGGAAATTCTTTTCCCCCGTATGACGGACCATGTGCCTTTTCAACTCATAATTCGTCCTAAATTGCCATTCGCAGTAACTGCAGCCGTAGTTCAATTGCGGAGGGAAATGGACAGTCCGTATATGTATGGCGCGTTTCCCGCTGGTCTTAAATGACATCTCGCAGTGAGCACAGTTGTAGAAGACCTCTCGCTCGCTGTGAGCATTCTTCATATGACCAATCCTTTCGTAATAATTGTCGAATCTGATATTGCAGTGGGGACATTCGTATCTCGGGGCTTTAGGGTGAACGGAGGCCTTATGGGAGTCCCTAGCTGCTCTCATTATAAAGATCCGGCCACATTTATTGCAAGGAAACGATCCAGAGACATGAACCTCTAAGTGTTTTCTCAGTCGAGGTGCAGTCATGAATCCTTTCCCACAAGTCGCACATATATAATGTTGGTAGTGAATGTTCATATGCTCGTACAGTTTCAAAAAGTTGTTGAATTTTTCGGGGCATATGACGCAACGCCAGGACTGTTTGTCTAAACAAAATGGTAGTACACCATCAGGATGATACGGGTCGAATTCTAAGCCATGATCTATGACGTGTTCTCTTATTTGAGTGGCATTCGTCAATGGAAGAGCACACAAGGAACAAACAGCGTCAGTTATATCAACGTTGATTAAAGGCATTTCTTTGAATTTGCTATAGATATCCTTGATGCTATGACTTTGGGAGCAGATTCTGACATGGTCCCTAAGCTCGGAGCAGTCTGTAAAGTTATCCTCGCAGTAGGCACATTTGAATCTGTTTTTCTTCCATCTGAATGGTAGCAGTGACCAGCACTCAAGGATGGCTGAAGCGTTACTCTTGGTGATAATCCTGGCTTCGGCTCTAGCACTTCGGGTATATTTCGGCTTGGGTAACTTTTCTATTTCGTAATCGCCTTCGATTTGTTCGCTCGTTTGCCAGCGTTGTCCTAAAAATAGAAAATTCTCGTCAGATTTCTTCGTAACTTCGCCGTGTCCACTTTCCTCCATTCTTGGATTTCCGATTCTGTTCTATTACAATTTGTCACAGATTAATTATAAAATTGTTTGGGGTTGATTAAAAAACATGCCTGATTTTATCACCATTGCATTACAACAGCTTTTCATGTTTAGCACGAGCTCACACGAGCAAAATACAAATTTTCGTTCAAGAAGGAATGTCTTTATAATTGTAATAAAAAGCAATGTAAACTATAATCTCTTTATTAGACTTATTGCTTACGTCTTAAACTTTAGGTACTTCATAGTTTTATAATAATTAAACTAAAAATAAATTACATACGTAATCAATACGTAATATCTAGGATACATTTGAGAATTACGCTGAAAATAGTTACTTCATTTTTATTGAGAACTCGCGATACTATCGCCGTAAAATATTATTGAAGAAAAATGGATGCTTCTTGTAGAGATATATTATTGTAGATTAACCTTTTGACCGCCACAGTCTGTATAGATGACAGACTGACGCCGAGAGCACGTTTTTAGGGTTCCGTACCAAAATGGTAAAACGGAACCCTTATGGTGAGAATTAGTCTGTCTGTCTGTCACAGCTGGATATCTCAAGAACTACTAATGCTATCAACTTGAAATTTGGAATAGTTTTAGATGACGTTTCCCAACTATTTTGCAAATAAGAAAGAAAGAAATAAAAGTAAATGTATATTTTTTGCAACAAGGATAAAGGGGGTCTGAAAAATTCGAAGTGGGGCTACTACGGTATGTGGGGTATCATATGAAAGAGCGCAGTTTGCACATTCTCAAACGTTTTTCCTTTTTTTTTTAGGCCGCATAGTTTTAGACTTATGATGAAAAATGTAAAAAAAAAACTACGCCCTATCTCCGAAGTTTGCAAAGAGAAAAATCTGAAATTATTCTATGTGATAGAAGTTTATGTAAAGATTACAGGAAAAATAAAACAAAGTCTCTAAATAGCACAATTTTTCAGAAATCATCAACAAAGGTTACATTAGTTCCACTATCGGTTAAGAGATGGCGCTGACATAAAACTGCAATATTCTACACCGCAGTGCACAGTGTTAAAATTCTCTGACAAATATAGGCCTCGCGGATGAAAAATCAAAAATATGATGGTACGGAACCCTCGGTGCGCGAATCCGACTCGCTCTTAACCGGTTTTTGATTTTTTGACGTGTGACGGTCAAAAGGTTAATAAAGTACATAATTGGAAGACATTTTTAAGGAGTAGGTATACTGTAAAAGAGCAAAGCATCAGAATATATCCAACTTGGAAGACGTGTAGACAGAAACTAGTTAAAGCTTTATCTGACTCACAGCGTAAAACTTTGGTTTCATAAGAAAGCGGTGAACGGTCACACAATAACGGCTGTCCAAGTAACGCTCTGTGTTTTGACAACTTAATGTCTAATACTGGTGAAAATGACAGATTTCTATGATCTATGACATCCGTTAATAATAACGGATGTCATAGAAGTCTGTCATTTCCGCCATATAAATGCGCGGCGGCGGGTGTTTGGCGGTTCCGTCATATAAATGATGGAACCGCTTTTTAGGAAATCAAAGCTTTACGGTCCGATCACAATTATTTTACCTCTGATTTTGCATCACTGTCCAAATCACAGGGATCTTTGTGCTCATTCTAATAAGGTTTCTATTGGGTAGCTGCCACTGACACGTCTGTAAAAATCATGGTGATCTTTTTTCTCGTCACAAAAAACTTTGAATAGTCTGTAGTAACATTTTGATCAGGGCTGTCTTAACCGTATTGGGCGCCGGGGTGCGAAAATCAGCTTGCGCCCCCCTTGGTAACAAAAATAAATTTTACTTAATTTTTGTGTTCCATTTTTAAGATGATTTCCACCAATTTTTTCCAAGGGATTTTTTCGAAGCGGTGACGTGCGATTACAGCGCTGGAGCGTTGCGGTTATAATGAGTGATTAGTAATGACCTGGGCGGCTTGCGCCTGGGTGCCGTGCACCCCTTGCACCCCCGGGTAAAGACGGCCCTGATTTTGATTTGCAGATTGTGTTATTATTGACTTCGCGTTTCATGGTTATGAAAGTGGACAAGGATGTGGCAGTGTTCATAAACTGTTTATAAATACCAAGTTTTTATGACTAAAGACAATCAACAAAATTTGCTATTTTCAGCGTATTTCTGCATAGCTCTTAATTTTGAGCTTTAAAATTATTGCATTAGAGAGCATCTTCACGTATCATGTTCGTTGCGTTTATTTCTTCACACTTTTGAATACAACCCTTTTTATGAGATCCTAAAGTTTACTTAGATTACCGATAGATGGCGTGTTAAGCTACCGAAAGTACCCTCAAAACTGGACAGTAAAATTTTACACTAACGCCATCTGCCATAGTTTTAAATGCACGTTTGGAGCATTGGATAATTTAGTTACATTTTAATTCAATTCCGGTATCTACTTTTTCTAAGCCAATCAAATCACTGGACATGGAAAATTGTAGTTAAATATAAATTGATCAAATGAGCCATTTGCTTATATTTCTTAATATTTAAATCGTGTATTCTTTCTGAGAAATACACTATTGCATACATACATATCTAAATATTACATCGAATAAAAAACAATCATTAGTGACATAAGAAAAATGTCAATAGAATAAAAATCAGTCAAAACTATTCGATTAAAATTGAAATAAGAGTCTTAATGGAAGAATTTAGTAATATCATACATGGAAATGCTTCTTCGCGATATGCTTATCCAAAGACAACTTAGAAGCGAACGCTCTAGAACAACTACCGCATGGATAACTATATTCTGTCTCTTTCTTCGTCCTATGAGCTTTGACGTTATGATGATACTTCTGTGAACGGGTCTTGAAAGTCATATGGCAAGTTGTACACTCATACATTTCAGCCCCAGGTTTATAATTATGGAACTCCATGAGGTGTCTCTTTCTGAGCTCCCAGGTCGCAAACCTTGGCTTTTCTTTGCAGTAAACGCACATATAAGGGAGTGTTGTATGCTGGGTTTTGATGTGAATGTTGCGTTCTTCTAAAGTAGTGAATGTAGCAACGCAACGACTGCAAGTGTATTTGTTGTCGTGGGGTATCTTCGTATGGGCTTTCAATGCAGATTCTGTTATGAAACCCTCTCCACATGTGTCGCAGACGTAATTCTGATAGTGTTCGGCTGTATGTTTCTTTAACGATATGAAGTCTGAAAACTGTATCTTGCATATGGCACATTTCCAGTTCGAACCATCGTTAAGTTTAAAAGGAAGAACCCCTGGTTGAACATCAGCGTTCAGAGGCTGTTTATGATCATTTTTCAAATGTATCACCAACTCATCTAAAGTATCGATTGGTATAAAACAAAGTTTGCATTGCAGATCAGTAATGTCAACCTTCAAAAATTCCTTCCTTATTTTCCTACTGAACACTAGCTGTATATCGAAATTCGCGTGACGAGACGCCATATGAGCTCTCAGACCGATCGGATCGTTTGATTGAACCCGACAGAAGACGCAGTTGAAATTCTGGCCCCAAGTCCTAAAGGGACAGGCGGTGGAACATTCTAGAATAATCTCAGTATTACTTTTATATTTCAAGGCTTTTCCAAAACGAGGGTTGTAGGAAGACTTGTAGCATTTAAAGTTACGCTCATGTTGCCTCAGACCATGATCTGACAAAAATGTGGCTCCACACTTGTCGCAAGTAAAAATCTTCATATGTGTCCTCAAATGGACGTTGATTTGTGAGAATTTAGGAAACGTTTTGTCACATTCGAGACACGTCCATCTCCCCGAAGGTGCTTGTCTATAAGGTAGTACTCCAAAAGGCACGTCAAAGTTAACTTTGATTTTGTGATCTCGAGAAATGTGGTTCATGAAACTGTCTATATTCGGAAGTTCGTGGGAACACATGGTGCATTTAAGATCAGTAATTTCAACTTTAAGGGCATCGTAGACTTTATAGAAAGCGCTGTTGTAGTCAGCACTGGAATGGTCGGCTTTCATGTGTTCTCTCAACGCGGCCATTGGCTCAAACTCGTCATGGCAGTACGAACAGACGATCCTATTAAAACGAGTCTTAAAAGGAAACGCTGTCGAATGTTTAAGAACAAGAACAGCGTTTTGCCTTTGCGGGTTCTGTCCAACGGACCTTTCGAACAATCTTTGTTTCGGTTTACTTTCAAGTCCGTCAATATCCTTTGTGGACCCTAAAAAAGAAAAGAATTGTCATCATTATTATATTCTAGTACAGCTTCTGTCTTCGGAGGAAGAATGGCATCCCGGCTTACATCGATTGGTCATTTTATGCTTCTAGAGATCTTTATGTGGAAATATAAATAATATTATAAGTTAATGAAAATATTCGTTAATTAATGAGGAAAGCTACCTTGGAAACATCAAACGTCAAAATGTTTTTTGGCCACATGTTTATCCAAGAACAGTTTTGTCGTAAAAGCCTTTGGACAACTTGAGCATGGGTAGCTAAGTTCTGTATCTTTTTTTATTCGATGTACTCTCGCCATATGGTTGTACTTCCCCGATCTCGTCTTGAAAGACTTTTGGCATGTCGTACAATCGTACTTATCAGCTCCTGTTTTATAGTTATGAACTGCCATCAAATGTTTTTTGCGAACCTCCCAGTTTGCGAAGCGTGGTTTATCCTTACAATACACACAGACGTATGGCAATGACGTGTGTTGTGTTTTCACGTGCAGATTCCTCTCATCTAGCGAGGAAAATGTGGCGATACATCGGCTGCAGTTATATTTGTTCTCGTGTGGTATTTTTGTGTGAGCTATCATTGCAGATTCAGTGATAAAACCTTCACCACAAGTGTCGCAAACGTAGTTTTGGAAGTGTTCCGAGGTATGTTTCTTAAGAGAGACGAAATCTTTGAACTCGTTCGGACATATCGTGCATTTCCATATCGAGCCATCGTTTAGTCTAAAAGGCAGGACACCGATCTGTGCGTCAGTGTTTATCGGTTGCTGATGATCGTTCTTTAAATGGTAAATCAAACTGTCGAAAGAGTCAATAGGCATGAAGCATAGTTTACACTGAAGGTCTGTTATATCAACGTTGAGGAAATCTTTCCCCAATTTCTTATAGAAGGCAGCTTTGACGTCATAATTCGCGTGAATTGTAACAACATGCATACGAAGACCGCTTGGATCGCTACTTTGGACCCTACAGAACACACAATTGAAGTTACTCTTCCATGTCCTGAATGGACTAGCTGTAGAACACTGTAGAATGATTTCGGCATTCGATCTAGGTTTTAAGACTCTTCCATTTCTTGCCTTGTAAGCCGTTCGAAAGCACTTGACTTGTCGATGGTGGTCTTTCAAGGCATAATCTGAGACGAAGGTCGTACCGCATTTGTCACAACTATAATTCATGAAATGGGTAACAATGTGACGATTGAAAGCAATGAACGAAATAAATACTTTGTTACAGTAAACACAAGTCCAAAGGCTATCAGAGTTTTGCTTATAAGGTAGGACACCATATCGGGCGTTGAATTTCACGGGCTTATTATGTTCCCTATACAAATGGCTCATGAGGCCGTCTACATCTTGGATTTCTTCAGCGCAAATTTTACATTCTAGATTAGTTATATCGATTTTGATTAAATTGTCCCTTGCTCTGTAGAAGACGTTTTTGAAACCTGAATTGATATGTTCTGTTTTCATGTGGTATCTGAGATCTGTAAGAGTGTTAAATTCTTCGTGACAGTACGAGCAGAGAATTTGACTAAAGCGAGTTTTGAACGGATACGCGGTTGAATAAGTTAGTATAATTTCAGCGTTGCGCCTTTGCGGCGTCTGGTAAACAAGGACTATTTTCTTTTTTGTTTCATTCTCTTTCTCACTACGTCCGTGAATTTCCAATGTGGACCCTAAAAACAAAAAAGAAAATGGTCAGTGTCATACCGTAGCGGAAAAGTTTATTAATTAATTTTAAAACAATGAACTAACATGACCAAACACAAAGACTATGAGTACCTTTTTGTTTTGCCTATTTTTGTGGGATGGCAATTCGGAATACGAAAAAAAAAATTACACATTTATTTTTGTATACAAACATTTATTTCTACTCGAAAAACTGACATCAAAAACATTAAAAGCGCACATTACAGCCGCATTGGAACGCTTTGCATCGTATAACAATGCAAAAAAGGTCGGTGCGGCCCGCCTACAGTGACTAGTGTGCGATGTTTCATACAAAATAAGTACGAAAGTGACGTACGAGGATTTTTGTGTTGCGTTCGGCCCGTCTAAATCTGCGTCAGCCTTATACATTAATCGTAACATCAGGATGAGTGGTCTTCATATGAGTTTTCAAGCTAACTTTTTGCGCAAACTGCTTATCACACAAAATACAGACGAATCTCTTGTTCTCACTGTGGATCCACATGTGCTGCGTTAGACTGTTCTGCCTCATGAAAGTCTTGGAGCAAATAGTGCACATAAACTGTTTCTCTCCTGTATGTCCGCGAGAGTGATCATCCAACCGTTTCTGCGTATTAAATTTGAGTCCACAGCAAGCGCACTGGAATCCTTCATCAGTATGTGCGAGCTTATAATGCGTATAAAAATACTTTCTCGAAGTGAATTTTTCTTCACAATCAGGACAGTTATAGACAATTTTTTCGTAGCCATGTTCTGCTTGTAAGTGTTTTTGCTTATGTTCCCAGGATTGAAATCTGTCGCCGCAAACTATGCAGCAGAAGGTCCAGCAAGGTTTTGATGTCCTTACATGTGCCTTCTTTTGCTCC
This sequence comes from Luperina testacea, assembly GCA_927399505.1. Lineage (NCBI taxonomy): Eukaryota > Metazoa > Arthropoda > Insecta > Lepidoptera > Noctuidae > Luperina > Luperina testacea. Next base: position 4,928,668 of record OV656785.1, on the reverse strand, counting down.
AGTGTGGGATATTCTGTCCAACACTTTCTACACACGTGTTTCGTAACTGCATGGATGCATTTAATGTGGTATTTTAAAGCCTCGTGTGAAAGGTAGTTGCGGCCACAGGTGTCGCAAGTGAACCGTTGGTAATGCAAGATCGTATGACGACACAGCTTAATTAGCGTGGGCATTTTCTTGCCGCAGTGATAGCAGCAATAATTGTTGTTGACCAACTTGTAAGGTTGCAAACCCACATCGAATTCTAGGTTTAATTTCTTTGCAACATCTGAGTGTGACTCCTTCAAGTGCTGAGCGACATCATCAATTTTCTCACAAGGTTGGAAACATAGTCTGCATTTTAGGTTGCAGATATCGACTTTAAGGTATTCTTTTAAGCTACTCATGTGGTGAAATGCGGTGCCGATGGTGAACTCTTGGTGGTGGACATCGAAGTGTCTTCTAAAATGCGTGGGGTCCTCATAGCCTTCGCAGCAGTACACGCAAGTGATAGCTTTTCCTCGCAATCTGAATGGATACAGGGTCGAATATTGCAACACAATCTCCGCGTTCTCTTTCGCCCATAAATGTGGTTCTAGAAACAAAAAGAAAATATCGCAGTGACTGGTCGGCTCACTCTTTTATTTTAACGAAAACAGGGGTAGTCGTTGTTGTGTTAAGTTCGGGTCAAAATAAAATGGTTTTGATATGTGTAGGTATACAATTACCCAGTAAATGGGCTGTGGAGGTCAGATAGGTAGGTAGTCGCTCTATGTAAAATACTGGTATTCAGCTGCATCCGGTTCCAGATTGGAAGCTGACCACAAGATAGCTAGGAAAGGGCTAGGCAGATAGATACGTAGTAGATATCAAAGGGCAACGTATACTATACGCGTATCTATTTTACTTTACCCGATATCACAATATAGAAGATTTGTAAAAAAAAGCGGTCAGGTTATTGACATCACAAAAACAACCAATTGCATCTAACTCAAGTTTAATATTTCAAAACAAAACAACAGTTTATTAATATTGAAGACTGAATATTCGAATGTGTCATTCTTAAAATTTAATTATTAACAAAAACTTCTTCATAGACAAAAAATATTCTGCTAACAATTTTAACTCGCGAAATTCCTCACATAGGTACCTTATAGAATCTAATACTAATTTATAAGTAAAATACTATCTAAAACTCTTTTAATTAGTACCTAACAACAAGATCTTCCAAAGCTATCGAATCTATTTTCCAAGTAGGTATTTAAAATGAGGTTCTATACGAAAGACAGAAGATTACTTAAGGTATCAAATTCAATTACTTACAGTGGCCTCAAAAAGTTAGTCGACATATTTCCACTTCACCTGCACCACATTATGATTTAAAATTCTAGTGATCCAAATGTTTTAACTGCTATAACGTTTTTATTGACTAATTTGACCTTTGACCGTTCATACAAACGTTCATACCAAAATAATTTGTAAATCAAACATATTATTAAGGTAGAGTGTGTATTTATTCCGATTGGATTACAGAATATCTAGGTTCCCTAATATATATATTATGAATGGACACTGATTTAAAGACGAGTTATGAGAAAAATAAGTTTTCTATAGAAATTTGAAATTCCTCATATCTCGTCTTTATATCAGAGTCCTTTTAAAACATATACAGTATGTTAACTAACAGAGGGCGTTCCCGTTAACCCGCAATAGTATAGCATCCATACATGCTAAAAAAAATATTACCATTCGAAAATAAAATGTTTTTATTTTTTTTTATATTAAAATATTCACTAAAAATCGTAAATTGATACGTTAAAGAAACACTCTGTACACGCGTACTTGAAGGACAGCAATGTCGGAATTTATTTAATTAAATAAATTAGAATTAATTAAATAAATAGAGTATGAATTTACGATTTTTAGTGAATATTTTAATATAAAAAAAAAATAAAAACATTTTATTTTCGAATGGTAATATTTTTTTTAGCATGTATGGATGCTATACTATTGCGGGTTAACGGGAACGCCCTCTGTTAGTTAACATACTGTATTTTGGGAATCTAGATATTCTGTAATCCAATCGGAATAAATACCATTACCTTAAGAATATGTTTGATTTACAAATTATTTTGGTATTACGTTTGTATAAAGTACGCATTTGCATGCGTAGTTCGCCGGCCCCTTAATTGATTAATTCTAAATTCAGATCTTCAATACGAAATGAAGAAACCATTTCATCTTGATGTAGATATACGCATACGGAACTGTAATTTATAGCTAAGTCCACATTGCACCCGCATTGGGCCGCAGCGCATTGCATTGCAATCCATACTATATTATAATTATAAATGCGAAAGTAACTCTGTCTATTACCTTTTTACGCCTTATTGGCTGAACAGATTTCGATAAAATTTGGCACAAAGGTAAACCATGACCTGGGTTAGGACATAGGATTTATCGCCGTAGTATATATTCCAGAGGGATAGTTTCCGAAAGCTAGTACAACATAGGAGCAAATTGCGGCCGCCTTTAGCGTGCTATGATTTATACGAAAGGAAGATTTTTGCAAGGTGGCGCTGCCCACCCATATGTGCACAGCCTTTAATGTAGGTGTATTCGTCACAGGCTTTCTGCTACAAGTCCCTACACCACCCATTTATCTTCAGGTACCTCAGGATGATGTCCTTTCATGTGCGCCTTGTAGCTATGCCTTTGATTGAACTGCTTTTTACAAGACCTGCACTCAAACCTCTTACAGTCACTATGGGTCCACATGTGCTGAACAAGATTCTTCTTTCTCGGAAAAGATTTAGAGCACACATTACAATGAAACGTTTTTACACCTGTGTGTACTAGCATATGCTGTTCTAAATATCTTTTGGAAGCGAATTTCCGTCCGCAGTGCGCGCAAGGGAAGTTGACTTCAGCGTGGGTCGTATTAAAGTGCCCTCTATAGGCATTTCTAGTTGTGAAGCTTTGACTGCATTCGGAACAGGAATAGGACTTTTTGGATTGACCATGAGCCATTACCAAATGTCGTTCTTTGGCAGGCCATGTCATGAATCGCTCTAAGCACACAAGACACTGATACATCCAACAGCCAGAAGAATTGATTGTGTGTTCTCTCTTAGCTTCTAAAGAACTGAACTGCTGTTTGCATTTTCTGCATATTCTTGCGGCTGCTATGTGTGTGAATCGGATGTGGTGCTGTAAGGAGCTGTTCGTCGTATAAGACTTGCCGCAAGTGTCGCACGTGAAGTTCAGGAAGTGACACGACATATGACGACTTAGCTGCCGCATACAGGGGAAGTTTAGATCACATATCCCGCACATGAGTCTGTCTTGTAAAAATCTGTAGGGATGTAGTCCTAATTGGAAGTCAAAATTGATTTTGGCGTCATGTCTCTCGTTTAAATGTCTTGCAATATCGTCGATTCTTGCAAAGGATTCAAAGCAGATTCTGCAGGCCATTTCTGTACAGTCGATTTTGAGGTAGCACTCGTAGGCAATATGAGCGAAAGCGGTTCGGACTTTGAAGGAGAAGTGTTCTTTCTTCATGTGCTGTCGAAACAGCGTGGCGTCGGTGAAACTGTCACCGCAATATACGCACATGAGGGCTGTGTCCGGCAGTCGGAAGGGGTATACCGTGGCGTTCAGGACGATAGTCTCTGCATTCCGTCGCGCGATGGACAACGGTCGCATCACGTCTAGAACAGACAAATGCCTTTGGTCATTTTTTGGTGTGCTCCTGGTAAATGCTATTGATGCGTAACAAATACTTAACTAAATGGGTAAGTGAACATATTATTTTTTGTTTGTACGCAACTGAAACTTTCTTGCCTTCAGCTCGGTCGTTAATTAGTAAAGAATGATAATCTTCGACGTCAAATCGTGTTAGTTTGTTTTTGAAAAACTTAAATACCTAAATGATGGCAACCTATCTACTAACGAATAAGTGATGCGCGTTTAAAAAAAAACCAAGAAAGGTATTCTATAGATTTCCGGAGATTTCAAACTTATTTTTAGGTTAAATCTGAGGAGTGTGGGATAATGAGAAGCAAATATCAAATAGTAATCAATTTATTAAATACTATACCTAACTACAAAATATTATAAAACAAGTAACGAAATATACCAACGTTTTTAATTATTTAAACTATGCGAACATTTAACAGATATTTTGGATACAATCGTTTATTTAGAGCGTATTTGGGTGGATGGATTTATAGAATCATATACAGCAAATATCAGAAAGGTGTGATCAAACGGCTTTGAAGGTACGTGGGATACCTACATGTCGGCCATTTTTTTTTCTAATTGGCGCCCACACTTGAAACCTATATAAGTCATTGCAAACAGAAAACGCTTTACGGGGTTTGGTCCTATTATATTTTCCATTTGTGTTTATGTCAGCTATCGATTTATATAATCTCATGCAAGGCCGCCGTTTAGAAAAAAAAAAAAACAATTTGGTACAATATGGTATACAGTAGGTATGCCAGGCTACATACATATAAAAATCTTCAATGCCCTTTAAGGCGAAAGCGCCAGGGTAGCCCGCGAAATTCAATTTTTTTTAGGTTTTTTGGAATTTGCTGGTCAGTATTAAGTTATACGTTGATTAATATATGAATCGCGGCCGTAAGAAATATGTGTTTACAGAATTATAATCATTAAAGTCAACAACACAACTCTGTAAGACCACGTAAGTCCCAAGAATAACTGTTTCATGAAATCATCATTCTTTGGACTTACGTGGTCTTAGAGAGTTGTGTTGATGACTTTAATGATTATAATTCTGTAAATACATGTTAGTTACGGCCGCGATTCATATATTAATCAACGTACAACTTAATGCTGACCAGCAAATTGCAAAAAACGTATGAAAATTTGAATTTCGCGGGCTACCTTAGCGCTTCCCCCTTAAGGCTGTGGTACAGACCATCTTTCTCTATGAGATTTTTGTGAACACACCTTTCTGTTACACGCTGTAGAATCAACTTTTATTGAAACCACAGAAGATTTTAGCTATTCTGAAGAGAAAATAGCTCTAACAAACTATTCATGGTATAAACAGCTTTCAGAAAACCAGAAAAGATTCTCAAAATCCAAACACGCTCTAAATAAGGACCAGGTTCAAATTATAATACAAAAAATTTTACAAATACTAAATTTTCCTTTCAATCCGTATAAAATATAGGAAATTATAATATCTTAGATAACAGAAGAAATAAACTTATTGCTTGATATTAACATAATAACAAAGAAATAGACTTAAATGATTAATACAAAAACAAGGAATATTTTTAGTTATTTTTCATACAGCACCCAAATGAATCAAACACCAAAATATTTTATTTCACATAAACACAAAGCCAATTGTTTTTAAAAGCGTTACGCTTTTAAAAACAATTGGCTTTTACAATGTTTTCAAATAACAGTGTTTATAGGAATGAGAGGACAGTGTAGGCCTGTCAACAAGTACCAGATACAGACGCCAGCACATCAAGCTACTACAATCTGTCAAATTTCTTTAATAGATTTTCACCTTTATCGCTATAGCATAAGGTTCAAAGTTGATTGGGAAAATTTGTCAGTTTCGAGAAGCTTGATGAACAAATCGAAACATCTATGAGTCTACAATTACACCTCTTTTATATAATGCATCGAGTACTGACCGGTTATTTGATAAATAAAACCAATTGAAAACTACCCGACGACCTTCAAATAATTTGAAATACTTAGCGGAACCACACATGGTCTATAATACAAATATTGATGCCCCTGATGCTGCTTTATTTTCTATTGTGCGTATAAATACTTTTTTTAGCCCAAGGTCGCTCAGGTGAATTTTTTTTGCACTGCTTAGCGTCGAAAGAAAACAGTCAAACAGTGTGTTTTTGACGCTGGGGTGCGCTATGTTGGATTCTCAATGGCCGGCTTAATACCAAGAGTTGAAAAACCAGCGCCATAAAAAATCGTCGTGTTGAAAAATCGTCCGTGATACCTGGGCTTATACCATAAGTTTTTTTTTTTGTCACAACAATTCCACGCTTTCTTCCGCCACATATTCATACACTAAATGGAAGAACCAAAACCACAGAACAATTCAAATAATTGAATAACGCCTTTTTTTACTTAACGCGGCAAAGCAAAAGAGGGCTTTATGCTTGTACAGCGTATGACGGATGGATTTAATATAGAACCAACTTTCGAAGAAGGAAAGAGCGAGGCGGATGGCAGTAGCGTAATTGAGAGAAACCTGAAGCCTAGATGCTGTGCTCATATTAAAATATAACCTACCCCTTGAAAACGAGAGTATCTAAAACAAGGGCTATCGCGCTTGAATTCGCCGCCAGATGTGCTAGTGTAGAGTAAGGTCTCTACAAATGTCAAATTTCACAGAACGATCACTGTTTGTGCGATTTTTTACTAACGATTCACGATTGTTATAAAAAGATCCATTCTGAAATAATTATGGCTTAATATTTTAAGTAACAAAGCACTTGGAAGAAGAATAAATTTGTCTGCTACATGCTTGACAAACTTTTATTTGAAGTTTTCAAATGTAATTAAAAAAAACATTTTAGGAAGTCATGGTTACTTAAACAAATATCAAATTAAAGTACTGGGGCCGTATTACGAAGTATTAATGGCATCATGATTCCAATGCGAAATAGGGATGATGCTATCGGTCACGTATACCTCCGTCTCTTTATTACTCTGGAACCGTGATGGCATTAAACTGTCATAATACGGCACCTGACAAGACTTTACTCGCCAGTGGCGCCAGCTGGTGAGCTCAAAAACGATAGTCCTTGTGTCATAGCGAACATTTTAATGAAAAAACTAAGTTTTTTTATTAAAGGAAATTTTTTCCACCGACAAACTAAAAATCTCCTAAATCCGGATGGTACGACTTCATATGGGTTCTCCAACTAACTTTCTGATTGAATTGTTTATCACATATCTTACATTCGAACCGTTTTACCTCACTATGTATCCACATATGCTGCCGCAGCGTAGACTTCCTCGGAAACGTTTTAGAACAAATATCACAAGAGAATAACCTTTCATTGGAATGAACTACCATATGCCTGTCTAAAACATACTTTGTATCGAATTTTCTATCGCAACTAGGACAATCAAAATGTTCGTCAGTATGCACTATTTTAAAATGAGCTCTAAATTTGTTTGGTTTTTTAAAAATGAGTCCGCATTCGGGACAAGGATAGACCTTTTTCGGTATACCGTGTGCTTGCTCCATATGACTGCGTTTTATCTTCCACGTGCTAAATCTGTCGCCACAAACCGAGCATATGTGCTGTCGACACTGCCTGGATATCTCAAAGTGCCTCTTCTGATCCTCAGTCGAGTATAAAACCACTTTGCATTTCCTACATCTCCTCTGTTTCGGTACAAAAGGGCAGGAGAACTCGAGATGTTTTTGCAAGGAGGTAGAAGACGCGAAAGATTTGCCGCAAAGTTCGCAGGTGCATTGGAAGAAGTGTTTCTGGATGTGTCGGCTCAAACTCCGAATGTTGGAGGACTTGTCGTGGCATACGGCGCAGGATAACTTGTCATTCTGTATATTAAAAGGCTGAAGGCCTATATCATGATTTAAGTCGATACTTTGTTTATGGACTTTGTTTAAATGAATGGCAGCGTCTTCGATTTTGGTGAAAGTTTCAAGGCATATTCTGCAGTGCATGTCTGTGCAATCGGCCTTAATGTATCCTTCGTGGAGATGTGAGAATGCGACCCTGGCGTTGACTACCTCGTGGTCGTCATCCATATGCTTCCTGAAGCGAGAGGGCTCGTCAAAGCTTTCGCAGCAGTAAACGCATACGATGGAACTCTCCGGGAGCCTAAACGGATATGCTGTGATATATTGTATAACGGTCTGGGCGTTCCTTTTTGCGATGTGCATCGGATTTATTTCTAGAACAAAAGAGACATTGGTCACTTTTTTGTGTTAGTGCTACTTAATTTCACTAATATACAGTCCCATTGTAGCTAAAAACTTTTACTTGTATGCATAAAAGGTGGAAAAGAAAAACATAGAGACCGGAAGAGTCTACGATTCCTGGACTGCCCTGGTTTGGTGGTTGCAAGCGCTACTGCGGAGCATGAGGTCATGGGTTCGGTTCCCAGATCGGGCAGTGTTATTATGGTTTTCCATCGGGAATTTCTCAGTAGCAGCCCGGAGTTTAGAATTATGCCCGGTTGATGGCAATCGGCTCACCCTTATTACACGGGATTTAAACATAATTGGCGGAATGTGGGTGTACTATACATAGGTACACCTTTGCCTAACCCTTTGGATTACAGGCGTGATGTTATGTTATGTAGACGATTCGAACAAAAACATCAATTTTTATCGCGTACCTACGATAAAAAAAAAAAATTGTCGGACTACCCTCTAAAATACACGCATTTCAGGATGCCTCGCCTTCATATGAGTCCTCCAGCTCACTCGTTGGTTAAACGTCTTATCACAAATCTTACACTCGTGTTTTTTCACTTCACTATGTATCCACATATGCTGTCCTAAAGTAGATTTCCTCGGGAAAGCCTTAGAACAAACTTGACAAATAAAATTCCTCTCCCCTGTGTGTATAACTATGTGTTTTTTCAAATTCCTGTCAGTATCGAACTTTCTCTCGCAGTAAGAGCATTCAACGTAGTCATTCGTGTGGGTGATTTTGAAATGTAATCGAAGGTTATCCCGTTTACTAAAAACTAAGTGACATTCAGGGCAATTATAGGTCTTCTGGGGCACGTTATGTGTCTCCTTTAGATGATTCTGCTTCATATTCCAAGTAGTAAACCTTTCTCCGCAGATATTACATACGTGCTGGCGACATCGCAGCGATTTCTCCAAATGGTTCATTCGTTCCGTTGCCGAGGTGAAATTTTTTCTACATTTTCTGCATCTATTTTTGTTATTTTTATCGGACTCTGTGCCGCAGTTATATCTGAGATGGCAGTGTAAAGAAGTCAATGACGCATAGGACTTGCCACAAGCATCACAGGTGTACTGCACGAAGTGTGTATGCGTGTGTTTACTTAACAACGCCAACGTCGAAAATTTCTCTGAACAAATCGCGCATGAATATTTATCCTTATAAATTTTAAACGGGTGCATGCCTAGGTCGTGTGTTGGATTTATGTTTTTATTGTGTTTTTTGGTTAAATGGTCTGCGGCTTGTTCTAAATTAGATAATGTTTCGAAGCAGATTCTACATTTAAGGTCAGTGCAATCGACTTTAACGGAAGCTTCGGCCACGTGGACGAAAGCCATTCGTACTTTGAAGTCCTGATGTTCTAAATTCATGTGTTCCCTAAACTCCGCGGGGTCTGGGAAGCTATCACAGCAGTACACGCAAACCATGGAAGATTCTGGCAGCTTGAAGGGGTAAGCTGTAGTATACTCTATCATCGTTTTGGCGTTCTGTCGCGCGATGAACATCGGATTTAGTTCTAGAACAAAAAGAAACGTCCCATCACTTATCCTGTGTTGTGGTATTTTCGTTACGGTACTAAGCTAAAACTGGACTCGACAATGTTACTACTAGTGATATAGGTCAAATAAAAAATCGTTTACTGGAGACGGCCCAAGATAGATCCCAATTATGGCGTGTGGCAAATAATTTAATTTTATGTTTCATAATATTAATTACTTTGCATAGTATTTTATAGAATCAAGTTCTTTTAACTTAAAAGACAGGTGTGGTGCTGGGGACTTTGTTGCGCCACTTTTTCTTCCCAGCTTTGAATAAACGAATTTTGATGTCGAAGGTAAACCAACGTCTGTGTGTTGCTTTAGTTAATTTTCAAAGAAGTGAAAAAAAAAGAATATTTTAAACACGTTGAAGCAAGATCATTTATAGATACATTTTGCATCTAGATCTAAATACAATTCAAATTGTAAATGATTATGACGTAATTAAGTTTTTAGTTATGTTCACCACATTAATGACATTTTGATTTTTTGCAACTAAAATAAATGCCTTTTGGAAACGGGAATAAAAGAAATATATTTTATAACCTAAATTAACTGACACGAAGTAGGAAGGCTTTAGACGTAGAAAATAATGGCTTAAACTAAAACCTACAGAAAAACACGCTAGATAATAAATCGAAAGACTGGCCCTAGATTACAACGACTAGTTACCAAAACGAAACTACCCCCATTTAATATACTTTGGAATTATAATAACATTATACAATAACTACAATATAATTTTTGCAACATTATTCTGTTAAAACGGAAAACATTATTTTCAGATTATCATTTTTTCCCTCAAAATCCTCCAATTCGGGATGGTACGATTTCATATGCGTCTTCCAACTGACTTTTTGATTGAACTTTTTATTACAAAGTTTGCATTCAAATCGTTTATGTTCCATATGTATCCACATATGTTGTATCAAATTCTTCTTTCTCGGAAACGATTTGGAGCAGACCGTACACGGAAAGAGCTTCTCCATTGTATGTGACACTCTATGCTCTTCCAAATTCTTTTTGGTAACAAACTTCATGCCGCAGCAGGAGCAGACGTAATTGTCATCAGTGTGACTAAGCCTAAAATGTGTCCGATACTTCTTCCGTTCTTGGAATATTTGTCCACATTCGGGGCACACGTAAACTTTTTTTTCAACTCCGTGACACTCGGTCAAATGTAGTTGTTTTGCATGCCAGGACATGAACCTCTCTCCGCAGACACAGCATAAATGTGACCAACACCTTTGGGACTCCAGTAAATGCTTTCGCCTCTCCTCTATTGAGCTGAATGTCCGTTTACATTTGCGGCATATCTTTTCGGTGCCAATGTGAGAAAATCTTATATGGCTACGCAGTGCTGTGTTGGTCGCGTAGGACTTTCCGCAAGCTTCACAGGTGTATCTCCAGAAATGGCTCTGTGTGTGTCTGCTAAGCTGTCTTAAGCATACTGCCTTGTAGTGGCATATTGCGCAGAATAGCTTATTATTCTCCAACTTAAATGGCTGTAGCCCTAACGCGACGGTTAAGTTAAGAGGTTTCTTATGTTCAGAGTAAAGATGATCTGCAATTTGATCCAAGTTCTGGTAGTGTTTGAAGCAGAGTCTGCAATTGATATTTGTGCAGTCAACTTTTATGTATCCCTCCGAGCAATGGACGAAAGCCATTTTGGGGTTAAAGGTTTCGTGTTCTTCGTTCATATGTGTCCTAAATACATCAGGATCGGGGTAAGTCTCGCAACAGTAGACACAAACCATGTTGTCTTCGGGCAGCTTGAAGGGGTATACGGTGGAATATTTCACTATAATCTCGGCGTTCCGTTTCGAGATGAAATTCGGGTCATTTTGCTTCTCTAGAACAAAAAGAAATGCCCAGTCATTCAACTGCCCTTCTGTTTTCCTTTTTTTTGTGGTGTTGATGATGCTTTCTAAGATTATGACACTTAATTGTATGGTTAGATAAGGTTTATTTTCCGAGTTTAAGGTTGAGTAAGTGACAGTAATGTAGTAGTTAAACAAATTGGTTCATATATGTATATCAAAGACGCGAGTTGAAGATCGAAAATGGAGCACCGTGTCTGGTTACGCACGACGGCACGACAAATTGATTTTCAACGTGTTAAATTCTTGTAATTACTTTTTAAGTTTATTGAATCGTTGAAGCACTGCATTGCATGTATGTAAAGGAGTAAAATGAAAATAAAATATGTTTATTGTTTTCAAGTTTGTTTATTTTACTTATACTTTTAGTACATATACCCCATTACTAATAAACGTTGAATAGCGTCTGTATAGTTACACAACGCTTTGCCTTCTTCTTTCGAAAGTCAAATTACTGCCGACTGAAAGAGAGAAATCAGTGTGTAACTATTCATCTGATATAATACGTTTATTACTACACTATAAACCCTAATAATCATTGGCGTTACACTCTAGTGGCACGCTTAAAATTAAAACAGTATGCCAAAAGGGCCACAGCTCAGTTGAAATGTAGTCATTTTTTAACAAATCTTATCACCTAACCTAATTTTGTTTCATATTATAATGAAAAAAATCGTTCAAGCGAAATCGGACGCCAGAGTTATCTCTAGCAGGTGAAGTATTACTTCGTTTACTTAGGATTTAATCTAGGGGATAACTATACGGCCCTGGTTCAGCATCGTATTCAACTACAGAACACGGAAGCGCCATCCTGACAGTGTCTAATTGTTTTAGTTCTACAAGGTATGACAGGACTAAAAATATCGTGGCGTCGATGCGTTGAGTACACAACTTCTGTCGCAGACCGCCTTCGAAGCCGCGTAATTTCTTATACGTCATTTGTGTCATTAGTGCGAGTATACGGTGACACGCTTGATTTGTATGGAAAGTGCTGACAATGCTGCTGCTACCAGCGGCCGCCGAGGCGAATCGACACGACCGGAGAGTGATAAGGCGCAGGACCAACGGCTTAACGTGCTTTCCGAGGCACGGGGGTATCACACCATCACAAACTTCGGATTGTTACTAAGAAATAACAAGGGGAGTGCACACTTATGCACTATAATATGTCCCGCGCCGAAGCCTAAGTCTAATAACTTAATATAAGCAGTTTATACAACGTGTTTTTTTTTATATCCCATAACTCTAGGGGGTCATTGTACTCATCATAATAAAAAACTTTTACTATAGGATCAAACCTGAAACCACGAAAAAAAATCAGCTGTTCCCTACATTTATGTTCGCATAACTCGTCAAAATGTAGGGAATGGTTGATTTTTTTTCGCGATTTCAGGTTTGGTCCCTTAGTAAAAGTTGTTCATAATGATTAGTACAATGACCCCATAGAGTTATGGGATATCAAAAAAAACACGTTGTATAGTATAATAGCTTAAAAATTATTGATAACTTAGTCTGGCCTCGTCTACAAGCCAATAATTATAGTTACAAAAGTTTATATTCGTTCTAGCTTCAACTCAAAAATCGACCAACTCCGGATGGTAAGACCTCATATGAGTCTTCCAACTAACCCTCTGGTTAAAAGGCCTATTACACAAAGTGCAGTGAAATCTCTTATGTTCACTGTGTATCCACATATGCTGTGTCAAATTCTTCTTTCTAAGAAAGGACTTGGTGCAGGATGTGCAATGGAAGAGTTTTTCTCTCGTATGTAGCAGTTTGTGACCTTCCAAGCGACTTTTACTCGCAAATTTTACACCACAGAATTGACAGACATAGTTGTCGTCTGTATGACTAATAATATAATGCGATCTGTATAGTCTATAGTCTGTGAAACTCTCCTGGCATACGGGACACGTCTGAAGTTTGGTCGTGTTTTCTACATTGTGGACCTCGCTCATGTGGTCGCATCTGAGCTTTTTGGAGACGAATCTGTGTCCACATACGTTGCAGCTGTAGGGCCAACATCGTTTATTCTCCAAAACATGCGCGCGGCGCGCCTCAATGTTAGGGAAGGACTTCCTACATTTAGTGCATATCTTTTCCTCGGAATGAGTGAAGAGGATATGCTTCCTCAAGTTGTCTCGACTAATGTATGACTTGCCACAAGTCTCGCACGTGTACTTGTGGTAGTGTCCGCTGTTATGTCGAGATAAGCATCTGAGTGACGGGAACTTTTGCAAGCAGGTAGCACAAACCCATCTGTCGGGGCCTAATTTGAAGACCTGTAGTCCTATCTCCGCATGAAGATTTAAATTCTTGTTGTGTTCCAAGACGAGATGTTCAGATATAGAAGCTAGGGAGTCGAATTTTTTAGCGCAGAGCTTGCAACCTAGGTCTGTGCAATCAACTTTGAGGTATTCCTCTGTGCCCATGGTGTGCGCGAACGCATGCTTGACGTTGGGTTGGTAGTGGTCGTTTTTCATGTGTTCTCTATACGCCTCCGGGTCTTCAAAGGCGTCGCAGCAGTAAACACACACCATTTCATTAGCGGGGATCCTGAATGGATAAGCTGTAGTGTACCTCAAAACGATCTTAGCGTTTTGCCTCGCTTCGACCAACGAATCGAACTCTAGAACAAAAAGAAATGGTCCTTTGTCACATTTATTTTGGCAGGAGACGCGCTTTGCCGCGCATGCGTGATGCTGCACTGCTGCGGCTTAGAGTACTTTAAATGCCCATAAGTGTTGAATTCACTTGTCTTTTAAAGAAAAATTGAATTCGTACTGTTATAAGTAAATTAAATAGTATTGTTAGGTAGGTCTATCATGAAACGGATAAACTGCCTACAAAAAGAAATTTACAGGAAAGTCGAAGGTTTAATAGGTGCGCTGGCAAGTTAGTGTCTGTTTAACTACTAGATAAGTTACAAAGTTTTTAAAACATCTCAGTATAAGAAAAATATACGTGCAGTACCTTATACGTAATAAAAGTGAAAATTCTTAAAAATAATAAAGAATAAGAGAGATTTTGTGTTTTCTTCCCTGTCATGTAACGAAATGAAACGTGACCCGTCCTAAAATTTAACTCTAATTTCTCGAATCGCCGCCTGTGTCACTTCAAAAACTCATAGGTAAAAATGATAGAAAACATTGGTAATTCATAGTAAGTTTAATGTGAAATATTTGATAAATTATATTACAAATTCCATGATCAAGGCCTGATTTTTCAATCGACGTATAACTTTTATTCGATTAATAAAATTGACGTTTGACAGTTTTTGTATCAAATAACTGTCAAAATTTCAAAATAATTCCTCGAATAAAGTTATCTGATGATTGAAAAATCAACCCTAAGTGTGTTATATCTTAAAATTATCATCTAGCCTCATTCTACGAAACCGTTACAAACCTGACATTACAAACACTTTTTCGAATCACAAGAATTTGAATTACGTCTATGATTAAATGGTATATCGGATTGCGATAGTCCTGCCATATTTGCAGCCTGTCATAACATGTTTTACGTCTACCACATACAATAGGCTAGTTGGAGGATTTTGAAAAACCAATTAGTGTCCCTTGTGATATAATTACATCGATACATGAATTCTCCTTATAGAGTTATGAGGAACAGAGTGTAAAGTTCATTCATCCTCCATAGAAAAGGGAGGCTAATCAGTCTTTATTTTTATGCAATTATTTCTTAAAAATATCTAAAATAATTTGCAGAATAAAGTTGATTGATGATTGTTGATATTTTTAGCTCAAAACCATTCTACAATGCAAGATTGATAAGGTATTTTTGGAACGATGTTCCTTAACACGGCTTGCGGTAGGAATCACGCTGAAAAAGCGTTATGCTCCCTCCATGTGACTTTCTCAGTCTCTTTCTATTATTTACGAGTTCCTCACGGGGGTCCCCCGACCGCACACGTTTTTCTTGCTGTCAACTAGCCTATTCTGCAGATGTATATTGAGCTCTACAATAAATTCGCTTCAGTGACTCAAATGTTATGTTTCGCAATATGCCGTTTCAAACGGTAAACTGACAAGAATTTTAAGCCGCAGTGCTTGCAAGCGGCACAGTCTTCAGAATGATGCAGTTTAAAATGGTCATAATACGCGTTCTCCGTCGTAAACTCAATATTGCAGTCGACACAACGGTACGTGCGTTTCGACTGACCGTGTGCCACTTCCATGTGTTTTTTTCTGGTCTTATAATCAAGGAATCTTTCTTGACATTTCGGACAGCAGTACGGCATGCAGGACTTCTGAGTTCGCCTATGCTTTTCTTTGGCCTCCATTGTTGGGAAAACTTTCTTACATCTTTTGCAGGATACTTCGTAGATTTGGTGTTTGGATCTGACGTGTCTTAACAAGCCGGTGGTAGCAACGTAACTGCTTCCACAAACATGACAAACATAACTTAGGAAATGCGTGATCGTGTGACGGTTTAAGTGGAAAAGCGACGGGAAGTTTTTCTCGCAAACTGCGCAGTTATAAACGTCTTTCTGCAGCAGGTAAGGCATGACGCCGAATTTGCCAGTAGGATCGGTTTTTCTGCCATGTTCAGTATCCAAATGAGCCAAAACCGTTTCTAGGGTCGGAAAACCGGTGTTGCATAACCGACAACGTAGATTAGTGAGGTCTGCTTTAATGAATTCCGTTTTTGGGAGGTGATGGAACGCGACTTTGATGCTAAAGTAGTCATGTTCTCCGTCCATGTGTCTCCGGAACTCGTCGGGGTCTTCGAACAACTCTTGGCAGTAGACACAGAGTATCGACTTATCATTCACTCGGAAGGGGTAAGCAGTTGTGCTACTGATTATTGTCTCGGCGTTTGCGCGCGTCGCATCATAGCTTTCCGCTAAAAAAGAAAAAGTTCTTTGTAGACCATTGTGTTGTTAACTTCTTCTATCTTCTAGGGATTAGGATATCTTGAGGCTGTGATTAAATCTTCTAGGAGACATGAATAGGTAATAGGTAAAACGGGCTGGTGTCCGCAACTCCACGTCAATGCGCATATTTTGCGTACGGAGACATGAATAAAATAATTATTTATTCTTGTAACGTTGTTGTTGAATAAATTGTTATTTTCCGGGTGGTAGAAACGAAACATATTGTCAACTGAAGCGAAAGTATTGTCAAATATTTGTATAAGTAATTCATGTTTTAGGTAAAACGTTATATAATCATATAACGCATCAATATTATCTTTAACATGACATGTCAATTTATCATTGAAAAAGCTGGATACGTGTCAATATTTTACGAGTCGCATACGCTTTTTAAAAGACGTGTAATCTAAATAGATTAATTGTACCGCCTTACTCATTTATTTACTGTTATTTATTTGTTAAGAATTTCTAAATGTATTATTTTATGTCTAACAGCACCATTGTGAAACGTTTTAAAAGATTTTCTATGGGAATATCTCTAAAACCGCGAAAATTGCATCTGTTTCATACATCTTATTGTGAAGGACGGTATTTTTGTATGAAATAGTTGAATTTTTGACGGCCGCTCAGACTGGGTCTCATAGCGAAAATTGTTTATCTTCATGAACTACAAATCAACATTCCTTAAATACTTTACACTAACATACAGGTTGTAAAAAGACCCATCACATAGCCATCAACTACGCATTCTGTACATGAAACTAAGTAACATTGCATAAAAATAATTGCTGGGAACGACTTTTATTACTGGTGTGAAAATTTGCTGTTTGCAATAATGCGCAATCTAACACACGCAACACATTGTGCTTATGGGTGTATGCAGCTGTACAGGGGTCGTGGGGGTATTTAAAGTTTTTATTGTTGTTATAACATTAAAAATTTGCTCTCGTAAAAACAGTCGGTAAAAGTTGGAATTTTGACCTTCAATATCTCCGTAACCAGAAGGTTCCCCCCAGGTATGGTCTAGTATAAAAAAAATACTACAATGACGGAGAATACACGTGGCTCTCGGCTTCGTAAATGTCTTTTTACACCCGTTATGTTAAACTTATCTACAATAAATATATTCCGTAATTTATTTGATTATAATCAATCGGATTAAAGAAAGTTTTAAAATATTATAAGTTCATAAGTAAAGATTTGTTAAAGGAAGATAATTCTGGCAATGAAGCCCGGAATTATTTAGGTATATAACTGGGAATAAATCCCAGAGATTAATATATCACATCATAATTTTATTATAGGTCACGGTAAAGAGGTTTACTAAAAACTTAATTGTCTATGTGCATATATATGAGATGTCAAAGATCAATATCAATTTCATATAAATAAAATTAACTGAAATAATTAAAACAAACAAATTAATATCGATTTTTGAGGTTTGAAGCATTGAAAAAAGCGTCAAAGAATTGAGAAGAGTCTAAATAGTATTCCATATTACTGTTTTAATACTAGCAATATGAAATACGACTTAAAACACACAATGTTTTTTTATTTACTTTTATTGATTATTTCTTTTATTTTTGTATCTTTCACACTACTTTCAAATGCCGAAAGACATTTAAATGTCTTAATATGGATATGTCTCAAGTGTTTATGAAATTCATTAGAACATTATTTGAAAATCTATAAAATCAGAGCATTTTATATTTAAACTTTACAACCAAACTTATGAACGTTGAATAACTAATTGTAACGTTTACAGCGATTTTCAATTATTAATAAATCACTCAGAAACAAGTTAATGATGGGATTTTAAATTTATATTATAATGGATTTTTTTAAATATAATTTAAATAGTTTTTCAGTTAATTTAGAGTATGAAATTCAGTGTAAGTATATATTTTTGTATTGTATTAATAAATTTTCAACTTAATAATTATTTCAACGTTCATAAATAAGACATACAAGAACTTACCTGCAGTCACGAGGTGGAGGGTAGAACACAATTTAATAAGCTGGGATTCGAACCCAGGTTTGATAAACTTCTCTCCTCGCTGCGCTGCACGTTGTAATATTTCAAAGGCATAGCTATACCGGTGGGGTAATTGCCTATCATTTCATTGCGTTATTTACGTTGTGGAGCAGACAATTTTTTCAAACCAATGAAGCAATGGTATGGCAATTGCCTTCAAAACTCTCTGATAGATTCAGACTCGGTCCTCCCACTCCTACGTGGTCTGTGTATCTGCTGTTTAAATTTTATTATATCCTTCTTTGAATACGTAAATATACTGTTATAAAATCATATATGAGGCTTTTTTGAATCTAGAAAAAACGGGCTGTTGCAGTTGAAAATTTTCACCATCAGAAACTCGTGTGGGAATCGAACATGCAATCCGTAACACAGAAGGCGTATGAACAACCACTGCACTGAGAGTGCCGTCAAACCTACGGTAGCGTCATTAGGAAGATTTTCTAAAGATCCATTTACACAATGAAAGATATTTGCCTGTGGCATACAATAAAATTGAAACAACAACTGACTTGCATAGTCTCATTGTTTAGACGGTGCTACTTTTATTATTGCTTCAACTTATGAAATCTCACGTTGTACTGCCGGTTGATTCTGTAAAAATCTCACCGTGAAAACTTAGGTGATGTGAGTTTGTTTTTGCTAGGAATTGATACTATTGACAGCTCACTCCACGCTCACTTCACCGTATGTTTTCACGGTGAGATGGTTACAGAATCGCACTGCAGTCACGTGATTTAAACAAGGGTCAGCACAACGAGTGGGGTAATTACGTAACACACTGACATTCATAGTGTTATTAACGTTGTTGACATATGAAGCAATGTATTAGTAATATCCTTCAAAATCATTCAGATTGTGATTTTTATTGTGTTATGGAATTAGCGTGCAGGCTTTACAAAAGGGTCAGTACAACCAGAATCCTGGGAATTGAACCAAAGGACCAAATGTTTTTTGAAGCCCTAATCACAATAATATCTGTACGAAAAAGCCTATAAAATATAACCCTCGTTAGGGCTTTGCTGTAGTTGAGTAAAACGATATGGAAAGGGTTGATAAAATAATATAACTACAGATTAATTATTGTTAAAACAATCGGTTGAGTGATCATCAAAATCTTTGAAGTGTACCTAAATGCTGTAAGGAAGAACACAAAAACACAGCGAAAATACACAAAATACAACCAACTAAGTACACTAAAATAATAGAATACCAGCTCTGTATACATTCGTTTTGCAAAATCGGATGACAGTTCAAACAATATGGCGTCATGATAGTAGTACAAGAGGTGGATAACAGGTGGCGCTTTTAACAAGTTTGGTGCACTTTATAAATTGAACCAATGAGATCACAGGAAATCAAAGACTTAGGTAATTTTCGGGAATTCCATTGGTTATTTAGGAGCACCTAATAAGTGAATGTTCAAAACTTTGTGATTGGTTATAAATGACAACAGCCAAACAAATCGCTTGACATGATATTTTCAAAAAGCGGGCATTTATATGGCGTTTATTTATTTTATAGTACTTCCATATTAATTAATCTTGCATCCTTTTCTTTGTGAAACGAACTCTTTTGGTGAGACATATCCACATTATGTTACTTTAAAACTAATCATGCATTATGATAATGAATGTGTATTCACAAGTTAGGTACTGGAATTTTATTAATGAATTGTTAACACTTTTATTTGGAATATAATGTGAATGTGAGGTAAATCAGCATGTATGTAAGCCAAAAGACGGTGTCGCAAAACGAAGAAACGGATAGTGGATAGAAATTAAAAGAAAATAAAGTCGGTTTAATGACGATAGTTGAACGTGAAAACGTCATAAGAAAATACTGATGGAATAGTTGAATTGCATTTGTTAATATTCGCTTGCACTTCCTCCGCTCCGAACGCCTCCACGCTACAGAGCGAGGCCGCGAGGTAACGCTACATGAGTCATGTTTTTTCGTGAGTGCAGCCAGCTTCATCGATTTATTAGACGTTGTCACGTCAAAAAATAGCTTCGGTGCGGCGCTAATCTGGGTGTCGTCGGGTTGTGTTGCTGTGTCTAAATACCATATAAAAGCGCAGTCCAATTAATCAGTGTTAACAAGGAGGTGGAGGTCAGAATAGACAGTCGTTCCACGCAAAATACTGCTATTCAATTGCCTCCGGTTAGACTGGCGGCCGACCCCAACATAGTTGGGAAAAGGCTAGGCATATGATGAATGAATAGAAAGATATCGCGCTTTCGCTCGCACGTTTTCAATAGATTTAAAAGAGAACTCGACTATTGCTGCTGGTTTAAAAAAATCAGATTCGTAAAACTAATTATAATGCAATTGGGAAAGTAAATTAGTTCTCTTCATAACTACGAATTGTTATTATTATTTCACTAGAATTCAAGCGTAGTTCAGCTAGTATAGGAGAAATAGTCAAATACAAATTAGATGAGTGTGTGTGTGTGTGTTTGTTATGCGATTATTCCAGTACATAACCTGTCAATTGAAAGGTTGGTAAGCAGAGTTGCTAATGATAAGATATTTTCAGTATTTTTTTAAACAACTACTTTTCTCTATGTTATAGCAGTTTTATTAACTGACAAAAAAGTAGGAGGTCCCCGAGTCGACGTATATCTGTTTTTTTTTATAGCAATCATGGTCACTGCCGCCTATGAACATCTAGGATACTTAAAGCATCACAGGTGCATTGCAAAGTACCTCTGTCTTGTTGTTACCTTTTGTCGCGCTACGGTTGAATGGATGATGCCATGACCTGGGTTAGGACATAGGATACTTTTTATCCTAGTAGTTCGTTCCCTTGGTATAACTTCCGACGTTCACGCGGGCGCAAGAGCTACTATTACATACTGTTAAAATGGAACGCAACAAATAAAGTGAGCATCTGTCGCCTGTCAATTTGGATGACTTCATTTATATATTTTTATGACAATACATCATTTCATTCCAAGTTCCACGTTCTTTATTATTTTACACAATCAATTAGTTTCCTACACGATTTCCAGACTAATTTAACTTAACTTCTGAATTTGATTTAACTTCTGAACTCCACGCAGGCGCAAAAACATACCGATTATTCTACATATCTTCAGCAACTCAACTGACCAACAATTTAAGAGTGAAAAAACAGATGCCTACCTTTTTTCTTCTTTTCAGTTGTTTTAGCCGCCACTTTACTAGCGCTGGCTTTGACAGGCTCCTTTTTCACAATCTTAGTCTTTTTAGCGGGCACCGACTTAGTTTTGGTGGAAGATTTTCGTTTTTCTGTTGCCTTGGTATTGTCGAGTAGGTCTAGTAAGTCCACGGATTCCTTTTTAGGTATTTTACTTGCTAATTTCGTGAGGGGTTGGTCGTCAACTGAAATTGGAAAGGGGGTGTGAATTTTTTGGCGTAAATTTCGTAAACAATAGTGATGATCGGCGAAAAAAAACCAAGTGGTAGAACCAATTCAATTCCAAAGTAGGCAAATTAAAAATCCTAGTTAAGGTAAAATATTATTGGGATTTTCCATGAGGTAACTCTTCATAGTAGCGGAGTTTAAATTGTGACTGGTTATTGGAAATAGGATTGTCCTATATTAGCTGGAATTTACAACATAGGTGCCGTTCAAGTATTAAGTAAGCAGATTTTTTTGCAATTATTAACCCCCCCTCCCCCTCGTCAGCAAAAGTAAGCAAAGCGCTTACCCTCCTCCCACGCTTACGTAAACATTGGTACATGCATTTTTCAATGTGTTCTGGGGGCCTAAAAAGGTCACTTTGGCAAATCATAAAAGGATAACATTATGAATCGTACTGGAGAGTTAACTGTTAAGTTAATCGAATCAAATCCCAATGATGAAGGATTTTTAAGTTATTTTTTTTTTGTCTGTGCTAAAATACTATTCAGTCCAATCCAAATCCAATCCCTATCTTGATTTGATTATACCTAAGTATACCCCATTCGCAATAAGATTAGACATTGAAATAAATCTTTTTTACAGTCCGTTCAACCGATTTTGACCTCTATTGCGTTGGTGGCATGACAAATGGCAGCTGCAATAAACAGTTGGTATTATAATCACGTTTTTGCTTTTAATGCCGTCCTTATGCCTACGGAATAGAAGTAAAAATCGGTTGAACGGACTGTAAAAAGTTTTGTTTAAATGTCTAATCTTATTGTAAATGGAGTATAGTGCAGCGAAAAAATGAAAAACACGGACTGTCTTCCTTTTCTATCCTTTTATGATTCTGCCAAAGTGGCCTTCTTAGGCCCTCTGATTCCTTTATTGATTCATGAACAGCAGTTTTAAGCGTTTCGTTTTCAAGCATAGACAAGTCGCCTTATTAAAAATTTAGTCGATTTTGATTTGAACACAATTTGAAAAAATCGACAAAATTTTTTAGAATATCCGAAAAAGTAAAAAAATTAATACTGCTGACGTAATCACCATCCAGACCCTCCATGTCATCAAAACAAAGCAAAGCCTCCCCCCCCTTGTAGTGCTTTTTTTTTGTTTTTTGAGGATGGGATATCATCACATGGACCCTCCCGCTCTGGGTGGAGGCTGCTTACGTAATACTTGAATGGCCCCATACAGCAACGAAAAAAAAAAGGAAACGGCTCAATGGACCTAAAAAATTCGCCCGCATCGCTGTCATTGAATAAAGTGCTCAAAAGGCTGGCTGATTTTGCTGAAATTCGGTAGGGAGGATACTTTGAACCCTGAGGAAGGAGATAGGCATAGATATTCTTTATCGACTTACCATGCGGGCGTAACCGCGGCCGGAAGCTAGTGTAAAATATAAAGTAACTACTCACGGTCATCATCATCATCATCAAAGCCGCATCGGTCGTCAAAGTCATCATCACTCAGTCGCTTCTCTTGTTTCACTTGCTCCAATTTGATGTCAGAGTCTATTGCCTCCACATGTACTGTGTTGAACAAAAGCATCATTGGTTTATCATCGTCTCAAAATACATATTTGGCGCCTGAAATACAGGTACTCTCTAACCTAGCTCAGGGGAGCAATTCTCGTAATATTAAGAATGTTCACTCTAATCGGTCTCAAAAAAAAAAAAAAAGAATCTGTCAAAAATACCTCTAATTTCCCTACATTTTTGACATTGATTGTTGCTGAGATGACATTGGGACTAAATTTTGAACATTTCTAATTACGCGAATTGTCCTTCTGGAGTCAGAGTTTCTCATTTCTTCTGTAACCTATGTTTATGCCAATAAAAGTATTTATTTATTAAAATAGGATTAACAGAATTGCTTGACTGCTTCTTTGGTATAGTGGCTGCTGAGCGTGCGAGGCCTTAGGATTGATTCTCCCAAGTCAAAGTGTTATGTAGTTTTTTCCATCAGTAATGGCTCAGTTACAGCCCGATTCAAACTTTATGGTGACTCTGAAGTGCGCTACTCCCTGCGCAGTACTTGACCCCTCACCCCCGCTAACAGGTGTATTACGACACGTGAGTAAAGTTTAGCTAGCTAATTTAATTAGACCCCGTAT
Organism: Luperina testacea; assembly: GCA_927399505.1. Classification (NCBI taxonomy): domain Eukaryota; kingdom Metazoa; phylum Arthropoda; class Insecta; order Lepidoptera; family Noctuidae; genus Luperina; species Luperina testacea. The sequence goes on along the minus strand of OV656785.1, from coordinate 4,904,862 downwards.
AAATAGGCAATGACTTTTGAGATGGTTTTAAAATGGTTCGATGTAATATTTACCTTCTAGTTCCGGAAGAGTAGAGCTGCTGGCATCCAAGTGTTGCATGAATGTCTTCTCGCACTCCAGCACCTGCCGCTTAAAGTCTGAAGCATCCCGCAGCCGAGATATGCACACCTCACATATTAGGCGACTGTTGCTATTCGGCCCACCGGACTGGGAGTACGCAATCTGGCAAAAGGATTAAATTATTTAAAACAATATGTTTCGGGTATGCAAGATCGTAGCAGGTGGCATTCTGTAATTTTTGCCTACCCCTAAGTCGTGAGTTTATCAAAAATCATTTATCTTGCCTTGTTTGTTTTTTGGGTCAAATTTAGTACTTGAAATTTTACCCCCTTCCTGTTGGCAGATTGATCTGATATTTGGTACACACCTTTAATTTTTATGACAATACAATTTTATTTAATCTGTATCATTGTAAATCCAAGGTGGCCGCTGTTATAAATTTCATATTTGTTTTGATATGGTATCAAATGAAAGGGCTTTACAAGTAGAACACAGTTAATGAGGCACTAATTAAACTAATTAAGTAACAAAATAAAAACTTGAAAATTAAATAAGTAAAAAAAAATTTAGTTAAACGGTTTAAATGAAAATAATGATGTAGATAATATACTAAAAGCTAAAAAATAATTCAGTAGGTCCTAGGTACCAGTCATCACACCACTTTCCTCTTCAATCTAAGGCATAGATCAGACAAAAAAAAAAATTGTGTGGCATAGTGTAACCTGAGTAAATTTGTAATATTATTTTTTTGCTTTTAGTACATTATCTACATCATTACTTTCATTTAAACCGTAACTGAAATTTTTTTTTTTACTTATTTTTTTGTTGTTAGACACATCGTCAAAATTACATAAGCCAGGTGCTAACGCGTGCCCGTGTTCCCGCCGTAAGCGGCAGAGGAGGACACCGTGGAGTTTTAGTGGGTTAGAGTCCAACATAACTGCACTATCTCCCCGTGGTAGTGCAGTATGCATTGCATTTCTCCACGATAAAAAAAAAAAAAGCCAGTCCCCTAAAATGCCCGCCCTTCACCACTTGCTAGTGTTCTTAGTGCTTTCCCTGGGAATAAGAAGTGGCACAACAAACTCCCCAGCAGCACAGCTGTCTGTTCAGTTAGAAAACAAATTATGTATGCATGTTTTTTTGTATGCAAAATACGCGCATTGATGTGGAGTTGCGGATACCAGCCCGTTTTACCTATTACCTATGTATGCATGTTGTCTTTTTGTAAGTTAGAAGGCAGACAGAGAAAGCGCCAAGGAAACCCATAAAATTCTAATTTTCCTATGTTTTTTGCAATTTACAAGTTAATATCAGTTTGAGAAATGTATTGATCGACTTGTATTGATGATTCTAATGTCTAAGAAATGAGTTAACAAATCTAAATTTCGCATGCTACTTTAGCACATTCCCCATAAACTCAAACTACAATTTAACACTTTGAGGGACACTAAACGCCCCTCGACATAATAACAATAAAACTTCTATTGTGTCTCGTTCAGTGTCCTTCAATGTGTTAAAAGGTAAGAAAACTATCACACTAATATTATAAAGGCGAAAGTTTGTGTGAGTGTGTTTGTATGTTTGTTACTTCTTCACATAAAAACTACTGACCTGATTTGGATGAAATTTATCACACAGATAGTTTATAACCAGGAATAACACATAGGATAATTTTTATCACGATATTCCCACGGGATCGACACTTATGCGGGTGAAACCGCAGGGCGCAGTTAGTAAACTTTAAAATAAATAAAAAATTAAATGCTTTTCCTTGGTAAGCGCATCACATCAAGACTCAACAGATGTCTTTTTATTTATGTTCCTCATTAAATTCCGAATAAGATGAAGCTGTAACTTGATAAATGGAGTCAGAAAATACAAGGGCAGACCACCAACTCTTTCGAATTGAGAACCTTGTCGAAAACAAAGGTTCTAAGAAGACTGATAAGGTCAGTGGGTCGTCTTAGAACAAAAATAAAGAAACGGAAGCTTGAATCAGTGAATCGCCCATATTGATCAGAAATAAGGAGTAAAATTTCGGTAAAGGTACACTGTACTCAGTCTACAAAGCATATGCAATCTTTGCTCGATTGATTTTAAAACCCGACCAACGAGTGTAATCCCAACCAAAGAGTACGAATTCATAACAAAACACAAGACTCCTCAAATAAGTCGGGTTATAAAAAAACTTGTTCTGAACCAAGAAAATGGATGCCGTGGCGTCTCCACGAAGATGGATCGATAAATAGGCAAGGTAATACTTACTGAAATATTGAGGGAGTCTGAAAGCATTTCAGCATACACCTCACGCTTTCCCATCCAGAAATATTCGGTAGAAATGTCTTTGTAGCACCCCTCCGTCAAGCAGCAACGACAAACACTTGGGCCGGCTCGCCATTCCGTAGTTGTAACTTCCATTGTCAGATTTTTAACTTATTTTCACAGGAAATATATTTAACATACTAATTAATAACAACTAACTTAGAATATTAGGCGAAATTACATTAAAACTATTTATTTTCTTGAAACTAACGCAAGGCGACGCCATCGAGCGAACGGCTGTCCTAGAGCTAGTGTAGGGCAACGGGCATGCGCGCGCAACCGCGCAATTGAATCGTATACGTTTTTTCACATTATCGATTTTTCATTTATATTGATGGAAATAGGTATTACCAAGATATGTAACGTGGGAGCCATATTTGCCTCCTTGCATTATCATATTCTTGTTCAACAAAGTGTATATAACGTTGAATCACAGTTTGAGAAAAGTTACGATTTTCCATTACAGTAATTTTGTTATGTGAAAATGTGAAACTAATACATAAACAAAAAGCTTAAACAGCTTCCGTACAAAAAGGTCACGATTAAAATATTGAAGTGGAATAAATATTTACTGCGCAAAGTGCAATTTCGGAGTTTGTCTTGGAAGTTTTTAAGCAGGAAAGCATTTACCTAAGTAAATTGAGAAGATAGACGCCTGAAACGATACAATATTAACAATGAGGGGCTTGCTAGAATTCACGATGGAAGAACTTATTTCCACGCAACTACTTATCAGTGAAACATTTGATATAATGCATAATCTAATTGAAAACAATTTGGCAGATTTTGGTGAACAAAGAGAAGTGTACGAACAAAAATCCATTGATTCTCTTCATCTATTATGGAAAATTTTTGAAGATAACAATCTTATTCTGATCGAAGCTCAAGTTAAAGAAGACAACTATTTTATCGCCAAAATTTTTGAAAAAGTTAAAGAGGAGTATTTATCAGTGATGTCTATATTGCACCAGTTTCTCCATGCAGAGGTCCCGCAAGAAAATAGCCCAACGAAACGTTTTGCTGATATTCCACGATCGCAGCGAGCTATGCTGATTGGCCATCAGCGTTTACGATTCACTACCATAGAGGAAGAGATTAAAGGTATAAACATTGACAGCATTCACCAGACAAACGCAATGGAAGATTGGCAAAAAATTCTTAAACGGCAGTGGAAAATTATAGAGAAATGCCATAAGATTATCAGGGAGAAATACGTTGATATGTGGCCAGATCTGACATATGAACTTGATTACGTACGATACAAAAACATGTACGAGACTACATACTCTCTATTTAATTACAAGATTGACGCTTGTCTCTATCCTGTCGTTCGTGTCATCCCGCATATCGGCATACCTACCTGGAGGATGTTCGACAACGCTTCCGATGTCCATCCTTTTGCTGTAAATTCAGTAGCTTGGGCCAATTTTGACGGCCTCGGTGATGTGATTCGCAACAATAAATTATCAGAAGGAGAAAAACGTCAACTCTTGATAAGAACGTTCTTGACGTATCAGCATGATGAGCAAAGTATTATGATGCCTGAAGACTCAGATTGGGAATTGGAAAATAGTCAAGAGTTTCAAAATGCTTGTGAAGAGCCGTTGCTGTTACCGCTGGTTCACGAAATTGATTAAATCATACATTGGGATCGAATCAATTAAAAAGAATCAAATATCCCTTTCTTATATGTTTTAACAGTTAGGTATTAAGTATCAGTATGACTGTCTATTTATTTTTAATTTGATTATTCTATGCTAAATTATTATAAAAAAATGACTGAGAGTTGGAAGTGATGTGCTACACAACACAGGGTATAGTTGTAAAAGGCAGAGAGGGTAAAATATTTACGTATTTTTATAGAATGATGTATAACTAACATGATATATTTGGCTATAAACTATTTACTTCTGTGTATAATTTTGACAACTGATTTTTAATTAGACTATTTGCTCCGGCTTTTGGAGCATGCATCAAAATATTTGTATTGGCATTGCAGTTATTATGAGCCAGGTGGACGTTGTTTACTAGCAACAAAAAACATAACAACACGATATTCTCCGTAGGGAAACGCACAGGCCATCTAATCTCGGCAGATGATGTATTGTGTCAGAGGAGGAATCTCTTGTTCATCCGATAACCCTCAAACGTCGAAGGCCATTAATCTTAGCTGCCCTAATAACTGTATGCATTGATATCAGTATTAGTAGGTATACAATAATCTCTGGTTGTCGTAATATCTCTTTTAGTCTCATTGTAATACTCAACTGTATGCATTGATATCAGCGTAGTATTTGTAGGTAGGTATACAATAATCTCTGGTTGTCGTATTATCCCCCTATAGTGTTAATGTAATGTTAAGTATGTACTTAAGCAGCCACTGGTCGCCGGCCACTCGCTGGTGATTTAAAAATTTGACGTTCACACACAGATTCTGACATCATCAAAATCAAGTCTGCTTATCGCAGTCCATTGCTGAAATTAGGCCTCTCCTAGGCTGCGTCACAACACTCTGTCCTCCGCCTTCCCTATCCAGTCTGTCCCAGCCACCTTCTTTAAGTGGTTCTGACGTCGCTAGCGAAAAATCAGCTGTCAAAATCAGTGTATAGTGGACGTGAGATTTTAAAATCGCCGGCACCTAAAGTCACTGCTGCTGCGTACCTAGCATAACGAATCATCAGGAGAAGTGATTTATTTCCAGGCTTCTTAGTAGAAGTTAGACTGACCGTTAGTCTGTTATTTATTTGTATACGAAATTAAAATTTTATTGATGTATTTTTAGTAAGTATGTAGAGTAGAAATAGATTTATATAATAGTTGATCACTTGCGAAAGCTAATAAATACATATAAGTAAGTAAACATATACAATATCAGTAGTTTATAATCAGCATATTCAACCCATAATATCCTTGAATGTTAATTTGATGTTCATGTAATTTAATATGCAGAAATAAATATTTATACTTGATTTCATTAAATTGTGACTAGCGCATTAACAGATTACAATAACACATTATAATTATCATGAATAGTACTTTCAATAAATATAACTGCAATCAATGTGATATCGCGCCTTTCATTCAAATCAACTCATTCAATGATATATTAAACATGAACAGCAATCGGCGTTAGACCAACCGCAGCAAGAGCAACGACCATTCACTCTCAACCTTCTCCCTTAACCTTAAAGGGAGGCCGGCTGACTCCTTAACGGCCCGCTTTGTATAATACACACGCCTATCAGATGGTCGGAAAATGTGATATTGTAGAATGTAGATTAATGGGGCCCACCACCTGCATATACAGTACGTCACTTATCCATTTATCCATTTTCTAAGTGGAGAATAAATGCATAAGTTACTCCCATTTCCCTCTCCAAATAGTAGATAGAGACTAAGAGGAGCATCGTATGATTTTAGATACATAAAATTGGACATTTGTCATTTTGTCTACACAAATGTTCATTTATTTATTTATTTATTTATTTATTTATTCACAAGGCAACTACAACAGGCAATAATCACAGTAAGTATATCACTAGGTTCAAATTATAGGTTTCGACCTGACTATCACCCAAAGCGTAGTCGCACAACATGGCCAGCAACAACAATAATAATGATACAGTAAAAAATAAAAATAAAAATTGACAAAATTCCAGCTACAAAGTATGAGCCTCTGCCCTCCGACACACTACCTACTACTTATGCAGGGAATGTGTAGGAGACCAAACACGCCAGGTTAAGTACATTGTATAATTCACACAGAGTTACATTATTTAAAGCGATATAAAAAATAAAATTAAACCGTTATAAAATTAAAAAGAAAGAGTACATACATGTCTTTTAAAAGCAGCAGCACGAGAATCGAAGATATCAATACTGTTATTGTCTTTTGATATTTCATTGTAAAGTCGACACATTCTAACGATAGGGTTATAATATGAAGTGTTATTTGTGAAGACCAGAAGTGCAAAAGTATTCGGTATTCGGGTGTTATATCTAATATTGATGTTGATGAGGGACAGCAGAGCCGAAGAGTCCAGCGTAGAATGTAGTATCTTATGCAGGGTGATCAAGTCCTGCTGTTTGCGACGAGCATGCAAAGGTTCCAAATTGAATCTCACAAGGCGTTCGGAATAGCTTTGTAGTGTTCTAGAGAAGCCGTGACGGTACGAGACCCACTTAACACACTTTCTTTGCACACTCTCAATTCTGTCAGAGTGTACTGCGTAACACGGTGACCAGATTATGGAACAGTATTCCAATACATTTCTCACTAGGCTTTTGTAAAGTAATATAAAACTTTGAGGTTTTTTAAACCCTTTGGTAGACCTAGATATAAAACCGAGAAGTTTCAATGCTCTATTCGTTATGCTATTGTAATGATCTCTAAAAGATAATTGTTCATCAAACAAGACGCCGAGATCTCTGGCTACGTGCTTCCGTTCCAACGATTGACCCTCGAGTCTGTAGTCATAGGTGTTTTTGAAACGTTTTTTCGTAAATGTTATAACAAAGCATTTATTTATGTTTAATTTCATTCGATTAAGCGTACACCAGTCCGAAATGATATTTAAGTCGTTCTGAAGAGATTCATTGTCAGAGGTGTTTTTTATCGACGTGAATACCTTCAGATCGTCGGCATACATCAGACAGGGACATGTCAATTTTGTTACCAGATCGTTGATAAAAATAATGAAAAGCAGGGGCCCTAAATGCGAACCCTGGGGAATGCCTGAAGTAACATTAACCGGCAACGACAAGTATCCTCTAACAGAAACGAGTTGGCTCCTGTTTTTTAAGTAAGACTGTATCCACCGGAACAGGGAACCATGTATACCGTACGATTTCAGCTTCAAAAGTAGTACCTCATGGTTAACTTTATCAAAGGCTTTCTGAAAGTCTGTATAGACTGAGTCTACTTGACCACCCTTTGCGAAAGCAGTACAAAGATAGTTTTTGTACTCAAGTAGGTTTGTGAGTGTTGATTTACTTCGAACAAATCCATGCTGGGATTGGGAAAGATACGGTTTAAAGTGAGAATAAAAATGCTGATACAGAGACGCTTCAAAAAGTTTTGCCATACCAGATAAAATACTTATGGGTCTGTAATTTGCGCAGTCTGACTTGTCACCATCCTTATAAATGGGCACAACGTGTGCCTTTTTCCAACATTTTGGAAACGTACCTAGTTTCAGCGATCGATTAAACAAATAATAGAGTGGGAATGACAGCTCATCAGCACACTTGACCAGGAAACGTGAAGGAATTCCGTCCGGACCAGCGCATTTATTAAGATCCAGTTGTTTCAATGCACGCAAAACATAGTCGCGCTCAATATAAATCTCCGATAAAGAAGAGTTACATTCAATATTTGAGCAAGCCTCACCACTAGGGGGACTTCCAGACGTATCCTCAAAGACTGAACTAAAGAAGTCCGAAAATAATTCGCTAATAACTTGACTGTCAGATGACATCACTCCACCGAACTTCATCGTTTGTGGTAAGCCATTGGTTTTTTTCCTGCTATTGACGAACTTCCAAAATGATTTGATATTATCAGACAAACAGTCCTCTGTGGATGTCATAAAGGAACCGTAGCATTCTTTTGTGAGAAACTTGCACCTACTGCGCAACATTGAGAAGGTGTCGTAGTCACGGGGGTTTTTATATTTCTTGAAGCGTCTGTGATATTTATTTTTCTCATTGAGACATTTTTTAAGAGCTGGTGAGTACCAGAAAGGCTGTGCAGACTCACCCAATTTGGTTGTGGGAGTATGCTTGCTGATTATAGAGTTGAGAGCCGTGTAAAAGTCTTCCACCGCGCGGTCAATATCACTTGACAATAATAGCGTAGCCCAATCAACCTCTGCGATAGCAACCCTTACCTTCGCATACTCACACTTGTGGAAATTTAGCCGTTCGATGTTGTTAGGTTTCATTTGTTTAGTTGGATGGCTGCCTTTTATGCGTATACTCAAAGGTGGGTGATGATCATCAACCCGACTGAGTGGTTCATCGTTTAGCGTTATTTGGACACTATCGGAAGTACAAAGGACAAGGTCCAAAAATCTATTGTTTTTGTTAGGTATATGATTAAACTGAGACAAGTTACAAAGGGCTAACAAATCAAGCAAGAGAGACGACTTAAAATCAGTAACTAAAATAGCATTCGTCAATTTGCTGCTTGATGGCGTGGGTGTCCATAACAAACCTGGAACATTAAAATCTCCAATAATTAGATTAACACTATCGTCACGAGAGTCCGTAACAATCCTTTGTGTATTCGCATAAAAAGCTTTAAGGTCACTATTTGGTAAATCTGGAGGAAGGTAACAAACACAAAGGTTGTACCGATTCTCCCGCGAGTTGTTAGGCAATATACTTACCCAAATGTCTTCTACTCTGCTGTCCCATGAGGAATGTCTTATCACTTTGTAATGTTTTTTAATAGCTATTAAGACACCCCCTCCGTCAACTTTCGTTACGCATGAACTTTCGCGGTCTCTTCGAAACACATTATACCGTTGGTCAAATAGCTCGTTATCAAAAATACCACAATTAATATTTGTCTCCGTTAAGCAAATTATATCATAATTGCAATTTAGTGAGTTAACATATAAATCCTGCAATTTTGATCTTATTCTATTCACATTCTGATAATAAATTAACATAAAAAGTACAATAAATAGATCCAAATAAATAACAACCGTGTGAGTTTAAATTAGACAAGCTTAGCTAAGCAACTAGCGTCTTTTATAAGTATAGCCTGCTCTTGCTCAATTTTCCTAACATAAATGCGGCCGTACTTCACCCATACAAACTTATAAGAATGTTCCTTAGCTGCCAGTTTCGTCGCGGCGTGAAGCTTCTTGCATTCGGGTGAAAGATGTTCCGCCAAGTAAATAGTGCGTTTATCTCCAGGAACGCCCAGGTGCAACGAGTTCAAGACGTTGTCTTTTTTGCCTTTATTATATTGCGTGAGCGCCGAAAGAAGCACATCACGTTGCCTTTCCGTTGGTAATGTTGCCAGTATGTTTCTTGGACGGACAGATTCACTGTTAATTTTTGCTACTCGACGAATTGCTTGTAAGTCTGTATCAGGAATTGAAACTTTTAATTCGTTACACAGATTTTTAAAAATCGCAACGAGGTTTTCATTTTTCCTTTCCGGCACACAATGAATTTCAATATTGCGGCTTCGCGATAATTTCTCAATCGCTTGCATTCGACGTGTTAGTTCAGTCATGTCTGAGCGTAGTTTAAAGTTCTCAGACTCAAGCGACTGGATGGTATTCTTAACCGAAGCTAGATTAACATTAAGATCTTTTTGATCAGCCGCTAAGAAATCCGTAGTACGCGTAAAATCCTCTCTCAAGTTATCGATCGCGGATGCTATTTCCTTCTTGATGTCTGCTGTTAGGGCAGCTCTGATGATTTCAAGCTTAGAATCAAGAAGTCGGCCAAATTGCTCGTATGAAATAGAACAAGAAGGATCCGGCATATTAATGAGCGTTCCAGTAGTAATTTTAGGCGAAGACTTCTGCGGGGACACTTTCGAATTGTCCAATAAATCATCGCAGGACATGTCAGCATCATCACGAAGAATATCAAATTGGTTTCGTACCGGAGTATTGTCGTGTTTGGGACGGGCTATGTTGTTACACGTAGGGCAAATCCAGTTCCGTTTAAATTCGTTATGATGACTTGTATAGTAATCTTTAGTCATATTCAGACATTTATAATCATAAAAACTGCGGCATGACGAGCATACCAATAACTCTCCGCGTTCTATGGTTTTGCTACATGCCACACACTGCATTTTATCTATCAGCTATTGTTTTGATACAGAAAATATAGATTTGTTAATTAGTAAACGCGCCGAGTGGGTAGATGTGTTTAAATATGAGTGTTGTGTGAGTCACTTTGTCACAGTGAGTTAAGTTATTGCTTATATCTCCAGTGTTTGTGGATCAATTTAAATCAAACAAGCGTCACTGCACACACTTTGTATCCGTTCACATAACTATAACAGTTTTACTGTGTTAACGACACATGAAATCACTACGATCGCGGAAAAAGACAGCGAAGCAAGAATAAGATGTTGCTCTGTACGCGATCTCAGTTAAACTGTTCAATTTTATATATCTAAAATTACTTCGACCAAAGTTAGTCCAAGCGCCATCTATTATCGAATAGCACAACCATCCAAAAACCGTCAAATTTAATAACCGTAAATTGCAGACCATCCCTATTATCACTAAGCATATCTGTCAAAGTCAAACGTCGATAAACATTGGGTGCGTTCCGAATTGCGCTGTAATTGATTTGAGTATGCTTGTTCCAGTTCAGAATTAGCGTAAGTGCGATAACGATGTCCCGTGAACCAGCATAGAATGACAGCATGACATGATGGCATGGCAAGATGGCGCATCTTGTGATATCGCCGACCAAGCCATAAAATAATATCACCGTGAGCGCTGTCAAAAATGACAGTGTGTGTTTTGTTTTGAGTTGCATCATAACTTTGGCATTATCGAAATTGTGCTTCTGGCTGACAGTCGTCACCTAAGCAAATCAAATCAAATCATTTATTTGCATAATACATGTCAAAAAGGTGTTACAAGTATGAAAGGTACATTGTATTATAATATAACCTACTGAGGTGTGCAAATTAATATATACCTAGCTACAGAATAAATTATAAATTGAATTACAAAAAAAATAGAATGTCAATAAAAAATGTCAATCTATTATATTATAATACACGAGTCAGAACAAAATTTCAATAATTATTATATTTGTGGTGCCATTTCAGATAAAATAGATTCATCTTTCATTTAAATAATCATTAATTGAATAGTAACATTTTGCAACTAAGAATTCGTGCAAGCATAATTTGAATTGGTTCATTTTGTGTAGGTCTGTGATACTTTTTGGCAACTTATTGTATACTTTTGGTGCCATGCCCAAAATGTTTTTATTAAATACTGCTTTTTTATGACGTCTTACGCATATTTTATTTTTGTGTCGTGCGCTTCTTGGATGGGTATAAAGATGCAGATTCGCTTTGACAAAGATCGCCATTTCATATATATAAAGACACGGAAATGTTAGCAACTGGAACTGTTGAAAGTGTGGCTTACAGCAAAGAAGAAGAAATGTGGTGTATATGTTACGGCTAATAGCCGAAGTGCGGCTACACATAGTTTTAGCCGGGTTCAACTAGATGCAGCCGGCCACAGGTGGTTCGTGTGTACTTCAGGAGGCACCGTAGGATGCAAGAGCGAGCGAAGGACACCCTGAGGTTAGGTTTGGTTAGGTTACTTTAAGCCCCTTACACAGAAATAAAAAGGGCATCCCGAGGTTAGGTTTGGTTGAAACTAGGTGTAGCCGCATTAATTCTGCTATTAGCCGTAACATAAGCACAAAGAAATACTGTAATCCAACCAAGAGTATTCAAGTGAATAAAGTTTTGACATTAATCGAGCACAGTGAGCGCGTTCATGAGCGTTCTGAATTGTTGGCAGCTCTCAGCTGTCTTAATCGTGATATTTAAACCGGGACGCAAATTATTATTGATGTGAGCGCTGTGAGCGATTATGGCATAATTCGGAATGCAGCCACAGCCATTGGCATACGTCAAAATGTCACCAACCAAAATGCTGTCGAATGTAAATATTTATTAGAAAATTGTTATTTGATATTAAAATGAGCACTACCAGCCGCCAGGGCCCTATCGTAGACCCTGGTTTATGTCGATGCTGTGGTGCTTTGAAGAAATGTCGCTTATTGAACGTGGAATACGAATGGCTTGGTCAAAAAGAAGTTTATTCAGAGATGTTCGTCGATTGCTTTGGTTTACTCGTAAGTTCTTAATTTTCATACTAATTAAGGGGTTTCTGTGATTAAGAAGGCAAAGAATATGCCATGGCTCAATTCCTTGCGATGTTCAAAAAGGTTATCAAGGAATTTACTGATGGTTTTAATAAATCTTTCAAGAAACGCGTTATTGTCATCATCTATTTAGCCTTTTCCCAGACTATGTTGGACAGTCTAACCGGATGCAGCTGAATACCAGTATTTTACATGGACGCGACTGTCTTTCTGACCTCCACAACCCAGTTACTGGGTAACAAGATACCCCAACGCAGTATAATAGTATTTGTAATTATTACCTTCCCAGTTATCTCACTTGGAAGGCGAGGAGTCTGAGCGCGTGATCTGCGCGACGTGTGTGGTACGTCTGAGAGACGCGCGCGCCTTCCGACATCAAGTGCTGCTCTGCGAGGAGAAATTGTTACATGCTAACATACAGGTGCATGGGGGTAAGGAAAAGCTGGTATTTTGTGTTTCTAAAAATATGTGTACTTGTAAAAATTATTTATTTAAAATTTATTGAAGTTTTAGTGCAAACTGAACCTTATGTACACAAATTTAATGACATTTTCATTTATTTAAGGAAAAACAAACTAGTACAATAAGAAACAGTCATAAAACCTTAAATTTAAGATTAAATGTTATATTTATATAACATTTAAAACAATTATGCCACCCAAAACAATTATATCCACTATGTTTTCCACAGGTTACAATTTAAAGTACTTAAAACTAGCTAGTAACACAGATACATTACCTATTTATATACAGTTATAACAGTCATTGTCCTATAATTCATACCTATCTGGATTTTTAAATTTATAACAGAAAAAGTTAATTTGTGTGCATACATTATTAAATATTACGTTAGTATACAAAGTGTAACAGAAAAAACGCAAGTCTTGAAAGTAGTTTGTTCACAATTGATTACTGAATCAATTTAAGTAACTTAAAAAAAAGATATTTCCTTTAAAAAATATGTATTTTGCCATACTGACTGCCGATTTAGCCAAAGAAAATTAAATCTTAATACAAGTGTATAAGACTTAATTGTTGAAGTACTTGCCCGCATCCCTGTCATCCGGAAACATGCCCAGAAGACTGGCAGCATTGCCACTTTGAATGGCAATGCTAATTCTTTGGCCAAAGACCGAAAATAATGTGTAAATAATAATAGTGGAAATAAGGTCAATTGGAAACGAGAATTTGAACAGGGTTTTATGTGTAAAATCTTTTGCCAAGCCCTGGTTCATGTCTATGGCACTCCAGGCTCAATGTCCAACACAAAAATAAAAACCTTTTTATCAATTGTGTTTAGATGTTGTTACCTATCACACATGCAGTTTCACTAGCCAATATTATTTGACCTTTTGTATGTTTTGCTATATTTTTTTTACAGAAGGACATCCCGACGATGAGGTGAAGAATGAAACAAAAGTGAAGAAGGAACTTGAGGAATGTACTCCAGCAACTCCAGGTGATGCGGATAAGACACCGGATGACGAGGTGGCGCAGGATGATCACATGGATGATGGTGTTGACCTTATGGATGATGGTGAGTTTAGGTTCGGTCACAAGCATAAATACAGGGCGCACCCACTCACAAACAATTTCTATGCTAACTGAACAGACAGTTGTGCTGCTGGTGAGTTTGTTGCGCTACTTCTTCTTCTCAGCGAAAGCACTAGGAAGCGGTGAAGCGCGGGTGTTTTGGGGGACTGTCTTTTGTAATTTTGACGTTCGAAAAGTGCTGTTTCTCAGCCTAATTTGAATAAATTACTTATTATTTTGATTGATTTCATGTGCTGAATTAAAGATTATAGTTAGCACTACCCACAGATATAAATAGACCTAGATAACACAAGTATCACGATCTGTTTGAAAACCAAGCGTGCCATTTTTTGACTACCTACTATGACGTCACAAGCACTATTTAGCGATGGGAAAATCAAATTAATTCAAAGACGCGTGCGGCATCCGTCTCGCCCCACCCCCAGGGCCTAGCGACAGCGCTCACGCTCACACAGCTAGCAGTACTCAGGACTGAGCGCGAAAGTGGCGGCTTACGATTTTCGTACGTAAGCTGGGCACGCCAAGTAGTTGCTCTTGCATTATCTAGGTGTATCTGTATCTGTGGCCCTATCATGCTTTATTACTACTAGCTTCTTCCCGCGACTTCGTCCGCGTGTTATTTCGATCCCCGACCCAGCGCGTCGCATCCCATCGCCCGTCCGTCTTACTTCGTTTTCCCTAGTTTTTTCTGACTTTGTTTCGTTTTGCTCGCTTCTAAGGGTCATAACGTGATGTGTGAGCCTTAAAACTTCATTAAGGGGGAAGCGCTAAGGTAGCCCGCGAAATTGAAATTTTCTTACGTTTTTTGCAATTTGCTGGTCAGTATTAAGTTGTGCGTCGATCAAAATATGATTGGCGGCCGTAACAAATATGTAGGTATTTACAGAATCAGCCAGATTTGAATTCAGCGTGTCAAAATCCTTCGGAAAAGTATAATCTGGTTTCTGGGTAAAAATTTTGTTGACCTGTGTTATCTCCCGCAGGCTACCTACTAAGCGCATCCCCCTTTAAAGGTAGACTTACAAAAAATTTCTCTTCATCATTCCAGATGCAGATAGCCTAAAAAGCGAACCACCACGAAAACCATTAAAGAAGTCACTGAAGAAGAAAAAGCTCAAAATTAAAGCAAAGAGTTCCAAACGCAAGAAGACTGCTAACGGCCAGTGTGTTAAAGAGAAGATCAGCAAACGACGTACTAGGAGTCAGGAGTACCTGGAAGTACAGGAAATAATAGGTATTTATGTCAGTTAGATATCTTGCTTTGGGAAAATAGACCTTGATTTTGTGTAATAGGGTTCAGTTTCGATTGTAACTGTTTTTTGTATGAGATTTATCGTAACTTCAAAAAACCCCGGGTAAGAGGGTTTTTTTGAAATGACAACTTCTTTAGGCGCGTTCGGCGATTTTTGATACTTAGAGGAAAACCTTATGGGTTCGCGTAACCGATATATATATATATAATTTGACCCATTTATTTCTTTCAGAACCGGAGCTCCCGCCCGCGCCTCAACAAATACCGAAAAAACACATCGATACCGAACAGAAATCTTTTGCCAACACTATTGCCGTAGTCGAGAACTCATTCGTATGTCCCTTCGACACTTCCTTTAGCGATTACTACTGCATCTACTGCCGCGAAGTCTTCACAGACCCTAACAAACTAAGAGAACACACCCTAACACACGATCCAACTACTTTCAAAGACCACATCGCAAATAAAAAGTTACTCCTAGTCGATATTTTCAGAATCGATTGTCGACTATGCTCAACCACAATCGATAATATCGACTCACTAAAACGTCACCTCACTACGACCCACGGAAAAGAAATGTACGAAATGTCAAATGAATTTTTAAAATTCCGTTTGACAGTTAATAATTTGACGTGTACAGAGTGCGGGAGTAGTTTTAGTTTTTTTCATGCGTTAAAGAAACATATGGCTGAACATTTTGGCACGTGTATTTGCGATGTCTGTGGCGCGCACTATTTTGAAGAAAGAATGCTCATTTTACATCAAAAAACACACAAAAAAGTCGAAGAGGCCTTCCCTTGTAAGGACTGCGGGAAAGTGTTCAAATCTAAACACAGTAGGTACTTACATGAAGCGAAGTTACACAAAAAAGAACCTGCATACCAGTGTTACAAGTGTGACGAGGTTTTTTTTTCGTATTCGTTAAGATATCGCCACATGATCGAAACGCACGGCGAACAAAGAATGTTTCCTTGTGAACATTGTGACAGGGCTTACGACAGTCGAAAATCGTTGAGAGAACATAATAGGAGATACCATCTAAAAATATTCAAGCACCAGTGTGACCTGTGTGACAAAAGATTTTACCTACCATCTCGATTAAAAGAACACATGGCAACACATACGGGGGAAAGGAATTTCCGGTGTGAGTTTTGTGGAAAAAGCTACCCTCGGTTAAGGGGATTAAAGGTCCATATGCAGTCTCATAGCAATGAGAAGAAGTTTCGCTGTGTTATGTGTAATGCTTCTTTTACGCAGAATATTAATTTGAAGAATCATATGAAGAGGCAGCATCAGAGCTTGGATTTAGAGGATGGGTATCCAGAGTAGGTAAAAGATAGATCCTAATATAAAAGAAAAAAAAACTCATCGAATGAATAACCTCTTCCTTATTCTGAAGTCGACATGAGGATTTTTTGGCGCGTGACCAAAATCGAATCTAACGCCGCCATCATGTCAATAGCACCAACTCGACAACAACCTTTTTATAGAGAGAGTAAAATCAGATGCAGCGCAGACGACACACTTTTTCGTGGTCGAGTCTGTAGCGCACACGACGACGTAGACTCTATGGAAATGCAGAGATTGGGATGTAATACTTGAAGTACAGTACCAAATGTGTACTTAATCCATCTTATTACACGAGTAAACTAACTAACTTTAGACCTAGCTTAACTTTCGAGTTACTGTATTTTGAACTTTGTTCCGACAAACGTAAAGTTCTTAATGCAAAATTGACAACTTAGACTCGGGTTTAACTTTAGTTTTTGTAGTAAGAACTTTAACTTTATCGGATTTTTGTTCGTAATTTAAAAGATGCTTTAAACCTGGGTCTAGATATAAACCTTTTTTTGTAATAAGGCCGAATATCGTCTGTACTATACACTTCTGCGTACCCCTTTAGGAACTACGGGCGTGATGCTGTATGATAAGTTTTCCCGCCGAAACACGAAATAAAAGCAATAAAATATTTGCCTGTATGAGTCATTCTACCTCTAACTAAAGTATGTATAGAAAAAGCGTAAAGTATCAATGCGAAATAGTTTAGATTTTAGAATAATTGTTAAATAAAAAAACGTTAATTTGCATATTAAAACGAATGTCCCTAATTTTAGGACTGGCAACACTAAACTAAAGAAATATAATACTCTATAGTATGTGCCGTCGAGGAAACTTACACCTGCCTAATTTGAAAACAAAATCCCGTGCACACGATGACACGATGATTAGCGGCCGAGCGCTGCAAGCAAGAATAGCCCTTACGGTGTGGGGCCGTCCATTAATCACGTGACTTGTATTTTTTTTTTTTTTCATTTTTAACCCCCCCCCCTTAGTGATTCATGGTGAGGTTTACGACTAACCGCCCCCCCCCATATCACGTGTATTTTTAGTACACAAGGTCAGACTTTCGATTTTGTACACGTTTGACAAAAAAATAAATACACGTAACGCCGCTTTTCGGTTCAGTATCGCGCGTTTGCCGAAAATAATAGTACACGTGATATATTACTACACCCCCTTGTGAGGTTTCGTTTTTTTATGGACCTCTCCCCCCCCCCCCTTTCGAGCCTCACGTGATTAATGGACAGCCCCTGTATGTTTGTATGTTGTTGTGTGTGTTTGTATGGATGTAAGTTTCCATCCTCGATAGTACGACAAATATTACAGATATACATAAATGTAGAAATTTTACAAGGGGTGAATGCGTGGTCTTCTCGCTAAAAGGTAGTTAGCGATACACAATGCTGTTCATATTTTTTTTATGAGTCTGACAATACCGATCTTAAGGGAATTACCCACAATAGTGATGTGCTCACTAAATTATATTTTTTATCGATTTAATTATCTGAAATATTGTACTGTTAATTTTAAGTTTATTTGTATTTTGTAAATAAGTTTGATTGTAAATTATGACAATTATTTTAAGTACATGTATTATTTTATTGAATGCACTGTAGGAAGTACTTATTAATTTGCAAATCATAGAACACCCTTGTCAGGTTTTACGGGAGGATAAGATTCTGAATCTTCGCGTTCTTAATTTGATTGGAATTATCGTCGATTTGTCTCTTTTTATGTCGAAATGTAGCCATTTTACAAAAATCAAAATCATATTTGTCAGTAGCAGCCCGAAGTCTGGATTTCTGCCCGGTCGATTGCAATAGGCTGGCCCCCGATCACATGGGACTCAAACGTAACTGGGGTAAGGGCTTTGACATACCGACCCGTCCGCCACTTTGATTATTTTTCGAAATGGCGGCCACGCATGGGATCTGTAAAGTGCGTTGCACGAAAGAATTCCCTTCGCCGTAATGTTGGCACCATTGCTTTTCATTGAAGGTAAAACAATTGTTCAATGAAAAGCAATGGTACCAACATTAAGGCGAAGGGAATTCTTTCGTGAAACGAACTTTATAAGTCGATAGTTGACATCAATGCATACATAAAACATTATCAGACCAAACCCTTTAAAGTGTCACATTTCCGAGATATTATTAACGTTCAAAGTCAATCACGTGACATCCATATTTTGCTTACATCTTGTTGCATAGATGTTTGAAATAATCACTCTGATGTTTAAAATCATCAAACATCTATGCAACAAGATGTAAGCATGTTTTGTAAAAATTATCAAAATGGCGGACAGATAGGTATGCCACGTACTGGCAGACACCAGCACATCAAGCTATCCGAAACTTTCCAATTTTCCAATCAACTTTGAACCTTATGCTTTAGCGATAAAGTTAAAATTTATTAAAGAAATTTGACAGATGATAGTAGTTTGATGCGCTTGCGTCTGTACGTCGCAGCCTAACCCTTTATCGGGATTACAGGCGTGGTGTTTAATTAAACACCACGCCCTATACATATATACCATATTATGTAGATTCGCTTACAAATAGTAAATTAGGTTTGTGTGTGGGATATTTGCGTCTGTAAATTCACCCATAAGAGAAAATAGTAGAGTGGGGAAAATTAATTTATCGATGTCAATATATTTTGTTCAAAGTCTTCCATGAAATATCAAAGCAATACACAGCATATTATGTATTAAGTAACACAAAAGGATCTGGTTTTATTTATTTATAAAAATATACTAGTGTTTTAGGTATGTACTAATTTTAACGATATACTCAATAAATACATTTTATGTAAAATTTACTTTTATTTGATACGTATTCAAGTGGATCCCATACTTTGTCTTTGTGTCTAAAGTAATCTAAACACACTATGCTCAAGGTACGCGACTGAAATTCGGCATGACGATAAATTATGCCGAAAGTACGTTGCGTTATGGCGTATAGCCGAACTTAGGTCGGGCGTAAGTTCAGCGGCAACGTATTCTGTAGAGAACTCATTATACGCGACCAAAGTTCGGTTCGGTTCGACTCTTCTAAAGCAAGACAGCGCTCGAGACACTGAATACAATACACACAAAGTTGCGCAACTGAATTTTTGCCGCGTTAGTTCGGCAGTTATGGTGTGTCATATCAGCCGAATAAGTCGGAACGTAAAATCAGCCGCGTAACTTCGGCATAGTGTGTTTACTGTGTTTAGACACTTAGACAAACATAAAAAAGTTCAAACTCAGTAGGCGGGCAGTATTCTAGGCGCAAAATTGAGAGACCATAATATTAGCAATACCACACTGCGCTCCAAAACACAGATTACTGATGTAGCTCAAAAAGCCGCTAAGCTGAAGTGGTACAGACAGCGTCACAGAAAAGGTACCCCCCTAAGACTTCAAGATTATCGCCCGAGCACGCTCGGGCCCGCGTGTGTCACGTGAGCCTTGACCAGACGGGTGTTGTGTCTGGCGGGCAACTGCCCCTTTGATTCATGTCGGGCCGTTGTATCTATGCTAGTTGCGCGGTAAACTCTGCTTGCGCGATGCAGGATTTGCGTGACGTCAGTATGACGCGTTGTTTGCATGTGGCGTTGTAGATACCGCTACATCACTCTCCCCCGGAGACCGGAGGTCGATAGTGGGCTGAGTCTTGTATCTTGCGATGCTTGCCAGGCCAGCTGAGGTTCATGTCCGGGGTCACCAGTATAGAGGTATGAGGAACAGAGTGTAAAGTTCACTCATACTCTATAGAAAAGGGAGGATCCTCCGACCAGACGGGCAGTTGCCCGCCAGACACAACACCCGTCTGGTCGGAGGATCCTCCCTTTTCTATAGAGTATGAGTGAACTTTACACTCTGTTCCTCATACCTCTATACAGGCATACTGGATGTAGGAACAAAGGCTGCCAGGCTCAAATGGGATTGGGCAGGTCACATCAGCCGCATTATTTGTTTGGCAGAGAAAACCGCGCTGTGCTTCGCTTCGCCAGGTATGCGCCAGCCCTAATAGTTTGAGTTCCTTTTCCTAAAATGATGTGGTGGGAAATGGGGACAAATTCAAAATAAATAAAATTCGTCGTTTGCAAATTGAAATATTAATTTATTATATTTTTATTTACAATATTTACAATTTT
Source organism: Luperina testacea (assembly GCA_927399505.1). Taxonomy (NCBI): domain Eukaryota; kingdom Metazoa; phylum Arthropoda; class Insecta; order Lepidoptera; family Noctuidae; genus Luperina; species Luperina testacea. Next base: position 4,884,293 of record OV656785.1, on the reverse strand, counting down.
CTAATGAGACGATATTATGTAACATATTCTTAACAACGAATAAATAAATATTTAGTTAATATAATACTTTTAAATGAATAAATGAATACTTATAGCGACAGGGTGAAATTGGAAACATGCGACAAATCTAAATGGGAGATTGTACTCATCATTATGAACAACTTTTACTATGGGACCAAACCAGAGGAGCAATTCTCGTCATATTAAGGCCTGAGTTCACCTACATTCAAACCACCGGTTAGATTTATAAACAGTTCGTTTATTCCAAATTTCCTAAGGAAATTTTAAATATAGAACTGATTAAATATTTAATCAGTTGATTTAAATGTTGGTGAACATAAACATAAGAACGTTCACAGTCTGATCTGTCTCAATCTGTCAAAAATATCTCTAATTTCCCTACATTTTGACACGTTTTTGACATTTTTTTGTCGCCGAGATGAATAACTAACAATATAGATATAGATTTCTAGTTTTAATTATTTTGTCTCCACCACGTTTCATCATAACACATTTGACATTGGCAGAATTGTCGACATCGGCACTATTGCCATTGTAGGGAAAGCACAATAACCCTAGCTCCGTTTGCGAATTAGCGTATATAATCATGTCTAAATAATATAAATTAAGCTTAAGAAAGTACCTACTAATTAGTATTAATGTAATTAAAGTATTGAATATTTATGTCGTAGGACATCGACAAGTCACAACCTGTACAGAGTCAAACAAAGAAACGGACAAACAGGTTTGTGCTTGTCGGTGGGATGTCGACAGGTTGCGACCTGCACGCCAGGCAAAGCGCAAAAATAGGGCGTGGCCACTATTAGGTCCACGCCGATTGCATGTCCAATCATAGTGAGGTGAGGCATACCCACTACCCTAGCCATAGAGAAAATTATATAAATATATCCCACTGTGAAAAATGTAAGCTATTGTCCGGTTAAGTAGTCACGACCTCTCAAGGTCAACTACGAGATGCCATTTTCAAAAAAAAAAAAAAAAAAAAATGTAAGTCAGTCATCAAAAACCACCGAGCAAGTAACAAGTAAAAGTGATAATGCTCAACGGAGCCCTAAAAGTCGCGAGTATATATGTTAAGAAGCACAGCTTCCTGTATACTTTATGATATGTAACACTGTTTATTGATTAAAACTTGCCTTTTAAATGTAAAATCAAGTCCTATGTCTATTTACATAAGTTCTATTGTTGAACGGTCGTTCTGTTAAGACCAAAAGTAGATATAAACATATTATAATTTGATTGCGTAAGTTGGTTTGACAAAGTCCCAACTATTATCAAAACAAACCGTGTGATTGGTCGGGACTCGCCATTGTATTCTGTATTGGGCGAGTCCAACTGAATTGAGGTCACAGGGGTGAGGAACGGGGAGTCGAGGGGCAAGGAAATGTCTGCTTCCTCGCTACATATGGCTAGATGAAAGGGGCAAAGTATAGGGTCATCCACTACTTGTGCCTATCCAAAATTATATAACTAAGGCACATTTTGGCGGATTTCGACACAGTTTTTAATCACAGTGAATAGTCGATCTCAGCCTTCAAAGTCAGCAAGAAGTCCTCAAGCCCTTACTCTGGTATAAGTTGATTATTTGATTATTGTCTCTATTGTGTTTTCTATTGTGTTTCTATGTGTATTGTGTTTCTATGTGCATTGTGTTTTTATGTGCATTGTGTGTCTGACTGTAATAAACCAATATACGGTTTTAAACTCATCTTATCTGTGTTGTTCGTTATTCAACCCTTGCGGCCTGATCCTATCTAACAATTTGGTCCTTCGCTGCCGGATCAGAGAGCACGCAATAAGATGAGTGTTAGAAGCACCGTTACAACAAGGAGTAAGTTACGCAAATTAGAGGCAGAAATGAATAAGCGGCGAGAGTTGGAAGCTGACTCTGGGGTGCCGTCTGAAAGGGCCCCAGGCTCTTCTTCAGTTGCACCAACTGCAACGCCGGTTCGAGTCCCTGTGATCCCACTGGCGGGAGGTCGTATTATCGACCACAGAGATATGTTCACGCCTGTGAGATCGGATACAGTACAGAGGGCAAGTTCCGTGATAAGCCACGTCTCCTCGAAAAGCGGCCACAGAAGCGCCGATTTCCTTAGGAGGAGGGTCGAGTACGAGGCAGAACGTGAGTTGGTACGTATGAAAGAAAAACTAGTGAAGAAGAAGCTTGAAGTCGATCTCGCTGAGATAGACGCTGCTGCTGAAGAGGACTCAGGCTCAGAGGAGGAGGGAACAACACGTCGTGTGGAGGAATGGGTCACAGAAACGGCTCCCGTTATCAGTGAAAGTCACACGCCCGCTGTGTGCCGCGACCCGTCGCCGCCGCGTAAAGTGTCCGCGCCCTCCCGCGAGGTGGCAGCACCCGTGCCGCCGCCCGAGTATATACCTGCGCTCCCTCAGTGTGCGCCCGCGTCGGTACAGTTCCGCGAACCCCCGTACCTAGGGAACGTTACGCCCTTAGTTACGGCCAGTGCCCCGCGAGTGAGAGAACAGGCTAGAGAAATGCCTGAATGGGGAAACACGTTCGCTGACGACGCGGACAGGAGCAGGTCACGTGACAGAAAAATAGACCAGTTGGCGGACGCTATAACGAACTTAGCACGTCCGCGACCGGTACCAAAACAAGCCTACGAGTTGCCGTTCTTCAGAGGCGACCCGGCAGAGTGGCTGTCGTATAAGAATATGTACCACGACACTACGGTAATGTACGAATTCAAGCCGCACGAAAACCTAGCTCGCTTGAAAACATCGCTACAAGGCGACGCGAAGCTAGCTGTGGAGGACTTATTGCGCACCTCTACTAACCCAGCGGAAATAATGAAGACGCTTGACGAAGAGTTTGGGCATCCTAATCTAGTGCTTGAGTGTGCCCTAAAGAAAGTGCGTGCATTACCTAAAGTAACTGAAAGTGGTCGTGAACTAAGAAAGTTCTCAACAACCGTGAGAAATTGTGTGTCGCTTCTGAAAAGCGTACGGGCCAATGGATATTTGAATAACCCACAGCTGGTAAGTGAACTCTTAAATAAGCTTACATCTGTACAGCGGGCTCAATACGGTGATTATGCATTGGGCATGGCGACGAGCCAGGGCATAGATGTGCGAGTTTCACCGAGTTTAGAAATACTCGCAGAGTTTTTGAGTCATCTAGCCCGAGCCACGTCCTACTATGTACAAATGGAAATGAACACGCCCACACCGTCAGCTAGCGCCACAAAGTCCCGAGCTAATAATGTACAGTTTGTAAAGCAGACCAGAAATGTTCAACGGCTGCACGTTCACTCCGATAATGACCAGCCAGCTAAGGAAACAGAGGAACTATGCACTCTATGTGGGGAAAAGCATAAGTTACCCAAGTGTGAGAAGTTCACTGGGTTAACTGTGAACGAAAGATGGCAACACGTCAAACAAAATAAACTGTGTTTCAAGTGTATCATAAAGAAACACGGCAAGAATTTCTGTCGAGCAAGTAGGTGCGCGTCGTGCAATTACGCCCACCACATATTGCTACATGCCGACAAGAAAAATGATAGTGAGAGCGTCACGAATATTAGTGATTACACTGGGAAGGCGCTACTGAAAATTATGCCTGTATGTGTAACAGTGAACGGTGTAGATAAGCATTGTTACGCCCTACTGGACGACGGGGCAACCGTTTCACTGATAGACGACTCATTAGCTGAAAATGCCAGTGGCAAACAAGTGCCGCTAACCTTACACAGTGCGCGCGGTCAAGAAATAATAGACAAAACGTCAAAAATAATTAGTGTATCAGTGCGTGGACCGAACGGGCAAACACATAAAGTGAAGTGTCGTACAATAAAAAGCCTGGACTTACCCGCGCAAACAGTGCCCGCCGCAGTGATAACGGAGCATGCCCACATTCGCGACTTGGGCTGCGAGGAGATGAGAGGAGCCAGACCACTGCTATTGCTGGGTCAGGACAACTGGGAGCTACTGATCAGCCAGGAGACTCGCCGAGGAAAGTCCGGTAAGCCAGTTGCCTCTTTGACCAGTTTAGGGTGGGTTGTGCACGGACCTATAGGTAGCAATTCCGATAGTAGTGAACATTCTCTAAATTGTGTGGTAGAATCAACAATTGATTTACACGAGATAGTTAAAAAACAGTTTGAGCTAGAAGCTATAGGAATTTCAGAGGTGCCTAGAAAGCACAAAGATGTGGAAAGAGCTAAGGCTATTTTAGACTCCACTAGCCGCCAGACAGAGAGCGGCGCATGGGAAGTAGGTCTGCTGTGGCGTCGGGACAATTTTCAGTTGCCTGACAACTACAAGTACGCACGTCAGCGATTAGCGGGAATAGAACGTCGGTTACATAAAGATGCTGTGTACGCCTCAGCTTATACAGCACAAATCAACAGATTAATTGCAGAAGGGTACGCGAGTAAAGTAGAGGGCGGTGTCAAGTCCGATTCGGTGTGGTATTTACCCCACTTCGGGGTAACGAATCCCAACAAGCCGGGAAAATTAAGATTGGTCTTTGACGCCGCAGCTAGCTACAATGGGACTTCTTTGAATGACAATTTATTGTCTGGGCCCGACTTGCTCAACTCTCTGTTAGGCGTGCTGTTCAAATTCAGGTTAGGGCCTGTAGCGTTTACCGGTGACATAGCCGACATGTTCCTACGTGTTTTCATTAGAGAACAAGATAGAGGGGCACAGCTGTTTCTTTGGTCGGCTGACGGTAATAAGGAGCCTGACGTGTACGTCATGAACTCCATGATATTCGGGGCCGTGTCGTCACCTACATCGGCAATTTATATATTGAATAAAAATGCGAGTCAGCATAAAAATGTATACCCCGAAGCGGTAGCCGCCATACACGAAAAACACTATATGGACGACTACCTGGACAGTACTTGGTCTGCCGCGCAGGCCAATGATTTAATTGAGAAAGTGACTCACGTCCACGCCAGAGGCGGGTTTAATATACGGGGGTGGGTCACTAACTCTCCTGAGCTGCGCGACAAACTAAGTACAGAAATGCCTAACAGAGTCTCTTTAGATAAGGGCGAAGGTGCGACGGAACGCACGTTAGGTATGATTTGGTCACCGAACACAGACGAGTTAGCCTTCGATTTGAGCTTCAAACGGCTACCTAAAGCTATAGTAGAGGGACACGTAGTTCCAACAAAACGCGAATTTTTAAGATTTATCATGTCAATCTTTGATCCCCTAGGTTTCTTGTATCCGTGTGTCATACAGTCGCGTATCCTGATGAAACGGATATGGCACACGGGTATTCAATGGGATGAAAAGTTGAAAGATGCAGAAGCCAAAATATGGTTTGAATGGCTACATAATTTGAATCACCTTAAAGACGTGTCTATACCTAGGTGGTATGGTTTACAGTTAGAGCATCTAGAATTGCATGTGTTCGGCGACGCTAGTGAGTCCGCCTATGCGGCAGTAGCTTACATAGTAGGATTAAATTCGGAGGGGAATAGGGATGTCGCTATAGTGATAGGCAAGGCTAGAGTAGCGCCACAGAAAGTAACATCCGTCCCAAGGCTAGAGTTACAAGCAGCTGTGTTAGCCTGTAGACTGGCTGACACAGTTGTCAAAGAGCTAGGAACAGCAATCAGTAGTGTGCATCTATGGACAGACAGTAAAACTGTCCTCAAGTGGATAAATTCAGAAGCCTTAGAGTTTCAAAGGTACGTGTCACACCGCTTAGCTGAGATAGATAGGAGGTCAGAGAGGGCCAACTGGCGCTGGGTTCCGTCGGCAATGAACCCCGCTGACAAGGCTACCCGGATGGAATGGCCTGATGATAATAATGAATGGTTGTTGGGTCCCTCGTTTCTTCGCTGTCCACAGGAGCAGTGGCCAACTGACACCGACCGAGACATGGTGGCAGAGCAGGACCTGGAGAGAGTACAGCGCGTGCACACCGTAGCACCCCAGGCTGAACCGCTGCTGCGGTACGAGAGGCTGCCCACCTGGACGCGCGCCGTAAATGTCATGGTGCGTGTACACATATTTTTAGAACGATGCCGCAAACGGCGTCAGACATCCGCAGTGTCAATGGATGACCTGCATGAGGCCGAGTTGCGCCTCCTACGTCTGGCGCAAGCAGAGAGCTACGCAGCCGACATCGTGGCGTTGCGAGAGGCACGCCCCCTGCCCAATAACAGCAAACTACGGGCACTGGACCCGATGCTGTTTGACGACGGACTGGTGAGAGTGCGCGGCAGGCTAAGCGCCTGTAGCGAGCTCAACTTTGGCGAGCGTCATCCTATTATCCTGGATGGGAAGCATGCGCTCACGCGGCGTCTCTTACTACAGTACCATGTAGAGGCGCTGCACGCCAACCAAGAAGCTGTGGTGAACAGAGTCCGCGAGAAGTACTGGGTGACTAATCTGCGGTCAACAGTCAAGGCCGTCACAGCGGCCTGTCAACGGTGCCGTCTAGAGAGGGCCCAGCCGGTGACACCCAAGATGGGTGACCTTCCGGTGGCCAGACTGCAAATCACAAGGAGAGCCTTCGTCCACTGTGGGGTCGATTACTTTGGCCCCATGGAGGTCGCTATCGGTCGGCGCAGGGAGAAGAGGTGGGGCGTGCTGTTCACTTGCCTCACCACCCGCGCCGTCCATCTGGAGCTGGCGGCGTCACTGAGTGCCGACTCAGCCATCCTCGCCCTGCGGCGCTTAATTGCGCGCCGCGGGCGTCCCTCAGACATGTACTCTGACCGTGGCACTAACTTTGTCGGGGCACACGCTGAACTGCGCGCAGCTTTGCGCGACATGGACCACGACAAGCTGAGCAGTGAGGTTGTCGGGCGAGGGATTGCCTGGCACTTCAACCCCCCGGCGTCCCCACACATGGGTGGATGCTGGGAACGACTGGTGCGCTCAATCAAGAACGCACTAAAGGCAACGCTACGAGAGCGTGCCCCTCGCGAGGAGGTCCTTTACACCCTCCTTGCTGAGGCCGAGCTGACCGTTAACAGCCGACCTCTCACGTACGTGAGCAGCGACGTCGAGCACCCAGTGGTGCTAACTCCGAACCATCTCCTGCTGGGCACTGCCGCGGGAGATGCGCCGTGCACACGTCGACACGCCGTCGACCTGGACTCCCGCCGGCTATGGCGGCGGGCGAACGCGCTGGCCGACCTCTTCTGGAGGCGCTGGCTGCGCGAGTACCTGCCGACGCTTCAACGACGAAACAAGTGGTCTAGTGACGTTCCAAACGTGAAAGTGGGTGACGTGGTAGTGATTGTGGACGCTAGTAAACCACGAAACCAGTGGACCAAAGGGGTCATAAAAAGTGTTTATCCCGGTGCGGACTCTATAATAAGGGTAATAGATGTAAGAACTAACCATGGGGTCCTGCGTCGACCTGTTGTAAAGGTAGTTGTGCTTCCTACAGACGGGAATGTAGTCGGATGAACCCTTCTACAGGGGGTGGAAATGTTAAGAAGCACAGCTTCCTGTATACTTTATGATATGTAACACTGTTTATTGATTAAAACTTGCCTTTTAAATGTAAAATCAAGTCCTATGTCTATTTACATAAGTTCTATTGTTGAACGGTCGTTCTGTTAAGACCAAAAGTAGATATAAACATATTATAATTTGATTGCGTAAGTTGGTTTGACAAAGTCCCAACTATTATCAAAACAAACCGTGTGATTGGTCGGGACTCGCCATTGTATTCTGTATTGGGCGAGTCCAACTGAATTGAGGTCACAGGGGTGAGGAACGGGGAGTCGAGGGGCAAGGAAATGTCTGCTTCCTCGCTACATATGGCTAGATGAAAGGGGCAAAGTATAGGGTCATCCACTACTTGTGCCTATCCAAAATTATATAACTAAGGCACATTTTGGCGGATTTCGACACAGTTTTTAATCACAGTGAATAGTCGATCTCAGCCTTCAAAGTCAGCAAGAAGTCCTCAAGCCCTTACTCTGGTATAAGTTGATTATTTGATTATTGTCTCTATTGTGTTTTCTATTGTGTTTCTATGTGTATTGTGTTTCTATGTGCATTGTGTTTTTATGTGCATTGTGTGTCTGACTGTAATAAACCAATATACGGTTTTAAACTCATCTTATCTGTGTTGTTCGTTATTCAACCCTTGCGGCCTGATCCTATCTAACAATATACCTAAGATTAAGTTGATTTGTGTCGCGTATTGTAATTATTATGACTGTGTAACGTGTAAAAGTGTAGTAACAAATATAAGTGATTATCAATGTTTTGCTGATTTTAATTCGTGACTTGATATAACCCCCGCCTATCAGAGTCAAATAAACTATCACAGCACGCAGGTTCCTCGAAGATAGCTAATGTTTCGTGTGCTGTGATCAACAGCCATAGAGAAAAATAGAATAGACTGCGACTAGATTTTGAGATCGTTTTAAATTACGAGAATTATTGGCGTTCTGAAATCGCGAAAACAAAATCAGCTGTTCCCTACATTTATGTTCGCATAACTCGTCAAAATGTAGGGAACAGCTGTTTTTTTTTTTCGCGATTGCAGCTTTGGTTCTTAGTAAAAGTTGTTCATAATGATGAGTTAAATCTCCCATTTCGGTTTGTCGCATGTTTTCAATTCCAACCTGTATTTATATTTTTTCTTACAAAATATGGGTACAGTACCCGGCGATAAATATTGCACATCAACCTTTGGAAAGAGACAATCGGCTAATTTCGGCTTCGTAGAGCGTTAGGCTATGGTCTCCTATTTTATGCCAAACGTGGCGTCTGACGTTAGCGTCAACGTTTAAGGCTATGGTCTCCTATTTTATGCCAAACGTGGCGTCTGACGTTAGCGTCAACGTTTAATTCCGTTCCGATCGACGTCTGAATGCAACGCACAGCGTCGGCGGTCAATACATCCGCAGCAGAGAATGGCGTTTTAGTCGCTGCTCGCGAGCGGTCGATCCGACTGCATCACTAATTTTTTCCCAACATTGATACTTATAAATATTGTTTTTATGATTTTTGTCACTTTTATGATACACTGCATTAAAAGATTTAACTGCTTCTATCAACAATTAGTCTTTTTCTTTATTAAACCTCATCATTTTGCATGACGCGAGAGACGACCTTTACGCTGCAATGGTTCGAAATGACTAGAGACGCGACGCACAGCGTTTAGATGCCGCGTACGGCGTCAAGACGCCAACGTCGACGTGTGAAAGAGACCACAATAGTACATTTCTATAGTAAACATTGTGACGCAGCGTACGACCTAACGTGACGCAGCGTACAGCGTGAAATAGGAGACCATAGCCTTATCTCTGTCGCACGAAATACAAACAGTCCGGTATCTATTAGGAGCTGTTAAAACAATTATGATTTGCTTCTTTTGATAATTATTTTTATTTTTTGTATAAAATACAAAAAAGGTAAAGGTCGATGTGCAATATTTATCGCCGGGTACTGTACAAATTGTAACAATATAAATATAACACAGAATCATTTTTACATAACTGGCGAAATATGGGTGTACTATACTACGTACAGCTCTGCCTAACCTTTAAGGGAAGCTGGCGTGATGTTATCACACTAATATTATAAAGGCAAAAGTTTGAGAGTGTTTATATGTCACGTTTTTGTGTACTTCTTCACGCTCAAACGGCTGGACCAATTTTGATAAAATTTTGTATGGAAATAGCCGATACCCTGGATTAACATATAGGCTACTTTTTATCCCTATATTCCCACGGGATCGACACTTATGCGGGTGAAACCGCCGGGCGCAGCTAGTGATGTATAAGTTTGTTATATTTTAGCATTGCACCTTTTATAATATGTATGTTCAACAAATGTCCAATAATGACGGTATAGTTTTTAGGGCTCCGTACCTCAAAAGGAAAAACGGAACCCTTATCACTTGGTTGTCAGTCTGTCTGTCCATCGGTCAAGACCCATTTTCTCAGGAACGCGTGGAGTTATCAGGTTGAAATTAATATCAAATACTCAGGGCTGCAATCCCTTGAAGCAGTGAAAAAATCAAACTTCTAAGTCAACGTAATCAAAAGATACGGGTGTTTATGTTCCGGAATCAAAACCTACAGGGTACAGATGCCAGCACATCATGTTACTACAATCTGTTAAATTTCTTTAATAGATTTTCAACTTTATCGCTAGAGCATAAGGTTCAAAGTTGATTGGGAAAATTTGGCAGTTTCGGGTAGCTTGATGTGCTGGCGTCTGTACTTCCCGTTGACCTAGAATCATGAAATTTGGCAAGAAGCAATGTCATGTAGCACAAGTAAAGGAAAAAATCCGAAAACCGTAAATTTGTAGTTGCATTACAAAAAGAATATTATTTTTCCGTGATAAACTATTTACATACCTACTTAGTACTTGACCGGTTTTTTTTTTTTAGGATATCCAACATATAATGAGTAAGTTTTTGAAAAAGATCCATAAATAATTCACATCAGTCTGACACTGAGCAAGTGTGGCGATCACTACTTGTCCTTCTCTGTATGGACGAGGACTTTATCCTGTAGTGGTTTTTATTTTATCTTTTACTAGCGACCCGCCCCGGCTTCGCACGGAAACATTATTATTATTATACATATAAACCTTCCTCTTGAATCACTCTATCTATTAAAAAAAACCGCATCAAAATCCGTTGCGTAGTTTCAAAGATTTAAGCATACAAAGGGACATAGGGACAGATAAAGCGACTTTTTTTTATACTATGTAGTGATGTATAACTTCTCATTTTATGTTATCAGGTTTTTCTGACAAGAGATTCTTAGTAAGTCCTGCTTTTAGGGTGCGTTTCCACTGAAGCGGAGCTGTGCGGAGACTGTTGTAAATTTATACTATTTGATACCAATTAAAACCTCTCTGATAAGCTAAAAAAAAGAATATATAAGTTTAAAATGTGTGTTTTGATATTCGATGTTCTGTCTTGTCATCTATCAAATAATTACAAATAGTGTGAAAAAGGTTATTTTTTGTGTAGTTGAATATTTTTCGAGTTTTTTTTTTTTGTTTTTCGTGATGTCCAGTGGTGATTCTGTAGCAAACAGATGGTCTTCATCATCAATACCCTCGCTCTTCCTAACTAATAGAGATAGGTAACCTTCGTAGAAGTTCAAAATGAGGAACTACTTAATTCATGAAGATTTAGAGCACTAGCAAAAATATGCTTAACAGTAGATGTCTCTGCAATAACGCATATTAGGAGTGCAAAGTCTGCTCTAGAAGCCTGGAAGGCATTGCAAGATGCTTATGAAGATAAAGGCATGGGTAGAAGGTTGGCTTTAGAGAGAAAGTTATATAGATATAGGCTCTCGCTAAATGAATTTCAAAATATATAAATGTACATTAACGCTGTTTTGAGTACTGCACAAGATTTGGCTGACATCGGCAAGGTAATTGAAGATGCTTCGATTGCTGCGATCTTATTAGGAGGTCTCTCTTCGAAATACGAGTCTCTAATAATGGCATTGGAGAATAGCAATGAAGTAAGTACCGAGCTAGTTAAAAGGAAGCTACTGAATGAAATGTCAAAGACTGACTCCACAGAAAGTGTTGCAGGTTTTCAACTGCAAAATCGATCTGACATTGATGTTCATAAAACAAAGAAGAAACCTATTGTATGCTACGTATAACGGACGCCGAGCGTGTTATGGGTGATATGAACGAAAGTATGTGTACATTTAAATCAAGAAGAGTTTTATTATCAACACAAGAAAAATATACAGTCCACAACAGTCTGGTCCTTCGCATCCGGATTAAAAAGAAATCTGAAGCCCGGCATTTCAAGAAACAAGAAATTATCGAAATGGTGGTCACAAGGAGCCAAGGCGATGCAGCGGAAATTGAAGAACAACAACGCGTTCAACTACAACAGGAGGCGCGACTCAGAGAAGCCCAGTTGATTGAACAAGAACGTATCAGAAGAGCCTCGCTGGACCCGCCGGCGTCACCGCTTTCGAGGCCGACGGATACCAGTACAGCGGGGCCTTCTAGACTTCAACCGACAGCGGCGATGGTTCAACGAAGAATAGGATCACCGCCCCAATCAATGAGGTCAACGACAAGCGTCAACACAAGACTACGGGTAGCTGAATTGGAAGCAGCAGAGAAGCTAGCTACCATCAGAAGAAAGGAACTGGAGCTGGAAGCCGACCTTGTCAAAAAACGGTTGGCCGTCGAAGTGTCGGTCATCCACGATGAGGAAAGCGTGCACGAAGAAGAACCTAACCTCCCCCGTGAACCACACCAGAAGGTGGACGAATGGCTGAGGACGAACCCCCTTCGCACACGGGGGGAGGAAAGGACACGCGAAGGACCGAAGCAGACGCGGTTCGAAATCCCACGTGGAAGATCGCCGACACCGACGAGAACAAGGAGCGGTATCGAGTACCTGGCAGCCACGTTAGAAAAAATGGCCGGACCCAGGCCCCGATACACCGAATTACCGACATTCACCGGAGCGGCGAATGAATGGCTACCGTTTAAAGCAGCAGTACAAGATTCGACCCGTATGTACCAGATCGCGGCAGCAGAGAACGTTCAGCGGCTAAGGAGCTGTCTTAAAGGGGAAGCAAGAGACGCCGTGGCCGCCCTCCTGCATACGGCGACCGATTCAGACGTCGTAATGAAGACCCTCGAACAGTGCTTCGGAAGGCCTGAAGTGATCATCGATAGAGCATTAGAACTCAAGAAGCTGCCGAGACCAGGTGCATCAGCGGTCGAACTAAATAGCTTTGCAGTTAAGCTGCAAAACATTACCCACGTGTTAAAAACAATCGACCGAAGAGGCTACCTATTCAACCCCTTGATGACTAGAGAAGTGTTGGACAAGCTGAGCCCGCACCTACGATCCAGATGGTGCGACTACGCCCATGATCACGAAGGGACAACGGACCCGGAGATTGTCGTCATGTCTCACTTCCTGATGCAAGAGGCAGACAGGGCGCTGCGCTACACGTACACCCCGTCCACAAGTGCCGTGACTCAGAAGAAGGAGACTCGTCCCGCCATGACACTAAAGAAACAGGCGAGCGTGTTCAACACTACGGGGGGAACTGAAGAGGGAATGGATAAGTGCCCCAAATGCGAACAAGCCCACACTCTGATACGGTGCCCCGAATACAAGGCACTCACTGTGGATGATCGCTGGAAGTTCGTAAAGGAGAAGTAACTGTGTTTCAAATGCGCTCAGAAACCACATAGGCGCATGAACTGCAAGGCGAAGCCATGTGGCGTGGATCAGTGTAACCGTCCGCATCATGCGATCCTTCATCAGGAACGAGGAGCGAAAGAGGAAGAGTCAAAGTCAGCTGAACCACCGAAAGAAGAAGCGGTTCTGTCGGTAGCAACGCGACCGGCTAGCGGACCACGAACAGTGCTGCTGAAAATGTGCCCGATCGTCGTTTCCGGCCCACGGGGGGAGGCGAACACATACTGGGGGTTTGTGTTCGCCTCCCCCCGTGGATGAGGGAGCCACAATTACCCTCGTCGACAAGGAGCTAGCGGAAAGCATCGGGGCAGAAGGGCCGTCGCAACCACTCCACCTGAACGGAGTCAACATGTCGCAGCGGGAAACAGGGAGTCAGCTAGTAAATCTCCGCATCAGAGGGCTGAAAGAGGGCGACAGCTACAGGGTCAGAGCGAGGACCATAAAGAACCTACAACTCCATCAGCAGTCCATACCGGACAATGTGCTAGAATATGAGCACCTGAAGGATCTGACGCCGGAAGAGGTGTGCTACGGGAGGGCGCGCCCGGGACTCCTAGTGGGGACAGACCACTGGGAATGTATAGTGTCCCGCGAGCTCCGAGTCGGCGCCCCTGATCAAACGGCCGCGTCTAAAACACAACTGGGATGGGTGGTGCACGGAACCGCGCCACGCAACGCCATCTACCAGGAAGGAAACGTGCTGCATGTATATGAACCCGACCGAACGACGAGACCCAGCAGCCAAGAACTTCACGACCTAGTCGACCGCCACTTCAAGATCGACGCGCTTGGCATACAAGGAAAGCCGAGAGTCAAAGAAGCGGATCAACGGGCCATCGACATAGTCAGGAAAACCACAAAGAAAATCGACACCGGGTACGAGGTGGGACTGCCGTGGAGGCGAGATGACGTGACTATGCCTGCAAGCTACAGTCAAGCGCTCCGTCGGCTGAAGAAGATCGAACAAAAGATGGACGCAGAACCGGAGTTCGCGGCCCAGTACTCCAAGCAGATCGACAATCTGTTGGACAAGGGGTACGCGACGCTGTGCGACGGATCGGAAGAGAGAAGCGCCATCTGCTGGTATCTGCCACACTTCGCCGTACAGAACCCAAACAAACCCGGCGAATGCAGACTGGTGTTCGACGCAGCTGCAAAGAGCAACGGCGTATGCCTGAACGATGAACTGCTGGAAGGACCCGACCTACTGCTGCCACTGCCTGGAATCCTCTTCCGATTTCGAGAGAAAGCGGTGGCAATCACGGCAGACGTGCAGGAGATGTTCCTGAGAAACAGAACAAGGCCGGAGGACCAACCAGCGCAGCAGTTTCTGTGGAGAGGCGACGAACGAAAAGAGCCTCCGAAAAAGTATAAGATGGTCAGCATGATATTCGGCGCAGCGAGTTCCCCGTACATGGCCCAGTACATACGCAATCACAACGCGGATGTACACGGGCCGGAATATCCACGTGCGCTGGAGGCCATCAAGGAGAGCCACTACATGGACGATCTCGTAGCCAGTTACGAAGACGCGGAAGAAGCTCGGAAGGCGATCAAGGAAACCAGAGTGGTACACGCGCACGCGGGTTTCACACTACGAGGATGGAGCTCTAGCGACGAGACGGTGCTACGCGACGTACCCTCGGAGCTACACGCCACCTCTCCCACACGACTGGGGGGAGAACAGCCCGAGAACAAGATCTTGGGGCTGTACTGGAACGCAGATCGAGACGAGCTGGGATTCAACACGTCAATGAATCGAGTCCCGGCCGAAGTGCGAGCGAGAACCCGCGCGCCGACTAGGGCTTTCAATACCGGTATTCCGGGATCCCGTAATACCGTGATCACGGATTTTATTTTGACCTTTTACAATACCGGTATTGACGCCCCAATACCGTGATTACGGTATTACAAACATTAGATCTGAAAATTATGTGATCTTATTCTCCCACTTGTTTTCTTTAGCGCAAGGGACGCTTGCGCTAAAGAAAACAAGTGGGAGAGTGGCTGTTGCAATGCCCGAAATCGAGCTGTATTTATGTGTCGTTTTTGTTATTGTCACTATTGTCAGTCAGTTTCGCAAAGGCGACGGGATAACGCGTCTATAATTACTTTTACATTTTTTTACTGTTTTTCAGAAATTGTTATTAACGCTTGATTTATTTTGTTACTTGTTAGTTTTAGATTTTGATTGTTTTTTTATTACATAATTATTAATAATGTTAATATAAAATGATTGCTAGCTACTTAGCTAGTTAAGCTATACTTAACTTACTTGCATTTCTACAAATAATGATACCTATGTTGATTCTTGATTTATTTTTTTACTTGTTTAGTTTTAGATTTTTTGATTGTTTTCTTATGACTGAATTCTTAAGAATGTTACTAAAATGATTACCAAATGATTGCTACTAGCTAGTTAAGGTAAGTATACTTTACTTACTTACATTTCTACAAATAATGATACCTACAATATCATTATTTGTAGAAATGTAAGTAAGTAAAGTATACTTACCTTAACTAGCTAGTAGCAATCATTTGGTAATCATTTTAGTAACATGAGACATGATGACATTTAGGTATAATAATAAGAAATATTTTTTTTTTATATTGTGCAAACAAAGTCTATGTGAAATGCCTTCCTGCAAAAAGAGTAGATTCAGTTTAAGTTTTCATTATGTTCCTAATTCCTAGTCCTACCTAAATAATCAACCAATACCAAATTATTATAAAAGAATTAAGAAAGCTATGTATAACGTACCAATTCATTTTAGTATTTTCAATAAAATAATAAGAACAATACTGATTTGAAAATACAAAAAGGCGTATTTTATAGGTTTTATTAATGTCCTAATTGAACTTGCGTTCAATACCGAACAACCGGTATTGATACCGGGATTACGGTATTGACTTTTCCAATACCGGTATTGATACCGGTATTGAAAAAATCCGGTATTTGAAAGCCCTAGCGCCGACCAAGCGTGAAGCCCTCAGCGCCGTGATGTCGATCTACGACCCGCTGGGACTACTGAGCCACTATACCATCCGGGCAAAGATCGTACTGCAGAGCCTGTGGCGCCTACAGATAACGTGGGACGAACCAATCCCCGAAGAGGAGAACGAGCTCTTTACGTCCTGGCTTGCACGACTTAACGAGCTCACTCAGCTCCGACTGCCGCGGTGCTACCTGACAAAGAAATACGAGCGGCTCGACCTACACATCCTGTGCGACGCCAGTGAACAGGCCTACGCGACCGTGGCCTACTGGAGAGTGAAGTACGTCGACGGGAGCCTGAACGTCGTGTTAGTAGCCGCCAAGGCCAAGGTAGCGCCTCGACGCGCCCAGACGATACCACGATTCTGCAAGCTGCGGTCATCGGAGCAAGATTGGCGGACACGATAAGAAAGGAACATCGAGTCGATATCGGTCGAACAACCTACTGGACCGATTCATCTACTGTAGTGCACTGGATTCACCACGATATGCGACGGTACACACCGTTCGTCGCACACCGGCTGGGAGAGATCGCGGAGCTGACCGAAAAGGAAGAATGGCGCTGGCTACCCACCGCTTCCAATGTAGCGGACGACGCCACGCGACTCATCGACACACCCATCAGTACGGAGGACCGATGGTTCCAGGGACCGGACTTCCTGTTCCTGCCAGAAGAACAGTGGCCCACGACAACGACGAGCGAGCCCGAGGACGAAGAGGTCCTACACGTCAGCGAGAAGACAGAACGAGACGGCTGGCTACCGAACCCAGCCCGCTTCTCGAAGTACGAATTCTTGGTGAGGGTTACCGCCCGAGCAATTGCCTTCACCGATATCTGCAGACGAAAAGCAGTCGCGATGGCGCATCGCCACATCCGGCGCGCCGAGGCCGAGCTAATACGGCAAGCTCAAGAAGATAGCTTCGGAGAAGAGTTGAGGAGAAGCCGGTCCGGGCGTCCACTGACGAAGACGAGTCGGCTGTACCGGCTGGATCCAGTACTGGAAGACGATGTCCTGAGAGTACGGGGCCGGATCGAGGCCTGTTCCGCGCCGACCGAGACGAAGCGGCCGATTATACTGGACGGCCGTCACCCTCTTACCAAGCTTCTCGTGCTGCGGGAGCACTGCGCTGCAGGTCACGCCAACCGAGAGCGCGTGACGAACGACCTACGACAACGTTACTGGGTTATCCATTTACGACCCACAGTACGCGCTGTAGAAAGGAATTGCGCCTTCTGCAAGAGGCGGCGAGCAACGCCGCAGCCGCCAGCGACAGGGGATCTACCGCCCGCCCGCCTTGATCCCTTTCACCGCCCGTTCACAAACAGCGGAGTGGACTACTTTGGACCGATGACGGTCAAGGTGGGGCGCCGCCGCCGCCGAGAGAAGAGGTGGGGCGCACTTTTCACGTGTCTCACTTCCCGCGCCGTGCACATCGAGCTCGTCATATCGCTCTCTACCGACTCAGCAATCATGGCGCTGAGAAGGATGGCTGCACGCAGAGGCTGGCCGAAAGTAATGTATTCAGACAACGCAACTAACTTCCGCGGGGCGGACCAGGAGCTTCGCAACGCTTACGCAGAAGAGTTTTATTATCAACACAAGAAAAATATACAGTCCACAACACTACGAATGTAACAAACCTGGAAACAAACGGCCTGACTGCCCTCTACGCAATAAGGTAAAGAAAGGCGTTAGTTCATCAGACAGAGACAGAGAGACTACTTCTTTTAGTGCGCTAGGTTCTTCGAGTTGAGTCGAGTCTTCGGTTGAGTACGAGGCAGAACGTGAGTTAGTGCGCATGAAGGAGAGATTAGTGAAGAAGAAGCTTGAAGTCGATCTCGCTGAGATAGACGCCGCTGCTGAAGAAGACTCAGGCTCAGAGGAGGGGACAACGCTTCGTGTTGAGGAATGGGTCACAGACACGGCTCCCGTTGTTAGGGAAATTCACGCTGTGTGTCGCGACCCGTCGCCGCCGCGTAGTGTCCGCGCCCTCCCGCGAGGTGGCAGCACCCGCGCCGCCGCCCGAGACCATACCTGCGCTCCCTCAGTGTGCGCCCGCGTCAGTACAGTTCCGCGAACCCCCGTACCTAGGGAACGTTACGCCTTTAGTTACGGCCAGTGCCCCGCGAGTGAGAGAACAGGCCAGAGAGTTGCCTGAATGGGAAAATACGTTCGCTGACGACGCGGACAGGAGCAGGTTACGGGACAGGAAGATAGACCAGTTGGCGGACGCTATAACAAACTTAGCACGTCCGCGACCGGTACCTAGACAAGCCTACGAGTTGCCGTTTTTCAAAGGCGACACGGCAGAGTGGCTGTCGTACAAGAACATGTACCACGGCACTACGGTAATGTACGAGTTTAAGCCGCACGAAAACCTAAGCGCGCTTGAAAACATCGCTACAAGGCGACGCGAAGCTAGCTGTGGAGGATTTATTGCGCACCTCTACTAACCCAGCGGAAATAATGAAGACGCTTGATGAAGAGTTCGGGCATCCCAATCTAGTTCTTGAGTGTGCCCCAAAGAAAGTGCGTGCGTTGCCTAAAGTGACTGAGAGTGGCCGTGAACTCAGAAAGTTCACAACAACAATGAGAAATTGTGTGTCGCTCCTGAAAAGTGTACGAGCTAATGGATATTTAAATAACCCACAACTGGTAAGTGAACTTTTGAATAAGCTTACATCTGTACAGCGGGCTCAATACGGTGATTTTGCAGTGGGCATGGCGACGAGCCAGGGCATAGATGTGCGAGTTTCACCAAGTCTAGAAATACTCGCAGAGTTTCTGAGCCATCTAGCCCGAGCCACGTCCTATTATGTACAAATGGAAATCAACACGCCCACACCGTCGGCTAGCGCCACCAAGTCCCGAGCTAATGTACAGTTTGTAAAGCAGCCTAGAAATGTACAACGTTTGCACGTTCACTCTGATAATGACCAGCCAGCTAAGAAAACAGAGGAGCTATGCACGCTATGTGGTGAAAAGCATAAGTTACCCAAGTGTGAGAAGTTTACTGGGTTAAGTGTAAACGAAAGATGGCAACACGTCAAGCAAAATAAATTCTGTTTTAAGTGCATTATAAAGGAACATGGAAAGAATTTCTGTCGTGCAAGTAGGTGCGCGTCGTGTAATTACGCTCACCACACATTGTTACATGCCGACAAGAAAAATGATAGCGAGAGCGTCACGAATGTTAGTGATTACACTGGGAAGGCGTTACTGAAAATTATGCCTGTGTGTGTAACAGTGAACGGTGTGGGCAAGCATTGTTATGCCCTACTGGACGACGGGGCAACCGTTTCACTGATAGACGACTCACTAGCTGAAAATGCCAGTGGTAAACAACTGCCAAGAAATAATCGATAAAGCATCGAAAATAATTAGTGTGTCAGTGCGTGGACCAAAAGGGCAAACACATAAAGTGAAGTGTCGTACATTAAAAAGCCTGGACTTACCCGCACAAACAGTGCCCGCCGCAGTCATAACAGAGCATGCCCACATTCGCGACTTGGGCTGTGAAGAAATGAGAGGAGCCAGACCACTACTATTGTTGGGTCAGGACAACTGGGAGCTGCTGATCAGCCAGGAGACTCGCTGAGGGAAGTCTGGTAAGCCAGTTGCCTCTTTGACCAGTTTAGGGTGGGTTGTGCACGGACCTGTAGGTAGCTATTCAGATAATAGTGAACATTCTTTGAATTGTGTAGTAGAGTCAACAATTGATTTGCACGAGATAGTTAAAAAACAGTTTGAGCTAGAAGCTATAGGAATTTCAGAGGTGCCTAGTGTGATATATTGGCAACATTCGCCCCGCCAAAACATAGACAGTTTTTGAATGATTATTGTGTACGAACGATTGGAAAGACGAATACTAGAAGTAAAACAAAGATTTAAACGAGTAATTGTGTTTTATTCCTCGAAATATAAAACTGGCGACGAGGATTAACATGGCGTTAATTGGTAACATCGAACATTTTAATGCAGAGAAACAAGATTTCAAAGATTACAGTGAGCGGATGGAACAGTTCTTCATTGTAAACCATGTGAAGGAAGCCATGAAGGTACCAATGATCATTACCCTGATGGGGCCAGAAACGTACAACGTACTCAAAAATCTAGTATCTCCAGACTCACCAGCGACCAAAACCTATGCGGAACTGATCGAGGCTCTGACTCGACATTATGTGGTAAAGAAGTCCGCGGTAGCCAGCCGGTATGAGTTTTACAAATGTAAACAAAAAGAAGAACAAAGTGTAAACGATTTTGTGGTGGAAGTAAAAAGAAAAGCTGCCCCATGTAATTTCGGTACCTTTCTCAACGAAGCTTTAAGAGATCGTTTAGTGTGTGGGTTATCTCGAGAACTCATCAAGAAGCTCTTGACAGTGGGTGACAGTCTTTCATTTGAAGAAGCTGTGAAGATAGCAACAGCATATGAAAGTGCGGAAAACGAAACAAGGAACATTTAGCCCGATCTAAGTGTACAGATCCTCCAAAAGCAGATTCCGGTACAGAAACGTCCTCCTTTTCGATCCAGACACGTAGCCAAATAAGAAATGGGGATGATGCAAAAGGTAATGTATCAAATGACCGTAATAATGAAGAGTGCACCCGTTGTGGTGGAAAGCATATGGCAGACAAGGGTTTCAAGAAAAATTGGGTGTGCTTTCACTGTAACAGACCAGGTCACCTTGCAACAAAATGTCGTTTCCGTTTATTTGGAGGAAGAAATATGTTGAAACAAATGGATGAGCAGCATACTGAAAAACAGGATATCGAGGACGGAGAAGTCATTCTTGGCAGTATTCAGCAACTGTCTAGTGGAGAAGACATTGCCTGGATGCCATTATGACTGAAAAGTGGGCATATTTTAAAAATGCAAGTGGACACAGGAGCCTGTAAATCAGTAATACATAAAAGAGATTATGATGAATATTTTGCTAAAAGTGTTTTAAGTGTAACTATAGGTTAGTCAGTGTCAGGTGAGCTTCTAAACATTCTAGGATCTTTTAAAATAACATTTAGTAATTCAAAACAAGAATTGTATTTGGTGGTTATTGATTGTGAAAAGTATTTTGTTCCATTAGTGGGAAGAAATTGGTTAAGAGTCTTATTTCCTAAATGGCAAAAGTATTTTGAGATAAGAAAAGTAAGATCTGTAGAAAAGATTAAAACAAAATATAAAAAAGTTTTTGAGAAAGATAGATCATCTCACATATTAAAATTGAAGGCTAGTTTAAAACTTAAACAAGGAGCTGAGCCTATTTTCCACAGAGCTTATACTATTCCATATTCTAAGAAGGAGGAAGTTGAAAAGGAATTATTAAGTCTAGAAAAAGCAGGAATTATTGAAAGAGTAAAGCATAGTAGTTGGGCCAGCCCAATAGTATTGGCTCAGAGAAGTGATAAGAAGCTGCGTGTTTGTGTGGATTACAAGGTCACACTTAATAGAGTGTTGGACACTGAGCACTATCCTTTGCCAATACCAAAGGACATTTTTACAGCTCTAAGTGGGGGTAGTGTGTTCTGTGTTTTAGATTTAACAGGAGCCTATCAAATCAACCATTGTTATGAGAAGAGGGTTCTCGTGAATACATGACTATTAATACACATTTAGGATTGTTTAGACCAACCAGGTTGCAATTTGGTGTATCTAGTGGACCATCTGTATTACAATGTCCTATGGATCAAATTTTACAAGGGTTAGTGTTAAGAAGCACAGCTTCCTGTATCACCTCCCTGCCTTCCTGTATCAGCTTCCTGTATTCTGTGTTAGGCTAAGTTATTCTACTACTAACAAATTATGGATGTGAATCTGAAATAAAATATTTGAATTTGAATTTGTATACTTTGTATGTCTATGCTAAGAAGCACAGCTTCCCACATACTGTTTTTGATTAAAACTTATTTTTGAATGTAAGATTAAGTCCTATGTCTATTTACATAAGCTCTATTATTGAACGGTCGTCCTGTTAAGACCATAATAGTATATGACCAGAGTATAATTTGTCAAACAGAATTGCCCAATTTAGTTTGACAGAGTCCCAAACGTTTACCAAAACAAATCATGTGATTGGTCGAGACTCGCCATTCTATTCTGTATTGGGCGAGTCCAACTGAATTGAGGTCACAGGGGTGAGGAACGGGGAGTCAAGGGGCAAGGAAATGTCTGCTTCCTTGCTACGTATGGCTGAATGAGAGGGCCAAAGTATAGGGCCACCCACTACTTGTGCCTATCCAAATTTATATAAGTAAGGCACTTTTGGGCGGTTTTGTCACAGTCTCAGTCAACAGTCCATCGCAGCCTTCAAAGTCAGCAAGAAGTCCTCAAGCCCTTACTCTGTGGTAAATAAGTTAATTATTGTCTCTATTGTGTTTTCCGTGTCTATTGTGTTCTCTATGTGTATTGTGCTTTCTACGTGTATTGTGTTTTCTCTGTGTATTGTGTTTTCTATGTGCATTGTGTCTGACTGTAATTCTGAAATCAATATACAGTTTTAAATTCGTCTCATCTGTGAGTTGTTCGTTATTCAACCCTAGCGGCCTGATCCTATGTAACAATTTGGTCCTTCGAGCCGGATCTGTGAGCACGCAATAAGATGAGTGTTAGAAGCACCGTTACAACAAGAAGTAAGTTACGCAAATTAGAGGCAGAAATGAATAAGCGGCGAGAGTTGGAAGCTGACTCTGGGGTGCCGTCTGAAAGGGCCCCAGGCTCTTCTTCAGTTGCACCAACTGCGACGCCGGTTCGAGTCCCTGTGATCCCACTGGCGGGAGGTCGTGTTATCGACCACAGAGATACGTTCACGCCTGTGAGATCGGATACAGTACAGAGGGCAAGTTCCGTGATAAGCCACGTCTCCTCGAAAAGTGGCCACAGAAGCGCCGATTTCCTTAGGAGGAGGGTCGAGTACGAGGCAGAATGTGAGTTGGTACGTATGAAGGAAAAACTAGTGAAGAAGAAGCTTGAAGTCGATCTCGCTGAGATAGACGCCGCTGCTGAAGAGGACTCGGGCTCAGAGGAGGAGGGAACAACACGTCGTGTGGTGGAATGGGTCACAGAAACGGCTCCCGTTATTAGTGAAGGTCACACGCCCGCTGTGTGCCGCGACCCGTCGCCGCCGCGTAAAGTGTCCGCGCCCTCCCGCGAGGTGGCAGCACCCGTGCCGCCGCCCGAGTATATACCTGCGCTCCCTCAGTGTGCGCCCGCGTCGGTACAGTTCCGCGAACCCCCGTACCTAGGGAACGTTACGCCCTTAGTTACGGCCAGTGCCCCGCGAGTGAGAGAACAGGCCAGAGAATTGCCTGAATGGGGAAACACGTTCACTGACGACGCGGACAGGAGCAGGTCACGTGACAGAAAAATAGACCAGTTGGCGGACGCTATAACGAACTTAGCACGTCTACGACCGGTACCTAAGCAAGCCTACGAGTTGCCGTTTTTCAGAGGCGACCCGGCAGAGTGGCTGTCGTACAAGAACATGTACCACGACACTACGGTAATGTACGAGTTCAAGCCGCACGAAAACCTAGCTCGCTTGAAAACATCGCTACAAGGCGACGCGAAGCTAGCTGTGGAGGATTTATTGCGCACCTCTACTAACCCAGCGGAAATAATGAAGACGCTTGACGAAGAGTTCGGGCATCCCAACCTAGTGCTCGAGTGTGCCCTAAAGAAAGTGCGTGCGTTGCCTAAAGTGACTGAGAGTGGCCGTGAACTCAGGAAGTTCTCAACAACAGTGAGAAATTGTGTGTCGCTCCTGAAAAGTGTACGAGCTAATGTATATTTAAATAACCCACAACTGGTAAGTGAACTTTTGAATAAGCTTACATCTGTGCAGCGGGCTCAATACGGTGATTTTGCAGTGGGCATGACGACGAGCCAGGGCATAGATGTGCGAGTTTCACCAAGTCTAGAAATACTCGCAGAGATTCTGAGCCATCTAGCCCGAGCCACGTCCTATTATGTACAAATGGAAATCAACACGCCCACACCGTCGGCTAGCGCCACCAAGTCCCGAGCTAATGTACAGTTTGTAAAGCAGCCTAGAAATGTTCAACGTTTGCACGTTAACTCTGATAATGACCAGTCAGCTAAGGAAACGGAGGAGCTATGCACGCTATGTGGTGAAAAGCATAAGTTACCCAAGTGTGAGAAGTTTACTGGGTTAAGTGTAAACGAAAGATGGCAACACGTCAAGCAAAATAAATTCTGTTTTAAGTTCATTATAAAGAAACACGGAAAGAATTTCTGTCGTGCAAGTAGGTGCGCGTCGTGTAATTACGCCCACCACACATTGTTACATGCTGACAAGAAAAATGATAGCGAGAGCGTCACGAATGTTAGTGATTACACTGGGAAGGCGTTACTGAAAATTATGCCTGTGTGTGTAACAGTGAACGGTGTGGGCAAGCATTGTTATGCCCTACTGGACGACGGGGCAACCGTTTCACTGATAGACGACTCACTAGCTGAAAATGCCAGTGGTAAACAACTGCCGCTAACTTTACACAGTGCGCGCGGTCAAGAAATAATCGATAAAGCATCGAAAATAATTAGTGTGTCAGTGCGTGGACCAAAAGGGCAAACACATAAAGTGAAGTGTCGTACATTAAAAAGCCTGGACTTACCCGCACAAACAGTGCCCGCCGCAGTCATAACAGAGCATGCCCACATTTGCGACTTGGGCTGTGAAGAAATGAGAGGAGCCAGACCACTACTATTGTTGGGTCAGGACAACTGGGAGCTGCTGATCAGCCAGGAGAATCGCTGAGGGAAGTGTTACGTACTCTTTGGTATTTTATATTTCTTTTTCTTTGTATTTAAAATTTAAATTGTTTTTTTTCTACATTATGATTCTGTTACGGTTCGGTGCTGTCAAAGGTGTGATTTTTCTCCATATTAATAAAAATAACATAATATATTCATTTACACGTTTTTATTACATATTCGGTTTACAGTCCACATCCTCATCTTTTTCATTGGTCCTTCGTTTAGTTTTCAGTGCCTATTTTTCATCAGAACATAGTCACCCACTTACTTTCATTTCGTTCCATTAGCTTTTTCATCCACGTAGTTAGATAATTATGATCACCCGTAGCAAAGGCAAAATTATGTCAGCCAATCCCGGCCCCGGCACAGTAATTCCTCAGCCTCATAGCTCCGGTTTGCCGACCAGAAGTTTACGCAGTGAACACACCGCGCAAAGCCGCTCATCACATTCGTCGGCAACTGTGAGAGCGCAAAAAGCAGCCGCAGAAGCGCTCGTCCTACGTCGCCGCCTGGAGCGCGAGCAGGAGCTCGCCGCCCATGAGCGCGACCGCGAGCAGGTACTCGCCGAACGTGAGCGCGACCGCGAACGTGAACTTGCCGCGTTACAGCACCAGGTCGAGGAGTGCGAGCTGCAAGCCGAGCTGGCGGCTATCGATGCCGACGCTGCAAGCGCAGGAAGCCGAGCGAGCCATCGGAGCTCTACACGGGTGAGCGTAGATAGAACAAAAAAGTGGTTAGAAAATCACAATCTTGACAGCTGTGTTGATAGAGACGTCACTGCAGTAGGATGTGATCAAGGTTCTCCTGGCACACCCCCCGGTCACTCGGAACACCCACCGATGACCACGCGGACAACTGCAATCTCTATTAACCCTCACACTAGACGAACACAACTCTTTCGTAATGTCACTCAAGCATCCGAGGCGGTTGGCTGTACGGCCCCGCTCATTTCCACGGAGCTTGACGAACCTGCCACATTTTTACAAGCTGTAGCTGATACCGCAGCCGCCGCAAAGGCTCTCGCCTCTGCGGCCGGTGTAAAGAAACTAGAATTGCCTCAGTTCAACGGCAATACTTTGCATTGGCTACAGTTCAAACGTACCTACAATGTTACAAAAGCTAATTTTTCTCCGCTAGATAACATAAACCGACTTGACATTGCGCTGCGTGGGCCCGCGCGTGAGGCCGTGGCGGCGCTGTTGATGTCGACGAGTGACCCGGAGGAAGTCATGCGCGCCCTCGAAGATAACTTCGCGCGCCCCGAGCTCATCGTTTACAAGGAGGTTAATTCGTTAAAAAACCTTCCACGCCTAGGTAACGATCTTAAAGAACTCGGAATCCTTTCTAATCGGGTACGTAATTCGATATCCACAATAAAGTTATTGAACCATTTAGAATATCTGAGTTCACCTGAGTTGTTCCACGCTGTTCTTGGGATATCCACAATAAAGTTATTGAACCATTTAGAATATCTGAGTTCACCTGAGTTGTTCCACGCTGTTCTTGGGAAACTTAACCCCACTATGAAAATTCGGTGGACAGATTTTGCGGCACAGGACACTACAGGACGCCCGAAACTAGAAATTCTGTCAGACTTTTTAAAGCGTGATTTAGATCAACACATTCGTTTTGGTATGTCACCCGAGTTTAGTGCGACACAACAGCAACTCAATATTTCTTTTGACAAACCATTAAAGCGTGAAAATGTTCACAATGCTGTTATGAAGTCAAAACATACTCCTAAAGCCGGGTCTACAACAAAACGAGAGTGTGTATTTTGCAAAAAAGATCACAATATTAAGGAGTGTACACAATTTAAATCTTTGTCCATCGACGATAGATGGCAGTGGTTGCGTGAAGCAAAGGTTTGCTATAGGTGCTTAAAGGCTAGTTCACACCTGTGGAAAACGTGCAAAGTGAATCCGTGTGGCGTTGATGGCTGCCCTTTTCGGCATAACGCGCTTCTTCACCGGCAGCCATCACCGCCGCTCGTCAATACACTTAACGAGCAAGCCACAGATACCGTTACACACCCGATAACTGTTGAACATCATACACACCCTACGTCAAATGCTTCTGAACCGATCGGTGAAAAAGTGATTGTGTCTACAACCTCGACAGGTGCACAAAAACCGAATACTATTTTAGCTCTTCGCCCTCGTGCTTATTTAAAAATAATACCAGTTACAGTCTCGGGCCCTGCTGGAACCTGCAACGTGTATGGGCTCCTTGACGACGGAAGCACCGCGACCATCATAGATTCCAGCATCGCCAAACTGATAGGGGCGACCGGGCCACAACAGATCATAACGGTGAATGGCATAGGTGGTCTCGAGCGAAATACCACAATATCATATGTAGACTTTTTCATTAAAGGTAGATACACACAGGAAACATTTTTAGTAAAAAATGCTCGATCTATGGAGTCTTTGTGTTTGCGTCCGCAGTAGGGGTCGCAAACCGGGATACCGAATTTCGAAAATACCGGAATACCGGGCCAAATTTAGGTCTAATTAATACCGGTATTCATTTCACAAAAACCGGGATATTCGGTATTTTCGGTTTTAGTAAAATAAATAAAAAACAAATACAAATAGAAAAAGTTACGCGCCATTTAATTCAAATTACATGTTTTATGAGAATTTATTATTTTTATGTTTTATGAGAATTAATTAGAAGTGCATTTTCTTGGTTCGTTGTTCGTTTTGTTTATGTTGAGACTGTTGGGAGATGTTTAAGTTTGATAAACATTTTATTTTTAGAACTGATTCCTAGTAGGAATCCTACTTCCTAGTCAAACACTACATTTAATTAAAGTATTTGAACTAGTTAACCAGTTACCTAAGTTATTTTAATAAAGGAATAAACGGGCATTTAGTATTAGTAAATTATTGCTAAGAACTAACTGATTGATTACCAACATATCAAATAATAAACATTGTGTCAATGAATATTTTGTTTTATTTAGAAGATAGATTCATTTAGGTTAGGTACCTACTTACTATTCCTCCGAAAACTAACTTTATTATACTGAATTTGCTAACTTTAGCCTAATCCCGGAAATATCGAAAATACCGGATTATCGGTATTGGTCTGGAGCCAATACCGAAAATACCGGTTTTGCTTAAATGATTCGGTATTGCGACCCCTAGTCCGCAGTCGGTCAAACGTGAAACCATTGAGTCTTTTTCACATTTGTCCGATCTGGTTGACGTTCTGACATACGACGACGCAACTCCAACTATCCTCATTGGAGCTGAACATTGGCATTTGTCAATCAACCGCGAAGTTCGAGTTGGTAGAAGGAACGAACCCGTTGCCTGTTTGACAGCTTTGGGCTGGACTTTATACGGCGTTGCTTCTAGCAAAACGAAGTTGATTGAGTTCGTTAATCATACGCACATGGATACAAATAATGATGACAATTTAGAATCGTTGATTAAGGAACAGTATAAACTCGACTCTATAGGCATTACTAAAACGGAAACTCTGCATAGTAAACAAGACCAGCGCGCAGTCAACATTTTGGAAGCGACTTCCAAACGATTGCCTGCTGGTCGGTTTGAAGTAGGAATGCCGTGGCGCGACGATATACAGCGTGTTCCAGACAGCTACCCACAGGCGATGTCACGTTTTTTAAGTTTAGAACGACGTATGGCTAAAGAGTCCGAGTTTGCTAAAGCATACAATGCGTTCATGGACAACATGTTCACGAAGGGTTATGCAGAGGAATGTGCTCCAGATACATACTACACACACTGTGGTATCAAACCTGACGGCTTACGTGACAGCAAATCTGGCGGCTTTCGTCTTTATCTACCACATTTTGGTGTGTACCACCCCCAAAAACGAAAAGTCAGGGCAGTTCATGATGCAGCAGCCAGGAATGAAGGTGTCAGCCTGAATTCTTTACTGCTCTCCGGTCCTGACCTACTCCAGCCGCTACTTAAGATTCTACTTCGTTTCCGGGAGGGTCGCATCGGAATAACCGCGGATATCAAAGAGATGTTTCCTCAGATTCGGGTTAGAGAGCAGGACAGAGACGCTCTTCGGTATCTGTGGAGACCTGATAAATCACATGTCATAAAGGAGTTTAGGATGACATCTGTCATATTCGGTGCATGTTGTAGCCCCTTTATAGCACAGTTTATAAAAAACAAAAATGCTCAAGAGCACGCACATACACATCCAAGAGCCGTGGACGCTATTTTGTTCAGCCATTATATGGATGACTACATCGACTCACAAGATAGCGTTGACGAAGCAGCCCAGTTAGCGGCAGATATTGTGACCGTGCACAATGCAGCTTGTTTTGAGATGCGAGGATGGATTTCCAATGAGCCAGGGGCACTAAACCTTGTCGCTGAGGAGCTCAGGGCCACTCAACCGTTGGAAATTGATCTTGGCGAATCTAATAACAGCATCCGAGCCCTAGGTATTGCATGGAACCCTACCGCCGATGTTTTGGGTTTTCGAACAGGCTTAATTGAAACAGTGTCTAGTTCACTGACAAAACGCAAGGTACTATCACACGTTATGCGTGTTTACGATCCTTTAGGTTTATTAGGACCCATAGTCGTCAAAGGACGGATACTGTTTCAACAAACCTGGAGATCTAATATCGACTGGGACACAGAGCTCCCACAATCAGAAGCATCCAAGTGGTTCGAATGGTTTCAAGACCTAAAAAAAGTCTCTTTACTGAAGATACCGCGTTGGTATGCAAATGCGAAAGGCTACGAGCCTTCCCACAGAGAACTTCACGTCTTCGCAGATGCAAGTGAGCTTGCTTACGCCTGCGTTGCCTATTGGCGTTTGTTATACCCTGACGGCAGCATCAAGCTCGCTCTCATCGCAAGCAAAGTCAGAGTCTCGCCCTTGAAACCAACGTCGATCCCACGTTTGGAACTTCAAGCCGCTTTGATAGCTTCTCGATTGGCACTTGTCATTAAGGAGAGCCATCGAAAAAAGTCAGTGCGTACATTCTTCTGGACTGATTCGATGACTGTCCTCCAATGGTTGCGCAGTGATGCGCGAGCGTTTAGACCTTTCGTTGCCCATCGGCTAGGTGAAATTTTAGAAAATTCTTCGGTCAAAGATTGGCGATGGGTACCGACAGATCTGAATGTCGCTGATGATGCAACCAGATTGCGCCCAATTCATTTGGAACCTTCACACAGATGGTTTTGCGGCACATCATTTCTTTTTAAATCCCCAGAGGACTGGCCCACGGAGCCACTTAGCGTCGCACCAGTTCGGGAAGAGCTTAAGTGTCAACGGAACGAGCTGGTGGGACTAACTTCACTAAGCACAGCCTTACCTACTCCTGTCACGGCGCATTTAGCTCGCTTCAGTGACTGGCTACGATTGTTGCGTGCCACAGCCCGGGTTCACCAAGCTGCGGCTGTTTTTGGAAATATTTTGGCAACCATTCGAAATTTTAAATCAAACAGTGGGATAGCTCACCCTCGCTCCCACTCTTCACCAACGTCGACCACTCTAACACCCTTGAATGCCGATCTAATAAAAGCCGCTGAAAGGCACATATTGCAGCGGGTTCAACAAGACAGTTTTTTGCAAGAAATTCTCTGCATTTTGAACAAGAAACCAATTCCTCCAAGCAGCCGTCTCATCAAACTATCGCCCTCTCTGGGAGAAGATAATCTTTTGCGTTTGGCTGGAAGGATAAAGGCTGTAGAAGGCATCGATCCCGACTCCCGTTTCCCGATCCTACTTGACGGTCGCCACCCAGTCGCACGGTTATTGGTAGAATATTACCATCGCAAAGCAGGTCACGCAAATCATGAGTCCGGGATAAATGAGATAAGGCAAAGATTCTGGTTGTTGAGACTTCGCGACACGGTCAGAGCTGTAGCAAACCAATGCCTCTTCTGCAGAATTCGTAAATCACAGCCGCTAAATCCAACTACTGGAGATCTTCCACCACAAAGACTAGCTCATCACCAGCGAGCGTTTACCTTCACTGGTGTAGATTATTTCGGTCCTGTCAACATAACCGTTGGACGCCGCCATGAGAAGCGATATGTGGCCCTTTTTACGTGCCTCACGACCAGGGCCCTCCACTTGGAACTGGTACACAGCCTATCCGCGGACTCTGCAATCATGGGTCTCAGGCGTTTCTTTGCCAGACGCGGGATCCCTCAGACTATATATTCGGATAATGGAACCGCATTCGTTGGCGCAAACAGAATTCTACGCGAATTTTACACAAATGATGTGCAAGATTTTGCCGCCACAAAGGGCATTAAGTGGAGTTTCATCCCAGCGGCGGCGCCTACTTTCGGAGGATGCTGGGAACGCCTCGTCAGGACGGTAAAAGTAGCGCTGAACGCTACATTGAACGAAAGATATCCCAAAGAGGAAACATTTTTGACTTTGTTAGCAGAAGCCGAGGCGATCGTAAATTCACGCCCACTCTCGCGTGTGTCCACACATCCAGATGACCCAACCACGTTGACACCGTTCCACTTTCTCATCGGGTCTTCATCGAACCAAACCCTGCCAAAGACATTGGAAGACCGTGACCTGATAGGACGCTCTGAATGGAAGAAAGCATTAAAGTTATCGGATCACTTTTGGAACCGCTGGGTGCGCGAAGTGCTGCCGACTATGCAAACACGAACCCAGGTTAAGGGAGATCGTGGTCAAGACCTCCTGATAGGAGACGTGGTTATTATCGTCGACGAATCGCTACCACGAGGGACATGGCCACGAGGCCGTATAGTGAAGGTGTTCCCTGGAAAAGACGGCGTTAATAGGGTGGTGGACGTTGCGACTGCCGGAGGTACGTTACGCCGGCCCCTCAAAAAACTTGTAAAGCTTGCCACATAAGGCTTCTCAAACCCTGACTGTTGGTGCAGTGCTGCACGAGGGGCAGGATGTTACGTACTCTTTGGTATTTTATATTTCTTTTTCTTTGTATTTAAAATTTAAATTGTTTTTTTTCTACATTATGATTCTGTTACGGTTCGGTGCTGTCAAAGGTGTGATTTTTCTCCATATTAATAAAAATAACATAATATATTCATTTACACGTTTTTATTACATATTCGGTTTACAGTCCACGTCCTCATCTTTTTGAGGAAGTCTGGTAAGCCAGTTGCCTCTTTGACCAGTTTAGGGTGGGTTGTGCACGGACCTGTAGGTAGCTATTCAGATAATAGTGAACATTCTTTGAATTGTGTAGTAGAGTCAACAATTGATTTGCACGAGATAGTTAAAAAACAGTTTGAGCTAGAAGCTATAGGAATTTCAGAGGTGCCTAGTGTGATATATTGGCAACATTCGCCCCGCCAAAACATAGACAGTTTTTGACAGCTGTAACTAAGAAATGATTATTGTGTACGAACGATTGGAAAGACGAATACTAGAAGTAAAACAAAGATTTAAACGAGTAATTGTGTTTTATTCCTCGAAATATAAAACTAGCGACGAGGATTAACATGGCGTTAATTGGTAGCATCGAACATTTTAATAAAATCTGTACAATAAATTTAATAAAAGCCTCTTGATTTACGGATTATCTAACTTTAAGTGTAAAAAGATTCTACGTTCATTTCTTCAAAATAAAAGCTATGATGAAACAGAAAATTATCTCAGTAAGTGACAATGTCAGTGAATGATTAAATATTACCTCACTCGACTTTAGTCAATACAAACACACACTCTTTTTCACTCTCTCTCTCACACACACACACACCCCCACACACACACACACACCCCTACACATATACAATCACTCACACACACGCGCACATGTATACAATTAAAACTTTGTTGTAGTATCAATAAAAAAAAATGTATATACATAATTGTACTAGTTTATTGTAACTTATTGTAAGGGACAGGGACTGTTATTCCTTAACACAGGTTATTCTATAACCTAGCTAGGAAAGCAGAACTTCACCCACCAGATTGTGTTTGACATGGTACAAACTTATATGTATAACCTTATGTATGCCTCATGTACTACAATCTCCTTTTTTTATGAAATATATTATTATTATTATTATTATTTTAATGCAGAGAAACAAGATTTCAAAGATTACAGTGAGCGGATGGAACAGTTCTTCATTGTAAACCATGTGAAGGAAGCCATGAAGGTACCAATGATCATTACCCTGATGGGGCCAGAAACGTACAACGTACTCAAAAATCTAGTATCTCCAGACTCACCAGCGACCAAAACCTATGCGGAACTGATCGAGGCTCTGACTCGACATTATGTGGTAAAGAAGTCCGCGGTAGCCAGCCGGTATGAGTTTTACAAATGTAAACAAAAAGAAGAACAAAGTGTAAACGATTTTGTGGTGGAAGTAAAAAGAAAAGCTGCCCCATGTAATTTCGGTACCTTTCTCAACGAAGCTTTAAGAGATCGTTTAGTGTGTGAGTTATCTCGAGAACTCATCAAGAAGATCTTGACATTGGGTGACAGTCTTTCATTTGAAGAAGCTGTGAAGATAGCAACAGCATATGAAAGTGCGGAAAACGAAACAAGGAACATTCAGCCCGATCTAAGTGTACAGATCTTCCAAAAGCAGGTTCCGGTACAGAAACACTCTCCTTTTCGAATCCAGACACGTAGCCAAATTAGTAATGGGGATGATGCAAAAGGTAATGTATCAAATGACCGTAATAATGAAGAGTGCACCCGTTGTGGTGGAAAGCATATGGCAGACAAGGGTTTCAAGAAAAATTGGGTGTGCTTTCACTGTAACAGACCAGGTCACCTTGCAACAAAATGTCGTTTCCGTTTATTTGGAGGAAGAAATATGTTGAAACAAATGGATGAGCAGCATACTGAAAAACAGGATATCGAGGACGGAGAAGTCATTCTTGGCAGTATTCAGCAACTGTCTAGTGGAGAAGACATTGCCTGGATGTCATTATGACTGAAAAGTGGGCATATTTTAAAAATGCAAGTGGACACAGGAGCCTGTAAATCAGTAATACATAAAAGAGATTATGATGAATATTTTGCTAAAAGTGTTTTTAGTAAGTGTAGAGATTAAAGTCAGTGTCAGGTGAGCTTCTAAACATTCTAGGATCTTTTAAAATAACATTTAGTAATTCAAAACAAGAATTGTATTTGGTGGTTATTGATTGTGAAAAGTATTTTGTTCCATTAGTGGGAAGAAATTGGTTAAGAGTCTTATTTCCTAAATGGCAAAAGTATTTTGAGATAAGAAAAGTAAGATCTATAGACAGTGACAAAGATAAATTGGTAGAAAAGATTAAAACAAAATATAAAAAAGTTTTTGAGAAAGATAGATCATCTCACATATTAAAATTGAAGGCTAGTTTAAAACTTAAACAAGGAGCTGAGCCTATTTTCCACAGAGCGTATACTATTCCATATTCTAAGAATGAGGAAGTTGAAAAGGAATTATTAAGTCTAGAAAAAGCAGGAATTATTGAAAGAGTAAAGCATAGTAGTTGGGCCAGCCCAATAGTATTGGCTCAGAGAAGTGATAAGAAGCTGCGTGTTTGTGTGGATTACAAGGTCACACTTAATAGAGTGTTGGACACTGAGCACTATCCTTTGCCAATACCAGAGGACATTTTTACAGCTCTAAGTGGGGGTAGTGTGTTCTGTGTTTTAGATTTAACAGGAGCCTATCAACCATTGTTATTAGAAGAGGGTTCTCGTGAATACATGACTATTAATACACATTTAGGATTGTTTAGACCAACCAGGTTGCAATTTGGTGTATCTAGTGGACCATCTGTATTTCAATGTGCTATGGATCAAATTTTACAAGGGTTAGTGTTAAGAAGCACAGCTTCCTGTATACTTTGTATGTCTATGCTAAGAAGCACAGCTTCCCACATACTGTTTTTGATTAAAACTTATTTTTGAATGTAAGATTAAGTCCTATGTCTATTTACATAAGCTCTATTATTGAACGGTCGTCCTGTTAAGACCATAATAGTATATCAACAGAGTATAATTTGTCAAACAGAATTGCCTAAGTTAGTTTGACAGAGTCCCAAACGTTTACCAAAACAAATCATGTGATTGGTCGAGACTCGCCATTGTATTCTGTATTGGGCGAGTCCGACTGAATTGAGGTCACAGGGGTGAGGAACGGGGAGTCGAGGGGCAAGGAAATGTCTGCTTCCTCGCTACATATGGCTGAATAGGAGGGCCAAAGTATAGGGCCACCCACTACTTGTGCCTATCCAAATAACTATAACTAAGGCACTTTTGGGCGGTTTTGACACAGTCTCAGTCAACAGTCGATCGCAGCCTTCAAAGTCGGCAAGAAGTCCTCAAGCCCTTACTCTGTGGTAAATAAGTTAATTATTGTCTATTGTGTTCTCTATGTGTATTGTGCTTTCTATGTGTATTGTGTTTTCTATGTGCATTGTGTGTCTGACTGTTCTATTCTGAAATCAATACATATACAGTTTTAAATTCGTCTCATCTGTGAGTTGTTCGTTATTCAACCCTTGCGGCCTGATCCTATGTAACAATTTGGTCCTTCGCTGCCGGATCTGTGAGCACGCAATAAGATGAGTGTTAGAAGCACCGTTAAAACAAGGAGTAAGTTACGCAAATTAGAGGCAGAAATGAATAAGCGGCGAGAGTTGGAAGCTGACTCTGGGGTGCCGTCTGAAAGGGCCCCAGGCTCTTCTTCAGTTGCACCAACTACAACGCCGGTTCGAGTCCCTGTGATCCCACTGGCGGGAGGTCGGGTTATCGACCACAGAGATACGTTCACGCCTGTGAGATCGGATACAGTACAGAGGGCAAGTTCCGTGATAAGCCACGTCTCCTCGAAAAGCGGCCACAGAAGCGCCGACTTCCTTCGGAGGAGGGTCGAGTACGAGACAGAACGTGAGTTGGTACGTATGAAGGAAAAACTAGTGAAGAAGAAGCTTGAAGTCGATCTCGCTGAGATAGACGCCGCTGCTGAAGAGGACTCAGGCTCAGAGGAGGAGGGGACAACGCGTCGTGTGGAGGAATGGGTCACAGAAACGGCTCCCGTTATCAGTGAAAGTCACACGCCCGCTGTGTGCCGCGACCCGTCGCCACCGCGTAAAGTGTCCGCGCCCTCCCGCGAGGTGGCAGCACCCGTGCCGCCGCCCGAGTATATACCTGCGCTCCCTCAGTGTGCGCCCGCGTCGGTACAGTTCCGCGAACCCCCGTACCTAGGGAACGTTACGCCCTTAGTTACGGCCAGTGCCCCGCGAGAGAGAGAACAGGCTAGAGAAATGCCTGAATGGGGAAATACGTTCGCTGACGACGCGGACAGGAGCAGGTCACGTGACAGAAAAATAGACCAGTTGGCGGACGCTATAACGAACTTAGCACGTCCGCGACCGGTACCAAAACAAGCCTACGAGTTGCCGTTTTTCAGAGGCGACCCGGCAGAGTGGCTGTCGTATAAGAATATGTACCACGACACAACGGTAATGTACGAGTTCAAGCCGCACGAAAACCTAGCTCGCTTGAAAACATCGCTACAAGGCGACGCGAAGCTAGCTGTGGAGGATTTATTGCGCACCTCTACTAACCCAGCGGAAATAATGAAGACGCTTGATGAAGAGTTCGGGCATCCCAATCTAGTGCTTAAGTGTGCCTTAAAGAAAGTGCGTGCGTTGCCTAAAGTGACTGAGAGTGGCCGTGAACTCAGAAAGTTCTCAACAACAGTGAGAAATTGTGTGTCGCTCCTGAAAAGTGTACGAGCTAATGGATATTTAAATAACCCACAGCTGGTAAGTGAACTTTTGAATAAGCTTACATCTGTACAGCGGGCTCAATACGGTGATTTTGCAGTGGGCATGGCGACGAGCCAGGGCATAGATGTGCGAGTTTCACCAAGTCTATACTCGCAGTTTCTGAGTCATCCAGCCCGAGTCACGTCCTAATACGTACAAATGGAAATGAACACGCCCACACCGTCGGCTAGCGCCACCAAGTCCCGAGCTAATGTACAGTTTGTAAAGCAGCCTAGAAATGTTCAACGTTTGCACGTTCACTCTGTTAATGACCAGCCAGCTAAAGAAACAGAGGAGCTATGCACGCTATGTGGGGAAAAGCACAAGTTACCCAAGTGTGAGAAGTTCACTGGGTTAAGTGTAAATGAAAGATGGCAACACGTCAAGCAAAATAAATTGTGTTTTAAGTGCATCATAAAGAAACATGGAAAGAATTTCTGTCGTGCAAGTAGGTGCGCGTCGTGTAATTACGCCCACCACACATTGTTACATGCCGACAAGAAAAATGATAGCGAGAGCGTCACGAATGTTAGTGATTACACTGGGAAGGCGTTACTAAAAATTATGCCCGTGTTTGTAACAGTGAACGGTGTGGACAAGCATTGTTATGCCCTACTGGACGACGGGGCAACCGTTTCACTGATAGACGACTCATTAGCTGAAAATGCCAGTGGTAAACAATTGCCAAGAAATAATCGATAAAGCATCGAAAATAATTAGTGTGTCATTGCGTGGACCAAACGGGCAAACACATAAAGTGAAGTGTCGTACATTAAAAAGCCTGGACTTACCCGCGCAAACAGTGCCCGCCGCAGTCATAACAGAGTATGCCCACATTCGCGACTTGGGCTGTGAAGAAATGAGAGGAGCCAGACCACTACTATTGCTGGGTCAGGACAACTGGGAGCTGCTGATCAGCCAGGAGACTCGCCGAGGGAAGTCTGGTAAGCCAGTTGCCTCTTTGACCAGTTTAGGGTGGGTTGTGCACGGACCTGTAGGTAGCTATTCAGATAATAGCGAACATTCTTTGAATTGTGTAGTAGAATCAACAATTGATCTGCACGAGATAGTTAAAAAACAGTTTGAGCTAGAAGCTATAGGAATTTCAGAGGTGCCTAGAAAGCACAAAGATGTGGAAAGAGCTAAGGCTATTTCAGACTCCACTAGCCGCCAGACAGAGAGCGGCGCATGGGAGGTAGGTCTGCTGTGGCGTCGGGACAACTTTCAGTTGCCTAACAACTATAAGTACGCACGTCAGCGATTACCGGGAATAGAGCGTCGGTTACATAAAGATGCTGTGTACACTTCAGCTTATACAGCACAAATTGATAGATTGATAGCAGAAGGGTACGCGAGTAAGGTAGAGGCGCTGCACGCCAACCAAGAAACTGTGGTGAACAGAGTCCGCGAGAAGTACTGGGTGACTAATCTGCGGTCAACAGTCAAGGCCGGTACCGCGGCCTGCCAACGGTGCCGTCTGGAGAGGGCTAAGTACACAGTGCGCGCGGTCAAGAAATAATCGATAAAGCATCGAAAATAATTACATGCCGCAGTGATAACAGAGCATGCCCACATTCGCGACTTGGGCTGTGAAGAAATGAGAGGAGCCAGACCACTACTATTGCTGGGTCAGGACAACTGGGAGCTGCTGATCAGCCAGGAGACTCGCCGAGGAAAGTCTGGTAAGCCAGTTGCCTCTTTAACCAGTTTAAAGAGCTCTCTAAAACCTCTTATCAGAGAGGTTTTAATTAGAGAGCTAAAAAAAAAGAATATATAAGTTTAAAATGTGTGTTTTGTTATTCGATGTTCTGTCTTGTCATCTATCAAATAAATTTTTCACAGCTATAAGCCGTATTTTTTCCTATAAATTACAACAGAGACGTACAAGAATCGACCAATCACAATGGTTGAATTCCTCAGCGCGTCACTCGCCTCGTCTATGATTGGACGATTCCTGCACGTCCCCGCTCCGCTCCGCCCAGCTCCTCTACAGTGGAAACGCACCCTTAAACTGCCCAGTTAAGGGGGAAGCGCTAAGGTAGCCCGCGAAATTCAAATTTTCTTACGTTTTTTGCAATTTGCTGGTCAGTATTAAGTTGTACATCGATCAAAATATGATTCGCGGCCGTAACAAACATTTATTTACAGAATTATAATCATTAAAGTCATCAACACAACTCTCTAAGACCACGTAACCCCAAAGAATGACGATTTCATGAAACAGTTGTGTAAATACATATTTTTTTACGACCGTGAATCATATATTGTTCCTGACACTGTCCTGCAAATTACAGAAAAGCTGACAAAATGTGTCAGTGCACACTTACATACCCCTTTATACATAAAGGCGTGATATTTACATCCGCATCTCATACTCGGGATGCTGGCTCTTCATATGTCCTTTCAGACTACAGTTCTGTATAAAGGCCTGTCCACACACATGACACCGGTACCTGCGATCGTTCGTGTGTATTCTCATATGATCTTTCAACGTCTTGAGTCTGGGGTAGCATTTCTCGCAAACTTTACATTTAAAGTTACGTTCGCCCGTGTGGGTTGGCATGTGGTTGTTGAGGGCGAAACGCGTGAAGAACTTTTGCCCGCAACACTGACATTCGTACCTGGACATACAAAAAAAAAAAATTACTATGGACCAGCAGAAAAAAAAAATATTATGGAATTGCGTATCAATATCACTATCACTATCAATCATAATTTGAATCATTATGTTAAGCCGTCTACATGACATAAAGCGCGGTCTTTGTCGGACTGCAAAGAAAATAAAGAGAAACGCGATGTCACAACGCTGGTAATTTATTGCAAAATATGAAGCAATTATCTATTTACAAAAAATCTATTGCTTGGACTAAAAAATTAAAACACTAGTGCTTTAGTATATTGCTTGTAAAATAATCTGACAAGAAATCATAATGATTGTATTTATATTAGTATGGTTTTTATTGTAAAAAGAAAGTTTTTA
Source organism: Luperina testacea (assembly GCA_927399505.1). Taxonomy (NCBI): domain Eukaryota; kingdom Metazoa; phylum Arthropoda; class Insecta; order Lepidoptera; family Noctuidae; genus Luperina; species Luperina testacea. The sequence goes on along the minus strand of OV656785.1, from coordinate 4,844,606 downwards.
GAGGTATCTTCAAGATTTTTTTTCTATTGTATCAAATTAGTTGTATTATGTTTTCAACACACTATCTACCTAGTATATATCCTGAAGAATATCATATATTTTTCTGATTTTGTTTACTGTAGTCGATCAAATACTTTTATTGTTTCTAAAACTTGCGTTTTTATGGGTCCTGTAAGCCTCTTAATCCATTGCTTTATATTATCCGCTACTTGTGTTATGGAGCTCGGAGGCAACTAGTTAGTATTAAATAAATAATAATAATTTTACCTGAAGTCTTTTAGGTGGTCTTTCCGCCTGTGGATAGTGAGCGTTCTTCTTGTGTCAAATATTCGCTCGCACATAGTACAGGGGAAACTAAGAGGCTCTTCTCCATGTACCTGGTGACAAAATAACATTAATTCATTAATAGAAGTCGTCATCAATGTGCATAGCCTTTTCCTATACTGGAATAATAACACACACATACACACTCATCCAATATTATCTATTCGAGTATTTCTCTGAAATAGTTTCTACAGTACCCGGCGATAAATATTGCACATCGACCTTTGGAAAGAGACAATCGGCTAATTTCGGCTTCGTAGAGCGTTATCTCTGTCGCACGAAATACAAACAGTCGGGTATCTATTAGGAGCTGTTAGAACAATTATGATTTGCTTCTTTTGATAATTATTTGTATTCTTTGTATAAAATGGTTTTGTGTAGAAAGGTCGATGTGCAATATTTATCGCCGGGTACTGTATCTAGAATTCTAGTGAAATAATAATAACAATTCGTAGTAACGAAGAGAACTAATTTACTTTCCCAATTGCATTATGATTAGTTTTACGAATCTGATTTTTTTTAAACCAGCTGCAAGAGTCGAGTTCTCTTTTAAATCTATTGAAAACGTGCGAGCGAAAGCGCGATATCTTCCTATTCATCATATGCTTACCCTTTTCCCAACTATGTTGAGGTCGGCTTCCAGTCTAACCGGATGCAGCTGAATACCAGTATTTTACATGGAGCGACTACCTGTCTGACCTCCACAACCCAGTTACTGGATAATACGATACCCCTTGGTAAGACTGGTTGTCAGACTTTCGGGCTTCTGACTACCCGTAACGACTGTCAAAGATCCACGAATGACAGCCGGGACCAACGGCTTAACGTTCTAACCGAGGCATGGTTAAGGACTATTCAATTCAACCGAAATTTTACCCAACTACAGCAGCTAAAAAAACTTTTTTACAAAAAACAAATCCGACTTCCAAAAAAAACACTACAAAGTGAAAAATAACTTTAATTTCGAAAGTCGGTGTCAAAAAACGAAAATACAGAACTAACGACACCGACTTCCGAAATTAAAGTTATTTTTCACTTCGATGTGTTTTTTATTTTTCACTTTTTAGTTGTACCTACCTACCCCAAACAAATTCATATAACATTGCTATGTGAATATCAATGACAGGAAGCTATTGAACACAACTGCCTACCCCTTTAAAGGGTACAGGCGTAATGCTATGTTGTGTGATTGCGTAAACAATGCTGTGCATAACGCACCTTCTTATTTTTGTCTATTGATTGTTTATGATTTTGTATTAAGAAAAATAGCTTTTGTTCTAGTCTTAAGAAAGTCAGTAAAATTTCCTACCTTTTGAAAAAGCGCCTTTCTTTTAATAGATTAAAACAATATTAAAACATAAAGTCCACTCACAGTTACAAATGCATACATATGCTATAGCAGCAATCGCGGTTGATTTGCTGGCATTTATTGAAGAGTTCTGTTGTCTGTCTCCGAAACTCATCATCAGACCTTTACGAAATTTAAATGGGACTATTTCGGAATAAACCTCTTTCGAACAAAAGAAAAATTTTGCAAATCCGTCTATGTCTATGAGGGAGTTATGCCCGAACATACATAAATTGAGAACCTTCTCCTTTTTTGAAATCGATTAAAAAGAGGATACTGCTAACAAATCTCACCTCAACCAAATGCTTCAACTTCTGCGGGTAGGACATCAGTTTGACGTCACACTTGGGACAGTACACGCGCCCCTTCTTCCGATGCACGCGGTCTATATGAAGGTCCCTATTGTACTGAGCCTTGAAGACTTTGCCGCAGTCTGGACACGGGAAGTCCCCTTCTTCGTGACGTTGCTGATGCATCACGAAACGGCCTTTATCGACGAAACCTGGGAAATAAATCTACTTAGTGAAAATCTTACAGTTAGGAAGGCGTCGCGGCAGACCCCGTACAAGATGGCGCAACGAGCTGGGGAAAACGAACGACCGCTGCTAAAAAAATCCTACAAAACTTAGCCCGGTCTGGGAATTGAACCCAGGATGTTCAATAATCGTGTTAGCGACTAACAAGGTGGGAATTTCTTCATGGAGGGGTCTTGGTATGTAAAGATGGTCACCCATCCACGGACCAACCGCGGCAAGCGTAGCTTAACCTGATAGATCGACCCGTGCGGTTGTTATTACTTAGCGACAAGCCCCTCGCGTGATGCTGTGGTATATTATGATTAAAAGAAAAAAAAACAGTGGCACTCCGAGAGTGCCGACAGAAGTGAAAACTTGAACAATTACGTGTGTATTTTGTGAATCGTCTTATAAACAAAACACGCGCGGTACCGGCTACGGCCATCCGTCTTACGAATTTTCGATCAGGTCACGTGTCCTGACGCGAGTTTAACATTTTTTACCCATTACAAAAAAAGTGTACAACGCCGCTAAAGAAGTTTTCACTTCAATTACGTGTGTATTTTGTGAATCGTCTTATAAACAAAACACGCACGGTACCGGCTACGGCCATCCGTCTTACGAATTTTCGATCAGGTCACGTGTCCTGACGCGAGTTTAACATTTTTTACCAATGGGTAAACTTCTTTAGCGGCGTTGTACACTTTTTTGTAATGACAAAAAAGTGTACAACGCCGCTAAAGAAGTTTTCACTTTAAAAAAACAACTTACCCAATCCACAAGTCTCACAAACATAATTACTAAAATGCTCATTCATATGCTTGTTCAAAGCATGAAAATATGGGAACAACACATCACAAATAGCACACTTCCACTCGTCCCTCGTCAGCCTGAATGGCAACACTGAGTCTTTATAATTAAAATAATACTTTTTCTTATGAACACTAGATATATGTCTTTTAAATTCTTCCAAATCACTGATTTTTACACCACATAATCGACAATCGATTCTTGTCAAGTCGATTTTCACCATTTTTTTATGTTCCGTCACTTTGAATTTTTTCGGGTGATGCATCTCCGTCGTATGATGCCTCAGTAGTGCGGGGTCGGCGTATAGTTCGCCGCAGTAGTAACATAGGAGATGGTTGTGTCTACACTTGAAGGGGCAGACGAAAGAGTATTCTACTATGGTTAGTATGTTTGTCTCTGTCATGTATGTTGAGTCTCGTTCTCGCATCAGTTGCTGGACTTTTGACATCGGGAGTTCTGCGAACAAAGGAAATTAATTCGAGACCTACAAATATTACTGGACACTCTAATTTAGTAAATGAGCGCAGTGGTGTACAGTTGAGAGTGTGTGGGTCGTGAGTTCGAAGTCGAACTCAGCCAAAGATCACTGGGAATAACCTGGATTATGGCATAGGAACTTTTTTATTCCGATATTCCCACGGGATCGTAACTTATGTGTGTGAAACCGCAAGGTGCGTTGATACATACTTGGTTTTGGCATCGGCGGGGCCACCTTCGGTTTAGGTATTCGTTCTTCCTGTTTGACTGGCTCTGCTATCTCTATTACTGTACTAATTTCCTCCTTCTTCTGTGTGACGTGGTGCTTCAGAGGCAAGTCGTCAGGATCTTCTTCCATTTTGTCAGGTTTTAGGTCATCATCTAAAATGGGTGTTTGCAATGATTATTAAATCATCATCTGCCTAGCCTTTTCCCAACTATGTTGGGGTCCGCTTCCGATCTAACTGGATGCAGCTGAATACCAGTATTTTACATGGAGCGACTGCCTATATTACTTCCACAACCCAGTTACTGGGTAATACGATACCCCTTGGTAAGACTGGTTGTCAGACTTTCGGGACTTCCGACTACCCGTAACGACTGCCCAAGATCCACGAATGACAGCCGGGACCAACGGCTCAACGTGCTTTCCGAGGCACGAAGGGGTCTCGGTATGTAAAGATGGTCACCCATCCACAGACCAACTACGGCAAGGGTAGCTTAACCTGATTGATCGACCTGTGCAGCTGTTATTATTTAGCCACGGGCCTCTCTGATTATTAAGTACTTTTATGTTTAAAAATAATGTAACGGTGACAGGACATCGCATACTGTAATCATGAATTCAGCACATGATTCTAGACACCATGAGTAGAAATTATTAGTCAGTTATTTAAAAAAAAAAAATAACTGTTCCATACATTTTGACTATGTATTGCACTTGGCTATGAAACCGGCAGCTTTCAATAATTTTTTTAATGCATGGGGGTTCAAAATCATACTGAATCCATCGTAACAGTTTTCAATTATAATTGAAAAAACGGAAGTATTTTGTTTACTGGGTCAAATAGAATATTACTTTTCGTGAAGAACTGTGTTTGGATTATTTTCATACCTGAGACATCGGCCAATGCATCCGCACAATGTTCATCATCACTCTCAGGTTGTATTGTTCCTGGTTCATCCTTCACAACTATGTCAACGTTAACCTTGGAATACCACTGGCTTTCCATCTTTGAGTCTGAAAATAATCTATATTTACTTAATGTTTTAACTTTATAATAAGACAGCATATGGCCAGAAATTACATTGAGACACATAATTTATAGTCATAAGGAGTAAGTACTTCTTGCTTATCACCGCCTGCCGTATTATGCGGGGTGAGTATGATTGCCAGGAAGTGGTGGTGCAATCGGTAAGGCTTTTATCTCGGTCGTCCCCAAACAACAACTCAGACCGCATGGTCATTGGCTACTAGCCATACCGTCAGTACACACAGTATCACAAGCTCACTCGCCCCTCATTTGGGTCCTCACTATGCTCAATGCACTTCTAACATCAACACCGAAGTGTGACTTGTTTACCGGGAGATGGATAGATGTGTGTGGTGAATGTTTAAGATTTTGTGAGAAGATGGATGAAAGATAATAATTAGATAAGTAATAAATAACGTGTTTGTTTTTTTTTTTTTTTAATTTAGGTTCTTGATTACAATTTGTTTATTTTACAAGTGTTCTTGTATTGTGTTTTGTTTGTTAATGTTGTTATTTTCTTGTATTTTCATTTGTGTAATTTTTTAGTTTATAAATTGCTCTGTAGAACTTGGGATTCAATTCCATAATCTTATGCATATACACCATACTAATATTATAAATTTGACAGTAAATATATAAAAAGTAACAGTCATGTATAGATGACAAACCAAAGTAACCAAGTAATCTACAACTAACCATCGCTCCTAGCATCATAAATCTTCATCTGTAAGAATGCCTCCTCACACCGCAGCACTTGACGCCTGAAGCTCAGCGCGTCACGTATTCGAGTCACACACGTTGCACAAATCAGCCGCTCTGATGGTACGCCATCTAGATGCGATAGCTAAGGACATAAAAGAGAGAAAGAGTTTAACAAAACAAAAAGTTTGAATTTGTTAATTAAATAAGTGACTTTGGTTGCTGGGGTGGCTGGTTCCAGCTTTTGTCGACAGACAGAAGTTATGTCATTCGATAATAGCCTTAAATCGATACTGGTGCTAATTTGAAGCAAATTAAATGACCCGAAAAGAAACCATATAGTTATGTCGCTCAAAATACATTCAAAGAATGGTGTAGGTTTAATAACATACCAGTAAACTGAAGCAATCCATTATCATATCGGAATAAACCTCTTTTTGTCCCAAACTCTCATATTCAATGTTCAAAACACGACACTTTTTCATATTTCCACAACATCGACACAAACCCGAATCGAATAGTGGACCTTTGCCCTTTTTCGTAGCCATATTTTACTATTTTCTGTACCGGGAGATTTAATTCACATGGTACAAAGTACAGTTAACATTGAAGAGATGATAAAAAGCAATATTTATTATTGTTTTAATTTAGAAATCAACAAAATTAAACCTTTTGCAACAAATATCGACAATTCGACATTGTGATTTGACAAGACAAGTATCATGCATGTGTGTTGCCAAGTCAGTTTTATATAATAAAAAAAAAAACAAAATATAAATTACAAAATTACAGTACTTATTTCTAGCGTGGCTCGTGGTTCGTCACATGTTGTTACCTAATACCTAACTAAAAAGAACTCAATTTTAATTTATTCTCGTTATTTAAAGCTCTTGTGAAAGAGCTGCCACAATTATTTAGTTACGCACAATTTCTGAACGAATTCTATAAAATCATCTCTGATCTCAATAAAAACAAAACATTGGTAAGGGTAACAAGGTGTTTTTGGCGGGATTTCTTCGAGTGAAGTCTAGTTGGCTGTTTTAATTATTCGCAAATTGATTCCTAGTGGATATTGTGATGTAAAATTGGTGTAGTTTTGTATCTCAAGTGTCTGCGCAACTGGACAATATGTGGAATCATTGAAACAGATGCGATCCCGGTAAAATGGAGCTGAGAATTTTTTTGTAGTTTTGGCACTTTTGGCTACCTCAGCGAAGTTTACCGGGAAACTTGATTCGATACATTTGCTGCCAAATACTCCTAATACATTAGAATGTGTACACCCATATTCTAAGGTCATGTTAGACTAAAAAAAATAGTAACTGATGACTAGGCAGCATGGTCTCAGACCTTAGCCTTTAAAAAAAAAAAAAAAAAAGTAAGGGTAACAAAAATAAAATTACCCATTCACTGTTTTTGTTTACTAGTATCGAATATACCTACAGCTAAAATCATGAAAGAGAAACATTTTTGCCGATGTTGTTTATCAGAAGAATGTTACAAAGACATGGCCAACACTTATTATATTGGAAGTAAAACAGAAAACTACGTTGAAATGTTGTTGAATATTTTTAATATTAGTGTAAGTTTATTTCATAATTTGGTTTAAACACACTGTTCTAAGACATTCCAAACAGTTCCTTTTTTTGTTGCGTTTAGATAATAAATGATGAATTTGCTGAAAGATGTCTTATTTGCGAGGAGTGCGTCTCGAAGCTACGGGATGCTGCAGCCTTCAAGAAAAAGGTGCTGGATATTAACGAAATTTTAAAAAACAACATTTGCTGGGATACTAATGACACAGAAGTAGGTAAGGAATGTTAGAAAATTAAATGCATTATTGACCATTATTAATACAGGCTAATTGGCATTCTGTAGTTTCTGCTGTTAGGGAGTATGTATTGTATGTTATGTTTCTGGCTGGCTACCCCCAAGGGAAGAAGCCGTGAGTTTATGTATGTACAATGTAATCTGCATTCGCGATTTATTTTACAAATATGAGTTGATGGAAAAATAACTTTAAATCTTACATTATAAAGTTCAGTTTCACTCTGAAATCAACTTAATCATCATTAAAATAAAATTGATATTTTTTAAAGGTGATAAATGGAAAAAAAAAATGTGGTTTTTCTATTTCATGTAGGTAACTTGTTAAGTATGTGGAATAATGATTTAACATTTTGGTACCTATATATTTTTTGACTCTGGTCTAGTATCATGTAAATGGAATACTTACACAATTCAATGATTTTTTCTCAATACAAAAAAGTGCAAAGTTATATCTAATTTTTTACTTTTTTCGACATCACGGCGTAACACTTAACTAGTTGAAATTTACACAGATGGTGTATTTCTGTTGTCGCTAAAACAACAAATACTAAAATCAGAATAAAATAAATATTTAAGAGGGACTCCCATACAACAAACGTGTTTTTTTCGGCGTTTTTGCCTTGTGGTATGGAACCCTTCCATGTGCAAGTCCGACTCACACTTGACCAGTTTTTTAACCGACTTCAAAAAAGGAGGACGTTATTAGGACATCCAGTCTTGCCAAAAGGTAGTGTTGCTCAGTAACTGGGTTGTGGAGATCAAAAAGACAGTTACTCCATGTAAAATACTGGCCATCAACTACGAGTACATCTGGTTAGACTGGAAAGCCAACCCTGATAAAAGAGAATTTGCTATTGTTAACAAAATAACATTTGAATAATTACAGATACAAAGATGGAAGATGAAGAAGCTGATTATTTTGATGACTTTGATGATAATGTCAGTGATAAAGATTTTATTTGGGAAAATTTTACTCAAGAGGGCTCCCAGAAAGGTAATAAATAACCAATTATGTATAAGACCGTCTAGAGCAGCCTTTCCCAAAGTGGGCGATAACGCCCCCTAGCTAAGAGTAAGAGAGTAGAGTAGAGTAAGAGACCCAGAAAAAAAATGGGGGCGTTGTGTAGACTCTACACAATGCCCCCATTTTTTTTTGTAGACTACACAATGCCCCCATTTTTTTTTCTAGGTCTCTTACTCACCCCCCTTTAGGCCTGCAGCGTCCACAAGGGGGCGTTATCGCCCACTTTAGGAAAGGCTGGTCTAGAGGCTCGTGGCTTAATGATAACAGTCATCGATCGAAAGTTAAGCTACTCTTGCCGCGTTCAGTTTGGGGATGGGCGACCATCCATTACATATCGAGACGCTTCCGTACCGCGGAAAGCGCGCTAAGCCTTCACGTGCGGTCAGCGGGATTGTCCGAAAGGGTTACCGCTGGCCCGGAACATAAAGGGGTAAAGAAGGAACACGGGTGGGTTTTAGTCAGTAAGAGTCTGACACTCCCTTCCGCTCCACCTAGAGCGGGAGGGGTCATTTGATGATTTCCCATCCTTAAAAAAAAAGCCTTCTAGTGTAGTCAGAATCCCACGTCTGCCAACCAGTCTTACCAAGGCGAATTGTCTTAGCCACTAACTAGGACCATCAACCAGGCATAAATCCAGACTCCGGACTGCGGGTGAGAAATTCCAGAAGAAAAAACCCGATAACGCCTTGAAAGACATGAGAATAGAACCCAGGACCTCATCCTCAGCAGTAGCGCTTGCGACCACTACACCAACAAGGCAGTTAATTCAATTTATATCATTATACATATATGTTCTGGACCAAGTAATAAATCGGGGCTTTTTTCATAATGCCCGGGCATTATCCCCAGACCTCATATAAGTTACCTACACGAATTGAGAAGTGTAACGTTAAAAATATGTTTTCAGGACAAGTTTTTGTAATCACATTGGAACCGAAAGGCGAAACACAACATAAAAATAAAACTACTTCAAAGTTCAAAAAATCCAAACCTTATGAACTAGAAATTGAAAGAGACGAGAGTACTAACAAAAACTCGAGTAAACTTGGCGCCAAAATAAAAAATAAAGTAATACACTCAAGTATACTTGATGCCAATGTCAAATTCCCAAGTACACTTGGTGCCATGAAAAAAGATAAAGCTAAAAACTCAAATACACTTTGTGCAGATAAAAAGGATGAAGTTGAAAACATAAATATTCTTGCTGAAATACTAAATGACAGCGAAATCTTCAGTACTCGTGACGCGAAAGGAGATGACAGTGATGATATGGATACAGAGGGATTGGGTTCTGAAGAAGACTTTAATATAGCTAAAAAATCAAAGAATACTACTATAGGAACCTCTCCTAAGACAAATGTGAAGAGTAAAGCTGGTACAGGTAAGAAACTCTCAGAGGACTTTCATAAAGAAGCGGGTTTGATCGGTGCAGATGAAATATTCAAAGTCAAAGTCAAAGTATTTATTTGTATGTTTTTCGGTTATACAAGTGTGGTCTTACAGAAATGTTATGTTTCTCAAAAAACAACCCATTACATATACTACAATTAAACAAATAAGAAATTTAAAGTCATAAGTTGACAATCGCTTCAATGTTTGGTGTACATCAAATAATTAAAAAAAAAAAAAATTGATTAGTATTACAATTAATTAAATACACAAAAAATAAAAAAACAGATTACAATTAGATAGTCAATTTTTAAATTATTAAGAATAAATTCCCACATTAACTTATGCGCTCACACATAAAGAAACATGTAGGTAACCGTTTCTTTCCGAAGATCAACCTGCAGAGATCTGGAGCTGGAGACCTACTCTCTGAGTCCGTCAACAAAAATACGGGCCCGACCGAAGTAGTTCGAAATTTGGAAGTGAGCCCTACTACCGATTAGTTAACTTTTTCGCATCGACAAAAATACATCAGCAGTAGGGACAACTGTAAAATCGTTGTCATTCATCCTCAGTTCAGGCCTCAAACTTATGATATCCGTACGTAGGTGTTACATTGTTGGAATCGCCCATAACTTCGGACGAAACTACGGATTTCGTGCTTATTGATGAGTGGAACTCCTGTACCGGGAGTCGAGCCCGAAAAGTCGCTTCTTTATGGAAGCACCCTTAGCTTAATATTCATAATCATATTGTTAGTCTGTGTGGTAGTGACATTTTGGGTAAGTAGTAAACTACTGAAACAGCGGGGTAATATATCTATGTTATGGGTTTTCCGCACTTAGTCCTTCAAGTGGACCATTGTGCGTGCCAGCGGAGTAATTTAGTACAATGCGTGCCACGTAAGAAGAGACTTGAAACACCACGTGGTTTGACATGCGCAGTACACAATTTTAGGTATCTTTAGCGGTATGAGGTCTGAGTGCGGGACGGGACCGGACGTCATAGGGGCGGCGGAAAGAGGCGGGGAGGCGGGGTCAAGTCTCTTCTTACGTGGCACGCATTGTAACACACTATCAGTAGCAACGGCTTTCATTTTGACAGTTCAACAACATTCATTGCGTTATTTATGTTGTTGAGCAGACTAACTTTTCGAACATATGAAGCAATTGAATAGCAATATCCTT